>CM051234.1:493757711-495137086 GCA_027917425.1 Gastrophryne carolinensis | reverse complement strand
CAATCTTTGTACTTTGTCAATCCTATATTATCTATCTTTTTTTATGCCTCCCCTATCCCGTCTATCTTTCTAGTTATGCCCTCCATCTTTTATCTGTCTTCTATCTATTCTTGTATGTATCTACCTTCCAAGGTATCTATCCACCCATCTAGTTATCTTATCTAGTTTTCTTTACCATTTGTTTATCAATCTGTCTTTTCTATCTTATCTATCCTTTCTTTCCAACTTCAATGTATCTTTACATTTAGTTATCCTATCATTTCTTTCCATCTTTCTTTTTTATTGTTTATCGATTTATCTTTATCCCTTTTCTATCCCTTTTTCCCTATTCTTACTATCTATTGTTTATTAGAGATGAGCAAATCTTTTAAAAATTCAATTTGCACGATTCAACGAATTTCCCTAAGAAATGTTGGTTTGGCCGAATTCCTGTTAAAAAAAATATATATATATATATAAGAAAAGCTCATCTCCATCCTTGTTTCAGCGCAGAGTGATGTTGTCACTTATCGTCGGCACCCCCGTTATTCGGGTCCAGTGGTGGGCGGTTGGAGGCGAGCCCTGACGGTACAGATGTCTGAATCAGTAGGGAGTGAGGGCAACCAGGGATATAATGGGATGCTGGGCTGGAGTCAGATAGTGGCACAGACAGCTGGGCGAAGCCATAGGTGGGACATAGTTGCAGGAGCTGGGAAAGCAGAGGGCGTGGGGGGGTTGGGAGACAGTTTTAAGACTGCTCACCTTTACTGAAAGGTCATCATCTCCGCTCAGCAGCTACTAAGGCTTAGAGGGAACACTGTGTGAGCGTCCACTGCTGGTACTCCATCAGTGGTGAAAGCTAAGATGTGGGACTGCTGGACTCTGAAAAGCTTATAGCGTCACAACTGGACCAGCTCAGCCTCTAGGACTACAAGGAATCAAGTTTAGACAGTTCCTTTAGGTTAACATCAACCTGTGGTTTGAAACCATTTGCATCTCATGCAGAAATATTTTTAAAATGGGTTTTCCCTTCAGCTTCAGACTGTATACAGGAAACCTGCAGATACCCTGAATGACAGAATACATGTGATCCTTTAGCAACAGTTAAAAACAAATGTCAGAAGCTAAAAATACCATTCTGTAAATACTCACCTGTAGAATGGATATTATAAGTATGCATCACACCCTGCTCCAGAATGATTCATTACGTCTGGGTTATAGTCCACAAGAGGGCGCTTTACTGCAGAGATGGCAAAAAAGAGGCCCCTCCCGGTCAACATATACCCAGGACATCCCACTCATTTCCCAGTATAAGAAAGCAGTAAGGAACCAGGAGAAGCCAAAACAACAACATTAACAAGGAAAAATTCACCATATAGAGGATCCAAGAATAAAACTCAGGGCGGGATGGAGCAGGGTGTGATGCATACTTATAATATACATTCTACAGGTGAGTATTCACAGAATGGTATTATTCCAAGTATGCATCACACCCTGCTTCGTTGATGAATCATCACTTCTGGGACATCCAGTAGCAGTGTCCAAAAATGGGTGGGGATCTCAAAAGGCAACAATGCACAAATCAAACCACTGCAGCTTGCAGAACTTTGCAGCCAAAAACAGCATCCGCTGAGGCCCGAACACAACTTGGAAAAAGTATGAACAGAAGACCAAGTAGCAGCCTTACAAACTTCAACAACAACAGAGGCCCGGTGCTGAAAAGCCCAAGAGGCCCCAACAGCACAAGTAGAATGAGCAGTGATCCAGAAAGGGGGATCCTTCCCCTTGACAGAATAGGCCCCAACAATGGCCTGACGAATCCATTTGCTAATGGTAGACTTGACGGGCGCCAAACCCTTCTTAGGACCAGAGGGCACAACAAACAAGGCGTCCGTCTTCCTGAAAGGCGCAGTAGCCACCAGGTAGTATTTCAAGTTTCTGACGACAACCAGAGAGTGCAGGGCCCTCTCCTTGTCGTTACTAGGATTAGGACATAAGGAAGGAAGCACAATGTTCTGATTGAGATGAAAGGCAGACAACCTTAGGCAAGAATTCTGGCTTAAAGCGAAAAACCACCTTGTCCTGGTGTCTCTCAAAGTAGGGGGCCTGAATGGACAGAGCCGCCAACTCAGAAACACGCCGGACAGAAGTGATAGCCACCAGAAAGGCAACTTTCCAGGTGAGAATAGACAGAGCAGCCTCATGTACAGGCTCAAACGGAGGACCCTGAAGGGTCGACAACACCAAATTCAAATCCCAAACCTGTAACATGGGTTTGCGGGGAGGTCGCACATGAGTGACCCCCTGGAAGAAAATCTTGACCAAAGGATGAAGAGCGAATGACCTCTGAAAGAAAACCGCCAGGGCAGAAACATGCCCTTTCAGAGTGCTGAGCTGAAAACCCATATCCAGACCATGTCCGAGGGACAGAAAACACCCGACAAGGGAAGGCCCTAGCCTCACACCAGTCAATGTAGGTCCGCCAGGTCCTGTAGTAGATGTTAGAGGAAGATTTCTTCCTAGCCTTAACCAGAGTCTGAACAACCTCAGACAGACCCTTTTCCTTTAGCTTGGAGGTTCCAGCAGCCACGCCGTCAAAGCCAGCGTTTGTTAATTGGGGTAACAGAGATGTCCTTGAGTGAGAAGATCCGGAACCAGAGGCAGAGGGTACTGATCGACCGCCAACTGCACGACGTCTGCGAACCACACCTGTCTTGGCCACCTGGGGGCCACCAGAACAGCTGGCACTCCTTCGTGAACCAGCTTGCGTAAGACCTTGCCCAGAAGGGGAAACGGAGGGAAGAGGTACAGGAGACCGAGCCCCGCCAGGACAGAGACATGGCATCCACTGCCAGAGCCAGAGGATCCTGGGACAGTGATACAAATGCTGGGAGCTTGTGATTGTGGTGAGAGGCAAACAGATCCACATCCAGCATCCCCCACCTGCGACAGAGGGATAGGAAAACCTCGTTGCTGAGGGACCATTCCCCCCCGGCGAGAGGCCCCCCTGCTCAGGGAGTCCGCTTCCAGGTTCTCCACCCCCGGAATGTAAACCGCTGAAATGCACGGAACGTTGCTCTCGGCCCAAGACAGAAGCAAAGACACCTCCCGGAGGGCACTCTTGCTCCGAGTCCCTCCCTGATGATTGATGTAAGCGACCGCAGTCCTGTTGTCGGAGCGAAACTGAACCGGCAGGCCCTGAAGGTGAGGAGTCAGCTGCGCCAGCACCAACCGAACCGCCCTCAGCTCCAGAACATTGATGGGGGTGTGTGCCTCCTGAGGGCCCCACAGCCCCTGAAATTGATGGGCTCTCCAGTAGCCCCCCCAGCCTGACAGACTGGCATCCGTCGTGACAGTCTCCCAGCGGGGCGTCAGAAATGATCTGCCCCCCAAAAGATTCTTCGGGTCCAGCCACCACAGAAGGGACCGCCGGACCAGAGGAGACAGAACAAAGGCCTGATCCAGAGACAGAGGACACTTGTCCCAGGCCAACAGGAGATGGAGCTGAAGAGACCTTATTTGAAATTGAGCAAAGGGCACTGCCTCGAAGCAGGCCACCATCTGTCCCACCAGTCACATCCCTTGCCGGATGGATGAGGATTGGACAGTAAGAGATGAATCAGCGCTCGAAGAGCGTCCACCTTCTGCTGAGGTAAGAAAATCCTGGCCTGAATGGTATCCAGCGTCATGCCCAGGAAAGAAGTCACCTGTGACCTCTCCAGTGTCGCCACCACCGTCCGGGTGTCCAACTCCGCCTGATGGAGTGAAGGAGACGTAATGAGAAGGTCGTCCAGATAAGGAAGAATGTGAATGCCCTGGGCTCTGAGAAGGGCCTCACACCCGCCAGTACCTTGGTGAACAGCCTGGGTGCAGAGGTGAGTCCAAAGGGTAGAGACCTCAATAGATGTCTATTGAGGTCATAAAGTCCCCTGGGCGCAGGGAGCTGACAGGGGAGCGCAGTGTCTCCATGCGAAACCGGCTGGTTCTGATGAACCGGTTGAGGATCTTCAAGTCCAGAATGGGTCCGATGGAACCATCCTTTTTGGGCACTTTAAAGAGATTGGAATAGTAACACTGACCTCTCTCTCTGGGGGGAACCTGACGAACGATCCCCATGGCCCGAAGATTTTGCACCGCCAACAACAGTCCCTGCGCTGCCCGAGGGTCCGTAGGAACCGAGATCTGAGGAATCTGTGAGGCGGCTAGTCCGCGAACTCCAGCTTGTACCCGGAGGAGACAACCTCCAGGATTCATTTGTCTGAAACCTGTTTGGCCCAAACCCGAGCGAAGAGCCGCAGTCGTCCCCCCACCCGCAAGGGTGAGGGCGCCTCCTCATTGCTGGGCAGGCTTGGCAGTGGATTTGGGTTTAGCACGGCCTCTACCCTTGCCCCAGAAATCTGCCCTTTGTCCAGAAAAGGATACCCCCTGCTTTTTGCGTTGGGGCAACTTACCTCCCTTAGCAAAAAGGTCCAAACGATCCACAAACAGGCGCAAACCCTGAAAGGGAAGCCCGTGAGAGCCTTTTTAGCAGCATTGTCAGCTGCCCACTGGCGCAACCAGACCGAACGGCGGATAGAGACTACCAATGCAGAGGTCTTGCTACACATCCGAATGGTGTCATCTAAGGCAGATAAGACGTGATGAAAAACTCACATTGGGACAGAGCTCCCAATTCCGCACTAGAAAGATCCTCATGGGATTCATCCAGAATGCCCCTGATCAAGGTCCTAATAGCCATGGCTGTGATAGACACCGGGCGCAAGGTCGAACCCGTACAAGCAAAAGCATGGGAGGCCAGTTGGTCAATACGTCGGTCCTCACTATCCTTCAAGGTAGTGGAATCAGGAGAATGCACGACGGACGTATTGGACAACCCCAGGACGGGGGCATCCACCTCGGGGGGAGTTGACCAATGTTTGACCGTGTCAGCGGGAAAGGGACACCTCCTATCCCACCCCTTAGGGATACCGGGAAGCCTGCTAGGCTTTTCACATTCCTTAAGAATCAGCTTGTTAAAATGCGTCTGATCTGGGAATTCCAACCGTGGCTTAACGGTACCAAACAATTCCCCCTGCTGCTTAGACGCCGCTGCAGGGGGGGAAATGGCAAGTACCTCAAATATTTGGGTAAGCAGCCTATGGGTGTCGTCCGCGTCCCCACGCTCTGTACCGGCATCTGCGCCAAGGTACTGCTGATCATCAGAGAATTCGGAGTCCGAGAATAATTCCCCCTCCTCAAGTGGGGTATAGTCAGACAAATCAAGAAAATCATCATAATCAGAGGCAAAGGCTGGTGCAGCGGGCGCAATGTGCCGTCTTTTAGCTGGAGCCTTCCCGGCTGCAGAACTAGCAATCATTCAATGTTGGCAAGTCTAGCACAAACATCGGATTGCGACTCCCCGCTAGTGTTAATGTCACTAGGGGTCATAACCAGGCACAGAGGTGTGGGGGATGAGACCAGCGGAGCTGACCCAGCCGCACGGGGCCCAGATTGCCGCGCAAGCGCCTGCTGCGCACATGGTACACAAATCTGCACATTATTGCCCTGAATGGATGCCCCGCACACCACACACAGCAGGGATTGCCCTGAGGGGACCCCGAGCACAGCATCCTGGGGAGCCTCCATATGGTGATTTTAGGTAGTCGCAATGACCAACGGGAATTACGTTAATCAGCTACCCGGGATGCCCCTTAAATGTCCGTTAGTGGGAGGATTTTATAGGATAAAATTAAGGATCCCCCTTAATTTTTTGGGGGATGGGCCACAGGACCAGGAGAAACCTCTAATTAGGGTTGTCCCCCTGGAAAACATAATGGGAAAGCTCACGAGTAAAAAACCCCCGCGTGCATACCCATAATAGTTACTGCCCGCAGAGTCCCAATCGCCTAGCAGCCATCACATGAAATACTAAGCAATCACTGAAGAAGGTAAGCCCGCATGGGCACTCACCGAACCGACAGGGATCGCAAGATGGCGTCCGGACGGAGAGCAGGACTGCTGAGTGCGCCGAGTACTAGGCCCCTCCCCCCTCCAGAGCGAGGGGACAGCTAACAGGCCGCGCTCCCCAGCCAATAGGCTGGGAGCCGGCCGTGACGTCACCGGCCCGCCCCCGCAGGGCGTGCGCACAGGCCGATCAGAATGAAGGAGTCGACGAAGGAGAGCGTGCTGGCAGCTGCCAGCGCGCGTAAGTCACAATCACACACACACACAAGTAAAAGCACACATACATATAAAATACAATAGCCGTGGATACCCCCCCTCCACTAACCGGGAACAGGGAGGCAGAGGGAAAGCCCATGGTTACATTCGGGTCTATGTAATGAGGGCAGTAAAACGGACAGGGCATCCCATATCAGGATCACCAACCTGAAAACCGCCTACCCTTTGGTGGGGAATTTGCGGTTGAGTCTAGCTCCATTGTAAAAAGCACCTCTAATAGGTGCTACCTACCCACACCCGGACCATGCAGCCGTAGCTGGGAGGCATTTTAAAATGGTCCGGGTGGAAATAGGACAAAAGGGGGGGCCGGGTGTTACCCGGCTTACCTGTAAGGAGAGAGAGAGCCATCATCTTGACTGTCGATGCCGACTGCAGAGACTAAACTGGGAAATGAGTGGGAGGTCCCGGGTATATGTGGACCGGGAGGGGCCTCTTTTTTGCCATCTCTGCAGTAAAGCGCCCTCTTGTGGACTATAACCCAGACGTAATGAATCATTCTGGAGCAGGGTGTGATGCATACTTGGAATAACTGCATCTAAATCTAAAAATACTTACCCAACATCACCATTAGATCACCAAGCTTTTGAGCAGGGCCCTGTCCTGCCCACATCTTCTGCATCTGTAATACTCTGGCCTTTTTTGCTTTGAGGGTCGATTTCTCTTCCTCGCTGATAGCCGGCCTAAAGAAAGCAGAAAAATTAATCAGGGAGGTATTGTTGTCTTAATACAGAAAGGACAGAAATAACTTCCTGCAGCATTTCAAGGAGTGAGCAGAAATGGATTAAGGGCACTTTTTAACAAGGCAATGATTAATATTACGTATATATTTTTAAATGGGTGGTTAATTGTACAGCACGGATTACAATTTATATAAAGTCTGTCTGCTAATACTGCTCACTTTCTGTTCTCCCAGATATCTTCAAATTTAGCATGGCAGAGAGAATCACTACTTCTGTCAGATCCAGGGCAAAGATTAGTGTAATTACTCAAACATTATGTTGCGATTAGGATTAACTGTTTGCTGTGTGCAAAATATGTAACTCAAAGCGCAAAATAAGGGTTCCTTGAGCTCTACTGGTCTATTACAACTATTACTTTTTAAATGTTTCTTTATGTTTGGTCACCATGAAAAGTAGATGAAGGCTAGATGAAGTTTCCTGCCTTTTTTCTCACATGTATGATCCCCAAGCTGGTGTTACGTTTTTTTCCCAGAAGGCTCGTGGGTGGGGAGCAATGACTAATGCTCCGGTTTTACATAGATTTCCATAGACAAAAAAAACATGACACAAACCTCTATTATCTCTGGAAATGGGCGATCTTGCAGAGATGACATGGAAAAAAGGAGCCCCTCCTGGTCCATAAGTACTGGGTTCCTCCCACTATTCCTCAGTCTTTTTAAACAGCAGTAAAGAACCAGGAAGAGCCAATTATATTCAATAATTTTAAAATTCTATGAGAATAATAATACCAAATAAAGGGTCCCTTAGAACAAAAAGAGCCAATTATATTAAATAATTGTAAAATTATTTAAAATAATAATAATCACCATATAAAGGATCCCTCGAACAAAAAAGGGCGGGGGAAGTGGGGGGTGTGACATACTCGTAATAACCATTTTACAGGTGAGTATCTCACAAAATGGTATTATTCCTAGTATGTCACACCCCCCACTTCCCAATATTCATGACTCTTGGGACATCCAATAGCAGTGTCTATAATGGGTGGGGATCCCAAAGGAATAATGCATAACTTAAATTACTGCAGCTTGCACAACTTTGCGGCCAAAAACAGCATCCGCTGAGGCCCGCACATCAACCTTGTAAAACTTAGAAAAAGTATGCACAGAAGACCAAGTCGCAGCCTTGCAGACTTGTTCAACAGAAGCTTGGTGCTGAAAAGCCCAAGAGGCTCCAATTGCACGAGTAGAATGAGCGGTGACACGAAAAAGGGGGAACCTTCCCCTTCGCCATATAGGCCCCAATGATAGCCTGACGTATCCACTTACTAAGGGAAGATTTGGCAGGAGCAAAACCCTTCTTGGGCCCAGAAGGCACAACAAAAAAGGCATCCGTCTTGCGGAAGGCAGAGGTAGTAACTAAATAATACTTAACACAACGAACTACCTCCAAAGAATGTAAGACCCTTTCCATGTCGTTACTAGGTTTAGGACACAAGGAAGGAAAAACTATATCCTGATTTAGGTGGAAAGCAGGACACCACCTTAGGAAGGAAATCCGGTTTAAAACGGAAAACAACCTTATCTTGATGCCTCTCAAAATAAGGGGCTTGAATAGACAAAGCCGCCAGTTCAGAAACTCGGCGGACAGAAGTAATAGCAACCAAAAAGGCAACCTTCTGAGTAAGAATAGGAAGAGGAATATCCTGCAATGGCTCAAAGGGAGCGGCTTGCATAGCCGAAAGCACCAAATTAAGATCCCAAACAGGAAGTAAAGGCTTTCTGGGAGGCCGCACATGCGCAACTCCTTGGAAAAAGGTCTTAACCAAAGGATGAAGAGCAAACGATCTTTGAAAGAAAATTGCCAAGGCAGAGACTTGCCCTTTCAAAGTACTAATCTGTAATCCCATATCCAGACCTCGTTGCAGATATTCCAGAATTCTAGGAATAAAAGATACTCTACAGGGCAAAGCCCTGGATTCACACCAATCAATATAGGACCTCCAAGTCCTGTAATAAATGACAGAGGAAGACTTCTTCCTAGCTCTAATAAGAGTCTGAATAACCACATCAGAAAGACCTTCTTCTTTCAAGATGGAGACTTCAGCAGCCATGCCGTCAAAGCCAGAGTTTGTAAATTGGGGTAACAAAGTTGACCCTGAATGATGAGATCTGGAAGAAGAGGCAGATGGACACGATCCACTGCCAGCCTTACGACCACCTTGGCCAAATTGATGGCACCTCCTCCAGTGCCAGCTTGCGCACCACCTTGCTGATCATGGAGAATGGGTGAAACAGATATAGGAACCCCAGATCCTTCCAGGCTAGAGACATGGCATCCGCTGCCACTGCCAGAGGATCCTGGGATAGAGACACAAAAGCTGGCAGCTTGCGATTGTGACGAGAAGCAAACAGGTCCAACCGTGGAGTCACTTGTGACAGAGGAACTGAAACTCCCTGGCGAGAACATCCCCTGCTCAGGGAGTCTGCCTCCACATTCTCTATCCCGGGAATGTAAACTGCTGATATGCAGGGAACATTGATATCTGCCCACTGAAGGATCAGAGACACTTCCCGGAGGGCACCCCAACTGCGAGTCCCTCCCTGGTGATTGATGTATGCAACAGCTGTTCGGTTGTCTGACCGAATCTGAACTGGCAGACCCTGTAAGAAATGGGTCAGTTGAAGTAGAACAAGACGTATGGCCCGAAGCTCTAATACATTGATTGGAGAATGAGCCTCCCGAGGCCCCCACAATCCTTGGAACTGATGCTCCTTCCAGAAGCCCCCCCAGCCCACCAGGCTGGCATCCGTGGTAACCAGTTCCCAACGCGGAGTCAGAAATGACTTGCCCTTCTGGAGGTTGTGCGATATTAACCACCACTGAAGGGACTGCAAAACGTGGGGAGACAATAGACAAGCCTGATTCAATGATAGTCCCACTTTACCTAGAGGAAGACCTGAAGCGTCCTTATGTGAAACTGGGCAAACGGGACTGCCTCGAATGCAGCTACCATCAATCCCACTAGTCTCATCCCTAGATGGATAGACTGACGAGGGTCGGACAAGAATAGACGAATTAAGTCCTGAATCAGAACCATTTTGGACTGAGGAAGAAAAACCTTGGCCTGAAATGTATCCAGAATCAGGCCCAGGAAGGGAATTTCCCTGGACGGACAGAGAGAGGATTTGGGGTAACTTATCACCCATCCGAACCTTTCTAGCGTAGAGACCACCATCCTGGTGCCCAACTCTTATTGTTCGAGGGAGGAGGCCGTGATAAGAAGATCGTCCAGGAAAGGCACAATGCAGATGCCCTGGACCCTGAATATAGCCATCACTCCTGCCAGCATCTTGGTAAAGACTCTTGGGGCCGAGGTAAGGCCGAATGGCAGGGCCACAAATTGATAATGCTGGTCTTCTATCGAGAACCTGAGAAATCTCTGGTGACCCGGAAAAATAGGAATGTGTAAATAAGCATCCTTGATGTCTATGGATGTCATGAAGTCCCCCTGACGGAGAACATCGATTGTTGATCGCAGAGACTCCATGCGGAATTTTCTGAAACTGATAAATTGATTGAGTCTCCTTAGGTCTAGGATAGGCCGAACAGAGCCGTCCTTCTTGTGTTGAGTCGGTTGGAATAAAACCTCAAACCTCTTTCCGCAGGAGGCACTAGGCAGATGACAGCCATGTTTAACAGATACTCTACTGCTGCCCGCATCCGGGACATGAATAATCTGGGAGGAGGCCGGGACTCGAATTCCAGTTTGTAACCGGAAGAGACTACATCCAGAACCCAATTGTCTGATACCTCCTGAACCCAGACCTGGAAGAAGAACCGCAGCCGTCCCCCCACCCATACGGGTGAGGGCGTCCCCTCATTGTTGAGCAGGCTTAGTGGCAGATTTGGTTTTGGACCCCCAATTCTGACTTGGATGGCCACGTCCCTTTCCTCTATTCCATGCATTCCCTCTAGGGGCTGAAAAGGCCGATTCTCTACCGGATCTAGACCCCCGAAAGGAAGGGTTAAAAGAGGCCACGCCGCGAAAGGAACGACGTTGATTCTTACGCTGAGGTAATTTACCTCCCTTAGTGACAGAATCCAATCTTTCTCCAAAGAGGCGCAATCCCACAAAAGGGAACGCTATAAGTGATTTCTTGGCTACAATATCAGCTGCCCACTGCCGCAACCACACCGACCGCCGAATGGCGACAAATAAGGCAGAGGTTCTGCTGCACATGACCAGAGTGTCATCTAAGGCAGAAAGTACAAAGGATGAAAACATCTCACATCGCTTAAGAGCGGCATACTCATCAGAGGCCAGATCAAGCCCCGAGTAATTCATTAGGTCTCTCACAACAGACCTAATAGCCACTGTCATGAGCGCTGAAGCACCAACAGGCAGCAAGGCCGAGCCCACACTGGAAAAAGCGTGGCACGCCATTTGATCAATACGCTTATACTCTCCATCTTTAAGTGTAGTGGAGTCAGGAGAATGCAACACAGAAGAATTGGATATGAAAATAAATAAACACAGAGCAAACTTATAACAATCGTGGTTAAAGTCCAAGGCAATAGATCATCCACTGTCTGTTCTCTAACAGTGTAATGTCAAAAGGCTTCCATCTAAGTCCAAAGTGGGTATCCCAAAATGCATGCACTGGTACTGTGCTGTTGGTAGTAGCTACAATTACTCCACTTCAATTTTCCACCACGTGCCCACCACCTGTTTAAATTACTCTTACCAGATGGTATGCGGAGTAAAATACTCCAAATGAAGCTTTGGTTCTGCTGCTGTGTAGATTTCCTTCTTTCCACAATATTTAATCCTTATCCAGCAATATTGCTCCCAAACGTGGTTAGTGTAAGAATATCAAGGCGTATTGCCATAAAAATAAAAGCATAAAGGATATCTAGTGTAACACCGTTTTAATATATTTTCTTAAAAAGTTGTTAAAAGTGTGCACTCACATTTCAGTTGATTAAAATACAGCTTCTATTCAGTGTTTAGGCAACAGCCTTCATCCTGCTCCCTTTGCGTCCTGGCCAGTGATGCTATATGGGGGGGAAGAGGCTGTCCGCTGACACTGTTTAAAAGAAGATTGCTGCAATGATAAAACCGCCCAGCCGCCGTCAACGTTTCATTGCTGTCAGCAACTTTTTCAAGACTCTTCCCCTTTTTGAGGAGGGACTACTTCAGGAGCAGTAATAACCAAAACCTCAAATAACTGAGCAAGAGCTTTTGGGGTATCCACAACACTTGCTTCACCCTGCTCAATCTCAGTACCAACAAATTGCTGTTCATCAGAAACATCTGATTCCTCATATTATTCTCCTTCTAACTGAGAAGGATCAGACCAATCAAGCAATTCACAATTGTCTGACTCCCTTGCCGGAGCGGCATGAGTCAAGTGCTTTCTTTTAGCTGAGGCCTTCTTAGGCACCGAGGTAGACATTAATCTTTCAAGATTAGCTAATCTGGCACATAAATCAGCATGCGACTCACCACCCATGACAATATCATTGGGGGCACGGACAAGACATGGCGGAGTAGGAGATGAGGCATTAGCTGCAGGCCCTGAAGCCTGGGCCTCAGCTTGCTGCATAATAGTTAATTGTGCACAAGGGACACAAAGAATTGCGTTATCCCCAACAAGGGATGCCCCACATCCAAAACATTGCCGAGTCTGTGCAGAGGGAATTGCATGTCCGTTATCCTGGGATGCCTCCATATGGTGTTTAGTATTATACTATAATTGATTATAGTCGCCAAGTATATATGGGATTTACGCAATTGCTACCCGGGATGCCCCTTTAAATAGTCCCAAGTGGGAGGATTGAAACACAAATGGACCCCCAAATAAGGCTTAAGGGATTTTTCTTTTTTTTTTTTCTTTTTTTTTTAATATAAGGACCAGGAGAAACCCCTTTTTAAATAAGGAGTTTCCACCTACAGAGAAAACAAAAAAACAGTCACCAAATGCACACAATATAAATAAATGACAGAAAAAACTTCCTTCAGCCAAGCTGAAGGGTACTCACAGCCCATGCAATAAGCTCACATCATGAGGTAAGGCCACAGGGAAACAGGAAGTCAAACAGAGCATACCAGGTGCTCTCTGAATAAAAGCATGCCTAAGCCCCGCCCACTTCCAGGATCACATGGCCAAAAATGGAGGGAAAATTCAAATCTGAACACAGCCAGAAAACAAAGAGCTTTAATAGGTAAGCAAAAAATGCTGCCTAGACAGAGATAGGAAAATCTAAATAAAACATTTCCTATTAAATAGTATAGTAAATCATACATAATAAAAATAAGAAATAAAGACTTATTTTATATATCCCTTTTTTTTTGTGCATGGTGACAAATAAGCCCAGATAACGCCCCCCTTCCCCCCTTCTTTTTACCCAGCAGGGTTAAAGGAGAACTAAGGGGACAGGATAAAAATGCACCCATAAGGCACAAGGGGATTATAAAGGGACAGGGGCATCCCATGCCGAGAACACCAATCCGGAAGCCGCCTACCCACATTTGGGTCTCACGGAGGAGTAATACTCCTGTATACACCAGGAGGTGTATGTATCTACCTTTGGTTATATTGTATGCCTCCCAGCCTTGGCTGTGTGGTTCAGGCAAACAGGTTTAAAGAGTTTCAGACAGAAATAGAGAAAAAAAAAAAGGGGGCCAGGAGGCAAGCCCGGCTACCTGCAGCTTGAAGAAGAGTCATCTTCTGAATGCTTCGCCGACTGCAGAGACGAAAAGACTGAGGAATAGTGGGAGGAACCCAGTACTTATGGACCAGGAGGGGCTCCTTTTTTCCATGTCATCTCTGCAAGATAGCCCTCTACAGGCCGGGTTCCCAAGTGTCATGAATATCGGGAAGTGGGAGGTGTGACATACTAGGAATAATGGGCATTTCCTATTGACAGGTGGCCAAGTTGGTGGAGTAAACACGTGTAAAAAAATAAAATTCTGTGATTACTCACCTGTAGAATTGGTATTATGAGTATACAGTACATCCCGCTCCAGATATAATACTTACTATCGGATATTACTCCACCAGATGGCGCTGGACTGCAGAAAATAGGCTCCTCCCGGACCCTCAAATACCTAGGGACCTCCCACAAATCCCCAGCATTGAAAAGCAGTTAACGAGAAGCCGGGAGAATTAAAACAATCCAAACTAGAAAGTATAACAATGATAACAATCACCATACAGGGGCTCCAAGATAATGCAAAACCAAGGGTGGGGTGGAGCAGGACATACTGTATACTCATAATACCAATTCTACAGGTGAGTAATCACAGAATTGTATTATTCTTAATATACAGTACGTCCTGCTCCAGATATAATACTTACTATCGGGACATCCAATAGCAGTGTCCATAAAGTAGGGTGGGATCCCCAAAAAGGTAACAGCAGACAGTTTAAACCACTGCCGCCTGCAAAACCTTGCGGCCAAAAACAGCATCAGCTGAGGCCCTAACATCAACCTTGCAAAACTTTGAAAAGGTATGAACAGAAGACCAAGTAGCGGACTTGCAAACTTGTTCAACAGAAGCTTGGTGCTGAAAAGCCCAAGAGGCACCAATAGCACGCGTAGGATGAGCAGTAAGGCGGAAGGGAGGATTCTTCCCCTTAGCAGAGTAGGCCTGAATCACAGCCTGACGGATCCATTTGCTGATAGTAGACTTGGGCAGGAACCAAACCCTTCCTAAGACCAGAAGGGACCACAAAAAGAGCATCAGTTTTTCTGAGAGGTGCAGTAGCCACCAGATAGTACTTCAGACACCTAACCACATCCAAAGAATGCAAAACCCTCTCCTTAGCATTACTAGGATTAGGGCACAATGAAGGAAGAACAATGCCCTTATTCAAATGAAAGGTAGACACTACCTTAGGCAGAAAATCAGGCTTGAAACGAAACACCACCTTGTCCTGGTGTCTCTCGTAGTAGGGGGGCTGAATGGAAAGCGCCGCCAACTCAGACACACGCCAAACAGAGGTGATAGCCACCAGAAAGACAACTTTGAGAGTAAGAATGGCCAGGGCAGCATCCTGCACAGGTTCAAAGGGAGCACCCTGCAAGGCTGACAAAACCAAGTTCAAATCCCAAACAGGCACCATAGGCTTACGTGGGGGATGCACATGAGTGACCCCCTGGAAAAAAGTCCTGATCAGAGGGTGCTGAGCAAAGGACTTCTGGAAGAAAACAGCCAGGGCAGAGACCTGCTCCCTTCAAAGTACTTAGTTGGAGCCCCATGCTCAACCCATGCTGAAGGAACCCCAGAATCCTGGGAATAGAGAACACACGACAGGGAAGAGACTTAGACTCACACCAGTCAATGTAGGCACGCCAAACCCTGTAGAAGATGGAGGTTTCACCAGGCCGTCAAAGCCAGAGTTTGTAAATTGGGATGGCGTAGGGAGCCCTGAGTGAGCAGGTCTAGCACCATGGGTAGAACGTACTGATCCACTGCCAGCTGCACCACGTCTGCGAACCACACTCTTCTTGGCCACCTGGGGGCCACCAGAATTGCTGGCACCCCTTCCAGAGCAATCTTGCGCAGAACCCTGCCCAGCAGAGGGAATAGAGGAAAGACATACAGGGACTGAAAGTCCTGCCATGACATTGCTAGGGCATCCACGGTCAAGGCCAGAGGATCCTGGGACAGGGAGACAAAGGCCGGGAGCTTGTGATTGTGACGGGACGCAAACAGATCCACATCAACAGATTTTCCACCCCCGGGATGTACACAGCTGATATGCAGAGGACATTGGTCTCCGCCTAGGCCAGGATCAGAGACACTTCCTGGAGGGCCCCCTTGCCCCGGGTCCCTCCTTGATGATTGATGTAGGCAACTGCCGTCTGGTTGTCCGAGGGCACCTGAACAGGCAGTCCCCGAAGGCGAGTAGTCAACTGAGCCAGGACTGACCCGATTGCCCGCAGCTCCAAGACGTTGATAGGTGTGTGGGCTTCCTGAGGGCCCCACCTCCCCTGGAACCGCAGGGACTTCCAGGAACCCCCCCAACCTGACAGACTGGCATCCGTGGCGACTGTCTCCCAGGAAGGGACAAGAAAGGATCTGCCCCCCAACAGGTTCCTTGAGTCCGAGAGGGACCTCCTGACCGGGGGGAAAGCACACAGACCCTGTCCAGGGACACTGGATCCTTGTCCCACACTGACAAGAGGTGGAGTTGCAGAGGCATCAGGTGGAACTGAGCATAAGGGACCGCCTCGAAGCACGCCACCATCAGGCCCACCAGCTGCATTCCCTGCCTGATGGAGGGATGACGACAAGATAGCAGGAACTGGACCTGTGCAATCAGACTGTCCACCTTCTGTTGAGGAAGGAAAATCCTTGCCTGAACTGTATCCAGATTCATTCCTAGGAAGGGAGTCACCAAAGAGGGGGACAGCGAAGACTTGGGGTGGTTGATCACCCATCCAAAAGACTCCAGGGTGGACACCACCAGTTGAGTATCCAATTCTGCCTGATGTAGAGATTGGGACGTAATGAGATAAGGCAGCACTCGGACGCCCCGAAACCTGAGCAGAGACATCACGCCCGCCGGCACCTTGGTGAACACCCTGGGACACTACCTCCTGAATCCACCGGTCTGTGACATAAAGACTCCAGACGTGAGCAAAGTGCTGCAGCCATCCCCATCACGCCTGAGGGGGCTTGGGAGATAATCTTGGGGCCCCAGGAGGAGACGGGACGTCCACGTCCTCTGCCCCTACCCCAGAAGTCTCCCTGGGCCCCAGTAAAGGAAACCCCCCTCCCTTGTCTAGCACCACGGTAGGGGGAGTCCTTACCCCGAAAGGGCCGAGACTGCCGCCTGCACTGGGGTAACCTGCCTCCCTTAGCAAAAAGGTCCAGGCGGTCCCGAACAGGCGTAGTCCTTTGAAGGGAAACCCAGTGAGGGTCTTCTTTGCAGCGTTGTCAGCAGCCCACTGGCGTAGCCAAACCGAGCGGCGTATAGCCACCACAAGGGCAGATGTTCTGGAACACATTCTAATGGTGTCATCCAAGGCAGAGAGGACAAAATTTACAAAAACTTTACAACTAGAAAGTGCATTAAACACCTCACAAGGCAAATCATCAGGGGCACTATCAAGTATACTTCTGAGCAGGGTCCTAATGGCTACCGCCGCAATGGCCGAGGCACAGACCGGGGGCAGCGCCGTCCCCACACATGCAAAGGCATGGGACGCCAGCTGGTCAATGCGCTGGTCCTCAGCATCCCGCAGGGTAGTAGAGTCAGGGGAGTGCATGACAGAGGTGTTGGATAACCCCAGGACCGGGGCATCCACTTCGGGAGGGGAGGACCAACACTTTACCACATCAGCAGGAAAGGGATACTTGCTATCCCAACTCTTAGGTACAACGGGAAGTCTACTGAGCCGTTCCCATTCCTTGAGCACCAGGTTATTGAAATGTGCTTGCTCTGGAAATTCCAAGCGTGACTTAGCAGTATGAAAAAATTCCCCCCTTTGCCTGGGGGCCGCAACCGGGGGAGAGACAGACAGTACCTCAAAAATCTGAGCCAACAGCCTATCAGTATCATCTGGGGCCCAGGGGTCAGAGCCAGAATCATCATGACCCCTGGGCCTCTCATCAGATGACCCTGAGTCAGAGAATAGCTCCCCTTCGTCCGAAGGGGTATAGCCACATAAATGCCAAAACTCATCAGTTTCCATAGGGAAAAGAGTGACATTAGGCGTTAAGTGCCGCATTTTAGCTGGGGCCTTATGCGCCAAGGTATTAGCAATTAACTTCTCAACACTAGCCAGTCTAGAAGACATATCAGGCTGAGAATCCCCACTTGTATGCAACTCAGTAGGAGTGAGATTTAAGCTTGGGGGGGGGGGGGGGGGTAGGTGAAGTGATACGAGGTGCAGGCCCAGCCACTGGAAGGCCAGATTGCAGTGCAAGCACCTGCTCAGCACAGGGTACACAGACCCGAGCCTTCTCAGCGTCAGCATGAGGCTGCCCACACGCTACACACAGCCGGGCTTGTCCCGAAGGAACCCCAGTCATAGATGCCTCCATATGGTGATTACAGCGGCACTATAGGGCGATAGGGATTAACGCTAAATAGCAACCCGTGATGCCCCAATAATCCGCTAGGGAAGTGGGAGTAATTACACTAGGCCTCACAAGTTAACCAACTAATAGAGGGCAGGGAGAACCCAACGGATTCGCCCGTCTGAAAGACACAATCAAATGAGCCATAAGCAGACAATAATAAAGTGGAAATAAAGCCGCCCGCAAGGGCACTTACAGACCGCGGTAGGTAGAGGTCCGTCAAGCAGAAGCCGACCAAGCAGACAAAATGGCGTCAGTATTCCTCGAGGGGCGGCCCGCACAAGCCATGACGCGGAACGCGCCAGAGACAGGCCCCGCCCCCCCGAAGAGCGCGAAGCCAACACATGACAAGCAGCCAATGGCGGCGCGCCAGCGACTGAGGTAACGCCGGCAATTTTATGTACAGTAAATAGTAAAAACAAGTCAGCGCGGCGGCTGACACAAGGGATGTAATAAAGCACAAAGCCAGTACACGTATATACATACATACACACACACCCCTCTTTTCCCCCGAAGGCTACAAGGAGAGTGAGGGAGGACAGAGGGCACTTTACATAGGGCCCACCGATAGACAGGGGAAAGGGGCAATAGGGCGGGAGGGGCATTCCATACAGGCTCACCATAAGCCTGAACCGCCTACCCTTTGGTGGGGGATTGCGGTGGAGCAGCGCTCCTAAGCACCTAACAGCGGTGCTGCCTACCATCACCCGACCAGCGCAGCCAAGGCTGGGAGGCAATTACTGATGGAACGGGTGGGAATAGTCCTACAGGGCCGCAGGCTAATAGCCCTGCTCACCTGCGAGTAGAGAGAGAGCCATTTCTTGTTCTTCGCAGTCCAGACTGCAGAGAAAATCTGGGGATTTGTGGGAGGTCCCTGGGTATTTGAGGGGCCGGGAGGAGCCTATTTTCGATGTCTCTGCAGTCCAGCGCCATCTGGCGGAGTAATACCCGATAGTAAGTATTATATCTGGAGCAGGACGTACTGTATACTAAGAATAATAGCAAATGATCAACTGACATTACACAAACAGTGTATTGCGTTAGAAGTGTTCAAATATTCTTTGTGCACAAAAGATACACATCCTACGTCCTTGTATCATGCTCCTTCTGGGAGTGTGATTCAAAGACGGGTAAGCCCCCTGCCTTTTCCATCCTAATTAGATTTAACAGTCAAAAGCAGGACAAGGGGGTACAGTCTCATCATTGATGCTCTGTAAGATGATTTGTGGATGCGATTCTATATAAACATGCATGTGAGTGCATTTCTTATAAATCAAAAGACATGTATGTTCTTGTGTGATAATATCATGCTATTTGCTTTTATTATCATTTGGCCCCACTCTGTCCCCTGTTGGGGAGTATGGGCGCCTGCAGAGAATCTGGCATTATTCTTTTACCTGTTGGAAGATTTGATCTGGATAATTGATCAATCATATTAAGGGAGACATATCTGTGGCTTGACATAGCATGGTAAGCAGCTTGTGCTGTTAGTGACAGGATACATCACGTGCACTGTACAGCTCAATGACTGGTTTTATATATGGCACTGGTGACATTTTTAATGTGCTGCTTACTCACCTGTCCAACTCTTCAAAGAGTTCCCTGACAGTCATAGCTGCCACAATTGTAATAACATAAGGTAAGCAATCATGCTGCTTTCCCAAAGCAAGCATTTTAGCATAGCGTGGAGATACTGGAAATGATGCCATAGTTCTTCCTAGAGGAGTGATTGGGCTGCTGAGTTTAGCTTTCTGGAGATCTTTTAACCTGAAATACAAAATAAAAATACAATTCTGTGATTACTTACCTGTAGAATTGGTATTATACGTATACAGCACGTCCTGTTCCAGAATATTCCTTACACTTGGGTAATACATCCACAAAATGGCGCTGTACTGCAGAAAACAGCTTGTGGCCCCTCCCGGCCCTATATAAGTCAGGGACCTCCCACAAATTTCCCAGTATTGACAAGCAGTTAACAAGAAGCCGGGAGAACAAGAACGTCAAAAATGAACATATGAACAATCACCATACAGAGGTAAATAAGACTAATGATAACAAGGGTGGGGTGGAACAGGACGTGCTGTATATGTATAATACCAATTCTACAGGTGAGTAATCACAGAATTGTATTATTCTAAGTATACAGCACGTCCTGTTCCAGAATATTCCTTACACTTGGGACATCCCATAGCAGTGTCAGTAAGGTAGGGTGGGATCCCAAAAGTAACAGCGGGCAGTTTAAACCACTGCCGCCTGCAGAACTTTGCGACCAAAAGCAGCATCAGTTGAAGCCCTAACATCAACCTTGTAAAACTTAGAAAAAGTATGAACAGAAGACCAAGTGGCAGCCTTGCAAACTTGTTCAACAGAAGCTTGGTGCTGAAAGGCCAAAGAGGCACCAATAGCACGAGTAGAATGACCAGTAAGGCGGAAGGGAGGCTCCTTCCCCTTAGCAGAATAGGCCTGTACCACAGCCTGGCGGATCCATTTGCTGATAGTGGACTTAGCTGGAGCCAGACCCTTCTTAGGTCCAGACGGGAGCACAAAAAGAGCATCAGTCTTCCTAAAGGATTCAGTAGCCACCAAATAGAACTTCAGAGTCCTGACCACATCCAGAGAGTGTAAAACCCGCTCCTTAGGGTTACTAGGATTAGGGCATAGAGAAGGCAAAACAATGTCCTGATTGAGATGAAAGGCAGACACAACCTTAGGCAAAAAATCTGGCTTAAAGCGAAACACCACCTTGTCCTGGTGTCTCTCAAAGTAAGGGGGTTTGATGGAAAGCGCCGCCAACTCAGAAACACGCCTAACAGAAGTGATAGCCACCAAAAAGACTACCTTAAGCGTCAAAATGGACAAAGGGGCCTCACATAAAGGCTCAAAGAGAGACCCCTGCAAGGCAGATAAGACCAAGTTCAAGTCCCATACTGGTAACATAGACTTACGTGGAGGACGCACGTGAGTAACCCCCTGGAAGAAAGTCTTGACCAGACGATGGTGAGCAAAGGATCTTTGGAAGAAAATGGCCAAAGCAGAAACATGACCCTTGAGGGTACTAAGTTGAAGACCCAAATCCAAACCATGTTGCAGGAATTCCAGAAGCCTAGGGATAGAAAACACCCTACAGGGAAGGGTCTTAGACTCACACCAGTCAATGTAAGCATGCCAGACCCTATAGTAGATGGATGACGAGGACTTCTTCCTAGCCCGAATCATGGTATTAACAACAGAGGCAGGCAGCCCCTTATCCATCAAGATGGAGGTTTCAGCAGCCAGGCCGTTAAAGCCCGCGTTTGTAAATTGGGATGGCGTAACTGCCCTTGAGTGAGCAGGTCTGGATCCTTGGGCAGAAAATACTGATCTACTGCCAACTGCACGACGTCTGCGAACCACACCCTTCTTGGCCAACAGGGGGCCACCAGAATAGTTGGCACCCCTTCCTGAGCAATCTTGCGTAGCACCTTGCCCAGCAGAGGAAAAGGAGGGAACACAAAGAAGCTGAAAGCTCTTCCAAGACATTGCTAGTGCATCTATGGCCAAGGCCAGAGGGTCCTGGGACAGAGAGACAAAGACTGGAAGCTTGTGATTGTGACGGGACGGAAACAGTTCCACATCTGGCTGACCCCAGCGGTGACACAGGGAGCGAAACACCCTGCTGCTGAGGGACCATTCTCCCAGACGAAAGGTCCCCCTGCTCAGAGAGTCTGCCTCCAGATTCTCCATGCCCGGGATGTACACAGCTGAGATGCAGGGAACATTCTCCTCCACCCAAGACAGTATCAGGGACACTTCCTTGAGGGCCCTCTTGCTCCGAGTCCCTCCCCGATTGATGTAGGCAATCGCCGACTGGTTGTCCGAGCGGACCTGAACCGCCCGACCCCGAATGTGTGGAGTCAATTGGGCGAGAACCAACCTTATCGCCCTCAATTCCAGAATGTTGATAGGGGTGTGGGCCTCCTGAGGGCCCCACTGACCCTGGAATTTCAGGGATTTACAGAAGCCCCCCCAACATGTCAGACTGGCATCTGTGCTGACTGTCTCCCAGCACGGAGCCAGAAAGGATCTGCCCACCAACAGTTTTCTTGAATCCAGCCACCACGAGAGAGACAGTCTGGCCAGGGGGGACAGAACCAGCACCTGATCCAGGGACCGAGGGTGCCGATCCCAAATTGACGAGGTGAATTTGAAGTGGTCTCATGTGAAACTGAGTTTATGGAACCGCCTCGAAGCAAGACACCATCAGGCCCACCAACTGCATCCCCTGCCGGATGGAGGCATGAGGGGAAGACATAAGAAGCCTGGCTAGGGCCTGAAGATTCTCCAACCTTCTGCTGAGGGAGAAGGATCTTGACCTGAGATGTATCCAGAGTCATGCCCTGGACACCACCAGCTGAGTATCCAGCTCGGCCTGCTGGAGAGATTGAGACATGATAAGAATGTCGTCCAAGTAAGGAAGGATGCGAATGCCCTGAGATGTCTACATCTCATTCTGCAGTCCAGCGCCATCTTGTGGATGTATTACCCAAATGTAAGGAATATTCTGGAACAAGACGTGCTGTATACTTAGAATAATACCATTTTGTGAATACTCACCTGTAAAATGGGTATTATAAGTATAAGTATGTCACACACCCCGCTTCAAGACATTCGTTACACTTGGGTATACTGACCTGTAGATGGCAATCTTGCAGAGATTATGTCAAAAAAATTTAAGACCCTCCTGGCCCGTAAATTACTCGGACCTCCCACTCATTACCCAGTATAAATATAGCAGTAAGATCAAGGGACCAGGAAAGCCAATTACAACTAACAAAGGTTCACCATATAAAGGATCCAGAATACAAAAGGGCAGGGTGAAGCGGGGTGTGTGACATACTTCTAATACCCATTTTACAGGTGAGTATTCACAAAATGGTATTATTCTAAGTATGTCACACACCCCGCTTCAAGACATTCATTACACTTGGGACATCCAATAGCAGTGTCCATAAATGGCGGGGATCCAAAAAACAAGGCAACAAGGCAACAAGGCACAAACTTAAACCATTGCAGCTTGCAGAACTTTGCGGCCAAAAACAGCATCCGCTGAGGCCCGAACATCAACCTTGCAAAACTTGGAAAAAGTGTGAACCGAAGACCAAGTAGCAGGCTTACAAACCTGCTCAACAGAAGTCTGGTGCTGGAAGGCCCAGGACACTTCAACAGCACGAGTAGAATGAGCAGTAACACGAAAAGGGGGAACCTTCCCCTTGGCAGAATAGGCCCCAACAATGGCCTGGCAAATCCATTTACTAATGGAAGACTTGGCAGGAGCCAAACCCTTCCTAGGCCCAGAGGGCACCACAAAAAGGGCGTCAGTCCTACGAAAAGGAGAAGTAGCCACCAAATAGTACTTCCCACAGCGAATCACATCCAAAGAATGCAAAACCCTCTCCTTGTCATTGCTGGGCTTAGGACACAAGGAGGGAAGAACAATATCCTGATTCAGATGAAAAGCAGAGACCACCTTAGGAAGGAAATCTGTCTTAAAGCGGAAAACAACCTTGTCCTGATGCCTCTCAAAGTAAGGGGCCTGAATGGACAAAGCCGCCAACTCCGATACACGCCGAACGGAAGGGATGGCAACCAGAAAAACAACCTTCTGAGTAAGCGTAGAAAGTGCAATATCCTGCAAAGATTCAAAAGGCGGACCCTGCAAGGCAGACAAAACCAAATTCAAATCCCAAACCGGGAGCAAAGGCTTCCTAGGAGGCCGCACATGCGTAACCCCCTGGAAAAAGGTCTTAACCAGAGGATGAAGAGCAAAAGACTTTTGAAAGAAAACCGCCAGGGCAGAAACCTGCCCTTTCAGCGAACTAAGCTCGAAAGAGTCTGAATGACAGCATCAGAAAGACCTTCCTCTCTCAAGATGGAGGTTTCAGCAACCACGCCGTCAAAGCCAGCGTTGGTAATTTGGGGTAGAGCAGTGGAACCTGAGTGAGCAGATCCGACAGAAGGGGCAGGTCTAACTGATCCTCTGCCAACCTTACCACGTCTGCGAACCAAACCTGTCTTGGCCACCTTGGAGCCACCAGGATTGCCGACGAGCCCTCTAGGGCCAGCTTGCGCACCACTTTGCCCACCATGGGAAACGGAGGGAACAGGTACAGAAACCCCAGATCCCTCCAGTTCAGAGACATGGCATCCATCGATGGGATCGCTGCCAGAGCCAGCGGATCCCGCAAGAGAGACACAAATGCCGGAAGCTTGTGATTGTGACGAGAGGCAAAGAGGTCCACCTCCGGAGTCCCCCACCGGTGGCAAAGCGAACGAAACACCTTGGGGCTGAGCAACCATTCCCAGATGACCCCCTGCTCAGGGAGTCCGCCTCAGTGTTCTCCAATCCCGGAATGTACATTGCCGAGATGCATGGGACATTGCCCTCTGCCCAATCCAGTATCAAAGACACCTCCCTGAGGGCCCGCCTGCTGCGAGTCCCTCCCTGGTGATTGATGTAGGCGACCGCCGTCAGATTGTCCGACCGAACCTGAACCGGTAGTCTCCGTGACTGAGGAGACAAGTGAGCCAGAACCAACCTGATGGCTCTCAGCTCCAGAACATTGATGGGATCGTGAGCCTCCTGAGGCCCTCACAGCCCCTGAAACTGAAGATCCTTCCAAAATCCCCCACCACCTGACAGGCTGGCATCCGTGGTGACCGTCTCCCAACAAGGGGTCATGAAGGACCTGCCCCTTGTCAGATTGCTCGGATTCAGCCACCACCGAAGGGAACGCCGCACCCAGGGGGACATCAGAAAGGACTGGTCCAATGACAGCGGGGACCCGTCCCAGGCCACCAAGAGATGGAGCTGGAGCGTCCTTGTGTGAACCTGGGCAAAGGGAACCGCCTTGAACGACGCCACCATCAATCCCACCAGTCGCATCCCTAGCCGGATGGACGGGCGGGGGATGGATAGGAGACACTGAGTCAATTCCTGAATCAGAAAAACCTTGGCTCGGGGGAGAAACACCCTGGCCTGAGAAGTATCCAGAGACATTCCCAGGAACTCCACCACCCTGGAGGGAGTGAGGCAGGACCCAACCGAAACTCTCCGGATTGGACACCACGGTCCTGGTATCCAGCTGCGCCTGACTGAGGGAAGACGCCATGATGAGAAGATCGTCCAGATAGGGCACGATGCGGATACCCCTGGCTCGGAGAATGGCCATCACTCCTGCCAAAACCTTGGTAAACACCCTTGGAGCCGAGGTAAGGCCAAACGGAAGAGCCACAAACTGAAAATGCTGATTGTCCACGACAAACCTGAGGAATCTCTGGCGTGGTAGAAATATTGGAATATGCAGGTAGAGCATCCTTTATGTCTATGGACGTCATGAAGTCCCCCTGACGAAGTGAATGTATGGCTGAACGCAGAGTTTCCATACGGAACTTCCGGGGACGGACGAACCTGTTGAGCAACTTCAGATCCAGAATGGGGCGAACGGATCCGTCCTTCTTGGGCACCGTGAACAAATTGGAATAGAAGCCCAGGCCCCGGTCTGAGCGAGGCACCGGACAGATGACAGCCATGTCCAAGAGACTTGCTACTGCCGCCCAAAGCCCCTGGGCGGCCAGAGGATCTGACGGCACCCGAGAACTGAAGAATCTGGGAGGGGGTCGGAACTCGACCTCCAGCTTGTAACCGGAAGACACCACTTCCTGAATCCACCTGTCCGAGACCTCTTGGACCCAGACCCGGGAGAAGAGTTGCAGCCGTCCCCCCACCCGCAAGGGTGAGGGCGCCCCCTCATTGCTGAGCCGGCTTGGCAGCAGCTCTAGGCTTGGAGCCCCAACTGTGTCCTGGACAGGCCCGACCCCTGCCCCTGGTCCAGGAATCACCTCTGGACGAAGGGAAGGCCGAACCCCTGCCAACTCTAGCCCCACAAAGGGAGAGAAGGAAGCCGCCCCCCGAAAGGGACGACGCTGCTTCTTACGCTGAGGTAACTTACCTCCCTTTGCCAGCAAATCCAATTTTTCTCCAAAGAGCCGCAACCCCACAAAGGGAAGGGCCGTGAGCGACTTTTTGGACACAAAATCAGCCGCCCACTGGCGTAACCAAACCGACCGCCAGATAGTCACAAGCAGGGCCGCAGCTCTGCTACACATCACCAACGTGTCATCCAGGGCAGACAGCACAAAGGACAAAAATAACTCACAGCGCTTAAGGTCGGCAAACTCCTCACTAGCCGGGTCAAGCCCGGAAGAAGTCAACAATCCTCTAATAACCGACCTGGCAGCTATCAATACAAGCGCAGAAGCACAAACCGGCCACAAGGCCGATCCAACACTGGCAAAACCATGACAAGCCATCTGGTCAATGCGTTTATCCTCACCATCCTTGAGAGTAGTGCACTCCGGAGAATGGAGGACTGAGGAACTGGACAACCCCAAAACAGGAGCATCCACCTCGGTGGGAGATGACCAGTGCTTCACCTCGTCCGCCGGAAAGGGATATTTCTTGTCCCAACCCGGTGGTACACCCGGAAGCCGCGTCGGCCTCTCCCATTCCTTGAGAATGATACCATCAAAATGCTTTTGATAAGGAAATTCCAAGCGCGGCTTGGTCACTTCAAAGAACTCCCCCTTCAGCGGAGGAGCCGCCTTGGGGGGAGAAATAGCCAGGACCTCAAACATATGAGCCAGGACCCTAGAGGTATCCGAGGAATCCCCCTGGCCCTGCTCGGTATCAGCGCACACAAACTGCTGATCGTCAGGAGTCAGACTCCTCATACAGCTCCACTTCCTCACGCGGGGAACAATCAGACCAATCCAGGGAGTCAAAATCCTCCCCATCAAAGGCCTGCGCAGCCGAATAAAAATGTTTTCTCTTTGCCGTGGCCTTTTTTGCAACGGCACTGGAAAACAATTTTTCAAGATTGGCACACACCTCAGATTGCGACTCCCCACCAATGACCACATCACACGTACGTGTCAAGCGAGGGGGAGACGGAGAGGAGACTGGCGGAGCAGAACCGGACGCCTGAGATCCGGTCTGCCGCGTAATAGACCGCTGCGCACAGGGTACACATAGAAATACATCATCCCCCAAAAGGGATACCCCCCACCCCAAACACAGCCTGGATTGCCCCGAGGGGGGCACAAGCCCAGTATCCGGGGAAGCCTCCATATGGTGATTTTTTATAATAATATGTGTACAATGCTTTTTTGGGGAATTACGCAATAATGCAACCCGGGATGCCCCTTTAAGTCCCGAGTGGGAGGATTTTAAGCCAGCTAAAATTTTAACCAGGGACCCTGGACCGGGAGAACCCCCCTTTAATATGCTCAATGGTCCACCTGGAACACAAAAGACAAGCACACGCTCAGACCATGCCAGTATAAAGGGTAAAAAGACAGATGAAACTGATGGCCATCAGGCCACTCACCAGACGTACAGTACTGCACGCCAGCACAATGAAGACACGCAATGTGCAGTAGGAGGAGGGAGGGCCGGCGTGGTTCGCATGTCGCGCCCGGCCCCGCCCCTCCCCCGTCTCTCCCGGCCAGAAGCCGGGACATGACAAAAGCGTCCGCAGCACGGAGGCGGGCCGTGGGCGTTCGCCCAGGAGCAAGTGTGACAGGGGAGGAGTCCAACCTCAGAGGCCCATGGGGGGAATCCTAAGGATCCAAGGGCAGGGGTTAGAGTGAGAAACAAGGGCTGGGGGTCCATTCTAAATTATACTTAAAACCAGTGGGACCCTCAAGTAGGGAAACAGGGGTCCCAAAGCCATAGTAAACCTGAAAGCTAAACCCGAAAGGTCAAAAAGGGGTTGGGACCCATCTTAGGCCCAGGTATAAAGGTCAGATACCACCTCCACTGAAGAGACAGTGGATATTAAGATATGGATATTAACCTCAAGTAAGAGTGGAGTCGCTTCAGAGGATGACAACTATGACATCAAGGATAGTCCAAGGAGCCCTAAAAGCCAAGGAACAGGTGCACAAGTGTGTGACCTCTGGGACAAAAGGATTTGTCAGAGTCCTGGTAACATAGACAAGAGCTTCGAAAAAGGGCAACAGGGAAAGTAGTCAGGCGCTGTGCTGTATGACAAGTCATCAAGCACATCCTTGCCCCTAAAGGGGACTGTAATAGTTAGGCTGCTCTTTAGCAGGCCTGCTGGCTAATTTAATCCTTTGCCTGGAATTTCCCTTTACACCGTGAACAGATTACATTTTTTCTCAGCCCTCATAATATCTATTGGTCAGAGGCACGGGCGATAAGATGTCCCTACAGCAGTTTGTCTACATTAGCAACCATGAACATACAAGGCTCTGTATTAGGCCTGTAAATAATGTTTTCTGCACCAATACTACTTACTGTACCTTTTGGTTTTTTGAGGCATCTGCAATGCTCCCAGAGAACTCAGCAATTCCTCAGCAGCAATCAGGGCATCAGTAGAGGGAGGCGTAGGAAATGGAAAATTTACAACCTTAAATGAAAGTAGATTTTAGTGTACACTTTGTAAAAGGGAACACAGCTTTATATTTAATTGCAGCAAGTTGTGGGTGTGAATAGTAACTAACGCTAAACTGAACACACTAAAAATGTATTATAAATCAAAAATAACTAAAATGAAAAGTATTTATCCCAATAAATCACATACCCCTGAAAAGGGTATACAGTTTACATGTAAAGTGCATCAATTTTCCAACGAGAAAAATACCATTCTGTGATTACTCACCTGTAGAATGGATATTATAAGTATGCATCACACCCTGCTTCGTTGATGAATAATCACTTCTGGGTTATAGTCCACAAGAGGGCGCTTTTCTGCAGAGATGGCAAAAAAAAAAAGAAGCCCCTCCAGGTCCATAAATACCTGGGACCTCCCACACATTCCCCAGTATATGAAAGCAGTAAGGGGACCAGGAGAAGCAAATAATTAAAATTAATAACATGAACAAGGAAAAAAATCACCATATAGAGGATCCAAGATACAACTCAGGGTGGGACGAAGCAGGGTGTGATGCATACTTAGAATATCCATTCTACAGGTGAATAATCACAGAATGGTATTATTCCAAGTATGCATCACACCCTGCTTCATTGATGAATAATCACTTCTGGGACATCCAGTAGCAGTGTCCAAAAATGGGTGGGGATCCCAAAAGGCAACAATGCACAAAATACCATTTTGTGAATACTCACCTGTAAAATGGGTATTATAAGTATGTCACACACCCCACTTCAAACATTAATTATTACACTTGGGTTATACCACCAGCAGGTGGCGACGTTGCAGAGAAGTCATGAAAAACGAGCCCCTCCTGGTCTATACATACCTGGTACCTCCCACTCATTCCCCAGTATTCAAAACAGCAGTAAAGACAAGGTACCAGGAAAAAACCCATTGGTAACTGTAAACGAAACTTCACCTATAAAAAATCCGGGATACCAAAAAAGGGCGGGTGAAGTGGGGTGTGTGACATACTTATAATACCCATTTTACAGGTGAGTATTCACAAAATGGTATTATTCTAAGTATGTCACACACCCCACTTCAAACATTAATTATTACACTTGGGACATCCAAAAGCAGTGTCCAGAAAAGGGCGGGTATCCAACAAGGCCATAAAGCAAAACTCAAACCACTGCAGCTTGCAGAACCTTGCGGCCAAACACAGCATCCGCTGAAGCCCGCACATCAACCTTGTAAAAACTTGGAAAAGGTGTGAACAGAAGACCAAGTAGCAGCCTTAGAAACTTGTTCCACAGAAGCCTGGTGCTGAAAAGCCCAAGACGCTCCAACAGCACGAGTAGAATGAGCAGTGATACGAAAAGGGGGAACCTTCCCCTTGGCAGAATAGGCCCCAACAACAGCCCGACGAAACCATTTGCTAATGGAAGACTTAGCGGGAGCCAAAATCTTTCCTAGGCCCACAGGGCACCACGAAAAAGACATCAGTCTTACGAAAAGGAGATGTAGTAAACAATACTACACACAGCGTACCACATCCAAACAGTGCAAACCCTCTCCTTGTCATTCCTAGGCTTAGGACCCAAGGAAGGAAAAACAATGTCCTGGTTAAGAAGAAAAGCAGAGACCACCTAAGGAAAAAAGTCCGGTTTGAAGCGGAAAAACCACTTTGTCCTGATGTCTCTCAAAGTGAGTAGCCTGAACAGAGAAGGCAACCTTCTGAGTCAGAGTAGAAAGAGCAATAACCTGCAAAGGCTCAAAGGAGGAGCCTAAAGAGCAGAGATAACCAAATTCAAAACCCAAAAAGGAAGAAAAGGCCTCCTAGGAGGCCGCAATGCGAGACCCGCTGGAAGAAGTCTTGACCAAAGGAGGAAACGCAAAGGACTTTTGAAAAACAGTCAGACAAGGCAGCAACCTGCCCCATTAAAATACTCAGCTGAAGACCAGAGTCCAGCCCCGATTGAAGAAATTCCAAAATCCTGAAAACACAAAAGACCCGACAAGGCAAAGAACTAGCCTCACTCCAATCAATATAAGATCTCAAAATCCTATAATAGATGGTAGAAGAGGACCTCCTGCTGGCACTAATAAAAGTCTGAATAACAGATCCAAAAACCTTCCTCCCCTAAGATGGAGGTTTCAGCAGCCAGACCGTCACAGCCAACGTTGATGAATTGGGGCAACGCAGTTGACCCTGTGTGATAAGATCCAGCCAAAGAAGCAGATCGCACTGATCCACCGCCAGACAAACGAAGTCTGCGAAACACACCCTCCTTGGCCACCTTGGAGCCATGAGAATGGCTTGAACCCCGTCCAGGGCCAGCTTTCGCAACACCTTGCCTAGCATGGGGATCGGAGGAAACAGATAAAGAACCCCAGGTCCCCCCAGCTCAAGGACATGGCATCCACCACCAGAGCCAGAGGATCCTGAGAGAGCGACACGAATGTCGGAAGCTTGTAATTGTGACGCGAGGCAAACAGATCCACCTCCAGCGCCCCCCACCAGAGACAAAACGACCGAAAAACCTGAAGGTGGAAAAACCATTCCCCCCGGCGGAAAGAGCACCTGCTCAGGAAGTCCGTCTCCGTGTATTCCAATCCTGAAATGTACACTGCCGAGATGCAAGGAACATGAGTCCCCGCCCAGGCTAGAATCAGAGACACCTCTCTGAGGACACGCAGACTGCGAGTCCCTCCCAGACGATAGAATGTAAGCAACCGCCGATCGATCGACCGACTGAAACAGAAAACCGGCAGACCCTGTAAATGCTACGTCAAGTGAGACAGAACCAACCTGATGGCTCTCAACTCCAGAACGTTGATGGGCAAGTGGGCCTCCAGAGGACCCCACCTCCCCCAGAACCGAACGTCCTTCCAGAAAACTCCCCATCCCGACAAACTGGCGTCCGTGGTGACAGTTTCCCAAGGGGGCAACAGAAAAAACCTGCCCCTCAAAAGAATGTCCGAGACCATCCACCATAGGAGAAACTGCCGAACCCGGGAAGAAATCTGGAAAGACCGATCCAACGACCACGGTCGCCGGTCCCAAGACGCCAACAGAAGAGACTGAAGCGTCCTCGTATGAAAAGGAACAAAGGGAACTGCCTCAAAGTAAGCTACCATCAACCCCACCAGTCTCATCCCTAGCCGGATAGACGGGCAAGGAGTGGAAAGAAGAAGCTGCACCAATCCCTGAACCAACAGAACTTTGGCCAGAGACTGAACACTCTGTGTTGACAGTAAACCAAGGTCATCCCCAAAAAAGGGCACCACCCTGGCCGGAACGAGAGAGGACTTGGGATAGTTGATCACCCAGTCAAACCTCTCCAAAGTGGACACTCTTGGAGCCGAGGGAAGGCCGAACAGAAGAGCCACAATTGAAAATGCCGAACTTCCACCACGAAACGAAGAAACCTATGGTGAGCCAGAATACATGAATATGAAAATAGGCATCCTTGATGTCTATAAACGTCATGAAATCCCCCTGCCACAAAGAATTGATGGCAGAAACGCAGAGGTTCCAAGCGAAACCTCCGGGGAAGAATAAAACACATTGAGGAACTTCAGATCCAGGATGGGACGAACCAACCCGTCCAACTTGGGCACGGTGAAAAGATTGGAATAATACCCGCGGCCCACCTCCGAAGGAGGGACCGGGCAGATGACTGCCATATCCAGAAAAAAAAAAAAAAATCTTAGAAGGAGGACGGAACTCAAACCCCAGCTTGTAAACCGGCCGACCCCACCTCCCGGATCCAACTGTCCAAGACCGCCAGATCCCATACCCGGGAGAGGAGTCGCAACCGCCCCCCCCCCGCCCGCAAGGGTGAGGGCGCCCCCTCATTGCTGAGCTAGCTTTGCAGCTGGTTTGGATTTGGCGCCCCAGGCGTGAACGGGACGGCCACGGCCTCTACCCCCGTTACAGCTAGCACCCCTGGGGGCCAAATCTAATCTCTCACCAAACAGGCGCAAACCCAAAAAGGGAAGAGCCGTAAGCGACCTTTTGGAATTAAAACCAGCAGTCCATTGCCGCAACCACACCGACCGCCGGATAGCTACCAACAGAGCCGTAGCCCTGTCACACATCAACATAGCGCCATCCTGAGCGGCCAGGACAAACGAAACGAAGGACTCGCAACGCTTGAGGGCAAGAAATTCAACACAAGCAGAATCAAGATCCGCACATAAATCACCGACAATGAACCTAACCGCCAACAACAAAAGTGCCGAAGCACAAACAGGTCTCAAAACCGAACCCGCACAGACAAAACCATGGCGGGTCAGCTGGCCAATCCGGCGATCCTCGCCATACTTAAGAGTAGTCGTGAAAAGAGAAAGCAATACTGCCACATTGGATAGCCCCAAACCCGGAGCCTCAACCTCGGGAGGGGCAGACCAGCGCTTCACCAAGTCCGCCAGAAAAGGATACTTCCTATCCCAACTATGCGGAACACCAACGAGACGCGTAGGTTGCTCCCATTCCTTAAGGACGACAGTCACAAAATGTCGTTGACTGGGAAGCCCCAAGCGCAGCTTGGTCACCACAAACAACTCGCCCTTTGGTGGAGGAACCGCCTCAGGAGGATCCAAATCCAAAACCTCAAAACATTTGAGCCAAAATGGAAGGGGTGTCCGAAACAGTCCCCATGGCCTGGTCACCCTCAGCACCAAACAGCTGCTGGACCTCAGGATCGTCCAAATCCTCAATCAGCTCCCCTTCTTCAACCAGGGGGCAATCAGACCAATCCAATGCCTCAACATCCGAGTCCGGCGAAGGCGGGGACAAGTGTTTCCGCTTAGCCGGAGCCTTCCGAGCAACCACAGCGGAAAACATCTTCGCGAGGCTAGCCAATCGGGCACAAACCTCGGATTGCGAATCCCCACCCATGACAACGTCACACGGGGTCCGGAACAGGCGAGGAGGAGACGGGGACGACACGGGCGGTGAAGAGCCAGAAACCGGGGTGCCAGACTGGCGCTCAATGTTCCACTGCACACATGGAATGCATATAAGAACATCATCCCCTGGGAGCGGAGCCCACAACCCCCGCACAGCCTGAGCAGCCCCGAAGGGCCGTTTCCGGTATCCTTGGTAGCCTCCATATGGTGAATTTATGGTCTTCGCAATGACCCAGGGATTTACGCATTAAGCGACCCGGGATGCCCCTTAAAATTTTTTTTTTTTTTTAATGGCCCTAAAGTGGGAGAATTTGCAAAATAACCAATATAGGGATAAAATTGGAATGGACAACCCCACTAGCCAGGTTGCTAAGACCGGGAGAACCCTGCAGCGTGGAATCCCAGAATCTGAAAAGGGAAAAACAACAGTCATTCCAAACACAAAACAGATCACATGAATACACATGCAAAAACAATACCCAAAAGGGTCAGCACAAACCCACATGGATCAGTATACCAGAGCATTACCATACATAAGTAAATATACACAAATAACATATGGAAGACTAGGGATGCCCCAAGGTATCCAGCAAAAAACGCCCATACACCCTGACGGCACCCTGACACAACCCCCACGCCAGGGAGCTACTGTACCTACAAGCTGTAAAAGCCCAACGGCCAAGAACCACCTTAAAACGATAACAGTCTACCTTAAAAGCAAGCCAAAATGGCGGCCAGCCAAGAGAAGAGGAGAAGGGAGAAGAAGGGCAGGCCCAGCAAAAGCGCGGCAGACGCTGCGGCCCCACCCCTCCCTCCAATCCAGGCACAGCACGGGCCGCGCTTGACGCGGCCCAGCCCCTCTACACCACCAACGATCATGACACGGGAGCGGGCGCCAAAGCAGACGGCGCCCGCATGAACAGGCAGGCGGGCCGGCGGCACTACACACGCCGCCCAGCCCCACCCGCGCATCACCCCGAGCACGGGCGCCAAAGCAGACGGCGCCCGCCCAAACAGGCAGGCGGGCCGGCGGCACTACTCACGCCGCCCGGTCCCGCCCGCACATCACCCCGGGGACCGTCAGTAGCGGGCCTCGGTGCCCGCAAACGAGCACCCCAGACCGACGGGCCGGCGGCGCACACGCCGCCCGCCCCCGCCCCCGGGACAACAAAAAACCATGGCAGACCAGGGAGGCACGGAGCCCCCAGACGTTAAACAAGAGGCTTCCATGGAGCATGTGCAGGCCTCCAACACAGTGTGCCATGTATGAGGCAGCATTGAATGGCTGCAGATAACACCTTGTAGAGTGAACAGGCTGCAGGTTACAGGCAATGACCTCATTGCCATGCATACGTGTACACATGCGCCATAGGATAGCCAAACAAAAGCGCGCGGGCCGGCGGTACCACAAACACACACACACGGCACCAACACACAGTCACGTGTAGAATCACCCAGGCATACTGACAAAACACCCCCCCCCCCCAGCAGCGCAGGGAGAAGGGCCCAAGCAGAGAGGGGGAAGCCTAGCCGGGACATGAGGGCAGGGGCATCCCAAATCCGGATCACCAACCGGATAACCGCATTGCCCCATAATATGGGGTCGAGCGGAGGAGCTAATCTCCTAGGCACCTTAAGTGCCGTCTACACTTTGCCCGGCCGACAGCCTAAACTCGGAGGCTACCAATCAACAAGGGGCTAATAACAAAAAAGGCCGGGCAGAAATAGACCATGGGGGGGTGCCGGGGTCTGACCCCGGCTACCTGCAAGCAGGAGACTTCTTTCTTCTGTCTTGTCGCCATCTTGCAGAGAAGAAACACTGGGGAATGAGTGGGAGGTACCAGGTATGTATAGACCAAGAGGGGCTCATTTTTCATGACTTCTCTGCAACGTCGCCACCTGCTGGTGGTATAACCCAAGTGTAATAATTAATGTTTGAAGTGGGGTGTGTGACATACTTAGAATATCAAACCACTGCAGCTTGCAGAACTTTGCAGCCAAAAACAGCATCCGCTGAGGCCCGAACATCAACCTTGTAAAACTTGGAAAAGGTATGAACAGAAGACCAACAGAGGCCTGGTGCTGAAAAGCCCAAGAAGCCCCAACAGCACGAGTAGAATGAGCAGTGATCCGGAAAGGGGGATCCCTCCCCTTAGCAGAATAGGCCCTGACTAATCCTTTTGCTAATGGTAGACTTGACGGGCGCCAAACCTTTCTTGGGGCCAGAGGGCACCACAAACAAGGCGTCCGTCTTCCTGAATGGTGAGGTAGCCACCAGATAGTATTTCACACATCTAACGACGTCCAGTGAGTGCAAGGCCCACTCCTTGTCCTTAATAGGATTAGGACACATAGAAGGAAGCACAGGTTTAAATCGAAAAACCACCTTGTCCTGGTGTCTCTCAAAGTAGGGGGCCTGAATGGAGTCGCCAACTCAGAAACACGCCAAACAGAGGTGATAGCCACCAAGAAGGCAACCTTCCAGGTGAGAATGGCCAGTGCAGCCACCTGCACAGGCTCAAACGGAGGACCCTGAAGAGCAGACAAAACCAAATTCAAATCCCAAACGGCAACATGGGTTTGCGAGGGGGAACGCACACCCCCTGGAAAAAAAGTCTTAACCAAAGGGTGAAGAGCGAAAGACCTCTGAAAGAAAACCGCCAGAGCGGAAACATGCCCCTTCAGAGTGCTGAGTTGAAAACCCATGTCTAGACCATGTTGAAGGAACTCCAGAATCCGAGTGAAGGAAAACACCCGACAAGGAAAGGCCCTAGCCTCACACCAATCAATGTAGGTCCGCCAGGTCCTATAGTAGATATTAGAGGAAGATTTCTTCCTAGCCCTGACAAGCGTCTGGACAACCGCCTCAGACAGACCCTTTTCTCTTAGGATGGAGGATTCAGCAGCCACGCTGTCAAAGCCAGCGTTTGTAAATTGGGGTAACAGACCCGACCTTGGGTGAGCAGGTCCGGAACCAGAGGCAGCGGGAACTGATCGACCGCCAGCTGCACCCTCGTGAACCAGCTTGCGTACTACCTTGCCCACCATGGGAAAAGGGGGAAACAGATACAGGAGATAGAGCCCCTGCCAGGACAGAGACAGGAGGACATGGCGTCCACTGCCAGAGCCAGAGCATCCTGGGACAGAGACACAAATGGTAGTGGAATCAGGAGAATGCACGACAGACGTATTGTACAACCCCAGGACAGGGGCGTCCACCTCGGGAGGCATGGACCAACGTTTAACAGCATCAACAGGGAAGGGATACCTTCTATCCCACCCTTGAGGAATACCAGGAAGCCTGCTAGGCCTTTCCCATTCCCTAAGGATCAGATTGTTAAAGTGCTTCTGACCCGGGAATTCCAAACGAGGTTTGGCGGTACCAAACAATTCCCGTTGAGGAGGGGCCTCCGCAGGGGGGGGGGGGGAATGGCAAGCACCTCAAAAATCTGAGTAAGGAGCCTATGGGTATCATCAGAGTCCCCACGCTCTGTACCGGCATCAGCGCCAAGGTACTGCTGATCATCAGATAAATCGGAGTCTGAGAACAATTCCCCTTCCTCAAGCGGGGTATAATCAGACCAATCACAAAAGTCATCATCATCATAACCAAGGGCCGGTGCCACGGGCACCAAATGCCATCTTTTAGCTGAGGACTTCCTAGCCACAGAGCTAGCAATCATTCTCTCAATGTTGGCCAGTCTAGCGCAAACATCGGACTGCGACTCCCCACTTGTGACATCACTACTAGGGGTCATAACCAGGTGTGGGGGTGTAGGTGAAAAGACCAGCGGAGCTGATCCAGCCGCACGGGGCCCAGATTGCCGCGCAATCGCCTGCTGCGCACATGGTACACAAATTTGCACATCATCGCCCACAAGCGATGTCCCACATACCACACACAGCCGGGATTGCCCCGAGGGGACCCCGAGCATAGTATCCTGGAAAGCCTCCATATGGTGATTTTTTGTAATCGCAATGGGAATTACGCTAAGTAGCTACCCGGGATGCCCCTTAAAGTCCGTATGTGGGAGGATTTAACAGGTAAATTAAGTAAAATCCCTTAAAATGTAGTTTTATTTTGGGCTGTCCCGCCTGGAAAACATAATGGGAATACCAGTATAAGTAAAAACCCCAGCATGAAGAAATACACCAAATGCATATGCACAAGCCGTACAATTTAAAAAATATACTGTCCCGCCGGTCCCAAACACCACAGTGTAATCACCAAACAACCACAGATAATAAAGGCAAGCCCGCAAGGGCACTCACGACAGTGAAGACCAGCAATGGCGTCCAGCACAGTGAGGCAGGAAACGCGGGGAAAAGACAGGCCGCACTCAGCAGCCAACCGGCTGGGGCCCGGCCGTGACGTCACCGGCCCGCCGCTGTCCGAGAGCGGGGGGGCGCCGGGCTGTGAGGAGAAGAAATGAAGAAGAGGAAGGCAGCACGTGAAGTAATGCACCCAAGCACCAACACACATACAAAAACACACACACAAATACATGAATAAAGCAAATATATATGTGAGGAGGCTACCCCCCCACCCCCCCCCCCCGCCCCAACTAACCGGGAACAGGGAGGTTAGGGGAAGCCGATGGCTACATTTAGATATGTAGCGAGGGCCTCAACGGACAGGGCATCCCAAGTCAGGATCACCAAAAACCTGACGACCGCCTACTTTGGTGGGGGATTTGCGGTGGAGCATGGCTCCTAGTCAAAACACCTCTAATAGGTGTAACCTACCCTCACCCGGACCCTGCAGCCGTAGCTGGGAGGCTTAAGTGACATATTTACAGGAAGGTCCGGGTGGAAATAGGACAAAGGGGGGGCCGGGTGTTACCTGGCTTACCTGAAAGGAGAGAGAGCACCATCATCTTGACTGTCGTCACCTTCTGCAGAGACTATACTGGGGAATGTGTGGGAGGTCCCAGGTATTTATGGACTGGGAGGGGCTTCTTTTTTTGCCATCTCTGCAGAAAAGCGCCCTCTTGTGGACTATAACCCAGAAGTGATTATTCATCAACGAAGCAGGGTGTGATGCATACTTGGAATAGGTTTTTTTTTTTTTTTTTTTTGAAACAACAGCACCCCATGGGCTATGCAGAAACATGTGGCAAATTCTTTAGCATATACCATAGGGTGCCATTTCCAAACCGAAAAAATATTAATAAATATTTATCAAATTTTTTTTTGTATGTATACAATAACAAGCTTTACATTTCACACCCAAAGGTCAACTTAATTTATCAAATCTTTAGTAAGACTCCCACTGTATCCTTTCTGGACCCGTTACACCTCTCTGTTGCTGTTTTTTTTTTTAGTCCTGCAGCGTTTATCAACACAATCACAAAAGTGGAGCTAATAGAGGTGCAATGAAGATGCATGAAAAGTAGCCACTTCTGGTTAATCTCCGGCCACTTCCTCAGGGCTAACATGCAACAAGAGTGTGCTGTATCCTGAATCCTATTTAAAACTACAACTAGCCAAGTCCAAACCTAAAATCGGAACAGAGAATTAATTATTATTGGATATTGTGACAGTCTTCCCCTCCGGGGTTCATATATCAGTCCTAATGTTTCCCAATCACCCCGAGCAGACACAGCAGGTTGCCATCATAATAGGTTCCCCAAGGTTCATTGTGACTAGGTAGCACCATGTGTTTTTACTTTACTCCTGTATTGAATGCACTTTACATGCAAGACTTCTGGAGTTCTGTTTTGTACGGTTTGGATTCTGTTGAGCCAACGCTGGCCTGGGCACCCACCAGTCAGGATACCAGGCCCCATCTGCTCAAAGGGGAGTCATAAACTTTACTCAGGGAAGCATATATGTTTTAGTTAATAGGAAATGTAAAATGTCTCTTCCCACCTTTTCTATGTTTAAATCCTTCATTTGCAGAACCAAATCTTCTACAGGCCGCCTAGTTATTTCAGGTTGTGAAAACAGCTCAAAGTCACTGAAAACCGCAGAGGAATATAGTCTACACAAAAGAGGTCATTCGAAAAAAAAACATTAAATCAAAGGAAATATTCCAAAGGGTAAGTCAAAGAGGGTTATCCAAATGATGTACTCAATGTTATAGAGTCAGAGCTTTTGACAAAAATAAAATATCTACCACAATGTAAAAGGATATAGCCTACCTATTGCATGGTTTAGGGAGAAAGTATTATAAAGGCTATCAAAATGTAGTCTCTTCAGAGGCTATGAAATCATTTGGATAACCCACATAGTCTTTAATCCTAGATATGTACCGGTATTAATGAATAAATGCATTAAAATATACTGAACTCTGTATAATAATTTCTAAAGTGAAACACTCAAAAATTCTAAGAATATTCCCCCCCGTGACCAGTGCTGGGTGCCCTCATCTATACCTTCATCTTAGGGTGCAGATTCGAGGGTGCCGACGGCCACATTCCCTGCAACCCTGTAACTGGGAGTGCGCCTGCGCCAGGCATTCACGAATGGCGGGTGCGGGCAAGCTCCAAGCTAAAGGGATAGCAGGGATGCAGCTGCTGTACACGCATGCGCAGTTAGACCAGAGAAGGAGGTGAGTTTCTGGGTGACTTAGGGGGTTTCACAGAGAGTCTAGCGGCCCTGGGATCTTATAGATTTTGGTTCTCTCTAACTTTGCCTTGATCCTCGCTGGGAGTTCAGTGCTGCAACTGGCCACACAACATTAGCAATGAGCATAGCAATGAGCGCCACCATTGTTCTGGCTGCCGGAGCAGCCTGCCCGTGCGAGTGCCACTGGCCAATCGTGGCCTGGATTCATGGTGGAGTATCAAGGCGAACATAAGGTTTACTATGGGCTTTATGGGGGGGGGGGGGGTTTATGTACAGGGGCGACTCCAGCATTCTGGATGCCCCTCCCCACCCTGTCTTATAGTGGGGGTACTAACACACCTGTTCCCACAAGGGTGTTGGTCTTCATAAAGTTTAAAACCTGCCCCTGAACACCTGAATTTGCCTCCCCCCTGTATTACAAAAAACAAGCTTGGTGGGCTTTTTGATATCCAGCATGTTAGACCATTTTCACAATAGTTCTCCTTTAAATAAACCCAGTTGTATTCTTTTGAACGTTTTTCAGTAGATTTCCAAAAGAATGAAAAAAAAGCTGCAATGAGTAAAGACAAACCTATAACAATGTCCAGGCTCCGTTCGTCCTGCTCTCCCAGCCCTCTGATTTGCTGATGCCTGAGAAGTCCAGTCCACTCGAAAAGAGGATACGCCCGTTACTTTATCATAGTATCTTTTTTTCACCTTCCCACAGTCAACCACATACTTTATGCCGGGGATAGTGAGGGACGTTTCTGCCACATTAGTGGCCACAACGCATAACCTTGTACTGCTGGGTGGCGGGCGGAAAACCTAAAGTGAATAATAAACAGATAATACAGATGATTAACCAAGGCAGACAGAACATATACAGAACTGAATTAGTGTCATAAATTAAGCACTGTAGGTCATACCCAGTTCCCCCAAAAAATAAGACAGGGTCTTTTAATTAATTTTTGTTCCAAAAGATTCATTGGGGCTTATTTTTAGGCGATGTCAATACTGCAATATCTGCTTGGAAGTGGATACCCCCTGTCCAATTACCTGCCCCCACATAGGACAGTGGGGTGTGGAAGAGCCCGGTACACAATGAACCTGTGTCAAAGAAGCCCAGTGTATGGTCAGGACTGGGGACCAGCCGCAATTCGTTCATGTGAGTGTAATTCTTTTGGGTTTTTTTGCTTTGTTTGGGTCTGTTTTTCTATATGGCTGCGTGTAAACCACACAAAATGGATTCTGATGCAAAAAAGAACAAATTGCATTGGTATACACTGTAACCATTATTCCAAAACAGTTATATTGTAACCATTGTACCAGATATTGCATTGTGGCATTTGCTTGCTAATTAGTACCATATAAAGATAGAGGCCTGCATAACAAAAGTGTCAAATCCTGAATCACTTCATCAAGAAGCTTATGCATATAAAAGAACAATAGAAATTGTGCAGGTTTCTACCCAGCATAGTGCTTATCCGCATCACAGATATACATGTTAATGCATGCCAGTGCCATCTTGTGCCCCAAAAATGCAATGGCAATATTTGTGCAGGCAATGTCAGGGCAGGTTTAACACGTGGTTGTAATGAACAAATCAAAATCAAGAGACTTAAAATTTCCAATCCCACAGAGAAGTCTCACTTTCTTCTCAGCTTATTACAACTTTATTTAGAGAATTATATTAAACTATCACGGTAACCTCCAAACGTGTATGCTTCCGGTGTGCTTGGTGTCAAGTAAATGTAAACTATACCTGGGCCTGCTTTTCAGGAGCCAACAGCGAATATAAAGGCAGAACATAAAGCGGAAGGGAGGAGTCTTCTTTTTCATCTAAAAAACAAATAAAGCGTTACACATGCAAATGAACACAGCACTTCAAAGCACGAAGCCCAGAAATGGGTTCTCCCCTTAATCTTTGCCCCGCCTCACCTGGCGCAGGTTTTTTACCGCCGAAGCCATGCCCTGTGGCACCTTTTGAGAGCTGATTGGCTCTTTTAAAAGTGCTGCTGTGACAAGGCGCAGTGTTCGGACAAGCAAGCTCTGAATTTCTGAATGACTGGGCGAGGGAGCATGCACAGCGGCCCATGGGGTTTCACACAGCATGGCATCCGATTCTGGATGCCCCAGGGGGGAGGGAATTCAGCGGCCCTGGAATCTTATAGATTTCAGGGCTGTTGGGCGTGGGTTTTGAGCTACTTTAAGACAACATTATTTAATGTATTATATGCGAAGAGAAGAGGCGCTCAGGTCTAATGCTTATCCACATAACCATTCTGAAAACTACTCCGCCTTTTCTAGTAAAGAAATCAATATACTCAATCTCAAGCACAGCCAGTGCCATTCCTCAGGGCAGCCAATCAGGTTTCAAGTTTTAAGTGAACCTAGCTGATTTAACACTAGAACACAGCGGTGCAGTAATGAAAAAGGCTTCTGCTCATTCACATGCAAACAGTATACACAAAGCCATGATAAGAAAATGCAAAGCCTGTGATTCAGCACCATGTTTACACATTGTGACATAAGTCCACGTATGCTACATGCTCCCTGGCTACTTTTCAATTTTCTGTGATATATTACACGGTCCAATGTCTTTAGAAAAATACCGTTCTGTGAGTACTCACCTTTAAAACGGATATTATGAGTGTGACATACACTCCGCTTCAACTCTTCATGACATTTGGGTTATTCTCCAGTAGAGGGCGAACTTGTGCAGAGATGAATGCAAAAAAGGAGCTCCTCCCAGTCCATAAATACCTGGGACCTCCCACCAATTCCCCAGTGTAAGATAGCAGTAAGGGGACCAGAAAGAACCAAATATAACAATACTAACAACCAAGAAACAATGGTTCACCATATAAAGGATCCGGAATACCAAAAAGGGTGGGTGAAGCGGAGTGTATGTCACACTTACAATATCCATTTTAAAGGTGAGTAATCACAAAACGGTATTATTCCAAGTGTGACATACACTCCGCTTCAACTCTTCATGACATTTGGGACATCCAATAGCAGTGTCCGTCATGGGTGGGAACCATAAACAGTAAAGAATGCACCAACTTAAAGCGAACCTTCACTCTGAATAAGAGTCTATCTTATGTGTTTCCCACACCCTGTACATACAGATTGTCCACATTAAAAATCTTCCTACCGGCATCTACTGCATGTTATGAGCCTTTAAACATCCAAGATGGCGGCTTATGGAAGCCGCCATCTTATCAGGCAACCTGCAAACAGGAAGTACCTCCTGACTGTGCTGCTCTGCATTCTGGGACTGCTGACAGTTACCTGACCCCAGCTCTGCTCTGTCTGAGCAAAGCACAGCTATAACCCGCCCCCCTGTACCTTATCCCACTCTCCGCTCCTCAGTAAGTGTGATGCTTCTGAGTCAAGATGGCGGTGCCCGTATCCTAAATTCCTGAACAGAGTTGCAGCCCAGTGGGGGAAAGAATAATAAGTTAGTGACTAAAAACGTGAAATATATTAATTTTAGATGCTGGGGAACCGTTTAAGAGTTTGGGCTTTTCATTAAATCACGCTGAAGGTCCGGTTTAAACCACTGCAGCTTGCAGAACCTTGCGGCCAAAAACGGCATCCGCTGAAGCCCGCACATCAACCTTGTAAAACTTGGAAAAAGTATGAACGGAAGACCAAGTAGCAGCCTTACAAACTTGTTCAACAGAAGCCTGGTGCTGAAAAGCCCAGGACGCACCAACAGCACGAGTAGAATGCGCAGTGACCCTAAAAGGGGGAGTCCTCCCCTTAGCAGAATAGGCCCCAACAATGGTCTGACGAATCCATTTGCTAATGGTAGACTTGGGGGACGCCAAGCCTTTCCTGGACCCGCAGGGCACCACGAAAAAGGCATCCGTCTTGCGGAAAGAAGAAGTAGTCACCAAATAGTACTTAACACAGCGAACCACATCCAAATTGTGCAAAACCCTCCCCTTGTCATTGCTAGGCTTAGGACACAAGGAAGGGAGAACAATATCTTGATTGAGGTGGAACGCAGAAACCACCTTGTCCTGGTGTCTTTCAAAGTAAGGGGCCTGAATCGACAGAGCCGCCAAACAGAGGTAATAGCCACCAAGAAGGCAACCTTTTGAGTGAAAACAGAAAGAGCAATATCCTGTAACGGCTCAAAAGGAGAACCCTGGAGAGCCGAAAGAACCAAATTAAAATCCCAAACAGGAACCATAGCCTTGCGAGGGGGGGTCGAACATGAGTGACCCCCTGGAAAAAAAGTCTTAACCAGCGGGTGTAAGGCAAAAGATCTTTGGAAGAAAACAGACAGAGCAGAGACCTGCCCTTTCAAGGTACTAAGCTGGAACCCAAGATCCAGACCGTGCTGAAGAAACTCCAAAATCCTAGAGATCGAAAACACCCTGCAAGGCAAGGCCCTAGACTCACATCAGTCAATATAGGACCGCCAAGTCCTATAGTAAATGCCAGAAGAGGACCGCTTCCTAGCTCAAATCAAGGTCTGAACAACAGGCTCAGACAACCCTTCCTCCTTCAGAATGAAGGTTTCAGCAGCCAAGCCGTCAAAGCCAGCGTTGGTAGATTGGGATAAAGTAGTTGACCCCGAAATAACAGATCCGGAAACATGGGAAGCCGGTACTGATCCACCGCCTGCCTTACAACGTTTGCGTACCAAACCCTTTTTGGCCACCTTGGAGCCACCAGAATTGCTGGTGCCCCTTCCAGAGCCAGTTTGCAAACTACCTTGCCCAGCATGGAGAAGGGAGGAAACGGGTACAAAAACCCCAGATCCTTCCAAGCAAGGGGCAAGGCATCCACTGCCAGAGCTAGAGGATGCTGAGATAGAGACACAAAGGCCGGGAGTTTGTGATTGTGCCTTGAGGCAAAGAGATCCACCTCCGGAGTCCCCCACTTGCAACAAAGAGACCTGAAAAACCCCGGGGTGGAGAGACCACTCTCCTTGGCGAGAGGACCCCCTGCTCAGGGAGTCCGCCTCCGTGTTCTCCACTCCCGGAATGTAGATTGCCGAAATGCAAGGAACATTGCTCTCCTCCCAATGCAGCATCAGAGAGACTTCCTCCTGCTGCGAGTCCCTCCTTGGTGATTGATGTAGCCTACCGCCGTCCGATTGTCTGATCGAATCTGAACCGGAAGACCCTGTAAGTGCGACGTCAGCCGTGACAGGACAAGCCGGATGGCTCTGAGCTCTAAAACACTGATGGGGTTGTGAGCCTCCTGAGGACCCCACACCCCGCTGAACTGATGACTTTTCCAGAAACCTCCCCAGCCCGACAGGCTGGCATCCGTGGTAACCATCTCCCAGCGAGGAACCAGAAAGGACCTGCCCCTCAACAGGTTGCTTGACTCCAGCCACCACCGAAGGGACTGCCGAAGCCTGGGAGACATCCTGAACGGTTGATCCAATGACAGCGGACACCTGTCCCAATGCATCAATAGATGAAGTTGAAGAGATCTCATGTGAAACTGCGCAAACGGGACCGCCTCAATCCCACCAGTTTCATCCCCTGTCGGATAGAGGGGCAAGGATTGGCCAGAAGAAGGCAGATCAAATCCTGAACCTTCCCCTACCCCTGCACCTTGGTCTGGGGTAGAAACACTTTGGCCTGAATGGTATCCAGATTCATGCCCAGGAATGAAATCACCCGTGATGGCGAGAGAGAGGACTTGGGGCGGTTGATCACTCACCCGAACCTCTCCAGGGTCGACACCACCTGGTGGGTGTCCAGCTCCGCCTGACGGAGGGAAGAAGCTGAAATCAATATGTCGCCCAGATACGGCACAATGCGAATTCCCTGAGCTCTGAATAGGGCCATTATGCCCGCCAGAACCTTGGTGAAGACCCTCGGCGCTGAGGTCAACCCGAAGGGAAGGGCTACAAACTGAAAATGTTGATCGTCCCACCGTGAACCTGAGGAGTCTCTGATGCGCTGGAAAAATTGGAACATGCAAATACGCATCCTTGATGTCTATGGATGTCATGAAATCCCCTTGATGAAGGGAATTGATGGCCGAGTGCAGAGTCTCCATGCGGAACTTCTTGGTTCTGATGAATCAGTTGAGGACCTTGAGATCCAGAATGGGTCTTACAGAACCTTCTTTTTTGGGGACCGTGAAAAGATTGGAGTAGAAACCCCTGCCTCTCTCCGACGGAGGCACCGGGCATAAAACTCCCATGTCCAGAAGGTTTTTCACTGCTAACAGGAGCCCCTGTGCAGCCTGAGGGTCCAATGGCACCAGAGACCTTAAAAATCTTGGAGGAGGCCAGTACTCGAACTCCAGTTTGTACCCAGAAAGAGTATTTCCAAGATCCAATTGTCTGTGACCTCCCAGGGAAAGACCGGGAAGAAGAGCCGCAGCCGTCCCCCACCCGTGCGGGTGAGGGCGCCCCTTCATTGCTGAGCTGGTTTACCCGCAGGCTTGGCCTTGGAACCCCAGGCAGAAGCGGGACGGGCCCGACCTCTGCCCCTGTTCCAGGAAGAGCCTCTGACACCCGAGAAGGCCAAACCTCTGCCAGCTCTGGCACCTCGAAAGGAAGGATTGAAAGAGCCTGCCCCCGAAAGGGACGGCGATGTTTCTTCCGCTGAGGTAACTTACCTCCCTTTGCCACAGCATCCAACTTATCTCCAAACAGCCGCGTACCCAAGAAGGGAAGAGCTGTGAGCGATTTCTTGGCCGCAACGTCCGCCGTCCACTGACGGAGCCATACCGATCGGCGCATGGCCACCAATAAGGCTGAAGTCCTACTACACATAACAATAGTGTCTTCCATAGCAGCCAAGACAAAATCCATGAACAATTCAAATCTTTTAAGCGTAGTGAACTCAGCGCCTGCCGGATCAAGATGAGCGTCATTTAACCAGTCCCTAATCAGAGACCTAGCAGCCACCGACACTAGCGCAGATGCACAAACAGGCCGCAAGGAGGAGTTGGTCAACCCCAAAACTGGTGCATCGACCTCGGGAGGAGAAGCCCAGCGCTTAACCGCTTCCACCGGAAAAGGATACTTCTTATCCCATCCCTGAGGAACACCCGGAAGCCGACTAGGTTTCTCCCATTCCCTAAGGATCAGTGCATCAAAATGACCCTGGGTAGGGAACTCCAAACGAGGCTTGTGGGCCCCAAAAAATTTCCCCTTCTTGAGAGGGGGCGCCTCAGGCGGCGCAATATCCAAAACCTCCAAGAGATGTGACAAAACCGTGGCCGTGTCAACAGCATCCCCCAGCGCCTGCCCAACATCAGCCTCGCCAAACCGTACATCATCAGCCTCTGACTCCTCATACAATTCCCCCTCCTCTAACGAGGGAATAATCCGACATATCAAATGAATCATCATCAATATCCCAAGTCGCCTGGACCGACGACAAATGTCTCTTTTTAGCCTGGGACTTCTTGCCCACAGCGCTAACCATAAATTTCTCGATGCTGGCCAACCTAGCACAAACATCGGAATGCGACTCCCCGCTGACACCAATGTCACTTGGGGTACAGATAAGGCGGGGAGGGGAAGGCGATGAAGCGGGGGGCGCCGACCCAGAAGGCTGAGCACCCGACTGCCGCGATATGGCCTTTTGTGCACATGGTATACAAATAAGCACATTCTCACCCGTAAGGGATGCCCCACAACCCACACATGGCCGGGATTGTCCCAGAGGGAGCCCGGTATCCTGCGGAGCCTCCATATGGTGATTCTTGTGGTCAGTCGCAAGATCGCATTTAAGCAATAAGCAACCCGGGATGCCCCTTAAAAGTCCCAGTGGGAGAATTTGTGTATTTTAAGACTAGGGACCCCAGGACCAGGAGGATCCCCTTATCATGCACATATACAATGCAATCTGTAACACACAATGAAGGCATCATAAGCCACAATCCCCTCAAAATATATATATAAATTACATATATCTCCATATATACCTATATACACACATGCGAGAAAAAAAGGAGGCCCCCCTGCTAAAGAGGGGCCCCCGCATAAGCTAAGGAAGTGGCCAACAGGCCCTTACCGGCCAGGAGCACGCAGGATCAGCCACAGCAGCACCAAGATGGCCCCGGAGAAGAGCCTCATGAGAAGAGCCTCATGAGAAGAGGAGGAAGAGAAGGGGGGGCGGGCCAGCGCAGAACGCGCGCGCACCAGGCCACGCCCCCTCCCAGCAACGCGGATCCCAGCCATGGGCTGGCCCGCAGCATCGCACCAAACGAGGGGGCGGGGCTACCGCTCCCCGAACAAAGCCTGAGGGGGAGAATCTCCCCAGGCTGAATGAAGGAGGCCAGTACAGTTATGGCCCCATGTACAAGGCAAACACCTGTCAGCACCAACATAAGTGAAAAACACACACACACACACACACACAGTAGACCAAAAAACCAACCGAGTATAAAGGCCAGCCATACCCCCCCCCCACCAGAGGGAAGTAAGGGACCCGGAAGGGGGGAATCCCAGCCAGAATCTGGCCATAGGAATGAAAGGGACAGGGCATCCCACACCGGGATCACCAAACACGGGCAACCATCTACCCCTTGTAATGGGGTCTCACGGTGGAGCAAGGTGCTACCTACCCTCACAGCACCCGCAGCCAAGGCTGGGAGGCTCAAATAGGGATAATTTAGGAAAGGTCCTGGCAGCAATAGGGACAAAAATGGCCGGGCACGAGCCCGGCTTACCTGCAAGTAAGAGAAGTCTTCATCTTCTGTCTTGCTCGCCTTCCTGCAGAGAAGAAGCTGGGGAATTGGTGGGAGGTCCCAGGTATTTATGGACTGGGAGGAGCTCCTTTTTTGCATTCATCTCTGCAGAAGTTCACCCTCTACTGGAGAATAACCCAAATGTCATGAAGAGTTGAAGCAGAGTGTATGTCACACTTGGAATATCTAAATTCTGCCTCATATGATGATTTCATGACTAGAAGGCTGCAGTCACTGGATGAGGAGGTTGTTGCAGCCCAGCTGTGTAGAAGCTGGAACAGGTCCCAGAATGGGACTGGGATATAGTATGTATTTTTTTTACCCACTTCCGAGTAGCTGGTGTTGTAGGATAGGATATTTATAATACTCATTTTCCAGGCAATGGACCATCAAGTGAAGAAATATTACTGTGGCCATTATGTTATGTGTAGCTGCGTATTTCCAGAAAATCAAAATACGAGACCTTCATCAGACCCGGCATCTCCTAAATCCAGATCAAAGTCTGATCCCTCCCCTTCTTCATCAGCATCTTCTCCAGCCTCTCGGTCTTCATCTCCTTCATCCACCGGCAAGGCCGAATAACTGTCCAGGTTTATTTTTGGCAAAATCTAAAACAAGACACAAATGCGGGAGGAGTGTAAGATAATAAATGACAATGGTGATAGATCTTGAATAGATTTCCTTTTCACACTTCTGCACATTCTGTCTATACTGCTTTGTATGTTGTACACTTACAGCATTTTTCTTGAGTTTTGATTTCTTTTTAAAAGCTTTCAGAGCTTCTGACGACTCTTCATTTTCTTCTGCAGCTAAGAATAGAATGTAAAGTAACCAAAAATAAGACACAAACTGAAGAAAAATGTAAAAGAATAATCAAATGCTAAAGACAAAATTAAAGCAGCTGCAAAAGACTCCAGGGCTGGTGAAAACCAAAGGGTCACCAGTAAAAGCACCTTTACCGGTGGCTCCCACCACACTGTCTTTGCCAGTGGCTGCATCCCCAGCTTCCCTGTAGCTGAGGCACACTCCTGTGCTGGGGGTGGGAGCACCTCCCAATCTTTAGAGAAACTGGGGATGCGGCCATCTGGCATGATTTAAACCAGATCTCAAAGTGGGTGTGGCCTCGAAGGTGGAAACTGCTGGGCCGCTGTCGGCTGCAAGGTACTCAGTAGGGCACAGGGAAGAGCTCGGCAATCAGAATGCAAGCACCCATATTCCCCCAGCAGCACATGCTCCCATCCCAAGCCTATCTGAATGGCTGGCATGCTTACAGCCTAAAGATGGGAGGATACGCCCGCCGGATGTTTACATCGCCAAGTGCACCAGGAAGCAGGCCAGTTCTGCGGTGTCCTGGGGGGTGGTTTCACCTATGCCAGGGATGAGGTTGTTGAATATGGCAATGTGCATTTCAAATCATAGACCAAACCAACAACTGGAGTAATAATTGCTTTGGGTATCTTAAGATGGACTGGAATGTTTGCAGTTAATTAAGTGTATATTTTTTAGGTGTGGAAATAACAGTCCCATATGGGCTATAAGCTTAAAAAGAAACCTTACCTGACAAGTAAAATGACAGATTACATGCGCAGGCAATTGTTTGGAAAAAAATAGAGCTTTCTGTTTGCACTTTCTTGTGTGGTTAAGTTAAAGTGACACTGCAGGTAAAGGTAATTGTTACACTATTGTGTCTGGCTGCATTTGGCACTGTCCTAAACTGTTTTCCATTTTTATTCAGAAGCAGAAATGGCCAAGATAGCGAGATTTACAGGTTCAGTCAATGAAATTCTCTTTTTCATCCTGCCCCCCCAATCAGCTCAGCCCAGCGGGACAGGATTGCTGGTCTCTCCTTCCTCCTGCCCCTTTTCTGCCTCCTCCTCCAGATTCATCACATCGCAGTCAGTGTTGAGAGATGATTATTATGCAGCATCACAGATCCAAGGGCCACGCTTATTTCAGAAGAAAAATCATAAGCTGAAACAGACTGTAAACCCCAAAATCCCGGCTATATCTTCTTCAATTTTAAAATGGAAAACAGTTTAGGACAGTGCCAAATGTAGCCTGATGCAATGGTGTAACAATTACCTTTGCCTGCTGTAGCACTTAGATGCTCACCTAGATGTAGATTTCACATTGCATCCACTTAAACTTGCTTCTCCAGGTAATTAGCACAACCCCCAAAGCTATGCTAGTTTTTCAAGCTCACCTTGAGTCTGATTTTTCCCTTTAAAGGGAAATGTCTTTCTTAACCTTCTACAAAGAGAATTAACTTCTGCTTGTCCTGTAAGAAATACTAAAATGCCACCTAGAAGAATAGAAAAAAAGACTATGTATTTATAAAATTAAAAAAAAGATATGATGCACACAACACATAGGCCAATCATAATCATGCAAACATGGTGCACTTTCACTGGAAAAAAAAAATGACTCCGTAATGAAAATGCACATAAATATGCTAAATAGCAAGAGGGGGGCTTACTTTTAAAACCTGCACCAATATCAGCTAAGCGTATTTCTTTCCTTTACTGAAAGCATATCAGGAGGAGGTTTTAAATATCATTCTGCTTACAGGGGTGAACTACTAAACTCTAATGTAGCATCACCTGAGCCAGTCTGTGCTGGAATATAATCTAATCTAATCTAAGTAATATATGTATGGGGTGTATTACCCCTATGAAAGCGGAATAATATGCTCACAAACTTTCACCCTGGAAAGTTTGGGGGGGGTGGACATGATTGAGACCTTTAACCCCCCTGGCGTTATGATAGAGGCAAATGTAATGGTAACGAAAGCGTTACCATTACATTTGTCTCTGACGCACGGCTTCGCCCCCATGAGCCTCTGCGGCTCACAGAGACGGAACCAGGAAGTGAGACGGACGCCGCAGCCGCGGCTCTCACCTGCGATCGCAGCGGGGACATCGCTGGATCGCAGGGAGAAGGTAAGGAGACTGCGCCGCCCGCTCCTGCTCCCAAATCGATCCCGAGCGTGACTCGGGGTTACCGCCACTTACAGCGCAAATTAACCCCGAGTCACGCTCGGGATCACCACTAAGGAGGTTAAATATGTAAAAGAATTTTTAAGAAGAAACAATGATAGAAAAAGGGGGCACAACCTGAAGCTAGTCGAAGGGAAGATCGACTAAACATGCCTGGGATAAGCACACATCTATCCTAAGATAAAGAGAACATACAGTATATAATAAGGGCTAGATGGGCCGTATAGTCTCCTTCTGCCATCAACCTTCTATGTTTCTATTAGGCAATTTCACAATAGAACAACTTTAATATGACCAATCCTAAAGTCCTGAACAGAGTTGCAGCCCAATGTGGGTAAGAATAATAAGTGACTAAAAACTTAAAAAATATTAATTTTAGATGCTGGTGAATAGTAGATTCAGGGTTTGGGCTTTTCATTAAATCATGCTGAAGGTCCGGTTTAAGAAAAAAAAACATTTTCTGCATATATCCTTCACCTGGGGGAAGCATCCTGTGAATTTTGCAGATCTTCCTAAAACATTCTCCAGCATATCCATCTAGTGGGGTCCGCTTATTAAAGTGAATGGTCACTGGAAACTGGCGGGCATCCACCTGAAGAAAACATGGCAATTACCAAGGCACATACATAGGTACATAGGTTTCAGGGGTTACGCAAAGTTGTTGAGATAGAACAGGGTTTCCCAACTAGTCATACTAGTACCCACTTGTTGAGGTAGCATTAGCAGAAACACAGTTGTTAAAGGGCCAGTCCAGTCAGATTTTTTTTAAATCAATGACAAAAATGTCATAGTTGGCGCTGGATTGCAGGATAGGCAAGTTGTTTTTATTTATGTAACCCCCAGCCCTTCTTCAGTGCTAGGGAGGAAAAATAATGGGCAGGCTGGCTGAACTGGCCCCTTAAAGACTAGGCTAGGGAGCAGGAGACTCCGGTGAAAAAAAGTTTAGTAAATTACTTCCCTTCTTATGATAAATGGCATAAGCAATATGAGAGGGCTTAACCCCATACAGATGTTGTGAAATGGTATAAAGATTATTTACCCTAGAATGACATGGGGCGGCCATCTTGCCACACACCAGATGTCCCTTACACATGGGAATTAGGGGGGTGCTGTGCCAAATTGTGAGAGATATATGCCTTAGAAACAACAGAAGCTTGAATAAACAGCTAATGTAGCAAAAGACATCTGTGTGAGGGGAGTGATACAATGTATCTCTATGGCTGTGCTACCGCTGCCAAAAGCACTCTGACAGGGGATACAATATATGCTACATATTTTATTCAAACATGAGTCATTACAGCTGAAGGCTTACTATTTCTGGCTAGAACTAAAAGACGATTACACAGAGTTAGGAGGCAATTTTTTCTGAGACTGTTTTTCAGAATCAGCCGTTTCATGTGTGGTAAGATGGCTTCTGCCATGAATGTTTAAGAGTGCAGAATCTGCCTGCTACTCCAAACTTTTGTATGCTGTTAATACTTCTCAATAAGATGTCACTGATTGCCCGAGAGGGGCTTGTGGGGAGCAATTTACTAAGCTTTGATTTTTGAACTGGAGGTCCACTTTAAAAAATGGCTGGGTGTGTGAGTGCACACTGCACAGGAGACGCAGCTGCCTGAGCTCACTTTTCCCATTAACAGAGCGGTTTGGCTAACAATTTAAATGCACTGCAAATAGCTCTGATTGGACGAAAGCCCACACGCGCCATTGGATCGTGTAGAGGAGAGTTTGTATGGGCAAACTGCGTGTTTCACACATGCAAGGAACAAAGCCCAGGATAGTCTAAATCTATGGGTTATGTTTCGCTTTAAATGATTTGGAACCTGGTTTGCAGGCCACAGTTAATCAGTTCAGAAGGTTTTCATTTGGAATAACATAATGAAGATTGCTGTTCCTTATACTTTTGTTGTTACCACCAATACTCCATTACCTATAACTTACTACAGGCAGAAAAAACATTGCCTCAGTCAGTCATGCCACTTATGTATATATTTAAATGTCAATGATTAATGCTCACATGAGTATATCTAGCATATTACAAAAAAGAAGCAATACTCCGCACCACCGTGCAATTAATTGTTGGGTGCAGGCTGAAGTGAAGGACCCCCCCACAAATCTAGCGGGAACAGCAATATCTACCAATACTTGGGGCCACCAGAACAGCCCCACTCAAGTCCTGCAAATGAGTACAGCCGCACTACCCAGATAAAATAAATGACCCTTTATTGAATATTATGGGTATACACAGTTTATAAATGTAACTTCACACTACATACACATTAAAAACATTAAAACATACTGGGCCACTGGATGAAGTAATAACTGGCTCTCTAACATGAATCAATAGGTTCCTCACAAAAATGTGCAAAATCAGTTAATGAAACAATTTTATTTCCCCAGCTCAATTACCTAATTTAAGAAAAAACTTGTGGGGTCAAAAAGACCCATATAAAGTGACAAGTGCGAAATAATCAGTGCTATGCAGAAAATAATCCCAAAGTGCTAAGTGCTGTTAACGAAATGGTATCCTATAATAACCTATTATAATAGTGTATTTAAATGAATGACCATGGTGCTGCATGCTAGCCGCTGTGAGTAAATAATACAGGCAGGAACTAATGAGATAATCAAAAAGTCATATCACCAGATATTTGAAGCCTTGATCCAGCGTTTTCGTTTTCACCTTTTTTGGGTCGGGATTAAGTTAAGTATTGTCATATTTTTATCTTTTTTTTTTTTTTTTTTGATTCATGTTAGAGAGTCAGTTATTACTTCATCCAGTGGCCCAGTATGTTTTAATGTTTTTAATATGTATGTAGTGTGAAGTTACATTTCTAAACTGTGTATACCCATAATATTCAATAAAGGGTCATTTATTTTATCTGGGTAGTGCGGCTGTACTAAATGAATTTCTTGCATGTGTATACATAAGTATGGCAATTTCTGTTTTTCATTTTGTGATTAAACCTCTACCCTCATCTATTTTATGGAGAAGGTCCTATGCAATCTTTGACATAATGAAGGACAGACATTGTGCTGATTTTTATTTTTGATATTTTATAGTTTTTCTCGGGGTAATTATATATATATATTACAGAGGAGGAATCACTGCATGCAAAGAAAGAGGGTTTTGTGCCTCCACTTATGCTAGGGTCTACCGTATGTAAGAAAAATGCTTAGGTATGCAGTAAATCCCTAAAGATTCAGCTTTGAAGAATGCCTACAGTAATTAGAGAAGTAAAAGGATTTATAAAGGATTACAGAGAAAACAAAAGTACAATAAAAACCAAACAGCCAATTTCTAGTTTTGAGCTAGTATATTAAAATCATAAGCACTGATTTGCTTTACTTTTTCAATGCACTTATTTAAAATGCACCAGTTGTAAATGTAGGCTAAATAGAAAGCGTATGTGTCTATTTTAAAGAACAGAAACGTTACAAAGCTCAGGGAGCCAGATATTGCAATGGAACGTAAAACCTTAGGATGGGCTAGTACCTCCTGTTTGGTCTATAACAAGATGAGCCTTTCTGAGAAGCCTGCCAGCTCTCTGCTGAGAGGTCTATTATATTACATTATGCCAAATAGCAATTCATTTATTGTAATTGTTTCTATAGTATTCAGCTGCCATACTTTCTAAAGCAGTCATGGGTCTAGTATTTGAATTTAGATAGCTTACAGTGCAATGCGGTGTGTGCATCATTGTGTGGGAAGAAAAAGACGATGTAAAGATTTCCTCTGTACATTTGAATGTAGATGCTAGAGACACGCAGCCAACCATACCCATTAATAGTAGCTTTTTTTAAGAAAAATGGTCATTAGCCCCACACAACAGGGTTATACAGTCAGCATCCTAAAAGCCCTGAAAGGAGATTTGTTAAACCGATACAATTCCGGCGTTCCAGTGTTAGTGTGCACTCGTCCGTCAAGTCCACTATGCCAGTAGTTCTCAACCTTTTCACACCAAGTGGGGACCAGAGTACCCCCGAGGAGCCTCATCACACTTCAAAAAGACTGAAGGAAAAACGTTTAACTCTTATAATATCATACCAGAACCATCAGAACCCACTTGTTGGTGCGTCCCTAAACATCGCCGAGTACTCCCTAAACCTGCAACAATTACTCTTGGGGTACACATACTGCAGGTTGAGAAACAGTGCAATATGCTACTCAACATTTATATTACAATATTTATTTTTTCAACTGCAACAGGAACCATTACTTACTTGAATCACTGGCGGTGGGATAGGGAAGAGCCTTTTGTTTTCTGTAAAATCTTCAACACGCAGAGTGGCAGACATAATTATCAATTTTAAAGGCTGCCTCTTCTATTAAAAAAAAAAAAAAAAATACTTGTTAAAGTGATAGTCCAGGTAAAACTAAACAAAAAACACCAATTGTCCTCCACAGTTCTTCCACCCTAAGGCCCCTTTCACACTTGGCCGTTTGTGTCAGTCATGTCTCATGGCCTGGGTTCGAACCTGCCATCCGGTCACTAGGCCACGACTGCCCCTTTTTACTCCAACGCCTTACAAATGGCCAGAAAACACAGCCCATTAAAATAATCAAGTCCATTCACATCAGTCCACTGCGGTTTGCCTACAGCACAACCACAACGTCTCGCCATAGAGGTCTATGGGCACCACCGGTAAAGCGCATGTATTGCACTTTACCTGCGGTGCATTGCAGTGAAAGGGCCATACTCACCGCCACCTCCCGATCTATTGCCTATGGTCCGCCAACGCTGTCCTGGCCTCAGTCTTTTGGGCAGGCACTGCTGCAGCCAGCTTTTTGGGGGTCTTCAGCCATCTGCTCAAGCAGATGTGTGCTGTGCTGAGCAATAGCGGTGGAGATGCAAAGCGCGAAAAGCGCTTGATGCTGTAATATAAAAAACACACACACTCGCCGTCTTGTCAGTTACAGTGACTGACCACACCCACTCCATTCACTGCAATAGAGGGTGGCCATAACAGGTCTCTACAAGACCCTTCCACTGAAATAAAAATGTGCGTGCCGACACATGGAGGGGGTGTTGGCCACTCATCCTAGAAATCCTGGGTAAGCGTGAACGCTGAATAAAAGTAACGTTTGGACTCATCACAGAGTGCTGGATTATCCGGATACAACAGTCGACACTGGTTAACCACAACCTGGCACCTGGACTCATCTCGCTGTACTGTTTTGTTTACTATGGATGTTGGGGATGAAGCGTGTGTGGTGTACAACTAAACAAAAAAAAAAAAAAAAAAAAAAAAAAAAAGAAGAAGAAGATCCTGGGTTTTATTGGATTTGGGATGCCCCACTGTGTGAAACCCCCCAGCTCACCGCTTCCACTTCTCTTTTTGGCAATCTCAATGGGGCATATGCAGGCTTCTGCTCCAATCAGCGCTCTATACTGTGCAGTTTTGGCTTAACAGTTGCATTATGTGTTGTGAATGGTTGCAAGCCCCTCCCCCACACAACACCCCAGAATGTCCGTAATCTTTACCTTAACCTCGGTCCTCTGGCCGGAATCCAGCACTGCGATTGGATTCATGTGGGCAGGACATTCTGATAGCAAGAACAATGGCGCCTCTCACTACCCACGGGGGCACCCAATCGCTGTGCTGGATGCCCAGCGAGGGGAGAGGTAATGGTAAGGTTTATCAGCTTAATGGGGGGGGGTTACTCCAGCATTCTGGATGCCCCCCCCCCCCCCGTCATATAGCGAGTGTTAGTCCGCTTTAATGTAAAATATTTAGTCAATGTAAAGGGAACAACTGTTTCACATTCTCTTTACCAACAAAATAAGTAACGTAACCTTTGTGCGGAGAGGAACAATGCGAGATAAAAGGCCAATTAAAATATCAGTGTAGACGCTTCTCTCATGGGCTTCATCAATTATTATCACTTTGTACTTGCTTAACAAGAAATCCTAAAACAAAAACATAAATGTTAACTTTAATACTAAACACCAGAAAACCAGATAAGGGCAAAATATCATCAAGAGCAGCATCAGAAAAAGAAGTAGAGGAACTCAAGGCAATATGGCAACAAGCCAAAGCTAGAAAGAAAGCACAAGTACAGCAATGTGGGTGGGACCTGTGTCTCCAAGGTTCGATCACTGCAACAGAGGGCCAATTAGATTCTTTGCAGACCTAGTACACAGAAACATAGAAGGGTGACGGCAGAAGGAGACCATACGGTCCATCTAGTCTGCCCTTATGTGTATACTGTATGTACTCTTTATCCTAGGATAGATGTGTGCTTATCCCAGGCATGTTTAAATTCACTGTCGACTTTTCAACTACCACTGCTGGAAGTTTGTTCCAAGCATCTACTACTCTTTCTGTAAAATAATATTTTCTAACATTGCTCCTGATCTCCCCCCCCCCCCCCAACTATGTTCAGGTTGTGCCCCCTTGTTCTATCATTAAAGCGGTGCTTCATTCTGAATAAGGGTCTATCTTATATGTTTCCCACACCTTGCACATACAGATTGCCCACATTAAAAATCATCCTACCTGCACCTTCTGCATGTTATGAGTCTTTAAACATCCAAGATGGCGGCTCATGGAACATCAGGCAGCCTGCAAACAGGAAGTGTCTTCTGACTGTGCTGCATTCTGGGACTGCTGACCTTTTCCTGACCCCAGCTCTGCTCTGTCTGAGTAAAGCACAGCTATAACCCACCCCCCTGTATTTTATCCCACTCTGTTTTCCTCAGTAAGTATGATGCTTCTGAGTCAAGATGGCAGTGCCCGTATCCTAAAGTCCTTAACAGAGTTGCAGCCCAGTGGGGGAAAGAATAATGAGTAAGTTATTTAAAACTTAAAATACATTAAATTTTAGATGCTGGGGAATAGTTTAAAGGGTTTGGGCTTTTCAATAAATCATGGTCCGGTTTAAGTTTCTACATAAAAACACTTCCCTCCTGAACCTTATTGAATCCTTTTCAAGGTCTCAATCATGTCCCCCCTCTCCCTTCTTTCCTCCAGACTGTACAAATTGATTTCTTTAAGTCTCTCCTGATAAGTTTTAAGTTTAAGCCCTTCTACCATTTTTGTTGCCCGCCTTTGGACACGTTCTATTTGAATAATGTCTTTTTGCAGGTAAGGTCTCCAGAACTGCACACAGTATTCTAGCTGTGGCCTCACCAGGGCTCTATACAGCGGCATCACAACCTCCCTCTTCCTACTGGTGATGCTTCGAGCTATGCAGCCGAGCATCCTGCTTGCTTTTCCCACTGCCTGGCTGCACTGTCCACTCATCTTGCAGCTATCAGTAATCAGTACCCCTAAATCTCTCTCCTCCGAGGTCCTGGCTAACACAGTGCTGCCCATACGGTACTCAGAGCAGGGATTCCTTCTACCCAAGTGCATGATTTTACATTTGGCAGCCTGAAGCCTGGTGGAGAACACCCAAGCTTTTTCCCAAAATGTGCTGGGACTCCAAGTTGAAGCCTTACCCTTCCAAATGTTGACCCTAGTCATCAGTGGACTAGTCCACTTGGATATTAAAGCATGTAGCATGGAGTCACGTGGAAAAACAGGCAATTTCCACCACAACTGAACCACATACAGAAGCACAATGTCTATCAATTAACAAATTAACACCACATTGGGTGGAAACCAAAGCTGTAAAGACTAACTGTGCTTGCGGATTTTCATAATCAAAAATACCATTTTGTGAAATACTCACCTGTAAAATGGGTATTATAAGTATGTCACACACCCCACTTCAAGATATCCATAACATGTGGGTAATACCGACCTGAAGTGGGCGTTCCTGCAGAGATGATAGCAAAAAAGAAAGCCCCTCCCTGATCCATAAATACCTGGGACCTCCCACTCATTACCCAGTATATAGAAGCAGTAAGGTAAGGGACCAGGAAGAGGCAAATATAAGTCATAACCACGCAAAGTTCACAAAATAAAGGATCCAGAATACAAGAAGGGCGGGTGAAGCGGGGTGTGTGACATACTTATAATACCCATTTTACAGGTGAGTATTTCACAAAATGGTATTATTCTAAGTATGTCACACACCCCGCTTCAAGATATCCATAACATGTGGGACATCCAATAGCAGTGTCCATAAAAAGGGCGGGGATCCGAAACAAGGCAACAATGCACAACTTAAACCACAACAGCTTGTAGAACTTTGCGGCCAAAAACAGCATCCGCTGAGGCCCGAACATCTACCTTATAAAACTTGGAAAAAGTGTGAACAGAGGACCAAGTAGCGGCCTTACAAACTTGCTCAACAGAGGCCTGGTGCTGGAAAGCCCAGGACGCTCCAACCGCACGAGTAGAATGAGCAGTAACACGAAAAGGGGGACTCCTCCCCTTGGCAGAATAGGCCCCAATGATGGCCTGACGAATTTACTAATGGAAGATTTGGCGGGAGCCAAACCTCTCCTAGGCCCAAAAGGCACCACAAAAAAAGCATCAGTCTTACGAAAGGAAGACGTAACCACCAGATAATATTTCACAACACGAACCACATCCAAGGAATGCAGCGCCCTTTCCTTGTCGTTGCTGGGATTAGGACATAGAGAAGGCAGAACAATGTCCTGATTCAGATGAAAAGCAGAGACCACTTAGGAAGAAAATCCGGCTTGAAACGAAAGACAACCTTATCCTGATGCCTTTCGAAGTACGGAGCTTTAATGGATAAAGCTGTCAACTCAGAAACACGCCGAACTGAAGTGATAGCCACCAAAAAGGCCACCTTTTGAGTAAGAGAAGACAAAGCAACCTCATTCAAGGGCTCAAAACGGAGGACCCTGAAGAGCAGAAAGAACCAAGTTCAAATCCCAAACTGGAACAAAAGGCTTCCTAGGAGGCCGTACATGCGTAACTCCTTGGAAAAAGGTCTTGACTAAGGGATGAAGTGCAAAGGACCTTTGAAAGAACACTGCCAGGGCAGAAACCTGCCCCTTCAAGGTACTAAGTTGAAGCCCCAGATCCAGACCATGTTGAAGAAACTCCAGGATTCTGGAAATGGAGAACTCCCGACAAGAGAAAGACCTACTTTCACACCAGTCAATATAGGACCTCCAAGTCCTATAGTAAATAGTAGAGGAAGAGCGCTTCCTGGCGCTAATAAGAGTCTGAACCACCGCGTCAGAAAGACCTTCTTCCTTCAAGATGGCGGTTTCAGCAGCCACGCCGTCAAAGCCAGCGAAGGTAAATTGGGATAGCGCAGCCGACCCTGGGTGAGCAGGTCCGGCAGTAGAGGCAGAACGAACTGATCCTCTGCCAGTCTTACCAGGTCTGCGAACCAAACCTGCCTTGGCCACCTTGGTGCCACCAGAATCGCCGACGCGCCCTCCAGAGTCAGCTTGCGCACCACTCTGGCTACCATTGGAAACGGAGGGAACAGGTAAAGAAACCCCAGATCCCTCCAGTTCAGAGACATGGCATCCACTGCCAGAGCATCCTGCGAGAGAGACACAAAGACTGGAAGCTTGTGATTGTGACGAGAGGCAAAGAGGTCCACCGCTGGGAACCCCCACCTGAGACATATCGAACGAAACACCGTGGGACTGAGAGACCACTCCCCCGAGAGGAGGCTCTGCTCAGCAAGTCCGCCTCCGTGTTCTCCACTCCCGGAATGTAGACTGCCGAGATACACGGGACGTGACTCTCCGCCCAGTCCAGAATCAAAGACACTTCCCTGAGGGCACTCCTGCTGCGAGTCCCCCCCTGGTGATTGATGTAAGCAACCGCCGTCCTGTTGTCCGACCGGACCTGAACTGGCAGGCCTCTCAATTGATGAGTCAAGCGAAACAGAACCAACCTGATGGCTCTCAACTCCAGAACATTGATGGGCTCGTGAGCCTCCTGCGGGCCCCACAGACCCTGGAACTGGAGGTCCTTCCAAACACCCCCCCAACCTGACAGACTGGCATCCGTGGTGACTGTTTCCCAACACGGAGCCAGAAAAGATCTGCCCTTCGACAGATTGACCGACCCCAGCCACCATTGCAGGGATCGACGAACTCGGGGAGTCATCAGGAAGGACTGATCCAACGATAGAGGAGACTTGTCCCAAACCTTCAACAGATGAAGCTGAAGCGTCCTTGTATGAAACTGCGCAAAGGGAACTGCCTCGAAAGAGGCCACCATTAACCCCACCAGCCTCATCCCTAGCCGGATGGCCGGACGAGGGGCCGACAAGAGAAGCCGAGCTAATTCCTGAATCAAAAGAATCTTGGCCTGGGGCAGAAATACCCTGGCCTGCGAAGTGTCCAGAGACATTCCCAGAAAGGTCACTACTCTGGACGGAGAGAGAGAAGACTTGGGGTGGTTGACCACCCAACCGAACCTCTCCAGGGTGGACACCACCATTCTGGTGTCCAACTCCGCTTGGTTGAAAGAAGAGGCCATGATCAGAAGATCGTCCAAATAGGGCACAATGCGGATACCCTGAACCCTTAGCAGAGCCATCACCCCCGCTAGCACCTTGGTGAACACCCGAGGAGCCGAGGTGAGACCGAAAGGGAGTGCTACAAACTGAAAATGCCGATACTCCACCACGAACCTGAGAAACCTCTGGTGTGCTGGAAAAATTGGAACGTGTAGATAAGCATCCTTGATGTCTATGGACGTCAGAAAGTCTCCCTGACGAAGAGAGTGAATGGCCGAACGTAGCGTTTCCATGCAGAATTTCCGTGGCCGGATGAACCTGTTGAGAAACTTCAGATCCAAGATGGGTCGGACCGATCCGTCCTTCTTGGGTACCGTGAACAGATTGGAATAAAAACCCCTGCCCTGATCCGAAGGGGGCACTGGGCAAATGACAGCCATATCCAGAAGGTTCTGTACTGCCAACAGGAGCCCCTGCGCCGCTAGAGGTTCCGAAGGCATCCGAGACCTGAAAAATCTGGAAGGGGGGCGGAGCTCGAACTCCAGCTTGTAACCGGAAGACACCACTTCCCGGATCCATCTGTCCGAGACTTCTTGATCCCAGATCTGGGAGAAGTGTGGCAGCCGGCTTGGGCTTAGAGCCCCAACTGTATCCTGGACGGGCACGTCCTCTGCCCCTGCTCCCAGAATCTCCTCTGGAAGAGGGGAATGCAAATCCCCTGCCAGATCTGGCCCCACGAAAGGAGGGGGTAAAGGAAGGCGCCCCTCGAAAGGGGCGGCGTTGTTTCTTGCGTTGGGGTAACCTACCACCCTTGGTAACGGAGTCCAATGTCTCTCCAAAAAGCCGTAATCCAACAAAAGGCAGAGCCGTTAGCGACTTCTTGGACATAAAATCTGCTGCCCACTGGCGCAGCCAAACCGAGCGCCGAATAGTGACTAGCAGAGCCAATGTCCTACCACACATCATCAAAGTGTCATCCAAGGCTGTCAACACAAAGGATAAAAACAACTCACACCGCTTAAGGCTAAGGAACTCAGCACTACCAGGACGCAGCCCGGAAGAAGTCAACAGGTCCCTGACCACGGACCTGGCAGCCAACACCATTAGAGCCGAGGCGCAAACGGGCCGCATGGCTGACCCAACACTAGCGAAACCATGACAAGCCATCTGGTCAATACGTTTATCCTCTCCATCCTTGAGAATGGAACAATCAGGTATTTAAAACCGAGGAATTGGACAACCCCAACACCAGGGCATCCACCTCGGGGGGAGATGCCCAGCGCTTAATCGCCTCCGAAGGGAAGGGATATTTCCTATCCCACCCCTGAGGGATGCCAGGGAGCCGAGCCGGCCTGTCCCATTCCTTAGCAATGATTTTGTCAAAATGCCGTTGTGTAGGGAATTCCAAGCGCGGCCTGGATTCCTCAAACAATTCACCCTTCTGCTGTGACACCTCCTCAGGAGGAGAAATATTCAGAACCTCTAACATCAGAGCCAGAGCGTGACGAGTATCGGAGGATCTCCCCAAGTCACCAGGCTCAGCATCAGCACCAAAGGACTGCTCATCGTCCGAAATATCAGAATCCTCATAAACTTCCCCTTCCTCTAGCGGGGAATAATCAGACCAATCCAGATTATTAACATCCTCCTGGTCCTCCACCAGCGGAGCCAGCGACAAATGCTTTCTCTTAGTCGGGGCCTTACGGGCAACCGAGCTGGAGATAATTTTTTCAAGGTTAGCCAATCTTGCACACATCTCAGATTGCAGTTCCCGGCCCATGACAACGTCACATGGGTTGCGTGTCAAGGTGGGAGGAGGAGATGAAGCGACCGGCGGTGCAGACCCAGACGCCTGGGGTTCGGACTGCCGCGTAATAGTCTGCTGTGCACATGGAATACACAGAAGTACATCGTCCCCAGAAATGGATACCCCACACAACATACACTTCCGGGGATGCCCCAAAGGGGCCCCGAGCCCAGTATCCGGGGATGCCTCCATAAGGTGAACTTTTATATGAATAGTCGCTATGACCCAGGGAATTACGCCACTAGACAACCCGGGATGCCCCTTTAATGTCCCGAGTGGGAGGATTTATGGACAATAATGAACCCAGTGATTAAGGATCGGGAGAGACCCCCTAAATGCTAACGGAGATCCTCCTGAACCACCACCTGGAAGACAGAAAGGAAGGCTAATAAGACTAATGAAGGCACAGGCACTCTTACATACAGAGGATGAGCAAAAGAGAGATGGCCAGAGGCCACTTACAGAACCGACAGCAAGTAATGGCGACCGTGAGGTAATCCACCGGAGCTAGCAGCCAGAAGGGGAGAAGGGGGCGTGGTCAGCGCGGGACGTGCGTGACGCCGAGCAACGCCCCCCTTCCCCTCTCTCACACAGGCAGAGCTCCGCAGCGGCGCCAGAGAAGGATGGGGGCGGGCAGCGGTGACGCGCCGCCACACCGGCCCCGCCCCCCCCAGTCAAGCGTGAGGAGAATCTCCTCACAGAAAAAGGCACCAAGAGCCAGCCGGCGCCGCAGTGTAAAGTGCGGCCGCCGCGCCCGGCTTCAGAATAAGACACAGCCACACACACATTCAAACAAGCGAAACAGGAGGGACGAGCCCCGGCCCCGCGCCGACGGTCCGGACCCGCCCCCCCCCCCCTCCAGAAGGACAGTATACATGGCGTGAGGTAAATACCTCCGCCATTATAAAAGTGAAACACAGCTGAGGGAAGATGGGGGGAAAAAAGACAGGTCCAGCACCGCACAGGCCCTGTAAAACGGCTGCGGCGGTGATACAATTAAAGAGACACTACACAACACCCAGAATGGAACATGTTAGGGATTAAATAAAGAAGGGACCCACACTCTCCAACCCCACCTGTGGAAAGGGGATCCTGGGAGGGCCACTGAATGATAATTAAGGGACAGGGCATCCCAAGCCGGGGTCACCAACCCGGAGCAACCGCCTACCCTCTCATATAGGGTCTCACGGTGGAGCATAGCTCCTGAGCACCTAAGGTGCCGATATACCCTCGCCTGGACCCTCAGCCGAGGCTGGGAGGCATATGGATTTCTGGGGAAAAAAAGGTCCAAACGGAAATAAATGAATAGTGGGCCGGGAGTCATCCCGGCTACCTTAAATCCCCCTGTGCAAGGAGGAGCCATCATCTTCTGACTTGCTCGCCGTCTGCAGAGATGGAAAACTGGGTAATGAGTGGGAGGTCCCAGGTATTTATGGATCAGGGAGGGGCTTTCTTTTTTGCTATCATCTCTGCAGGAACGCCCACTTCAGGTCGGTATTACCCACATGTTATGGATATCATGAAGCGGGGTGTGTGACATACTTAGAATAGAACAGATTTCATAGTGGCCATCCTTCTGATAGGTGGATCCTCCAACAGAGTACAGTGGAAAAATGTGTTTTGCTATAAGGGCAAACTCTGATTAGAACCCAGCCATAGTATCTCCATCGGGTAAAGTACAGATGGCAACAGATCAGGTTGGGATACAGATTACACTGCAGCCTCATATGTACCACCTGATCTGATCTCTGGCTGGGACCCCTGACCTAGCAGAAAAAACATGTGCAACATTGTAACATAACCCATCAGATTTTCAAAAAGCTTATTTCAGTTTGGAGAAGTTGGAATAGAGATCATTGCTGACTCTATGCCATTTCACTAACTGCTCTTTCTCCCACCATGGGGAAAACCTCCGGTCTTTGATTTTGCTATTTACTGGAGGATCTTTAATTACATTTTATATATGTTTTTTTTTCAGAATGTCCGGTTAGATCCAAGTAGCGGGTTGCTTATGAAATGTGGAGAGATCTTCCGGTTTCCCTTAGACAGGCCATTCAGACGTTTCTTTATAGACCACACACACAACACTGGCCTATTGCTCATGTATTTCCAAAATGTATTCACCTTTTGAATTTCCTTTAGTAGGACACCATCAGTCATGAACTTTATTTTGGTCTCCGGAGAGACATTTCCTTCATATCGGATTTGATAGGAGACAACACTAATAAAATAAGACAAAGAAATGGAGATGTGAGGTAAACCACAATATCAGTCTATTATCAAGATTGGGGATCGTTATTTTATGGACTGAATGAAATGTCGCCCACAACAGATTTACTTTTGTAGCATCTAATAAAATGTCACGTCCAATGTCCTTGATTTTTTCACCCTTATTAACTATGTCTTTGGCATATTACATGTGCTGCATTCACTTATTGTGTATAGACATTATGTTTAACCCTTTAAATGGCAGCCACGTAAAATTTACGTGGTTGCCTCTCCGTCACTTAAGTGCCAGCCACGTAAATTTTACGTGCCTGGCATTCCCCAATCCCACAAAAAAAAGTTTAAAAAAAAGTCACTTACCTGACCCCTTGTTTGGTCCGGCCGGGTCTCCTCTTCAGCCAGCGGGGCTCCGATCGCCGATCGGGGCTTCTCCGGCTGCAGGGGAGGGCCCGGAATAGGGTGCCCCCCCCCGTTTCAGCAGCCGCCGGGATTGCCTGTTGAAAAAAAAAAAAAAAAAAAAAAAAAAAAAAAAGACAGTTACTCACCTCCGCTCCCGCCGCCTCTCCTCTTCATGGGGGGGGGGGGGGGGGGGCTCCGATTACCCCCCCCCTTCGGGGGCGGGGCTAATGACGTCACCGCCGGGTGTCATCGGGGCACCCGGCAGTTCTCCTCTCAGATGCCGGTGACGGCTGGGCGGAGAAGGAGGGAGGTAGGCGATCCTCCGATCGCCTGCCTCCCCCCCTTCTCTGCCCAGCTGTCACCTGCATCAGATCGCCGCGGGACAATGCATCTGAAGATCGGAGGTGAGTAAAGGTAAAATGTTTTTTTTTTTTTAAATAAACATATTTCAAAACCTGTGTGTGTCTTTTTATTTATACTGTTAACCCTTTGTGAACTGGTAAGGGGTCCATGTGACCCCTTATACCAGTTCACAGGGCTCAGGGGTCTGGCAAGTCACCTGCGCTAGCGGGTGGCTTGCCATTAACCCCCGGCACCCCCATTACCTGCCTCCCCAAAGGCCAGGGGGGGCAGAAGAGCCCGGGCCCACATAGGCTATGTGGGCTCGTAGGCTGCAGGATGGGGGGGCCACAAAAGCTGGCCCCCCCACTCTGTGCCTACAAGCCCCCATAGCTGGTCCCGGGCTGGTTACTTTGGGTAAGGGGGACCCCACGTCAATTTCTTTTTTGATTTTTAAGGGTTTTTAACCCTTAAAAATCAAAAAAAAAATGGGGTCTCCCTCCCCTGGGAGGGGGGACCCTATGTCATTTTTTTTCTCGATTTAACCCTTTGTAGTGTGGATGGTATTTGTATTTTTTTTGTGAATGTTATAAAATACTTGTTTCAGTTAGAGGGGTCTCCTGGGCAGGAACAGGGGGCTACCGATAAATATGTGGTACCGTTCTAATCGGTAGAAATGGGGCTTTCACATGCAATATGATTTTCCTTAATAAAATACATTTTTTATTTAAAATAAAGGAGTCAATTTTCTAAAAAATTTATTTATTTATTTATTTTTTTTACTTAATAATATTGTAAAAAAAAAAAAAAAAATTTACAAACAAGACATTTCATGTTAAAGCCTAAACTCTGCTGCACAAAAATATATATATAATTTTCCTGAAAGTTCCAGCAAAAATGGCGCAAAACATGGCGCAAAACATGACGCAAAATGGGGAAAAATGGCCTGTCAACAGAGGGTGACAAAATCTCAAGTAGGCTGGCAATTAAAAGGGTTAATAGTACCTCTGCATGTTGGGTATTGTTCTGTTCGGGGGACCTTGCGCTTTCAGACTTAGCTTGTTTTTTCTGGTTTGCATATTTATATTTTAGGAAAAGGTGTTTTTTATTCAGCTTTTTTATAAATTTTTTAGGGAAACCCTGCGCAACCAAAGAATTCTTTGAGGTAATAATTCCAGAAAGATGAGCCCACTAGAACAAGTTGGGTACCCTTAGAAAGCTTAACGTGTGTACTTTCAGGGAATATATGGTTTATGGGGGATATTCTAAATGTCAAGGGTTGTTTTGGTTGAAAAATCGCAAGGTGCGCACTTTGTCTGCAGAGCTGAAATTTTCAAGGAAAATTACCGTTACGCACATGCTTTACTTTGGGGTGTTTGGCAACTCTTCCCTTGACAGTAGCAATGCATGTTGGGTATCGTTCTGTTCGGAGGTTGTTGCGTTTTCAGATTAAACTTGTTTTTTCTTGTTTGTATATAGTTTTTTTAGGAAAATGTGGCTTTGATTCTGCTTTTTTATCCTTTTTTTAGGGAAACTCTTTGCAACCAAAGAATCCATTGAGGGATTACTTCCAGAAAACTATGGCCACATCAACAAGCCTGGTACGCCTAGAAAGCCTGAGGTGTGTACTTCCAGAGAATATATAGTTTTTGGGGGTATTTCAAATGTAAAGGGTTGTTTTTCTGGAAAAACTGCAAGGTGCGCATATTGCGTAGCATAGTTGTATTTTATCTGAAAATCCCCTAAAGCGCTGTTTCAGTTTGGGGGAGTCTCCTGGGCAGGAAAGGGTGTCTACCTATACATATGTGGTACCGCTGTAACCGGGAGAAATTGGGATTTCACACGCAATAAGATTTCATTGACAAACTTACATTTTTTATTACAAAAAAAAACTACAATATTTAAAAATTTTTTTTTTTTTTTTGCACATATTTCACCCACAAATATTAAGAATACACCTAACAAATGGCAATCAAGACATTTCATGTTAAAGCCCAGACTCTGCTGAAAAAAAACAATATATCATTTTCCTGGGAAATCCCTGGAAATCCCTTCCAAAATCACATTTGAACATGGGGAGCGCAAAATAGTGCAAAATGGTCTGGCAACAGAGTGTGACAAAAACTCCAGGTAGGCTGGCACTTAAAGGGTTAATACTAACCTCTGAGACAAATTCATTTCCAAAGCCACCCTTTGTGACATGGTTACTGCTGCAACACGACGTGGTTCAGTTATACCAATGATGTCATTGTCACTGGAAAATACAAAACAAGACATATTGGCGACTACACTTATATAAAGCAACACATGAATCCCCCCTGACCCCTGGCAAACCTTTGGTCGTGCATGCTCCCTGGGAGAGTAAATTATAGCTTGTAGGGACAAGAAATAGAACATAAACAACTTTAAAGAACACCCAGGAATTTCACTCTCCCGGGTATTGGTCTTTTCAGGCGGGCAACCCGAGGGGGGGGGGGGGGGGGGGGCACAATGCAGGCATGGTCAAAACCAAGCTAATTGACTGAGTGTGCCTCTTAGCCAATCAGCATGCTCAATTTTCCTGGGCTCCCTTCGGCTCTGCTAGGGGCTAAGCAGCCGAAGGAAGCTGCTCAGTTACTAGCTGCGGGCGTGCCACTCATTCAGAAAGGCCTAGCATGGATACTCATACAGCTAGAGGTGAGCAGATATGCGGCCGTGGCGGCGAGGGGGTTTCACAGAAGGAGTGGGATTCAGATGGGAGTCTTTTTAAACTATGACATACATAGCCCCTCAAAATGTAAAACCTCCTCATTATCCTGTGGGTCCGTCTCTCTTTGGAAGCGTCTGCATCTCCTTAGTCACTGCCTGCCAATCTCAGCATAGATCAGCACCCCAAATTAAACATTTTCCCAGGCAGAAGGGCTCCAAAACGGTTAACTAAACTCACTGGGCCACATTTTACTTCCAAAGTTCGGAGAAAATAAATTAGGGAGTGTTAACACTGCCTTTATGTGCAATAAATATAATAACCTACCTTCCAAATCCAGCCTCATATAAAAACTGTGGCACCTGAGTAGTTTTTCCACTGCCAGTCTCACCACATAAAACCACAACAGGGTTTTCTTTAATTGCTTCCATGATGGCTTGTTCCTCAGCTAGGATAGGCAGCTTTAACCTGGCCTCCTGTATGAAAGAATAAAAACTGTGGTGTAACAAAAGTCATAAGAGATATAAAAAAAAAAAAAAAAAAAAGAAATAAACGTCTGTTACACATTTTACAGCTGTGCTGAAATGCAGAAGTGCCACCCGTGGAACAAGGAGGCCTGGTGCACACTGCCTCCACTACCTATGCAGTATGTACCTGCGCATACTTACCCAGCCATGCCAGCTCCTTACCGCAGGACACAAGCCCATGGCGCTGTTGCCGCACATACCTCAACATCTCCATCGGCGCTGTGTGTCCCCAGCCAGGGGTGGACGCACTTGCTGATGGGGGCCCCCCATCGGGGATATGTACACTCCTGGAAGCAGGTGAGTTTAGCCTGAACTGGGAATTTCACTTTCCCAGAAGTTGGTACTCTCAGATGTGGCATCCCCATTTTAGATGCCCCCATTGTGTGTATCCCCTGGTGCGGGTGGGCCCACAAACAGCAGGGCATATCAATTCAGGATGCCCCAGTGAGTAGAACTAAGCTTTTAGACTGCAGGCCTTTCAATGTTCCTCTTTAACTTTAAAGATAGCATGCAGTATAGGTAACTTAAGTATTTTGTACTGGTAGTTAGAATTCCAACTTGACTGCATTAACATTTCTCCCCACTCACATGAATTTTAATACTATTAGAAAATAAAAATGACTGATGCCTGCACCCTAATAACAGACCTGGACTTCAGGGGTCCTATCCACAGGAATGAAAACTGCTGGCTGTGATGAGGGGGTTTCCAGTACTAGCCTCTTTGGATTTACACGCATAGGCTTGGGCTCTACATGTGGAGTCTGTAAAGGTGGTTTAACCACAGGAAGCGCTTCAGAGCTGCCATCATCTTTATCCTTTTCCCCGCTGGATGAATCCTCTTCATCTTCACTAGAGTCAGCTGCAGACACAACATTATCAGACTCTTCGCTGGCCTCTTCGTCCTCATATTTTCGCCTTCGCTTTTTATTGGCACCACTTATGCTGCTTATATAACCTTGGCCAGGGTCACCAGCATCTTCCAGGGATCTATAAAAGAAAGGTCAGATCATCATGCCTGAATGAGCTATTTAAACTGGTAATACTTTCCCCAAAAAATCATTTCCTTCTAGTGTAACACATTTACTACTGTCATCACAAGTGGTCGTGTCAGGTGAGGGCTTTCAAGACAGATATATTTATATTGGTGCGCAGAACCGGCAGCACAGTATAACAATGTAAAAGCCTTGTCCCACTAGTACTGGAAATCACTTGCTCGTTAGGATCTCATACAATTTTGACTAAAACTAGTACAAGATTTCATTTTGTAAATGCAAAGGGTAGGAATCAATGGCAAATCTTAAAAACAATTTACCGTTTAGCACTGAACAGTCGGTCACCCGTGCCTAACTTGGAGGTTGTATAAAGCAGATTCAGTTCTTTCTCAGAGGCCTGTACTTCACTCAGTTTCTGAAGAATGTCTGCTCTCTAGAAAGAAGAAAAACATTTTCTAAGCAAGCTATATTTCCAAAAAGATGACGAGTATTAATCTCCTGTACATATTTCCCCTCCCCCCTTGTTCTCAAAAAATACTGAACTATGGCCAAAGCGAAATTCTTCAGTTAGAGAGACATCATAACTGCGGGTGTCAAGTAATCACATTCCTAGTTAGCTTGACTGGCACACCTCTTATCATGCCTCTTATGATGCTCTGCAGGACTCCTGGCTTGGGTGGTGGGGAGCCGCTCTGCAGGCCTGTGTGGGTGTCAGCAAGCGTCACTACCAGCTTCTGACGCTCCCCCTCCCGCATCCACAGCCCCCCATATCGTAGTTGGCTTTTCCCATCCGCCATTCATTCCAGCAGGCATGATTATACACAGCCCGCAGACTTTTCTGGGTCCCACCAAAGGGACTGATGGGGCCCATAACATTCACACTTGCCTCTGAAGGGTGAAAGCACATGTTAGTGTGGGGGCGTGCAAGTGTTGTGCGTGGGAGTGCGCGCATGCACCTGAAGTTCTGCACATGCACCGGTGAGGTTGTGCACATGCACCTGTGGTGAGCATGTGGGAGTGTGTGCATCAGACTGTGGGGGGCAAATGGATGCGACTGTGGGAGTGTTGGTATGGGAGATATATGTTTAGCATCAGGGAGAGAGGAAAGGAGCACAGCCAGGGTGTCAAAAGCTTGTCTTACAGACCCCACCCATTATGCTGATTATTATACAGTAACACAGCTCCAAGTTTAGGACAGTGCCAAACAAAGTCCGACGCAATGGTCTAACAATTGCCTATGCCAGAAATATGACTTTAAGCAGATTAGTATAAATATGTTTCAAGTACCAATACAAATGCTTTCTAAAACACAATGTGTGGAGACATAGTCGCTGTGCGTTATCTTTCCTGCATGACTGAACTTGTTCCATTTGGGGATATTCTTGTCTGCCAGTCAGGCTCAGCACCCAGTTAAACAAGTTCACCCAGGCAAGAAAATACAAAATTCTGGGGAAATTGCCATTTATAGTGCATCTGTCTAGATTGTGTTGATCTATTTTTGTTATGGTCATCATGAGTTTCTGTGCTACCAATGACCATGCGAGCCCTACGATTGGTGGTCTACGGAAAATAAATTGAGGGGGTGTGCCATTAGTCCTTGCCTTGTTTCGGCTTCCAGGAGCAGTTGTGTTCTGACGGGAAGGGAGCTATTGTATGATAAATTATGCACTTTGCCTACAGTGTCTCTTCAAATACGTTAATAGGTGTGGTCAGTTGGAAGGGTTTTTTTTATTTTTTGGGCCAGGGTACAGCTTGTGCGTGACTGGCCCCGATTCTGTCCTTGCTCAGCATCAGCTTGGTTGTTTATGGAGCCTTGCACTAATACCCGGGGCAGCGGTGGTTATGAAAAGAGTAACTGGAAGAGTCATGGCTGAGTATGAGCATGTTAAGGTGTGACAGCGAACACATATGACCGCCAAATAAGACATTTAAACCAGACCAACACCCAATTTTTCTTTAACCTGTTGGTCCTGCAGACAGCTATTCAAAACAAGCTCAGGGGGCATCCAAAATGCTGTAGTCCCCCCACACATAACCCATCAGAACGCCCATAATCCTCATCTTCACTATGAGCCAGGGCCAGGAAAGGAGACCAGCGATTGGCCACGCCACTGAGTGCGCGTGGGTCATGGTTGCATCCTCAGCCAACTGCGGCACTCCGTTCCTGGCGCTGGATCATAGTGAAGGTGAGGATTACATGCATTCTGGGGGGTAATATGTGGGGGGACCCCAGCATTCTGGATGCCCCCCCAAGCTTGTTTTTGATTAGCTGTCTGTGGGACCAACACCCGTTAAAGATAAAATGAGTGTTGGTCCGGTTTAAATGAACCAATAGTATTTACTGTCATGCTTTTTAACAGTACAAAAACACCGCATAAAAACAAGTCACACCCCCCCAACCTAACTTCTAATAAAAATGTTAATTAAACAAGTCAGCAGCATTTGTACAATAGGCAGGCATATATGTATACTTTAATAAACCAAATGCAAATCTCTACCCCTAAAAAAGGAGGAGGGGGAGGTAGAGCGGAAGCCGCAGCAGACACTGTTGCACCCAGCGCCTCTTATCGGAGAAGGTGCCCACTGCTGCACTGTCAAAAGTTATTTCTCACTGAGAGGGAAGCAAAAAGGGGCTATTTGTTCAAGGAAAGGTGTACGTCCATGTGGGAACATAGACTTTCAAAGAAGGTTGTACAACCATCTAAAAGTGGACCTGGTACTGGCCTCCAGCGCTGCCTGCATCAACTGCTGCTGCGGCCAGGCTGGGTGTATGGAGTCAGAACCTGGGCTTCATCCTTGAGGCCCTTTATAAGGGGCTGCTTTAAGCATATTTTATAAAATTATATATAGATAGGTTATAAGTTATAACTGGATGAAGTGGATGTCCTTTATTTGCTTTTGCCTACAGGGTAAATTTTTTGAGCAGTTTACCTGGCTCTTCTTAGCTTTCTGCTCCAGCACCTTCTGCAACAATTTCTTCTGTTTTTTGCTTAAAGGCTTCTTTGTAGAAACTTTCTCATGACGCTTTTCCTTTTTGGATTTCGCAGATGGCAACACTAAAGCATTGCTCTCATCAAGTCCTTTCAGATGCTCAGCTCCTGAAACATTGTTGTGTAACCGAAATAAAAATTAAACGTCAATTTGAAGTGTAAAAAAAAAAAAAAAACTAAGCTATTTACCTGGTAACTTCTTATCTAAATATCTGAAAGGGCAGCATACCACAGAGATATTAAGGCTCCGCCCCAAGATAGGAACACATGACCAACAGAATACACAAAAGCTTTAGCACCTCCTGCAGACACCAGTAGTTTAAAGAGACCTTTTCTGATGTTCCTTTGTAAACATCCCCCCCACTGCCTTTTGGATTTCGGCATCATCTAAACTGCAGGCATCCGACAGCATTCCTGGCCCCTTTCCACCCCCCTAGCCATCCCAGAATGAAGGCAGCGGCTTTAGCCGTACTTACCCTTCGCCGGACGCTCTTCAAAAGTCTTGGTCACCCTTCAAATCTTGCAAGATCTGCCCCATATGTCACTGCAGCCTGCAATGACACTGTGCATGCGCAAGATCTGAGGAGCGGCGCGGTGCATGACATGTAGGCAAGATGGCGCTGCGCGGCGAAAGAGGGCGCAGGACCATAGCATGTCAAGCACAATGCGACTGGTCAGGTAATTTTTAAACTGCTAAATTTTGCATCGGAGGGGGAGAGGTGCAGAGCAAGCCAGGTTTGGGGAGTTTTTATTAACCACCCCAATACCTCTAATGTTCCTCTTTAAGGACCCGGTGTCATTGCTTCTTAGAGACTGACTGTTGGGTACCAGAGTGTCCTTTAGCCCCTCTAAGCGAGAACTTGATAAGAAAGGGCCGTCTATAAGAGGACTGACATGAAAAAAAATATCCTATTCCAGAAATCCCTAACCTTAGTGGGAAAAGACTTATTTCTGTCAGCAGACCTGTCTAACGCTTTCTCTAGTTCTGGCCCCTGTTAAACTTTGAACCTGTATCCCCTGAACAGGTACGCAGCCACAAAGTCCTACGCACCAAATTGGTGAGGGCCAAACATTTCATTGATTCTGCCGTGGCATCAGGCAGAAAAGAGGCAACTGAAAAATATAATCGGTAAAGCCTTCATAATCTCATTAATATCCGTTTGCTTCAAGAGACATGATTTAAGCTGCAGAAGACAATGATTAAGATTCCTGGCAACGCAAGTAGAGGCTAGAATCCGTTTGAGAGTACAAGATTCAGCCTGCCATGCTTTCTTCAAGAGAGTATCCATTTTCTTGGCTAACAGTAGATCTTTGAGGATACCAAAGTCCTCAAAGGTTAAACTCAACCCCTTGGAGCCTTTAAAAAAGAGGGAATCCAGTTTGGGGCCGTTATCTTAAATATGCAAGTCTTTCCCAATGAACGGATAATGCCTCTTAAGAGCCCCTGGTCTATAAACCTTCTTAACTGGATCCTTCCACTTAAGGATAGCCTCCTTAACTGAGTTATGAATGGGGAAGGTCATAGCGGTACCAGGAACAAAATCAAAATATAACCCATCATGTTTAGACTTAGGGGTGCAACTCCTATCCTCAATGCCCATAGAAAGATGGACCATATGCAGGAGATGTGGTAAATCCTCTGGAGGGAAAAGAAATTTCACTGGTGAAACAGAATCAGAAATTGAACAAGGGCCCTCCTCGGAGGAAGGGAGGAGGAGTCCTCATCCCCCTCAGAAATGGGGGTAGCAGAGAGCTCTGGCCTCCAGAAAAAAGGGGGATCTAGGGGATGCCCAACAAACTCCTTACGTCCAGCTAAATTCCTCATCCTTCAGAACTTCCTTACTCACCACCTTATCGATACAGGGCTTGTAAAGGGGCTCCCTATAGGAATCTAATAGCTTGATTTCACATATCGGCATCTCCTACTTTTATTCTTAGACTTGGAGCCAGTTTAAGGCAAAAAAAAAACAATACAGCCCAACGGAGACTCGCAAGCCGTAGGCATTGGAAGCCTGGGTCGCCATACGGTATTGGAGGAGGGAGGGGGTGGTGGGGAGCAGGGCTGTGGAGTCGGTAGATAAATGTTCCGAATGTATTTTATACATTCTTTGAAGGAAAGAAAGGCAACATACATGTCATTACTTCTAGCAGAGAGAGGAAGTTGGGCAGAAGCTGCCTTCTCCTTTCTGTGTGCTGATCTTCTGCTGAAGATAGGGCAGTGGGAGGATCCAGAAAGGGGCCTTTATTATAAAACATGATTTCCCTAGTAGAATCCCATAGTCATGTTTAAAGTTTTAGCTAACAATCGAAGTTTACAAGTTTTTATAGCCTTTTGCTGAATGACAGCAGTTTTTCCAATGGTACAGCTTCAGTCTTGAACTATTGATCCTCCATTCCCTTCACTTATACAAGTGTCTCTAGTCCTGCAAAAAACATATTTACTTAATCCCTTATCAGTGAGAGGCTAGGTTACCCATGGGTTCCCTTTAACAGCAGAACACAACACTATGCAAAGTATTGCCGCTTCTAATTGTGCGTTGCGTGCCATATAGTGAAGCACATGAAAAGCATGCTTCTTCACGGTCACTTAACGTGTTTGTTTTGCGGTTACGTGAGGCACTGCATGCATTGGTCTTTATTCTTACAATAGAGAAGTCATTAATTATAACTTTTTGTGAATTGGGACATTTAAACTTGCTAAATCAGGGGTTATCGCCCCACCCGTTGGTCTCTCTGCCCTGGACGGGCCCTCAACCCAGGCGCATTCTTAAATCCCTACCCTTTCTGGCGCAGCACTTGTTTACAGTCTGGGACCAACTTACCTCAAAATTTACATTGGCTCGGCGTCTGGGACCTTTGACTCCCATTTTTGGGAACCCAGACTTTGCGCCTGGAGTGGGGGTCTCGTCCTTTCTGGGATGGCAGGCGGCGGCAGACCCGCGTTTACAGCATATCATGGGGGAGTCGGGCTTCCCAAAACTGGAGGTAATCAGAGCACAACTCCCTGGGGTGCATGTGTCCTGGTTCCTTCACAGACAATTGGCTAACTATATATCTTCCCATCGCCTGGGTGAGATGATGAGCCATCTGCTGACGGATCTTGAGAAGCTTCTCTCTTCTGAGACACATGTACCCCATGCTCTCTCCGTACTGTATCAGACACTGGTGTCCAATATACATTCAAACCCAGTGGGGTACATAGCCAGATGGGAGAACGAGATGGGTCAGCCCTTCTTGGAGGAAGATCTATCTAAGATGTTTAGCCTGACGCATAAATCCACCTTGGAGAGGAATTTTAAGATAATCTCAAGGTGGTACAGATGTCCGGCGGACATCCATAAATATGCACCCCAGACTTCAAGTAGGTGCTGGCGTTGCCTGGCAGAGGAGGGAAATATGACGCACATATGGTGGGGGTGCCCAGTTATTAGATCTCTCTAGTGGTATGCTGGTCTAAGGATGTTTTGAGAAAAACCTGCTGCTAAATTCCCCCACTACAGCTTGCAGGAGGTTTGATTGCTGAAAACGTATCAATATAAAAAGAATAGGTCCTGTGACATTTTCTTATTCTCGGATGAATTTTCAAGCAACAAACGACATGTATGCCAAAGCTGTTGCGGGGGAGACAAGATGAGTACAGACTTTTTTGTGTCTTTCAATTTGCCCTGATAGTCCCTATTAAGGAAAGTTATTTACTGACTAATCAAATGAAAATCCAAACTTGCTTTTTTAATCAGCCATAATAAAACCTTCATAAACGTTATTCTTGCTTTTTCACAACCCAAAATACAACCCCACACCATACTTATGTTACATTTCATCTGCCTTTTTACCTTCTATCTCCACCTGCACAGTTGGTTTATCTTCAGGGACTTTGTCTTCTGTGGACTGGCCTTGTTGCCTTGCCTTCCAGTTGTGCCTCTTCCTCATCTTACCCATAGTGAGACCTCTGCAAATAAGTCACCTATTCACTTCTTTTTGTAGTTATAGATATAATAATACACAGCAAACCAAACTACACAATTAAACTGAAGCAAAATCATGTCACATCAGCCTAACCATTCAGCCAGCTTCTTTAATTCAATGGCCTCGATTCAATATAGGTAAAGATGAGAAAAAATTCTCATGGTAGTAAAAAATTCATGAGTAAAAAGCCTAAGAATGTCACTGTTACTGAATCACTAGATAAAAAGACAATGAAAGTCAAAGGTAGCTTTTACTACAGTGTAGAAAGGAGTAAACAGTTCTCTACTTTTCTTAGTAGTAAAAAAGTGCCATTGACGTTCATTGTTTTCCTATCTGGTGATTCAGTAACAGTGAAATTCTCAGGCTTTTTTCTCATGAATTGAATCTTTTACTACCATGAGAATTTTTTTCTACTTTTATTGAATCGAGGCCAATATAACCACATTTTATGAATACAATTTAAACTATTAAAATCATAATAAAAAGGTATAGATCTGGATGTGCTGGAGCTGTGCACAAACCCTGGAGTCTTAGTCTCAGTGTCCTACAGGCTGCACCCCTCCAGTGTCAGCCAACAGTACATCCCATCATGAGGGAGTAAGTTACTGCACGGACTGGCAGCAGGGGACGCATCACATGGGCGTATACCACCGATGATCATAATTACAGTATATTAGAACATCAGTGGTGGATGCACAAATGCACGTTAGGAGTCGGGGCACACGCTCAACTTTGGAGCTGATAGCATTGTCCCCGAACCAGCTCAGGACTACAAAGAAGAGAGAATGAGCGGGTAGGTGAGCTTTGCTCCTTTTTAATTTCCCTGGTAGTAACTTTATTTAAGTCCATAAGAACAGAGTTGTTGCCAGGGCAGTTTCTAGGTGAAATAATGCTGATCCCTTCCCATCCATCCCGTTTTGCTGCTGCTGTTCAATACTGATATATTCAATGAGGTGGCTCTTGCTTTGTAGCAAGCAGTGCCCCCTCACTATAACCAAGCCTAATATGGAGGGATGAGGGGTCTGGTGCATGGTAAGAACCAGTAATAGTGGCCCTGACTCATTTGTGGAAAACAGGAAGACTGACGTGAACTATACACAAAGGCCTAGATGACCATATTGACCTTTTCTATAAACAGCCATGGTGTATGGGGGCAGGAAATGTATATATTTTTTTTCCAATTGATCACAGTCTCTTAAAAAGGAAAAATCCACTTTCGTAAACCTCTCCAAACATTCCAGGGCCAGGCATTGCCAGGGATAACTAGAAGGCCTGCTTACCCAACCACTGCTCCTACACCAGCATCCACAGCACTTCCTAGTTCCAGGAGGGAGTGGCCTCTGTACAAGTTTCAACTGAAAACAATAGGGGCCTCCATACACACAATGTCCTTAAAAGTGCTGCCCAAGTCAGGCCATAGGCACATTCACAGGCACACTTCCAATTGCTGAGCAATCACCCCACATAACTCCTACATGCAGTGTTTTGGGAGCAACTGCGATCTCTAGCAAAATGCTGGCAAATCACCAGGGCATGGGGGAAGGTCTAGTAAACAAGGCCTGGCCTTGGGAAGTGAGACAGGCCGTATCCCCAATGGTGCGTGCAGCACAGCTCAGGGATGCGGCCAATGACTGGACAAGAACCCGCATATGGACCAGGGAAAGGTGAGTGATTACCGGAGTCCTGGGAGCTTTCACACAGCAGGGCATCAGATCCGGGATGCCCCATGCGAAAGCCAGCACCCAGCCCTAGAATCTTTTGTTTGTTGTGCTTTAAAGCATACCAAATGTCAGAAATGGCTTTTGTTTCCCTTTACGTAGCTATTTTGGGGGGGGGGGCATTCCGATTTGGGATGTATTGCAGACTGACAGGATACACACCCCCCCTGCCCAAAGCCCCGTAGTGGCACCCACGCTTTCTGCTGGCAGACATACATGTGTGCTAGGCAGGCAGAGCTCAGATGCTGCTGCAAGTTAGAGCAGTGTGGGAGCCCTGGACCAAGTTGAGTGTTGGAGTGTGGGGCATCCCAACCTGGAGGAGGGCTACAAAGAAAAAACAACTACTATGCGACACCTTGCAGTATTTCAAGAAAAGCAACCCTCTACATTTAAAATCCCCCAACAAACTATATAAGAGAAGCAACCACCAGATTCTAAGGCTGGTGGTGCCCTCTTTGTGGGGCATCTTGATTTGTGAATGGCAATGGCGCATGAACTGGCAGCATCCCTGGCTCCCCTTGAGCTGATGCACAACCTCGTGGCGTCACCTCTGAATGGTTGCCGTGGGTAAGAATTGGGGCAGCCAGCGGCTCGCTCTCCATTCAGCTTCACCTTCCCCCCCTAACATCAGAATGAATCACAGATAAGAATTACTGATGTGCCAGGCAGTTTCACACAGTACCCTGCTGGCTGTTTAACTTGAAATACTTTGACATAAAAGCAAACTAGAGCCATTGTACTGCTTTAGGTCTGCTTTGAAAGAAACCCCATATACTGTGACAGGCTGCCATTGATTATCTATTGGAATAGCCTCACAATCAGGGAAGATGAGTAAAGCCTCTCAGGGAATAGCTGTAACCCCCTGCACATTGGATCCCCAACAACAGAAACAGCGCAAACATGGCGCCCCGTGCAGGACAAGCGGTACCGCTATATAGATGCGGAGCGGGACGCACCTCCACTTCCCGGGCACTGACCCGCTGGGAGAAGCGACACTCACCAAAAAACCACACTGCATGGAAGACACATGCAGCTTCCTGCCACCCGGAAGCGGAAGTGACGCCGCACTACTGTGCCTAGCAACAAGCGTGTTGTCTGCGCTAAGAAGCCGAACCCTGCAAATCCTGTCCTATAATTGCTTGAGGGGAAACTGGGAAACATACATTGTACGTGATACAATGTAATGTCTGCTGGAGAGGGAAGCTGCATTAAAGCGGGGCAAATCCCAGGACTTTCACCCTCCTGAGTTTTGGTCCACTTTACAGGGGAATCCTGGTTTGGGTTGTGTGTGAACCCCCGGGATCATCCGAAATCCTGTCTCACTCCATACTCCCACATGCTCTTCTCCAATCAGAATCAATTTACGTGTGTATTAGACCAGAACAACACCTGCAAAATACGTTTTGTGCATCTGGATTGGGCACCTGCGTTAGGGAATCTTTTTGATTCCAGGTCCAGCCCCGTTGGGTTTTGTTCTGCTTTAAAGCAGAACAAAACCCAGACATTTCCCATCGGGGCATCCGAATTGGGATGTCCCGCTGTGTGAAACCCCCTAGTTGGCCCAGTAAAACGCCTCCATCCAACAATGCATGTGTGGCTCTACCCTAATCAGAGCCCTTTGCCACGTTTACAGCCTGTATATGTAATATTTCATACTTGGTGTGCTTCTGACATTAAAATATATCATTTAACTTTTTTTGCCTTGATCGAAACTTGCGTTTGTGTCCCTCAGCTAAATTACAGGCTGTTGGGCTGGTTAAAAGATCAGGGGATTAGTAAAGTGTTTTGCATGATTTTGGAAATCCAATCACCCCAATTAGAGATGCCCTGCTGTTTGAAACCACTGGGATCGCCTACAAACTTACTTTATTCTGGCAGTTCCATTGTATGTATGCGTGGCTCGTGGATGTATCCCTGGCATCCTTGCATCCAATGTGTGCTCCAGTGCCCAGCTATTCTGGTAGGCTGGTGGCCAGAGTGTGCTGTAGACCACAGTGGATACCCCCCCCCCCCTTTTCTTTGTCGGAGCTCTGTTCCAAACAGGGCTGTATGCCATGCATTAATATTAATCTATGCAAGGGCCACACAGGCCAGTTATGCAGCAGCTGTGCCTATCCTATCTTCCCTTTGATAGAAGAGTTAAATATGTGATAAATGTTAAGATAATGCTAAACATTCAGTTCTCCTCCCTCGATGGAAAGATATCCTCCATAGCCCCTGGGAGGGGGGAATCCCACACTGCCTATGGGAATGGCATTCCTAACTCCAAGCACTGGTGCACTGTTACTTGCTGTTTCTGCTTGCCACTGGGTCCCTTCAAATGTACTGCAAGGGAGAACTGCGGTTACCGAGAGTAAGACCGTATGGGCACAATGGCTTCTCCTCCTTTCGGCTCCTCCCTCGATGGAAAGATATCCTCCATAGCCCCTGGGAGGGGGGAATTCCACACTGCCTATGGGAATGGCATTCCTAACTCCAAGCACTGGTGCACTGTTACTTGCTGTTTCCTGCTTGCCACTGGGTCCCTTCAAATGTACTGCAAGGGAGAACTGCGGTTACCGAGAGTAAGACCGTATGGGCACAATGGCTTCTCCTCCTTTCGGCTCCTCCCTCGATGGAAAGATATCCTCCATAGCCCCTGGGAGGGGGGAATTCCACACTGCCTATGGGAATGGCATTCCTAACTCCAAGCACTGGTGCACTGTTACTTGCTGTTTCTGCTTGCCACTGGGTCCCTTCAAATGTACTGCAAGGGAGAACTGCGGTTACCGAGAGTAAGACCGTATGGGCACAATGGCTACACAAAAGAGTAGCCATGAGAGATAGAATTTAGTCAGTTTTAATAGTAGTTTCCCTATAGAATATAATGGTAGTTGGTAGCAAGAGGTTATACTCCATCTCCAACTACTTGATGGCAATGTTGCCTAAAGAATGGGAGAATTGAGTAGAAAATAGGCAATAATGATAGTTAAGAGTTCCACTTAAAGCGGCTTCTGGGGTCATCCAAAAAGCGCTGTCCCTTGCACAGAACAGGACGGCCATAATCCTTACCTTAACCTCGATCCTCCGCCAGGATTCCAGCGCCACGAATTGCCATTGGAGCTCACGTAGCCGGGCCTTTCCGGCGTCCGGAACAATGTGCTTACTACCCACATGAGTGCTGGATGGCCAATTGTTGTATTCTTGTAGGAGGATCGTGGCTAAGGTAAGGATTATGGGCATCCTGGGGGGTTATGTGTGGGGGAGTTTCAGCATTTTGGAGGCCCCCTCCAGCCTGTCCCACCATTCGTACCTGTTGGTATAAAGCGAAAAAACCCTGTATGGCCATCTTGGGAGTCAGCCACTAGCCTTTCTCATGTCGTAGCTAATTCCTATGCCTATGTATTATAATCAGCTTTCTATGCCATGAATATTGATGAATGGCCAAGAAAGCTGCTTCGCTCCCACTGTGCATGCCGGTGCCCGATATTCAGATAGGACTGACGTGATAGTGTGCATCAGATGCCACTGATGAGTGTGCATACAGTTTAGGATTGCTATAGAGGAGTTTCCCTACAATCACGCATTGAGGCATCCCAAATTGGGAAGCCCCACAAAGGAAGAGGTAGGCCTGGCACAAGAGTGTGCAGTAACTAGAGGGATGCCACTGTGGGATCGCTGAAAAGGTGCATATTACAGTGATTCAGGATTCCCCAGAGAAAGGGAATTGCCCAGTTCTGGAGTCTAAAAGGGATTGCGTCTGCTTTAAAGTGGTCCTTCACCCTGAATAAGAGTCTATGTTATACGTTTCCCACACCCTGCACATACAGATTGGTCACATTAAAAATCATCCTACCTGCATCTACTGCATGTTATGAGCCTTTAAACATCCAAGATGGCGGCTCATGGGTCGTCAGGCAGCCTGCAAACAGGAAGTACCTTCTGACTGTGCTGCTCTGCATTATGGGATTGCTGACCTTTTCCTGACCCCAGCTCTGCTCAGTCTGAGCAAAGCAGAGCTAAAACCCGCCCCCCCTGTACTTTATACCACTCTCTTCTCCTCAGTATGTGTGATGCTTCCGAGTTAAGATGGCGGCACCCGTATCCTAAAGTCCTGAACAGAGTTGCAGCCCAGTGGGGGAAAGAATAATTAGCAAGTGACTAAAAACTTAAAATATATTAATTTTAGATGCTGGGGAATCGTTTTCTAAGGGTTTGAGCTTTTAAATAAATCATGGTGAAGGCCCGGTTTAATAGAATAAAGGCGTTTAGCGGAGGGTTGCTCCTTCTTCACCACCTTAGTGGGCTACACGTGCTGGCTCAGCCCCCTACATGTGACACCGGTGCCTAGCGCTGATAGGAAGGCAGGCGCTGCTGGCGGGTGTAATAAGGAGAGGCGGGCGCTGCTGGCGGGTGTAATAAGGGGAGGCGGGCGCTGCTGGCGGGCGTAATAAGGAGAGGCGGGCGCTGCTGGCGGGTGTAATAAGGGGAGGCGGGCGCTGCTGGCGGGTGTAATAAGGAGAGGCAGGCGCTGCTGGCGGGTGTAATAAGGAGAGGCGGGCGCTGCTGGCTGGTGTAATAAGGAGAGGCGGGCATAATAAGGAGAGGCAGGCGCTGCTGGCGGGTCTAATAAGGAGAGGCGGGCGCTGCTGGTGGGTGTAATAAGGAGAGGCGGGCGCTGCTGGCGGGTGTAATAAGGGGAGGCTGGCACTGCTGGCGGGTGTAATAAGGGGAGGCGGGCGCTGCTGGCGGGTGTAATAAGGGGAGGCGGGCGCTGCTGGCGGGCGTAAAAAGGGGAGGCGGGCGTAATAAGGAGAGGCGGGCGCTGCTGGCGGGCGTAATAAGGAGAGGCGGGCGCTGCTGGGTGGCGTAATAAGGAGAGGCGGGTGCTGCTGGCGGGTGTAATAAGGAGAGGCGGGCGCTGCTGGCGGGCGTAATAAGGGGAGGCGGGCACTGCTGGCGGGCGTAATAAGGGGAGGCGGGCGCTGCTGGCGGGTGTAATAAGGAGAGGCGGGTGTAATAAGGAGAGGCGGGCGCTGCTGGCGGGTGTAATAAGGAGAGGCGGGCGCTGCTGGCGGGTAGAATAAGGAGAGGCGGGCGCTGCTGGCGGGTGTAATAAGGAGAGGCGGGTGCTGCTGGCGGCTGTAATAAGGAGAGGCGGGCGCTGCTGGCGGGTGTAATAAGGAGAGGCGGGCGCTGCTGGGGGGCGTAATAAGGAGAGGCGGGCGCTGCTGGCGGGTGTAATAAGGAGAGGCGGGCGCTGCTGGCGGGCGTAATAAGGAGAGGCGGGCGCTGCTGGCGGGCGTAATAAGGAGAGGCGGGCGCTGCTGACGGGCGTAATAAGGAGAGGCGGGCGCTGCTGGGGGGCGTAATAAGGAGAGGCGGGCGCTGCTGGCGGGCGTGATAAGGAGAGGCTGGCGCTGCTGGCGGGTGTAATAAGGAGAGGCGGGCGCTGCTGGCGTGCGTAATAAGGAGAGGCGGGCGCTGCTGGCGGGCGTAATAAGGAGAGGCGGGCGCTGCTGGCGGGTGTAATAAGGAGAGGCGGGCGCTGCTGGCGGGCGTAATAAGGAGAGGCGGGCGCTGCTGGCGGGCGTAATAAGGAGAGGCGGGCGCTGCTGACGGGCGTAATAAGGAGAGGCGGGCGCTGCTGGGGGGCGTAATAAGGAGAGGCGGGCGCTGCTGGCGGGCGTGATAAGGAGAGGCTGGCGCTGCTGGCGGGTGTAATAAGGAGAGGCGGGCGCTGCTGGCGTGCGTAATAAGGAGAGGCGGGCGCTGCTGGCGGGCGTAATAAGGAGAGGCGGGCGCTGCTGGCGGGTGTAATAAGGAGAGGCGGGCGCTGCTGGCGGGCGTAATAAGGGGAGGCGGGCGCTGCTGGCGGGCGTAATAAGGAGAGGCGGGCGCTGCTGGCGGGTGTAATAAGGAGAGGCGGGCGCAGCTGGCGGGCGTAATAAGGGGAGGCGGGCGCTGCTGGTGGGCGTAATAAGGGGAGGCGGGCGCTGCTGGCGGGTGTAATAAGGAGAGGCGGGTGTAATAAGGAGAGGCGGGCGCTGCTGGCGGGTGTAATAAGGAGAGGCGGGCGCCGCTGGCGGGTAGAATAAGGAGAGGCGGGCGCTGCTGGCGGGTGTAATAAGGAGAGGCGGGCGCTGCTGGCGGGTGTAATAAGGAGAGGCGGGCGCCGCTGGCGGGTAGAATAAGGAGAGGCGGGCGCTGCTGGCGGGTGTAATAAGGAGAGGCGGGCGCCGCTGGCGGGTAGAATAAGGGGAGGCGGGCGCCGCTGGCGGGTGTAATAAGGAGAGGCGGGCGCTGCTGGCAGGCGTAATAAGGAGAGGCGGGCGCTGCTGGCGGGTGTAATAAGGGGAGGCGGGCGCTGCTGGGGGGCGTAATAAGGAGAGGCGGGCGCTGCTGGGGGGTGTAATAAGGAGAGGCGGGCGCTGCTGGGGGGCGTAATAAGGAGAGGCGGGCGCTGCTGGCGGGTGTAATAAGGAGAGGCGGGCGCTGCTGGCGGGTGTAATAAGGAGAGGCGGGCGCTGCTGGCGGGTGTAATAAGGAGAGGCGGGCGCTGCTGGCGGGTGTAATAAGGAAAGGCGGGCGCTGCTGGCGGGTGTAATAAGGAGAGGCGGGTGTAATAAGGAAAGGCGGGTGTAATAAGGAAAGGCGGGTGTAATAAGGAGAGGCGGGCGCTGCTGGCGGGTGTAATAAGGAGAGGCGGGTGTAATAAGGAAAGGCGGGTGTAATAAGGAGAGGCGGGCGCTGCTGGCGGGTGTAATAAGGAGAGGCGGGTGTAATAAGGAGAGGCGGGTGTAATAAGGAGAGGCGGGCGCTGCTGGCGGGTGTAATAAGGAAAGGCGGGCGCTGCTGGCGGGTGTAATAAGGAGAGGCGGGCGCTGCTGGCGGGTGTAATAAGGAGAGGCGGGTGTAATAAGGAGAGGCGGGCGCTGCTGGCGGGTGTAATAAGGAGAGGCGGGTGTAATAAGGAGAGGCGGGCGCTGCGCGGGTCTGTCTTCCGGCCTCATACATTGTAAAGCAGCACCACCATCGCACAAGCACCTCAGACATGGCTGCCCCGCGCTCCAAGCTGCTGACCGCCCTATTGCTGCTTCTGGCGGCGGCCGTGCTGTGCGCCCATGCCACCCGGAACCGGGCACACGACAAGCAGAACTCCTTCCGCAAGGTGGCTAATGGCTTCTACCAGACCCTGAGCAGCCTGATAGGCGAGGAGAACGTTCGCGCTGTGCAGAAGGTGAGCGGGCACCGGGCAGCATGGCGCCCACGTTATACCCTCACCCATATATATGTGTATGAATAAACATATGGGACCGCTTCCCGCCGCTTGCACATGTGAGAGGAGAACGAGCTGGGCTCCATTGCACTGTGTGTGGACAATGGCACCTACCACGCAATTTATATTAACGCTAATACCACGCTAATGTTCACCCATTGCCCTCCTATCTTCGGGGGAATGTCGGGGGTCACTATAGTAAAGCCTCACTGTAGCCCAATTGTGTTTGGTTTGGCTCACTGATGGTGTGAGGGTTGGATTAGGTTAGTTTATTGTCCCTCATTGGAATTGGCAGGCAGTGCACACTTGGCCTGGCTGATTCTGTTCTCTGACTTGGATTCATTCAGAAATGATGCTAGGTCAGCAAAAGAAGCAATGATTGAAGCACAAGCCACATTGGGATGCCCACCCCCAGCAATTTAAGATGCCTGTTGTTGGCCAGCCCTGGAATCCCCAAATACGCATTCACATTCCATCAGTCAGTCTAGTGAATGTACACGGTTTGTGAACCCCATTGGCTGCCAGAATTCACATGGGATACACATGCATGGTAAGTTTGATGCCCCCCCAACACATTTCCATTGGACCTTTTAACCAATGCTGTCGAGCATATAGCGGCCTCTTTGGAGTGGATCAAAACCCATGGCGATCGTCCCGGGAATCTAGGGGAGAGGTGAGTTGGCTTTGGCAAACTGGGGGGGTTTCACGCGGGGGGGGGGGGGGGGGGGGGGTCAAAATCCTGGGTTTTGGTCCACTTTAAAGACCCTCCTCTATTCTTTACCTTATAGCAGCAGCAGGGAAACCTCCTAATTTGGGATACCCCACTGTGCAGCATGTAAAGCCACTGCTCTCCACTTTAAACCAGACCTTCACTATCATTTAATGAAAAGACCAAACCCTTAAACTATTCCTCATCATCTAAAATGAATATATTTTACGTTTTTAGTCACTTTTTATTATTTTCCACACTGGGCTGAAACTCTGTTCAGGACCCGAGATACAGGTGCTGCCATCTTGCCTTGGGGGCGCTGCCATCTTGCCTTGGGGGGCAATTGCAGGGGAGGGTTATAGCTGTGCTTTGCACAGACAGAGCAGAGCTGGGGGTCAGGAAAGGACAGCAATCCCAGAATGCAGAGCGACACATTCAGAACACACTTCCTGTCTGCAGGCAGCCTGAGACTCCATGTGCCACCATCTTGGAAGTTTAAAAGCTCAGAAAATGCAATAGGTGCAGGTAGGATGCTTTTTAATGTGAGCAATCTGTATGTACAGGGTGGGGGAAATGCATAAAATATACTCTTTATTCATTGTGAAGGTCCAGTTTAAGCAAACCCATAACTGCCGCTAACCATGCTGACTGGTCGGTGGCTGACACTCGTTTGGCTGCCATAGTTGGAACCTTGAAGAGGTCGGTATTGGCAAGCCTGGTATTGATTTGCTAGGCTATGCTGTGCAGTGGGGTGTCCCATACTGCCAGTACTGTGGAACTAATCAATGATGTAAATTCTTTATATACTTTACTTCTTCTTTAATGCTGATCTAAAGTCAAAACTGCGCATTGGGCTGTTTTTGTGGACAGGAGTCTAATAGGAAAAGGGAATAAAGGAGGCAGGGGTACATGGAGGTGAGATGCTGGGGAGTTTCTGGGGTTCCAGCCCAGGTTAGTGTGCACTTGTTATATAACCAGGATGTTGTCTCGGTTGTTATACTTCCTTTCAGCCCATGTGTTGTGGATTGCATCCAAAATCATGTGCTCGTCAATAACTTTTGCCTGGAGGTAGTATTTACACATTTAGCTGTTGCTGGACTGCGTCCCCTTTGCTTAGTTGGGAAAGAGGCAAAACGGAAGCTGTCAGTTCCTGTGCTGTTGCAGTTATTTGGTTATTTTTTTCTGTTTGCTCTCTCCGATGGTGTCGTCATATCCAAATGCTGCTGCTGACCAGTGCAAACTTTGGGGTACCTGTGCTGGATGGTCATCAGAAACCCATAGGAGGGCAGTATTTGGTGTGCATTTCTAGTGCTTGCCATCCCTCTTTGTAGAGTCATGGTGTGTGAGTCAAAGGAAAAAACCTCAGTGTATGAGCAGCCACTAACATGAATGTAGTGTGTGTGCACCCAGCACTCAAAATACATGCCCCCCCCTCAGTCTGCATAGATCCAAAAAATCATGAGACTGCAGGTGTACACCCCAACCCAGCGCGCGGGGGAAAAAAACAATTTTCACTTTCCCGGGTTTTGTTCTGTTTTCTATGGAAATCCTGATTGGGGTTGACCCACTGTGTAACCTCCTCCACTCACCTCTTCCGCTATTCAAGCGGACCTTCACTCTGAATAAGAGTCTATCTTATGTTTCCCACACCCTGTACATACAGATTGCTCACATTAAAAATCATCCTATCTGCATCTACTGCATGTTATGAACCTTTAAACATCCAAGATGGCGGCTTATGGAAGCCGCCATCTTATCAGGCAGCCTGCACACAGGAAGTGCCTCCTGACTGTGTTGCTCTGCATTCTGGGATTGCTGACCTTTCCCTGACCCCAGCTCTGCTCTGTCTGAGCACAGCACAGCTATAACCCGCCCCCCTGTACCTTATCCCACTCTCCTCTCCTCAGTAAGTGTGATGTTTCTGAGTCAAGATGGCGGCGCCCGTATCCTAAATTCCTGAACAGAGTTGCAGCCCAGTGGGGGAAGGAATAATTAGCAAGTGACTAAAAACGTAAAATATATTAATTTTAGATGCTGGGGAACCGTTTTTTAAGAGTTTGGGCTTTTCATTAAATCATGGTGAAGGTCCGGTTTCAGCAGTGGGGGCGCTCAGCCAATGAGCCATAGCAGACGGCTCCCTATTAAATTCAGTGATGGCCTTTGGCCAAAATAGGTAAATGGCCCTCATTGAGACGCCTGCTATTACGTCAATTGGAACGGCTTGCATTGTTTTTAATGGGGAGTGTGCGCTGCCACGTCCCCATTGTCATGCGCCCTCTCCTGGCCCAGCTATTCAGATAGACTAGAGCGGGCGCGTGCACACAACGCCAAGGATGCCACAGCGCGGTGCTCCCCATTGAAAACAATGGGACCTCTGCTGAATTATGTCTGTCAGAGCATTGGATGAGAGCCAGCACTTGTGCCTTTGGATCCTGGAAATGTAAGCGATTACTGGTCACGGGGGGGGGGGGGTCGCACAGTGGGACAACCCAGAAACCCAGGGGGAAGGCCAGAGGCTGGCCCTGGCATCTTTTAGGGTGCAAAAAAGGGTTAAATGCAAATAGTGAAGGGGGGTGCAGGGGCTCTAAATGAACACCATGTTGTGGAGCATGCAAGGAGTTAAATGCAGACAGGGTGGGGTTGTGAGGTGTTAAATCCATACTGTATGTGAGGAGGGCATGGTGGTGGTGGGGTACAAGGAGTTATATGCAGAGTGAGGGAGGGGGCCAGGGTGCAAAAGGTAAAATGCAGACCCTGCAAAAGGACATTAGAGGTTAAACCGGACCTTAACCATGGTTTATTGAAAAGTCCAAACCCTTATAAAACTATTCCCCAGAATCTAAAATTATTATATTTTTAATTTTTAGTCGCTTACTCTTTCCCACACCGGGCTGCAACTCTTAAGGATTTTAGGATACGGGCGCCGCCATCTTGACTCAGAAGCATCACACTTACTGAGGAGAGAATAGGATAAGGTAACGGGGGGGGGAGGGGGGGGGGGGGGGCGGGTTATAGCTGTGCTTTGCTCAGACAGAACAAAGCTGGGGTCAGGAAAAGGTCAGCAGTCCCAGAATGCAGAGCGGCATAGTCGGGCACTTCCTGTTTGCAGGCTGCCTGATGTTCCATAAGCCGCCATCTTGGATGTTTAAAGGCTTATAACATGCAGTAGATGCAGGTAGGATGATTTTTAATGTGAGCAATCTGTATGTGCAGGGTGTGGGAAACATATACCGTAAGATAGGCTCTTATTCAGAGTGAAGGACCGCTTTAATTGCCAGCTAGGAAGACAATGAAAGTCAATGGCACTTTTTTACTTCTACACTGTAAAAGCTGCCATTTTCATTGTCTTTTTATCTGGCGATTCAGTAACAGTGACATTCTCAGGCTTTTTTCTCATGAATTGAATTTTTTACTACCGTGAGAATTTTTTTTTCAACTCTTATGAACCGAGACCTGTGTGTTAAAGTGGTCCCGCACCCATTTCCTTGCGGGGCCATAACCGTCTGGGGGGGGGGGGGTGGCATCCAGATTGCTGCAGCCTCTTGCGCAATGATCCTGCAACCTCCCAAAATGCTTACCTTGATTTTCCTTGACCTCAATCCTTGGCTGAACCGCAGCCGACGATCTAGGTATGTATTTGGGGGTCTTACATGGATCATTGGGAAGGGGGCTCCAGCAATTTGGATACTTCCCGAGACGTCACGTTGTGGCCCCAAACCCATTGTGTGTGGGTGTGTATCTGCTTAAAGGGGTTAAAAGCCCTAAAATCAAAGAGCAGCATACATACAGCTCTTACTTGCTTTACAGGCCCGAGCTTCTGATAAACAGGCGTTACATAACCACAGCAGGGGATGGAGGGAAATCGGGTCCTGTTGACAGACAGGAGACACTTTCACTGCATTTAACCCCTAGGGGCATTAAATCATCCGCAACTGGAACACTTGCCTCTTTCTATCTGGAGATTGGCTGCTGTGGTCACATGGGCCGCAGGCTCCCTCTGGATTTCTTTGTCCGCCAGCAACCACGTAGCCATAGTGGTTAATTACAACTCTTTATTTCACTGGGGGACCGAGGACAAAAGGAAAGATTTCTCGGGCGAAATGGGGGCTCATGCACAAGGGGCTTTGGCAATCTGGATGCCCCTTGCTAGGAACAACACACCTTAAGTGGAGTCTGTCATTAAATTTTAAACTTCGTATTAAACCTTAGCCTTTATGAACCTTAAACCTAAAAAATGCATAGGTATAGCGTACAGAGACATTAAAGTGGGCCAAAACCCATTTTGGAGTCTGAGACTCCCAAGATGTACATACTCCCTCCCCCCTTTTCTTCTGAGCCCACGGCACATGTGCGGCTGGAGCTGGCATCCCTCGCCTGTGGGATAAAGAGCTGATACTTGACCTCTAGACGGTAGTTTGTGTGTTTCTCACTAGGCTGTTCAGGGTCATTTATAGAAAAATCCTTTTTACTCCAGTAACCTGCAATATTGATATCATTTACTTGGGTAATAAATAACTTTAAATAGGCTGTAAATGGCCGCATAGATATTTGGGACAGGGGCTATAAAAGCTGTATACAGTCTAGATGATTTTATACTTCACAGTGAACATTACACACAAAAACTTGTAGTAAAATTGTAATGAGCCTCCTTTCTAACAGTGTATTGACTTTTTTGCTTTCACTTTAGTTTTTCTCAAGGATGACTGAGAGGTTTGTGTATGGTGTAGACGTCTTGCTGAACACTTTATGGATAACGTGGACAGACCTGCTTGAAGTACTTGGTATCGATGGTAAGACTTCGAAGAAAGTCTATTTATAGTCGTTGCTCTTGTGCCTCAGATAAGAGATGTAACAGTGTGAGCTGCTTTTTTTTTTTTTTTTTTTTTTTTTTTTTTTTTTCCATTGTGTCAGAAGCTTCTCAAAATGGAAGTCCTGCTGTCCTGGGTCACCACCCCGCCCTGCCTCCTTTCCTTTGCTGCTGAGGCAGGAGGGGAGTGACTAAGAAAAAAAAAAAAAAACCTTCCCCCGGCCAGGATCCAGCAGCAGTTCCCCGGAGCTTTGGGTCCTGGGTGTCGACGCCTTAAAGAAAAAGCAAAGGGTGGCTTTCTCGGTTCTGTGCATGGTCCTGTAGGTGTAGTAAGTGTCTGTAAAAATGACACTGGCTCTTCTGCGCGAGTTAAGGTGTGTTTTTTTTTTTTTTTTTTTTTTTTTTTTTTTTTTTTGTGGGGGGGGTTTGTTACCCGAGGCAGGGCTTCACTTTAAAGAGGGATATCGGAGGGCTGCCCGAGTTTCACACCTTAGGGCATCCCTCCCCCCAATCGATAGTTTCACTTGCCTTCTCTTGGAGCTGTAAACATGTCTGAGCGAGCGCACAGTGGCGCATCCCAGTTCTGGATGCCACCGTACAGAGAAATACACAGGAAAGTTAAATTCCTGTGTGTTAGACCCCTTTTTAATAACCTTATGGATCTGTCTGTTATTTGAAATTTTAAGGATATTTGGGGTGCCAGTCTATACTTTTCGAGCCAATGGTTTCTCTAGTGCAAGGCTGCGAAATCTGCCATCTGCCATTCGCACCACTGCCTAGTGTGCAGTGTGAGGTGCGTAGTATGCTAATAATTCCTGGCATCTGCGCGGCTCCACAATATGACACGTGACGGGTTGCCAGTGTGCAGGGGTGCCTGGCAACCTGGGCAAGAAATGGCCCTGAGTATGATGGGGGGGGGGGGGGCTGTCTGGACCTGGTGCCCTAGGAAATTGTAGTATTTGTCCCTGTAACTGCAAGGTTTATTTTTGGGGTTTCGCTTATATTAAAAGCATCCTGTTAATTATTCTAGGATTAATTTTCAGGGTGGGTTAAGCAATTTTTTTTTCATAGTTGCTGTTTTAACCCTTTCGCTGCCAGCCTACCTGGAGTTTTTGTCACCCTTGGTGCCAGACCATTTTGAACTATTTTGCGCTCCCCATGTTCAAATGTGATTTTTTTTTAAGGGATTTCCAGGGATTTCCCAGAAAAATGATATATTGTTTTTTTCAGAAGAGTCTGGGCTTCAACATGCGATGTCTTGTTTGGCCTTTTTTTTGTGTATTCTCAATACTTTTGGGTGAAATATGTGCAAAAAAATAAAAAAAATCTATTTTTTGCAATTTGTAGTGTTTTTTTGTAATAAAAAATGTAAGTTTGTCAATAAAATCTTATTGCGTGTGAAACCCCCAATTTCTCCCGGTTACAGCGGTACCACATATGTATAGGTAGACACCCTTTCCTGCCCAGGAGACTCCCCCCAAAGTGAAACAGCGCTTTAGGGGATTTTCAGAAAAAAATACAACTGTGATATGCACTATGTGCACCTTGCAGTTTTTCCAGAAAAATAACCCTTTACATTTGAAATACCCCCAACAAACTATATATTCTCTGGAAGTACACACCTCAGGCTTTCTAGGCGTACCAGGCTTGTTGATGTGGCCACAGTTTTCTGGAAGTAATCCCTCAATGTATTCTTTGGTTGCAAAGAGTTTCCCTAAAAAAAGGATAAAAAAGCAGAATCAAAGCAACATTTTCCTAAAAAAACTATATACAAACAAGAAAAAACAAGTATAATCTGAAAAAGCAACCTCCCCCGAACAGAACGATACCCAACATGCATAGCTACTGTCAAGGGAAGAGTTGCCAAACACCCCAAAGTAAAGCGTGCGTATAACGGTAATTTTTCTTGAAAATTTCAGCTCTGCAGACAAAGTGCACACCTTGCGATTTTTCAACCAAAACAACCCTTTACATTTGGAATATCCCCCATAAACCATATATTCCCTAAAAGTACACATGGTAAGCTTTCTAAGCGTACCCAGCTTGTTGTAGTGGGCTCATCTTTCTGGAATTGATCCCTCAAAGGATTCTTTGGTTGCGCAGGGTTTCCCTAAAAAAATTTATAAAAAAGCTGAATAAAAAACACCTTTTCCTAAAATATAAATATGCAAACCAGAAAAAACAAGCTAAGTCTGAAAGCGCAAGGTCCCCCGAACAGAACAATACCCAACATGCAGAGGTACTTTTAATCCTTTTAATTGCCAGCCTACTTGAGATTTTGTCACCCTCTGTTGACAGGTCATTTTTCCCCATTTTGCGCCATGTTTTGCGACATTTTTGCTGGAATTTTCAGGAAAATTATATATATATATTTTTTGCAGCAGAGTTTAGGCTTTAACATGTAAATGTAAATTCTGTTTTTTTTTACAATATTATTGATATTAAAAAAAAGTAAATAAATAAAATTTTTTTTTAGAAAATTGCCTCCTTTATTTTAAATAAAAAATGTATTTTATTAAAGAAAACCGTATTGCATGTGAAAGCCCCATTTCTACAGATTAGAACAGTACCACATATTTATCGGTAGCCCCCCGTTCCTGCCCAGGAGACCCCCCTAACTGAAACAAGTACTTTATAACATTTACAAATAAAATACAACTACCATCCACACTACAAAGGGTTAAATCGGGGAAAAAAATGACATAGGGTCCCCCCTCCCAGGGGGGGGGCATTTTTGGGGGATTTTTAAGGGTTAAAAACCCTTAAAAATCCAAAAAAAAACGACATGGGGGCCCCCTTACCCAAAGTAACCAGCCCGGGACCAGCTATGCAGGGCTTGTAGGAACAGGGCACAGGGGCCAGCTTTTGTGGCCCCTGGCCCTGCAGGCTACCAGCCCTGCAGGCTACCAGGCTCCCTTTGGGGAGGCAGGTAATGGGGGTGCCAAGGGTTAATGGCAAGTCACTCGCTAGTGCAGGTGACTTGCCATCCCCCAGCCTTGTGAACTGATATAGGGGTCTTGTGGACCCCTTACCAGTTCACAAGGGGTTAAATGTAAAAAAAAAAAACACCACAAAGACGCAGAAAAAAATATTTTATTATTATTTTTTTTTTTTAATACTTACCTCCCATCCATCTTCCCCTCCCAATCACTGGCTTCTGCTCATCTGCTGGAAGCCTTTTATAGCTGCTGGGTGACAGAACATAAGGGGTTAATTTAAAAAAAAAAAAAAAAGACATAGGGTCCCCCCTCCCAGGGGGGGCGGACCCCATTTTTTTTTTGATTTTTAAGGGTTAAAAACCCTTAAAAATAAAAAAAAATGACGTGGGGTCCCCCTTACCCAGCATTACCAGCCCGGGACCAGCTATGGGGGCTTGTAGGCACAGAGTGGGGGGGCCAGCTTATGTGGCCCCCCCACCCTGCAGCCTACGAGCCCACATACCCTATGTGGGCCCGGGCTCTTCTGCCCCCCCCTGGGCTTTGGGGAGGCAGGTAATGGGGGTGCCAAGGGTTAATGGCAAGCCACCCGCTAGCGCAGGTGGCTTGCCATCCCCCCAGCCTTGTGAACTGGTATAGGGGTCATGGACCCCTTACCAGTTCACAAGGGGTTAACAGTAATAAAAAAAAAAAACACCACACAGATTAAAAAATAACTTTATTAAAAAATAAAAACTTTTTTTTACTTTACTCACCTCTGCTGATCCTCCGCTTCTGTGTCCCTCGCAGCTCTGATGACAGTTATTGTCATCGCTGGCCAGTGGAGGAGGGAGGCAGGTGATCAGATCATCACCTGCCTTCCTCCTCCTGTGGCCAGCGATGACAAGTGTGAGAATCGCAGCCCGGAGCCAGGACGAAGGGGCGGGGCTTATCGGCAAAATGCCGGCGCCCGTCGAAGCTGGAGAGCCAGGGGGGGGCGATCGGAGGCCCCCCTGGTGAAGAGGAGACCCGGCGGGAGCAATCGATCACTAAGGTAAGTAAATGTCATTTTTATATATATTTTTTTTTTTTTTAACATGTATTTCGGCGGCTGCTGAAGGGGGGGGGGGGTGGCTATTCCGGGCTCTCCCCTGCACCCGGGGGGGCCTGGGTGGGGGATCGAAGCCCCCCCGGATGAAGAGGAGACCCGGCCGGATAGAACAAGGGGTCAGGTGAGTGTTTTTTTTTTTTTTTTTTTACTTTTACTGTAGCAGGGGGGAAAGTCAAGCCCGTAGTTTCTACGAGCTTGGCACTTAAGTGGAGTGGAAGCAAGCACGTAGAAACTACGGGCTTGGCACTGAAAGGGTTAAAGGCTGTTGTATATTATTTCTTCCACCTCCGTTAAACAGGAATGAGTTTAGTTGTAAAGTGAGGTCTGTAATAATGGTCTTATCTAAACCTCACACTGGTTCGTTTTGTTTTGCAGCATCCAACCTCTCCCACTACTTCAGTCCTACAGCTGTGGCCAGTAATCCCACCAGGGCCGTCATGCTGGTGGTAGCTGTTCTGCTGGCCTACTGGTTTGCTTCCCTCTTCCTGGGATTTTTTTTCTACATCCTGCATGTGATATTTGGCCGATTCTTCTGGCTGGTCCGAGTCTGCCTGTTTGCCCTTTCCTGCGTGTATATCCTGCAGAAGTACGAAGGTGAACCAGAGCACGCCATGCTGCCTTTATGTTTTGCTGTGGCAATCTACTTCATGACCGGACCGGTTGGCCTTTATTGGAGGAGGAACAGTAGTAATAACCTGGAAGAAAAAATTGACCACTTGGACAACCAAATAAGGCTTTTAAATATCCGGCTTGCAAGGGTCATGGAAAGTCTGGACAGAGCCAGAGACCAGTGATCTTTCTCAAGATCTTCCGCCTACACCAGCTCCGTTTTGGCACATAAATCACTTTGGTTTAAAAATGTCTTTGAAGTCAATCTGTAATGTAATTGTTTTAAGTAATCAATTTATTCTCAGTGGCTATGTGACAATATATTTCTGGTATTTTTATTAAATATCTAGCCACTTTTTATATTACTATGGTATTATCATAGGATGGTGGCCATACAAAAGATGGACCTCTTTATGTAGAACCACTGGCCATTCATTCTTCAGATGCAGATTACCTGTTTCAGAGCTATGTATTTACTTGCACATGTGAGGTTAAAGCTGGCCCTCATCAGACAATAGAATAGGTCTATCATGTGTCACCGTAAGCAAATACTGTGTAATCTAAGCAACTTTGACTTAAACAGATTGGTTAAGTCCCTGTCCAGGCAAACAAATAAATAAGTCTATGTTCCCCTTTGACTTCCCCTTCCCCTGCTCCTCTGTGCAGCTCCAAAGTCTTCAAACCTACTGATGGCAGGGAATGAATTATTCCATTCTCTAGTACTGGGTAGACATGGCACATCCATCAAGATTGTTTAACCCCACTTTCATTGCTATAGAGGGGGTGTGTTGAGATGAGCCTTACCCAGCCTCCTCTCCATTCAATGCAATGAATGCAGCAGGAGGGTTAGTGGCATGAACAAGTCTCAAAGGACGTCTGAATTGCTCACTCCTGTCATCAGTAACTATGAAGACAGCAGAGCTGCAGGGGAAAGGAGAGTATAGATAATTTTCTTTTGTTGCCTGGACAGTCCCTTTAATTGTACTTGCGTTGCCCTGTGGGTGGTTTATGACTTAATAACCTTTTCTTGAGTGCATTTTGGGGTCTAGACCAGTGTTTCTTAAACCTATACTCAACTGCCCCTAACAGGCCATATTTTGTAGACCTCCAGATATACATGGGTGAAGTAAGGCTACAGAGCTGCCTGTGTTGCGATCCACAAAACATAAGCTGGGGGTGGTTTGGATACTTCAGGCCAGTGTTGAAAAACATTGCACCACTTTGTATTTTCTAAGTATCTCAAGTACCACCTGGCTGGTATGTAGAAATTTGTTAGCACCTAAAACCACGTTAAAAAAAAAAAAAACAAAACACAAAATCCTATAAATTGTATGACCTTTACAGAATGCACATTAGTTCTCATAACTTTTTGCATCAGTTTTGTACTTTATGCTGTAGAGTAAATCAGTGAAACTCTAACCTTTGCTTGGGAACCCCTGTTTAGACTAAGATGTGAAGTCTTGACAAGTACTGAGGCATAAATGACAGACTGTGGACCAAACTTTCCTCAACCTCTTATAGCTCATTTCCACTGAACAATTAGCAAACATTGATCATTGATCTGTGGAAATGACTGCTGCAATCAAGTGATCGAGAATTTGCTTGTTGGTAAAGTGCCGTATTGTTTGCCTGCCATAAAGTTTCTCATTCATCACTTTACTGTTGGCATTTGAAAACAGAACTCTGCTATAAATAGGACTATACAATACCTTAAATGTGATCTTAATTACTATCGCTTTAATAATTATTTACCGAAAGCTCTTCCACATGTGAACTCATCTGATCATGCACAACTGACACGTGATCACTTTAGCGATATTTCGTTTGAAAATAGTACTGTGTAAATGAACCATGAGAGCAAGGATTTAATTCCCTTGCTTACGACCTTCTGTTTACTTTGAAACTTCTTTAGGGCTAGACACTTGTCAGTTTCAGTGAGTTATTGGCCTCGATTCAATAAAGGTAGAAAACAATTCTCATGGTAGTAAAAGATTCTATTCATGAGAAAGCCTGAGAATGTCACTGTTGAATCACCAGATAAGAAAACAATGAAAGTCAATGGCACTTTTTTACTCCTAAGAAAAGTAGAGAACGGTTTCCTCCTTTCTACACTGTAGTAAAAGCTGCCATTAACTTTCATTGTCTTTTTATCTGGTGATTCAGTAACGGTGACATTCTCAGGCTTTTTTTCTCATGAATTTTCATTTTTTTCTACCTTTTTATTAAATCGATGCCATTGTCTTGGACAGAAGCGGACAGCTGGGCTAACCTGGCTGGATATTTGCTGCTGTGCAAAGCACAAAAACAATGTGAAAAACAAGTTGGTAGAACATCGCCCATTTATTGGTTTTGTATTTGCACTGTAAACCTTTGGAATCGTATGTGAAGCAGCTCCTAAAATAGAATCAAAAAATTAATGGAGCTAAAATCGGTCAAAAATGAGAAATGTGGGGAATTACAGGCACTAGTGAGCCACGGGTTTTGCTGTTTTAGCCTGATTGGTCACCCCCTACCTGCAGTGCATAGTCTGGCCTTGCCCTATGTTAAGTTTAGGCACAAGTGAGCATTAAAGTGGAATTGGGTACCTCCCATTAATCTTCATCTACCACTACAATACTCCATAGATTTCTCGTTGTTTTTGTCCTTCTTCTCCTGTGTACTTCTTCTTTTTACACTCACCATTTTCACTTCTTTTCCGGAGAATGCTGGAGCACATTCTTCTTTCAGTACCCTCAAGACCTCAGGAACAGAGGTAGAAAGTAAGTGTACCTTGGTGTAGTGTCTTAAACTAAATGTTATTTAGAAAATCGTAGAACTTATGGTTGCTTTTAAAGCTAACCTAGTTAAACCGGACCTTCACCATGATTAATTGAAAAGCCCAAACCCTTATAAAATGATTCCCCAGCATCTAAAGTTAATATATTTAAGTTTTTTGTCACTTATTATTCTTTCCCCCACTGGGCTGCAACTCTGTTCAGGACTTTAGGATATGGGTGCCACCATCTTGACTCAGAAGCATCACACTTACTGAGTAGAGGAGAGCAGGATAAAGTACAGGGTGTGGGAAACATATAAGATATGTTCTTATTCAGGGTGAAGGTCTGCTTTAAGGCTTCTTGCAAAGATAAACAGAGTTGCACACAGTAACCAGTGTCCTAGTCACAGCCTAAGTCTTTAATCCATCTTGGCAGATTCAGGTTGTTTGCTCCACCAATGTAGTGTTCATGTCCTTTAACTAATCCTTCACATCTTTAGGCAGAGTGGATGATTACTTTTACCTGTCAAGGGACCTAGGTGAGATGGTTGTTGGGTTTGCCTCCCTCCAGTGTTTTAACTGCTATTGGTAATTAAAAAAAGTTTATTTTTTTCTAAAATGTACATATTTTTTTTTTCTTCTGCAATGGCAGTATTGGCTATTAGTTATTGCGCAGGAATTAAAACTATTACTAAATATGACGTAAATCTTATTCTTTTGTGTTCTATAAAATTGTCCTATTTAAACCCATACTCCAACCAAAGGGTTAGAATCTGTTGTAATAGTCTTTGTCCTCAAATTCTCTGTGCAGATCTGACTTGGATGGGAGGGTTTTTTCTCCCAGCTGAAGTGGGATTAACCAACATGAATGGTAAACGCATAAAGTGCAAATTAAGCATTAAAAATAGCTGCCTAATATCTGAAGAGCACCTTGTGTACTACACGGCTAAAGTCCGTACAGCTTGGCCTGATGCCTGTTTGTTCTTGGTAGTTACTCTTAAGTTAGGGGAAATGTTGCGGTTTTCTGATTTCTTTTTTGGATTAATGGAGAACCTTGTCTTACATGCAGTTCGAAAATCTCCTAGTTAAAGCCGACCGAAACCCACATTTTTAATTAGCATCCCCTAAATTCCTCCCCCATGCCAATTTTCACTGCTTTTGTTTCACTCTAATCCCAGATAATGCCGCCTGTTTTAACTTTAAAACGCTGCCTCCTCCATTCATTGCCACTGTTGTGTGTGCAATGACTGATCGCCCACCATCTTACACTGAGGGACAGCATCAGTTTTCCAGGACCATTCTGAAAGCAAAAATATCCATTTCTAGTTCTTGCAATATAAATATAAATGTATTTTTGAGTTCTTGAGATGTTCTTTGTGTTGAGATAGATTTTCTGTATTTTTATAACTGGTGAAACGTGCTTTCTACACTGTGTACCGTGGACCACACAAGTGCACATTGACCATAAAGTACAGACTATTAATGGCTGTAATTTCTTGTGCCACACTTTGTAGAAATATCAAGCTGTGTGTTTTAATTTTTTTTTTTTTTTTTGCATTACATAAAATCTACACAAATGCTAAAATGATCTTTTAGGAGTGTTTAATTGGCTTAAAAGTTAGCAGCATGCTTCTCATTTTTCTCAGGGTTTGATAGGCAGCAATAACTTATAGTTAATGGCTTATTCTATATACACTGAAATGAAAGAGTTGGTAGTATTTTGTTGGTTTGCCCCCTTGACTATCCAAACATTTTTGGATGCATTACCTATACAGAATAACACTACAGTAGGTAGTTGCATTCGAAAAACAGCAGTATTAATGTTTTGTCTAGCACTGTATGGTTGGTAAATGGTATATTGTACTGGTGGTTGGTCTTAAAGTGGTCCAAAACCCAGGATTTTGACTATCCTGGGTTTTGGGGCACCCCGATCGTGGACACGATGACATGTGAAACCCCCAGATCACCTCACCGCGGTCCTTAGGCACATGCGCGGCCGCTCGTCCAATCGGCACGCTCGGAGCCGCTGAGCTATGGTCTAACCAGATGTCTAAGCTCAGCAGCTCTGAGCGCGCTGGCAGCCGCATCTCCCTGCTAGAGGGATAGCGGGGATGAGGCCGTGGCCCGCACATGCGCCGTTGGACCAGGATTAGGGTAAGTGTAGCGGCCAGCCTGGTGGGTTTCACACAGCGGGGCATCCAATTTTGGATGTCCCTCAGGGAGGGAATGGATCGGCCCGGGAATATTATAGGTTCCCATGCCGATCCTGGTGGGTTTCAGTCAACTTTAAAATGTTCTTTTTAGGGCCTCTGTTCTCCTCGTCAGTCAGCCTGGGGCTGTAAAATGGGGCAGATTGCATACATGTGGCCTACTGACCTTAGCTTGAAGAATGTTTATGGTGTCTATACCAGAGAGAAATTTTGCAATATCTATGGGAAATATTTAGTAGTGATTTTTGCTGTAAATTTATGAAATTGCAAGAGTATCCGTTTTTGAATGGTCTACTTGCCCCGTTTGCCTGGTGTGGGTGCAGCCTTCTCCTATGCCTCCCTTGTTATTTCCTCTTCTCCTCTTTGTACACAGCCTCATTACCATAGGCTGATTAGTTTGGGGCAAGTTTTGTTGTATTTCCTACTTCTTATATTATAGAGTGTTTCTATACTTTGTAATACTTCAATAACTTCCCTGCCAAAACACCCCTTTTCACAGTTCTAGTTAAGATGGAAGCCTGTAAACAAGCTATTTTACTTATAACTTCTAGGTTACAGCACTGGATTTTGCAGGCATATGTACATGGATTGACTGACTTGGCACTTGGTCACGGCCAGGGTGGGGGGGCTCAGAAATCGAAGTGCTGATCCTGGTGGTTTGGTGATGGTGTCCCAAATAACAGCTGGCTGTTTGGTATTGTATTGGAAAGTGTTTCAGCAGAATTAGCATCAGAAAGCTGTCATTTAATTTGTTGTAACTGATTTGGGATTTATTGCTGGCCAATTATTTTTTTAGATAATTTTATCCATTTATACTTAACATGTACTTGAGGTCCAAGTGAGTAGTAAATGCTGGATGTGACTGTTTTATATATTATACAGGGTGTTTGGATATTTGTTTTATTGTTCACTAGTCTGTTGAATTATTGTGCTTCAGTAGAGTCGTGAATAGTTGCATTTCATTTGTGATCTTGCTATATATTTTGAGTTCTGGCTTGTTATAATAAAATTAGGTTATTTACCCTACCTTCTGGGTACAGTAGCTTATTTGGACTGCAGAGCTATGTGGGTTGGGGTATATTCCGATCTCCCACCCCACTCCCCTCTGCTTTTTGAGAAAACATGCTGTCTGGGCAAGCATGGGAGGTTAAAGAAAACCGAGCCTGCGAGGTATCGGCAGTCATGAATTTATAAGGTGAACAGACATTTTATTTTAGGTATAGGGACCAAGGGAAGGATGTTGGGCCAAGGACCACTTGCTTAATGCTGGTCACATTACATTTTAATAAGGGTGCCCTGTGGTTTTCTGATTACAGAACCTACTGTCTCCATTGAGATTAAAAAAAGTAGTCCACTCTTGGCAGAAGGCTTAATAGCCAGCTCCAGATAAGACATGACCAACATCCCTGACATTGCATCTTAACCCAAAACACAGTTCATATATGCACTTGTAATGTTTTTATTTGTGCAAGATCAGTCTCAGTTGTATTGAAATCTATGCTCCCCTTACCTCTAGAAGGCAATTTAGCCCCTAAACTTGCCCCTGTAGATATGCTTCTGTTTGTTCCTGGGATGAGGTTCTGCCACCAGTGACGAGGGAGCAGACTGCCTCTTGTTGAAGCTCTTGGACCAGCCATGCTAGGTGACCTTCTGGATGCAGTTTGATATTGTGCTAACACCAGAGTGAAAAGATCAGGAAGTTGCAGCATTTTAGTGGCTAAGGTAATAATGCATACCCCCCCCATCCTGAATAAAATGGTCTAGTGTTAACCAATTTTGTCCACCACATGTAGAGGCTCGCTTTCATACAAAGCCTAACTTTTTACACACAAGTTCACAATATGTTTTCTTTCTGTGCATTTATACACATATGATCTGATATATGAAATCTGTTGAACTATATATATTTTTTTGCTGGAGTATTTGTATTGTATAATGCCTATTGTATATTGATTTAGGGTGTCAATCCAGTGCCTTGTGAATTTTCTAGCTGGGAGACTGTCCTGGTAACAGTGAGTGGCTTTTAGTTTAATTGTTTTATTGAATTAGCTTGCACTGTTTTAGTTACACCAAAGTGTTTCTTTAGAAATGTATACTATTGGCTAATGTGATTTTTGTATTGGATTTCTCCTCTGTCACTATGTGTGTAGTAATGCCGTGTGTGTGTGTTTAACCTGCCCCCCAAAAAAAGATAACTGGAGTGATAATACACAAGGTTTAGTGGCTGAAATTGATTGTATTGGTGGTTTTTACACTTTAATTTTAAAGAGGAACACCCTGATTTTACTTTTTTTTTTGGGGGGGGGGGTTGTTCCTCAGTGTGGGCATCCTGAATTCAGATGCTCTGCTCTGTAGGCCCCTAGGTCGCACCCAAAACGCAGACCCAGGCGGGAATGAACCCACTCGACCAATTGCGTGCTCGCTTTCATTCGGCTCTTTGACGCCGCTGACTGCTAAGCTGAGAGGCGCCTAAGGGATCTGAGTAGGCAGCCACATCCCCGCGCTCACCTCCTAGCTATCGCGTGCCTGCACAGCCCATTCAGAAAGGCCGGGTGCGTGTACGGCTAGAGGTGAGCCAGGATGTGGCTTCGGCGAGGGCTCCGGGTCAAGTTGAGTAAAATGACACAGTGGGGCATCCAAATTCAGGATGTCCCAAGGAGTGGAGCTCAGATGGCCCTGGAGTCTTTTTAGACTACAGTGCCATCAATGTTCCTCTTTAACGTGGACTGCTTTTATAATGGCAAATATAGCCTGTTCGCAAATAACTTTTAAAGGGGACCTACTCGGGAATTGAATTTATATGCCAGACACGATTATATAATCCTAGGAAACGGCCAGTGACCAAAGTGTAATTTGAAGCAGGCTAGACTTCCCAGTTGCTGGGTAGCTTATATTATTTTGTTAGCCATGAGTCCTGCAGTGCTTTCAGTCTGTTGTAAGACTGAGCCTATGAGGGGGTTGAACCACCCCAACATAGAATTTTTACTCTGACTTTAAATGCCGCTTTCAACGTTTTCTAAAAAAATAAAACTTGCCATAGCTGAACAGATGGCACTGACTGCTCTACATACCATTTTAAAGCTATTAACCTGTCACATTTTTTAATCGGTTGCCTGGAAGCCTACCTGTTGAAAGGAAAGAGGAATTTCTTCCTTTTTTGCTGGCTTAAATCAAAACCTAAAACTTGTCACTGTTGGTGATGGGCTAGAATGGAGCCCTTCATGCTGTTACTTAAGCTCCAGTGCTCTGTGTGCTTGCATCATTGCCAAATAGAACTCCTCTAGTCCATGCTGAATGGGTGTATATGTCTTAGGTGCAGACAAGACCACAGGAATTGTGTTGGTTCATGGTATAGTTAGACACTGGCATTTGGACCAGTAGTTTGTGTCCTATACATAGCTGTTTATGGTTTCTTACTACCTGGATACTGTGATTTTTAGTGGCAATTGCAAATTACAAACTTTGTGTAGTTATAATTGCAGATAATGAGTATTTAAGAAAAATATTGCGTACTGTCATCTCCCTGCATGCTCACTGTTTTTCAAACTGTTTTTCCTCTGATATATTTTGTTAGATATATGATTTAGTTAGCTGTATTTCAGATGACCATAAGCAGTTTGTGGTGTTGGGTACAATATTTCCTTTGTTAATTTAACACTTCACAAAACTGATTCACCACCTTGTTCTTTCTCCTCAAAGAAACAACCTCTTGTAGTGGCATACTTTGCAATAAACAATGGTATTTAATAAAATTAGTGTGTTGTCTTTTTATCAAGTTCCCAGTGTACGGACACACCGCCTGCTTTCACAGCAGCCAAGAAGTGCAGCTCCTGGCATAACAAATCAGGGCTGCAAGAAGATAATTGGCTGTACAGGAGCGGTAAGATAAACGGTTTATGTGCCCTCTGGCACTGTTATCTGTCTTATGGAAATACTTATGAAAGTGGTTTGCATCAAGCTGCAGGTAAGGATTGAGAGGGTCTATGCTGGATGAGAAGCTTCTTTGACTGAAATGCCAGTGCCCAGCATATTTAGGGAACTCTCAGCTGGTGCCTGGTGCTCTGTTCATATCGGCCTTTCCAACTGGTCAGGAGGAATGGCTCTCCCCAAATATTAGATGTTCTCTGTCCTCTTTCCCTTAGGTGAGGACAGCACTTTTGTGGGGGCTAAGTGACCCACAGGTTCTGCAGGCTTTCATTCTGTTCAGTTGAAAGTATTCTTTACCAATGCCATCCTCAGAATCATTATTCCCTCCAACACAAGATTAGGGAGCTCTCTGAAGGCCAACAAATAATGGTTGAGATCTTCTACCTGCGAGCCATATAAATCATCAACCAAGACCAGAGCATGAAACCCTACATGTGTGTTTTAAATAAACAAAATATACATCAGGCATAGTGGTTAAGTACAGGCAAAGGACTTGTCAGGTGGCAACTGTCTTTCAGGTTCCACGATTTCTGAGATGTCTGCCAAAATAACCTTCGGATTGCTATCAAGTGATATATTCTTAAGTATACAGCACGTCCTGCTCCAGAGAGTAATTCCTTACGTTTGGGTTATACATCCACAAGAGGGCACTGGACTGCAGAGATGCCAAAAAAGTGGCCCCTTATATTCCAGGGACCTCCCACAAAATCCCCAGTTCTTCTCTGCAGTCGGCGCTGCGATGACAAGAAGATGGCTCTCTCTACTCGCAGGTGAGCGGGGCTATTAGCCTGTGGCCCTGTAGGACTATTCCCACCCGTTCCTCCTTTTCATGCCTCCCAGCCTTGGCTGCACTGGTCGGGTGACGGTAGGCAGCACCGTTGTCAGGTGCTTAAGGAGCGCTGCTCCGACCGCAATCTCCCACCAAAGGGTAGGCGGTATAGGCCCATGGTGAGCCTTATGGAATGCCTCTCCCACGCTATCGCCCCTGTCCATCTGTGGGCTCCTGTTGGGTTGGCCGCTGCCCTCCCTCGCTCTCCCTGGTATGCTCGGGAGGGGGGGTGGTGTGTGTGTGTTGTAAGTGTATTCTTCACTCTTACTGTTTCCGTGGTATAGCTTGGCTTGTGTTGCCTGCTTTTAAAAATGCTGCTGTGCGCGTTTGTACGGCGTTCCGCGGTCGCCGGCAACTTTACCTCAGGCGCTGCTGCGCCATCATTGGCTGACATGGTCACGTGGGCGCCTTTGCGCTCTTCGGGGGGCGGGCCTTGCGGATGGCGCGTTCCGCATCACTGTCTCCGCGGCCCGCCCCTCGAGGTATCTGCGGGCGCCATTTTGCCTTCTCATGCTGCGTGGCTGGCTTCTACCTACCTCGGTCCGTAAGTGCCCCTGCGGGCTGGCTTATCTTTTATATATTGTGTATGCATACCGCTTACGGGACCTTTCTATTTATGTCTTGCAGGCGGGTCAAACTTAATTGTGGTTTCTCCCAGCCTATCCCCTCTATTTAGTTGCTATTAGAGGCCTACTCTGCCTTTACCTCCCACTTCCCTAGCGGGTTATTGGGGCATCCCAGGTGACTTTATTGTGTAAATCCCTATTGGCTGGTGGCCGCGATAATCGCCATATGGAGGCTTCTCAGGATAATGTGCTTGGGGATCCTTCGGGACAAGCCTGGCTGTGTGTGGGGTGTTCCCAGCGGGCATTCGCGCTGCAATCTGGGTTACCTGTGGCTGGGCCTGCGCCCTGTGTGGCTTTGCCCACTCCCCCACACTTACATCTGACTCCCAGTGAGGTGCATACCAGTGAGGAGTCTCGGCCTGATTTTGTCTACCAGGGTGGCTAGTATTGAAAAGCTGATTGCTGGCTCTACGGAGTGTAAGGCCTCGGCTAAGAGGCGGCACCTGGCGTTAACTTATTTCCTATGGAGGCTGAGGAATTTTTTGACCTGGCTGGCTATACCCCCCTGGAAGAGGGGGAGTTGTTTTCTGATTCAGAATCATCTGAGCTGCCTAAGGGTTATACTGATTCTGGCTCTGACCCATGGGCTCCAGATGATACTGACAGGCTTTTGGCTCACATCTTTGAAGTGCTTTCTATTTCTCCTCCTGCCGTGGCTCCTCAGCAGCAGGGGGAGTTGTTTCACACTGCTAAGCCACGTTTGGAGTTTCCTGAGCAAACTCACTTTAATAATCTTGTGTTCAAGGAGTGGGAGCGACCGAGCAGGCTCCCTGGGGTGCCTAAGAATTGGGATAAGAGGTACCCTTTTCCTGCTGAAGTGGTTAAGCATTGGTCTCCCCTCCAGAAGTGGATGCACCAATTCTGGGGTTGTCTAACACTTCTGTCATGCATTCCCCTGACTCTACTACACTGAGGGATGGTGAGGACCGGCGCATTGATCAGCTGGCTTCCCATGCCTTTGCCTGTGCGGGGTCGGCGCTGCGCCCGGTTTGTGCCTGTGCCATTACAGCTGTGGCTATTAGGACTCTGCTCAGGAGTATTTTTAGATGGGGCTCCTGATGAGGCAGCTAGTGCAGAGTATAGTGCCCTTCTGCGTTGTGAGGAATTTGTTGCATATGTCCTCTCTGCCTTGGATGATACCATTAGAATGTGTGGCAGGGCTTCTGCCTTGGCGGTGGCGATACGCCGCTCGGTTTGGCTGCGCCAGTGGGCAGCTGACAATGCTGCCAAGGTGCTCACTGGGTTCCCCTTTAAAGGGTTGCGTCTATTTGGGGATCGCCTGGACCTTTTTGCTAAGGGAGGCAGGTTACCCCAGCGCAAGAGACAGTTTCGGCCCTTTCGGGGTTCAGGATCCTTTCTTCCCTCCTATTATGGGTCCAGAATGGGAAGGGGGATCGTCATTTGCAGGGGCCCGAGGAGATTTCTGGAGCAGGGGCAGAGGACGTGGCTGCCCTGGACCCTCCTGGGGTTCCAAATCTAAGTCTTCCCCCCCCCCCCAAGCCCCCTCGGGCATGAAGGGGCGCCCTCACCCATCCAGGTGGGGGGGACGGCTTCGGCTCTTTGCTCACGTCTGGAGGCGTCATGTCTCAGACAGGTGGATTCAGGAGGTAGTGTCCTCCGGTTACAAGAGTTGGCAGCCTGGCCGCCCCCCAAGAGTCATCAGATCCCAGATGCCTCAAGACCCCCCTGTCAGCTCAGGGCCTGTTGCTTGCCGTGCAGAATCTACTGGAGCTGGGGGTCATCTGCTCAGTGCCCTTAGGGGAAAGTGTCAAGGGCTACTATTCCAACCTTTTCACTGTTCCCAAAAGAGATGGGTCTGTCAGACCCATCCTGGACTTAAAGCTTCTCAACATGTTTGTCAGACCCAGGAGGTTTCGCATGGAGACTCGGCTGTAAGTGGAGACGCGCTCAGCTGTAAGTTCACTACGCCCAGGGGACTTTATGACCTCTTTGGACATCAAGGATGCTTACCTCCTTGTTCCAGTCTTTCCAGGTCATCAGAGATTCCTCAGGTTCGCTCTGGAGGATCAGCATTACCAGTTTGTGGCATTGCCCTTTGGTCTTACTTCAGCTCCCAGGATATTCACCAAGGTGCTGGTGGGCATTATGGCTCTGCTGAGAGCTCAGGGCATTCGCATTCTTCCCTATTTGGACGACATTCTTATCACTTCGCCGTCCTTCCAGCAGGCAGAGCTGGGTACTCAGTGGGTGGTGACCACTCTTGAGTAATTCGGCTGGGTGATAAACCACTCCAAATCTTCCCTGTCTCCCTCTATGGTAAAGCCATTTCTGGGCATGAATCTGGATACAGCTTGGGCCAGGATCTTTCTTCCTCAGCAGAACGTGGACCGTCTGCAAGCTCAGCTCCTTCTGTCCTGCCCTCATCCTTTCATCACGCAGGGAATGCAGCTGGTGGGCTTCGAGGCGGTTCCTTATGCTCAGTTCCTCATGAGGCCTCTTCAACTCCACCTCTTGTCTGTATGGGACAGGGACCCTGTGTCCCTGGATCAGGTTTTGGTTCTGTCCCCCCCCCCTAGCCAGGCGGTCCCTCTCGTGGTGGCTGGACTCAAGGAACCTGTTGGTGGGCAGATCCTTTCTGGCCCCTTGCTGGGAGACAGTCACCACGGATGCCAGCCTGACAGGTTGGGGGGGCTTCTGGAGATCCCTAACATTCCAGGGGCAGTGGGGCCCTCAGGAGGCCCACACCCCTATCAACATTCTGGAACTGAGGGCGATCAGGTTGGTTCTAGCCTGCTTGACCCAGCACCTTTGGGGTCGAGCTGTTCAGGTCCGCTTGGACAACCAGACAGCGGTTGCCTACATCAATCATCAGGGAGGGACCCGGAGAAAGGGGGCCCTCAGGAGGTGTCTCTGATCCTGTCCTGGGCAGAGGACAGTGTTCCCTGCATCTCAGCTGTGTACATTCCGGGGGTGGAGAATCTGGAGGCAGACTCTCTGAGCAGGGGGACTTCTCACCTGGGGGAATGGTCCCTCAGCAACGGGGTGTTTCGCTCTCTGTCACCGTTGGGGTCAGCCAGATGTGGATCTGTTTGTGTCCCGTCACAATCACAAGCTTCCAGTCTTTGTGTCTCTGTCCCAGGACCCTCTGGCCTTTTGCCATGGATGCTCTGACAATGCCCTAGCAGGGCTTTTAGCTACTGTATGTCTTTCCCCCATTTCCCCTGTTGGGCAGGGTTCTGCGAAAGATAGTTTAGGAAGGGGTGTCAGCAATCCTGGTGGCCCCCTGTTGGCCAAGAAGAGTGTGGTTCGCAGACATTGTGCAGCTGGTGGTAGATCAGTACGCCCTGCCCAAGGATCCAGACCTGCTCACTCAGGGGTGGCTATGCTACCCCAATTTACAAACGCTGGCTTTAACGGCCTGGCTGCTGAAACCTCCATCTTAATGGAAAAGGGGCTGCCTGCCTCTGTTGTTGACACCATGATCAGGGCTAGGAAAAAGTCCTCTTCTTCCATTTACTATAGGGTTTGGCGTACCTACATTGACTGGTGTCAGGCTAAATCTCTTCCCTGTCGTATGTTTTCTATTCCTAGAAATCTGGAATTTCTCCAACATGAGGCTCGATTCAGAGAGACAAAAAAATACTTTTGTTTTAGTGCCGATCTGTTTTTTTTGGAAATGTTTCTGCTCTCGTATGAGTATGCGAGCGATTCTATGCATGCTTTGCAATCCTGTAAAGTTTCTGTCCGTTCGTACGGCAGATTACGAATACGAGGATGTCATTTTCCAGCGTGACTTTTCCGTTTCATTTTTACATGTTACAATGTAGGCTTTAGTTTTTGCCCTTTTCCCATTGTATCCTCCCACGAATCCTTTACGTTTCCCGTTAGATTCTGTTTCCCTTTTTCAATAAATATTTGTCCAGACGGAAATCCTTAAGATCTTGCGCCTGCGCACTACAAACTTAACTCATTAAAGTGCTCGCCTACATATTTGCCACCCTCACTTCTACTACAATGTTTCGCTAAATCACTTAGCACTATCCTCCATCTTCCCTTTTGGACCCTTAAAGCTCACCCAAACCACTTCGCGGTTAGGTTCTTCCATTTTAGCCCCCTAAAACTTACCCAAATCAATTCTCGGTCATGTAAATATTCATCTTTAAATATTTCTAGGCCCATTCGTTTTGTGTTAATGCATTTTGTAAATGAAATGACACTTGAAACATTTTTTTTTATTCCATCATAAAATATAAAATGTTGTTAAAATTTTAAATTTTCCTAATTTTTTTAACTATAAAAAACAAAATACATAGCAATGGCAGGCCACAGAACATTATTCTTCATCTGTGGTCCCCAACGAGTCGTGCAGCTCCTGCATCTCGCCTACCAACTGAAGGACCCTGACACTCAGTAAATTAAATTATTGGTATAACCTTGTTGGGGGTCATACTGCAATGCCCCCCCCCCCCCCCCCCCCCCGTATGGTCCAAACACCTAAATCTGGACTTCAAAAGCCAGAGGGCCCTCGCCACCACGGCCCGGGTTTTGCATAGTGCCCGATTAGAGAACCCCTGGCCCGCATTCTGCAGGCAAAGAACGGGCATCAGGAGCGGATATCCAGAATCCCCTGAAAGAATTTAAAAATACTAACATAAAATACACATTCTAAGCTACAATATTGTTTAACATGTCATCAAGGGCTAAAAACAGCCATAGGTTAAGACATGAGTCATCAACTATATTCATTGCCATACAGTGAAAATGGATTGATGGAATGTGAGCAAACTTACCCTGGAGCCATCCACCAGATAATTCTCCTGACTCAAACTGATGAAATAAGCCAGAGCTCTGCAATATATAAGCATCATGGGACGACCCTGGATGCCCTGCAAGAACACTGAGGAATCGCATATCCAGATCAAACACTGCTTGTATGTTGTGCGAGTGGCACATCTTGCGGTTCCTGCAACCAAATATAAAATAATTACACAAAGCAAAGGTAACCGACTAAAACAAGAACTCCTACAACAAATTAAGATTCAAGTTCAACAATCCAAATATAATTCACAAAGGACATAAGTCTAAAAAAAAATATGGATCATAATAAATTATATGGATGTGTGGGAAAACGAATTAAGGTCAGCATTAAAATGCTTCTATAAGGCAAACATGAAATGTATTGATTCAGGTATGCATTGCTATACAATTTATGGCCTCGGCCATGCTGATACATGCAATGCCTTGTTGCTAAAGGCGCGCAGACTCCTCCACATAGCCGCAAAACGTTCAACAATAGCAATCCGGTCCCATAAGTGGATCGGAAATTAAACGGATTTATAGGGTGGTGGTCCATCGGAAATCAGCTCTCTGAATCAGACGCAAGCCCATCCCAACAACGTAAGTTATCTGAACGAATGAAAAATATCAGATTTTGTTTGGAAAATGATCCGAACTAACGGAAATTATCCGATTTGCTTCCGTTCATCGAAAGCGCATATACACATTTTCCCGAACGTTCGTACGAATGAAAAATGAACGAATCGAGCCTATGGTTTGGATCTGGGGCTTCAACTCAGCACTCTGAAGGGTCATGTGTCTGCCTTGGCTGTTTTCTTTCAGAGATCTTTTGCTCAACATCATCTGGTCAGGACTTTTTTCCAGGGGGTTACGCATGTGCGCCTTCCACGTAAGCCTATGTTACCAGTCTGGGACTTGAACTTGGTCCTGTCTGCCTTGCAGGGGTCTCCTTTTGAGCCTGTGCATGAGGCTGCTTTGTCCATTCTTACGCTTAAGGTAGTCTTTTTGGTGGCTATCACTTCTGTTAGGCGTGTTTCTGAGTTGGTGGCGCTCTCCATCAAGCCCCCTTACTTTGAGAGACACCAGGACAAGGCGGTGTTTCACTTTAAACCAGATTTTCTGCCTAAAGTTGTATCTGCTTTTCATCTCAATCAGGACATTGTTCTACCTTCTCTGTGCCCTAATCCTAGTAACCCTAAGGAGAGGGCTCTACATTCCTTGGATGTGGTCCGGAACCTGAAGTTCTATTTGGTGGCTACTGAGCCCTTCAGGAAGACTGATGCTCTTTTTGTGGTTCCTTCGGGTCCCAAGAAGTAGACTTAGCTGGAGCCAGACCCTATCAGCAAGTGGATCCGTCAGGCTGTTATTCAGGCCTATTCTGCTAAAGGGAAGGATCCTGCCTTCCGCCTTACTGCTCATTCCACTCGTGCTATTGGTGCCTCTTGGGCTTTTCAGCACCAGGCTTCTGTTGAACAAGTTTGCAAGGCCGCTACTTGGTCTTCTGTTCATACCTTTTCCAAGTTTTACAAGGTTGATGTTAGGGCCTCAGCTGATGCTGTTTTGTGCCGCAAAGTTCTGCAGGCGGCAGTGGTTTGATCTGCATGTTGTTGCTTTTGGGGATCCCACCCTACCTTACGGACACTGCTATTGGATGTCCCAAACGTAAGGAATTACTCTCTGGAGCAGGACGTGCTGTATACTTAGAATAATACAATTCTGTGATTACTCACCTGTAGAATTGGTATTATATGTATACAGCACGTCCTGCTCCACCCCGCCCTTGTTTTCATTGTTCTTAGTGCCTCTGGTGTTTGTTATCATGGTTAAAATTGTTTGATTATGGTTATTATTCTCCTGGCTTCTTGCTAACTGCTTTTCAATACTGGGGATTTTGTGGGAGGTCCCTGGAATATAAGGGGCCGGGAGGAGCCACTTTTTTGCTGTCTCTGCAGTCCAGCGCCATCTTGTGAATGTATAGCCCAAACGTAAGGAATTACTCTCTGGAGCAGGACGTGCTGTATACATATAATACCAATTATACAGGTGAGTAATCACAGAATTGTCTTGCTTGTGGCAAGAGCCTCTCTGTGGCGTTTCTAGCAGAACAAGGATGCCATTGCAGTTCTGACAGAATAAGGTTAAGGTACACAGCCCCACTGCCAACAACAATGCCCCGTGGCCTATTCTGCCATATTTGGTCCTGTAGCAAGGTGAGCGCCCCCCTGTGTGGCGCTCACCTTGGATGACTAGTATTAAATCCAGCAACACTCTTGTGATGGGTGATGACTGCAAAGGATCAGAACAGGGGAGGTTCCATAGCACTTATTGCCCATGGAACAGTAGGATTTCATTGTGTTTGATGGACCTGTGAATAACACAGAAAATTGATCTAATATTACCATAGAAGAACCCTGCAACATCAATCCCGTCCACCAAAACGCTGGCTACCTGGATCACGATGACCATCAATGAGACAAAGGGACTCCAGTCCCATCCGGCGTTACTGCCCACTCTACCAGGGCAGTATCAACCTCGTAGGCAGCATAAGCTGCTTCTTCTCTTGAGAACATCTGTAAGGTGGCTTTCTGGTCATCCTCTAACACTTTTTTGTCTGGCACTACCAGGTCAACTTTTCCAGGTTTATGACCCTTCAGTTTGGTCAAAGAGTTGTATTGCCCTGCAGTTAACTGTAATATGCTACAGAATTATTAGAATTAAAGATCGTTAAGCAGCCTATGCTTGCTATGTCCCATAGTATAGCGCCATGGAAGCGCCAGAAAATGGAAAATCATACTCTTCTTTTAGATATTTTCCTTTTCTGGTATACTCCATGGTGGCATACGAACCACCCTGGAACTTCAGACAGTATATTAGGAATGTGGGATTTTTGTAAAGTAGGTTCTATTAGGGTTAAGGGAGGAGACTGTTAATCCATAGTATGCTGCCATGGAGTGCGCCAGGAAAGGTGAGTATGATTTTCCATTTTACCTGGGCAGTCGAATCTTCTTCGGTTCTTTACCATCAGGCTAAAGGTGTTCAGGTCGGCAAGGTAACCACTTGGTCCTCAGTGCATGCTTTTGTGTTGCTATTGGCTGATAATATATCTGCAGGCATTATGTTTACAGGATTTTGTGCTAATCTTGTTCCATAGTTAAAGCTGTTTAGGCTGTATTTTGGTTGTTGATACCCAGTATTTCCACCCTAATGTACAGTCCATTCGGATGTGTCAATTATGTTTTCATTGCACAGCTATGTCTTCTACAAGACTATTTAGGAAGGTGGCATTGCTTAGGGGCCCATAAAAGGCAAAGGCCTGTCTGGTGGCAACTGTCTTTCAGGTTCCCTTTTTCTGAGAGGTTGTCTGCCAGATTAATTTTCAGATTTCTATCATCAAGTGAGATACATTGCATGTGGCAAGACTGAAGACCATGATATGTGGAGGGGGATTTGAACGCAGTAAAACAGAAACAGAAAACAGAAGAAAACAAGAATTTGGCATCCCAAATCTGGATGCCCCTAGGGGCCTTTTAAAGCAGACGAATGTTCAAAAATGAATTTAACTAGACAAACACAACAAACAGTGCTCATATGCATCACTCCTCAGGGCAATTTAGATTGCTGCACATAAAAAATAATTTACTTTTTTCTAACGCCTGCTCGGGTAAATTTTAAAAACAACTTGGCCACTTATGAACTTGCAGCCCACCTGCAGATAGGAAGTATTGCTGGGTTTCCTGTTACTGTGCATTTCAGTTATGTCAGTTGAGAGAGGAAGCTCCACAGCTGAATCGTACAGTGATGGTAGTTTGAATCTTAATAGCATCAGTGATCTCATCCCTGCCATCTGGACGGCCCAGAGCCCATCATTCTACCCCTTTGCGTCAGGCACAATGACTGGCCGTTCCCGCTCTATTTATGACTACTCCATTGAAATTAATTAAATGGGGTGTGGCCAGTCGTCTTGACTGTTGCCAGGTGGCAATGCAACCAAGACCCGTGATCTGGATGGAACAGTCTAGATCTCCAGCAGAGATTTTATTAGTGTTTGTTTGGATACACACAGCCCCAAAAGTTAATATTAGTTGAGGGAGTGCTGGCACGTGGGGGACTATCCCAAGATAAATGTGCAATGTTTGGTGTTCTAGAGATGCCCCAAATGAGCCCCCAAAAAGACATAGCCACACACCCAAAACAATCTTGTTAAAAGTATTCCTGATCAATGTATTAAAGATTATAAAAATCCATCAAGACATACAACAATTACAGACAAATCTAAAAAACATACAGACAAGCCAAGCTGTGGGGTTCCCTAAAGATAAAAAAAATGTGTAATTCATTTGGATAGCAGGATATATATATATATATATATATATATATATATATAATTTATATTTTTTATAATTGATATGATTATATAAATGAGTTCATAGACGTGAACAAGTGCAAGTGCCACAAAAAAGTGAATAACCGACTGTGAAAACCACTTCTATTGAAATGCTAAAATACTGACAGTGCCAAGCGCATAGATAAATGAATAAAACAGCCTGCTGAACCATCTTACTCAAAGACCAAAAGCTGTGTGGTAGATCTCCAGCAGAGGTAAGTTTCAACACCCTGGAATATCGCCGATAAGCTGCACGGGACTATAAGTGAGTATGTGGTGTTTATTGTTTATTCTCGGACAGTGCCTTTAAAATAGATTCATAAACTGAAAATGCTGGACTGGCTTATAAAAATCTCAGTCCAGTACCAAAAGTGGTTTGCAAAATGGCCACCAGATGTCACCCCAATGCAATCCTGCTGCACCAAATACACATCAGCTCTGCAAAGGACAATGGTCTTGATTCAATGATTTGAAAAAAATTCTCATAGTAGTAAAAAAAAAAAATCACTTTATGAGAGGAAAAACCCTGAGAATGTCACTGTTGTTGAATCGCCACCCGGGGAAAACAATGAAAGTCACTTTTTGGCACTTTTTTACTTCTAAAAAAAAGTAGAGAACTTTTTACACTGTAGTAAACATGCCATTGACTTTAATTGTCTTTCTATATGGTGATTCAGTAACATTCTCAGGCTTTTTTCTCATAAAGTGAATGTTTTACTACCATTTGTTTCAATTGTTATTTTGTGAATGTTGAGGAATATGACTTTTCTGTATTAAAAGTCATTTTTTGGTCTTGGTCAAAAATGTCATATTTTCTAAAATATATAAGATTGAGGTTTCATTAGCTTCAAGCTATAGTCAACATTAAAGAAATAAACACATCAATAAGATCACTCTGTATGAATCTCTAAAATAGTTCCACTTTTTGAATTAAATGACGGAAATAAAGTAATAAAAAGCAATATTGTCATAATTTAAATCAAATAAACATTGATGATCATAGGGGGCTTGATTTTTTGGATTGCATGTTACCATCAAGTGGATATACACTAGTAAAATAATAAAAAGTTGAATATCCCCTCTAAAAAAAAAAAATGATAGAGAATACACAAAACCCAAGGTGGCCATTCATATAGTTCACAACACAAGACAAAGAAAGTCTGTTCTGTTCTTCATAGGACAAGTATCATTTGCCAGCTCTTCTGGCGATCAGCTGCAGAGTAGACACAGCTGACTGGTCATTAATTTGTGATACACTGTAAAAATCAAATATATATAAAAAAAATATGACACCAGGGCAGGCTTACCCCCTCCTACCGGGGCATCCCAGTTTGGGGAAACCTCCAGGGCACCCAGTAAACCTACTTTTCCCCTGAGCCCACGTGGCATGTGCGGGTTGTGCTGACATCACTTGCCTCCCTTCTCGGCTGTGGTCCTGTCTGCTGCAACTGAATGGCTGTGTGTGGCCATGCGCCACAAGTGCGGCTGGGGATTCCATTCAGCTTTTCAGCCGCACATTAATATGCGGTCAGGAGAAGCTGATTGGATGAGCGGACATGCCTGTGCTTTGGTCTTGAGAAGAAGTAAGTTAGTTCGGCGTTTGGGAGTTTCACACAGTAGGGCATCCCACATCGAGGTGCTCCAAGGGGAATAAAAGTCAATAAGAATATCACCAGATCAGTAGAGCAGATAAGCAGAGCCAGGTCCCCTCACCATTCACTCCTCATATCGACGCGTTGCGTGGTGGTCCCCCCACCACTTTGTCAGGATGTATCAGAAGCATTCCTCCACCCCCCTCCTTTATATGTGTGTTAATAGAGCATTCCCTCCTATTAATTTGTTGCAACATTTGATTATATAAGTTTGTGAATATTAGAGCCATATAATTTAAGGGTCCATCTCCAAACCACTTTATCCGTTTTTAACTGTCCTCTGTGCTTGATGTTGTAATGTTGTTGTTCAAATAAAGGCTTGCCATAGAATTTTCATTCTTATTGAGTGCGGCTTACTTTAGGGGTATCTCTTGGGACTGTACTGGCAGACCAATTATCTTTGGTTTCTTTTGGCGATGGGCTAAATATATTTTCATCACAGACAATTGTCTGGGTTAGGTGCTCCGGCTCCTGAGCTGCTGCTGAACTCTTGCATCCAGGATACCCCACTGTGTGAACCCCCACGAAGGTGGCGCGCAATCACCTACCTTACCCGCGCTCCCACACCATGATTGCTGCATCCCTGCAGCTAAGGCGTGTTCCCACAACCAGTTATTTAGAAAGGCTTTGTGTGGGAGCGTGTCCCACACCACAGGGAGACTGAAGATCTGCCTGCTCCCTATGCTGACGTCCTGTTCAAAACAGTGCTTTATCCGGCCTGGTCAGGATGGCAGCATTTGCAGCTTCTCCACTTCCTCTCCTCGCTCCGGGATCTCGTTGAAGGGCAAAGGAAACGTACTCCTTTCGAAGAGCTGTGCTCGAGTAGAAATGCAGAGAAACACGCACTTTCGTTCGTGTATAAAACTCTGATTGCCCCCCCGGAGGGAGATAAGCCCCTCTTCATAAAGAAATGGGAGGAGGACCTAGGAGTTGTGTTCACACCTAAGCAGAGTAAAAATACCATTTTGTGAATACTCACCTGTAAAATGGGTATTATAAGTATGTCACACACCCCACTTCAATCATTGATTATTACACTTGGGTAATACCTACCGCTAGGTGGCAGTCTTGCAGAGAAGTCCAGAAAAAGACAAGCCCCTACCGGTCTATACATACCTGGTACCACCTAACAAATCCCCAGTATTCAAACAGCAGTAAGACAAGGTACCAGGAACAAACAACGGTAACCCTCAACTGTAAATAAAAAACTTCACCATATAAAGAACCAGGATACCAAAAAGGGCGGGTGAAGTGGGGTGTGTGACATACTTATAATACCCATTTTACAGGTGAGTATTCACAAAATGGTATTATTCTAAGTATGTCACACACCCCACTTCAATCATTGATTATTACACTTGGGACATCCAACAGCAGTGTCCAGAAAAAGGGCGGGTATCCAACCAGGCAATAATGCAGAAACTCAAACCACTGCAGCCTGCAGAACCTTGCGGCCAAAAACAGCATCCGCTGAGGCCCGCACATCAACCTTATAAAACTTAGAAAAAGTATGAACCGAAGACCAAGTCGCAGCCTTACAAACTTGTTCAACAGAAGCCTGGTGCTGAAAAGCCCAGGACGCACCAACCGCACGAGTAGAATGAGCAGTAACATGAAAAGGGGGATCCTTCCCCTTGGCAGAATAGGCTCCAACAATCGCCTGACGAATCCATTTGCTAATGGAAGATTTAGCCGGAGCCAAGCCCTTCCTAGGCCCACAGGGCACCACGAAAAAGGCATCAGTCTTACGAAAAGAAGACGTAGAACGTAGATAGTACTTGACACAACGTACAACATCCAAGCAGTGCAACGCACTCTCCTTGACATTCTTAGGCTTAGGACAAAAAGAAGGAAGAACAATGTCCTGGTTAAGATGAAAAGCAGAGACCACTTTAGGGAGAAAGTCTGACTTGAAGCGAAAAACCACTTTGTCCTGATGTTCCTCAAAATAAGGAGCCTGAATCGACAAGGCTGCCAACTCCGAAACACGCCGAACCGAAGTGATGGCCACCAGAAAGGCAACCTTCTGAGTCAGAGTGGACAGAGCAATATCCCGCAAAGGCTCAAAAGGAGGAGCCTGAAGAGCAGAGAGAACCAAATTCAAATCCCAAACAGGGAGCAACGGCTTCCTAGGAGGCCGCAGATGTGAAACCCCCTGGAAAAAAGTCTTGACCAAAGAATGGCTAGCAAAAGACCTCTGAAAAAAGATAGACAAAGCAGAAACCTGCCCCTTCAAAGTACTCAGCTGAAGACCAGAGTCCAGCCCTGATTGAAGAAATTCCAAAATCCTAGAAATAGAAAAGACCCGGCAAGGCAAAGACCTAGCCTCACACCAATCAATATAAGATCTCCAAGCCCTATAATAGATGGAAGAAGAGGATCTCTTCCTGGCACTAATAAGAGTCCGAATGACCGAATCCGAAAGACCCTCCTCCTTTAAGATGGAGGTCTCAGCAGCCAAGCCGTCAAAGCCAGCGTTTGTAAACTGGGGTAACACAGATGGCCCTGAGTGAGAAGATCCGGCCGAAGAGGCAGATCGAACTGATCCACTGCCAGACGAACAATGTCTGCGAACCACACCCGCCTTGGCCACCTTGGAGCCACGAGAATGGCGGGAACTCCTTCCAGAACCAACTTTCGCAGCACCCTGCCTAGCATGGGAATCGGAGGAAACAGATAAAGAAACCCCAGGTCCCTCCAGCTCAGGGCCATGGCATCCGCCGCCAGAGCCAGAGGATCCTGAGACAGTGACACGAATGTCGGAAGCTTGTGATTGTGACGAGAGGCAAACAGATCCACCTCCGGCGTCCCCCACCGAAGACACATCGACCGAAACACCTGGGGATGGAGAGACCATTCCCCCCGGCGGGACGAACACCGGCTCAGAAAGTCCGCCTCTGTGTTTTCCACTCCTGGAATGTAAACTGCCGAAATGCAAGGGACATGAGTCTCTGCCCAAACTAGAATCAGAGACACCTCTCTGTGGGCACCCAGACTGCGAGTCCCTCCTTGGTGATTGATGTAAGCAACCGCCGTCTGATTGTCCGATCGAACCTGAACCGGCAGGCCCTGTAAATGATGCGTCAAGTGAGACAGAACCAACCTGATGGCTCGCAACTCCAGAACATTGATGGGCAAGTGGGCTTCCTGAGGGTCCCACTGCCCCTGAAACTGAAGATCCTTCCAGAAACCTCCCCATCCTGACAAACTGGCATCCGTGGTGACAGTTTCCCAAAGCGGGGTCAGAAACGACCTGCCCTTCAGAAGATTGTCCGAGACCAACCACCACAGAAGGGACTGCCGAACCCGAGGGGACATCCGGAAAGACCGATCCAACGACCGCGGTCGCCGGTCCCAAGACACCAAAAGATGAAGCTGAAGCGTTCTCGTGTGAAACTGCGCGAAGGGAACTGCCTCGAACGAGGCCACCATCAACCCCACCAGTCTCATCCCTAGCCGAATGGACGGGCGAGGATTGGAAAGAAGAAGCTGAGCCAATTCCTGAATCAAAAGAACCTTGGCCTGAGGGAGAAACACTCTGTGCTGGCAAGAGTCCAACGACATCCCCAGAAAGGTCACCACCCTGGCCGGAACCAGAGAGGACTTGGGGTAATTGATCACCCAGCCGAACCTCTCCAGCATAGACACCACCATGCTGGTGTCCCCTTCCGCTTGACTGAAGGAAGGCGCCATGATGAGAAGATCGTCCAGGTAAGGCACAATGCGAATCCCCTGAGCTCTGAGCAGGGCCATCACTCCCGCCAACACCTTGGTGAACACTCTCGGAGCAGAGGTGAGGCCGAATGGAAGAGCTACAAACTGAAAATGCCGATCCTCCACCACAAAGCGAAGGAACCTCTGATGAGCTGGAAAGATCGGAATGTGAAGGTAAGCATCCTTGATGTCTATGGACGTCATAAAGTCCCCCTGCCGAAGCGAACCGATCGCAGACCGCAGGGTTTCCATGCGGAACTTCCGGGGACGAATAAACCTGTTGAGAAACTTCAAATCCAGGATCGGACGGAACGACCCATCCTTTTTGGGTACAGTGAAGAGATTGGAATAATACCCGCGCCCCACGTCCGAAGGAGGGACCGGGCAGACGACTGCCAATTCCAGAAGATTCCTTACCGCCGCCAGGAGCCCCTGCGCGGCCAAAGGATCCGAAGGTACCCGAGACCTGAAAAACCTTGGAGGAGGGCGGGACTCGAACTCCAGCTTGTAACCGGCCGACACCACCTCCCAGATCCACGTGTCCGAGACCTCTTGGTCCCATACCCGGGAGAAGAGTCGCAACCGTCCCCCCACCCGTACGGGTGAGGGCGCCCCCTCATTGCTGAGCGGGCTTGGCCGCAGGCTTGGGCTTGGCGCACCAGACGTGAACGGGACGGCCACGGCCTCTACCCCTATTCCAACTGGCGCCCCTGGAGGCCGAGAAGCCCGCACCCCTGCCGGCTCTTGCTCCCCGAAAGGACGGATTGAAGGAGGCCGCCCCCCGAAAGGAACGGCGAAATTTCTTGCGCTGAGGCAACTTGCCTCCTTTGGCAACAGAATCCAGCTTTTCACCGAAAAGCCTCAAACCCAGAAAGGGAAGAGCCGTGAGCGATCTTTTAGAATTAAAATCAGCCGTCCACTTTCTCAGCCACACTGAGCGACGAATAGCCACCAACAGAGCCGTAGCCCTGCCACACATCAACATGGCATCCTCCTGAGCTGCCAGAATAAACGACAAAAAGGATTCACAACGCTTAAGAACAAGAAACTCATCACCGGTAGGATCAAGATCCACACATAAGTCCCTGACCATAGACCTAACCGCCAATGACAAAAAGGCAGAAGCACAAACAGGCCTCAAAACTGAACCCGCACAGACAAACCCATGACGGGCCAACTGATCAATCCGGCGATCCTCGCCATCCTTGAGAGAAGTAGTGTCAGGAGAATGAACAACCGCCGTATTAGACAGTCCCAAAACAGGAGCATCCACATCGGGAGGCACAGACCAACGCTTCAGCAAGTCCGCCGGAAAAGGATACTTTTTATCCCAGCTAGGCGGTACCCCGACGAGACGCGTAGGCTGCTCCCATTGCTTAAGGACGACGTCCTCAAAATGCTGTTGACTGGGAAACTCCAAAACCTCAAACATTTGGGCCAGAATAGTGGGCGTATCGGGGGGGGGGCCCTCATCCAGGTCCCCCTCAGTGCCCGGCAACTGCTGAACCTCGGAATCCTCTACGTCCTCAACAAGCTCACCCTCTTCAAGGGGACGATCTGACCAATCCAGCACCTCAACTTCCTCATCTGAGTCCTGCGGAGGCGGAGACAGATGTTTCCGCTTAGCTGGAGCCTTCTGAGCGACCACTGCGGACAACCTTTTCTCGAGGCTGGCCAATCGAGCGCATACCTCAGAATGCGAATCACCCCCAACGACCACGTCACACGGGGTCCGGAACAGGCGAGGAGGGGAGGGAGAAGGCGCGGCCGAAGAAGTCCCAGGCACCGAGGTGTCGGACTGGTGCTCAATGTTCCGCTGCGCACATGGAATACAAACAATGATATCATCCCCTGGTAGCGGGGTCCCACACCCCCCGCACAGCCTGGACTGTCCTGTAGGACCATTTCCGGTATCTTTGGTAGCCTCCATATGGTGAATTTATGGTATTCGCAGACCCCAGGGAATTACGCAGTAAGCGACCCGGGATGCCCCTCTGGGATTTCAATAGAAATATATATATATATATATATATATATATATTTATATTTAAATAGGCCTGTCAGGGAACTTAGCAAAAAGGACTATAAGCCAAACCCAAAAGGCAGGGAGACCGGGAGAGCCCTGTATGACGGAATCCCGGGATCTGAAAAACAAAGACAACAGTCAATACAGGCACACAGAAAAAAACATAGACACAAGGGTGGTTCAGGCTAAACTGAAAAACAGATAGAAGCACTATAAACCCTCATGCCCCAAAGTCCAGCTGGAGCACCCTGCCGTCACCCCCAAGGGGGGGGGGGAAGGGGAGGGAGTGGGGCATAGACCGTGTGAGACCGCAGGGACAGTGGGCCCTGAATGCTAGTGACAAACATCTGCCCCTTAAAGTGGACCAACACCCAGGATTTTGACTATCCTGGGTTTTGGTCCACTTCGGCGGGGCACCCCGATCGGGGGTGCCCCGCTGTGTGAAACCCCCCAGAAACCCCAAAAAACTCACCTCTCAACGCTCCCACGTGAACGCCGCAGCCAATCCCCGCCAACGTCCAGGCGGGGATCAGGAACGTCCAAGCCGCTTCCGCCGCCGCCGCCTCCCGCGCATCACTCTCGGCGCGCGCGCCCCCGCCGGCCATTCACAGAGGGCCGGCGCGGGCGCGCGCACGTCTGGAGGGGCGCGCGGGAGGCGGCGGAAGCAGCGGCGGATCAGGTAAGATGTTTTTGGGGTTTCTGGGGGGTTTCACCCCGCGGGACATCCCGATCTCGGATGTCCTGCGGGGTGGGAGGTGATCGGCCCGGGAATCTTATAGATTTCCGGGCCGATCACCCCTGGGTGTTGGTCCACTTTAACTGAATGCTCCCAATAAAAAAAACGCGTTCAGCCGACAAAAAAATGAAGCAGAAATGACACACCGCCTACCTGATATCCTGTGTGAAATGGCGCCCGCCGGAATGAAAGAGAGCCGGAGACGAGGGGCGGGCCCGTAAGAAGCGCAGGACTATTATAACCCCGCCCTTCCCTAACCCGCCAGACACGGCACCACCCACCAGCAGAACTGCGAGCGAGCGCCGCGAGCAATGGCGCCCGCAGAAGCCGACGGGCGGACCGGCGGCACGCAAGCCGCCCGATCCCGCCCGCCAACAGTAAAGCCAGCGCCCGAGCTCCAAGGCGCCCTAGCAGCCCAGGCGGACCGGCGGCGCAGCGCGCTGCCAGGCCCCGCCCCGCCTGAGGTAAAAAATGACGAGACGGGCGCCAAGCATGGCGCCCGCACTCCAAACCGGGTGGCGGGCCGGCGGAAGCCCCCGCCCGACCCGTTCCCACCAGTAAAACACAGGGGCTCCAGAAGCCCCCCAAGCACCCCACAAGCGGCAGAAGCAGGCGGGCCACCGCACAGGTCACCCGTCCCTGCCCCAAAACACACACACACACAGAAAACAGCCACACACATTCCCAGGAAGGGATTGGGTCAAGATGGGGTTAAAAGTAAGAGGAAAAACCTAAGGGGTAGTATAAGGGCTGGGGCATCCCACGTCCGGATCACCAGACCAGATCACCGCTATGCCCCATAATATGGGGACGAGCGGAGGAGCTAATCTCCTAGGCACCTAAAGTGCCATCTACCCTTGCCCGGCCGACAGCCTAAGCTGGGAGGCTACCATTAAACAGGGGGAAGAACAAAAAAGAGCCGGGCAGAAATAGACCGTGGGGGAGGGGGGCCGGGGTGATACCCCGGCTACCTGCCTGCAAGCAGGAGACTTCTTTCTTCTGTCTTGTCGCCACCTTGCAGAGAATAACACTGGGGATTTGTTAGGAGGTACCAGGTATGTATAGACCGGGAGGGGCTTGTCTTTTTCTGGACTTCTCTGCAAGACTGCCACCTAGCGGTAGGTATTACCCAAGTGTAATAATTAATGATTGAAGTGGGGTGTGTGACATACTTAGAATAAGATCCTGGCGATGCCACATAGACCGGCAATTTGTACCAGATTTCAGGAGTGTAGTTATAAAGTTCTTACTAGATGGTATAGGGTGCCGTCCCTTCTTAACAAATGGTTCCCTGATACCCCCGCTGTGTGTTGGAGGTGTAAAGCAGCACCGGGTGACCTATTACATATCTTCTGGTCCTGCCCTAAACTTAAACCATTTTGGGACACTGTTAGGGGAGTGGCGGGGAGAATGGTTGACATGGATATCCCTGATGATCCGGCCCTATGCCTCCTCCATTCGACGAAAATCCCAACTAAACGATACAAGAAATCCGTTTTGTGCCACTTACTAAACGCGGCGAAAGCCTGTATTCCCCAAATGTGGAAGAAAGCTGACCCTCCTTCAATAGCCATGTGGGTTTTGAAGGTTAATGAGATTATGCGGTTTGAGAGCATGATTCTAGCCAAGGACAACAGGCAGGAAAGTTTCACGTGTACATGGTATAGGTGGAATGAGTTCTCCGAATCTGATGAATGCAAAATACTGCTTGGGAACACATAGGACCTCTCTAGTTTCCCCCCCCCCTTTTCCCCCTCCCCTTGTGCTTCCCACCCCCCTCCCCCTCCCTGGTTGTGCCCCTCCTCTGGTGAAGTTATATGAACACTTGGATGGTTTTGGATGGTTTGCTGATTAGTTTTTTATTAGTATGATTAACACTAAGGTTTGCCTTTTGTCATTGCAATCTGATTTGTATTGTCCAAAATATTGTGCTTTTTGTTATATCACCAGCAGGAGCCACTGTTGTCTTTCTCAATGTCATGTTTTTCTTGTATGGATAAAAATTTAAATAAATAAAGAATTAAAAAAAAAATAATAGTGCTTTATGCCGTGCATTAAAATGGCGGCCACACACAGCTAAGTGATGGAGGGGGTCCTGCGTGCTGATTGCTAGTGCAAACTGGTAATTTTAGTTAAAAACATTGCTGCTTGTTAGACATTCATTCCAATAAGATCAGTGCTAAAAGGAAATAAATACGTTATATAGGAAAGGAAATATCTTTCATACCTACCAAATCTTCAGGGGACATTAAATTAGGCCACACCCTCTCACTGAGGGATGGATAGAAGATAGGGTTGAACAGCTACAACAATAGAAACACTTTGATTAGGCAAATTAATCTTTTATTGATGCAGATCTGCATGTTACACCTCAAAGAGGCACAAATGAGAACAACGAGGGACAGTGGGACACAGACTCAAAAGAGGGACAGCCCCTCCAAATCAGGGACACTTGGGAGGTATGCCCTTTTGTCTGATATATTCGCAGACTATTGACCAGGCTATTGCTGGACTACTCTGTGAAGGTCACTTTTTGATAACAAGATTGCAGCAGTTAATGTATTTAGTAACATGGAACAGTGCAATCATTTGTTTGCTCGGTAAGTGCTTACAAAATGCTGCCCTTGAATACATTTATCTAGTAATGGGGCGACAGGTCCTGGTGTCAGTTAGTTCTGCCACCTGTATGAATAGAGACAACCAAGTCATTTCACATAAAGGGACATGCCAGGAAAAATGTTAAAGCGGACCAAAACCCAGGATTTTGACTTGATCGTGATCCTTTCTCACAGGGCACCCTGATTGGTGGTGCCCTACTGCGTGAAACCCCACTAGATCACCGAAGCCAACTCACCTCTTCTCTGTCCTATGGCACATGCACGGTCATTCGTTCAGTCAGCACACTCGGACAAACGTCACGTTGTCTAAGCCTTGTCTAAGGCCAGTGGCACAGAGAGCGCTGATGGCCGCATCCCCCGCTTCCCTCTAACAGGGAGTGTGCCTGCACCACCCATTCACAAATGCCTGGCACAGGCACGCTACCTGCTAGACGGATAGTGGGGATGCGGCCACGGCTCGCACATGTGCCGTTGGACCAGGAAACAAGGTAAGTGTATGGGGAGACCTGTGGGCTTTTCACACAGCAGGGCATCCTGCTTTTGGATCCCCCAGAGGGAGGGAATCGATCGAATCCAGATCGGATCATATAGACTCCAGGGTGGGTTTTGGTCCACTTTAAATTAGCCTGCTTTCTGCACTCTCTGTGCTGGTTGAGAGGGGCTGCATCTTTTATTTAGCCTTTATTCACTGGACCAAAACCCTCTGAAACTGGCCCTGGAGTCTGTTCTCTTTAAGGCGGCGGGAAGTGGCATAGTCCCCTCTACACGGTGGTGTTGATGCGACGGAGAAGGAGGAAGCGCATCGGCGATCCGGTAAGTGTCTTAGCACCTGAACTCTTAGCAATAGCCTGCATGGAATGAAAGATGAGTAAATTGAGTCCTGTGACTGGCTCACACTTACATCACGATCACAGCAACAAAAACCTTGAGGAGCAGTTAAAGTGGACCAAAACCAAGCTCGATCAGCACGGGAATCTTATAGATTGATTCCCTCCCCCCAGGGCATCCAAAATTGGGATGCCCCGCTGTGTGAAACCCCCCAGGTCGCCTCATTCAGTTACCTTGCTTCCTGGTCCAACTTCGCATGCGCTCCCTGTGGTCGCATCCCCGCTATGGGCAGCGCTGGCACGCTCCCTGTTAGAGGGAAGCGGGGGATTTGGCCGCCAGCGAGTTCGGAGCTGCTTGCCTTAGACACCATCTTAGATGGCATGCCTCCAAGCGTGCTGATTGGACAAGCGTCCACGCTGTAGGACTGGGGAGAGGTGAGTTTCTTCGGGTGATCTGGGGGGTTCACACAGCAGGCCACCTCAATCGGGGGGGAAAGGATAGTCAAAATCCTGGGTTTTGGTCCACTTTAATAAAGTATAGGCTGTCCCAATGGGCATCTATCAGTAACTTGTATCAGGAAGCAGGCTACAAAATCCTTAGTTGTTGGTTCAGAACACCCCAGACACTGCATCGGTTTTACCCGACAGTCTTCCCCATCTGTTGAAGATGTGAGAAAGTTCCAGGTACGTTGCTGTATGTTTTTTGGGAGTGTGATTTCTGGAGGGAGGTTGTGAGATGGATCCACAAGATAACGGGGGAGGGCACTCCTCTCTCCCCAGAGGTCCTACTCTTGCACTCTACAACCCTATCAGTAGGGATATATAGGAGATCCTTCCCTGGGCTCTTGGGTGAGGAGAGTGGATGCATGGAGGATCTCACAGACTCCCTCAGGCAGGCTCAGGAAAGGCACAGGCTTCTCTGGACTTGAATCGGATGAAGGTAAACCTATACTTAGAGTAGATGCAGGGACGCAGGCACCGGGGGGAAGGGGTGCGTGGCACCCTATCCAGAAACCTCCCCTTTCCTCTTGTCTTTTCCGCTCCCCTCCTTATTCTCCCCCTCCCTTATCCTTCGCTCCCATCCTGGGGATATGCTCTCCCTGGGTACCTTGTCTCTCTTGATGCTAATTACATAAAAAGGTTGGCTGCCGAAGAGGGGGTGACACAGGTCTTTTTGCAGAAAGGTGGAGAAATATGGTTTAGGCGTGGGAATAGGTACATGGGTACCTGAGTAGCAGGTGTCTGTTGAAAGATAGATGCATTTCGTTGTACCTCAACTTGATGTAATTATAATTTTTCGAACCAATATGTTGAGGATGTAAAAATGCATATTCTGTATGTCCTTCCGACCTGGTTGGCTTTAATAAAGATGTATTGCTAAAAAAAAAAAAAAAAGGAGAGGCTTCCAACCATCATCCAGCACTGGGCCCTAGGAAGCCTAATGTAGCAGGCAATCTTCAAGAGCTTGCAAATCGTAAAATCAAGCCCGGTCATGTGGTGGCCAATCGTGAGGCTCGACTTCACTTGGGGGAGGGGGGGAGCGATAGGAAACCGCACCCATTTTCTTAAAAGTTTAAAGGGACAGTCTAGCCCCTTCCTGAAAAAAAACATAACTCCCACCCTGCCTCCTCCAAATAGCGATCGTGGGGGGGCAAGGCAGGGGTTATGTTTTTTCCCAGGAATGGGCAGGAGTGGCCCTTTAATATTCTTCTTAAAAACAATTCACTCCTGAACCTTAGATAAACATTTCACATATTTTAAGGTAACAATCATGTCGCCTCTTTCCCGTCTTTCCTCCAGGCGTAACACATTAAAGTCTCTGTCCGGGCAAACACAGTGAACAGCAACTACTCGCCTACAGTCCCACGCTGGACTCCTGGTAATTTGAATCTCACCCACATTGGTGACCATGTCCCTGCCATCCTCACGGCCCGGAGCCCAGTGTTCCTCCCCTCACATCAGTCACAGTGATTGGCTACACCTGCTCCATTAAATTGCCAGTCATTGTGACTGAAACCAGGGAGAAGTGAGAAGACAGAAACTCAAAGGGCTGTTTCTATTGGTGACTATTGGTGAGTATGGATTGTTTATTGTGTTTGGCTGTAGAGTCCCCTTAAGCAACCACCTCCCAAGCCTCTATAACACTCAAGGGCCAGTGGTCTTCCTATGAGGCATCATGTATAGGGATGCTCCGCTGTTTGAAACCCCTGACATCACCTAGAATACTCACCTTGCTTGTGACCCCACGTCACATCTTCGACAAGTGGCTGCATCCCAGCTATACCTTTAGCTAGGATGTATATCAACATTAGGCATTTCTGGACAGAGGTGAGCAAGAATACAAGACACTGAATGGCTGAGCGCCCCACGTCTCGGGAAAGAGAAAATGTTGAGTTTTAAGTATATCTGGGGGAATTACACAGCTGGGCATCCCAATCCCCCCAGTGTTACAGATTGTGAGTGCTGGGTTCAGCAGAGTCAAATGCAGACAATTGTCGTGTAACAGGAACTGGCTTTACTGGAACATGAGTGCAGTAAGAGAAGGTTACCTTACATGGTAACATAGACAGGAAAACGAAGCCATAGAGATCACCTCAATGTACAGGAAACACAACATGCATGGGTTTATGTAACAGCGCCATCTACTGTCATAAATGTACGCTGCATTAACCTAGCAATATAGATGCAGATATCATACAGAGATTAGATGTATGCAGTTGCACAGTATCTCCTACACCCAGAAAGGACAAAACCAAGGAAAATCTTGTTTCATTGCAGGTTTCATTTTCAGGTGATATTCCAGCTGTGGCCTCATCATAGCGCCATAGAGTGTCAGCACAATCCCCCCTTCTTGCTGGTGATGCCTGGAGCTGTGCACATAAAGTTTTTACAAATGGTGCTGAGTCAACCCCTATGTAGCAGACCAAAAGTAAATATCGGTGTGACTGACGTGAGGGGAAAGCGAAGAGGCAGCAAAGTATCCACATGTATCATGACATGCATCCACATGTATCATGACACCGTATCTGTGTTTGATCATCCCTGTATTTCCCATATGTATTGCAACAAGGTTGTCACCCATCACTGCTTTTGTCTATGCAATGACTCACATAAATACTGTTTGTTTTGTGACCCCCTAGCTTCCCCTCCTGATAACCCCAGCTAAGCAACTTTATTGCCCTAGTACCACCCACCCCCCAGCTGTTTGACTGAGCTAATCAAGGCATACCTCACAAGTGGTATATCTTTGTGAGGAATGGCTGCATGTCAGCCTGGGCTGCTGTCCAGGATTTTTTAAGTCCATCAAAGAATTAGGCCCGAATTGAGCCCGAAGTGACCAGAAGGGAACAGGCACCAGACTCTGCTTGACTGAACAACTCATCCCCAACAATGCTCCTCTGGTATTTCACAGTCCTGCTTCCTCTGACTCTAAAATTCCTGAACTCCCAGCATCCCCCTGCACCTGGTAAGTGTCTCTATATCTCTCCATCACTGCTCTCATCCCCCTACCTTTGCTCACATGAATTTATCTCACTGGCTAAATCTCTCTCCCTTTCTCCATGCACCCGCAAAACACGCTCTGCCACTTTCAAATCCCACAGTCACCTCCTCTCCCTTTCTCTGCTCCTACTTGCTGCTGGTGATATTGCTCAAAACCCAGGTCCATTTCCTTCGCCTCCCCGCTCCTCCACACCCCACAACTCATCACCCCACAACTCATCACAGACTAGCCTTCACCATGGTAGCAAGCCAACAAACACACGGAACCTAGCCAACCTCTTAACAATCACCCCCTCCCCACGCACTCCCCCCGTTGTCACCTGTGCACTGTGGAATGCACGTTCAGTGTGCAACAAACTGGCATACATCCATGACCTCTTCACTTCCAACCTCTTCACTTTCATGGCCTTTACTGAAACCTGGCTCACTCCCTCTAATACAGCCTCACCCGCTGCCCTCTCATATGGGGGCTTACAGTTCAGCCACACCCCAAGATCAACCAACAAACAGGGTGGAGGTGTTGGCATCCTTCTGTCTGAATACTGCTCATTTAACCCAATCCCTGCTCTACCCTCCCTTTCCTCCCCTTCTTTTGAAGTTCACTGTGTCCGTCTATACTTTCCCTGGCACCTAAATATTGCCATCATCTATCGCCCTCCTGGACCTGCCACTCTCTTTCTAGACCACTTCTCAACTTGGCTTCTCCACTTCCTGTCCTCTGACATCCCGGCTATAATCATGGGGGACTTCAACATACCCGTTGACACCAACAACCCTGCAACCACCAAACTATTATCCCTAACCACCTCCTTTGGCCTCAAACAATGGTCTACCAGCTCCACCCATAAAGATGGACACACGCTTGACCTGCTTTTTACTCACCTCTGCTCTGTATCCAGTCTTTCCTCATCCCCACTTCCCCTCTCTGATCACAACTTACTAACACTAACACTCTCTTCCCTTAATACTACCCCGCCTGCACACAAACCTGCAATACTTCGCAGGAACCTCAGAAACCTAGACCTTCAATCTCTCTCCGATGCTTTACATCCCCTTCACACCCTGCCCTCATTTACCAATGTAGACGCTGCCGCTTCATACTACCACAACACACTAACTGCTGCCCTTGACTCTGTTGCTCCCCTTAACTACAGTCACCCTCAGGCCAAAAAAAGCCATGGCTTAATACTAACACTGCGACATTGAAACGGCATTCTCGAGCTGCTGAACGGCATTGGAGGAAGTCCAAAACCAAGGAGGACTTCCTGTTATACAAGAAAGCCCTTCAGGAACTCAGGACTGCCCTTTCATCTGCCAAACAGGAATATTTCACATCACTCATATCAGCACAGGCCCGGAATCCAAAACAGCTATTTAACACCTTCAACTCCCTTCTCCGCCCACCTCCTCCATCCTCACAGCTAACGGCTGAGCAATTTGCCACATACTTCAAAGACAAAATCGACAGGATTCGAAGTGGCATCACCCCCCAGAACACCTCTCTCTTACCAACATCCCCCTTCCCCACTCATTAACTCATTTCACAGTGTTAACTGCTCAAGGTGTCTCCTCCCTGGTCTCAAAGGGTCACCTGACCACCTGCTCCCTTGATCCCATTCCATCCCACCTTATCCCCCAACTGTCTCCATCTGTCATTTCAGCCCTAACATCTTTATTCAACCTCTCCCTCTCCACTGGTACCTTTCCCTCCGCCTATAAGCATGCTGTTATAACTCCACCCATCAAAAAACCCTCTCTGGACCCCTCTGCCCTCCCCAGTTACCGCCCAATCTCTCTGCTTCCTTTCTCATCAAAGCTTCTTGAACAGCATGTCCATACAGAACTTACAAACTATCTGTCTACAAACTCCCTCCTAGATCCCCTCCAATCTGGTTTCCGCTCGTGTCACTCTACCGAAACGGCCCTCACCAAATTCACCAATGATCTACTAACAGCCAAATCCAAAGGCCACTACTCTGCTCTCATTCTTCTCGACTTATCATCTGCTTTTGACACTGTCGACCATGCTCTGCTCCTCAATATTCTTTCTTCTCTTGGAATCCAAGGTCTCTCACTCTCTTGGCTCTCCTCCTATCTCTCTCACCGCACATTTAGTGTATCTTACTCAAACACCATTTCCTCTCCCCGGCCTCTGTCTGTAGGGGTACCACAAGGCTCAGTCCTAGGACCCCTACTTTTTTCAATATACACTTCTGGTCTAGGACGACTAATAACCTCGCTAGGCTTCCAATATCACTTTTATGCAGATGACACTCAGATCTACCTCTCTGGCCCGAATCTCTCTTCTCTCCTCTCTCGCCTTCCTGACTGTCTAACAGCCATCTCTTCCTTCATGACATCTCGCTCCCTTAAACTGAACATGGACAAAACTGAACTGGTCATTTTCCCACCATCTCACTCCCCTCCCCTCTCTAACACCACAATCTCTGTAAATAATCTTACAATAACTGCAACTCCTCAAGCTCGATGCCTGGGTGTCATTCCTGGACTCCTCTCTCGCCTTCAGACCTCACATTCACTCCCTGGCCACCTCCTGTCGTCTCCAACTCAAAAATATATCTCGCATCCGTCCCTTCCTCTCACCTGTCACCACTAAAATGCTAGTACATGCCCTGGTCATATCCCGACTGGACTACTGCAACACCCTCCTCTGTGGTTTGCCAACAAACAGACTGGCTCCCCTCCAATCTATCCTAAACTCTGCTGCTCGCCTCATCCATCTCTCCTCTCGCCTTCTCCAGTGCTACTCCCCTCTGTCAATCCCTCCACTGGTTACCTGTCTCCCATAGAGTTCAGTTCAAACTTCTAGTGCTAACCTACAAAGCTCTCTCTAACCAGGCCCCTTCCTACATTTCATCTCTGATCCAGCATTACCAACCAAAGCGCAACCTCCGCTCCGCCTCTGACATTCTCCTGTCCTCTTCCTTGGTTACTTCCTCACACTCCCGCCTTCAAGACTTCTCCCGTGCCTCCCCACTTCTCTGGAATGCACTCCCCCGCTCGATCCGCCACTCTCCATCACTCCAAGCCTTTAAAAGCGCCCTCAAAACTCACTTCTTCAGACAAGCATATGACCTGGCTTAAGCAACTACTATAACCTTCAATGGCACATGCAGCCATACTCAAGCTCTACCACTTGTGACCCCACCCCCTTTGTCTCCACCCCCATCCTTTAGTCTGTAAGCTCGCAAGGGCAGGGCACTCCTCCCTATTGTCTCCTGTGCTCACAACACTTGGTTTTAACCTGTGGCATCTAATTTTGTATTGTTCTCTGTGCTATATGTTTTACCTTGTCTGTATTCTTAACTTGTAAAGCGCTACGGAAGTTGATGGCGCTATATAAATAAACAATAATAATAATCATGAGTGGGGATGGTGCGGTCCGGATCTCCAGTGGATGTAAGTTTCAAATTACCTGAAAAGGGACAGCTGTGCAGGACTATAGGTGAGTATATGGGCTTTGTTGCTTTTACCTAGACAGTTCATTTAACCTTTTGTCTGGATTGTCCCTTTATCACAGAAAATGAATAGATCAGCTGCAGGGGAGCTGGGACATTTTTCATTTTTGCCCACGGGGGCTTCTTAAACTAGACTTACACCCCTGAAATGCATTACCCCTCATACCCAAATGCCAACAGCACAAAATGCCCTTGTACAATATTGCCTGGCTAGCAGTCATGAGATGTTGGCTGGCAGTGCCTTATTTACCTGACCATTGGGGTGACGATATAGTAGAAGAGGTTTCCTCGCGGCAACACTCTGAGATACTGACAGGGCAGGCGTCAGCACTGGGCGTACCCGGGCAGGTTCCAGGGCCCCTGTACCTTGGGGGGGCCCACCTCATACCCTCTACCCTATGCAAGACACAGGTCCATGCAGTAACCAGGACTAAGGGCTGTCAGCTAGGGGCAGATTGGCCATTGGGAGAGACTTTCATTCTGTCAGTCCCTCTATTTTTTGTTTCTTTACATTTTTTTCATCTGTTAGTAATTCAATTCATTTTCTTTCCTTTCCTTCTATTATTTCTGCTAGTCCCTCTATTCTTTTTCTTTCATTCTATTCTATCTGTTACTTTATTTCCATCTAGTTATTGCTTCTTTCTTTTATCTGTTCGTTCTGCCATTCCTTTTCTTTTTTCTGTCATTCCTTTTATGCTTTCTCTGATTCTGTCATTCATTCATTCTCTTCCTGTCATTGATCATATGCTTTTGTTCTTTCTTTTTTTATATGTATTTATTTTTCCCTATCTTTTCTTCATTTCTGTCTTTAATCTATTTTTTTTATTATTGTCTTTCTTCTTTCCTTATATTCCTTTTTTTTGGTAATTTATATTCTCTCTTTCATTCTTGCTTTCTATTTCTTCTGCCATTTCTTCTTTCTTTCTATTCTGTTACTTCTATTATGTCACTCTTTCTTTCTTTTTCTGTCTTTCTGTCATTCACTCTATTACTTATTTTATAAACTTTCTTTCTGTAATTCCTTCTATTATTATTTTTTCTTTCTGTTTTTTTTTCTATTCAGAATACATGCAACTTTATCTCCTTGTATGGAGTGTTATACCACATCACAAGGGGCCTATTGAGACTATCTCCCAGGGGCCCGCATATACCTGGAGCCGGCCCTGGATTTTGAGATGCCCCTCGATTCAAAGAGCCAAAGTTAATTGATTTCGTATCGAGAATCGTAAGTTTGGGTGGGTGTTTGTCATTTTTTCTTGTTTTTTTGGCCATTTCGTATTCGCACGATCGTTCGCGCATAGACGTATATGAACATACGCATTTCGTACGAGAATCGTATAATTTGCGTTAGTTCGTGTGTTTTTCCCGTCCAAATCGTATTATTTGCGTCCGATCCTATTTTTTACGTCCTTCACATGGGCTTGCGACCAATTCAGAGAGGTGATTGCTAATTGTTTGGAAGCCCATTAAAGAGCTGCTTTACGAAATGTTTGCCGGCAGCTATTTGGCCTCGGGAGTAGGATGGAGCGGAGCGAGTTTGTGGCACATCAAGGGCTTATGCTTTTTGGCATTGAGTTGATCGAGATGTCTGAGAGCAGATTGCCCCTGCGTCGTCGCATGAACATCGATAGCATGAATGATGTTGAGCTGTTCGAGCTGACCAGGCTTAATCGCGCTTCCCTCCATAAATTATATAGTGAGCTGCGGCCATGGTTAGCCCGCACCACAAGGAAGGGGCATGCAATTTCAGGTATGACCAAGATGCTTGGCTGCCTGCAATTTTTGGCGAACGGCTCGTTCCAGAGGCTGGGTGCCCTCTCCGTGGGGATGTCACAGCCTACGCTGAGCCGCGCACTGTCTAAATTTTTGGAAGGCATGGCTGCCATAACTCAAAAATATATTTATTTTCCTGATGATATGGCAGCCAGAAACGCCATTAAGCTTGGGTTTTATAATGTGGCCGACATGCCCAACGTTATTGGTGCTATTGACTGCACACATGTGGCACTCGTACCTAGGGCAGCCGACGAGTATATATATAGGTATTGAGATTGGTTATTATGTTGGCCAACGTGTCATGTAACCTGTTTTCCTTTGCGGCAGCATATTTGTTTATCCCTCATTTGTAAAAATGTAAAATGGGACACTCCCTTAATGTCCAGGCCGTGGTTGGTCCGGACATGCGGTTTATGAGTGTCCTTGCCGGCTACCCAGGATCGTCCCACGACTCCTATATCCTCAGGCGATCTGGGTTGTTTCGGAGATTTGAGGCAGGTGAATTTTCGGGGGCATGGCTGCTTGGTAAGTGTGTCCTATTTGTGTGTTATTAAATGTGGCATTAATCTTGTATTTGTTGATATGTTTGTTTTTGAATTCTTTACATAAGCGTCCAACTGCCTTTTTCTTGGGTCATATATTATGAACTTCCCAAAAAAATGCTTGCCTCGCTTTGTCCTTCAGAATGTTTTCCCTTTAGTTAGGATGTCTGTAAGTTCCTTGTCCCGAAATATATTGGTTTGGAGTTTATACCCAAGGATCTTTGACCTTTGGCTCCTTTTGTACTATTGGTCTTTAAATGTCAAAGTGGACTTAAACTGCATACATTGTAGTTTCCAGATAAATGTGGATAGGCCCTCAGCAGCATCCTAATTGTAACATGTCTGAAAACTAAAAATATATGTAAAATCCAAATACCCTTGGGCGTGCAGATGTTTGTTAATTATTTGGTATCTTGAAGTGCCATTTTTAATTAGGTAATACATTAGTGGTTTGTTTTTTTGGCCTAATGTGCCCTGTTTTGTTTTTTGGCCACTTTACCTTACATCATTATGATATATGTTAAATTTTTGGTGTTTGTTGTGTTGCCTTTTTAATTTTGATTACATTTAATTCTGTGTTTAAGGTGATTCCGGGTACCCACTTCTACCCTGGCTCATGACGCCTGTGCTGCGGCCCCAGGATGCCTCTCAGGAAGCGTACAACCGTGCGCATCGCAAGACCCGGGCTGTTGTGGAGAGGGCCTTTGGGCTGCTGAAGACACGTTTTCGTTGCCTTGACCATACTGGGGGCGCCCTGCAATATGATCCCAAGAAAGTGATCGACATTATCATGGCATGTGCTGTTTTGCACAATTTTGCCATCCTGGAACGTGTCCCACGTTATGTGGACAGCCTGCCCTCTTCAGCCGTCGAGGATGAAGTCGAGAATTTTGTGGGGCCCCCCAGTGAGTCTGGCCAATCTGTTAGAGCCAACCTGATCATGCAGCATTTTACTTAACTTTTTTCCCTGTCTCAACATTCTGTGTGTCTGTGTTATCCTTTTTGTTACATATGTTGTTTTGCCGTAATGTGGCATTACCTCAAAGTAAAACATTTAGACCTTAATTGTTGCCTAATGTATTTCATGTAGTTTCCTTAGCTTTAGCTTTGCATTGTTACACCTCTTCAAACAAAAATTATCTGGTTTAGCCCAAGCTGTTTAAAATGTGTTCCCACTAAAAACGCCACAAGTATTGTAAGTGATTTTTTTTTTTTACTTAGAAAAGGAAAAATTATAGTGCTTAACAGAAAACATTCCACATACATCTGTGGTTACAAATGGATAACATTACCAAAAAAACATCGAGCACATCTACACCTGGAAGTGAGTGGCACAACCAAACAAGGACACCCAGTCCAAAGGCCAGCCTAGTCCAGTCATTAATATTGCCTGTGCCCAGGGATCTTTGGGCATGGCCATAATGTCACACAAACATGTCTGCAAACAGGAGGAGCACCAACCAAATACATATTTAAAGCCATAAGTGGCCAGATACCCTCCACATAGACCTATGGCATTGGCTAGTGGCCTTAAGCATTACTCTAAGGAGCTATATGGGAGCAAATCCAAAACACAACCTGCATGAGCAACACAAAATGGATTGTTTGAAACCTCAAAGGACAAGTAAATACAGTGGGGGTTAAGAGAAAAGATGTCCCACACACCCATGGCTTAATAGGGTGGCTGCCCATAATACCCAGGTGGAGGTCCAGGTGGAGGTCCATGTGAATGGGACCTAGCCTGGGCCATGGCAGCATTGTGAATTTGAAACTGCTCCACAATGTTTCTCTGCATATTGGTCATCTCAGCCATGGCTGACTGGATGCCATTACTTGCATTGTCCACGTTGCTGTTGAGGGTACGCAACTCCGCGAGGATGCCCTGTAGACTGGTATGGATGTTGACCATGTCGGCATGCCTTTGCTCACGCTCTGTAACGAGCTGGGCGTCATAAGAGTCCCTTTGTTGGGTCCATAATTGAAGCAGGGCACTCTGCCTCCCCTGGGAAATTGTGGGGCGGCGTAATGGAGTCCGCCGCACAATTACCCTGGCTCTTGGGCGTGCCCTGCCGCGTGGTGTCGTACCCTCAACAGCAACAGGCCTGCTTTGCAAATCCTCAGCAGCAGAGTGAACACTGGGGACTGTAGTGTCAGTCTCCCCATGTGCATGCACAATGGATGGAGATTCACTCTGCTGCTGAGGATTGGCCAGAGAAACATTATGGAGCAGTTCCAAATTGGGACCCAGGGGGAGGTCATCCGACGTGCCCTGCATGGAGACATCATCATCTTCCTCCATGTCCTGGATCTCTTCCATGAGTGTGCGGGTCTGTAGGGACATATAAAAAAAAAAGTGTAAGTTGGCGTCCAAATTTGGGATTCCAACAGTTTAACACATTCTTAAGCACTTGGTAGTATTTATGGTACTAAATTAACTTACCGGAAATCTCTGATCTGGGCTCCTATGCTGTACGGACCTGGTAGGCATAACCAAACTGGGGGGTGAGTTTACCCTTGCTGAGGGATCATGCTGGGCTGAAGAAGAGAAAAACAAACCACGTAAACACACACATAACCATTTTTGGGATAGGTAATCAAATTTAGCTCTATTTGTAATATTATTCAACTCTAGAGCAATGGGGACCTTTGTTCAAAGACACGCAAGTTTACATAGGTGCAATGGCTCGCAAAAACTGCTAACTGACCTCAGTTCGAAGTCAGGAAGTGTACCCAGTCAGCATACAACTTTCAACGCACATTTTGGGATTTAGCCTACCATTCGCTAGGTCCGGGGTACTCAAACAATTGTTGGAAAGGCCCATTTCAAGGTATGTGGTGAGAGGTGAATGTCTGGCCATGGTGCTGACGCAGGGGGTGTCTAGTTAGAAATAAACACACTGGTGGAGGGGCTGGAGATTTCAAAGTGCCAACTAATAAAGGCTGCTTGCCCTTGCTGGGCTGGATGGGGCAGAGCTGAGGGGACAGGGATTGGATGGCTAAAGGGGGGAGTTAACGTATTGATGGTGATGGGATGGATGGAGCAAATCTGTTACAAATGTATGGGGCTTATGTGGGGGGGGGGCATGGGGGGACTGTGGCAGATGGGCCAGAGCAGGGGCAGCGGGACACGATTGTGCCCAGAGAAAGTTTTACCAAGTTACTGTGTACCTTGCAATGCCACTTCCTGTGCAGTACTTCATATTGCAATGCTATGTTTCAGGGAGCCATCACATTGGGCAGGAGAACAACCACTACATCGCCGATCAAGGGGGCAGCTCTGAGCACGTCAACACAGAAGTAACTGAGTGCAGGGCTGTCTGGGCAGGGGTCCTGGAATCTGGTGCCAAGGTCCGCATTGGGTCCCCGGGCCGCCAATTGAGTCTCGCTGCTCTAGGTCAGATATGTTTGGGGGTGGCTAATTAAATTGTTAACTCAAACACAACTCACACAACCAAAAGGCAACCCATACATAATGATGTGTGTTTTGTGATTGATTCCAAATATATCACTTTTCTGGAGAAACTTCATGACTTTAACAATCCAATTGGACATTTGATCTTTGCCATAATGGCTGTGGGCCTAAATGTGTGATTCCCAGGGACCAAAAGAGGACACAAACAGGCACAGTAGTGCGAGGCCAAGCAAGGCAAACCATAGGGGCATCCCGTTATCTTGTTACTAGTGAACTGTAGATTATTTAGCAAACAGGCAAACATGCAGATTTAAGAGTACTCACCGTGGGTACGGGTCGGTGAGTCTGTGTCCCTTAGACCAGCATGTCCACCGACCGCGACCGGATGGAGAAGTCCAAGCACAATCTCCTCAGCAGGGGTAAACTCCAATTTAGATGGAAAGCCACCTCCAGTTTTCATGCTGAAAAGAGAAAATCGTTTGGTACTCAGAAAAGGTGCATACAGTACATGCAAAACATTATATTTAGCGAAAACATTTTTTTACCTGTAATTATGCCTTTTAATTTCTTTTTGCCGTACAGCATACTTCAGATCAGAGATTTTCTTCTGAATTTGGGACACATCTTTCCTCTCTTCCCCCGCTGCATTTACTTGTCGGAGGATGGTTTCAAACAATTCCATCTTGCGCTGCTTTGTGGTGTGTTTGGATTTGCTCCCATAGAGCTCGTCATAGTATAATGTAAGGCCACTAGCCAATGCCATATTTTGGTCATGGGAGAATCTCCCACTCAACTGGCCGCGGCGCAATGTGCGGCCAGATGGTTGGCTTGGCTGCTCCTCCATGTGTGCAGACACATGTGGTGACATTATGGCCTGGGGCTGGGTAGGGGAATGGCCGGATTGTTGGCTTCCCAATGACTGGACTGGACTGGCCAAGGGACTGGGTGTTCTTGCGTGGCTGGCCACCGAACTTCCAGGTGTAGATGTGGTCATGGTTGCAATTCTGGGCCCTCTTGGGGGGCTATGTTCCCGGCTGGTGCCAGGTCGGGGGCTCTGTTCCCGGCTGGTGCCAGGTCGGGGGCTTCTGGCCCTGGATGGGGTTCTTCGGGCCCTGTAGGGGCTTCTGGCCCTGGATGGGGTTCTTCGGGCCCTGTAGGGGCTTCTGGCCCTGGATGGGGTTCTTCGGGCCCTGTAGGGGCTTCTGGCCCTGGATGGGGTTCTGCGGCCTCTGGCTGGGCTTCTGGCCCTGGATGGGGTTCGGCGGCCTCTGGCTGGGCTTCTGGCCCTGGATGGGGTTCGGCGCCCTCTGGCTGGGCTTCGGGCCCTGGATGGGGTTCGGCGGCCTCTGGCTGGGCTTCTGGCCCTGGATGGGGTTCTGCGGCCTCTGGCTGGGCTTCTGGCCCTGGATGGGGTTCGGCGGCCTCTGGCTGGGCTTCTGGCCCTGGATGGGGTTCGGCGGCCTCTGGCTGGGCTTCTGGCCCTGGATGGGGTTCGGCGGCCTCTGGCTGGGCTTCGGGCCCTGGATGGGGTTCGGCGGCCTCTGGCTGGGCTTCGGGCCCTGGATGGGGTTCGGCGGCCTCTGGCTGGGCTTCTGGCCCTGGATGGGGTTCGGCGGCCTCTGGCTGGGCTTCTGGCCCTGGATGGGGTTCGGCGGCCTGTGGCTGGGCTTCGGGCCCTGGATGGGGTTCGGCGGCCTCTGGCTGGGCTTCGGGCCCTGGATGGGGTTCGGGCCCTGCTGCGGGGCCTGGGTTGCCGAACTGCCCTACTTGAAGGCATGGCCGGTGTGGGCTCCCTTGTGCTGCCTCTTCTGGGGGCAGAGGTGGTGGGTGCTGCAGTTGGCTGCTTTTTGGCTGCAGGGGCACGGGGCTTGGGGCCCCTTTTTTTGGTTCCTGAGGGTCCAGGGTCCCTTGGTGGGGCCGAGGTGGGAGTCTTGCCTCTCAGCTTTCTCCTACCTTGCTGGGACCTTGTTGTTGGGCCCTCCGCGGTCTTGCTTTGCTGGGGTCGCTTGCTCATAGGCTTTTTAGGTGCCATCTTACACAAATGCTCAAAGAGAATGAGCTTTGGGTGCAGGGACCTTTAAATAATGAGCCCAGCGTGTGACGCCTATGCGCACGACTACGCGCTCGTACGAACGTACGTTCGAGCGGAACCAGGAAACCGCTGGGGTTTCACTTATCTGCTGCCTTGAAGAAGCATAAAGATGGCGCCCACTATCTTCACCCGTCAACAGGAAGAGATCCTCATGCAGGTAAGTGGCTGCCTGTGCATTTTAATCTAATAGTCAATGATGGCCTAAATGTAAATGATGCGTTTGGAACTAGTTTGGGGTCTCTTAATGTTTAATCACTGGCTCCTCACACTTCATCCTCAAGGGCCGAGCCTGGCCACGTTTTCACCTGTCTATGCTGATGTCCTAATTCGGCCAATTGCTCCGGCTTAGCAACAGTTAATTAACCTGTGGAGTAGCGGGGCGAGCTGGCAAACCTGGCCTGTCTCGGACCTTGATGCGGATGTTTGAGGAACACTGTTTTCCTAAGCCATAAAAACACAACGGGAAGCCACACACGTGGTCCAAAAGCCTAAGCATTAGCCTACATCTTGGATGTTTAAACCATCCTAACATGCCATAGATGCAGGTGGGCTGATTCTTGATGTTGGCTATTATCTGTATGTACATGGTGTGTGATACATATAACATAAGACCAGACTCTCATTCACAGTCAACGTCCTCTTTAAGGCACTCCCCAAAAATGGCTGCCACTAGAAATGTGTGTGTTAATGACATGAAATTCTCAACTTGTGATGCAACACATATGTGTGTGTGTGTAAAAAAGTAAAATCTCTGTGTCCATTATGTTTTTCAGATCATGCTTCAACGCCGGTATGACTTCGCGCCCAATGTGTGCGAGAAAAGGGACATCGCCCGGGAGATCATCGCGGAGATCCACCGTGTGACTAGCACCACCTTCACTCACACCCAGATAATGCAGCATTGGTCGGACCTGAAACGTCTGCACATGCCCCGGGTGCGGAGGTTTTTTGGAATCCATTTTCCAAGTAAGTACAAAGCAATTGCATGGTATATGTTCCAAATGTATAAGTTATGCCTTTATTTATAATGACTTTTCTTTGGTAGTGTTGGAAATGGATTTCAGAATTCGCAGCACCCGGAGGCGTACAGGCCGACAAGTGCTGCATGAGTCTGCATCTGTGAGTGAAGGTGGTGGATCTCCCGGGCGACGGACCTACCCCTCCTCTGTGGCCTCCTCAGACCAGCCCCTGGACCTTACCACAGAGGAGGGGCCAAACCGCGTGGGCGTGGAGTCATACCTGGCCAGGCATGGGGAAGGCTCTGGTATGTCACTCTTCATGTATAGGCACAAAGATATACATGGCAGGCCAAAAACTAAGTTATCCTTTATTATGTATTTGTAGAAGCTTCTGGTGCGGGTGAAATAGTGGAGGAGGAGGCAGCAGAGATGCTGGAAGTCGATCCTGGCGAAGGTGAGTGATGTCAGCCACACTGGGAGCCAGATATGTTGGGAATAGTGACTCTCTACAAGTACTAACCAAATGTCACATGTTTCTCCAGGGACTTCTTCACAGCAGAGCCAGGACCAAGGGCAGCCTGTTGGCCCCAACCAGCCATCTGTCGGCCACCAACTCCGTAAGTCTCCATGCCATTATTCATATTAATGTTTGGTTAGCTAATAACACACACATAACTAAAGGCGTAGCCAATGTGTAGTTCACACTTTCATGTGGGCACTTCGTTAGCTTAAAGAGGACCCTAACTTGTATTAAGAACCAAAGAATTAGCCATCACACTGTACCTACAGATTCGAAACATGGAAAAACACCCTTCACCCATCTAATGCATGTTATTAGACTGAACCAAACCAATATTGCGGAATATGGAATGCGCAATATTTACAGGCAGCATGGGATACAGATTGAAAAAAGGAAGGTGCTGCCATGCATTGTGTGAGTGATGACCTTTCCCTCAACCCAGCTATGCTCTGGATTCCCAAAGCACCACTGTAACCTACTCCCCTGTACTTTATCCAACTCTCCACTCCTCATTAAGTGTTATGCTTCAGAGTCCAGATGGCGGCGCTGTAATCCAAAAAAAACCCAAATTTACTTTGATCTGGTGCAGAATCATTTGGGAATAGTTAGTGGTTTTCATTAAATAATGTTCAAGGTCCGGTTTAAGGAGTTTAAAGACTTACCTGTGGGAAATGCATTAACTGTATCCCTTGGAAGAATGACATATGTCATGCATTTACATGTATTTGATTAACCCCAAATCTATTTCCAGCATACAAACCGGTCTGGGACTCCTATTTATGTTTCTTTCTCTATTGGTTCCAGGGATGATCCCCAAAACTTTGGCGGAGAAAAAAAAAAGAATGAAGGAGTTGGTGGCCGAGCTGCTGGCCATACAGGCGACGTTGGGGCCAACAGATGAAGAAGACGAGGAGGATTAGTGCCCTTGGTCCTGGCTACTTTGGTTCAATGTTTTACCAACTTTGTTGGAGTTTTAAAGTTTTTAAAGTTTTGCCTTTTTAAAAAAAAAAAAAAAATTTAATCTGTTTTTAAGGCAAGCCACACAAAATTTTGTCTTTAAAAAACAAAATATGTTTGTATTTTAAAAAAAAAAATGTTTGTATTTAAAAAAAAAAAAAAAAAAAAAAAAAGGGGTTTGCAAACAAACACCCCAATAAAAACTAAAAATTCCCCTAAAAATATATCCAAAATCACCCCAAAAATGTAAAATAAATTATCTTTTAATACTTCATAAATGTGTCTTTTCTAATATGCGCAAACACAAACAATTACACAAACCAGAAAAAAAACGGTTAGAAACATATAGACATATGTACATTATGTGGTTTTGGTAAGTTTTAGGGTCGTCAACATGAAGAAGGATGCAAGCGCCAAGGGGTTTAGGTAAGTTTTAGGGACCGAAAAATGAAGTTGGATGCAAGCGCTAAGGGGTTTGGGTAAGTTTTAGGGACCGAAAATGAAGTTGGATGCAAGCGCTAAGGGGTTTAGGTAAGTTTTAGGGACCGAAAAATTAAGTTGGATGCAAGCGCTAAGGGGTTTGGGTAAGTTTTAGGGACCGAAAAATGAAGTTGGATGCAGCCGCTAAGGGGTTTAGGTAAGTTTTAGGGACCGAGAAATGAAGTTGGATGCAAGCGCTAAGGGGTTTGGGTAAGTTTTAGGGACCGAAAAATGAAGTTGGATGCAGCCGCTAAGGGGTTTGGGTAAGTTTTAGGGACCGAGAAATGAAGTTGGATGCAAGCGCTAAGGGGTTTAGGTAAGTTTTAGGGTCGTCAACATGAAGAAGGATGCAAGCGCCAAGGGGTTTAGGTAAGTTTGAGGGACCGAGAAATGAAGTTGGATGCAAGCGCTAAGGGGTTTAGGTAAGTTTGAGGGACCGAGAAATGAAGTTGGATGCAAGCGCTAAGGGGTTTAGGTAAGTTTTAGGGACCGAGAAATGAAGTTGGATGCAAGCGCTAAGGGGTTTGGGTAAGTTTTAGGGACCGAAAAATGAAGTTGGATGCAGCCGCTAAGGGGTTTGGGTAAGTTTTAGGGACCGAGAAATGAAGTTGGATGCAGCCGCTAAGGGGTTTAGGTAAGTTTGAGGGACCGAGAAATGAAGTTGGATGCAGCCGCTAAGGGGTTTGGGTAAGTTTTAGGGACCGAAAAATGAAGTTGGATGCAGCCGCTAAGGGGTTTGGGTAAGTTTTAGGGACCGAAAAATGAAGTTGGATGCAGCCGCTAAGGGGTTTAGGTAAGTTTTAGGGTCGTCAACATGAAGAAGGATGCAAGCGCCAAGGGGTTTAGGTAAGTTTGAGGGACCGAGAAATGAAGTTGGATGCAAGCGCTAAGGGATTTAGGTAAGTTTTAGGGACCGAGAAATGAAGTTGGATGCAAGCGCTAAGGGGTTTAGGTAAGTTTTAGGGTCGTCAACATGAAGAAGGATGCAAGCGCCAAGGGGTTTAGGTAAGTTTGAGGGACCGAGAAATGAAGTTGGATGCAAGCGCTAAGAGGTTTAGGTAAGTTTCTGGTTGAGGGTGCGCATGCGCAAGATCTTATAAACATACGAACGCACGAATCTAAGAGGCCAAAAACCAATGAAAGCCAGAGGCAAACGCAAGTAATTGGAAGAGGTTGACGATGGAAGCAGCCGAAAAAACAGGCTGCCGCCGCAACAGGTGAGCACATGAACGTGATTTTTACGATTGCCAACTGACTGAGGCAAGTTCGGGAGATATCATACGAACGGACGTATATTTTAGGATAGAAACGTATTTGCTTATTGAATCACTCGCAAGTTCATACGAACGCACGAGCGGACGTGAAAAATAGGATGATCGTGAGCCAAATCCAAGCTGTTACATGTTTCTTTGAATCAACCCAATAGTGCCGGTCAGGAGAGGTATTACGCATTTGGGGTGTACTGGTTCAACTTAGAGTATTACAAAATGACTGTCTCTCCAGGGATCAGGAGGTTACTGCAGATCATTCCTGACCCATGTTATTACATCAGACAAATGTCTACGTTCCTGACTAATAATTAATAGTCCTGGCGCAGACAGCTATTTACCAACAAGACACTGTCCCCTCTCCTATGATGGAGACCAATCCTGACCAATCCTGTTTTAAGTCTTCCTGGCCAAAGGGATTGGAGTCAGAAGGCTTAGCTTTTATAACAAATCTGAGCTATGCTTACTATGACTTCATCAGAAGATCACTGTAAAATGTGACCTCTAATTCATGTGGCACACACTATGGTATTAATCAGCCAGTTTGATTTGAGGTGCAGAAGTATATTGTGGCACATAAAGTACTTTATCATTCACTAGGAGACACAAACCTCACATCAGGCGGATGTCTACTCTTCAGGATCTTGATGCTAGTGGACTAAAAAAAAGAAGAGCTTCAATGATTTTCTATTAGTTCTCTGTTTCCTGTTTTTGTTCTTCGTTTTAGCATAGTATTAGCATAACTAAGATTTGCAAAGACCTTCCAGAGACTTTCCCATTAGACATCAGATCAGGGGTGCTCTCTGGCACAAGACACCCCACTTACCTTCCACTTGCTACTGCTCCACACATCTCTCACCCGCAGTGGCCGGCCAACGTGTGCTATGCATGTGGCCTCAGCACAGCGTGATCCCATAAAGATCAATGGACGCCTCCGTACACAAGTACCTTTTATGTATGGAGGCATCAATGGATCATACTCTCATACTAGCGCTACGTGTAATGGATGTGTGGCATGGGTGGAATGTAAGTGGGGTAAGTCCAGGAAAATGTACTTACACTTTACAGGGATTACCCAGCCAGGTGTGTAGTGGGGAAATCTGTGGCCAAATCCACTTCCCCCCAATTCAAGAGATCATACACACATTCTTATATCTTAAATGAACAATGAAAAATGTGCTTCCAGTGTTCACTCAGCTCTGTTCTAGGGGCCCCTGAGAGGTTGGGGCCCCATGTAACTGCATGGGTTGCATGGTGGCAAAGTACGTCACTGGTCATAGGTGCCCAACACTCTTGTCGAGGGTCATGTTTTGTGCATCTACATATAGGCGCCTCTCTCTGTGGCCTGTTGGTGGGTTTTGGCATTAGTGGTCTAGGTTCAGCCCCAGAAGTGTTCCCATTTCTGAGATTGAGTTTACTGTCATGTATGTGCCCGAGATGTATGAGCCAGGTGAGAATTCTCACTCCTTTTTTAGGAGAGAAAACTGTCATTGACTTTCATTGTCTAGCAGGTGTAAATTTTCACCTGGCTCTATCAGCTCCAAAGTAGACATTGAAAGTCAATGACAGTTTTCTCTCCTAAAAAAGAGTGAGAATTCTCACCTGGATCTGAATTGAACCCATTGAGGGGTATGGGTCATGAGAGAGGTATTACAAGTTATCAGGGCAGTTATTAGGCAAAATAGCTTGTAGTGTGCAATAGAAAAACCTTCTGGTGCTGCTGTCCCATAGGTGCTATACTTCCTCAGTAACAACAGACAGTACCGCTATGACAGGCAGTTACAGGCAGCCCTCCCCCCTCCGTTGCATACACAATGGCCTTAACATGGCCAGGCCAGGGCAATTGCTATGCTCGTTCACCCCCCCCCCCCCAATAATGAGTATGCTTTTTTTACTGGAAGCGAATAAGGAGGCACTGATGAAGGAGCTCAGTAAAGTAACAGCAGTGGCAATACTAGAGACAACTCTACACCAGCTCTCTTATGTGCCAGCAACAGGCAGCGGGTGTTGACACCTTTACCGAGCCAGCAATGGCATGGGAGGGGGGGTGGGTGTGTTGGGGGGTTTTGTCTTTGGATCCTCCTTTTCCTGCCTTAGTGCCAGGGGAGGGTGTCAGGGAGGGTGGGAGTCCTCCTTTAAGAAGATTCTCCCAACTTTCTTTCTATACCTAGGGCCTGTTCATCTGACGTCAGAAGCAAGACATGTTCAGGCTAGCAGCAGAAACATATTATACATTATACATTATATTAAACATACTAAAAAATTAAAAAATGTAAAAAAATAAAAATAAAACAATTCACATTTAGTGTTGAGTGAGGTGCACACACAGCATGTCACTTTCAAAGGCAGTGCTCTAGAATAAGTGGTGATGGCTTTAAAGGGAAGGGGGGGGGTCCTGGCAGTCAAATGTATGGGGCGAGCCCGGAGGCCCCCTAGGGGTGTAAGCTTGGCTCAATAGCATCATTGGGCCAATGATAATTCGGCTCTGAATCTAGAATATATGTGGATTTTTTTACTGGATTATTTGTACCTGATATTGCTCCTATCCCATGGGGCAAGATGGTTTGGAGGTACCCAATCATGAGAAATTGGATCCGTTACTCACCAAGGTCTGGAAGCCCCTGAAAAAAGAACCTCTACTTAGTTGCAAGGACTTTAGGTCCACTTTAATTGAGTTATCTGCACATGTCTTGCCTGTGACATAGAGGTGTAGTATGTGGCTTAAAGCGGACCAAAACCCATGGCGATCGGCCCGGGACGATTGATTTCCTCCCCCTGGGGCATCCAAAATCGGGATGCCCCGCTGTGTAAATGCCCCCAGGTCACCCATACACTTACCTACTTTCCGGGTCCAACTGCGCATGCAAGCGAGCCGCAACCACATCCCCGCTATCCCTCTAGCAGGGCGTATGCATTTGTGAATAGCCGGCACGGGAACGCTCCCTGTTAGAGGGTAGCGGGGGATGCGGCCGTCAGTGTGCTCTGACCTTAGACGAAGGCTTAGACGATGTGACTTTAGGGGATCAGAACTCGCTGATTGGACGAGCGGCCATGCATGTGCCGTAGGACAGGGAAGAGGTGAGTTGATTTCGGCGATCTGGGGGGCACCCCCAATAGGGGGTAGGGGAAAGGACCAAGACCCAGGATAGTCAAAATCCTGGGTTTTGTTCCACTTTAAACAGTGAACAATGTCTTATTAAAGAGGATGAGACACCCTTGTCACTGAAGCCGTGAGTGCTGGAGAAGATGTAAAATTACAGGAAGAGATTTATTTAGACAATGCTGTGTGGGATTAGATATCCGGGGTGGGTAAGGTTAGTATACTTTCTTTTTATAATCCAGGCAGCAGTTGCTAGAGCAGTTGCAATGGATAGGCAATAAAAAGCTACATGCTATAGCGCCTATTGTATGTGTATGTAGCCGCAGGCTGCAGGAAAATAGCAACAGTATTTTATGCAGAAACATACCACATGGCTGTGCCCATTCCAGACTGGGGTTGGGCTGAGTCTAGTGTAGCAGCAAGACAATGGAACTGACTGCATTTTTTATACTATTCTTTCAGCAAAGGCAGTTCCTGTGTTACTCTTATTCTTCTGGTTCTGCCCAACCCTGGAGGTTCTATTTGTTTCAGTTTTTTCTACCCCATTCCTCAGCTCTATTACCAAAACGATAGGAACACCATTCTGGGACACTTATGGTCCCAAAATCTGTGCCCCACGCTCTTCTGCCTCAGCCTACCTCTGTTATAAGTTGTGGCGGTTGGCCGCTGGTGAGGACTGAACACAGAGGCAGGCAAGTCTACTCACCAGTTTTCACCTTTTTTTTACCCCCTTCACCGTTCTAACCTAGCATCAGTGCAATTCACCATGTAAAACCCCCTCGATACACAACAGAATATGAAATGATCGGGATTAATCTAAGGTTACAGAATTGGGGCATAGACTGCTCCTTGGGCAGTTACTATACACTGCATTCTCAATTATTATGGTTATACGTGTCATATGTAAATTTAAAGAGGAACATCGGGGGAGGTTAAAACCTCCCCTAGACCTCACTGATCTGCTACCCCCTCCCTCCAGTTTTACATTCGGGTGCTTTTTACTCACGTCGCTGGGGGATCCATCTCCTGGGTCTTTCGGATTCCGGGTGGCCTTCCAATGGACAGCGCCATCTTACATCCAATCAGACATAGCGCATGGTCCCCGAACTTGCGCCTACACAACACCCATGAATGGGATACAATGGAACTGCTCGAAATCCTGCAAGACTTTTCTGGGCCGTGCTGTCACTTACAGATGGCTAAACTAGCGGCGGGTGTGAGGAACGGGCCCTGAAGCAGACGGATGTTGCTATAGCAGGTGACATCCAAAAGGTAAGAAGGAGCCGATGGGGGGATCCGCCCCCTTTTATTTTTGGTCCAATGTTCGTCTTTAATAATTTGTTTTCCAATGAAACCCATTGATGGCATTGTGTCTCAGAGCTCTTTGGATCACTGAGATAAATTTCAAACACCTGTGATATTTGGTTTGCCAGATGAGCCCAAAGAAAACGAAAGCTACCTTAAGTGGCTAGGCACGGTTAAATACCCCGATTTGGGATGCACCACTGCCCCTCAATATTATTACCTCTCCTACGCTCCCACGGTGCATGCATGGCTGACTGGGGCATCTTGTGCATCTTTCTAGGTCTGTGTTGAAGAAACTGATTGGAGCAGAGCTATGTCTGCACTGTGGGAACGCTAATAAGGTATGTATATCTGGCGACTGGAGGGGCTTCACACAGTGGGGCATCCCACATTTTGGGATTTGGGCCACTTGGAGAAGAACATTCAACATTATTAAGCAGGCCACAAGTTCCAAGCAATATGTGAAAGAAAAGGGATCTGTCTACTGCTGAAAGCGTGAAATAATGCAATGTCTTGGACAAGGTATGAAAGCATTAGATATCTCATGAAAACGTAAACATGATCACCGGATAGTGAAGTTATCTGTGGCTAATTCAGAGCACAGACAGGTTTGTGCAGATAAAGGCATAATGAGGATGGTTTCTGCCAGACAAATACGTCAAATTAAGAGATCTGCTTCTGAAATGGCATTATAAAGCAGCAAACAGGTATTTAAAGCTGCTGGTGCCTCTGAAGTCCCTCACATCTCAAGGTCATCGCCATTGTTTCCTGTCCCCCAGCGCAGGTGCAGGGGTACCAGGAGGCTGCAGTGGAGGCAAGAGATGGCGGAGGCGGAGACTCGGGTGTTGAAGGCAGCTGATATCCAGGAGAAGGGGGCAGCAGAGATCCAGGTGGCGGAGGCAACAGAAATGCAGATGGCGGTGGTGGCAAGACCGGCACTTTGGGTCAGCCACTGCTGCAGCCACCTCTTGTCCTTGATGGGAGCAGTAGGTAATGCTGCTTGTTACAGTTTTACAGCAGAGGAACATAGTTGATGGGCTTGTTTCTTTGTAGTGTCTGTTGCTGTGTAGTTGCTGTGATAGAGGCGGAAGTCCTGGTGGTGGAGACTTTGCAGAGAAGAAGGCAACATATGTGCTTTACCCATAGAAGTCTATGGGCTGTGTTGCAGGGCAAACACTGCATGATGTTCTTCCCTAAACGTAGATATGTGAAGGAGCCCATTCATTTCAATGAGCACAAGTCACTCCCCAATTACTTTGCTGCGTTGGACTATTTGCATCATTGGTCTTTTAAAGAATAACTAATGGTCCAGTCTCCCCCGCCACAAGCCTGGTTCTGGAGGTACCATACTTACCTCTTCCTGCTTTCCAACAGCTGTGACCTTGTCTCATCTGACCACTGGCGACCAATCCCACTTGCCGAAAGAACTGTTGCACAGGGATGCGCAAGCCACTGCAGAAAATGCAATCGTCTGTGGGTGGTTATATGGAGTGTCTGGTGTTGGGACCGCAGACAGTTATGTACATGGGGCATCCCAATTTGTGCAACAGTCTAAAGCACCAGCCTGGTTGAATTAAAAAAAAAAGAAATAACATACCTTCCTCCCCGCCCCAGCACTAAGCACAGTTGTGTGTACATAAAAACCGCGGCAGGCACGATCCTGGTGAGTTGCCACACTGAGCTCAAATGACTGGTTAGGTACTGCACATTGGGGGTGAGTAACAGTGGCTCGGGCTGGGTGGTGTAACTTAGGCTCCAGCAGCGGCCATGGAAGATGTAAGGAGAAGCCACCTTGTGATTGAGAAAAAAGGTCTTTTTTTATTAACCTCCAACCAAATCGGGGGGGGGGGGGGGGGGGGGCGGGGTGTATTTTATAAAGCCTGCAGCTTTCCGTTACAGACATATGACACATTCCAATGTGGGAAAAGGAACAAAGGAAGGAGCTTCCAATACCTGATCCCAAATGATTTTCTATGGATCCTAGCTGGTAAATTTACATGAAATGTTATCAGTTAAAGCAGACTTAAACCCCCACTTACAAATCTGTGCCAGGGAAGGTAGCAAAACAGGGGCCCCAAAATAACCTTACCTACCCTCTCACACCATCTGCGAGCCCTGCATTAGAGATAGTCACCTTCATCTAGTAGGGTTCTATCTGATGGGGGACAGGAAATAGCTAAACACAAGTGGCAGCCACAGCTCTTCCAAGACATGTTTCACTGCACTGGAGTGTGCAGCTATTTCCAGTACCCCATCACAAGAAAGCCCCATGCCTGGCTTACTGGGGATGTTTAAAGCAGACCAAAACCGTTGACACCTGACCTAAAAGACTCAAGGGCCGGGTGAAAGTCCTTCCCAGGGGCATCCCACTCTGGTATATTTCACTGTGATCTTGATCTCTGCTCCCACATCCCATTGCATGGGCTTCTGGTGGCATCACCCTTTATTCGATGCACATCCCCAAGGAGTGTCCAGCATCCAAATCTACCCTGTAAAGCAGACCAAACCCAGGAGGGTACACGTCTTGTTTTTTCCCCTGTTTACCTGAAGAGGCATCCCAAATCAGGATGCCCCAGTTTCAGTTGTTAAAAGAGACCTAACATCATTGGACTGTTTTCATTTTAAAAGTAAATCTACACAAGGAAGGAGGCAATGCTATGCAATCCGGAGTTATCCGTGCACCCAGTGACCGAGGCAGAGGCCGGAAAGGGTTAACCCATCAGGCCAGGAGAGGTGGGCGTGGCGCTCCTCCAGCATCCCTGGCCTCTTCTGTCACATCCTCCACGCTGATCTACACGCGCACAACGGCGCGCCTCCGCAACAAGGGATGCTGATTGGCAGGCGACCAAAGATCAGTTCATGGCGATTGGTTCCCTGCAGTGACAGCTTGCCTAGCGCTCTCCAAGCACTCGGCTGATGTGGAACCAGTGCAGCTCCAGCCAATGGTCTGTTGTGTGCATCCGTATCCCTCCGCCGCACTCCGTCGTCATCTCGGCAAGCCACACCCCACAGTCACTCGTTGAATGAATGAGAAGCTATAGGCGATGCAGGGAGAATGTGTGGTCATGTCATACAAGACTGGCCTGCGATGACGTCACGTGGCCTGATGGCCTGCACTGTATAACATGCATGGTATAGCTGCCTCGTGACACACGCTGTGATGTGACTTGCTGGGAGCACAGGTTCCATTGGAGAATGGCTGTGACCAATCCTAATGCGGACCAAAACCAGTCACACCCGTTCCTGGTTGCCAGAAAGCCTAGCTACTCCTCTGTGTGCAAGTCTCCAGTGGCATCCCTCTAGCTGCTGTGCTCACCCCTGTCTGGCATATAATGGCTGGTGGCGGGTGCACACAGTTATGATAATAGGTGATCCCACATGGGGCATCCCAAACTGGATTGCCCCTGTAAAACAGACCAAAACCCAGTAGGATTTTGATCTGCTTTAAAGTTATTGACCACCCAATAAGGGTACTCGCCTTTTGTACCCCTGGAGCTTATTGGTCCTACTCTGGCAATTTGCCACTGATCGCTGCAGCCCGCTTCCCAGAACCCTGAACACGACCTGCCATCAGTCACAGGAGCATTCTGCATTTATTTGCAATAAAAGAGTTGTACCGAGGCCTGACACGCCCCCTTCATTGTAGAAAATGGGGAGGGTTTGGCTGCGCCCCTGTGACTAATCAGCTGCAAGGGACAAAAGTGATTATGCTTTTCTTTTATGGGTGGTCAAGCACTTTAAACAGATTAAAACTCCAGGGCCGGCTGCTAGCTGTCCTATAGCGGGATGCCCGATGTGTGAAACTCCCTGGTGTCTCCTGCGACGCTGCAATCGACAGTAGCTGCACCCTTGACTTCCCTGTAGCTGTGCACGTGCCCAAATAGATTCGGCATACCCCCCGGGAAGGCCAGCAGCAAAAGATTCCAGTACTGGCCACGGTGGGATTTGTTCCACTTTAAAATGGACCAAAACCTATGACGATAGATTCCAGGGCCGATCAATCCCCGCCCCTCAGGGCATCCAAAATCGGGATGCCCCACTGTGTGAAACCCCAAGGTCGCCAGGGCCGGATTAAGTGTGGTGGAGGCCCCTGGGCACAAAAACTGGTGGAGGCCCCAGAAACAGTATTTTTTTACGTAGTAACGGAGGTTTTCTGGCACCCGCCTACTTACTGGAACATCAGATCAAGTCCCTTGCTGTTCTGAAACTCCTGCTTTGCCATTCTGGGTGGGGCGGGGGGTAGTGTACTAGACTAGAAATCAGTTCCCTGCATTGAGCGGCCAGCGGCTGTGCTTGGTGGTTTATGTGCAGTGAGTGGCTGCCGATTGACAGCTCTGCACCCACCCATCACTGTAGTGTTGCAGACGGCGGCTTTGCTGCTCTAGACTCTCCATCCTGCCCTCTGGAGGCTTTGGCTGCAGGTTTTCAAAAACAAAAAAATGCCCAGATGCAGGGGCCACGGCCCATCAGACCAAAGGTTGTGAAGCTTCCTGGACCTATCCCTCTGGCAGGGCGCGTGCCCGTGCCAGGCATTTGTAATTGGCCGTCGCGGGCATGCTCCCTGTTTCAGGATAGCGGGGATGCAGCCGTCAGTGCGCTCGGAGCTGCTCGCCTTAGACACGCTGACGTGAGCATGCTGATTGGATGGCGTAGGACTTGGAAAAGGTACGTTTCGGCAACCTGCGGGGTCTAACACAGCATGATCGGGGGGGCCCGGGGGGCAAGGACCACAGGGAGATTGGGCTTCCCTGTGGCAGCTGATCGGGGCCCCTGTCACTTGATGTATGTAGTTTTTAAATTGATAGCGTTGCACAGCCTTAGCACTAGAATTTCTCCCCTCTTAAAGCGGACCAAAACCGGCTGTTCTTGTAAAATACCTTTGGCCAAAGCCCCTGCCGATACTTTCTTCTTAGGGTGTAGAACAAGAAAGGTAGATTTTAACTCTTCTAAAAGTCCTGGAACACTGTTTTTTGCTGTCCCTCTCTGTAGAATGGCAGACAATCAGTCATTGCATAGGTGTGACAATGACATCATTGCCACACATAACAATGGCAATGAATGGAGGAGGTGGAGCTTTACAGCTAATACAGACGCCATTATCTGGGATTAGAGTGAAGCAGGAGCATTGAAAATTTGAAAAAAGGTAATCGTCACACACCTGGGTGTATTCCTCCATTCCTCACCGCTAAGCACCCCCCCCCCCCCCAGGGCATCCTGTTCTGCTTCACCCTTTAATCCCCTACCACTGGGTGTCCCTCTACATTTCCCTCTATCCCAGATCACTGGGCACCCCCCACCCCTAGGCATTCCCCTGCACCCCCACCCCTGGGCATCCCCTTTCACCTCGCACCACTAAGCATCTCCCTCTAGCCAATGAGCATTCCACCCATCCCTCATATCCTGCACCCCATTTTCTTCAATGGGTATGCCCATACCCCTCCTTCCCCCACACCTGCGCATCTCCCTTAATCCCCCAGCCGTGAACATCCCCCTCCATCCCCCACCCCGGGCCTCCTCCACCTCTGTGCATCCACCACCATACCCCACCTCTGGGCACCCCTCTTTATCTTCCACCCCTTTATATCTTTCTCCTCCTGATGGGCATCCCCCATCATTGGGCACACCCCTGCATCCCTCCCTGGCATCTTCCAAGATCCAGAAAAACAGCCCAGGAATGTACAGATCCAGCCCAGCCCATGAGCTTGTTAGTCCCGCCCCCAAGGAGTTTTGCAGTGGATCAATGTGTATTGATGCTATAGCAATATGGAAACAGATCATGGGCTGCAGTAGATATGTAATAACTAATGGTACTGAAGCTTCAGTATTTTAGGGCCAGATACTGTGTCAGAGTTGGGAATGATCCTGGGGCTATGCAGGGGCATAACATGGGCTGGGGGGTGGTTACAATAGTGCCAGGTATGGGGGTTGGGCAGGGGGTTCTTAAAGAGGAACAAAACCCACCAGCAGCCGGCCTGGAATATAAAATATTCCAGAGCCAGCTACTGGCTTTCCTCCCGGGGCATTCCAGTTTGTGAAAATCCCCAGGTCGCCGGTAATCTCTTACCTTTCCCTGGTCCAGCGGCTCATGCACGGACTCTGGTCCAATAAGAGCCGCCTGTTAACTATATAATTCTGCAGGTGCCTCTCATTGTTTTGAATGGGGAGCTGCATCCCCGGCGCCGTGCACGATCCCCATTCAAGTCATTGAGAGCTGTTTGCCAAAACAGGTAACCACAACAAACGTCTCTCATTGGCTGGATGCCCCCCATCTTTCCCTGCTTTAAACCGGACCTTCACCATGATTTATTGAAAAGCCCAAACCCTTAAAAAACAATTCCCCAGCATCTAAAATTCATATATTTTAAGTTTCTAGCCACTTACTTATTATTCTTTCCCCCACTGGGCTGCTACTCTGTTCAGGACTTTAGGATACGGGTGCCGCCATCACACTTACTGAGGAGAGTGGGATAAAGTACAGGGGGGCGGGTTATAGCTGTGCTTTGCTCAGACAAAGCAGAGCTGGGGTCAGGAAAAGGTCAGCAATCCCAGAGCAGCACAGTCAGAAGATAAGATAGACTCTTATTCATAGTGAAGGTCCGCTTTAAGAAGCATTGCTTGGAAGGGTTTCTAGAAGCTTCTTATAAGCGCTAGGTGAAATAGGCTGCATGCTGGAGGCTACACCCAGCTCAAGTGGCCCTAAAGCAGTGCAGCCCACCGGGAATTCCCCCAGTGCTTCTTATGACCAGTCTGCTCCTGGGGGAGAGGGTTACACTTTAGGTCTGCTTTAGGCTGTTGAATGGAAGCAGCGCCCATATTTCTCAATCAGCTATACATAATACAGTAGTAAATGAGGAGCTAGTGAAATATAGAGCGGGCGCAGTTCTCCTCCATAACCTCAGCCCCCCCTGTCTGACCTCACCTCTTACCCTGAATGCCATGCTGCGCCTGTTGTTGCCTCCTTACCCCACACAGACACAAGGGCACAGGGGAGGGCTCAGCGGGGCCAGGGAGCTGCTGTGAGAGGGCGAATAGGAGGAGGCACTACTTTACAGTATGAGCGGAGGGATACAGCGCTTACAGACATGTAAATAAGTATGGTGTCAGGCAGCAGAGAGGCGCTCATACGCTCAGCACGGGGAGATAGTAAGAGGTGCAGCATAAGGCAGCATGTGTGAGAAGGAGGAGCCCGCCCAGGAGATCATGGAGTCCACTGTCATGTGGTACCCAGACAGCAAGAAGATCACCCTGATGGATGAGTTCAGGGCCAAAGTCAACCGGAACTATGGGCTCAGCCTGGGTGAGTAATACTAGAGGTGGCACCCTGCCTACTGCCATGCTGGCCCATAGAGATAACTGGGGAACTAGCCATCACCCCACCTGGGCCATAGGGATAACTGGGGAACTAGCCATCACCCCACCTGGGCCATATACTGTTCCTGCCTGCAACTAGCCAATACCCCACCTGGGCCATATATACTGCTCCTGCCTGCAACTAGCCAATACCCCACCTGGGCCATATATACTGCTCCTGCCTGCAACTAGCCAATACCCCACCTGGGCCATATACTGCTCCTGCCTGCAACTAGCCAATACCCCACCTGGGCCATATATACTGCTCCTGCCTGCAACTAGCCAATACCCCACCTGGGCCATATACTGCTCCTGCCTGCAACTAGCCAATACCCCACCTGGGCCATATACTGCTCCTGCCTGCAACTAGCCAATACCCCACCTGGGCCATATACTGCTCCTGCCTGCAACTAGCCATTACCCCACCTGGGCCATAGGGATAACTGGGGAACTAGCCATTGCCCCCCCCGGACCATAGGGATAACTGGGGAACTAGCCATTACCCCACCTGGGCCATATACTGCTCCTCCCTGCAACTTGCCAATACCCCACCTGGCCCATATACTGCTCCTGCCTGCAACTAGCCATTACCCCACCTGGGCCATATACTGCTCCTCCCTGCAACTAGCCAATACCCACCTGGGCCATATACTGCTCCTCCCTGCAACTAGCCATTACCCCACCTGGCCCATATACTGCTCCTGCCTGCAACTAGCCATTACCCCACCTGGGCCATATGCTGCTCCTGCCTGCAACTAGCCAATACCGCACCTGGGCCATATACTGCTCCTCCCTGCAACTAGCCAATACCCACCTGGGCCATATACTGCTCCTGCCTGCAACTAGCCAATACCCACCTGGGCCATATACTGCTCCTGCCTGCAACTAGCCATTACCCCACCTGGGCCATATACTGCTCCTGCCTGCAACTAGCCAATACCCCACCTGGGCCATATACTGCTCCTGCCTGCAACTAGCCAATACCGCACCTGGGCCATATGCTGCTCCTGCCTGCAACTAGCCATTACCCCACCTGGGCCATATACTGCTCCTGCCTGCAACTAGCCAATACCCCACCTGGGCCATATACTGCTCCTGCCTGCAACTAGCCAATACCGCACCTGGGCCATATGCTGCTCCTGCCTGCAACTAGCCATTACCCCACCTGGGCCATATACTGCTCCTGCCTGCAACTAGCCAATACCCCACCTGGGCCATATACTGCTCCTGCCTGCAACTAGCCAATACCGCACCTGGGCCATATACTGCTCCTGCCTGCAACTAGCCAATACCCCACCTGTGCCATATACTGCTCCTCCCTGCAACTAGCCAATACCCCACCTGGGCCATAGGGATAACTGGGGAACTAGCCGTTACCCCACCTGGGCCATAGGGATAACTGGGGAACTAGCCATTACCCCACCTGGGCCATATACTGCTCCTGCCTGCAACTAGCCAATACCCCACCTGGGCCATATGCTGCTCCTGCCTGCAACTAGCCAATACCCCACCTGGGCCATATGCTGCTCCTGCCTGCAACTAGCCATTACCCCACCAGGGCCATATACTGCTCCTCCCTGCAACTAGCCATTACCCCACCTGGCCCATAGGGATAACTGGGGAACTAGCCATTGCCCCCCCCCCCCTGGACCATAGGGATAACTGGGGAACTAGCCATTGCCCCACCTGGACCACAGGGATAACTGGGGAACTAGCCATTACCCCACCTGGGCCATATACTCCTCCCTGCAACTAGCCATTACCCCACCTGGGCCATATACTGCTCCTGCCTGCAACTAGCCAATACCCCACCTGGGCCATATGCTGCTCCTGCCTGCAACTAGCCATTACCCCACCTGGGCCATATACTGCCCCTGGCTGCAACTAGCCATTACCCCACCTGGTCCATATTCTGCTCCTGCCTGCAACTAGCCATTACCCCACCTGGTCCATAAACTGCTCCTGCCTTCAACTAGCCATTACCTCACCTGGTCCATATACTGCTCCTGCCTGCGACTAGCCATTACCCCACCTGGGCCATAGGGATCAGCCTGCGACTGTCCATTACCCCACCTGAACCATAGGGCTCAGCCTGCGACTATCCATTACCCCACCTGAACCATAGGGCTCAGCCTGCGACTATCCATTACCCCACCTGGGCCATAGGGATCAGCCTGCGACTATCCATTACCCTACCTGAACCATAGGGATCAGCCTGCGACTATCCATTACCTCACCTGGGCCATAGGGATCAGCCTGCGACTAACCATTACCCCACCTGGGACATAGGGCTCAGCCTGCGACTAGCCATTACCCCACCTGGGCCATAGGGCTCAGCCTGCGACTAGCCATTACCCCACCTGGGCCATAGGGCTCAGCCTGCGACTAGCCATTACCCCACCTGGGCCATAGGGCTCAGCCTGCGACTAGTCATTACCCCACCTGGGCCATAGGGCTCAGCCTGCAACTAGCCATTACCCCACCTGGGCCATAGTGCTCAGCCTGCGACTAGCCATTACCCCACCTGGGGCATAGGGCTCAGCCTGCAACTAGCCATTACCCCACCTGGGCCATAGTGCTCAGCCTGCGACTAGCCATTACCCCACCTGGGGCATAGGGCTCAGCCTGCGACTAGCCATTACCCCACCTGGGCCATAGGGCTCAGCCTGCGACTAGCCATTACCCCACCTGGGGCATAGGGCTCAGCCTGCGACTAGCCATTACCCCACCTGGGGCATAGGGCTCAGCCTGCGACTAGCCATTACCCCACCTGGGCCATAGGGCTCAGCCTGCGACTAGCCATTACCCCACCTGGGCCATAGGGCTCAGCCTGCGACTAGCCATTACCCCACCTGGGCCATAGGGCTCAGCCTGCGACTAGCCATTACCCCACCTGGGCCATAGGGCTCATCCTGCGACTAGGCGTTACCCCATCTGGGCCATAGGGCTCAGCCTGCGACTAGTCATTACCCCACCTGGGCCATAGGGCTCAGCCTGCGACTAGTCATTACCCCACCTGGGCCATAGGGCTCAGCCTGCGACTAGTCATTACCCCACCTGGGCCATAGGGATCAGCCTGCGACTAGCCATTACCCCACCTGAACCATAGGGATCAGCCTGCGACCATCCATTACCCTACCTGGGCCATAGGGATCAGCCTGCGACTATCCATTACCTCACCTGGGCCATAGGGATCAGCCTGCGACTAGCCATTACCCCACCTGGGCCATAGGGCTCAGCCTGCGACTATCCATTACCTCACCTGGGCCATAGGGCTCAGCCTGCGACTAGCCATTACCCCACCTGAACCATAGGGATCAGCCTGCGACTATCCATTACCTCACCTGGGCCATAGGGATCAGCCTGCGACTAGACATTACCCTACATGAACCATAGGGATCAGCCTGCGACTATCCATTACCTCACCTGGGCCATAGGGATCAGCCTGCGACCATCCATTACCCTACCTGGGCCATAGGGATCAGCCTGTGACTATCCATTACCTCACCTGGGCCATAGGGATCAGCCTGCGACTAGCCATTACCCCACCTGGGCCATAGGGCTCAGCCTGCGACTAGCCATTACCCCACCTGGGCCATAGGGCTCAGCCTGCGACTAGCCATTACCCCACCTGGGCCATAGGGCTCAGCCTGCAACTAGCCATTACCCCACCTGGGCCATAGGGCTCAGCCTGCGACTAGCCATTACCCCACCTGGGCCATAGGGCTCAGCCTGCAACTAGCGATTACCCCACCTGGGCCATAGGGCTCAGCCTGCGACTAGCCATTACCCCACCTGGGCCATAGGGCTCAGCCTGCGACTAGCCATTACCCCACCTGGGCCATAGGGCTCAGCCTGCGACTAGCCATTACCCCACCTGGGCCATAGGGCTCAGCCTGCGACTAGTCATTACCCCACCTGGGGCATAGGGCTCAGCTTGCGACTAGCCATTACCCCACCTGGGCCATAGGGCTCAGCCTGCGACTAGCCATTACCCCACCTGGGCCATAGGGCTCAGCCTGCGACTAGCCATTACCCCACCTGGGCCATAGGGCTCAGCCTGCGACTAGCCATTACCCCACCTGGGCCATAGGGCTCAGCCTGCGACTAGCCATTACCCCACTTGGACCATAGGGCTCAGCCTGCGACTAGCCGTTAACCCACTTGGGCCATAGGGCTCAGCCTGCGACTAGGCGTTACCCCACCTGGGCCATAGGGCTCAGCCTGCGACTAGGCGTTACCCCACCTGGGCCATAGGGCTCAGCCTGCGACTAGGCGTTACCCCACCTGGGCCATAGGGCTCAGCCTGCGACTAGCCGTTACCCCACCTGAGCCATAGGGCTCAGCCTGCGACTAGTCATTACCCTTCCTGGCCATAGGGCTCAGCCTGCGACTAGGCGTTACCCCACCTGGGCCATAGGGCTCAGCCTGCGACTAGGCGTTACCCCACCTGGGCCATAGTGCTCAGCCTGCGACTAGGCGTTACCCCACCTGGGCCATAGGGCTCAGCCTGCGACCAGCCATTACCCCACCTGGGCCATAGGGCTCAGCCTGCGACTAGTCATTACCCTACCTGGCCATAGGGATCAGCCTGCAACTAGTCATTACTTCACACTTGATAATAGGGATCAGCCTGCGACTAGCCATAACCCCACATGGGCCATAGGGCTCAGCCTGCGACCAGCCATTACCCCACCTGTGCCATAGAGCTCAGCCTGCGACCAGCCATTACCCCACCTGGGCCATAGGGCTCAGCCTGCGACTAGCCATTACCCTACCTGGCCATAGGGCTCAGCCTGCGACTAGTCATTACCCTACCTGGCCATAGGGCTCAGCCTGCAACTAGTCATTACCCTACCTGGCCATAGGGCTCAGCCTGCGACTAGTCATTACCCTACCTGGCCATAGGGATCAGCCTGCAACTAGTCATTACTTTACACTTGATAATAGGGATCAGCCTGCGACTAGCCATTACTCCACACTGGATAATAGGACTAACCTGTGAACTAGCCATTACTCCACACTGGATAATGGGACTAACCCGTGAACTAGCCATTACCACGCTATGAACTAGCCATTACTAACCTGTAAACTAAGCTAAATTGAACTTTGGAACATACTTATTAGTCTTGTTCGCCCTGGGCAATACTGGCTAGCTGGTGACCTCTGCATTGTACTAAACTGGATTATAATTGCTAGTTTGTACCCCCACATCAGAACATAATAGATGGCCTCTGAATTATCTATTGTCTGAAAATATCTCAGGATGGCTGACCTGATTTGGGATGCCCCACAGTGTACAACAGAAAACCTGTTCTTGGGCTGAAATACTCGCCTACCTCCAGGTTCTCATGGTGGAATTGATCTGTGAGGGGTGGCCTCCTGGCTTCTTCCTCTCCACATGCCAGTGGTCACATAAACCGAGAAAGGGCAGGGGTGCGCTTCCCTGCATCTGGCTGCTTAATATCACATTTTACTGCTGCGCTGTAGGGGAGTATTTCAACCCAAGAACATATACACTGCGGGTCATCCTAAATTCACTTTTCCTCTTATATCTACCAAAGGCCCCCCCCCCCCCCCCCCGATATGGGCTACAGGACCCGCAGTGGCTAATTGCAATTCTAATGTAAATTGAGTCTTATATGACAGCCTACATGTTCAATCCCTTGGTTTCCTGGGGGCTGAATTCCTGTTCTTGCGCTATGAGCTCCAGTATTGCCAGTGCTCCCTGGCCAACTTTGGTTCACCCTCCCAGCCTCCAGTCACGAGAGTGCCTGCTTCCTTGTGATTGGAAACTGGGCCAACCTGAGGCCAGATGGGGCGCACACTGTCAGCACTGAGCCATAACCTTTACTTAATTGACAGAAGGCAATGCAGAGTTTATTTTCCTCCAATGTTTGACATTGGAACCAGAGGCCTGTTAAAGTGGACCAATCGCCAGGATTAGTCCTTGTCCCTGCGACATCTAATGCATGGCATAAAGCCGGTTTGAATAAGCATCAATATAGGGTGCGGCAGTAGCTACTTTCCTGGTTTTCCCGTGGAATGCATGCTCCCCTGCACCCGGCCTAGGGAAATGGCTGGGCGCAGTAGCATGCACAGCTGCAGATATGCCGGGGATGTGACCCGTGATTGTAGCAAGTAACGGCAGAAAGGTAAGGGGTTTGTGGCCGATCTGGTGGGGGGGGGTCACTCAGCGGGGCACCTAGTTTGCCGACTCCAGGGCCGGCCATGAATTCATGGCCCTGTAGATGTAACCCTTGGTTCACCTTGTATTCTTTCCTCTCCTGGGATCTCACGGCGCATGCGCAGACTGGCAAAGGTGAGTCAAGCAGAGGTTAGGTGGGTAGAGGGTAATGTAGGCTGAGGTAGTTCAGGAGATCTGAATTTAGCAGAGGTAAGAGCCAGGGATGGAAAACGGTGTTGTCTGAAACCTTTCAATTAAAGACAAATGGTCTATACCAGTGGTCCCCCAACTCTCCAAGGCCCACCAACATGCCATGTTTTCTGGATCTTCACATAGTTTTCGCTATAGCTCTGTCTGAGCACTAATGACTTCACCTGTGCATCTGTGTGGAGATCTGCAAAACATGACCTATTGGTGGGCCTTAATGAAAGGGATGGGGGCCCCTAGTCTATACAATGCATTTCCAGACACCTCTTACCCAAACATACCAGTAGAAACACATTTGGCACCCACCCCTACAGAGAAGTTAATTGATGCCTTAGTTTCTACATCAGGAATTAGCACCTCTACTGGCCAGCTGTGTGCACTGCAGGTAAGGCTGCTAAGCTCTCCAATCCCCTAACAATTAGAATTTGGGGTGCCAGGGGCCTCAACTGAGGGCAGTACAGGCTGCAGGTTGTCCAACCCTATACTAGATGGAACAGAATACCTTGAATCCCCTGAACGACTTTGCATGATTGGTCCTTTTTTTTTTTCTTTCCTGTAACAAGATTAAAATACAAGTTTATGTTCCAAGGCACTAAACAAGCATAAGGATACTTTCATAGATAAGCAAGGTATACAGTATATGGTCTTATACGTCATAATAAAAGCTTCATAGATGTGCCTCATCTTGCTTGTAGTGCTCATTGATGCTGCATGTTTTCCAGAATAAAATGTCTGTTATATTCAATGTTGGTCAGTGTATCCAAAAAGGTAATCTAATAGTTTCCCTTTGCTTATTTACCATTTCTCGCCTAATTGTAACATCCTCCACTCATGTTGGCCTATTACCTAACGCCTCCCTAATTAACGCCAGCTTATTCACCTGTAATCAGATAATGCTGCCACTAATGGCTTTCTCTTAGCACTAATGTATTCTGGTAACAGGGCTCCTGATTTCCCAGCACTGGGCCAGCTGACTTCTGTTCAGCATGTTCTACGTGTATGCAGCCTCTATCGGACAATCCAAGCAAAGGGTTAAATCACCCATCTCTCTCCATGCTGGCTGTGAGGGGCTGTATCGTTTACTCTGCTTAATATTAAACTGGATCTTCAGCATCCTTTAATGAAATGCCCAAACCCCTAAAAAAAACTATTCAACGCCATATAAAGTTAATATATTTTAAGTCACTTACTTAGAATTGTTTCCCCCACTGGGCTGTTCTGGACTCCAGGATATGGACTAAGGGGGGGGGGGTGCAGGGGCGGGTTATAGCTGTGCTTTTCACAGGCAAAGAAGAGCTGGGGTCAGGGAAAGGACAGCAATCATAGAATACAGAGCGCCATAGTCAGAAGACACTTCCTGTCTGCAGTCAGCCTGAGACTCCATAAGCCACCATCTTGGATGTTTAAAAGCTCAGAAAATGCAGTAGGTGCAGGTAGGATCATTTTTTAATGTGAGCAATCTGTATGTACAGGGTGTGGGAAACATACAAGATAAACTCTTATTAAGGGCGACGGTCCTGGACGGCCCTAGGGGGCTCTCACATTTTTTTTTTTCCTAGATGTGGTGTTTTTTTCCCTAGATTACCCTGCCTTCCCATCCCTCCCACTTGTCATAATTAAAGGATGTTGTCCATCATCTTCGGTAATTAACTATCCCCTCACATTCTCCCTGAGCTGACCAGTGCCTCCCCTCTAGCCCCAGCCACTTCCTAGTCTCCCTCCCTTATATTGTGAACTCAGGCTTTGGCCCGAAATACATGTTGATGACGCATATATATTTGAAAATGGCCGTTAAAACGGGTGTTAAAAAAAAAAATAAAAATAAAGATGTACAGCCCCCCCCCCCCCCTCTGAGGCTACAAGCCAGCACACGGCAAGCATATGGGCTGGGGTTCCCATGGCTCAGAGGCCAAATAGTGGGTCTCCGGCCATTCCAGGAGACCAACCGCTAGGCCAGTCAGCACGTGTCTAACGCTCCCCCTGGGCCTTTTGCAATAGGGGTAATACGCAGGGGGCTAATGGCAAGTCACCTGCTGCCATGGTGGCAAGTTACTTGTTGCCCTGCTATCCATCGAACTAGTCTAGGGGTTCCATGGCCTCCTTACCAGTTCAAGGTGTTGGTAATGAAAAAAAAAACCCACTAAATCATTTTATTTGACTCTATACGTGCCTTCACCAGCTTCATCCAATGCGCCCTGGCTCCACTTCTGGAAGGAAGGAGGACAAGGTTCCCTGCTCCTTCCAGGCTGGCGCTCTGCTTGCTCAACGCTGCTGGGAGGGATATTTACCCCCAGTATGACTACCCAGAGATCCCCCTAGCGTCATTTGACAGCTAGCTCTAGTCCTGTGAAGCCACACCTGGGCGTATTAAAACCCCTACCAGAGGTGGTGAGCGAGTAGAGCGCCAGCCTGGAAGGAAAGGAGGGGTTCCCATGCCTATGTGCTATACGCCATCTGAAATCGTCCATCATATTTATCCTTCTGTGTCCACCCTGTGTCTGTCGCAACCAGCACAGAAAACTCCATTGGTTGCCTTTGTTTTTTTGGTTGTTATTTACATTGTTTCTAAATTTGTTTCTCTTTGTGGTGTTTTCTATCAAACTGATACAACAAAACAAATCGATCCTGGTGTCTTTGACAGAGACGAGAGAGCTCTTTTTCAGTATCTGTTGCTGGTCATGTGAGACAAAGCACTCTATAGCACTTTATTTCTAGCTTTATTGCTGGGGCAACGCCAAGAAATGGTAATAAAATCCCACCCCAGTCATTTTGACAATGCAGCCTCCGATCCCTGGAAAGGAGCCACTAACAGCAGCACAAAGGACATCTGAGGACAGAAAAATGCTTTATAGAATAAATGTTTATATGACTATAAGCTTCTCTGTTTATAGTGTGTGCCTATTTATGTGATTTACCTATAGTCATACTAAAGGAAAAGCTGTACCCCCTCAAGCAATGAGAGGCAAGGATGACTACCTTGTGACTTTCTACCTCTGTGACCCCCCTCCAGGTACAGAGGTGCAAGCCACCTTAGGGAGAGACCCATGTTATGCATAAAATAGTGGGCTAAAAGACACCCAGACAACCCCCTATTCCAGGGTACACAGTAATAAGCGCTTTTATAAATCAAAGTATTTACATAGCAGCTAAAATCCGTAACAGGCTATACCCATGATACTATCCGAAGTTTTCAAACGCACTATGAAACTCAGCCATCACTTACTACTTGTGGACACTATTAGAGATCACTAATTGGCTGATCTAACAAATGTCAGATTTTCCCAAACATCCTCCAGGACAGCTTAGCTGAGTAGCTCATCCCACCTAAATAGGAAACACAAACTGGACACAGTTAAATACCCCGCCCCTTCCTCATGGATCTCATTGTTTTTGTGTTTCCTCACAGAAAACAAGCTGGAATCTACATCCCTATTTTTTGTTTTTTCCCCAGGGAGGATGGTGGGTCCAGGTGCCCCCCTCTTTATCCACTCCTGGGAATTCCCTCCCCTGGTGCTAGTCCCAGTGGCAGGATCCAGGGCAGGACCCAGGATGCAGTGTTGGCTTGGATCCCACCATTTTCCCCTACGAGCTATGTGGAAGTGCGGGGGGACAGTGGAACATCAACAGCCCCCACCCCTCTTTGGGGGGCCGGGTAAGTACAGGGATCATCTTTTGGAGCAGGTAGAGCCCTCGCTTTTGGGTTTTTTTCGGGTGCTCCGGTATTCTGGCAGCTCTAGGGCCCGGGTGAATTTGGGTCAGGGAGGCGGCGAGTGCACAGGTTAGATCCGGAAATGCGGGCCCCATTCTTCCAGGTAGCAGTGTGGGCTCCTGTTTTTGGGGCAGCGGCGGCAGAATAAGGAGGCTACAGCCCCAGGACAATGACCTCGGCTGTGCCTCTTTCAACAGCAGGGAGTGCAGCTCTGACTGACCTAGGTGTGCCTCCTGGCCGCGACGGTGGTCAGTATGGGTGCAAATGACACTTCACCCCCCCGAAACACCTGATTGCCCCCCCCCCTGCAGACTGTCTTCAGGATAAGGGGAACAGATTCCTTGAAGAGTTTTTTTTTTTTTTTTTTTTGCTTGGAGGAGGTAGCTGGGTATTCCTGACCTGAGACTAGGGGGCAGCCAGGGGAGGATGATATCTTCTGATGAGGAAGAGGAGTTGTTTGCCTCTTCGGACGAGTCTGTCCATTCATCAGGCACTGGGAGAGGACAACAGGCATTGTCCTGCAGGCCTCCTTCCCACCCTGAATTGGAAGATAAGCCCCTCTCAATTCAGAATTCCCTCTACCAGGGCTTGTTGGAAAGAAGGGATCCCTGTTTTCAGATCCACCAGTCGCTTAAGGACATCAATGCTTGGGAATGGAGGAGTCTGGAGTTCTGGTTCTTCCTTCCTAAGTCTCTCAAGTGAAGATTACCTTCTGAGGATTTTGAGGAGCCTGAGATGAAGATTTGGGCTAAGTGCCCTAAGGTGGATGCTCCTTTGGCTCAGGTATCTTGGGAATTGGATCTCTCCTTCGAGGACATGGATTCCCTTAGAGATCCTCTAGATAAAGTCAGATATTCTGCTCATATGGACATGGGATACTGATTCCTTTAAGTTTAGACCACCTGCTAGCTACAGATTGCATGAGTAGAGTTCTGGAACTCTGGGCAGGCAAAGTCAGAAGTGGGATAACCAATGACTCCCCGAGGGAGGAAGTACTGGATGCCCTGCTCTGCTCATTGAATTGAGTAGGGAATTTTATTTCCGATGCTGCTTCAGAGGCAATTAGGGCCAATGCTAATAGTATGGCCTTAATTAATTGTGTATGTAGAGCCCTCTGGCTCAAGACCTGGCAGAGGGACCAGTCTAAATCACACCTGTGTGGCATACCATTTGAGGGTAAGCTTTTGCTCAGGTCAGAACTCGAAGGTTTTAATCTTATGAGGTGGGGAAGAATTTTCTGGCTAAGAGAATATACACCCCTCCCACCTCGTTCAGAATCCAAAAAACATAGAATTGCTCAATGGAATTTCTGAAGCTCGGATTCCCAGAATTGATATGATGCCACCCTGCATTTCCTTGGGAAGGTATTGCCCTGCATAGCCAAAAGCAATTGGAAACTAACACGAACCACATCCCTCAATGCCCACTTCATATACAGTAGGAAGGCTGCTTTAGAAGAGTCTTCACCTTTCAGTTCTGGTGCTACTTTTAGGCGCAACCACCGATAGAGGGATACCAGGAGCCTTTTAGCCTCAAAGGACATGGTCTCCCTCTTTTGATGGCATGCGAGGTTCCCCGGAAAGCCTGATTTACTCACCTTACTGTGAGAATGCCCACTGTTAAAGGTCAGCCTGAAGCGCTCGCTCTGTGCGGATTTCCTTGCTGTACTGAGCTCAGTGCACCAAAGGAAATTTAATTACAGACAACAGAATGGCTGAGCAGCTCATGTGGGAACCAGGAAGAAGTAATCCCAGGGGGAAACACTCAGCAGGGCATCCCAAGTCTGGATGCCCAACCAGAGAGGAACCAAGCTCATTAAGTGAAATTCTTGGGTTTTGTTCTCTTTAACTGATGATCAAACCAGAATTGTTCTAGATGTCCCAAATTGGGTCAAAGGTTGGAAAAAGTTCCCCTATATCTAGGGCAAAGGTTTTATTTTTAGGTGGGCTTGATCTACATGAATCTTGAACGTGTGCAATGTTTTTGTTTTTTTGCAGCCAATTACAATGAACTGTACCAGTGGTCTGTGAAAAATTACCCTGAATTCTGGGGAGAATTTTGGGACTTTAGTGGCATTGTCTATTCACGCAAGTATGATGAGGTATGTAAACTGTATGAAAACGCCCTCTTCTTCCTTTTTTTTTTGAGGGGGGGGGGGGGGGAGGAAACTGCCTTTCACTTTCATTGTCTACCTTGGGGCTGATTTTAACAACCGGCAGTAAATTTTCACCAGGTGTTGAATTAGACGTAAGACAATGAAAACTGCACTTTTCTCTCTCAAAAAAGGCGTGAGTTTCCTTACTTGGCTCTGAATCTATCCCATTGGATGTAAACTGCAAACTTAAAGTGGACCAAAATCCACTGAACTTGTGAAATATATTTGTCCAAAACCCCTTGCCAATACTCCCCTCTTAGGGCATAGAACTAGATGATGTCATTGCCACACCTAACAGTGGCAATGAATGGGGGAGGTGGAACTTTACAGCTAAAACAGGCGCCATTATCTGGGATTAAAGTGTAGTAGGGGCGGTGAATTGGCAAAAGGTGATCTTCATGGGGTGAGCAATTCAGGGGATGCTAGTTAAAAATGTGGGGTTTGGTCCGCTTTAATATCGGTAAGCTTTTTAAATTTAACACAATTTTTTTTTTTTTTTTGTACAAACAATGGGGCATTTTTGCAGGTGAGTTATATTATTTTTCAAAAGTTCAAAAACCACCTTATCCTTCGGTGTCTAATTGATAATTCTTTACCATACCCCGTATGGTGCTGTTTACAAATTATCATCATTGGCAAAAATGAGTCTGCTCACCTGTAAAAATGACGCTTTTCTAAATTGAAAATGACTATAACAAAATGTTTTTTTGTGTGTTAAGGTGGACCAAAAGCCTCTAAAGGACCCCCTCCACCGCCCAGTCTCTCTGTGTTAACACCCTGATGTTCCTGCTGATGACTTGAATAGATGCTACAGTAACTTGCCTTCAGGCTGGTGGGCATGGAGCCAGTAATATTCCAGTTTGTGCAATCCTAGCACTCTTTGGCTCGGGCAGGAGACTTGTGTCCCACATAGACGTGCCTTTCCCTCTCATATAATTAAAGCCTGTGTAAGCTGGAAAATAAGCATCTAGTCTATGCCATTACTGTGATGCTCATATAAGAATGGCAGATAGAATGGAAAGGGATGATTGAGGTGTCAATGAAAAGTGTCTTTACAAAATCCTGGGCACATGGAATAATAAAAAGGGAACGTCCGCTTACATGAACTTTCCTGACAGACCTCCTATCAGGGGAACTATTATTTGCCTTCACCATCAGTGGTGACTGCTTTCCCACAGTCCCTGGCATCTGAAACCGGGAGCTTCCCTTTCCACGTTCTTGCCTGAAGGCAAGCTTGTTTGGTGTATAAGGCCAGACCAATGCCACCCATTACATTCCATCAGGACCTCAGCTGAGCTCCTACAACCCTGTACTCTTCCAGCCAGCCATGACTCTGAAGTGGCAAAGCCATCACCACTGTAAATCCATAGAGCTCCAACGCTTGACCATGTTGAATAGGGTTTAAAGCGGACCAACAGTCAAAAATGAATTAAGTCAGACCAACACAATAAACAGTCCTCATATGCATCTCTCTCCATGGCAATTCAGATTGCTGCACATAAAATATCATTTACTCCTACTGAGTTCAATTTTAAAAACAAGATGGCCACTCATGGGTTTGCAGGCCACCTGCAAACAGCAAGTTGTGCTGGGCTTCCTGTTACTGTGCATTTCAGTTAGGTCAGTTGAGAGAGGAAGCTTGAAAAATAAAATGGCTGCTACCATTCTTTTCTTATTGCATGGCTGCAGTGTACTGCAGAAGAGCTGTGGCATCTCCCGGCCCCTATAAAAACGGGATTAACCATAGATTTCCCAGTGTTTCCTCTGCAGTGAAACTGCGAAGATCTCTCTCTATGCGCAGGTGAGCGGGGCAACCGAGCCTGCGGCCTGCAAGTCTATTTCCACCTGTTTCTGGACCCTCTCTGCCTCCCAGCCTTGGCTGACAGATCGGGTGAGGGTAGAAGAGCACTAGGGTCAAGTGCTCCAGGAGCGCTGCTCCAAGCCGCAGACCCTGTTCCACAAAGGGTATCCGGCCATAGGCTTTATGGTGAGCCTACTAGGGATGCGGAGTTCCTGTCCTGGCTTCTGAGGGGGTGAGTTTTGGGGGACTGTCTTTTTATTTCTCCCCTCCCCCCTGGCCTGGATACTCTCCGCTTTCGTCTCTCACCCCCCCCCCCCCTCTCTGACTTATGTTCGGGGAGGGTGGGGGGGTGGTAGCGGCGAGTGGTTAGTTGTGCTGTATTTTGCTGTGCACAATGTTTTTTAGCCGCCGTGCCGGTTTGTACTGCGCTCCGTGGCGGGAGGCGCTATAACCTGTGGCGTTTTTGCTTAGTCATGGCACCAGCGGGGTCACGTGGGCGCTGTTTTCGCACTCTTCGGAGGGGGCAGGGCCGGGGGATGACGTGTATCGCGTCGACCCCCCCCCCCCCCCCGCGGCCCACCCCTCGTGGTACTTCTGCCGGCGCCATTTTGGATTAGCTGCGCGTCTGTTTTTTTCCCTTTCTGGCTGCGGTGCTGTATCCTCCTGTGTGTCGCTTCATCCAGCGGTCTGAGGCTTGGTGATCCTGCGATTTCCTCGGTCCGTGAGTCCCCCTTGGGGTTTTTTTATTGGTCTTGTGGTGCATGTGCTGCGGGATGCTCATGTGTCGTTTTTACTTATGTCTTTCAGGCGGGATACCAGTGGGTTGTGGTTTCTCCCGGCTCTACTCCTTCCTCCCCCTCATCCCCCCCCTTTACTGACTTCTGGGAGCATCCCGTGGGAGGGCATCTCGGGTAGCTTTTGTATTAGCCTTTGCCCAGTGCTGGCCTATTGCTCCTGTGTAATCACCATATGGAGGCTTCTGGGGATAGCGTGCTTGGGGGTCCTTCGGGGCAATCTTGGCTGTGTGCCATGTGTGGGGTATCCCCTGTGAGTGACAGTGTCAGGGTGTGCGTGCCGTGCGCCCAAAGTGTCCTTGCGCTCCAAGCTGGTTTGCCTGCATCCCTTCCCAGCTCTACACCCCCTTCGGAGTCGCCTACCTCCCCACTCCTGCAATTGGCCCCCAGTGAGGGGGATAATAGCAGGGGGTCACAGTCTGATCTGGCACTTCGGGTGGCCAACATTTAGAGGCAGCTTGCTGGGCCTGTTCCTAGGAAGGCCTTTGGCAAGAAGCGGCACGTGACTTCCACTCCCTCACGCTCCACAGAGGAGTTTGAGGAGTTTGATGCCACTGGTGGACGTTATTCCCTAGAGGAAGGGGAACAGTTCCAGGACTCTGACTTCTCTGGGGACCAGCAGGCTGGCCACAGGCTGCCTGCTGTGCCCAAGGGATTGGATAAGAGGTATCCCTTTCCTGCTGATTTAGTAAAGCGATGGTAATGTCCCCCAGAGGTGGACGCTCCTGTGCTAGGTCTGTCCAATACCTCGGTCATGTCTTCCCCTGACACTACCTAGCTGGCCTGCCATGCTTTTACTTGTGTGGGGGCTGGACTGCGCTCGGCCTGTGTTGCTGCCATTACGGCTATTGCCCTTAAGAAACTGCTCAAGCGTCTATGTGATGTCGCTATGGCTGGTAGGAGGAGGGAGGATTATAGGACCCTCTTGCTTTGCTCTGATTTTGTTGTTGCATTTATCCTTACTGCCATGGATGATGCTGTGAGGCTGGGCGGTAGGGCCTCTGCACTTTTGGTGGCTATGCGCCGCTCTGTTTGGTTGCGTCAGTGGGCAGCTGACGCTGCTGCTAAGAAGGCTCTCACTGGGCTCCCCTTTTGCGGGGCTGCGGCTCTTCGGTGAGCGTCTTGATGTTTTAGCCAAGGATGGCAGACTGCCTCAGCGTAGGAGGCAGCCCCGGGCCTTTCGGGGGCCCTCCGCCTCCTCCCCTCCCTTTTGTACTCCCAGAGGAGGTCGTGGCTCCCTCTACTCGGGTGGCCGCAGAGATTTTTGGGGCCGTGGCAGATCCCGTGGTCGTCCCGGTCTCTCCTGGGGTTCCAAGCCCAAACCCCCTCCCAAGGCCCCTCAGGCATGAGGGGGCGCCCTCACCCATCCGGGTGGGGGGACTGCTTCGGCTCTTTGCTGACTTCTGGAGGCTCCACGTCTCAGACCGGTGTTTTCAAGAGGTGGTGTCCTCCGGTTACTAGATAGAGTTTGCAGCCTGGCCGCCCCCCAAGATTCATAAGAACCAAGATGTCTTGAAACCCCTTGTCAGCTCAAGGGTTGCTTTCAGCTGTTTAATGCTTGCTGGAGTCAGGGGTCATTTGTCCGGTGCCCCCTCAAGAACAGGGTCAGGGGTACTATTCCAATATTTTCACGGTCCCCAAAAAGGATGGCTCTCTGAGGCCCATTCTGGACTTGAAGGACCTCAACAAGTTTGTCAGATTCAAGCATTTTCGCATGGAGACGCTACGCTCGGCTGTCAGTACCCTTCGCCCGGGCGACTTCATGACCACCGTGGACATCAAGGATGCTTATCTTCATGTGCCTATCTTCCCAGGTCATCAGAGATTTCTGTGGTTCGCGCTGGAGGATCAGCATTACCAGTTTGTAGCTTTACCCTTTGGTATCACCTTGGCGCCTCGAGTGTTCACCAACGTACTGGGGGAGATGGCTCTGCTACGGAACCAGGGCATTTGCGTCCTTCCTTACCTGGACGACATACTTATTATGGCCCAGTTCTTTCATCAGGCCGAGCAGGACACCCGGGTGGTGACCTCCACTCTGGAGTCCTTCGGCTGGGTGATCAACTTTCCCAAGTCTTCACGGTCCCCTTCCTTGTTGAGGTCCTTTCTGGGCATGACTCTGGATACCTCTCAGGTCAAGGTGTTCCTTCCTCAGCAGAAGGTGGAGGGCCTTCAGAAGCAGGCACGGGCTCCTCATCCCTCCCTCCGTCTTGGGATGCAGTTGGTGGGCCTGATGGTGTCCTGCTTCGAGGCGGTCCCCTTTGCTCAGTTTCACATGAGACCTCTCCAGCGCCACCTGTCTGTATGGGACAGGGACCCTGTGTCCCTGGATCAGGAATTTGCTCTGTCTCCTCTGGCCAGTCCCTTTCGTGGTGGCTGGACTCAAGGAATCTTCTGGTGGGCAGGACTTTCCTGCCCCCGTGCTTGGAGACAGTCACCACAGATGCCAGTCTGACAGGCTGAGGGGGCTTTTGGAAGTCTCTAAAATCAATGTACTGGAACTGAGGGCGATCAGGTTGGTTCTTTCTCAGCTGACCACACACCTTCGGGGTCGGGCTGCTTAGATTCGCTCAGACAACCAGACGGCTGTTGCCTACATCAACCATCAGGGAGGGACTCGGAGCAAGCGAGTTTTCAAGGAAGTGTCCCTGATACTGTCTTGGGCGGAACAGAATGTTCCCTGCATCTCAGCGGTATACATTCCGGGGGTGGAGAACCAGGTGGCGGACTCCCTGAGCAGGGGGACTACTCGTCTGGGGGAATGGTATCTCAACAACCAAGTGTTTCTCTCCTTGTGTCACTGCTGGGGTCAGCCGGATGTGGACCTGTTTGCGTCACTCACAATCACAAACTTCCCAAGTTTGTCTCTGTCACAGGATCCTCTGGCCTTCGCCACAGATATATTGGAAATGCCTTGGACGGAGTTTCAGCTTCTCTGTGTTCCCTCTACTGGGCACGGTAATGCGCAAGATAGCTGAGGGGGTGCCAGCCATCCTGCTGGCCCCCTGTCGGCCAAGAAGGGTGTGGTTTGCAGATGTCGTGCAGTTGGCAGTAGATCGGTACGTCTTGCCCAAGGATCCAGATCTTCTCACTCAGGGGCAGCTACGCCATCCCAATTTACAAACGCTGGCTTTAACGGCTTGGCTGCTGAAACCTCCATCTTGATGGAAAAGGGGTTGCCTGCCTCTGTTGTGGATACCATGATTCGGGCTATTCGTCCTTTATCTGTTACAGGGTCTGGCATGCTTACATTGCCTGGTGTGAGTCCAAGTCTCTTCCCTGTCGGGCTTTTTCCATCCCCATAATTCTGGAATTTTTGCAACATGGTTTGGATTCCGGCCTTCAACTGAGTACCCTCAAGGGCCATGTTTCAGCTCTGGCAATTTTTTTCCAAAGATCCTTTGCCAATCACCAGTTTGTTAAAACCTTTTTCCAGGGTGTTACTCATGTGCATCCACCTCGTAAGCCTATGCTACCAGTCTGGGACTTGAATCTGGTGTTGTCTGCTCTGCAGGGTCCTCCCTTTGAGCCTATTCGTGGGGCTGCCTTGCCCATTCTGACTCTTAAGGTAGCCTTTTTGGTGGCTATCACTTCTGTCAGGCGAGTTTCTGATCTGGCGGCGCTTTCCATCAAACCTCCTTATTTTGAGTGGCATCAGAATAAAGTGGTGTTTTGGCTTAAGCCGGATTTCTTGCCTAAGGTCGTGTCTGCCTTTCATCTCAATCAGGACATTGTTTTGCCTTCCTTGTGTCCTAATCCTGCTAATTCCAAGGAGCGGACGCTGCATTCACTGGATGTGGTCAGGGCTCTGAAGTTTTATTTGGTCGCTACTTTCAGGAAATGTGATGCTTTTTGTTCTCACTTCTGGACCTAGGAAGGGTTTGCCTCCGGCTAAATCCACTATCAGCAAGTGGATGCGTCAGGCGGTGGTACAAGCCTTTTCTGCTAAGGGGAAGGAACCTCCCTTTAGGGTTACTGCTCATTCCACTCGTGCTATTGGTGCCTCTTGGGCTTTTCAGCACCAAGCATCTGTTGAACACGTTTGCAAGGCCCATACTTGGTCTTCTGTTCATACTTTTTCCAAGTTTTACAAGGTTGATGTTAAGGCCTCAGCGGATGCTGCTTTTGGCCGCAAGGTACTTCAGGCGGTAGTGACTTGAACTGGCGGCCATTACTCATTGGGGATCCCACCCTACTTTTGGACACTGCTTTTGAATGTCCCAACTGTTATTGCATGGCACGGCCTGCTTCAGTATTCATAAGAAAGACAATTCTGTGAGTACTCACCTGTAGAGTTTTTGTTCTTGCATGGCACGGCCTGCTTCACCCCACCCTTGTTATCGTTATTCTTGGTTGCCTCTTTATGGTGATTGTTCCAAGTTAATTGGGGTTTTTTACCTTTTTGACATTTTTTACCTTGTCTACGCTGGGAACTCTATGGTTAATCCCGTTTTTATAGGCGGCCTGGAGATGCCACAGCTCTTCTGCAGTACACTGCGCCACCTTGTGGTGGAATAACTTAACTGTTATGAATACTGAAGCAGGCCGTGCCATGCAAGAACAATTCAACAGGTGAGTAATCACAGAATTGTCTTTTTCCAACTGTGCCAGGCTGCTGGTCTGGTTTAGGGTGTGCATGCATGGAAAAAATGCTGCCATTCTCAACTCAAGTATCCAGCGCAGCATCCCCGCAGAGAAAGTTATGTTTTGGTAAATTCATTTAAAAAAGTAAAAGTTAAGGTTTAAAACGTTTTCTCTTTGCTGCAGGGAAGATGTGGGTCGATACTTCCTTAGGTTTACTGTACTTTTGCTCTTTATGGCACTCCTGATCTGCTGTCATCTATGCATTGCTCAAGCATGCTTTGCTCCATAAGTAAAAAAAAAAAAACTTCCAAATGGGAATTAAAGCTGTATATGTGCATTCATTTTTTTCATGCACTTAACATGGATTTAAGTGTAAAAACATTGCTTACTGTCTGCATTGCAGATGATTCATGCTGCTGAAGCTGAGCTCTAGTTCCTTTTCTGAAGACCCGCCCCTCTGATTTTATTTATGCGCACCCTTTTGTCACCATGAGAGGTGTTTATAATCTGACCCCTCTTGCATCAGATTGTGCAGGGCACGCAGTCCATCCGTAGTGTCTTCCTCAGTGTTTCTTCTAAGATCAGTATGAGCACAAGAGATGAGACTACTAACAGTCTAATATATTGCAGGTAGCACACAAAGGGTTTTATATTTAACTCTGTTAACTGTGATTTTAATGATGTTATTGTGTCTTTAATTCTGTTTTAGGTAATCGACCGATCCAAAGGGATTGCTGATATTCCAGAGTGGTTTCCTGGAAGTCGTCTAAATTATGCAGAGAACCTTCTTAAACACACAGAAAATGATAAAATTGCTCTGTATGGTGCAAGTAAGTCAGTGATATACATACAGTATGCATAGCAAGTACCTCGTTTAACTTAAAGCTGTCTGGTAGCAGGTCACTAACCTCAAGCAGAACTCTAGCTTTCTACTTCTTTTGCAGTTAAATGGTACAAAAACTGTTAACAATGTAACTATAGTAGGTTGTTACTTTTGGCCTCTGGGCCTATGTATTACCTTATTCTAAGAGTCGCATTGTCTTATTGTTTCACCTCAAGAGGGCCACAGTAATATGTGCGTTTTAGCCTTAAATGATGGCATAATATATGCATATACAGAGGTGGGGTGAAAAGAAGTGTGCGGAAGTAAGGTAAGATGAGCAGTTGTAAGATGAGAAGAGATGTGTTGAACATGGATGAAGTGGGCAGGGATGAGTTAGCGGGGGTGTGGAGCAGTATGGTATGGTGGAGAGATGGGAAGATATGTTGTAGACTGAAGTGGATAGAGGTAAGGGGGGTACACAGACAACACTAAACAGCTTTTCCCACGTAACATATTTTGCCTGAATTTGGGTTAGATTTTCCCTGTACACTGCTCATTGTTTAGATCACATGTTTGCAGCAATGCTTATAAACACAGAACATCCCCTGCAATACAAACACAACAGTAGCACATGTGTGTCACCCACCTCTACAGAGAACATCATCTATAGTATGCCTCAATAATTGCTGCTTTGGGAATTGGCAATGCACTGCCCTCTAGTGGGCAGCCACTTGCACTGCAGGCAAGAGCTGCTGCAGGTGGCCACAACTGATGCATTAATCATTGTATTTACACCAACACTGAGCACCTTTGTTTTCTCTGTGTACAAGAAACCTTGTACAGTGCCAGATAATGTGCCTTGTACAGATAATGGTACTTTATAAATAAACATAATAATAATAAAATGCTTTAGGAACAAGATGCTTGGCAGACCGATGTCCACATAAAATATGTACTAGTGCTTTAATTTTCTGTTATTTCAATAGGACGTTACTGGGGGAACATATTTAGTGAGTGAGTGCTGCAGTAGTTTAGGTAGCAATAGCCATGTGGAGAGAAGTGTGATTCTGGGTTATCTGGTCCTGAGCCCTTGCATTTGGAAGCAGGGTCCTTATTCATTGGCTTTAATACAGGATATACAAAAAAAACAAACAAACCTCTATCTGCATAGGGAAGTAGGTCATGATTTTCTTTAAAACAGCCCCCAAAAATGTTAGGTCCATTTAACCTCCTCCCCAGGGGTATTCAGATTTGGGATGCCGCTCTATTTTAAAGATCAGTAGGAACTGTTGAATTGGGCTTCAATAATCCTACTGCGTTCCTGGGCTATGGCAGCCACATCTGTGCATCCCCATCAGTCGGTGACAATGGTGTTCACTGTTGCTGGCGTGGGATGTGAAGGCATGTTCCAGGCGAGTAATCAAGGCTGTTCTTAGGCTTCCGTGCCGCTCCCCCATTTCCTGTAGTGAACTGTAAATGCTGTAGCAGGTCTTCAAATTTGAGGGGCTGTGGCATGCAGTGCTTGCTTACCCTGGGACCCCAATCGACAGAATGGCTATTTGCCCACATTTGGATCATGGCAAAAGAAAGGAATGAAGGGGTGAAATTCTGAGACCTGCTACAGCATCTACAGTGTGCTTGAGGAAATGGAGGAGAGGCACATAATGTACAAGATGATCACATTGCTGCCATGTAATTGCCATTGTTTTAACCCTTCTTTAAGCCCCCTAACTGTCCTCCTGAAATGGAATAACATCCAAAAATGTGTCTCTGGAGCTGCTGCTGCTAATAAACGCAGTGAATGTCCCTGAAAAACAAGGTTGAAGGGGCAGTAAGGGTCACCCATCTGTTCAGCCAAACCTCGTTTTATTAAAACGCAAAGCGCAACCAAAGCAGGGGGGTTAAAGTGGACCTCCAGGCAAAGAAAATCAAATGAATCCTTACCAGTTCACAAAAAACGTAAACACACCTCTGTAAAAGTTCTTTTTGATATAGATCGCCAGTTTCTGTCCAACGACGGCTGATCTCTGTTGTCTTTAGCTGGGAGTGAGAGGCAGAAACTGGGAGCTGGGTTGAGGATAGGTGTTCACTGCCCCCTCCTGGTTTCCGCTGCAGGAAGTGGCCTTTTATACTCACAGACCCTCCCTGCGCGGATGAGGGAGGGGTCAGAGTATCTTTTCCCTGTCCCTCTGAAGAACCTGGCCTGACTATCTGAGACCCGCCAGGGATGAGGAGTCCCCTGGCGCCGTAACCTAGATAGAGGTAAAGGTGTTTTGTTTTTTATTTTTTTGTTTTTTTTAGTAAGGGTTTTTTAAAGGTTTAAAGCACAACTCCAGCGTAATATTAGATTTTTTTTTCTTTTGTAAATGTTTAGCCTCATGTCCTGGCTGTGGTCACCAAAATGAATGAAATGCTCTGTGATTTTTTTTTTTTTTAATGTATTTTATGTTACTTTTACTTCCTATCACTAACCAAATGTGAAGTGGGGTCACAAACAGCAGAATGTAAAGTACACTGGTTTTATTATTTGCCCACACAATCTGAAAAAAATAAGTAATAAACTTTTTTTTATTTATTTTTGCATTTTTGGAACGTACAGTATATTCACCAATTATATACACTACACCGGTGCTTTATTATCCATGTGTTACAATGTTCCATGGCAGTGGTGTTTGACATGTCTATAGTGATTATGCTGACCTGTATGTTTCCCTTAGGGGAGGGCAGAGAAAACGTGGAAAAAGTAACTTTTGAAGAATTGAGAAGCAATGTCGCCTTGTTTGCAGCCGCCATGAGGAAGATGGGAGTGGAATCTGGAGACAGGGTTGTTGGTAAGGAACCAGATTCCTCTTATAATCTCTTCCTGTAGTAAAGTACCGTATTTTTCGCCCTATAAGACGCACTTATTTCCCCCCCCCAAAAGTGGGGGGAAAATGTCAGTGCGTCTTATCGGGCGAATGTGGAAAAAAAATAAAAAGGAAAAGGTTAACTCGCCTCTCCATCGCTTGCGCTGTCCCGGAAGCGGCGGAGGCAGCGGCGCCAGCATACACAGGCACTGGCCTGTTACAGTGGTGGGCGTGGCCGACGCTCGAGCATCGGCCACGCCCACCACTGGCGTTGCAGAGAGCGAGGAAGCGATGAAGGCAGCTGTACCTGCTGCCTCCTCCGCGGCGCCTGCAAGTGCTGGCGCTGCGGAGGAGGCGGCAGATACAGCTGCCTCCATCGCTTCCTCTCTGCGGCGCCGGCATACACACGGCCTTATACAGCGGGGGACGTGGCCGACACTCGAGCATCGGTCATGCCCACCGCTGTATAGTCCGGGTGTCTGTCTGCTGGGGCCACGGAGAAGTGCGAGCGGCAATACCTCTGACATTCACACTTTCCCTGTCACTTCTCCACGGCCCCAGCAGACAGAGACACCCGGACTATACAGCGGAGGGCGTGGCCGATGCTCGAGCGTCTGCCATGCCCACCGCTGTATAAGGCCGTGTGTCTGTGTGTGAAGACAGCGGGGACAGCGGGGAGGATTAAAAGGTGTTTAATTTTTTTTTTATTTTACTTTTGCCTATAAGGGGAATGCCACAGTACCTATACGGTGAATGGAAGGGGGGGAATGCCACTCTACCTATACGGGGAAGGGAAGGGGGGGAATGCCACACTACCTATAGGGGAATGGAAGGGGGGGAATACCACACTACCTATATGGGCAATGGAAGGGGGGAAATGCCACACTACCTAAAAGGGGAATGCCACACTACCTATATGGGCAATGGAAGGGGGGAAATGCCACACTACCTAAAAGGGGAATGCCACACTACCTATATGGGCAATGGAAGGGGGGGAATGCCACACTACCTATAAGGGGAATGCCACACTACCTATATGGGCAATGGAAGGGGGGGAATGCCACACTACCTATATGGGCAATGGAAGGGGGGAAATGCCACACTACCTATATGGGCAATGGAAGGGGGGAAATGCCACACTACCTATATGGGCAATGGAAGGGGGGAAATGCCACACTACCTATATGGGCAATGGAAGGGGGGAAATGCCACACTACCTAAAAGGGGAATGCCACACTACCTATATGGGCAATGGAAGGGGGGAAATGCCACACTACCTAAAAGGGGAATGCCACACTACCTATATGGGCAATGGAAGGGGGGAAATGCCACACTACCTATAAGGGGAATGCCACACTACCTATATGGGCAATGGAAGGGGGGGAATGCCACACTACCTATATGGGCAATGGAAGGGGGGGAATGCCACACTACCTATATGGGCAATGGAAGGGGGGAAATGCCATACTACCTATATGGGCAATGGAAGGGGGGAAATGCCACACTACCTAAAAGGGGAATGCCACACTACCTATATGGGCAATGGAAGGGGGGAAATGCCACACTACCTAAAAGGGGAATGCCACACTACCTATATGGGCAATGGAAGGGGGGAAATGCCACACTACCTAAAAGGGGAATGCCACACTACCTATATGGGCAATGGAAGGGGGGGAATGCCACACTACCTATATGGGCAATGGAAGGGGGGGAATGCCACACTACCTATATGGGCAATGGAAGGGGGGGGAATGCCACACTACCTATATGGGCAATGGAAGGGGGGAAATGCCACACTACCTATAAGGGGAATGCCACACTACCTATATGGGCAATGGAAGGGGGGGAATGCCACACTACCTATATGGGCAATGGAAGGGGGGGGGATGCCACACTACCTATATGGGCAATGGAAGGGGGGGAATGCCACACTACCTATATGGGCAATGGAAGGGGGGAAATGCCACACTACCTAAAAGGGGAATGCCACACTACCTATATGAGCAATGGAAGGGGGGAAATGCCACACTACCTAAAAGGGGAATGCCACACTACCTATATGAGCAATGGAAGGGGGGAAATGCCACACTACCTAAAAGGGGAATGCCACACTACCTATATGGGCAATGAAAGGGGGGGGGGGATGCCACACTACCTATATGGGGAATGGGCGGGGGAATGCCACACGGCCTATATGGGAATGGGAGGGGGGAATGACGCACTGCCTATATGGGAATGGGGGTCATGCCACACTGCCTATATGGGAATGGGGGTCATGCCACACTGCCTATATGGGAATGGGGGGAATGCCACACTGCCTATATGGGAATGGGGGGAATGCCACACTGCCTATATGGGAATAGGAGGGGGGATGCCACACTGACTATATGGGGAATGGGATGGGGGGGATGCCACACTGCCAATGGAAAGTAGGAAGGGAGGAATGCCGCACTGCCTATGGGAATGGGATGGGGGAACACCACACTGTCTGCAATTGGGTGTTTTAGCACAACATTTGGCTTAGAATATATTCTAAGTATGTCACACACCCCGCTTCAAGTCATTCATTACATGTGGGTAATACTGACCTGTAGATGGCGATATTGCAGAGATGTGAGGATAAAAGAGAGCCCCTCCCGGTCCATAAATACCTGGGACCTCCCACTCATCATCCAGTCTTTCATCTCTGCAGACGGTGAGCAAGTCAGAAGATGATGTCTCCTTCTTGCACAGGGGGATTTCAGGTAGCCGGGATGACTCCCGGCCCGCTATTTCTCTATTTCCGCCCGGATCCCTTTTTGATTACCCTGCCTCCCAGCCTAGGCTGCTGGTCCGGGTGAGGGTTGATGGCACCCTAGGTGCTTAGGAGCTAATGCTTCACCGTGAGACCCTATACTAGAGGGTAGGCGGTTAACTGGGTTGGTGACCCCGGTTTGGGATGCCCTGTCCCTTGGCCATTACACCCTGGGTGGTTTTCCCCTCTCCGGATGCCCCTCTCCTTAGAGGGGGGTGGGGTGGCCCTTCTCCCGTGTTAGGTTTTTAATAAGCCTTTTATTGCTTTGTGTGTGTGTTTGGGTGCGTTTACTTTACTTGACATTAACTTCTGTTTCTTTCTCCTCCTGACCGGCGCCGCGGCGCCGGCCTCTGCGTGCGGCATGGCGAAGGGGAGCTTCTTCCCTCATGTGCGGTGTAGTGGGGGGCGGGCCCGGGCGTTCGGCGCGGCACCGCAGCCCGACCCCGTGCGGCATGCGCCACTGCGGAGCCTGGTCTCCGGCTGGAGATGTGAAGCTTGGTGGTGGAAGGGAGGCGGAGCAAGGCACGACTTGCGATCCGTGCTGGCCACGCCCCCTTCTCCTCTCTGCCTGCTCCTTCTCCGCATCGTGGCGTGAGGACGCCATTACAGCGCAGTGAGTGGCCCTGTGGGCCTCCTTTACTTCCTTTGTCCTATGCATTTCTATATATATTTTATTTGTTCTATGTGCCTGCTATGCTGATTGGGTGTTTTATTATGTCTTCCAGGCGGACCTACATCGGTGTTTAAGGGGTTTTCTCCCGGTCCTAGGGTCCCTGGGTTCAAATTGGGCTTATTGTAAATCCTCCCACTTGGGACATTAAAGGGGCATCCCGGGTTGCTTATATGCGTAATTCCCTTGGTCATTGCGACTACCTATAAGTTCACCGTATGGAGGCATCCCCGGATACTGGGCTTGGGCTCCCCTCGGGGCAATCCCGGAAGTGTATGGGGTGTGGGGTATCCCTTACGGGGGATGATCTGTCCCTTTGTGTACCATGTGCGCAGCAGACTATTACGCGGCAGTCCGGACTCGTTCAGCCATCTACTCTCTTCGTCAAGGGGATTTTATGACGTCCATAGACATCAAGGAGGCTTACCTGCATGTTCCAATCATTCTGGCGCACTAGAGATTTCTCAGGTTCATGGCGGAGGATCGGCATTTTCAGTTTGTGGCCCTTCCTTTCGGTCTTACCTCGGCTCCAAGGGTGTTCATCAAGGTGCTGGCTGGGGTGATGGCTCTCCTCAGAGCCCAGGGTATCCGCATTATTCCATACCTGGACGATCTTCTCATTATGGCGTCTTCCTTCAGCCAAGCGGAGTTGGACACCAGGACTGTGGTATCCACTCTGGAGAGATTCGGTTGGGTGATCAACTACCCCAAGTCCTCCCTTTCTCTGTCCAGGGTAGTGTCTTTTCTGGGAATGTCTCTGGATACTTCCCAGGCCAGGGTGTTTCTTCCTCAGTCCAAGGTTCTCTTGATTCAGGAGTTGGCTCGGCTTCTCCTGTCCATCCCTCGTCCGGCCATCAGGCTGGGGATGAGGCTGGTGGGATTGATGGTGGCTTCCTTCGAGGCGGTTCCTTTTGCTCAGTTTCACACAAGGATGGTCCAGCTCCATCTGTTGGCGGCCTGGGACAGGTCTCCACGGTCGTTGGATCAGTCTTTCCTGATGACCCCCCGGGTTCGGCGTTCCCTTCAGTGGTGGCTGGATCCAATCAATCTGTTGAGGGGCAGATCCTTTCTGACTCCTTGTGGGGAGACGGTCACCACTGATGCCAGCCTGTCAGGATGGGGGGGTTTCTGGAAGGATCGTCAGTTTCAGGGTCTGCGGGGGCCTCAGGAGGCTCACGAGCCCATCAATGTTTTGGAATTGAGAGCCATCAGGTTGGTTCTGTTTCACTTAACTCATCAGTTGCAGGGCTTGCCGGTTCAGGTTCGGTCGGACAATCGGACGGCGGCCGCCTACATCAATCACCAGGGAGGGACTCGCAGCAGGAGTGCCCTCAGGGAAGTGTCTTTGATTCTGGCCTGGGCGGAGAGCCATGTCCCGTGCATTTCGGCAGTTTACATTCCGGGAGTAGAGAACACGGAGGCGGACTCTCTGAGCAGGTTCTCATCTCGCCGGGGGGAATGGTCTCTCAGCCCCAAGGTGTTTCGCTTGATTTGCCTCAGGTGGGGGTCTCCGGTGGTGGACCTCTTTGCCTCTCGTCACAATCACAAACTTCCGACATTTGTGTCTCTCTCGTGGGAGCCACTGGCTCTGGCAGTGGATGCCATGTCTCTGAACTGGAGGGATCTGGGGTTTCTGTACCTATTCCCTCCGTTTCCCATGGTGACCAGAGTGGTGCGCAAGCTGGCCCTGGAGGGCGCGTCAGCAATTCTGGTGGCTCCAAGGTGGCCAAGACAGGTTTGGTTCGCAGACGTGGTAAGGTTGGCAGAGGATCACTGCTGAGTCTGGGTTTAGGCAATCCCCAGAGATTATAGATACGCTTTTGACCAGGACCACACCATTTATTATTCAAAATTGTTTATTAATATATTACTCATTAAAATAAATTAGTTTACAGAATACATACTCTTTGAGCTCTCAATTGATTATTTACATGATATTCACAATTTGAACAGATTTGTAGATTACGTTGGATAACTAATATTTTTCAATGTATATGCAATACGTTACTCCCTGCTGTCTTAATGATCAATTGGGTTCACTGTCCCTTCATAGTTGGGCAGACATGTTTCGCCTGTTATATTGGCTTCCTCCGTGCCCTTATTTAACCCTTTAAGTGCCAGCCTACCTGGAGTTTTTGTCACGCTTTGTTGCCAGACCATTTTGCACTATTTTGCGCTCCCCATGTTCAAATGTGATTTTTGAAGGGATTTCCAGGGATTTCCCAGGTAAATTATATATTGTTTTTTTCAGCAGAGTCTGGGCTTTAACATGAAATGTCTTGTTTGCCATTTTTTAGGTGTATTCTCAATATTTTTGGGTGAAATATGTGCAAAAAATATATATATATATATATTTTTTACAATTTGTAGTTTTTTTTTTGTAATAAAAATGTAAGTTTGTCAATAAAATCTTATTGCGTGTGAAATCCCAATTTCTCTCGGTTACAGCGGTACCACATATGTATAGGTAGACACCCTTTCCTCCCCAGGAGACTCCCCCCAAACTGAAACAGCGCTTTAGGGGATTTTCTGAAAAAATGCAATATGCGCACCTTGCAGTTTTTCCAGAAAAACAACCCTTTACATTTGAATTACCCCCAACAAACTATATATTCTCTGGAAGTACACACCTCAAGCTTTCTAGGTGTACCAGGCTTGTTGATGTGGCCATAGTTTTCTGGAAGTAATCCCTCAATGAATTCTTTGGTTGCAAAGAGTTTCCCTAAAAAAAGGATAAAGCAGAATCAAAGCCACATTTTCCTAAAAAAAACTATATACAAACAAGAAAAAACAAGTTTAATCTGAAAACGCAATATCCCCCGAACAGAACAACACCCAGCATAGGGAAGGGTTGCCAAACACCCCAAAGTAAAGCATGTGCGTAACGGTAATTTTACTTGAAAATTTCAGCTCTGCAGACAAAGTGCGCACCTTGCGGTTTTTCAACCAAAACAACCCTTTACATTTGGAATATCCCCCATAAACCATATATTCCCTGAAAGTACACACGTTAAGCTTTCTAAGCGTACCCAGCTTGTTCTAGTGGACTCATCTTTCTGGAATTATTACCTCAAAGAATTCTTTGTTTGCGCAGGGTTTCCCTAAAAAATTTAAAAAAAAGCTGAATAAAAAACACCTTTTCCTAAAATATAAATATGCAAACAAGAAAAAACAAGCTAAGTCTGAAAGCGCAAGGTCCCCCGAACAGAACAATACCCAACATGCATAGGTACTATTAACCCTTTTAATTGCCAGCCTACTTGAGATTTTGTCACCCTCTGTTGACAGGCCATTTTTCCCCATTTTGCGCCATGTTTTGCGCCATTTTGCTGGAACTTTCAGGAAAATTATATATATATTTTTTGCAGCAGAGCTTAGGCTTTAACATGAAATATCTTGTTTGTAAATTGTATTTATTTTTTTTACAATATTAAGTAAAATAAATAAATAAATAAATAAAATTTTTTTTTAGAAAATTGACTCCTTTTATTTTAAATAAAAAATGTATTTTATTAAGGAAAAGCGTATTGCATGTGAAAGCCCCATTTCTACCGATTAGAACGGTACCACATATTTATCGGTAGCCCCCCGAACTGAAACAAGTACTTTATAACATTCACAAATAAAATACAAATACCATCCACACTACAAAGGGTTAAATCGAGAAAAAAAAATGACATAGGGTCCCCCCTCCCAGGGGAGGGGGACCCCATTTTTTTTTTATTTTTAAGGGTTAAAAACCCTTAAAAAAAAAAAAAAAAAAAAATTGACGTGGGGTCCCCCTTACCCAAAGTAACCAGCCCGGGACCAGCTATGCAGGGCTTGTAGGAACAGGGCGCAGGGGCCAGCTTTTGTGGCCCCTGGCCCTGCAGGCTACAAGCCCGCATAGCCCGTGGGCCCGGGCTCTTCTGCCCCCCCCCTGGCCTTTGGGGAGGCAGGTAATGGGGATACCGGGGGTTAATGGCAAGTCACCCGCTAGCGCAGGTGACTTGCCATCCCCCCAGCCTTGTGAACTGGTATAGGGGTCATGGACCCCTTACCAGTTCACAAGGGGTTAAAAGTAAATAATCACACAGACACAAGCAGAGAAAAAAATATTTTATTAATTTTTATTTTTTTTTTTACACTGTACTCACCTCCCATCCATCCTGGAGCACTCTGTCCCTCGGCGATCACTGGCTTCTGCTCACTTGCTAGAAGCCTTTTATAGCTGCTGGATGACAGAACACAAAGGGTTAATCAAAAAAAAAATGACATAGGGTCCCCCCTCCCAGGGGGGGCGGACCCCATTTGTCCCGCGCCGCTGTCATGTTGCTGACAGATGCCGGTAGTGATCGGCGCAGGGCGGGTGACAGGCGAGGGGGCTCCGATCGGAGCCTCCTCGGCTGATTCCCGCCCTGCTCCGATCACCACCGGCATCTGACAGATGCCGGAGCTCGGAGGAGGTATAGGAGGAGCGGGATGACGTCATCCCGCTCCTCCCACAATGGGCGGGGCTAAGAGGCGGCGGCCATCGCCACCATTTCAAGAGGTGAGGACCCGGAAGAGAAGCCTGCGCAGCCCAGGGGGGGGATCGGACCCCTCCCTGGTGAAGAGGAGACCCGGACAGAAGGCTCGGGCGCGGAGGTGAGTAAATGACAGTTTTATTTATTTTTTTTTTTACAATGGCGAGTCAGCGATCGGATGCCCCCCCCAGGAAGAGAGGACCCCAAGCTTCACAGGGATACCAGAGGTAAGTGTTTTTTTTTTTTTTCTATCTTTTAACTGTTTGGGGGAAATGCCAGGCACGTAGTTTCTACGTGCTTGGCACTTAACGGTAGGAGAAGCAACCACGTAGAAACTACGTGCTTGGCATTTAAAGGGTTAAAGAAGGGGAATCATCATTACATGAGAGCATTTATATTATCAAACACTATCATTTTTACAATCTCATAACAATATGATTCTTTATGCATATATACCTAGTTAAGGAAATCTTGGGTGCTCTTTAACATTTCCTCATCATCTTATATTGTGTAATTGTTCAGTCTGTGTGTGTGTGTATATATATATATATATATATATATATATATACACAATACAATACAGACTGAACAACTACACGATATAAGATGATGAGGAAATGTTAAAGAGCACCCAAGATTTCCTTAACTAGGTATATATGCATAAAGAATCTATAATCTCTGGGGATTGCCTAAACCCAGACTCAGCAGTGTGTCTATGACAAAATTTGGGTTGTTTTCCTCCTTTCCCGTGGTCCAGAAGGATTCCTCCAGGCCACCTTCACAACCAATCAAGGTATTGGAGTGGAAGAGGAGTCTGTTGGAAACCTCCAGGTCTCGGGAGGAAGAAAGGGGGGGCCCTTTAAGTCACTCCCTGGGAAAGTTAGGTTAAGCGTAGCACACAAACAATTATTGCAAAGGCTCAGTATATGCCAGTAGTAAAACCTTAGTTTAATGCTCATTCCATTTGTGTGATACAAAAAAACAGTATTATATTCATACTTGTTTCTGCAGGTTCATTTGTTTAGAGAACAAAGTCCTTAAATGTATTAGGGGCTTGTATTTGCCCTCAGCCTGTAGCAAGGCTTATTGTGGTCTGTTGATGTGGACCTCTTTCACAGACGCGTTTCGCTCTTTTGCTTCTTCAGTGTGAGGGTCCTTGTGTTCTAGTTATGATGCATCAGTACATGGTTAGTTTGTATTAAACAGTCATGTATATTTGTTGTATATAGCAACATGGAGATAAATGCATTGGTCAATATATAAAAAAGCACTTACAATTCCTTATCTTTGTTTCTACATGGATGCTGAAGTTTTTTGCAGCTAAAAACGGCTGTTGTCGCGGCTTTAGAGCTTTGGTTGCAGCGGTTCCTCCCAGCTTTTTTGTATATGCGGACTCCCAAGGTGTTGCCTTTGAAATAGGTATAAGATAGGGAGTACAGATGTCATTTGCTGTGCAATGGTATTTTTGGTCTATATTGGAGAAGGGGTGGGGTGTGTATATATGTGTGTGCCACCGAAGGTATGTCTTATTATGCTATGCGTCTCCCGTGCCCCCTTAAAGAAGTAATTGCCCTGTTGGTTTGGGCGGGTTCCGTGTGAGGGGTGGAAGGCCCCCTTAAAAATTGTTGCTTACCTTTTTATCAGTTGCCTTTGGTCACTTTCGCCATAAAGCCAGTACCCCCTTCTGTATCACATCAGGGGGCAATTCTGCAGTATGTAATCGCTGTGTCTATGCGCTGGTGTCCCGCTGGGTCTGCTTTCCTGCTCTGTGAGCGGTGTGTCTATTTCTGTTGCTGTAGCCGTATGTGTAGGGCTCTGTGCTGTCTGCAGATATACGGGGCCGTGTGCTGCAGGGTGGGCGGGGTTTCGTTTCCCGCACTTCCTGCTAGTCCCCTGGTTGGTTGTTCCCCCAGGGGCGGAGGTGCGTCACATGCACTCTCCTCTCGCCGGCCCCGCCTGGCTATTGGCTGGTTTCTGTGTCCGTCTTGTTCAATGTTGTTTAGGCTTCTGTCTCCTGGCCTGGCGGCGGCCATTTTGTTAGTGGCTGCTGTTCTTATGTATGCTGTTGTTAGTATCTATATGTTCTGTGTTACTATGGGCTCCTGTCCGCAAGTCTGGCGGCGGCCATTTTGTTGGTGGCTGTCATTGTTAATCTCATTGCTCCAATATTATCTGTGGAATATGTGAATAAACCTATGTAATTACCTCTTAGAGCATTGGAACTGGGAAACAGCGCTTCCTCCCAGCCAAAACAATCACAACAAAAACGACAGCCACCAACAAAATGGCTGCCGCCAGAACTGCGGACAGGAGCCCATAGTAACACAGAACATATAGACACTAACAACAGCATACAGAAGAACAGCAGTCACTAACAAAATGGCCGCCTCCAGGCCAGGAGACAGAAGCCTAAACAACTGGGAAACAGCGCTTCCTCCCAGCCAAAACAATCACAACAATAACGACAGCCACCAACAAAATGGCCGCCGCCAGACTTGCGGACAGGAGCCCATAGTAACACAGAACATATAGATACTAACAACAGCATACATAAGAACAGCAGCCACTAACAAAATGGCCGCCGCCAGGCCAGGAGACAGAAGCCTAAACAACATTGAACAAGACGGACACAGAAACCAGCCAATAGCCAGGCGGGGCCGGCGAGAGGAGAGTGCATGTGACGCACCTCCGCCCCTGGGGGAACAACCAACCAGGGGACTAGCAGGAAGTGCGGGAAACGAAACCCCGCCCACCCTGCAGCACACGGCCCCGTATATCTGCAGACAGCACAGAGCCCTACACATACGGCTACAGCAACAGAAATAGACACACCGCTCACAGAGCAGGAAAGCAGACCCAGCGGGACACCAGCGCATAGACACAGCGATTACATACTGCAGAATTGCCCCCTGATGTGATACAGAAGGGGGTACTGGCTTTATGGCGAAAGTGACCAAAGGCAACTGATAAAAAGGTAAGCAACAATTTTTAAGGGGGCCTTCCACCCCTCACACGGAACCCGCCCAAACCAACAGGGCAATTACTTCTTTAAGGGGGCACGGGAGACGCATAGCATAATAAGACATACCTTCGGTGGCACACACATATATACACACCCCACCCCTTCTCCAATATAGACCAAAAATACCATTGCACAGCAAATGACATCTGTACTCCCTATCTTATACCTATTTCAAAGGCAACACCTTGGGAGTCCGCATATACAAAAAAGCTGGGAGGAACCGCTGCAACCAAAGCTCTAAAGCCGCGACAACAGCCGTTTTTAGCTGCAAAAAACTTCAGCATCCATGTAGAAACAAAGATAAGGAATTGTAAGTGCTTTTTTATATATTGACCAATGCATTTATCTCCATGTTGCTATATACAACAAATATACATGACTGTTTAATACAAACTAACCATGTACTGATGCATCATAACTAGAACACAAGGACCCTCACACTGAAGAAGCAAAAGAGCGAAACGCGTCTGTGAAAGAGGTCCACATCAACAGACCACAATAAGCCTTGCTACAGGCTGAGGGCAAATACAAGCCCCTAATACATTTAAGGACTTTGTTCTCTAAACAAATGAACCTGCAGAAACAAGTATGAATATAATACTGTTTTTTTGTATCACACAAATGGAATGAGCATTAAACTAAGGTTTTACTACTGGCATATACTGAGCCTTTGCAATAATTGTTTGTGTGCTACGCTTAACCTAACTTTCCCAGGGAGTGACTTAGAGGGCCCCCCCTTTCTTCCTCCCGAGACCTGGAGGTTTCCAACAGACTCCTCTTCCACTCCAATACCTTGATTGGTTGTGAAGGTGGCCTGGAGGAATCCTTCTGGACCACGGGAAAGGAGGAAAACAACCCAAATTTTGTCTACAGTGCCCAAGAGGCCAACCTCTACACCCCTGGGACACTACAAGAAGAGAGGCACCCAATCCACCAGTTCCCTCCCCTCACCTTTCCCCCCCCCCCCCCCCTCAAGTGTGTCTATGACGCTTGACCATGCACCAACCGGTGCTTTCCATACATATATGTGGGTCACACAATTGGAGGACCCTGTTATAGGTTGCTCCACAATCGGAATTGGCAGAGGATCAGTTCGCTCTGCCCCTGTTAGCGCTCGGAAGCGGTCTTCCTCTACCATCTACTATAGGACTTGGAGGTCTTATATTGATTGGTGTGAGGTCAGGGCATTGCCTTGTAGGGAGTTTTCTATTTTCAGAATTCTGGAGTTTCTTCAACATGGTCTGGACCTGGGGCTCCAGCTTAGTACTTTAAAGGGGCAGGTTTCTGCTCTGGCGGTTTTCTTTCAAAGGTCTTTTTCTCTTCATCCTTTGGTTAAGACCTTTTTCCAGGGGGTTACGCATGTGCGGCCTCCTAGGAAGCCTTTGCTCCCAGTTTGGGATTTGAATTTGGTTCTTTCTGCGCGTTTGGCGCGTCTCTGAGTTGGCGGCTTTGTCCAGTCAGGCTCCGTACTTTGAGACATCAGGACAAGGTGGTTTTCCGTTTCAAGCCGGATTTCCTTCCTAAGGTGGTTTCTGCCTTTCATCTAAATCAGGACACTGTTTTGCCCAGCAATGACAAGGAGAGGGCCTTGCATTCCTTGGATGTGGTTCGCTGTGTGAAGTACTAGTTGGTGGTAACGTCTTCCTTTCATAAGACGGATGCCTTTTTTGTGGTGCCCTCCGGGCCCAGGAAAGGTTTGGCGCCCGCCAAGTCTTCCATTAGTAAATGGATTCGTCAGGCCGTTGTTGGGGCCTATTCTGCTAAGTGGAAGGTTCCCCCTTTTCGTGCTACTGTTCATTCTACTCGTGCTGTTGGGGCGTCCTGGGCTTTTCAGCACCAGGCCTCTGAGCAAGTTTGTAAGGCCGCTACTTGGTCTTCTGTTCACACTTTTTCCAAGTTGTATAGGGTTGATGTGCGGGCCTCAGCGGATGCTGTTTTTGGCCGCAAAGTTCTGCAAGCTGCAGTGGTTTAAGTTGTGCTTTATTGCCTTGTTTTGGATCCCCGCCCTTTATGGACACTGCTATTGGATGTCCCACATGTATTGAATGTCTTGAAGCGGGGTGTGTGACATACTTAGAATAATACCATTTTGTGAATGCTCACCTGTAAAATGGGTATTATAAGTATGTCACACACCCCGCTTCACCCTGCCCTTTTGTATTCTGGATCCTTTATGTGGTGAACTTTGCGTTGTTGTGACTTATTTTTGGCTCTTCCTGGTCCCTTACCTTACTGCTATCTTTATACTGGGTGATGAGTGGGAGGTCCCAGGAAAGGTTTGGCGCCCGCCAAGTCTTCCATTAGTAAATGGATTCGTCAGGCCGTTGGTTTTGTTCTGTGCTCTTGAGGCATCCTGATTTTGGTTGCCATGCTGTGTCAAAGCACCCAGTTCCCCCCTTAAGTCGCCTCTCCTCGGTCCAATGGTGCATGTGCAGGCTCTTGTCCAATCAGAGCCCTTTTCCATGTTTATATCCTTCATTGTCTTTACTGGGGAGCCAGAGCGGCGGCACGTGCGCTCCCACCCAAGCCTATATGAATGGCTGGGGTGAGAGTGCACGCACACTCCCAGAATGCAGCAGCTCATGCTCCCATTTGAAAACCATCACTTATGGCAAACGATACTGATTGAACGAGGGCCCGCGCCTGTGCTGTGCTGGGAGAAAGGTGAGTGATTACTGGTGCCATGGGGGGTTTCACAAAATGGGGCATCCCAATTCTTTCAGATACCAGGGCCATTTGCACTAGTTTTTTTTTTCTTCCACTTTAACCCTGTGGTAATGCTGTAAAGTGAAATAATTGGTTTTAATTTATATACTCCGTCACCAGACTGGAATTAGCATAGTTCTTGTGACTTGGATTGCTGCTTTCCACTGTTTCTATTGTGATTTGCAATGACCCTAGTGTGAAAGTGGCCTTAGTGTTCTTAGAACCTATAAAATGAACTTATAATGGATGCAGGACAAACCGAAACAACCCACTTTTCATTCTGCAGATCTATTGGCCTTATCCCAGTGACCTGGACCTTTTACTTTACACCTGTGCTGTTCGTGCAGTTTAATCTTTGGACTTCACTTTCCTTAGGTGCAGGGGGCCTGAATTTCTTTTAAATTGAGGTTTACTCTATATTGTACATTGGAATACAGCCTATACATGCAGCTCTAATACATGTATTCTTTCTTTACATTTAGGCTATCTTCCAAACTGTATTCAGACAGTGGAAGCCACGCTGGCAGCTGCAAGCATAGGAGCAATATGGAGTGCCACCTCCCCAGACTTTGGGGTCAATGTAAGTCATTTGAATATATAATATATATATTATATATTATTCTCCTATTGTGTACAGAATGTCAGGACAGTTGACCAGACAACAATTTATGGCATTGTGGGAATGTGCTTTTTTCCTGCACGTTCACTTGCTGTGTTCGCATTCGGGGTGTTAAAAAGGAAATACAGTGATTGTAAGTGTCTTCTGTCATTTTACAGTGTAAAAACCTTTATTATTAGTTCCTAGTATACATTTCACAGTTCCATGTTAATTTATGATTCTCTTTGGTCCTGACAGGAACATAGTTGCATAGTTAATACAGTTGGAAAAAAAGACATATGTCCATCAAATTCAACCAAGGGTGTCGGGGTAGGGGAAGTTATTTATTCTAAGTATACAGCACATCCTGCTCCAGATAATTCCTTACGTTTGGGTTATACATCCACAAGATGGCGCTGGACTGCAGAGACAGCAAAAAAGTGTCTCCTCCTGGCCCCCTAATATTCCAGGGACCTCCCACAAATTCCCCAGTTCTTCTCTGCAGTCGGCGCTGCGATGACAAGAAGATGGCTCTCTCTACTCGCAGGTGAGCGGGGCTGTTAGCCTGCGGCCCTGTAGGACTATTCCCACCCGTTCCTCCTTTTTCATGCCTCCCAGCTTTGGCTGCACTGGTCGGGTGACGGTAGGCAGCACTGTTAGGTGCTTAAGGAGCGCTGCTACGACCGCAATCCCCCACCAAAGGGTAGGCGGTATAGGCCCATGGTGAGCCTTATGGGAAGCCCCTCCCGCGCTATCGCCCCTCGCCCCCTGTCCATCTGTGGGCTCCTGTTAGGTTGGCCGCTGCCCTCCTTCGCTCTCCCTGGTATTCTCGGGAGGGGGGTGTGCTGTGTGTTGTTGGTGTATTCTTCACTTTTATTGTTTACGTGGTATGGCTTGGCTTGTGTCGCCGCGCGTGTGTTGGTTGCACTGGTTGTTTTTAAAAATGCCGCCGCGCGTGCTGCTACGGTGTTCCGTGGTCAGCGGCGACTTTACCTCTGGCGCTGCTGCGCCATCATTGGTTGGCATGGTCACGTGGGCGCCTTCGCGCTCTTCGGGGGGGGGGGTCCTTGCGGCTGGGGCGTTCCACATCACTGTCTCTATGCGGCCCGCCCCTCGAGGTATCTGCGGGCGCCATTTTGCCTTCTCGTGCTGCATGGATGGCTTCTACCTACCGCGGTCCGTAGGTGCCCCTGCGGGCTGGCTTATCTTTATTTATTGTTGTGTTTGCATACCACTTATGGGTCTTTTTGTTTGTCTTGCAGGCGGGTCAACCTTTAATTGTGGTTTCTCCCGGCCTATCCCCTCTATTTAGTTGCTATTAGAGGCCTACTCTGCCTTTACCTCCCACTTCTTTAGCAGGTTATTGGGGAATCCCGGGTGACTTTATTGTGTAAATCCCTATTGGCCGGTGGCCGCAATAATCACCATATGGAGGCTTCTCAGGATAATGTGCTTGGGGTTCCTTTGGGACAAGCCCGGCTTCGTGTGTGGTGTTCCCTACTAGTGATGACAATGTGCGGGTCTGTGTAGCCTGTGCCCAGCGGGCATTTGCGCTGCAATCTGGGTTACCTGTGGCTGCGCCTGCGCCCCGTGTGGCTTTGCCCACTCCCCCACTCTTACATCTGACTCCCAGTGAGGTGCATACCAGTGGGGAGTCTCAGCCTGATTTGTCTACCAGGGTGGCTAGTATTGAAAAGCTGATTGCTGGCTCTACGGAGCGTAAGGCCTCGGCTAAGAGGCGGCACCTGGCGTTAACTTATTTTCTATGGAGGCTGAGGAATTTTTTGACCTGGCTGGCTATACCCCCCTGGAAGGGGGGGAATTGTTTTCTGATTCAGAATCATCTGATGAGCAGCCTAAGGGTTATACTGATTCTGGCTCTGACCCATGGGCTCCAGATGATACTGACAGGCTTTTGGCTCACATTTTTGAACCACGGCTCCTCGGCAGCAGGGGGAGTTGTTTCACACGGCTAAGCCTCGTTTGGAGTTTCCTGAGCAAACTCACTTTAATCTTGTGTTCAAGGAGTGGGAGCGACCGAGCAGGCTCCCTGGGGTGCCTAAGAATTGGGATAAGAGGTACCCTTTTCCTGCTGAACTGGTTAAGCGTGGTCGTCCCCTCCAGAAGTGGATGCACCAATTCTGGAGTTGTCCAACACTTCTGTCATGCATTCCCCTGACTCTACTACACTGAGGGATGGTGAGGACCGGCGCATTGATCAGCTGGCTTCCTATGCCTTTGTCTGTGCGGGGTCGGCGCTGCGCCCGGTTTGTGCCTCTGCCATTACAGCTGTGGCTATTAGGACTCTGCTCAAAAGTATTTTAGATGGGGCTCCTGATGAGGCAGCTAGTGCAGAGTATAGTGCTCTTCTGCATGGTGAAGAATTTGTTGCATATGTCCTCTGTGCCTTGGATGATACCATTAGAATGTGTGGCAGGGCTTCTGCCTTGGCGGTGGCTATACGCTGCTCGGTTTCGCTGCACCAGTGGGCAGCTGACAACGCTGTCAAAAAGGCTCTCACTGGGTTCCCCTTTAAAGGGCTGCGTCTTTTTGGGGATCGCCTGGACCTGTTTGCTAAGGGAAGCAAGTTACCCCAGCGCAAGAGAGAGTCTCCTCCCTTTCGGGGTTCAGGTTCCTTTCTTCCCTCCTACCTTGGGTCCAGAGTGGGAAGGGGAGCGTCATTTGCAGGGGCCCGGAGAGATTTCTGGGGCAGAGGACGTGGCTGCCCTGGACCCTCCTGGGGTTGCTAATCGAAGTCTTCCCCCAAGCCCCCTCAGGCATGAAGGGGTGCCCTCACCCATCCGGGTGGGGGGACATCTTCGGCTCTTTGCTCATGTCTGGAGGCGTTATGTCTCAGACCGGTGGATTCAGGAGGTAGTGTCCTCTGGTTACAAGAGAGTTTGCAGCCTGGCCGCCCCCAAGATTCATCAGATCCCGGATGCCTCAAGACCCCCTGTCAGCTCAGGGCCTGTTGCTTGCTGTGCAGAATCTACTGGAGCTGGGGGTCATTTGCCAAGTGCCCTTAGGGGAAAGGGGCAAGGGCTACTATTCCAACCTTTTCACCGTTCCCAAAAGAGATGGGTCTGTCAGACCATCCTGGATTTAAAGCTTCTCAACAAGTTTGTCAGACCCAGGAGGTTTCGCATTGAGACTCTGCGCTCAGCTGTAAGTTCACTACGCCCAGGGGACTTCATGACCTCTGCGGACATCAAGGATGCTTACCTTCATGTTCCAGTCTTTCCAGGTCATCAGAGGTTCCTCAGGTTTGCTCTGGAGGATCAGCATTACCAGTTTGTGGCATTGCCCTTCGGTCTTCAGCTCCCAGGGTATTCAACAAGGTGCTGGCGGGCATTATGGCTCTGCATAGAGCTCAGGGCATTCGCATTCTTCCCTATTTGAACGACATTCTTTTCACTTCTCCGTCCTTCCAACAGGCAGAGCTGGATACTCAGCGGGTGGTGACCACACTGGAGTCATTCAGCTGGGTGATAAACCACTCCAAATCTTCCCTGTCTCCCTCTTTGGTAAAGCCATTTCTGGACATGACTCTGGATACAGCTTGGGCCAGGATCTTTCTTCCTCAGCAGAAGGTGGACAGTCTGCAGGCGCAAGCTCAGCTCCTTCTGTCATGCCCTCATCCTTCCATCAAGCAGGGAATGCAGCTGGTGGGCCTGATGGTGTCCTGGTTCGAGGCGGTTCCTTATGCTCAGTTCCACATGAAGCCTCTTCAACATCACCTCTTGTCTGTATGGGACAGGGACCCTGCATCCCTGGATTAGGTCTTGGTTCTGTCCCCCCTAGCCAGGCGTTCCCTCTCGTGGTGGCTGGACTCAAGGAACCTGTTAGTGGGCAGATCATTTCTGGCCCCTTGCTGGGAGATGGTCACCACGGATGCCAGTCTGACAGGTTGGGGGGGCTTCTGGAGATCCCTAACATTCCAGGGGCAGTGGGGTCCTCAGGAGGCCCACACCCCTATCAACATTCTGGAACTGAGGGCGATCAGGTTGGTGCTAGCCCGCTTGACCCTGCACCTTCGGGGTTGGGCTGTTCAGGTCCGCTCGGACAACCAGACGGCGGTTGCCTACATCAATCATCAGGGAGGGACCCGAAGCAAGGGGGCCCTCAAGGAAGTGTCTCTGATCCTGTCCTGGGCAGATGACAATGTTCCCTGCATCTCAGTTGTGTACATTCCGGGGAATGTACGCAGATGTGGAGATCTGGAGATGTGGATCTGTTTGCATCCCGTCACAATCACAAGCTTACAGTCTTTGTGTCTCTGTCCCAGGACACTCTGGCCTTTGCCGTGGATGCTCTGACAATGCGCTGGCAGGGCTTTCAGCTACTGTATGTCTTTCCCCTGTTTCCCCTGTTGGGCAGGGTTCTGCGAAAGAAGGGGTGCCAGCAATCCTGGTGGCCCCCTGTTGGCCAAGAAGAGTGTGGTTCGCAGACATTGTGCAGCTGGCGGTAGATCAGTACGCTCTGCCCAAGGATCCAGACCTGCTCACTTAGGGGCGGCTTCGCTACCCCAATTTACAAATGCTGGCTTTAACGGCCTGGCTGCTGAAACCTCCATCTTGATGGAAAAGGGGCTGCCTGCCTCTGTTGTTAACACCATGATCAGGGCTAGGAAAAAGTCCTCTTCTTCCATCTACTATAGGGTTTGGCGTATCTACATTGACTGGTGTGAGGCTAAATCTCTTCCCTGTCGTGTGTTTTCTATTCCTAGGATTCTGGAATTTCTCCAACATGGTTTGGATCTGGGGCTTCAACTCAGCACTCTGAAGGGTCATGTGTCTGCCTTGGCTGTTTTCTTTCAGAGATCTTTTGCTCAGCATCATCTGGTCTGGACTTTTTTTCCAGTGGTTTACTCATGTGTGCCCCCCACGTAAGCCTATGTTACCAGTCTGGGACTTGAACTTGGTTCTTTCTGCCTTGCAGGGGTCTCCTTTTGAGCCTGTGCATGAGGCTGCTTTGTCCATTCTTACGCTTAAGGTAGCCTTTTTGGTGGCTATCACTTCTGTTAGGCGTGTTTCTGAGTTGGCAGCGCTCTCCATCAAGCCCCCTTACTTTGAGAGACACCAGGACAAGGTGGTGCTTCACTTTAAAGCAGATTTTCTGCCTAAAGTTGTGTCTGCTTTTCATCTCAATCAGGACATTGTTCTACCTTCTCTGTGCCCTAATCCTAGTAACCCTAAGGAGAGGGCTCTACATTCCTTGGATGTGGTCAGGAACCTGAAGTTCTATTTGGTGGCTACTGAGCCCTTCAGGAAGACTGATGCTCTTTTTGTGGTCCCATCGGGTCCCAAGAAGGGTCTGGCTCCAGCTAAGTCTACTATCAGCAAGTGGATCCGTCAGGCTGTTATTCAGGCCTATTCTGCTAAAAGGAAGGATCCTCCCTTCCGCCTTACTGCTCATTCCACTCGTGCTATTGGTGCCTCTTGGGCCTTTCAGCACCAGGCTTCTGTTGAACGTTTGCAAGGCTGCTACTTGGTCTTCAGTTCATACCTTTTCTAAGTTTTACAAGGTTGATGTTAGGGCCTCAGCTGATGCTGTTTTTGACCGCAAAGTTCTGCAGGCGGCAGTGGTTTAATCTGCTTGTTGTTGCTTTTGGGGATCCCACCCTACCTTACGGACACTGCTATTGGATGTCCCAAATGTAAGGAATTACTATCTGGAGCAGGACGTGCTTTATAATTAGGATAATACAATTCTGTGATTACTCACCTGTATTTTTCATTGTTCTTAGTGCCACTGTATGGTGATTGTTATCATGATTAAAATTGTTTGATTATGGTCATTATTCTCCTCGCTTCTTGCTAACTGCTTGTCAATACTGGGGAATTTGTGGGAGGTCCCTGGAATATTAGGGGCTGGGAGGAGCCACTTTTTTTGCTGTCTCTGCAGTCCAACGCCATCTTGTGGATGTATAACCCAAACGTAAGGAATTACTATCTGGAGCAGGACCTGCTGTATACTCATAATACCAATTCTACAGGTGAGTAATCACAGAATTGTATTTTTTTTGTTTTGCCGATAACACTTTTGTTCCTGTTATCCTGGTTTTATACTTTTGTTCCTGTTATCCTGGAACAAAAGTATAAAACCATTTTAAAGTGGACCGAAACCCAGGATTTTGACAATCCTGGGTTTTGGTCCTTTCGGGCCCCCCCCAGATCGCCGAAGTTAACTCACCTCTTCCCGGTCTACTCAGCGCAGCACGCTTGGAGCCGCTGACGTCACGTTGTCTAAGCCTTCGTCTAAGGCTAGCAGCTCTGAGCGCACTGGCGGCCACATTCCCCGCTTCCCTCTTACAGGGAGCGTGCCCGCGCTGGCCATTCACAAATGCCTGCCACGCGCCCTACTAGAGGGACAGCGGGGATGTGTCCGCACCTCGCGCATGCGCCGTTGGACCGGGAAGCAAGGTAAGTGTATGGGGCGACCAGGGGTTGGAAATCGATCTGCTCTGGAATCTTATCTTATCGTAGTGGGTTTTGGTGCACTTTAAAGCTGCTCAAGCTTTCTTGCATTCTTTATGCCACGTGGTAATTATTGCAGGACCATTTCCTTCTGGCAGCTCTTCATCTTTATTCAGGCTTTATGATGTTTGCTTAGTAAACATAGGTGTGGGTGTAACTGTAGAAGAATAACCATAAAATATATTGCCTGTGTAATCGACTTCTTCTTTCTGAACTAAAAACTATTCAAAAAAGGAAATGCAATTTATTATATTTACTAAGTCACCCATGTAACCCCCCCCCAACCCCCCCCCCATTTTGGTCAGTAGTGTATTTTGTTGTTTGAGGCATCCCCAATTGGTGATGATGTCCGGGTATGTGTATCCTGCGCCCAGCAGGTACTTACACTGCAGTCTAGGTTGCCTGTTGCTGGGCCTGCGCCCCCTCGAGCTTCGCCTACCCCCCCCCCCCCCCACTCCTGCATCTGACTCCCTACGAGGAGCATACCAGCGGGGAGTCTCAGCCTGATTTGGCTGCACGGGTAGCCAGCATTGAGAAACATATTGCTGGGTCTGCCTCGCGTAAGGCTTATGCTAAGAAGCGGCATTTATCTCCAGCCGCCTCCCTCTTTCCTGTGGAAACTGAGGAAATTTGGCTCACATTTTTGAAGTGCTCTGTATCTCCCCTCCTGCCGTGGCTCCGCAGAAACATGGGTGAGCTCTTTCATACGGTTAAACCGCGTTTGGAATTCCGTGAGCAGTCTCACTTTAATAATCTGGTGCTCAAAGAATGGGAGCAGCCTAGCAAGCTGCCAGGGGTGCCCAAGAGATGGGTATCCCTTTCCTGCTGATGTGATTAAGCGTTGGTCATGTCCTCCTGAGGTGGACGCGCCCGTTCTGGGGCTGTCCAATACATCTGTCATGCATTCTCCTGACACTACTACCCTGAGGGATGGTGAGGACCGGTGTATGGACCAACTGGCTTGACATGCCTTTGCCTGCGTGGGGACCGTGCTACGCCCGGTTTGTGCATCTGCCATTACATCTATTGCTATTAAGGGTTTGCTTAAGAGCCTCTTAGAAGGGGCCTCTGATGACGACGGGAGGAGAAGAGTATAGATATCTCCTGCTTTGCTATGAATTTGTTGCATATGTCCTGTCTGCTATGGATGATGCCATTAGAATGTGTGGTAGAACTTCTGCCCTGTTGGTGGCTATACGCCGCTCTGTCTGGCTGCGTTAGTGGGTAGCTGATAATGCTGCTAAGAAGGCTCTCACTGGTTTCCCTTTCAAGGGCCTGCGTCTTTTTTGTGAACGTTTGGATTTGTTTGCCAAGGGCGGTAGGTTACCTCAACGTAGGAGGCCATCTCGGTCCTTTCGGGCCATGGGTGCCCTTCTCCCATCCTTCCGTGGTTCCAGACCTGACCGAGGAGTCTCCTTTATTGGGGCCTGCGGAGATCACTGGGGATGTGGCCGTCTTGGCCTCTCCTGGGGTCCTAAGCCAAAATCCTCACCCAAGCCTCCTCAGGCATGAAGGGGCGCCCTCACCCATCCGGGTGGGGGGACGGCTTCGGCTCTTTGCTCACGTCTGGAGGCTTCACGTCTCAGACCGGTAGATTCAGGAGGTAGTGTCCTCCGGTTACAAGATAGTTTGCAGCCTGGCCGCCCCCAAGATTCATCAAATCACGGATGGCTCAAAACCCCCTGTCAGCTCAGGATCTGTGCCTTGCTGTCCAAAACCTTCTGGAGTTGGGGGTCACATGCCAGGTGCCTTTGAGGGAAAGGGGCAGAGGCTACTATTCCAATCTTTTCACTGTTCCCAAAGAATACGGGTCCATCAGACCAATCCTGGATTTAAAGTGCCTCAACAAATTTGTCAGATTCAAACACTTCCGCATGGAGACTCTGAGCTCAGCTGTCAATTCACTATGCCCAGGGGACTTCATGACCTTTTGTAGACATCAAGGATGCTTATCTTCACATATCAATCCTTCCAGGTCATCAGAGATTCCTCAGGTTCGCTCTGGAGGATCAGCACTACCAATTTGTGGCTCTGCCTTTCGGTATCACCTCGGCTCCCAGGGTATTCACCAAGGTACTGGCGGGCGTACTGGCTCTGCTGAGATCTCAGGGCATTCGCATCCTTCCTTACTTAGACGACATTCTCATCATGTCTCAATCTCTCCAGCAGGCCGAGCTGGATACTCAGCTGGTGGTGTCCACACCGGAGTCCTTCGGCTGGGTGATCAACCACCCCAAGTCTTTCCTGTCACCATCAATGGTGAGGTCCTTTCTGGGCATGACTCTGGATACATCTCAGGTCAAGATTTTTCTACCTCAGCAGAAGGTGGAGAGTCTTCAGGCCCAAGCCAGGTTCCTTATGTCTTGCCCTCATCCCTCCATCCGGCAGGGGATGCAGCTGGTGTGCCTGATGGTGTCTTGCTTGAGGCGGTTCCATACACTCAGTTTCACATGAGACCTCTTCAACTTCACCTCTTGTCGGTATGGGATCGGGACCCTCGGTCCCTGGATCAGGTGTTGGTTCTGTCCCCTCTGGCCAAACGGTCTCTCTCGCGGTGGCTGGACTCAAGAAACCTGTTGGTGGGCAGATCCTTTCTGGCCCCGTGCTGGGAGGCAGTCACCACAGATGCCAGTCTGACAGGTTGGGGGGGGCTTCTGGAAATCCCTGAAATTCCAGGGTCCGTAGGGCCCTCAGGAAGCCCACACCCCTATCAACATTCTGGAATTGAGGACGATAAGGTTGGTTCTCGCCCAATTGACTCCACACCTTCGGAGTCGGGCGGTTCAAGTCCGCTCGGACAACCAGACAGCGATTGCCTACATCAATCATCAGGGAGGGACTCTGAGCAAGAGGGCCCTCAAGGAAGTGTCCCTGATACTGTCTTGGGCAGAGGAGAATGTTCCCTGCATCTCAGCTGTGTACATACCGGGGGTGGAGAATCTGGAGGCAGACTCCCTCAGCAGAGGGACCTTTCATCTGGGAGAATGGTCCCTCAGCAGCAGGGTGTTTCGCTCCCTGTGCCACTGCTGGGGTCCGCCAGATGTGGATCTGTTTGCATCCCGTCACAATCGCAAGCTTCCAGTCTTTGTCTCTCTGTCCCAGGACCCTCTGGCCTTGGCCATGGATGTACTAGCAATGTCTTGGAAGAGCTTTCAGCTTCTCTATGTGTTCCCTCTTTTTCCTCTGTTGGGCAAGATTGCTCAGGAAGGGGTGCCAACCATTCTGGTGGCCCCCTGTTGGCCAAGAAGGGTGTGGTTCGCAGACGTCCTACAGTTGGCAGTAGATCAGTTTGTTCTGCCCAAGGATCCAGACCTGCTCACTCAGGGGCAGCTACGCCATCCCAATTTACAAACGCTGGCTTTAACGGCCTGGCTGCTGAAACCTCCATTTTGATGGAAAAGGGGCTGCCTGCCTCTGTTGTTAATACCGTGATTCGGGCTAGGAAGAAGTCCTCGTCATCCATCTACTATAGGGTATGGCATGCTTACATTGACTGGTGTGAGTCTAAGACCCTTCCCTGTAGGGTGTTTTCTGTCCCTAGGATTCTGGAATTCCTGCAACATGGTTTGGATTTGGGTCTTCAACTTAGTACCCTCAATGGTCATGTTTCTGCTTTGGCAATTTTCTTCCAAAGATCCTTTGCTCACCATTGTCTGGTCAAGACTTTCTTTCAAGGGGTTACTCATGTGTGTCCTCCACGTAAGCCTATGTTACCAGTATGGGACTTGAACTTGGTCTTATCTGCCTTGCAGGGGTCTCCCTTTGAGCCTTTACGCGAGGCCCCTTTGTCCATTTTGACTCTTAAAGTAGTCTTTTTGGTGGCTATCACTTCTGTTAGACGTGTTTCTGAGTTGGCGGCGCTTTCCATTAAACCCCCTTACTTTGAGACACACTAGGACTAGGTGGTGTTTCGTTTTAAGCCAGATTTTCTGCCTAAGGCTGTGTCTGCCTTTCATCTCAATCAGGACATTGTTTTGCCTTCTCTATGCCCTAATCCTAGTAACCCTAAGGAGCGGGTTTTACACTCTGGATGTGGTCAGGACTCTGAAGTTCTATTTGGTGGCTACTGAGGCTCTTTTTGTGCTCCCGTCTGGACCTAAGAAGGGTCTAGCTCCAGCTAAGTCCACTATCAGCAAGTGGATCAGTCGGGCTGTGGTACAGGCCTATTCTGCTAAGGGGAAGGAGCCTCCCTTCCGCCTTACTGCTCATTCTACTCATGCTATTGGTGCATCTTGGGCTTTTCAGCACCAAGCTTCTGTTGAACAAGTTTGAAAGGCCGCTACTTGGTCTTCTGTTCATATCTTTTCTAAGTTTTACAAGGTTGATGTTGGGGCCTTAGCTGATGCTGCTTTTGGTCGCAAAGTTCTGCAGGCGGCAGTGGTTTAAACTGTCTGCTGTTACTTTTTGGGGATCCCACCCTACCTTACGGACACTGCTATGGGATGTCCCAAGTGTAAGGAATATTCTGGAACAGGACGTGCTGTGTACTTAGAATAATACAATTCTGTGATTACTCACCTGTAGAATTATTATACGTATACAGCACGTCCTGTTCCATCCCACCCTTGTTATCATTATTCTTAGTTACCTCTGTATGGTGATTGTTCATATGTTAATCTTTGAATTCTTGTTATTATTATTCTCCCGGCTTCTTGTTAACTGCTTGCCAATACTGGGGAATTTGTGGGAGGTCCCTGGCTTATATAGGAAAACAAGCTGTTTTCTGCAGTACAGCGCCATCTTGTGGATGTATTACTCCGAATGTAAGGAATATTCTGTAACCGGATGTGCTGTATACGTATAATACCAATTCTACAGGTGAGTAATCACAGAATTGTATTTTTACATTCCCCAAATCTAGGTCCGCACCTGGCAGGGGCCTTTACTAATATTAATAATCCAATGCACATCAATATACATAAAAATAATGATCATTTACAAATATGTACTCCAGCAGTATGCAATGAGTGGCAAATAACAAATGCTTTAGTGAAAGGTTAGTATTTCCTGCTATCTATGAAGAGATTATTCAGAAATAAAAGTATTAGTACATAAGCCAACACTCATGCCCCAAACCCCATTATAATGTGTCAAGGGATAATAGTTACCATCCCCTAATTATCAATGGATCCCTTAGTATATGATCCGCCTTTTCTTATTGCCTGCTGATTAGAAGGACAGTCCAGAAACTAAAAGCCACTTACCTGCCAGCCTTCAGGCTCAATCTCTCGCATTCCTTTCGGCACAAATCAGTGGTGGATGCTCATGATAGATAATGTGATTCACCCCCTGCTGCTAATCAACAATGGAGCCTACTGGCAATCGGCAAAGCAGCCTGCTCCCATGTGGCTAGCTGCAGACGCCATAGCTAAATATGTCCGTGTCAGCACGGGAGCCGATGGCTGGTCTTATGTGTCTGTGGTCACCTTCTTTCTTTTCCATTTTTTTTCTTGGCCTATTCTACTCCTCCCTCTTTTTTTCCTCTGCTTAAAGTTATACTAAAGGCAAGCCCAATTGTTGTCCCATTGTCTCAGGCTACAGGTTGCACTGTCCCAAACCTGAAAATTTTTCAAAAAGACCCTGTAGTTATCTTGAAAAGTATTAGAGCATTGGAGAAACAGTGGGTGTGGCAACAGTAATGTGGTGTAAGCACACTGATGAGTGTGAAAAGAGAGGAAGGTGGGGTTTCAGAGCTGCAGATAGAAGCAGCCAATCAGGACGTAGGAGCAAGGAGTGGGGGGTGTTTCCAGTTAGCGGGGTGGGGAGTGAAATCTGAATTGGGATTAGTGATGTCTTCATTAAGGAGACAGACAGAGAAGGAAGTGGAATGCTTAATGAAAGGTAAGCTACTGATATTTTTTAAATTCTGACTTGCCAAATACTAAGTTTTTTTTACTTGATAATTAAACTTTTTAGAATAGTAGAAATTGGAGCTATATGTTGATTCTCATAATGTGCTTGATGATATTGAACTTAAAGCCCAGGCCATCATCCCCTCATTATGCTTATGATTAGAATGTACCTTAGTTTTATTATTAGAAACATGAGCTCGATTAATTCAGCAAATTCAATCTATATGCACATGGTGGAGCTCCTCTCATCGTACCTTTTATATTTTCCTTGTATGAGATTTTCCTGAGAATATCTTTAAGGGCTGAAAACAAAAAAAAATGAATCCTATTAAAAATTCTGAAATTGTATCAATAGAAAGGTTACACTTTCGAATAACTACTTCTGTCTAGAGTGCCGCTTGAGGTTTTTACTTTGTGCCTTCAGTTGACCACTAGAGAGCAGCAGAGCCTTAATAACATGGCGTAATTCTTGCCGCCTTGTATTGTATTAAACTCACTTGCTGATAGAGGCAATCAAGTGTTAACATTATTTCCAGGTTTTTAGTTCTTTTGTAAATGTTCGCTTGTTCTGCAATTCTCACTTCATTAAAAATCAATCCCTTCCTATAATTCTTTATTGCCGTCCAATCAGTTGTGCCGGACACAGGGTCATTGCACTCAATGTTGTGCCAGGCCAAAATTACCCAGTAATGCGCCATCACAGTACATGTCTTCTGACTCATTTCTGGGAGTGTAATTCGGGGCTTTGTTGCCTTCATCACACTTGATTTGACAATTGTCTGTCTTTTCACAGTAAAACATTGACGGCATATCGCTGACGTAAAACCCTTTGCCTTAGTTACATTACACACAGCACAAAGTAGGAAGAAAGATTTCAGATGCTTGGCTTTTGATACTAAAGTAATGGTTTATGTATAGCCAGAGAAGACTGCAATGAGAGCTGTCAAATAAGCACATTTCTTCTGAGAAGGAGGAAAGCTCTACTTCTATACGAATAAATAGCTGGATGTGAAAACTTCACTGAGAGCTGTAGTAAGGGAGACGTGGCCCAAAATTGACTAAAAGTTACTTTAATAAAAGGAAACAAAAATATTTACAGCATTAGTCAATTTCTAAAAAGAAAAGGTTTTGCTGGCAGCCATCACCCTTGGTCATATGTGGCATTTACATGGTCCCAGGAATTCATGAATTAGCCTGTGGGTGCAGAGAACAAGGCATCCCTTTATGCCCATGTACCATTACATACTTCTGAGCCATTAAATGGCAATGCTTTCAAACATTAAAAAATTATCTTAACCCTTTAAGTGCCAAGCACGTAACACCCCCCCGCTAGTTAAAAAAAAAAAACCCTCGTTGGATCCGGCCGGGTCTCCTCTTTAATTTGGTGCCATCCGATCCCCCGTGGGGTCTCGGATGGCTCCAGGAGAGCCCCCAGAATAGCCCCCCCCCCTTCGGCAGCAGCTGCTAACTGTAAAAAAAAAAAAAAAAAAAAAAATGTAAAATGAATTTACTTACCTGTGGTCGCGCTGCCTCCCGACAGGTCTCCTCTTCACTGGGGGGGCCTCCGATCACCCCCCAGGCTCTTCCGTGGTGAGGAGAGGGCAGAAATCTCCCCCCCCCCCCCCCCACTTCCTGGATCGCGACTGCTAGCCCCGCCCCCTGGGGGCAGGGCCGGGTGACATCATTGTGATGTCACCAGCAGCCGGCTTCTTAAGACCAGCACTCAAGACTAAGAATCGGTCTGCTCTAGCAGAGCAAACCCGAGCAGACTGTCAGCTGTCATCGGAGACGCCAGGGGACAGAGGATTGGAGATGAGTAAAGTTAAAAAAAAGTAATTATTCTAAGTGTGCCATACACTCCACTTCGATCTTCATGACATGTGGGGAATCTCCAGTAGAGGGCGAACTTCTGCAGAGATGAATATGCAAAAAAAGAAAGCCCCTCCCAGTCCATATATACCTGGGACCTCCCACCAATTTCCCAGTTCCTTCTCTGCAGGGAAGGTGACAAGACAGAAGATGAAGACTTCTTTACTTACAGGTAAGCCCGTCTATTGTCCCTATTACTGCCAGGACCTTTTCTAAATTGCCCCTGTTTGAGCCTCCCAGCTTAGGCTGCGGGTCCTGGTAAAGGTAGCACTTTTTTGAAGGAGCACTGCTCTACCGTGAGACCTCACTATGGGGTAGGCAGTCATCCAGGTTTTTTGGTGATCCTGGTGTGGGATGCCCCGTCCCTCTAGGCTTATGGCCAGATCCTGGCAGGGTTCCCCCCCTTCTGGGTCCCTTATTCCCCTCCGGGAGGGGGGGGGGGGATTTGCCTGGCCCGGTTGTTGTTCGTTTTTCGTTCTCCCACATATCCCCCTGTGTGTGCGGTGTGTGATTCACTGTGCGTGTGTGCGGGACAGTGATTGTTTTCACTTTTGGGCATGGCCTCAGGCTGTGGTCGGGAAGGCGGTAGCCCCGCCCCCCTCTTTGGCGAGATTCTGTGGCTCGTTTCTAGGGGATCCGCGTTGCTGGGAGGGGGGCATGGCCTGGCGACCGTGCGTTCTACGCTGGCCCGCCCTCCCCCTTCTCTCCCTCTTCCTGCCTGAGGCACTTCTCGGGGGGCCATTTTGACCTGCGCTCTGAGTGGTAAGGGCCGGATGGCCACTTCCTTAGCTTGTATGGGGGCCCCTCTCTAGCGGGGGGCCCCCACTGATTGCGGGCATGTTTGTGTATGTGTGTTTTTTGTGGTAGGTTGCGCATGTCTGGCTGGAATTAGGAGATAATAATATATTATATTATATTTAAGCATGTGTTTTTGCCTTATATATGTAGGATTGCACTGATGTTGCCTGTTTTGTGTGTTACAGATCGCATTGTATATGTGCAATTAAGGGGTTCCTCCTGGTCCTGGGGTCCCTAGTCAAAATCTGTTCACCTCAAATCCTCCCACCGGGACTTTTAAGGGACATCCCGGGTTGCTTAGGCGTAAATTCCTGCGGTCTTGCGACTGACCACAAAAAAATTCACCATATGGAGGCTCCGCAGGATACTGGGCTCGGGCTCCCTCTGGAACAAATCGGGCCATGTGTGGGGTATCCCTTACGGGGGAGAATGTGCTGATCTGTATACCATGCGCACAAAAGGCCATAACGCGGCAGTCTGGTACCCAGCCTTCTGGGTCGGCTCCTCCCGCTTCATCGCCTTCCCCCTCCCCACCTTATCCGTACCCTGAGTGACATTGGTGCCAGCAGGGAGCCGCTCTCTGATGTTTGGGCTAGGTTGGCCAGCATCGAGAAAATTATTGCTAGCACGGTGGGCAAGAAGGCCCAGGCTAAAAAGAGACATTTGTCGTTGGCCCAGCCCTTGTGGGATGTTGACGACGATTCCGCTGATTTGTCAGATTATTCCCCGTTAGAGGAGGGGGAATTGTATCAGGAAACAGAGGCTGACTATGTTCAGTCTGGGAATGCCGATGTCGGGCAGGCGCTGGGGGATGCCGTAGATACGGCCACTGTTTTGTCACATTTATTAGAGGTGTTGGATATTGAACCGCCTGAGGCGCCCCCTCTCAAGAAGGGGGAATTTTTGGGGGCCTGCAAGCCCCGTCTGGAATTCCCTACCCAGGGTCACTTTGATGCGCTGATCCTTAGAGAATGGGAGAGGCCCAGTCTGCTTCCTGGTGTTCCTCAGAGATGGGATAAGTATCCTTTTCCGGTGGAGGCGGTTAAGCGCTGGTCTTCTCTTCCCGAGGTCGATGCGCTAGTTTTAGGTTTGACTAACTCTTCTGTGCTGAACACCCCTGACGCCACTTCCCTTAAGGATGGCGAGGATAAGCGCCTTGATCAGATGGCGTGCCACGCATTTGCCAAAGTGGGCTCGGCCCTGCGGCCTGTTAGTGCATCTGCCCTGGTGTCGCTTGCTACCAGATCTCTTATCAGGGACTGGCTGAATAACGCTCAGTTTGATCCAGCTGGTGCTGAGTTCACTATCCTTGAGAGATGCGAATTGTTCATGGATATTCTTAGTATACAGTACGTCCTGCTCCAGATAGATTACTTACACTTGGGTTATCCTCCGCCAGATGGCGCTGCACTGCAGAGACATGTAAAAACAGGCTCCTCCCGGCCCCTCAAATACCCGGGGACCTCCCACAAATCCCCAGATTTCTCTGCAGTGCTTACTGCGAAGACATGAAATTATCACTCTCTCGCAGGTGAGCGGGGCTATTAGCCTGTGGCCCTGTTGGACTATTCCCACCCGTCCTTCGTGTGATGTGCCTCCCAGCCTGGGCTGCGCTGGTCGGGTGAAGGTAGGTGGCACCATGCGTGCTTATGGAGCGCTGCTCCACCGCAGTCCCCCACCAAAGGGTAGGCGGTATAGGCTGATGGTGAGCCTTATGGGATGCCCCTCCCGCCTTATTACCACATGCCCCGTGTAGCGGTGGGTCCTGTACAGAGGGCCGTCATCCTCCCTCATTCTCCCCGTAGCCTTCGGGGGGGGAAAGAAGGGGGGGTGTGGGTTAGTGCGTATAGTGATTACGTGTATGACTAGATATGTGGTGTCAGCCGCCGCGCTGACTTGTCTGTTTTACTATTACATGGCCGCCGCGCGCGTCTTTTCCTTCATTTGGATGTCCGCGCCGGACGGCGGCGTTACCTCAGATGCTTCTGCGTTATTATTGGCTGCTGTCTGTGGGCTTCGCGCTCTTCGGGGGGGGGGCCTGGTCTGGCGCGCTCCGCGTCACGGCCCGCTCTGGCCCGCCCTTCGAGGTTCGTTCGGCGCCATTTTGTACAGTCGCGCGCGAATCCAGTGGCTTCTCCCGGCCCGGTGTAATTGTTAGTTGGGCCTAGTATAATTACTCCCACTTCCCTAGCGGGTTATTGGGGCATCCAGGGTAGCTTACAGCACCAATCCCTACTGGCCTATTGTGCCTATTAATCATCATATGGAGGCATCCCAGGATAATGTGACCGGGGTTCCTTCGGGACAAGCCCGGCTGTGTGTAGCTTGTGGGGTCTCACCTATCAGTGGTGGCAGCGCACGGGTCTGTGTTCCTTGCGCACAGCAGGCGCTAACGTTGCAACCCGCCCCTCCGGTGGCTGGGCCTGCACCTCGTCTCACTTCACCTACTCCCCCAAGCTTGAGTCTCACCCCCATTGAATTGCATACAAGCGGGGATTCTCAACCTGATGTGTCTGCTAGACTGGCCAGTGTTGAAAAATTGATTGCTAATACCTTAGCGTGTAAGACCACCGCTAAAAAGCGTCACTTAACACCTGATGCCACTCTTTTCCCCATGGAGTCTGATGAGTTGTTGCATCTATATGGCTACACCCCATCGGACGAAGGGGAACTGTTCTCTGACTCAGGGTCATCTGACGAGAGACCCAGGGGTCAGGACGATTCTGGCTCTTACCCCTGGACCCCGGATGATACTGACAGACTGCTGGTTCAGATTTTTATGGTTTTGTCCATCTCTCCCCCTGTTGCGGCTCCCAGGCAAAGGGGTGAGCTTTTTCATACTGCTAAGGCTCGTTTGGAATTTCCGGAGCAAACTAATTTCAGTAACCTCGTGCTTAAGGAGTAGGAACGTCCCAGTAGACTTCCCGGTATACCTAAGAGTTGGAACAGAAAGTATCCCTTTCCTGCTGATATGGTCAAGTGCTGGTCATCGCCCCCTGAGGTCGATGCTCCTATTCTAGGACTGTCTAACACCTCTATTATGCACTCCCCTGACACTACTACGCTGCGGGATGCTGAGGACCGGCGCATTGACCAATTGGCGTGCCATGCATTTGTGGGGGCGGCGCTGCGCCCGGTTTGCGCCTCGGCCATTACGTCTCTGGCGCTCAGGGCCCTGATCAGAAGTGTACTTGAAGGTCCTGATGAATTGCCACCTGATACGTTTAATGCACTGTCTAACTGTGTTGTGTTTGTAAACTTTATCCTATCTGCCTTGGATGATGCCATTAGGATGGATGATGCCATTAGGATGTGTGCGAGAACTTCTGCCTTGGCAGTAGCTATACGCCGCATGGTCTGGCTGCGCCAGTGGGCTGCTGACAATGCTGCAAAGAAGGCCCTTACTGGGCTTCCATTTAAGGGGCTACGCCTGTTCGGGGACCGCCTAGACCTTTTTTGCTAAAGGAGGTAAGTTACCCCAGCGCAGGCAGCAATCTCGGCCCTTTCGGGGCCAGGGCCCCCTTTCACTCCCCTACCGCGGTGCTAAGCAGGGAAAAGGGGTGTCCTTCGTGGGGGCTCGTGCAGATTCCTGGCACAGGAGCAGAGGACGACGTCCTGGCTCATCCTGGGGGTCAAAGCCCAAATCCTCTCCCAAGCCCCCTCGGGCATGATGGGGCGCCCTCGCCTGTCGGGGTGGGGGGACGGCTACAGCACTTTGCGCACGTCTGGAGGCACCACGTCTCAGACCGGTGGATTCAGGAGGTAGTGTCCTCTGGTTACAAGATAGTTTGCTGTGCGGCCCCCCACAAAATTCATCAGGTCCCGGATCCCCCAGGACCCTGTCTCAGCTCAGGTCTTGATGCAGGCCGTGCAAGGCCTTCTGGGTCTGGGGGTCATTTGCAGGGTCCCCTTAAGAGAAAGAGGCAAGGGGTTCTATTCCAACCTTTTCACAGTTCCCAAAAAAGATGGGTCAGTCAGGCCCATTCTGGATTTAAAGATCCTCAACAAATTTGTCAAGAACAGGCGCTTTCACATGGAAACTCTGCGCTCGGCCATCGGCTCCCTGCGCCCAGGGGATTTCATGACGTCTGTGGACATCAAAGATGCTTACCTTCACATCCCTGTGTTCCCGGGACACCAAAGGTTTCTCAGATTCGCGTTGGAAGATCAACATTACCAATTTGTGGCCTTGCCATTTGGCCTCACTTCAGCTCCCAGAGTGTTCACCAATGTGCTGGCGGGGGTGATGTCTCTGGTAAGGTCAAGGGGCATACGCGTGCTGCCCTACCTGGACGACATACTCATCACCTCTCGGTCGCTACAGCAGGCAGAGTTGGACACTCAGCTGGTGGTGTCCACCCTGGAGTCCTTCGGCTGGGTGATCAATCACCCCAAGTCCTCTCTGTCCCCTTCCTCGGTGACCCCATTCCTGGGAATGATTCTGGATACGGTTCAGTCAAGGATATTCCTTCCTCAACAGAAGGTGGAAGCTCTAACTGCGCAGGTGAGGTTCCTGCTATCGTGTCCCCAGCCCTCCCTCAGGCAGGGAATGCAGTTGGTGTGCCTGATGGTGGCATGCTTCGAGGCGGTGCCCTTTGCTCAGTTCCATTTGAGGCCTCTACAACTTCACCTTCTGTCAGTATGGGACAAGGACCCAACGTCCTTGGACTGGGTCTGTGCGCTTCCCCCCTTGATCAGACGGTCCCTTTCATGGTGGCTGGACCACAGGAACTTGCTGGGGGGCAGGTCCTTTCTGGCCCCCTCCTGGGAGACGGTCACCACGGATGCCAGTCTGTCAGGATGGGGGGGATCCTGGAAGTCCCTGCGGTTCCAGGGGAGGTGGGGTCCTCAGGAGGCCCACTTACCCATCAACATTCTGGAACTACGGGCAATCAGGTTGGTACTGGAGCATTTGACCAATCACCTGAGGGGTCCGTCTGTGCAGGTGTGCTCAGACAACAGGACGGCGGTTGCCTACATCAACCATCAGGGAGGGTCCCGGAGCAGGGGGGCCTCCAGGAGGTGTCGCGGATTCTGACATGGGCGGAGGCCAATGTTCAATGCATTTCGGCTGTGTACATCCCGGGGGCAGAGAATCTACTGGCAGACTCTGAGAATGGGGACCTCTCGTCAGGGAGAGTGGTCCCTCTGCAACAGGGTATTCCAGTCCCTGTGTCACCGTTCGGGTCTACCGGATGTGGATCTGTTTGCATCCCGTCACAATCACAAGCTCCAGGCTTGTCTCCCTGTCTCAGGATCCTCTGGCCTTGGCCACAGATGCCCTGTCCATGTCATGGCAGGAATTTCGGCTCCTGTATGTCTTTCCTCCATTCCCCCTGCTGGGCAGGGTCCTGCGCAAGATTACTCTGGAAGGGGTGCCAGTGATTCTGGTGGCCCCCAGGTGGCCAAGAAGAGTGTGGTTCGCAGACGTGGTGCAGATGGCAGTAGACCAGTACGTTCTGCCAGGAGTGCCAGATCTGCTCACTCAGGGCCCATTACGCCATCCCAATTTACAAACTCTGGCTTTGACGGCCTGGCTGCTGAAACCTCCATCTTGATGGAGAAAGGCTTGTCTGCCTCGGTGGTTGAGACCATGGTGAAGGCTAGGAAGAAAACTTCTTCTTCCATCTATTATAGGGTATGGCGTACCTACATTGACTGGTCTGAGTCTAGGTCTCTCCCCCGGCGAGTGTTCTCAGTTCCCAGGGTTCTGGAGTTCTGGAGTTTTTACAGCATGGGTTGGAGTCGGGTCTCCAACTCAGTACTTTGAAGGGTCAGGTTTCTGCTCTGCCGGTCTTCTTTCAGAAGGCTTTTGCTCAGCATTCTTTGGTTAAGACTTTCTTTCAGGGGGTTACTCATGTGCGTCCCCCACAAAAACCTATGGTCCCTGTTTGGGATTTGAACTTGGTCTTGGCTGCCTTGCAGGGTGCTCCCTTTGAACCTATTCAGGATACTGCTCTGGCTGTACTTGCCCTCAAGGTTGTCTTTCTGGTGGCTATTACTTCGGTAAGGCGTGTGTCTGAGCTGGCGGCTCTGTCTATCCAGCCCCCATACTTTGAGAGACACCAGGACAAGGTGGTGTTCCGCTTTAAGCCGGACTTTCTGCCTAAGGTGGTGTCTGCTTTTCATTTGAATCAAGATATTGTTCTTCCTTCCTTTGTGCCCTAATCTTAGCAATGCTAAGGAAAGGGTTTTGCATTCCTTGGATGTGGTCAGGTGTCTGAAGTATTACCTAGTAGTCACTGCGTCCTTCAGGAAAACTGATGCTCTTTTTTGTGGTCCCTTCTGGTCCTAGGAAGGGTTTGGCTCCTGCCAAGTCTATTATCGGCGAATGGATCCGTCAGGCTGTGATTCAGGCCTATTCTGCTAAGGGGAAGAATCCTCCCTTCCGCCTTACTGCTCATTCTACTCGTGCTATTGATGCCTCTTGGGCCTTCCAGCACCAGGCTTCTGTTGAACAAGTTTGCAAGGCCGCTACTTGGTCTTCTGTTCATACCTTTTCAATGTTTTACAAGGTTGATGTTAGGGTCTCAGCTGATGCTGTTTTTGGCCGCAAGGTTTTGCAGGCGGCAGTGGTAAAAACTGTCTGCTGTTACCTTTTTTGTTGGGGATCCCACCCTACTTTATGGACACTGCTATTGGATGTCCCAAGTGTAAGTAACCTATCTGGAGCAGGACGTACTGTATACTAAGAATAATACAATTCTGTGAAATACTCACCTGTAGAATTGGTATTATAAGTATACAGTACGTCCTGCTCCACCCCACCCTGGTTTTTGCATTATTCTGGATCCCCTGTATGGTGATTGTTATTGTTATAACTTGCCAGTTTTTGGGTGGTTGAACTCTCCCGGCATCTTGTTCACTGCTTTTCAATGCTGGGTATTTGAGGGGCCGGGAGGAGCCTGTTTTTACATGTCTCTGCAGTGCAGCGCCATCTGGCGGAGGATAACCCAAGTGTAAGTAATCTATCTGGAGCAGGACGTACTGTATACTTATAATACCAATTCTACAGGTGAGTATTTCACAGAATTGTATTTTTGTCATGGCTGCGATGGAGGATTCTATTGTCGTGTGTAGTAGGACTTCAGCCTTACTGGTGGCTATGCGCAGATTGGTCCGACAGGGGATGAAACTGGTGGGCTTGATGGTATCTTCCTTCGAGGCGGTACCATTTGCACAGTTTCACATGAGATCTCTTCAACTTCACCTATTGATGCATTGGGATAGGTGTTCGCAGTCATTGGATCAACCTTTCAGGATGTCTCCCAGGGTTCGGCAGTCCCTTCGGTGGTGGCTGGAATCGAGCAACCTGTTGAAGGGCAGATACTTTCTGTTCCCTTGTTGGGAGACGGATGCCAGCATGTCGGGCTGGGGAGGTTATTGGAGAAGTCATCAGTTCAGTGGGGTGTGGGGTCCTCAGGAGGCTCACACCCCCATCAATGTCTTGGAGCTCAGAGCCATCCGGCTGGTCCTGGCTCAGCTGACCTCACATTTACGGGGTCTGCCGGTTCAGGTTCGTTCGAACAACCGAACGGCGGTAGCTTACATCAATCACCAGGGAGGGACTCGCAGTAGGAGTGCCCTCAGGGAAGTCTCTCTGATCCTGCACTGGGCGGAGAGCAATGTTCCTTGCATTTCGGCAGGCTATATTCCGGGAGTGGAGAACACGGAGGCGGATTCCCTGAGCAGGGGATCCTCTCGCCAAGGAGAGTGGTCTCTCAACCTCGAGGTTTTTCTGGATCTTTGCCGCAAGTGGGGGACTCCGGAGGTGGATCTCTTTGCCTCGAGGCACAGTCACAAACTTCCGGCCTTTTGTGTCTCTTTCTCAGGATCCTCTATCTCTGGCAGTGGATGCCTTGTCCCTTGCTTGGAAGGATCTGGGTTTTCTGTACCTGTTTCCGCCCGTCTCCATGCTGGGCAAGGTAGTTCGCAAACTGGTTCTAGAAGGGGCACCAGAGATTCTGGTGGCTCCAAGGTGGCCAAGAAGGGTTTGGTACGCAGACGTCGTAAGGATGGCCGTAGATCCATACCGGCTTCCCTTGCCGGATCTGCTATCTCAGGGTCATCTACTTAACCCCAATTTACAAACGCTGGCTTTGACGGCTTGGCTGCTGAAACCTTCTTATTGAAAGAGGAAGGTTTGTCTGAGGCTGTTGTTCAGACCTTGATTAGGGCTAGGAAGCGGTCCTCTTCTGGCATTTACTATAGGACTTGGAGGTCCTATATTGATTGGTGTGAGGCTAGGGCCTTGCCTTGCAGGGTGTTTTCGATACCCAGGATTTTGGAGTTTCTTCAGCATAATCTGGATCTTGGGTTCCATCTTAGTACCTTTGAAAGGACAGGTTTCTGCTCTGTCGGTTTTCTTCCAGAGGTCTTTTGCCGTATACCCGCTGGTTAAGACCTTTTTCCAAGGGGTCGCGCATGTGCGGCCCCCTCGGAAGGCTGTAGTTCCTGTTTGTGATTTGAATTTGGTTCTTTCGGCTCTGCAGGGTCCTCCTTTTGAGCCGTTACAGGATATTGCTCTTTCGGTTCTCACTCAGAAGGTTGCTTTCTTGGTGGCTATTACCTCTGTTCGACGTGTCTCTGAGTTGGCGGCTCTGTCAATTCAGGCCCCTTACTTTGAGAGACACCAGGATGAGGTGGTTATTCTAAGTATGTCACACACCCCACTTCAGACATTAATTCATTAACATGGGGTACTCACCGCTAGGTGGCGCTGCTTTGCAGAGAAGTCCAGAAAAAGCAAGCCCCTCCCGGTCTATACATACCTGGTATCTCCTAACAATTCCCCAGTGTTCTTCTCTGCAACGTGGCGACAAGACAGAAGAAAGAAGTCTCCTGCTTGCAGGTAGCCGGGGTATCACCCCGACCCCCCCTACGGTCTATTTCTGCCCGGCTTTTTTGTCCCTTATCCCCTTATTTAATGGTAGCCTCCCAGCTTAGGCTGTAGGCTGGGCAAGGGTAGATGGCACATTGGTGCCTAGGAGATTAGCTCCTCCACTCGACCCTATATTATGGGGCATAGTGGTGATCCGGTGTGGTGATCCGGACGTGGGATGCCCCAGCCCTTATATTCCCCTTAGTGTTTACCTAATCCTTATACTGGGTGTGTATGTGTGTGTGTGTGTGTGTGTGTGTGTGCGTGTTTCTTTGTCTGGGACGGGCGGTCTTGGTATGGGGCCGTCCTGTTTTCGGGGGCTTGGGCTCCCTGAACCCCGGTATTTTGGCCAGGTGGGGTCGGGTCGGGTGGGGGTGCCCGCCGGCCTGTTACTCGCCGGTTTCATGCCCTGTCTGCCGGTGGGCAGACTTTGATTTTACGGTGGGCGGGGCCGGGCGGCGCGCTGCGCCACCGGCCCGCCTGTGTGGAAGCGCCGGGGACCCTGCCTTAGGCGGGCGGGACCGCGCGTTTTTTGTTTTGAGGGGCGGGGCCCGCGCCGTGTCTGTCAGAAGCGCGTAGTGTCCTGTTAGATGGGGAGGGGCGGGGCTACACGGGTCCCGCGCTCGCTGAGGCCGCCGCCTCTCCTCTCTGTCTTTTGCCGTCCAGGCGCCATTTCGCGGGGGCTCAGGTAGGCTCTTGGCCTTAAGTACAGCGTCGGAGCGTCCTGTTAGAGGAGCGCTCAGTGAGGGGGGACTGCTATGTCTGCTATGTTTTATTATTGGGGCACTATCCAGCTGCCTGTATTATGGCTGTTATTGGGTCTGCGCCCCTCTCCCCCTCCTGTCTCTCTCTGTCCCCCCCCCTTCCCCCCCCCTCTCGTTGGGGGCGACGGCAGGGTGCTCCAGCCAGGCTTTGGGCGTACTGGCTGGTAGTTTTTTATATATTTTACTGGTGTAATGCCTGTACTCTTGGTCAGTGTTGATTGATTGAATGTTTTTTTGTGTTTTTCAGATAATATCCGGGATTCAATCATACAGGGCTCTCCCGGTCTTATATACCTGGTTGGTTGGGGGTTGTCTTAGAGTCCCTTGCAAATTCCCAGGGTTTTGTTACACATATATATATTTATCCCTATTAAAACCCCAGAGGGGCATCCCGGGTCGCTTATTGCGTAAATCCCTGAGGGCTGCGAATACCATAAATTCACCATTATGGAGGCTACCAGAGATACCGGAACTAGTCCTTCGGGGCAGTCCAGGCTGTGTGGGGGATGTGGGACTCTGCTCCCAGGGGACGATGTGATCGTTTGTATTCCATGTGCACAGCAGAACATTGAGCGCCAGTCCGACACCTCGGTGCCTGGGACTTCTTCTACCGCGCCTTCTCCCTCCCCTCCTCGCCTGTTCCGGACCCCGTGCGACGTGGTCGTTGGGGGTGATTCGCAATCTGAGGTAGGCGCCCGGTTGGCCAGCCTCGAGAGAATGTTTTCCGCTATGGCCGCTCAGAAGGCTCCTGCCAAGCGAAAACATCTGTCTCCGCCTCCGCAGGACTCCGATGAGGAAGTTGAGGTACTGGATTGGTCGGATCGTCCCCTCGAAGAGGGGGAGCTTATTGAGGAGACAGAGGATTCAGAGGTTCAGCAGTTGTCTAGCGCTGAGGGGGACTTGATAGAGGGGCCCCCTCTTGATACGCCCACTATTCTGGCTCAAATGTTTGAGGTTTTGGATTTGGATCCGCCGGAAGTTACTCCTCGGCCTAAGGGTCAGCTTTTTGGGGGTTCCAAGCAGCGCTTGGAGTTTCCCAGTCAGCAGCATTTTGAGGACGTGGTCCTTAAGCAGTGGGAGCAGCCTACGCGGCTTGTCGGGGTCCCGCCTAGTTGGGACAAGAAGTATCCTTTTCCAACGGATTTGTTTAAGCGGTGGTCTGTTTCCCCCGAGGTGGATGCTCCGGTTTTGGGGCTGTCTAATTCGGCGGCTGTTCACTTCCCTGATACTACTTCTCTCAAGGATGGCGAGGATCGCCGGATTGATCAGCTGGCCCGTCATGGCTTTGTCTGTGCGGGTTCGGTTTTGAGGCCTGTTTGTGCTTCCGCCTTTTTGTCTTTGGCGGTTAGGTCCATGGTCAGGGATTTAGGTGTGGACCTTGATCCTACCTGTGAGGAGTCTCTGGCTCTTAAGCGTTGTGAATCCTTTTTGTCGTTTATCCTGGCCGCTCATGAGGATGCCATGTTGATGTGTGGCAGGGCTACGGCTCTGCTGGTGGCTATTCGTCGTTCAGTGTGGCTGAAACAGTGGACAGCTAACTTTAATTCTAAAAGATCGCTTACGGCCCTTCCCTTTCAGGGTTTGAGGCTTTTTGGTGAAAAGCTGGATTCTGTTGCCAAGGGGGGCAAGCTACCTCAGCGCAAGAAATTTCGCCGTTCCTTTCGGGGGACAGCCTCTTTTACTCCGTCCTTTCGGGGAGCCAGAGCCGGCAGGGGTGCGGGCTTCCCGGCCTCCAGGGGCGCCAGCTGGAATAGGGGTAGAGGCCGTGGCCGTCCCGTTCACGCCTGGGGTTCCAAGCCCAAGCCTGCGGCCAAGCCCGTTCAGCAATGAGGGGGCGCCCTCACCCGTACGGGTGGGGGGACGGTTGCGACTCTTCTCCCGGGTATGGGACCAGGAGGTCTCGGACAGGTGGATCCGGGAGGTGGTGTCGGCCGGTTACAAGCTGGAGTTCGAGTCCCGCCCTCCTCTAAGGTTTTTCAGGTCTCGGGTGCCCTCGGATCCTTTGGCCGCAACGGGGCTCCTGGCGGCGGTAAGGAATCTTCTGGAATTGGCAGTCATCTGCCCGGTCCCTCCTTCAGAGGTGGGGCGCGGGTTTTATTCCAATCTCTTCACTGTACCCAAAAAGGACGGTTCGTTCCGTCCGATCCTCTATTTGAAGCTTCTCAACAGATTTATTCGTCCCCGGAAGTTCCGCATGGAAACCCTGCGGTCTGCGATCGGTGCACTTCGGCAGGGGGACTTTATGACGTCCATAGACATCAAGGATGCTTACCTTCACATCCCGATCTTTCCGGCTCATCAGCGGTTTCTTCGCTTTGTGGTGGAGGATCGGCATTTTCAGTTTGTAGCTCTTCCGTTCGGCCTCACATCTGCGCCGAGAGTGTTCACCAAGGTGTTGGCGGGAGTGATGGCCCTGCTCAGAGCTCAGGGGATTCGCATTGTACCTTACCTGGACGATCTCCTCATCATGGCGCCTTCCTTCAGTCAGGCGGAAGGGGACACCAGTTTGGTGGTGTCTATGTTGGAGAGGTTCGGCTGGGTGATCAATTACCCCAAGTCCTCTCTGGTCCCGGCCAGGGTGGTGACTTTTCTGGGGATGTCATTGGACTCTTGCCTGCACAGAGTCTTTCTCCCCCAGGCCAAGGTCCTTTTGATTCAGGAATTGGTTCAGCTTCTTCTTTCCAATCCTCGCCCGTCCATTCGGCTAGGAATGAGACTGGTGGGGTTGATGGTGGCCTCGTTCGAGGCAGTTCCCTTCGCACAGTTTCACACACGGACGCTTCAGCTTCATCTTTTGGCGTCTTGGGACCGGCGACCGCTGTCGTTGGATCGGTCCTTCCGGATGTCCCCTCGGGTTCGGCAGTCTCTTCTGTGGTGGATGGTCTCGGACAATCTTCTGAGGGGCAGGTCGTTTCTGACCCCGCTTTGGGAGACTGTCACCACGGATGCCAGTTTGTCAGGATGGGGAGGTTTCTGTAAGGATCTTCAGTTTCAGGGGCAGTGGGACCCTCGGGAAGCTCACTTGCCCATCAATGTTCTGGAGTTGCGAGCCATCAGGTTGGTTCTGTCTCAATTGACACATCATTTGCAAGGCCTGCCGGTGCAGGTGCGGTCGGACAATCGGACGGCGGTTGCTTACATCAATCACCAGGGAGGGACTCGCAGTCTGGGTGCCCACAGAGAGGTGTCTCTGATTCTTGTTTGGGCAGAGACTCATGTCCCTTGCATCTCGGCAGTTTACATTCCAGGAGTGGAGAACACGGAGGCGGACTTTCTGAGCCGGTGTTCGTCCCGCCGGGGGGAATGGTCTCTCCATCCCCAGGTGTTTCGGTCCCTGTGTCTTCGGTGGGGGACGCCGGAGGTGGATCTGTTTGCCTCTCGTCACAATCACAAGCTTCCGACGTTTCGTGTCTCTGTCCCAGGACCCTCTGGCTCTGGCGGCGGATGCCATGGCCCTGAGCTGGAGGGATCTGGGGTTTCTTTATCTGTTTCCTCCGATTCCCATGCTGGGCAGGGTTCTGCGAAAGCTGGTTCAGGAAGGAGTTCCCGCCATTCTCGTGGCTCCAAGGTGGCCAAGGCGGGTGTGGTTCGCGGACATCGTTCGTCTGGCAGTGGATCAGCTCGATCTGCCTCTTCGGCCAGATCTTCTCACTCAGGGTCAGTTGTGTTACCCCAGTTTACCAACGCTGGCTTTGACGGCTTGGCTGCTGAAACCTCCATCTTGAAGGAGGAAGGTCTTTCGGATTCGGTCATTCGGACTCTTATTAGTGCTAGGAAGAGATCCTCTTCTTCCATCTACTATAGGGCTTGGAGATCGTATATTGATTGGTGTGAATCTAGATCTTTGCCCTGCCGGGTCTTTTCCGTTTCCAGGATTTTGGATTTTCTTCAGTCAGGGCTGGACTCTGGTCTTCAGCTGAGTACTTTGAAGGGGCAGGTTTCTGCCTTATCTATTTTTTTTTCAGAGGTCTTTTGCAAGCCATTCTTTGGTCAAAACTTTTTTCCAGGGGGTTTCGCATTTGCGGCCTCCTAGGAAGCCGTTGCTCCCTGTTTGGGATTTGAATTTAGTTCTTTCTGCCTTTCAGGCTCCTCCCTTTGAGCCTTTGCGGGATATTGCCTTGTCTACTCTGACTCAGAAGGTTGCCTTTCTGGTGGCCATCACTTCTGTTCGGCGTGTTTCAGAGCTGGCGGCCCTGTTGATTCAGGCCCCTTATTTTGAGAAACATCAGGACAAGGTGGTTTTCAGATTCAAGCCGGACTTTCTTCCTAAAGTGGTCTCTGCTTTCCATCTTAATCAGGACATTGTTCTTCCTTCTTTGTGTCCTAAGCCTAAGAATGACAAGGAGAGTGCGTTGCACTGCTTGGACGTGGTACGTTGTGTCAAGTTCTATCTGCGTACTACGGCTCCTTTTCGTAAGACGGATGCCTTCTTCGTGGTGCCCTGTGGGCCTAGGAAGGGTTTGGCTCCGGCCAAGTCTTCTATTAGTAAATGGATTCGTCAGGCGATTGTTGGAGCCTATTCTGCCAAGGGGAAGGCTCCCCCTTTTCGTGTTACTGCTCATTCTACTCTTGCTGTTGGTGCGTCCTGGGCTTTTCAGCACCAGGCTTCGGTTGAGCAGGTTTGTAAGGCTGCTACCTGGTCTTCGGTTCACACCTTTTCAAAGTTTTATAAGGTTGATGTGCGGGCTTCAGCGGATGCTGTTTTTGGCCGCAAGGTTCTGCAGGCTGCAGTGGTTTGAGTGTGTCTGCATTATTGCCTGGTTGGATACCCTCCCCATTTTGGACACTGCTGTTGGATGTCCCATGTTAATGAATTAATGTCTGAAGTGGGGTGTGTGACATACTTAGAATAATACCATTTTGTGATTACTCACCTGTAAAATGGGTATTATAAGTATGTCACACACCCCACTTCACCCGCCCTCTTTGGTATCCTGGCTCTTTATATGGTGAAGTTGTGTTTATTCACAGTTGAGGGTTACTTTTGTGTTTTGGTCTCCTGGTATCTTGCTTTTATTGCTGTTTGAATACTGGGGAATTGTTAGGAGATACCAGGTATGTATAGACCGGGAGGGGCTTGCTTTTTCTGGACTTCTCTGCAAAGCTGCGCCACCTAGCGGTGAGTACCCCATGTTAATGAATTAATGTCTGAAGTGGGGTGTGTGACATACTTATAATACCCATTTTACAGGTGAGTAATCACAAAATGGTATTTTTCGTTTTAAGCCGGATTTCCTCCCTAAGGTGGTGTCTGCTTTCCACCTCAATCAGGATATTGTTCTCCCTTCCTTGTGTCCTAAGCCTAACAATGACAAGGAGAGGGTTCTGCACACTTTGGACGTTGTTCACTGTGTGAAGTACTATTTGGTGATTACTTCTTCCTTCCACAGGACGGATGCCTTTTTCGTGGTGCCCTGTGGGCCCAGGAAATGTTTTGGCACCTGATAAGTCTACGATTAGCAAATGGATTCGTCAGGCCATTGTTGGGGCCTATTCTGCTAAGGGGAGGACTCCTCCTTTTAGGGGCACTGCGCACTCTACTTGTGCGGTTGGTGCGTCCTGGGCTTTTCAGCACCAGGCTTCTGTTGAACAAGTTTGTAAGGCTGCTACTTGGTCTTCCATTCATACTTTTTCCAAGTTTTACAAGGTTGATGTGTGGGCGTCAGTGGATGCTGTTTTTGGCCGCAAGGTTCTGCAAGCTGCAGTGGTTTGAGTTGGTACATTCTTTACTGTTTCTGGTTCCCACCCATGATGGACACTGCTATTGGATGTCCCACATGTCATGAAGATCGAAGTGGAGTGTATGGCACACTTAGAATAATACCGTTTTGTGAGTACTCACCTTTAAAACGGGTATTATGAGTGTGCCATACACTCCACTTCGCCCCACCCCCCTTTTTTCAGGTATTCTGGGGCTTTTATATGGTGAACCATTGGTTTTGATTGTTAAGGTTATAATTGGTTCTTCCTGGTCCCCTTACTGTTTTTTTACACTGGGAAATTGGTGGGAGGTCCCAGGTATATATGGACCGGGAGGGGCTTTTTTTTTGCATATTCATCTCTGCAGAAGTTCGCCCTCTACTGGAGATTACCCACATGTCATGCAGATCGAAGGGGAGTGTATGGCACACCCATAATACCCGTTTTAAAGGTGAGTACTCACAAAACGGTATTTTTTTTCTTGTGTGTGTTTTTATTTCTGTTAACCCTTTGTGAACTGGTAAGGGGTCCATGAGACCCCTTATACCAGTTCACAAGGCTGGGGGCTATCACCTCTGTTAGGCGTGTGTCTGAGTTGGCGGCGCTTTCCATTCAGCCCCCCTACTATGAGAGACACCAGGACAAGGTGGTGTTTCGCTTCAAGCCAGATTTTCTGCCTAAGGTAGTGTCTGCCTTTCATTTGAATCAGGACATTGTTCTTCCTTCATTGTGCCCTAATCCTAGTAATGCTAAGGAGAGGGTTTTGCATTCTTTGGATGTGGTTAGGTGTCTGAAGTACTATCTGGTGGCTACTGCACCTTTCAGAGAAACTGATGCTCTTTTTGTGGTCCCTTCTGGTCCTAGGAAAGGTTTGGCTCCTGCCAAGTCTACTATCGGCAAATGGATCCGTCAGGCTGTGATTCAGGCCTACTCTAAGGGGAGCAGGGCGTACTGTATACATATAATACCAATTCAACAGGTGAGTAATCACAGAATGTTTTTTTTTTTTTACTTATGCCGACTAATGGGGGAGAAAAGGGGGATGCCACACAGCCTATGGAAATGAGGGGGGGGAGGGGGGTGCCACACAGCCAATGGGAATGGGGGAGAGGGATGCCACACAGCCAATGGGAATGGGGAATGCCACACACCCATGGGAATGGGGGAGAGGGGGATGCTACACTGCCAATGGGGGAGGGGTATGCCACACAGCCAATGGGAATGGGGGGAGAGGGGGATGCCACACACCAATTGGAATGGGGGAGAGGGATGCCACACAGCCAATGGGAATGGGGGGAGGGGGGATGCCACACACCAATGGGAATAGGGGAGAGGGGGATGCTACACTGCCAATGGGGGGAGGGGTATGCCACACAGCCAATGGGAATGGGGGAGAGGGATGCCACACAGCCAATGGGAATGGGGGATGCCACACACCCATGGGAATGGGGGAGAGGGGGATGCTACACTGCCAATGGGGGGGAGGGGTATGCCACACAGCCAATGGGAATGGGGGGAAAGGGGGATGCCCCACACCAATTGGAATGGGGGAGAGGGATGCCACACAGCCAATGGGAATGGGGGGAGGGGGATGCCACACACCAATGGGAATAGGGGAGAGGGGGATGCTACACTGCCAATGGGGGGAGGGGATGCCACACAGCCAATGGGAATGGGGGGAGAGGGATTCCACACAGCCAATGGGAATGGGGGGGGGAGGGATGCTACACTACCAATGGGGGAGGGGGATGCCACACTGCCAATGGGAATGGGGGGAGGGGTATGCCACACAGCCAATGGGAATGGGGAGAGGGGGATGCCACACTGCCAATGGGGGGAGGGGGATGCCACACTGCCAATGGGGGGAGGGGGATGCCACACTGCCAATGGAGGGAGGGGGATGCCACACAGCCTATGATAATGGGGGGAGGGGGATGCCACACAGCCTAGGATAATGGGGGAAGGGGGATGCCACACTGCCTATGGGAATGGTGGGGCACACTGCCTATATGGGGAATGGGAGAGGGATGCCACACTGGGAATATGGGGAATGGGAGGGGGGAGAATGCCACACTGCCTATATGGGGAATGGGAGGGGGGTGCCACACTGCTTATATGGGAAATGGGAGGGGGGAATGCCACACTGCCTATATGGGGAATGGGAAGGGGGATGCCACACTGGGTATATGGGGAATGGGAGGGGGGAAAATGCCACACTGCCTATATGGAGAATGGGAGGGGGGAAAATGCCACACTGGGTATACAGGGAATGGGAAGAATACCATACTGCCTATATGGGGAATGGGATGGGGGAATGCCACACTGCCTATATGGGGAATGGGAGGGTTGGGAATGCCACACTGCTTATATGGGGAATAGGAGGGGGGAATGCCACACTGCCTATATGGGGAATGGGAGGGGGAATGCCACACTGCCTATATGGGGAATGGGAGGGGAAATGCCACACTGCCTATATGGGGAATGGGAGGGGGGAAACCCACACTGCCTATATGGGGAATGGGAGGGGGGAAACCCACACTGCCTATATGGGGAATGGGAGGGGGGGGAAACCCACACTGCCTATATGGGGAATGGGAGGGGGGAAACCCACACTGCCTATATGGGAAATGGGAGGGGGGAAACCCACACTGCATATATGGGGAATGGGAGGGGGAATGCCACACTGCCTATATGGGGAATGGGAGGGGGAATGCCACACTGCCTATATGGGGAATGGGAGAGGGGATGCCGCACTGCTTATATGGGGAATGGGAGAGGGGAACCCACACTGCCTATATGGGGAATGGGAGGGGGGAATGCCACACTGCCTATATGGGGAATGCCACACTGGGTATACAGGGAATGGGATGCTACACTGTCTATGGAATGGGGGCGTCCCACACGGCCTATAGGAATGGGATAGGGGAATGCCACACTGTCTGTAATGGTGCTTTTTTGGTTTAAAATATTTTTTTTCTTATTTTCCTCCCCCAAATCCTAGGTGCGTCTTATGGGCAGGTGCGCCTTATAGGGCGAAAAATACGGTAATACTTTTTGGTGAAATATGTGCAAAAACAATCAAAAAAATCTAAGTATACACTAAAAAAAGGCCAAGGAAGACATTTTTATGTTGAAGCCCAGACTTGGAAAAAAAACAAGATATAATTTTCCTGGGAAATCCCTGGAAATCCTTTCAAAAATCAGTTGAACATGTGTAGCGCAAAATAGTAAAACATGGTCTGGCAACAGGGGGGGACAAAAGCTGCCGGTAGGCTGGCAGCGAATGGGTTAAATGAATGGAAGTAGAATTGTGGCTTTTTGAAAACCCTTAAACAGGACCAACACCCTGTCACAGTTGGAAAAGAAAACTCCCCAAAACTCCCTTGCCCCATTTGCATGCATGATACTGAAGCATTGTCAGTCATTATACTTGGGATTAGAATGTAGCTTAACTTTAGTATTAGAGACCTGAGCTTGAATAATTCAGCAAATTCAATCTATATGTACATGGTGGAGCTCCTCTCACCATAAACTTTTTCGCCATTTTATATTTTGCCTTGTATGTGATTTTCCTGAGAAAATCTTCAATGAATATCTTCAATGCAAGTAGAATTGTAGCTTTGTAAAAACACTTAAACCAGACCAACGCCCTGGCACAGTTGGAAAACTGCCTTGCCCCATCTGCATGCATGATACTGAAGCATTGTCAGCACTTACATTTCCTCTTGCACCAATTCAAAGCTAAAACGCCACCTCACTGATTTTTCTGGTGGTAACGGCCATTTTGGAGCTTCCTCTCCCAGCATCTCAGCCATGCTGCTGCCTGACTTAACTGCCATAACTGACACAGCACAGTAACAGGAAACCCAGCAGCACTTCCTGTTTGCAGGTGGCCTGCAGATCCAGAAGACGACATTGGGGGTGCCCCGCTGTATGAAACTCCCCCAGGTGGCCCAAACAAACACCTCTTCTATGTCCTACGACGCATGTGTGGGGGTGCTCATCCGATCGGCGTGCTCGAATCTGAGCTCTCTGATGGCCGCATCCCCTGCTGCCCTCTAACAGGGAGCATACCCATGCCGTTCATTCACAAATGCCTGGCGCGGGGCATGCACCCTGCCAGAGGGTTAGTGGGGATGCGGTTGCTGGTCGCGCATGCGCTGTTGGACCGGGAAAGAAGGTGAGTTTAAGGGTGATCTGGAGGGTTGCACACAGCGGGGCATCCAGATTTTGGATGGCCCAGGTGGTGGGAATCAATTGGCTCGGGAAATGTATAGATTCCTGGGCCGATCTCTGTGGGCTTTGGTCAACTTTAAGAACCTACTAGCAGTAAGGTTTTTGAAGCTCTTCATCAAAGCCTTGCTGGGACTCCCTAGCTTCATATGCTCTCTTGTTATGGCAATTAACAATTCCTACCCCACCGGGCCATGCAACGCCACACCTTCCCACAATAGTCCAAAATGGCTGTGTCTGCAGGTAGGAGCCATATATAAGAATTTTTGCAAAAATGGCTAAACGGGAAGGATATACAGTCCCCCCTCCAAGCTAGAAGTACCCATAAAACTCTCCGCACAAGGCAAGTGTAACGTTAACGTGTTAAATAAATCTTGTGTAACATTTAGGTTACACTTGTCTTATGCAAACTGTTTGTGGGTACTTTTAGCTTAGAGCTAACTGGATATGACCAGGTTAAGAATGTCAGATGATGGACAATCCCTTTATTGTTGGTCCAGTAAGACTTGCCATAATACCCTTTGTTTTAAACGGAGTGCTGGTCCCATTTAATAGGACAGTCTTTACACTTCATGCAGAAAAGCAATTAGATAGAAATTAGAATCCTCTAATTTACCATCTAATTATGTTTTTTTACAGATCTTTTGTAATAATCATGCAAGCATCTCAACATTCCATTCCCCATTTTGAGGCATAGATCCATTGCCAGTGTTTTTTTGTTTTCTTTTTTTCTCTGGTCTAGCCTGATATTGCAAAGACAAGAAAAATACCGCGCTAATACAGCAAAGTCAGGTAGAGCTCAACGTGCACTGAGTCCTTCAGTCTCTCTACATAGGCATAAACACAATAAGGCACAGAGCTCAAGAGCAATTCAGTAATATAAGCGTGTCATCCTGCGCATGCTCCACCACCAAACGAGTCGCACACCGGATTGTAGTGCCCACACGCTTACCGAAACACAGTAGTAGCTTTGCCTTTAAAACACACTTAAGTGTTCAACATCCGTTGATCTTCAAAATAGGACTTTCCACAATGATACCAACGCTCAAGCCCATTCAAATAGATCACATGAGAAGGAGTATGGCAAAGTTATTCTTAGTATACAGTAAGTCCGGCTCCAGATAGATTCATTACACTTGGGTATTACTCCGCCAGACTGCAGAGACATCGAAAATAGGCTCCCCCCGGCCCCAGGGACCTCCCACAATCCCCAGATTTTCTCTGCAGTCTGGACTGCGAAGGACAAGAAGATGGCTCTCTCTTCTCGCAGGTGAGCGGGGCTATTAGCCTGCGGCCCTGTAGGACTATTCCCACCCGTTCCATTATTAATGTGCCTCCCAGCCTTGGCTGCGCTGGTCGGGTGATGGTAGGCAGCACCGCTGTCAGGTGCTTAGGAGTGCTGCTTCACCGCAATCCCCCACCAAAGGGTAGGCGGTATAGGCATATGGTGAGCCTCTATGGGATGCCCCTCCCGCACTATTGCCCCTTGCCCCTGTCTATTGGTGGGTCCGCTGTCCTCCCTCGCTCTCCCGTGTAGCCCTCGGGGGAGGGAGGGGGGTGTGTGTATGTGTATTGGCCTTTGTGCTTCACTACATTGTTTTATTATGCTTGGTGTTAGTCGCCGCGCTGACTTGGTTGCACTTATTGTCTGTCTCAAAATTGCAGCCGCCGCGCACGCTTCCACTGTGTTTCGCGCTTGGTGGCGGCGTTACCTCAGGCGCTGGTGCGCCATCATTGGCTGCTTGTCACGTGTATAGCTTCGCACTCTTCGGGGGGGGGGGGGCTCGCTTTTGCCGCGTTCTGCGTCACTGTCCCTGCGGCCCGCCCCTCGAGGTATACCCGACGCCATTTTTTCTTGGTTCCGGTTGTTACGTGACAGGCTCCTACCTACCGCGGTCTGTGAGTGCCCTCGCGGGCGGCTTTATTACCGTTATTTACTTGTACTCTTACGGCTCCCCTTTGCTTATGTCTTTCAGACGGGCTGAACCCTCTTGGCTTCTCCCAGCCACGTGACTATTTATTTTCTAGCCTGATATTGGCTGATGAAGTGGGTTGATTCAAATCCGAATACGTTTGTTCTTGAACACTGTATATAATCGCATAAAATGGGTCTTTTTGGGGTGGTCATTATGCCCCTTTTGTGACTAGTAAGGTGGTAGGAATGAATTAAGGGTTTGATGCTTTTGACCATATGGGTGAATGTATGTTTCATGACTTAGTGCTAACCCCCCAAAATACATAGTTCTCAGTCCTTACTATGGTAGCCAGCAGATCTAACTTTGAAGTATAGTATTTCCTACAGCTTTTGGAGGATGTGACTTTTGGAGTAAATTAATAGCTTTTGAAGTAAATGAATAGTCCTAAAATAGTCCTTCACTGCCTTGTTACAGGGGTGCTAAGGTGGCTAATTTCTATACATGCCAATGTGTGGGCTGTATGTGCCCCAGTCTTGCTTTGTGTCATTTATTTTGCCTTGCTATTAAATTTTCTATTGTGTTCAGGTTTTTCCCTTCCTACTTGCTTCTAGGGCGTCCTGGACCGATTCTCTCAGATTCAGCCCAAGTTGATCTTCTCTGTGGAAGCTGTAGTTTATAATGGGAAGGAGCACTCGCATCTGGAGAAGCTGCAGAGTGTAGTAAAAGGTACAATCTTCTAGAACATGGGCCAAACCAAATTGACAAGGGGCACAACTCCACAAATACCATAAAATAATATTTTATTAAATGTTACACTATAGCAAAAATAAAAACACACATGCAACACAAAGACACTGTTAAAATCAATTCATCCACTATTCCTGTGATGCTAAATACTTAGCAATCCATAGTATAGAAGACCACAAGGTATCAAAAAGTACAAATAGAAATCCGTATTAAATAGCTCGACAAATAGCCCAAGGGAAAAAAAAATAAATATATATATATATATATATATATCTCAATAAGACAGTGCTCCAGCGAACGATGGGTAGCACCAGTTAAAGTGGTCTTAATAAGAGTCTATATGTTTCCCACACCCTGTACATACAGATTGCTCACATTAAAAATCATCCTACCTGCATCTACTGCATGTTATGAGCCTTTAAACATCCAAGATGGCGGCTCATGGTACATCAGGCAGCCTGCAAACAAGAAGTGCCTTCTGACTTTGCTGCTCTGCATTCTGGGAATGCTGACCTTTTCCTGACCGCAGCTCTGCTCTGTCTGAGCAAAGCACAGCTATAACCGCCCCCTGTACTTTATCCCACTCTCCTCTCCTCAGTAAGTGTGATGCTTCTGAGTCAAGATGGTGGCACCCGTATCCTAGAGTCCTGAACAGAGTTGCAGCCCAGTGGGGGAAAGATTAATAAGTAAGTGACCCAAACCCTTATAAAACTATTCCCCAGCATCTAAAACTAATATATTTTAAGGGTTTGGGCTTTTCAATAAATCATGGTGAAGGTCCGGTTTAAGTGCGTCTGGCCATATTTAAGAAAAAAACTACAGACTAAAGGTCTGTTTCTCAACACATATACACCAGAGCGAAAACATATGGAATGACATTGTTTTAACACTGTGACAATGACACTGCAATGGCAGACCTACACATACAATTCTGCATAAAAATAATAAAAGCAATAAAAGTGTTTGGTTGCTGGACAGGAGAGGCCACACAATGATTTGAACCAAAAATTTAGAACATTACTTTAAGAAAGCACGTGAGATTTGCCATTAGGTTAAAGAGGAACATCAGGGGGAGGTTACAACCTCACCAGACTGCTACCTCCCTACCTCTTTTACATTTGGCCAATCTCGCCTTATTCACTTCGCCAAAGCATCCATCTTCTGGGTACCTCGGATTCCGGGCGACCTGCCAACGAGGCAGCGCCATTTTGCATCCCATCAGGCACTGCACACTCCCCTCAATCTTGTGCCTGCCCATTAATGGAATGCAAGGAGAGGCGCCAAAAAACTGCAGGACTTTGAAGAGCACGGCTAAAGCTTTGCTGTCATTTAATGACGGCTAAGCCAGTGGCAGGTGGAGAATGGGGCCCTGAAGCAGCCGGGTGTTGCTGCATCAGGCGGCCGCAACATCCAAAAGGTAGGCAGGGCCTGATGGGGGGGGGGGGGGGGGTTGTTTCTCTGATGTTCCTCTTTAAAATTCCACACTTCAAAGTACTGGTCTTTCTTTTCTGGTCTTTCTAAACAGAGACTAAAATCACCTCAACCCTTGATATAGTGAAGCAGCTTTTGTAACACTTGTTAACCAGTGGCAGAAGTGCCTGAACAAGCCTTACCATAGTGATCATGGTTACATATGGCGCACGCTTATGTGGGAATAAGAGGGATACAAGATACAATTAGATGTTTGCTGAACTTTGAGTTCTGCTTTAATGTACAAATAGACCCCACACAATTTAAAGTGGACCAACACCCACAGCTGATCGGCCCGGGAATCTTTAAGATTCCCGGGGCCGATCAGCTCCCTGCCTGCGGGGCACCCCGATCGGCGCGCATTCCTCTAGCAGGGCGCGCACCCGCGCCGGCCGTTTGTGAATGGCCGGCGCGGGCGCGCTCCCTGTAAGAGGGACGATCGGGGTGCCCCACGGAAGTGGACCAACACCCAGGATAGTGAAAATCCTGGGTGTTGGTCCACTTTAAATAATGACACATTAGGTTGTTCACTTCTGCCACGCTTGGCTCCTCTGTTTCCATTACTGAGTATATCTGAATGTTAGGGGAAAAATATAGTAAACTCTAAAACCATGGCAGTTCTGTTGGAGCTTCTTCTTCCTCTTCCCTATAGCATTGTATAATTTGTAATAATATATTATGAAACCAGTTCCTACCACATTTTTGCAAAATGTTTGATTTCTGCACCTTTTACAATTAATGGAAGCTGTGCTTCTGCTATTTTTTCTAGGACTACCTGACTTGAAAAAGGTGGTTGTGATCCCTTACGTGCAGGCAAAAGAGAAAATAGACCTTTCCAAGATTCCCAACAGGTGGGTATTTTTTTTTTTTTTTTTTATTTAGTAAAACTGATTTGATTTCATGCATTGTGGTTTGTATGGCTCTTGTTTAGATGGCACAAACTATCTGCATAAAGCGGACCAACACCCGTTACCCCACTATCCGGTGTTGGTATGCTGCATTAAGATAGTGAGGGGGCATGCGGAATGCCGGAGCCTGCCCTCTCATCACCCCCCAGAACACCTGATATTCTTACCTTATCTTTGAGCCTCACGAGAATGTAGCTGTGCGATTGACTACCGGCGCTCGTGTGGGTAGTAGCCACATTCTCCTTTTCGGCAACAGGGAAGCCCCGTCTACCTGAGTGCTGGCGGGCAGTCGCATGGCTGCATTCTCGAAGAGGCTTGAGAAAAAGGTAAGAATATTGGGTGTTCTGGAGTGTGATGAGAGGGGGCATGCCCCCCCACCAACTGTCTTAAAGCAGCTGTAGCAATGCCCACACCCCATAGCGTTGGTCCACTTTATTAATGTTATAAAGGCTATCCTAAATGTAGTCTATGTCAAACAGTTTGGTGCCATTGCTTATAGCAGAAGTCTAAATTAATGCATTTAGGGCACCACAGACTACCAGAGGTTTCTATACAGTGGAATTTAACTGTATAAATGAGGAATAACCTATGGCCCACCATCTATTGTTCTAATTCCCTGGTAAAGCACAGAATAGACTGTGGTGGCTGGAAAAACAAATTTGACCCCCTTCTTTTCACGTCCTGTTCCAGTAATTCCTTACACTTGGGTTATTCCGGTCTGGCTGTGCTTTACCTCTCTGGACGATCTATCCGCCTGGTCCGTGAGTCCCTTACGGGCTTTTTATATTGCTTTACGCTGTATGCGCTGGGGATGTTTATATTCCAAGTATGTCACACACCCCGCTTCCACTATTCATGACATATGGGTTATGGTCCAGTAGAGGGCGAACTTCTGCAGAGATAAAGCAAAAAAGAAGCTCCTCCCGGTCCATAAATACCTGGGACCTCCCACACATTCCTTCTCTGCAGGACGGCGAGCAAGTCAGAAGATGTCTGCGTCTCTTCCTTGCAGGTAAGCCGGGCCATTTTGCCTATTTCTGCCCGGACCTTTTTATATTAAAGCCTATACTAGCCTCCCAGCCTTGGCTGCAGGTCCGGGTAAGGGTAGACAACACCTTAATAGGTGTTCAGGGAGCTATGCTCCCCCGTGAGACCTCATATAAAGGGGGTAGGCGGTATCCGGGTTGGTGATCCTGGTTTGGGATGCCCTGTCCCTTACTATCCTGGTGCGGGATTCCCCTCCTTCCGCGTCCCCCTGTTACCCTCCAGGGGGGGGGGGGCGGTGTTTTTTCCTTCAATCCTTTTCTCTCTTTCACTCTCACTGTGTATGTGTGTTGTGCGCTTGGGTGCCTTTATTTCTCTTTTTTTTTTGTACCTTCACCTGAGGGCGCGCTGAAGCACACTGGAGAGCTTCTCCCCCTCAGGCCGTGGTGTGGAGGGGGCGGGGCCGGGTGCTCGCACGTTGCCGCGGCCCACCCCCCCCCCTGCTGTTGGCGCCGAATGCGGAGCCCAGTCTCTGGTAGTGGAGGAAGGGGGGCGGGGCCAGGCGCAGCGCGCGATCCGCGCTGGCCAGCCCCTTCTTCTCTCTCTCTCTCTCTCTCTCTCTCTCCCTCTCCCTCTCCCTCTCCCTCTCCCTCTCCCTCTGGATTGCAGCCTGGCTGGACGCCATTACTGCGACGTGAGTGCCCTATTGGGCCCCCTTTATTCATTTATTCATCTAGCTTTTGCAAGTGCTTCTTAGACAGGGGCAGCGCTGATCATTAGGTCTTCTATGCTTATGCTTAGGTGTTCTATTGTGAGTGTGTGTGTGTGCTAGTACTTATGGGCCTATCTCTCTTGTGTTTTTCAGGAGGACTCCCTGTGCCTTTCCAAAAAAGGGGGTTCTCCCGGTCCTAGGGTCCCTAGCAGTAATTTGGGCACTTATAAATCCTCCCACTCGGGACTTAAAGGGGCATCCCGGGTTGCTTAACAGCGTAATTCCCTCTGGTCATTGCGACTACCTTAAAATCGCCATATGGAGGCTACACAGGATACCGGGTCCGGGCTCCCTTCGGGACAATCCCGGCCATGTGTGGGTTGCGGGGTACCCCCTATGGGGGAGAATGTACTAATTTGCATACCATGTGCGCAACAGGACATAACGCTGCAGTCGGGATCCCAGGCGTCTGGGTCAGTGCCGCCCATCTCATCTCCTACCCCACCCCGCATTATCCGTACCCCAAGCGACACTGTCATTAGTGGGGAGTCGCACTCGGATGTATGTGCTAAGCTGGCCAACCTCAAGAAAAATGTTTCTAGCTCAGTGGGCAGAAAGGCCCCTGCTAAGAAAAGGCATCTGTCACTGGCTACGCCGGTAATTGATTTTGACGATTATGACTCCCATGACTGGGCTGATTATTCCCCGCTAGAGGAGGGGGAATTGTTTGAGGAATCGGAGACTGAGGAACTGCAGTTCTTTGATTCTGATACAGGGCAGGCACTGTGGGATGCTGTGGATGCTCCCAAGGTCCTTGCCCATCTCTTGGAGGTTCTGGATATTTCCCCACCAGCGGAGGCCCCTCCGAAGAAAGGGGAATTTTTTTTTTTTTTGGGTTCTCTAAGCCCCGCTTGGAGTTCCCAAATCGGGATCATTTTGACAGCATGATTCTTAGAAAATGGGAGAAGCCGAGTCGGCTTCCCGGTGTCACGCAGGGATGGGATAAGAAGTATCCCTTCCCGGCTGACGCGGTGAAGCGATGATCTTCCCCTCCCGAGGTCGATGCGCCCATCTTAGGGTTGTCCAACACCTCCGCTGTACATACTCCTGACGCCACTACCCTTAAGGATGGCGAGGATAAGCGCATTGATCAGATGGCATGCCATGCCTTTGCCAGTGTGGGTTCAGCCTTGCGGCCTGTTTGTGCATCTGCACAGTGGTCTCGTCTGGGTACAAACTGGAGTTCGAGTACCGGCCTCCTCCCAGATTCCTAAGGTCTCGGGTGCCATCGGATCCTCGGGCGGCGCAGGGGCTCCGGTTGGCTGTAAAGAATTTCCTGGACATGGCGGTCATATGCCCGGTGCCTTTTTCAGAGAGAGGCTGGGGCTATTATTCCAACCTCTTCACGGTTCCCAAAAAGGATGGCTCCATAAGACCCATTCTAGATTTGAAGCTTCTCAACAGGTTCATCAGAACCAAGAAGTTCCGCATGGAGACTCTGCGCTCAGCCAACGGTTCCCTTCGTCAGGGGGATTTCATGACGTCCATAAGACATCAAAGATGCTTACCTTCATGTACCAGTTTTCCCAGCACACCAGAGATTTCTCAGGTTCGTGGTTGGAAATCAGCATTTTCAGTTTGTGGCCCTCCCGTTCGGGCTGACCTCGGCACCAAGGGTGTTTACCAAGGTTCTGGCGGGCATAATGGCCCTGCTCAGAGCCCAGGGCATTCGCATTGTGCCGTATCTGGACGACCTACTCATTACAGCTTCTTCCCTCTGCCAGGCGGAGCTGGACACCAGGACGGTGGTGACGACGCTGGAAAGGTTCAGATGGATGATCAACCACCCCAAGTCTTCTCTCTCCCCATCAAGGGAGATCTCTTTTCTGGGCATGCATCTGGATACCAGTCAGGCCAGGCCAGAGTGTTCCTACCTCAGCCAAAGGTGCAGAGGGTTCAGGATCTGATACATGTTCTCCTGACCAATCCCCGCCCTTCTATCCGGCTAGGGATGACTCTGGTAGGTTTGATGGTGGCCTCCTTCGAGGCAGTTCCCTTTGCTCAGTACCACATGAGGTCGCTCCAACTCAATCTATTGCTGAAATGGGACAGATGTCCACAGTCCTTGGATCAGTGTTTTCTGATGTCTCCCAGGGTTCGGCAGTCCCTTCAGTGGTGGCTGAAACCAAGCAATCTGATGAGGGGCAGATTCTTTCTGGCCCCTTGTTGGGAGACGGTTACCCCGGATGCCAGCTTGTCGGGCTGGGGAGGTTTCTGGAAGGATCGTCAGTTCCAGGGGTTGTGGGGTCCTCAGGAGGCTCACACCCCCATCAGTGTCTTGGAGCTCAGAGCTATCCGTTTGGTTCTGTCACGTCTGACACTTCACCTACAGGTACCGGTTCAGGTTCGATCAGACAATCGAACTGCGGTAGCTTACATCACCAAGGAGGGACTCGCAGCAGGAGTGCCCTCAGGGAAGTCTCTCTGATTCTGACATGGGCGGAGAGCAATGTTCCTTGCATCTCGGCAGTGTACATTCCGGAAGTGGAGAACACTGAGGCGGACTCCCTGAGCAGGGGATTCTCTCGCCGAGGGGAATGGTCTCTCAACCACAGGGTGTTTCGTTCCCTGTGTCACAAGTGGGGGACTTCGGAGGTGGATCTCTTTGCTTCTCGGCACAATCACAAGCTCCCAACCTTTGTGTCTCTGTCTCGGGATCCTCTGGCCCTGGCAGTGGATGCCTTGTCACTTGCCTGGAGGGATCTGGGATTTCTGTACCTGTTTGCCCCCTTCTCCATGGTAGGCAAGGTAGTGCGCAAGCTGGCTCTAGAGGGGGCACCAGCAATTCTGGTGGCTAAGACAGGTTTGGTTCGCAGACGTCGTAAGATTGGCGGTAGATCAGTACAGGCTGCCCCTGTTTCCGGATCTGATCTCTCAGGGTCAGCTACGTTACCCCAATTTTCAAACGCTTGCTTTGATGGCGTGGCTGCTGAAACCTTCATTCTGAGGGAGGAAGGTTTGTCGGAGGCGGTTATTCAGACATTGATTAGAGCTAGGAAGAGGTCTTCCTCTAACATTTACTATAGGACTTGGCGGTCCTATATTGACTGGTGTGAGGCTAGGGCGTTACCTTGCAGGGTGTTTTCGATTCCTAGGATTTTGGAGTTTCTACAACAGTCTGGATCTGGGGTTCCAGCTCAGTACTTTGAAGGGTCAGGTTTCAAAGGTCCTTTGCTTTGCATCATCTGGTCAAGACTTTTTTCCAAGGGGGTCACTCATGTTCAGCCCCCTAAAAAGCCTTTGGTTCCCGTTTGGGACCTGAATTTGGTTCTCTCGGCCCTACAGGGGCCTCCTTTTGAGCCGGTGCAGGATGTGGCACTTTCTGTGCTCACTCAAAAGGTTGCCTTTTTGGTGGCTATTACCTCTGTTCAGCGTGTCTGAGTTGGCAGCTCTGTCTATTCAGGCCCCTTACTTTGAGAGACACCAGGATAAGGTGGTTTTTCGCTTTAAACCGGATTTCCTTCCTAAGGTGGTTTCTGCCTTCCATCTCAATCAGGATGTAGTTCTCCCTTCCTTGTGTCCTAAGCCTAGCAATGATAAGGAGAGGGTTTTGCACTCTTTGGATGTGGTTCGTTGTGTGAAGTACTATTTGGTCGCTACTTCTCCTTTTCGTAAGACGGACGCCTTGTTCGTGGTGCCCTCCGGGCCCAGGAAAGGTTTGGCGCCATCCAAGTCTCCCATTAGTAAATGGATACGTCAGGCCATTGTTGGGGCCTATTCCGCTAAGGGGAGGGTTCCTCCTTTTTAAGATCACTGCTCATTCTACTTGTGCTGTTGGGGCTTCCTGGGCTTTTCAGCACCAGGCTTCTGTTGAACAAGTTTGTAAGGCTGCTACTTGGTCTTCCATTCATACATTTTCAAAGTTTTATAAGGTTGATGTGCGGGCCTCAGCGGATGCTGTTTTTGTCCGCAAGGTTCTGCAAGCTGCAGTGGTTTCAATTTGTGCATTTTTTACTGTATTTGGATCCCCACCCATGACGTACACTGCTATTGGATGTCCCATATGTCATGAATAGTGGAAGCGGGGTGTGTGACATACTTGGAATAATACCATTTTGTGATTACTCACTTGTAAAATGGGTATTATAAGTATGTCACACACCCCGCTTCATCCCGCCCTTTGGTATTCTGGATCCTTTATATGGTGAACCTTTTTATTGTTAAGAATGTTTTATTGTCTCTTCCTGGTCCCCTTTCTGCTGTCATATACTGGGGTTTGTGTGGGAGGTCCCAGGTATTTATGGACCGGGAGGGGCTTCTTTTTTGCTTTCATCTCTGCAGAAGTTCACCCTCTACTGGACCATAACCCATATGTCATGAATAGTGGAAGTGGGGTGTGTGACATACTTATAATACCCATTTTACAGGTGAGTAATCACAAAATGTATTTTTGTACTTATTGTGTCTTGCAGGCGGGTCACCTCTGACTGTGGTTCTCCCGGCCCTGCACCTTACCAAGGCTTTGGGGGGCATCCCAAAATGGGTGGCTATTGCTAGCTGTGTCCCTGTACTGGCCGTTGCGCCTGTATCTAAAATCACCATATGGAGGCTTCCGGGGACAATGTGCTTTGGGGTTTCTTCGGGACAAGCCCAGCTGTGTGTTGCGTGTGGGGTATGCCTTGTTAGTGACAGTGTCAGCATGTACTTGCACTGCAGCCTAGGTCATCTGCTACGGGTCCCGGTGCTGCGCCCCTTTCTGCTTCGCCGACCCCCACGGGTGGCCAGCATTGAAAAGCATATTGCCTGTGGAGGATGAGGGACTTTACTCCTTTTCTGGCCTTTACCCCCTCGAGGAAGGGGAATTATTCAGGGTGTTTTCGATTCCTAGGATTTTGGAGTTTCTACAACAGTCTGGATCTGGGGTTCCAGCTCGGTACTTTGAAGGGTCAGGTTTCAAAGGTCCTTTGCTTTGCATCATCTGGTCAAGACTTTTTTCCAAGGGGGTCACTCATGTTCAGCCCCCTAAAAAGCCTTTGGTTCCCGTTTGGGACCTAAATTTGGTTCTCTCGGCCCTACAGGGGCCTCCTTTTGAGCCGGTGCAGGATGTGGCACTTTCTGTGCTCACTCAAAAGGTTGCCTTTTTGGTGGCTATTACCTCTGTTCAGCGTGTCTGAGTTGGCAGCTCTGTCTATTCAGGCCCCTTACTTTGAGAGACACCAGGATAAGGTGGTTTTTCGCTTTAAACCTGATTTCCTTCCTAAGGTGGTTTCTGCCTTCCATCTCAATCAGGATGTAGTTCACCCCGCTTCATGCCGCCCTTTGGTATTCTGGATCCTTTATATGGTGAACCTTTTATTGTTAAGAATGTTTTATTGTCTCTTCCTGGTCCCCTTTCTGCTGTCATATACTGGGGTTTGTGTGGGAGGTCCCAGGTATTTATGGACCGGGAGGGGCTTCTTTTTTGCTTTCATCTGAGACAGGAGGTATCCCTTTCTTGCTGATGTGGTTAAGCATTGGTCCTGTCCTCCCGAGGTGGACGCGCACGTCCTAGGGTTGTCTAATACATCAGTCATGCACTCACCTGACACTACTACACTGCAGGATGGTCAGGACCGGCGCATGGATCAGCTGTCCTGTCATGCCTGTGTGGGGACTGCACTGTGCCCGGTTTGTGCTTCTGCCATAACTGCTATTGCTATTAAAGGGCTGCTTAAGTGTCTCTTAGATGGGGCCTCTGATGACGCGGGAGGGGAGGAGTATAGATCTCTCCTACTTTGCTATGAATTTGTTGCATATGTTCTTTCTGCCATGGACGGCATTTGGTAGCTATACAACGCTCTGTCTGACTAGGTCAGTGGGTAGGAGATAATGCTGCTAAGAAGGCTCTCGCTGGTTTTCCTTTTAAGGGGCTACGCCTCTTTGGTGAACGCTTGGACCTGTTTGCCAGGGGCGGTAGGCTGCCTTAATGTAGAAGGCCGTCTCGGCCCTCTCAGGGAACTGGTGCCTCTCTCGCTTCCTTCTGCGCTTCCAGGGCTGGTCGAGGGGTGTCCTTTGTTGGGGCACGTGGAGACTATTTGGGCAGGGGTAGAGGTCTCTCATGGGATCCCAAACCCAAATCCTCCCCCAAGGCCCCTCAGGCATGAGGAGGCGCCCTCACCCATCCGGGTGGGGGGACGGCTTCGGCTCTTTGCTCACGTCTGGAGACTACGCGTAACACAGGTGGATTCAAGAGGTGGTTTCCTCCGGTTACAAGATAGAGTTTGCAGCCTGGCTGCCAAGAAGATTCGTCAGATCCCGGATGGCTCAAAACCCCCTGTCAGCTCAGGGCTTGCGCCTTGCGGTCCGAAACCTTCTGGAGTTGGGGGTCATCTGCACGGTGCCTCTCAGGGAAAGGGGCAGAGGCTTCTACTCCAATCTATTCACGGTTCCCAAAAAAGATGGGTCCCTCAGGCCCATCCTGGATTTAAAGAGCCTCAACAAGTTTGTCAGATTCAAACATTTTCGTATGGAGACCCTACGCTCAGCAGTCCATACACTACGACCGGGTGACTTCATGACCTCTGTAGACATCAAGGACGCTTACCTTCATGTACCAATCTTCCTAGGTCATCAGAAATTTCTCAGGTTCGCTCTGGAGGATCAGCACTACCAATTTGTGGCCTTGCCTTTTGGTATCACCTCGGCTCCCAGGGTATTCACCAAGGTGCTGGCGGGCGTGATGGCTCTGTTGAGGTCTCGGGGCATTCGCATCCTTCCTTATTTGGACGACATTCTGATTGCGTCTTAGTCCTTCCATCAGGCAGAACTGGATACCCAGATGGTGGCGTCCACACTATGGTCCTTCGGCTGGGTGATCAACCATCCCAAGTCTTTTCTGTCCCCGTCACTGGTGAGGCAATTTTTTTCCAAAGATCTTTTGCCAATCACCGTTTGGTTAAGACTTTTTTTCAGGGGGTTTCTCACGTGCGTCCGCCACGTAAGCCTATGTTACCAGTTTGGGATCTGAATCTGGTATTATCTGCTCTGCAGGGTCGTCCCTTTGAGCCTCTCTGTGAGGCCGCTTTGCCCATTTTGACTCTTAAGGTAGCCTTTTTGGTGGCTATCACTTCTGTCAGGCATGTTTCTGAGTTGGCGGTGCTTTCCATCAAACCTCCCTAGTTTGAGAGACACCAGGACAAGGTGGTGTTTCAGTTCAAGCCAGATTTCTTGCCTAAGGTTGTGTCTACTTTTCATCTCAATCAGGACATTGTCTTGCCTTCCTTGTGTCCTAATCCTGCTAATTTCAAGGAGAGGACTCTGCATTCTTTAGATGTGGTCAGGGTTCTGAAGTTTTACTTGGTAGCTACTGAATCTTTCAGGAAGACTGATGCTCTTTTTGTTCTTCCTTCTGGTCCTAGGAAGGGTTTGCCTCCGGCTAAGTCCACTATCAGGAAGTGGATTCGTCACGCGGTGGTGCAAGCCTATTCTGCTAAGGGGAAGGAACCACCCTTCCGCCTTACTGCTCATTCCACTCGTGCTATTGGTGCCTCTTGGGCCTTTCAGCACCAAGCTTCTGTTGAACAGTTTGCGAGGCCGCAACTTGGTCTTCTGTTCATACTTTTTCCAAGTTTTACAAGGTTGATGTTAGGGCCTCAGCTGACGCTGCTTTTGACCGCAAAGTTCTGCAGGTGGCAGTGGTTGAAACTGCACGCCTTTGCTCTTTGGGGATCCCACCTTACCTTACGGACACTGCTTTTGGATTTCCCCAGTGTAAGGAATTCCTGGAACAGGACTTGCTATATACTTGGAAAAATACAATTCTGTGAGTACTCACCTGTAGAATTGACTTTGTAGTATACAGCACGTCCTGTTCCATCCCTCCCTTGTTATCATTTTTCTTGGTTACCTCTGTATGGTAACCAAGTCTTTCTGCAGTCCACTGCGCCACCTTGTGGCGGAATAACCCAAGTGTAAGGAATTACTGGAACAGGACGTGCTGTATACTACAAAATCAATTCTACAGGTGAGTACTCACAGAATTGTATTTTTTATGTCCATGTTTGCTGGTCTTTTTTTAACATTGAGGAGGATATAGAAAAAAAAATTACATTTCAACCATTTTATTCAGTTCTTAGAACTTTCTAAATGTTGGATCTATTGTGTGTGTATTAATGGCAATTTTAGATATTTACATTACACTTGGATGTGCAGCTATATACAATAGTTATCAGATGATGCACTGTATGTTGTATGGTCTTCATAATATGTTATAGTTCATATCTAATATATTTACTACATCTGTGATCTGTACATTTAAAGTTGGTTCAGTTTTTTTAATCATTATCTACTAACGGGACAGATGGGGCTGCTCATTAATAATTATTTATTTTTTTTATAGCAGTTTGCATAGCAGTCTATGGTGGTCCTCTTTAAGTACCAGAGACCCTGGAGTCTAAAAGACTTCGGGGACATCAGAGTTTCACTTCTTGGGGCATCCTGAATTGGGATTTCTCGTTGTGTAAACCCCCCCCCCAGAAGCCTTCTTTCCCTCAGCTTGTCACGGAGCCCTCGCCACGTCTCTGAGCCACGGCCACATCCCGGTTCACCTCTAGTGTGCACACACCTGCTCTCGGCCTTTCTGATTGGACGCTGTGGGCACGTGACGGTTAGGGGGTGAATGGGGGATGCGGCTGGCAGCACACTTTCCATCCAGACAACTTAACTGTCAGCGGAGCTGAGTAAGAGCAAGCACAAGGATTGGTTGAATGGGCTGCTTAGCCAATTAGCACGCTTGTTCTCTTCCAAGTCTGCATCGTGGGAGCGACAGGAAGGTGAGTGACCTAGGGGCATGCACACAAGGGGGCATCCCTACTGAGAGGAGCAACAACCTGAAAAGTGAAAATCGTGGGTGTTGTTCCTCTGCAATATAGTGGGTTTTTGAAGAGGGCTTTATATTTTGTTTTGTGTAGTCTGTTATGGTATTCATGGTTCAATAAATGATTATACTTTAGTAGACTTAAATACTTTCTTGATACACAATTTTTACTCCTATTTGTTGTGGTGCTGTGGTTGCTTTAAAGCAGAAAGAAGAAATATTGCGGGTGGCACCAATAGTTTATTAATCAAATAATATGAGGTGCACTGCTCCTATAGGGAGCCTTGCAAAAGCACAATGAATACCCAAGAATTGGGGGTATCCTCCACAAACCCCCCACAATAGGTCCCCGGGGACTAACAATTGCACTCTCAAAAAGGTAAAAATAAGTAGTCTTTATTCAAGGTAATCACATCTAAAAAATACTTTAAAAACTACATTTTCCCAGTACTGTTACAAGTCCAGCCACATGGGGGAGCCATCCTGCCAGGAACAGTATATTACAATGTGCATAGGTAAATTGTGAGTAACGATAAAACCTAAAACATATATATCTTTCAATAAGGTGCTATGTGCTAAAGCAAGTGTGCATCAATTATCAAGACACGGACCTCTGAATAAATCTGAGCCCAGTTAAAGCAATAAAGTGCAAGGTATACAACAAGAGACATACAAAAACTGTTCACCTGACAGGACATTATCCCAGCCTTGAGGAAGAGCCCTTGTGGCTCGGAACGCGTGGGCTGCTGCATGGCTGCCTTCCTGTAAGGTGAACAGTAAGGATCTGATTTTTGTATGTCTCTTGTTGTATACCTTGCACTTTATTGCTTTAACTGGGCTCAGATTTATTTAGAGGTCCGTGTCTTGATAATTGATGCACACTTGCTTTAGCACATAGCACCTTATTGAAAGATATATATGTTTTAGGTTTTATCGTTAATCACAATTTACCTATGCACATTGTAATATACTGTTCCTGGCAGGATGGCTCCCCCATGTGGCTGGACTTGTAACAGCACTGGGAAAATGTAGTTTTTAAAGTATTTTTAGATGTGATTACCTTGAATAAAGACTACTTATTTTTACCTTTTTGAGAGTGCAATTGTTAGTCCCCGGGGACCTATTGTGGGGGGTTTGTGGTTGCTTTAAAGCGGTCAGCATGTCTTTTTTTATTTTTTTAGTTTGCCTTCTTCGTCATCTTTTTAGGTGGTCTTCTTTCTTCCTTGGTTGTCTTCCCTTTTCTTCAAAGAGTAAGGTCCTCCCCCATCCCCCCCCCCCCCCCCCCCAGCATTAGAAATCCTGATCCGGATGCCCAATAGTGTTTTTCCACCTAACGGAAATTACTTACCGCCACTTTGTTCTCTCATATGGCTGCCATTTATGTGACCGCTTTTAGGTTTGCCAGACTGGCAAACGCACTGTGATGTTTCCTGGGCAGGTTTGCACATTTGGTCTTTAGCCATTAAGTCGGGCAATTTAGAAGGGGTATTGGCTGCCCACTCCCAGGTTTGCCAAGAGGAGGTGTACAGCAGGTAATCTGAAACCAGAATGTCCCCATGCTGCAGGGGTGATAGGAATGGAAGTCTTTTATTGACAGTGCGTTTTTAAGGCAGACCTATACCATATATACTTTTTTTTTTTTTTTGTATTTTTTTTTTTTACTGTGGTGGGGCTCTGGCATTCATGGGCCTCTGACTGCATCCCTTGTATTTACTGCTCACTGGTGGCGGGCAGGTTTGAATGGCTGTTGGCAGGTGTGTGCAGGCAAAGGAGTGGTTATTCTTTAAAGCTAAAAAAACCCTGATGGCCGGCCACTTACCCTCCCCTGGGACATCCCAAATCAGGATGCTCCAATGTGTGAAACTCCCTGGGTCACCACAAAATTCACCTTTGCCCAATTAAACAATTGTGGCTGCATCCCCAGCATCTCTGGGCTGAGCAGCGCTCCTGTGTGCAGCCATTCAGGTAAGTGTGCCCCAATCTAAGGGGATTTAGGATATAGCCACTCTTGCCCCCTATTGCCGAGCTCTGCGTCCAAACTGAGCCATATTTCCTATCCATATACTGCATACAACGCTGATTGGACAAGCTCCCGCAAATGCACCGTTTGATTTGTCAGGTAAGGTTTATTGGGGATCTGGGAGTTTCCCACAGTGGGGAACCCTAAATCTGGATACCCCCGGGGCAAGGATCAAACCGCGGGCTAGTGAAAATTTTTCTCCCACTCTAAACAGAAGAAATGTTAAATCGGGGAGAAACCTTATCTACTCAGAGGATATGTAGCTTAATGCTGAGAACTTGGCAGGTAGCCACTTTTCTCAAAGACAATGTAAACTTCTTTCTTTTGTGTTGGCACTATGGTTGTTTTCTTCTGCCTTTTTCATATGTGCCTCTTTTGTCTAATTGTTTAATTTTTGTGCCATGAGACTGAAATGACTGCGGCATTAGGGGGGGTTGTCCAAATAAAATGACAATGAATTTACAACCTCATATGGATTTTAAACCAAGATGTTGTGTAATGTGTTTCATGTTTGCTCACACATCAGTACCAACATTCCCTTCATAAGGTCTTCTTTGAGAAATGTTCCTTTGGTATGACGTACAGTTTAATGTACATAAAGACATGACTACATAAGCTGTTCTCCTGCTCATGTGGAAAACAAACATGAACACAAAGATTAATCCGCTTCCCACGCAACCTTTATCCGCTTCCATATCCCTTCACCACTAGTTTTTCCTGAGGTACATTAAAACAAACCTTTCAGAATTGTTTCCTGACCTAGTTTAGGCTCATAAAGTAAAAACTCAATAGAACCTTAAATAATTATTGCAGGTTTCCCTAAAAGGAAAAAAACTTGCATGCTTATTATAGCCATTGCCTGTCTCCAACCAGCTCAGTGTATGGCAAGTAAACACAAGGCTGGACCATGCAGGTCTCTGTGCACCCTGGGGTGTACACTGTAGGGGCCAGGGTCAAATATACATGATTCAGCTTTTCAGACTGCATCCAATTCTGGCAATTTGTGATCTTAGATGAAAATGTTGGGCTTATCCCGATAGTCCACTGTACTACTGTTAAACAGGAACAGTTTGGTGTGCTCAAATGGCAGTAACTAAAGTAAGAATTACTGGTAGGATGCACTTAACCCTTTCGCTGCCAGCCTACCTGGAGTTTTTGTCACCCTTGGTGCCAGACCATTTTGCACTATTTTGCGCTCCCCATGTTCAAATGTGATTTTTGAAGGGATTTTCAGGGATTTCCCAGGAAAATGATATATTGTTTTTTTCAGCAGAGTCTGAGCTTTAACATGAAATGTCTTGTTTGTCATTTTTTAGGTGTATTCTCAATATTTTTTGGCGAAATATGTGCAAAAAAATTTAAAAAAATAAATTTTTTACAATTTGTAGTGTTTTTTTGTAATAAAAAATGTAAGTTTGTCAATAAAATCTTATTGCGTGTGAAACCCCAATTTCTCCCGGTTACAGCGGTACCACATATGTATAGGTAGACACCTTTTCCTGCCCAGGAGACTCCCCCAAACTGAAACAGAGCTTTAGGGGATTTTCTGAAAAAATACAACTGTGATATGCGCGATGCGTACCTTGCAGTTTTTCCAGAAAAACCCTTTACATTTGAAATACCCCCAACAAACTATATATTCTCTGGAAGTACACACCTCAGGCTTTCTAGGCGTACCAGGCTTGTTGATGTGGCCACAGTTTTCTAGAAGTAATCCCTCAATGTATTCTTTGGTTGCAAAGAGTTTCCCTAAAAAAAGGATAAAAAAGCAGAATCAAAGCCACATTTTCCTAAAAAAACTATATACAAACAAGAAAAAACAAGTATGATCTGAAAAAGCAACATCCTCCGAACAGAACGATACCCAACATGCATGGGTTCTGTCAAGGAAAGAGTTGCCAAACACCCCAAAGTAAAGCATGTGCGTAACGGTAATTTTTCTTGAAAATTTCAGCTCTGCAGACAAAGTGCGCACCTTGCGATTTTTCAACCAAAACAACCCTTTACATTTGGAATATCCCCCATAAACCATATATTCCCTGAAAGTACACATGTTAAGCTTTCTAAGCGTACCCAGCTTGTTGTAGTGGGCTCATCTTTCTGGAATTAATCCCTCAAAGAACTCTTTGGTTGCGCAGAGTTTCCCTAAAAAATGTATAAAAAAGCAGAATAAAAAACACCTTTTACTAAAATATAAATATGCAAACAAGAAAAAACAAGCTAAGTCTGAAAGCGCAAGGTCTACCGAGCAGAACAATACCCAACATGCATAGGTACTATTAACCCTTTTAATTGCCAGCTTACTTGAGATTTTGTCACCCTCTGTTGACAGGTCATTTTTCCCCATTTTGCGCCATGTTTTGCGCCATGTTTTGTGTCATTTTTGCTGGAATTTTCAGGAAAATTATATATATATTTTTTGCAGCAGAGTTTAGGCTTTAACATGAAATGTCTTGTTTGTAAATTTTATTTATTATTAATTTTATTTATTATTAAGTACAAAAAAAATAAATAAATAAAATTTTTTTTTAGAAAATTGACTCCTTTATTTTACATAAAAAATTTATTTTATTAAAGAAAACCATATTGCATGTGAAAGCCCCATTTCTACCGATTAGAACGGTACCACATATTTATCGGTAGCCCCCTGTTCCTGCCCAGGAGACCCCCATAACTGAAACAAGTAATTTTTAACATTTACAAATAAAATACAACTACCATCCACACTACAAAGGGTTAAATCGAGAAAAAAAAATGACATAGGGTCCCCCCTCCCGGGAGGGGGGGCCCATTTTTTGGGGGGATTTTTAAGGGTTAAAAATCCTTAAAAATAAAAAAAAATGACATGGGCCCCCCCTTACCCAAAGTAACCAGCCCGGGACCAGCTATGCAGGGCTTGGAGGAACGGGGCGCAGGGGCCAGCTTTTGTGGCCCCTGGCCCTGCAGGCTACAAGCCCGCATAGCCAGTGGGCCCGGGCTCTTCTGCCCCCCCCTGGGCTTTGGGGAGGCAGGTAATGGGGGTGCCGAGGGTTAATGGCAAGTCACCGGCTAGCGCAGGTGACTTGCCACCTCCCCCAGCCTTGTGAACTGGTATAGGGGTCATGGACCCCTTACCAGTTCACAAGGGGTTAAATGTAAAAATAAAACACAGACACACAAAGAGAAAAAATATTTTATTATTTTTTTTTTTTTAATACTTACCTCCCATCCATAGTGGAGCACTCTTTCAGCCTTTATAGCTGCTGGATGACAGAAAACAAAAGGGTTAATTAAAAAAAAAAATGACATAGGGTTCCCCCTCCTAGGGGGGGAGAACCCCATTTTTTTTTGGAATTTTAAGGGTTAAAAACCCTTAAAAATCCCAAAAAAAAATGACGTAGGGTCCCCCCTACCCAGCATTACCGACCCGGGCCAGCTATGGGGGCTTGTAGAACAGGGCGCAGGGGCCAGCGTTGGTGGCCCCTGGCCCTGCAGGCTACTAGCCCACATAGCCACTAAGTGGCCCGGGCCCTTCTGCCCCCCCCTGGCCGTTGGGGAGGCAGGTAATGGGGGGCTGGGGGTTAATGGCAAGCCACCCACTAGCTGCAGGTGACTTGCCATACCCAGAGCCTTGTGAACTGGTATAAGGGGTCTCATGGACCCCTTACCAGCTCACAAAGGGTTAAATGAAAAAAAACGCCACACAAAAGTTTTTTATTAAAAAAAAATAAAATTTTTTTTTACTGTACTTACCTCCGATTGTAAGCTCCTTTGTCCCGCGCCGCTCTGCTGACAGATGCCGGTGATCGGCATCAGAGAAGGGGGAGGCAGGAGATCAGAGGATCTCCTGCCACCTCCTTCCCTGTTGCCGATCACCGGCATCTGACAGCTGAGAACGCTGAAGCCGGTGATCGGTGATCGGGGCTGGGATGACGTCATAGCCCCACCCCCAAAAGGGGCGGGGCTTGACGCTGCGACGGACCGGGATGACGTCATAGCCCCCCAGGGGGCGGGGCTTAGCGGCAAGATGGCGGCCGCCATCGAAGAGGAGAGAGCCTTCCGGGCTCTCTCCTGAAGATCGGTAAGTCCTGGGGGGCGATCGGAGGCCCCCCAGGTGAAGAGGAGGGACAGCGGGAGCCAGCGCACACACAGGTAAGTGAATGTCATTTTTATTTTTTTTTTTTTTTTTTACAGTTAGCAGCTGCTGCTGCCAAACGGGGGGGGGGGGGGCTATTCTGGGGGCTCTCCTGGAGCCATCCGACCCCCCACGGGGGATCGGATGGCACCAAATTAAAGAGGAGACCCGGCCGGATCCAACGAGGGGTCAGGTGAGTATTTTTGACTTTTATCTTTTTTACTAGCAGGGGGGAAAGTCAAGCACGTAGATACTACGTGCTTGGCACTTAAGTGGAGTGGAAGCAAGCACGTAGTATCTACGTGCTTGGCACTGAAAGGGATAAAGTATACTTCCCACAGAGAATAGCACCTTCCAACGCATCTAATATAAATCGATGTGATTCTTCTCTGCAATTATTGAATAATACAAGACCAACATACACCCTATAGCCAATTTTAAAAACGACAAGGAAGGAGGAACAAGTAGGGTAATAATACGGTGCTTTAATGATATATGTTAAAAAGATCTATTAATCAATCCTGAGAGGCAGCAAGATGTCCCTGTATTCCTATATTATTGATACCGATAAGACAAAGTAATAATTAATTGGTTTTTATGTTTGGGGTTTTTCAAAGTGCAATGTACTCCATACAAATGGTATGGTTATGGTAAACTAATGGACTTAATAGACATTGTGATGTTGTTTTAACATGTCTGAATAAAGGTTGAAATTTATGTGCGTTACGTGGGAAGCTGGATTCTGTCAAAAACATTGGCTTTGCTCTGCTTTTGACTGATGGTGAAGTGGGCATTAGCTAGATCTATATTTGAAAAATAGAGGGCTGCCTGACTATGGATAAAAACATTTCTCCATTCACTGTAAGAGCAATAGTACCTCACGACGCACGTAAGTGAAATTTAGTTGGTTCCTGTAGACTTGTGATTGATGCCTTTTGCCCGCTCCTAAATGGGCCTTCTGGTGTTTGTTCACCCCTGGTCATTGAGCAGTTAACCAATGTCTCAGCAGCGGCTAAGTTATGGTAATGCATTGACATTTTTCATGTAAATTTCTGGGGCATGCATTCACTTGAGCATCTGGAAGAAAAGATTTATCTTCTCATAATGAGTGAAAATTGAAATTCATATAATGGCGCTCACCCTCCCTTTCTTTCCGTGTTATTTTATTTTTTGTTTGATTATTTTTCCTCCAAGTGTGATTTTTCATTGTGTGCATCGACGGTTATCCATTTATAATACAAGACGAGAGCGAAAATATTGTTGTCATCCAATATATTTAACTAGACATGTATGTTTTAGTGGGTGTCCCCCCTCCGTGCCCAGCACCGTTCTTCTACAGGTAATTGCCTGGTAGGCACTAAGAGGTTTACTGGTTATGACTTTGAACAGACCAAAATAAACAATTCAGTCTCCTGGCAGATAAAAAGGAAGTGTTTGGTCGCAGCAGCAGTAAATTCAGTAATGACTGCTCTGTGCCCGGTTGCCACAATGCTATTCAGTGTTTGGATAGACTGCTTCAGTAATTGCTCGATGCCAGATTAAGACACTGGCAATTTTGAAGCAGCTTTGCCCCAGGGAGGGTGTAGCTCCATAGGGACCCTGACACTGGAAAGCATACTGTATTTGTTTTCTATCCAGTACTGTAGACCTATTGAGAGGAGAAGGTGAACTATTATACGCAGAAGTGCTCCCATGAACCACAAGGGTTTAGACTAGACTGTCCCTTTCTGAGGGGACTGTAAAGCTACTTAAAAAATAAATCAAAAAAGTAAAACAGACCCTTATCTCCTTTCCCCCACAGCAGCTCCTACCGGTTTCTGGGGTCTCCCAGTGTCCCCGCCCCTCATATCGGTCACAATGATTCTGTACGCCCCCCTCCATTTATTTCACTGGACAGGGCATGCCAAGGCAGTTCATTGCAACAAATTGAGGGGGAAGTGCACAGGAACTGTGACTTGCAGGGAGCGGCAGGGCCCAAACCAATAGTGAGCATTATTCTTGGCCCTAAGAATTCTGGGGCATGCTCGCAGAGTACCTTGTTCTCAGAAACCAGCAGGTTTCTGTGTGGTGGACCGGCTGAGGGCTGCTGTTTCCATCTGTGGTGGTCGACAGTGATGACTTATTGATTGTTCTACCGGCTGGGCATGCACACATCGTACACATTCAGATTGCTGGAGCCCCCACGCACCCCGCAGTCCTTCCTTTAACCCCCCCCAAACTGTTATAATGCGGGCCCATAGCCATTGTGTAGAAAATGGGTATGGGACTGCTTTTATAGGAAGGGCATCCCAAATCTGGATATGCTGGGGTTTAATCTGATTTGTCTTTTTAGGCCTTTGTTTAATCAGATGCCTTTTTCTGATATTTTTTTTTTCCCAGGAGATGGTTAATAGCAGTAGGTAATTTCATAAAAATCGTTGGTACCTGATTAAATCAGAGAAAAAATGCTTGGATTTGGATTATAGGGTTAAAGGTTTGAACGTGTTTACTACCTCTTATTATGGCTCTGTGTCTTCTCTTAGCATTTTCCTGGATGATTTCCTGGCAACTGGAAAAGTCGGCGACCAGGCACCACAGCTAGAATTTGAGCAGCTTCCCTTTAATCATCCCCTCTATATCATGTACTCATCTGGCACCACTGGAGCACCCAAGTGTATGGTACACTCTGCAGGCGTGAGTATTCACTTGAGCTGCAAAAAGTTCCTTCTTGGCCTAAACTGAATACAAATAACTTCTCTGATAAATGGCACTGAATTTTCCATAATTGTATATAAAGCAGCATGTCTATTCTAAGTATACAGTACGTCCTGCTCCAGATAAGATTCATAACACTTGGGAACTACTCAGCCAGATGGCGCTGGACTGCAGAGACAGCGAAATTGGCTCCTCCCTGCCCCTCAAATACCCGGGACCTCCCACAAATCCCCAGATTTTCTCTGCAGTCTGGACTGCGAAGGACAAGAAGATGGCTTTCTTCTCGCAGGTGAGCGGGGCTATTAGCCTGCGGCCCTGTAGGACTATTCCCACCCGTTCCATTATTAATGTGCCTCCCAGCCTTGGCTGCTCTGTTCGGGTGATGGTAGGCAGCACCGCTGTCATGTGCTTACGAGCGCTGCTCCACCACAATCCCCTACCAAAGGGTAGGCGGTATAGGCATATGGTGAGCCTCTATGGGATGCCCCTCCCGCCCTATTGCCCCTTGCCCCTGTCTATCAGTGGGCCCTATGTTAAGTGGCCGCTGCCCTCCCTCACTCTCCCTTGTAGCTCTGGGGGGGGGGGGGGGCTGTATGTGAATTTGCCTTGGTGCTTCACTGTATTATGCTTTTCTGGTTGGTGTCAGTCGCCGCGCTGACTTGGTTGCACTGGTTGCTTTTTTAAACTTGCCGCCGCGCGCGCCTCCACTGTGTTCCGTGCTTGGCGGCGCCGTTACCTCAGGCGCTGGTGCGGCGTTATTGGCTGCTTGTCACGTGTGCGGCTTTGCGCTCTTCGGGGGGGCGGGGCCCGCGGCTGGCGCGTTCCATGTCACTGTCCCCGCAGCCCGCCCCTCGAGGTATCTATTTAGTTATTAAACTTGTGAGGCCTAGTGTGTAAATTACTCCCACTTCCCTAGCGGGCTATTGGGGCATCCCGGGTTGCTTTTACAGCGTGAATCCCTATCGGCCTATTGTGCCGCTATAATCGCCCTATGGAGGCATCTCAGGATAATGTGCTCGGGGTTCCTTCGGGACAAGCCCGGCTGTGTGTAGCTTGTGGGGTGTCCCCTACTAGTGCTGACAATGTGCGGGTCTGTGTACCCTGTGCCCAGCAGGTGCTTGCGCTGCAGCCTGGTTTACCAGTAGCTGGGCCTGCGCCTCGTATTTCTTCACCTACTCCCCCCAAGCTTAAATTTGACTCCCATTGAGTTGCATACAAGTGGGGATTCTCAGACTGATGTGTCTTCTAGACTGGCTTGTGTTGAGAAGTTGCTTGCTAATACCTTGGCGCGTAAGGCCTCTGCAAAAAAGCGGCACTTGACGCCTGATGTCACTCTTTTCCCTATGGAAGCTGATGAGTGTTGGAACTGTCTGGCTATACCCCTTTGGAAGAAGGGGAGTTATTCTCTGACTCGGAGTCATCTGATGAGAAGCCCAGGGGTCATGATGATTCTGGCTCTGACCCCTGGGCCCCAGATGATACTGATAGGCTGTTGGCTCAGATTTTTGAGGTACTGTCTATCTCTCCCCCGGTTGCGGCCCCCAGGCAACAGGGGGAATTGTTTCACGAGGACATGGGCGCCCTGGCTCCTCCTGGGGCTCCAAGCTTAAGTCTTCTCCCAAGCCCCCTCAGGCATGATGGGGTGCCCTCACCCATCCGGGTGGGGGGACTGCTTCAGCACTTTGCTCACATCTGGAGGCTTCATGTCTCAGACCGGTGGATTCAGGAGGTAGTGTCCTCTGGTTACAAGAGAGTTTGCTGCCTGGCCCATCCCCCCCCCCCCCCCCCCAAAGATTCATCAGATCCCAGATTTCTCAGGGCCCTGTGTCAGCTCAGGCTCTAGTGCTGGCGGTGCAAAGCCTTCTGGAGCTGGGGGGCATCTGACGGGTCCCCTTACGAGAAAGGGGCAAGGGCTTCTATTCCAACCTTTTCACCGTGCCCAAAAGAGATGGGTCAGTCAGGCCCATCCTGGACTTGAAGATCCTCAACAAATTTGTCAGGTGCAGGCGCTTTCGCATGGAAACTCTGCGCTCTGCCATCAGTTCCCTGCGTCCAGGGGACTTCATGACGTCTGTGGACATCAAAGATGCTTATCTTCATATTCCTGTGTTTCCAGGTCATCAAAGAATCCTCAGGTTCGCTCTGGAGGATCAGCACTACCAATTTGTGGCATTGCCCTTTGGTCTCACTTCAGCTCCAAGAGTGTTCACCAAGGTGCTGGCAGGAGTGATGTCTCTGCTCAGGTCTCGGGGCATCCGCGTGCTGCCCTACCTGGACGACATTCTCATCACTTCCCAGTCCCTACATCAGGCAGAGTTGGATACTCAGCTGGTAGTGTCCACTCTGGAGTCATTTGGCTGGGTGATCAACCATCCCAAGTCTTCTCTGTCTCCCTTCTTGGTGACTCCCTTCCTGGGAATGAATCTGGATACAGTCTGGACTTGGCCACGGATGCTCTAGCAATGTCATGGCAGGACTTTCAGCTCCTGTATGCTTTTCCTCCATTCCCCCTATTGGGCAGGGTTCTGCGCAAGATAGATCAGGAGGGGGTGCCAGCAATGCTGGCGGCCAAGAAGAGTGTGGTTCGCAGATGTGGTGCAGCTGGCAGTAGATCAGTACGCTCTGCCCAGGGTGCCAGACCTGCTCACTCAGGGTCACTTACGCCATCCCAATTTACAAACTCTGGCTTTGACGGCCTGGCTGCTGAAACCTCCACCTTGATGGAGAAGGGGCTGTCTACCTCTGTTGTTACCATGATAAAGGCTAGGAAGAAGTCTTCCATTTATTATAGGGTTTGGCGTGCCTACATTGACTGGTGTGAGTCTAAGTCTCTTCCCTGTCGTGTGTTCTCTATCCCCAGGATCCTGGAGTTCCTGCAGCACGGATTGGAGCTGGGGCTCCAACTCAGTACTCTGAAGGGTCATGTCTCTGCCCTGGCTGTTTTCTTCCAGAGGTCCTTTGCCCAGCATTCTCTGATCAGGACTTTTTTCCAGGGGGTTACTCATGTGCGTCCCCTACGTAAGCCCATGTTGCCTGTTTGGGAGTTGAACTTGGTCTTGTCTGCCTTGCAGGGTGCTCCATTTGAACCTGTGCAGGAGGCTGCTTTGGCCATTCTTACACTCAAGGTTGTCTTTTTGGTGGCTATCACTTCTGTTAGGTGTGTGTCTGAGTTGGCGGCGCTTTCTATCCAGCCCCCCTACTTTGAGAGACACCAGGACAAGGTGGTTTTTCGCTTCAAGCCAGATTTTCTGCCCAAGGTCGTGTCTGCCTTTCATTTGAATCAGGACATTGTTCTTCCTTCCTTATGCCCTAATCCTAGTAATGCTAAGGAGAGGGTCTTGCATTCTTTGGATGTGGTTAGGTGTCTGAAGTACTATCTGGTGGCTACTGCACCTTTCAGAAAAACTGATGCTCTTTTTGTGGTCCCTTTTGGTCCTAGGAAGGGTTTGGCACCTGCCAAATCTACTATCAGCAAATGGATCCGTCAGGCTGTGATTCAGGCCTATTCTGCTAAGGGGAAGAATCCTCCCTTCCGCCTTACTGCTCATTCCACTCGTGCTATTGGTGCCTCTTGGGCTTTTCAGCACCAGGCTTCTGTTGAACAAGTTTGCAAGGCCGCTACTTGGTCTTCTGTTAATACCTTTTCAAAGTTTTACAAGGTTGATGTTAGGGCCTCAGCTGATGCTGCTTTTGGCCGCAAGGTTCTGTGGGCGACAGTGGTCTGACCTGTCTGTTGTTGTTACCTTTTGGCGATCCCACCCTACTTTATGGACACTGCTATTGGATGTCCCAAGTGTAATGAATCTTATCTGGAGCAGGACGTACTGTATACTTAGAATACAATTCTGTGATTACTCACCTGTAGAGTACGTCCTGCTCCACCCCACTCTTGGTTTTGCATTATCCTGGATCCCCTGTATGGTGATTGTTATCATAGTTATATTTGCTAGTTGGTTCTGTTTTAATTCTCCCGGCTTCTCGTTAACTGCTTTTCAATTCTGGGGATTTGTGGAAGGTCCCGGGTATTTGAGGGGCCGGGAGGAGCCTATTTCGCTGTCTCTGCAGTCCAGCGCCATCTGGCAGAGTAGTTCCCAAGTGTTATGAATCTTATCTGGAGCAGGACTTACTGTATACTCATAATATCAATTCTACAGGTGAGTAAACACAGAATTGTATTTCTTGGCCTTCTAAATTATGCTCTCTTGTTTAAGAATGGTTTTAATAGCCTGTCTACTCAACTGCTTGTATAAATTAGGTTTCATCGGAAGTATGTTGTGAAAGCATCAATCCACAGTGAGCATTAGGTGTGTTCTTGGTCGGGTTCTAGCGGATGTGGCAGCACTATATATGTTTCATCTTGGCAGACAAAGAAATGGATGCATACTTTGTAGCCAAGGTCACTACTCTAGCTCCTATGACAACATATGCAAGCACAAACATTATATATTGCGCTGATCATAGCCATTCAGTGCTTTTTGTTGTGGCCTTGCTTTTGCAGACTGATTAGGCAAGGAGGCTTGAACTTTACATGACCTAACCTGAAACTTAAAGCAAAACCAATCCCACACGAACTGGCCCTGGAATCATTAGGGCTGGCTGCTGGACTACCCCCCAGGGCATCCCAAGTTGGGATGGTCTGCTGTGTGAAACCTCATTATTTGGCAAATGGCTCTCATTGTTTTCAGTGGGGAGCAAGAGCGGTCGGATCCCCTGCATCCTTAGGCTCTGTGCACGCTTAACTGTAGTGGACTAGGACTGTCGTGGATACAAACAGAATATATACCATCCTTGTGCCCTCTAATCATTGAGAGAGTGCACCTGAAAAAAAGCCCTAGATGGAGGATGTGATTGAGGCACACGGCTGCAGTGAAAATGCATCCTCATTTATTTTTTTTATTTTTTGGGGGGGGGGGGGGGGGGTGGAATTGGGATGAGCTCCTGTACACCATCATCCTTACTTTATACCTCCTGTCTTTTCTCTTTTTGTCTTCCATTTCTTTCCCCTTGTTTCGCATTTATGCTGTTTTTACTTAGCTGAGATCAACCTCCAAACTGTCCTAAAAAATGTTCCCACAACCGTTTTTGCCTGTGTTGCTGGGATTTTAAAAAATTAAGTAAAATAAATTCTTTGGTTTAGAACAATTGTTGTTAACATGATTCTATGGTCTTGACGTAAAGAATAACTTCAGTTACAGTTCCTGGATCTTTTCCAAACAGTGTAGCTCACTCTTACCATTACACCGCATATCGCTGAATGCAAAAAAAAAAAAGCTATAACAAACCACTTGCTCCTCCTGACAATACGTCAGCAGAGCAGACGATGTGTGAACGGCGCACGAGCCTGTCTGCTGACTGCTATGTGAAGTCTCACCTACAGAGCTGATGTGTTCTCAACACTTCCATAAGACTTGTGCAGTGCGTAAGACTAGAGGCGCTGCATTAACCTGTTCACTCCAGATGGTGTATTGTAAAACACTTCTACATCAAAAAACTCCTGCCCCCCCCCTCTCCTAACATACTAGATAATAGTTCTATATTACTAAGTGACTAGCACATGGAACCACACCTGAATCATTACACTCCCTTGGTTATTCTGTCTCGCCTATAGCAACACGCTGTTCAAACCTTGTAAATATTAACCGTAGCAGCCTGAGTAAGCCTGGGGTACTCTATTGTGTAAGCAAGTAGGTATACCTTGTGTTGCTCTTAACATGCAGTCAGGTTTGGTCAACTAGGGACTCTGCACAAGGAGCTATGTATATTAACCCAGCTGCTAACAAATACTGAACCTGCAATGAGCAATGATGAATTACTGAGCTAACATTAAGAAAATATATTTGGACAGTCTGCCAAACCCCTTCTTGTTGTATTCCAAAAGCCACATGAGTGCAGAGTGAATTACTGTCTACCTATTTGCAGTTTTCATAGTAGGTGGCCTCCATATTAAAACATTTGTACCACGATTACCCTTTAAATGTTCCCCAGTACACAGCTTTGTGTGTGTTGGATTAAATTGAAATAGTGGTATGAAGGAAATTTTTTTTTTTTTTCTCTCAGGGTACCTTAATAAAGCATTTATCGGAGCATATTTTACATGGAAATACCACTAGCCGTGATATCATCATGTACTACACCACGGTAATTTGTCATTTGTCAAATATCCGCTTGAGAATGATGATTTTCTACTGCTTGAAGGCTCTTTACAGCTTAATAGATGTTGATGTGTTTATTCTTGTATAGGCTGGATGGATGATGTGGAACTGGCTTATTACAGCCATAGCCACAGGAGCCTCCGTGGTTTTGTATGATGGATCGCCTCTTGTTCCTAGTCTCAATGTTCTTTGGGATCTTGTGGACCGACTTGGGTAAGATATACATGCCTCTATAATGTATAGTCAGAGAATGTCAGAAATGTAAAACCATAATAAAAAGTAATGAATTTCAACTTGGTGGCATGACGTAGTGTAGATTTTATTGTTTCAAAAAAGCAGTCAGCATGAACCAGTTTTCATGTGTAATAGAATATTAAAATGACTTATTGCACCACATATACAGCACGTCCTGTTCCAGAAGATATTCCTTACTCTTGGGTTATACATCCAATAGATGGTGCTGGACTGCAGAGACAGAAAAGTGGCTCCTCCCGGCCCCATATATTAGGGACCTCCCACAAAATCCCCAGTTCTTCTCTGCAGTCTGGGCTGCGATGACTAGAAGATGGCTCTCTCTACTTGCAGGTGAGCAGGGTTATTAGCCTGCGGCCCTGTAGGACTATTCCCACCCGTTTCCTTTTACTGCCTCCCAGCTTAGGCTGCACTGGTTCGGGTGAAGGTAGGCACCACCGCTGTCAGGTGCTAAGGAGCGCTGCTCCAACCGCAGTCCCCCACCAAAGGGTAGGCGGTACAGGCCCATGGTGAGCCTTATGGGATGTCCCTCCCGCGTCTTATGCGGGGGGGGGGGGGGTGCATGTCTTGTCTATTTGATTATGTGATGATCCCTTTTGAATTGGTTGCACTGGTTCTTTTGCGGCGCCTCAGGCATTGCTGGTCTCGTCATGTGGGCGCTTTTTCGCGCTCTTCGGGGGGGGGGCGGTCCTTGCGGCTAGCGCGTTCTGCATCGCTGTCTCCGTGGCCCGCCCCTCGAGGTATATGTGGCCGCCATTTTAGTTCTCTGCTGCGTGTGTCTGGCGTCTCCCTATCGCGGTCCGTAAGTGCCCCTGCGGGCTGATTTATTCTGTTTTTCTCTGTATTGCATATTGCTTATGGGATCCTTTTGCTTATGTCTTGCAGGCGGGTCAAACTTTTGTGGTTTCTCCCGGTCCTATCCCCTCTATTTAGTGTTAAATCTTATTGGAGAGCTATTGTATTCCTTACCTCCCACTTTCCTAGCGGGCTATTGGGGCATCCCGGGTAGCCTTATTGGCCTATTGTGCCACAATAATCACCATATGGAGGCTTCTCAGGATAATGTGCCCGGGGTTCCTTCGGGACAAGCCCGGCTGTGTGTGGCGTGTGGGGTATCCCCTATAAGTGATGATGTCAGGGTGTGTGTTCCCTGTGCCCAGCAGATGCTTGCGCTGCAGTCTGGGTTACCGGTGGCTGGGCCTGCACCCCCTCGGGCTTCGCCTACCCCCCCCCCCCCCCCACGCTTACATCTGACTCCTAGTGAGGTGCATACCAGTGGTGAGTCTCAACCTGATTTGGCTGCTCGGGTGTCCAGCATTGAGAGACATATTGCTGGCTCTGGTCCGCGTAAGGCTTCTGCTAAGAAGCGGCATTTATCACCTGGTGTTCCCCTCTTCCCTATGGAGGCTGAGGAATTTTTTTTACGTTACCGGTTATACCCCCCTGAAAGAGCGGGAATTATTTTCCGATTCAGAATCATCTGAGGAACAATCTAGGGTGTATGGTGCCGATTCTGGGTCTGACCCATGGGCTTCAGATGATACTGACAGGCTTTTAGTTTACATTTTGAAGTACTCTGTATCTCTCCTCCTGCCGTGGCTCCGCGGCAGCAGGGGGAGCTGTTTCATACTGTTAAACCACACTTGGAGTTTCCTGAGCAAGCTTTTTTTAATAATCTGGTGCTCAAGGAGTGGGAACGGCCTAGCCGGCTCCCCGGGGTGCCAAAGAGTTGGAATAAGAGGTATCCCTTTCCTGCTGGAATGGTTAAACGGTGGTCATGTCCTCCCAAGGTGGATGCACCAGTTCTGGGCTTATCCAACACATCCGTCATGCATTCCCCTGACTCTACTACACTGAGGGATGGGGAGGACAGGCGCATTGATCAGCTGGCTTGCCATGCCTTTGCCTGTGTGGGGACCGCGTTGCATCCGGTCTGTGCCTCTGCCATTACGGCTGTTGCTATTAAAAGCCTGCTCAGGAGTCTCTTAGATGGGGCCCCTGATGATTCTGGTAGTGAAGAGTATAGAGCTCTTCTGCGTGTGAGGAATTTGTTGCATATGTCCTCTCTCCCTTGGATGATACCATCAGAATGTGCGGCAGGGCATCTGCCTTGTTTGTGGCGATACGCCGCTCGGTCTAGCTGCGCCAGTGGGCAGCTGACAACGCTGCTAAGAAGGCTCTCACTGGGTTTCCCTTCAAGGGGCTGCGCCTCTTTGGGGAACGTCTGGACTTGTTTGCTAAGTGAGGCAAGTTACCTCAGCGTCTAAGGCAGCCCCGGTCCTTTCGGGGTTCAGGTGCCTTTTCTCCTTCCTTCAGGGGCTGCAGAATTGGACGGGGAGCTTCCTTTGCTGGAGCCCGTGGAGATTTTTGGGGCAGGGGCAGAGGACGTGGCTGCCCTGGCCCCTCCTGGGGTCCCAAAACTAAGTCCTCCCCCAAGCCCCCTCAGGCATGAAGGGGCACCCTCACCCATCCGGGTGGGGGGACGGCTTCGGCTCTTGGCTCATGTCTGGAGGCGTCATGTCTCAGACCGGTGGATTCAGGAGGTAGTATACTCCGGTTACAAGATGGAGTTTGCAGCCTGGCTGCCCCCAAGATTCATCAAATCTCGGTTAGCTCAAAACCCCCTCTCAGCTCAGGGTCTGTCCCTGGCTGTCCAAGGCCTTCTGGAACTGGGTGTCATCTGCCGGGTGCCCTTGAGGGAAAGGGGCAAAGGCTATTACTCCAATCTTTTCATCGTCCCCAAAAAAGATGGGTACATCAGACCCATCCTGGATTTGAAGCACCTCAACAAATTTGTCAGATTCAGACACTTTCGCATGGAGACTCTGGGCTCAGCTGTGACTTTCCTATGCCCAGGGGACTTCATGACCCCTGTAGATATCAAGGATGGTTACCTCCACGTTCCAGTTTTTCCAGGTCATCAGAGTTTCCTCAGGTTCGCTCTGGAGGATCAGCACTACCAATTTGTGGACTTGCCCTTCGGTCTCACCTCGGCTCCCAGGGTATTCACCAAGGTGCTGGCAGGAGTTATGGCTCTGCTGAGATCTCAGGGCATTTGCATCCTTCCTTACTTAGACAACATTCTCATCATGTCTCAATCTCTCCAGCAGGCCGAGCTGGATACTCAGCTGGTGGTGTCCACACTGGAGTCATTCGTCTGGGTGATCAACCACCCCAAATCTTCCCTCTCTCCTTCCATGGTGAAGTCCTTTCTGGGGCATGATTCTGGATTCATCTCAGGTCAAGATCTTTCTTCCTCAGTAGAGTCTTCAAGAGAAAGCTCAGCTCCTTCTTTCTTGTCCTCATCCATCCATCAGGCAGGGAATGCAGCTGGTGGGCCTGATGGTATCCGGCTTCGAGGCGGTTCCATATGCTCAGTTTCACATGAGGCCTCTTCAGCTTCACCTCCTGTCAGTATGGGATCGGGACCCTGTGTCCTTCGATCAGGTGTTTGTCCTGTCCCCTCTGGTCAGGCGGTCTCTATCGTGGTCGCTGGCCCCCTGCTGGGAAACCACGGATGCCAGTCTGCCTTTTGGAAGTCCCTGAAATTCCAGGGTCAGTGGGGCCCTCAGGAGGCCCATGCCCCTATCAATATTCTGGAATTGAGGGCGATCAGGTTGGTTCTCGCCCACTTAACCCCACATCTGAGGGGTCGGGCTGTTCAGGTCCGCTCGGACAACCAGACGGCGGTTGCCTACATCAATCATCAGGGAGGGACCCGGAGCAAGAGGGCCCTCAAGGAAGTGTCCCTGATACTGTCCTGGGTGGAGGAAAATGTTCCCTGCATCTCGGCTGTGTACATCCCGGGGGTGAAGAATCTGGAGGCAGACTCTCTGAGCAGGGGGACCTCTCGTCTGGGAGAATGGTCCCTCAGCAGCAGGGTGTTTCGCTCCCTGTGCCACCGCTGGGGACAGCCGGATGTGGATCTGTTTGCGTCCCGTCACAATCACAAGCTTCCAGTCTTTGTCTCTCTGTCCCAGGATCCTCTGGCCTTGGCCATGGATGCCCTGGCAATGTCTTGGAAGGGGTTTCAGCTTCTGTATGTCTTTCCCCCTGCTGGGCAGGGTGCTGCGCAAGATAGCTCAGGAAAGGGTGCCAGCCATACTGGTGGCCCCCTGCTGGCCAAGAAGAGTGTGGTTTGCAGACATCGTGCAGCTGGCAGTAGATCATTACGTCCTGCCCCGGGTTCCATATCTGCTCACTCAGGGGCACCTACGCCACCCCAATTTACAAATGCTGGCTTTGACTGCCTGGCTGTTGAAACCTCCATCTTGATGGAAAAAGGGCTGCCTGCCTCGGTTGTAAATACCATGATCAGGGCTAGGAAGAGGTCCTCTTCTTCCATCTACTACAGGGTTTGGCGTACTTACATTGACTGGTGCGATTCTAACTCGCTTCCCTGTCGTGTGTTTTCCATTCCTAGGATTCTGGAGTTTCTGCAACATGGTTTGGATCTGGGTCTTCAGCAGTCTGAAAGGTCATGTTTCTGCTTTGGCTATTTTGTTCCAAAGATCCTTTGCTCAGCATCCCCTGGTCAAGACCTTCTTCCAGGGGGTTACTCACGTGCGTCCCCCACGTAAGCCTATGTTACCAGTCTGGGACTTGAACTTGGTCTTATATGCCCTGCAGGGGTCTCCCTTTGAGCCCTTGCAAGGAGCCCCTTTGTCCATTCTTACGCTTAAGGTGGTCTTTTTGGTGGCTATCACTTCTGTGAGGCATGTTTCTGAGTTGGAGGCGCTTTCTATCAAGCCTCCTTATTTTGAGACACACCAGGACAAGGTGGTTTTTCGTTTTAAGCCAGATTTTCTGCCGAAGGTTGTTTCTGCCTTTCATCTCAATCAGGACATTGTTTTGCCTTCTCTGTCCTAATCCTAGTACTTCTATGGAGAGGGTTTTACACTCTCTGGATGTGGTCAGGACTCTGAAGTTCTATCTGGTGGCTACTGAATCCTTCAGGAAGACTGATGCTTTCTTTGTGCTCCCGTCTGGACCTAAGAAGCGTCTGGCTCCGGCTAAGTCCACTATCAGCAAGTGGATCCATCAGGCTGTGATACAGGCCTACTCTGCTAAGGGGAAGGAGCCTCCCTTCCGCCTTACTGCTCATTCCACTCGTGCTATTGGTGCCTCTTGGGCTTTTCAGCACCAAGCTTCTGTTGAACAAGTTTGCAAGGCCGCCACTTGGTCTTCTGTTCATACTTTTTTTCAAAGTTTTACAAGGTTGATGTTAGGGCCTCAGCTGATGCTGCCTTTGGCCACAAAGTTCTGCAGGCGGCAGTGGTTTAAACTGTCTGCTGTTACTTTTGGGGATCCCACCCTACATTACGGACACTGCTATTGGATGTCCCAAGAGTAAGGAATATCTTCTGGAACAGGATGTGCTGTAAACTTAGAATAATACAATTCTGTGATTACTCACCTGTAGAATTGGTATTATACATATACAGCACGTCCTGTTCCACCCCACCCTTGTTATCATTATCTTTAGTTACCTCTTTATGGTGATTGTTCTTATGTTCAAATTTTTATATATTGGTTTTAGTTCTCCTGGTCTCATTTAACTGCTTTTCAATACTGGGGATTTTGTGGGGCCGGGAGGAGCCACTTTTCTGTCTCTGCAGTCCAGCGCCATCTACTGGATGTATAACCCAAGAGTAAGGAATATCTTGTAGAACAGGACGTGCTGTATACGTATAATACCAATTCTACAGGTGAGTAATCACAGAATTGTATTTTTAGGTGTCCTGCTTAAAGGATAGCAGGTAGTGCCCACTGATTGCGCAGGTGCTTTTGGATAAGGGAGAAGGTACATTTACTGGGAGTTTTTACACAGTGGGGCATCCCGAATCTGGAAGCCCCCAGCAGATGGAGTAAGTCTGCCCTAGAGTTTCACAGACTGCTGCTACTCTGCACCACCCCAATGTTTCCTGTCCCCCACTGCAGTTGCGGGAGAAACAGCAGGCGGCGAGACCAGCATCTCTGGTCAGGCCCTGCTGCTGCCACCTTTGGGGGGCCTTCCACTAATCCTTGCTGGAGCAGAGGACTGAAGAGCCCCAAGAAGCTGTCTGCAGCAGTGCCTGACTGGAGGACCAGCAGCGATGGATCGGGAGGGTGATTATAGCCCATTCACTGCTACGCAACCAGAGGTAAAGTGAAATATATGCTCTCTACCTGTGGTGCCCATAGACTTCTATGGGGACGTGTTGCAGTTGTGCTACAGGCAAAACTTGCATGCATTTTGCAAACCGCAGTGCACTGATGCAAAATTATTTTAATCGGCAGCGTTTTCTGGTCGTTTGTGACATATTGGAGTATTTATACTGCAACGCATGCAGCCTTGTGTGAAAGGGGCCTAAAATACTTTATTTTTTCAAAGTAAAATTATTGTAATATACTTTTTAACCAGATTTCCAAAGCACCTGTATGTTTTGTTTTTTTTTCTGCCAATGACCATGAGTTAGTTGTAACCAATACAGTACATCAGTAGCCTAGTGGAGGTGTTTTTTTTTTTTTTTTTTTTCTTCCAATCCATTCCAGACCCTCCTTACACTTGGGATTACCTCCTTGCCAATTGGATGTGACTGCAAGACAAAAAAGGCATGGCCCCTTAAGTAGCAGCTGCCTCCTAACCTAGATCCATTTCATTCTTGCAGTTGCAAGTGACTGTGAAGGTTGTTCAGGATTCGTTCTCAAGGAATGGCAGCAAGCGGGGGAAGGCACCCTGTCGGCTTCCTGCGCAGCTTTATTTCCACGGATCCCCTAGACCCAACTGTGCCTCCCACAGCATCTGGCTGTTTTGGGGTTCGTGAGGTAAGGTGGAAGCGCCGGGTCTTGGGGCGCTTACAAGAGCTCTTTGTGCTCTGCGCTGCAGGCTTCTTAGAAAGCATGTCAGCCGCAGGTTTCTTCTGGTGTACCTGCTGAGGAACCTTTTATTTCTATTCAACCATCCTTCTTCCTGGTTCATGTTCGTTTTGTTTTTTGAAAAGAGGAAAAAAAAAAAATTTTTTTTTTTTTCTAATTCAAAGATCGCGCCTTTAAGGGGCGTGGTCTGATGTCATGCAGGGGGCGGAGCTTAAATGCGGAAGCACAAGGTCGCGTTTTCTCAGTATCTCTCTCTCTCCGGCTGGAGGGAGGTTGTGTCCGCGCTCGCTTTGCAGGTTACCTCGCTCTGGTAAGTGTCAGCAGCCCCGGCTGGGGCAGTGCGGCCGTTGCGGGCCAGCTTGCTGTCCTTACTAGGGGTCCAGGCTATCGGAGTTTAAAAGGATCATGGCCTCGCTGTGTGCACGGTCTGGGGGATCACTCATGATCCGGTGGATTGCCGTTTTGTTGGTTATGGGGCACAGGCTGGTAGGGTCCCATTTTTAGGCTATATATATATTATATATTTTTGTGTTCTCTGCCTAGGCTATGGTGTGAAGGGCTGCTGGGGTAAGTGGACGTCGATACTAGTAGATATTTATTATATCTTTTTTATGATACTTAGTATATTATTATAATATTATTATTATATTTTTTATATCTATTTTTTATTACACATTAAATGGTTATATTGATATTAAAGTAGGTTTTTTAGGCATTAAAGGGGAAATGACATTTTTTCTTTCTAATAGGCCACCATGCATTTGCTATGGTAGGTTCCTTTATGCACCCTGTTTGTGCCACGGCTATTGTGTCTTTGGCTTCAAGGAAGAAGGTGAAGAAGATTTTGGCCAGGGCTAAGTCTCGCAGGCATATTCAAGAGTCCAAGGATTTTAGATCTTGTTTGGACTTCTTTTGCTATCACTGCTATGGATGATGCGGTCAGGTTAGCTGCTAGAACTTCTGCTCTTCTTGTTGCTTTGCGCCGTTCCTTATGGCTAAGACAATGGTCGGCGGATGCCGCCGCTAAGAAAGCTCTTACAGATCTTCCTTTTTTTTTTTTTTTTTTTTTTTAGGGAGCAGACTCTTTGGAGAGCGGCTGGATCGTATGGTCAAGGATGGCAAACCTTCCTCAGAGGAAGAGGGCGACTCTGCCTTTTCAGAGGTCTACATCATATCAGCCCTTTCGGAGCGGTAGGGGCAGGGGCAGAGCTCGTAATAGGGCAGGAGGGGCCTGGAGAAGTAGGCCCAAACCTCCAGCGAAGCCCACTCCAGCATGAGGGTGCGCCCTCACCCGAGCGGGTGGGGGGACGGCTCTTGCAATTTGCTCCTATCTGGAGACGCCACGTGGCGGATCTTTGGATCCGAGAATTGGTGTCATTGGCTACAAGATCGAGTTTGCAGCCAGACTGCCCGCAAGGTTCCTTTGGTCAGGGGCATCCCAGAACCAGTCAAGGGCAGATGCCCTGAGAGCCTCTGTTCAGCATCTTCTTCAAAAAGGGGTAATTTGTCAGGTACCCTTTCAGGAGGAAGGTCGGGTTTTTCTCCAACCTGTTCACAATTCCCAAAAAGGACGGGTCGGTTCGTCCTATTCTAGACTTAAAGGGTCTCAACAAGTATATCCGGGTGAAACATTTTCGTATGGAGACTCTGAGGTCAGCAGTAAGATCGATTCAGCCCGGAGATCTTATGACTACAATAGACATAAGGGACGCGTATTTTCATGTTCTGATTTTTCCAGGGCATCAGAAATTCTTGAGGTTTGCCCTGGAAGGCCAGCATTTACAGTTTGTGGCACTTCCATTCGCCATATCCTCGGCTCCAAGGGTATTCACCAAGGTCTTGGCAGGTCTCATGGCCATTATGAGAAGCCAGGGGATATGCATCATGCCATACTTGGACGATCTCTTGATTTCGGCCGGGTCTCTTCAGCAGATCATAAAGGACACGCAGACGGTCCTATCAACTCTGGAGGAGTTCGGCTGGGTGATCAATTATCCGAAGTCCCATATCACTCCAGCGCCAGTAAGGAATTTCTTAGGAATGACTCTGGACACAGTTCAGGTCAAGGTGTTTCTACCAGAGCAGAAGGCTCTGCTAATTCGGAATCAAATAGAGGCCTTACTGGCCTGCCGGCAGCCGACTATTCGGTTGGGGATGAAACTAGTAGGCCTTATGGTGGCCTGCTTCGAGGCCGTGTCTTTTGCCCAGTTTCACATGAGGCCTGGGATCGAGCCCCGCAGTCGCTGGATCAAGTCTTTGCCTGGTCGAGGGAGTCAGAACATTCTCTCCTGTGGTGGTTGGACCCTCTACATTTGTCTGTAGGCAGGTCTTTTCGGACACCGCAGGGGCAGATCGTTGTCACGGATGCCAGTCACACAGGCTGGGGGGGTACTCAGCAAACCCAGAAGATCCAGGGACAGTGGGGGCCGAAGGAGAATCGGCTTCCCACAAATATATTGGAATTAAGAGCAATCTGGCTAGTGCTTCAGTATCTGACCCCCAGTTTAAAGGGGCAGGCTGTCCAGGTCCAGCCGGACAATCGGACGGCGGTAGCCTATATCAATCGTCAGGAGGGTACTCTGAGCAGGAGTGCCCTAGAGGAAGTAAGCCGGATTCTGACTTTGGCAGAGGAGAATGTTCCCTGCATCTCGGCAGTTTACATCCCGGGGGTGGAAAACCAGGAGGCAGAAGCTTTGAGCAGGAGGTCGCGGCGTTGGGGAGAATGGTCCCTCAGTCAGAAGATCTTTCAGGCTCTTTGCCTTCGCTGGGGTTGTCCGGAAGTGGATCTTTTTGCATCCAGACACAATCGCAAATGGCCGAAGTTCATGCCCCTATCAAGGGACCCTCTGGCCATAGCATCGGATGCCCTGTCAACCTCTTGGGCAGGGTTCAAGCTCCTGTACGTTTTTTTTCCCCCGCTTCTGCTCCTGGGTCGTGTACTAAGAAAGATGGCTCAGGAGGGGGTACCAACCATTCTGGTGGCTCCTCGCTGACCAAGGAGAAGTTGGTTCTCAGACATAGCAAGGATGTCGGTAGACCATTGGTGCCTGCCAGACGATCCAGACCTTCTCACACAGGGGGCGCTTCGGCACCCGAATTTACAGATGCTGGTTTTGACGGCCTGGCTATTGAGACCTCGATCTTAGCAGAGAGAGGTTTATCGGCCAAGGTTATTCTTACCATGATTCAGGCCCGGAAGAAGACATCTGCCAAGATTTACTACAGGGTCTGGCGGGCGTTCATTTCCTGGTGTGAGGCTAGGAAATATTCATGCAGGAAATATTTGGTTTCTAGGATTTGGAATTTCTACAGGGTGGCTTAGAAATGGGCCTACAATTAAGCACCCTAAAGGGGCATGTACCTTATCTATTTTTTTCCAGAAGTCATCGCTAGCAATAGGCTCATTAAAACCTTTTTTCAGGAAGTCCTTCATGTCCGACCACCGTGCAAGTCTATTTTACCGGTGTGGGACTTGAATCTGGTATTATCAGCTCTCCAGGGGGCTCCCTTTGAACCTATGTTTGACGCTCCATTGAGCATTTTGACGCTTAAGGTGATATTTTTGGTGGCAATCACCTTGGTGCAGCGTGTTTCTGAGTTAGCCGCCTTATGTATGAAGTCTTCTTATTTTGAGTTACACAGAGACAAGGTAGTTTTTCGGTTTAAGCCTGATTTCTTACCTAAGGTCATCTCTCCTTTTCACCTTAATCAGGAGGTAATTCTACCTTCTTTATGCCCCGTTCCGGCCAATGCTAAGGAAAGGGCGCTTCATTCTTTAGATGTAGTCAGAGCCATAAGATATTACTTGGCAGCTACAGATTCCTTCCGGAAGTTGGATTTTGTTTTTGTTATATCAGAAGGGCTGAGAAAGGGGCTTCCGACAGCTAAATCCACTGTCAGTAAGTGGATTAGGCAGGCAGTAGAAAATGCCTACTCGGCCAAGGGGAAGGAACCCCCTTTTCGGGTCACGGCCCATTCCACTAGGGCCATTGGTGCTTCCTGGGCTTTTCAGCATCAGGCCTCAGTGGAACAGGTTTGTAAAGCTGCCATCTGGTCTTCGGTTCATACATTTACCAAATTTTACAAGGTAAATGTTAGAGCCTCAGCTGACTCTGTGGTTGGTCGAAAAATTCTTCAGGCGATAGTGAAATGAACTACCTGCTGTTCTACGCTGGGGATCCCGCCCATAGATGGCACTGCTTTTGGAGTTTCCAAGTGTAAGGAGGGTCTGGAATGGATTGGAAGAAAAAACGCAATTCTGTGAGTACTCACCTGTAGAATTGTTTGTTCTGGGAATCCATTACAGACCCTCCGGCCCACCCTTTAGGGTCATGATCTATCTTTTGATGCTTTTTTGATGGTGTTTAGTCCATTTATTATTTTCATTTTTGCATTAGAAGAAGAAAAAAAAAAAAAAAAAGGAAAAATAAAAAGTGAAGTTCTATTTTGAGAGAATTCAAGAGGAGTTCGGTGTGAAGTAACATGGACTCCTATATAGGGGCCTCCCGGCCTGCCTCTGTTTTATGTTTTACTGCTTTTTAAGTACTGATCTAGGTTAGGAGGCAGCTGCTACTTATGGGGCCGGGAGGGGCCACGCCTTTCTTGTCTTGCAGTCACATTCAATTGGCAAGGAGGTAATCCCAAGTGTAAGGAGGGTCTGGAATGGATTGCCAGAAAAAACAATTCTACAGGTGAGTACTCACGCGAATTGCGTTTTTGTCAAGCGTTCCTGTGACCCTTACTAAGGACCTCTCAGTTGTATGAATTCACTAAATGAGTCACTGTACATTATTCTGTTTGGCCTTGTCCTCTCTGCAGCAATTCCCTGGTGACATTTAGCCAGAAGCCTTGATGAAAGGTTACATCCCACTGAGATGGCACTTTCCAGTGAAAGGTTAATGGAATCGTAGAAGAACTATTGGATTTTAAAAGCTGCCCAAATCTCGCTTCCTCCAATCAATGTTTTATCCACTAATAACGCATTTACATTGTTGAACCTCTGTGAATTGCAACCATACAATAGCATAAGTATATGAGTAGAATATACGGACGCTGGAAAGACATGTAAATGTTTACCAACCATCCTGCCAAAATAGCTGTAAATCCAATCTTTCTAGCAATTAAAGGGGCATTCTATACTGTAGCGGGAAGCCCTGCTTTGTGAAACCACCATCGGCGCCAGTAAACTTGCCTTTCCCGGTGGCAACCGCAACGCTACAGTTGGCAACTGCCACATCTAAATGGCTGGGAGCTTGCAATTGGGGATACAGGGTGCTCTGAAAGGGTTTTGCTCCGCTTTAAGCCTTCCTGTAGTGAAGTGTAACATTGTGTGCATCTATTCAAAAATAAAAATCCTGTTACATTTTTAATTAAAACGGTTAAACTGAAGGCCTCATTAAATGCACTTTATTTAACTGACCTCTCTTAACTCACTATGTCAGAATGAAAACTCTGCAAATTGTATACTTTATTATTTTTGTACATTTTCCAGGTCAGTACTCAGTGTCTTATTATTATTGTTTTAAAGGATAACCATTCTGGGTACTGGAGCCAAGTGGTTGGCAGTACTAGAGGAGAAGAATCTCAGACCTCGTAAGTGGCATTTTATTTACGTACAAAAGGCCGAATGTTACTATTCTAAGTATACAGCACGTCCTGTTCCAGAATAATCCTTACACACACTTACATCTGACCCCCACCGAGGGGCATACTAGCAGGGAGTCTCAACCTGATTTAGCTGCACAGGTGGCCAGCATTGAAAAACGTATTGCTGGGTCTGCCCCACGTAAGGCTTCTGCCAAGAAGCGGCATTTATCACCCGCGGTTTCCCTCTTCCCTGTAGAAGATGAGGGCCCTTACTCACTCTCAGGTCCCTACCCCCTAGAGGAGGGGGAATTATATTCTTAGTATACGTCCTGCTCCAGATAGATTACTTACACTTGGGTTATCCTCCGCCAGATGGCGCTGCACTCCAGAGACATGCAAAACAGGCTCCTCCCGGCCCCTCAAATACCCGGGGACCTCCCACAAATCCCCAGATTTCTCTGCAGTGCTTACTGCGAAGACATGAAATATCACTCTCTCGCAGGTGAGCGGGGCTTTTAGCCTGCGGCCCTGTTGGACTACTCCCACCCGTCCTTTGTGTGATGTGCCTCCCAGCCTGGGATGCGCTGGTCGGGTGAAGGTAGGCCGCACCATGTGTGCTTAAGGAGCGCTGCCCCACCGCAGTCCCCCACCAAAGGGTAGGCGGTATAGGCTGATGGTGAGCCTTATGGGATGCCCCTCCCGCATTATTGCCACATGCCCCATGTAGTGGTGGGTCCTGTACAAAGGGCCGCCATCCTCCCTCATTCTCCCTGTATCCTTCGGGGGGGGAAGAAGGAGGGGGGGTGGGTCAGTGCGTATGATTATTACGTGTATGACTAGATATGTGGTGTCAGCCGCCGCGCTGACTTGCCTGTTTTTACTATTACATGGCCGCCGCCGCCGCACGCGTCTTTTTCCCTCATTTGGATGTCTGCGCCGGGCGGCGGCGTTCCCTCAGACGCTGCGGCGTTATCATTGGCTGCTGTCTATGAGCTTTGCGCCCTTCGGGGGGGGGCGGGGGCCTGTTTTGGCATGCTCCGCGTCACGGCCCGCTCTGTATAGTCGCGCGCGCGTGTGTAACGGTCCCCCCTTCTGCGGTCTGTAAGTGCCCTCGCGGGCGACCTTTATGCTCATTGCTTACTGTGCAGGGTTCTGACGCCCCTTCTTCTCATTGTGTCTTTCAGATGGGCGAATCCAGTGGCTTCTCCCGGCCCGGTGTAATTGTTAGTTGGGCCTAGTATAATTACTCCCACTTCCCTGCGGGTCATTGGGGCATCCAGGGTAGCTTACAGCGTCAATCCCTACTGGCCTATTGTGCCTACTAATCACTATATGGAGGAATCCCAGGATAATGTGACTGGGGTTCCTTCGGGACAAGTCCGGCTGTGTGTAGCTTGTGGGGTCTCCTATCTGCGGTGACAATGCACGGGTCTGTGTTCCTTGCGCACAGCAGGTGCTAATGTTGCAACCCGCCCCTCCTGTGGCTGGGTCTGCACCTTGTCTCACTTCACCTACTTCCCCAAGCTTGAGTCTAACCCAATACAAGCGGGGATTCTCATCCTGATGTGGCTGCTAGACTGGCCAGTGTGGAAAAATTGATTGCTAATACCTTAGCGCGTAAGGCCACCGCAAAGAAGCGTCACTTAACCCCTGACGCCACTCTTTTCCCTATGGAGTCTGACGCGTTGTTGCATCTATATGGCTATACCCCCTCGGACGAAGGGGAGCGGTTCTCTGACTCAGGGTCATCTGACGAGAGGCCCAGGGGTCCTGACGATTCTGGCCCTGACCCCTGGCCCCGGATGATACGGACAGGCTGCTGGTTCTGGTTTTTGAGGTTTTGTCCATCTCTCCCCCTCTTGCGGCTCCCAGGCAAAGGGGTGAGCTTTTTCATACTGCTAAGGCTCGGTTGGAATTCCCTGAGCAAACCCATTTCAATAACCTCGTGCTTAAGGAGTGGGGACATCCCAGTAGACTCCCCGGGATACCTAAGAGTTGGGACAGAAAGTATCCCTTCCCTGCTGATATGGTCAGGTGCTGGTCATCGCCCCCCGAGGTCGATGCCCCTATTCTAGGACTGTCTAACACCTCTATTATGCACTCCCCTGACACTACTACGCTGCGGGATTCTGAGGACAGGCGCATTGACCAATTGCCATGCCTTTGCATTTGTGGGGGCGGCGCCCGGTTTGCGCCTTGGCCATTACGTCTGTGGCGCTCAGGGCCCTGATCAGAAGTGTATTCGAAGGCTCTGATGAATTGCCATCTGATACGGTTAATGCACTAGCTAACTGTGATATATTTGTAAATTTTATCCTTTCTGCATCAGATGATGCCATTAGGATGTGTGCCAGATCTTCTGCCTTGGCGGTTTGGCTGCGCCAGTGGGCTGCTGACAATGCTGCAAAGAACGCCCTTACCGGGCTTCCATTTAAGGGGCTACGCCTGTTTGGGGACCGCCTAGACCTCTTTGCTAAAGGAGGTAAGTTACCCCAGCGCAGACGGCAGTTTCTGCCCTTTCGGAGCCTGGGCTCCCTCTCACTCCCCTACCGTGGTGCTAAACAAGGAAAAGGGGTGTCCTTCGCGGGGGTTCGTGCAGATTCCTGGCATAGGAGCAGAGGACGACGTCCTGGCTCCTCCTGGGGGCCTAAGCCCAAACCCTCCCCCAAGCCCCCTCAGGCATGATGGGGCGCCCTCGCCCGTCAGGGTGGGGGGGCGGCTACAACACTTCGCGCACGTCTGGAGGCGCCACGTCTCAGACCGGTGGATTCATGAGATAGTGTCCTCTGGTTACAAGATAGAGTTTGCTGTGCGGCCCCCCAAGATTCATCAGGTCCCGGATCCCCCAGGACCCTGTTTCAGCTCAGGTCTTGATGCAGGCCGTGCAAGGACTTCTGGATCTGGGGGTCATTTGCAGGGTCCCCTTAAGAGAAAGGGGCAAGGGGTTCTATTCCAACCTTTTCACAGTGCCTAAAAAAGATGAGTCAGTCAGGCCCATTCTGGATTTAAAGATCCTCAACAAGTTTGTCAAGAACAGGCGCTTTCGCATGGAAACTCTGCGCTTGGCCATTGGCTCTCTGCGCCCAGGGGATTTCATGAAGTCTGTGGACATCAAAGATGCTTACCTTCACATCCCTGTGTTCCCGGGACACCAAAGGTTTCTCAGATTCGCGTTGGAAGATCAACATTACCAATTTGTGGCCCTGCCATTTGGCCTCACCTCAGCTCAGTGGGACCTCTCGTCAGGGAGAGTGATCTCTCTGCAACAGGGTATTCCAGTCCCTGTGTCACCGTTGGGGTCTGCCAGATGTTGATCTGTTTGCACCCGTCACAATCACAAGCTCCAGGCTTGTCTCCCTGTCTCAGGATCCTCTGGCCTTGGCCACAGATGCTCTGTCCATGTCATGGCAGGAATTTCGGCTCCTGTATGTCTTTCCTCCATTCCCCATGCTGGGCAGGGTCCTGCTCAAGATTGGCTGGAAGGGGTGGCAGTGGTTCTGGTGGCCCCTAGGTGGCCAAGAAGAGTGTGGTTTGCAGACGTGGTACAGATGGCAGTAGATCAGTACATCCTGCCAGGAGTGCCAGATCTGCTCACTCAGGGCCCCTTACGCCATCCCAATTTACAAACTCTGGCTTTGACGGCCTGGCTGCTGAAACCTCCATCTTGATGGAGAAAGGCTTGTCTGCCTCGGTGGTTGAGACCATGGTGAAGGCTAGGAAGAAAACTTCTTCTGCCATATATTATAGGGTATGGCGTACCTACATTGATTGTTGTGAGTCCAGGTCTCTTCCCTGTCGGGTGTTTTCAGTCCCCAGGGTTCTGGAGTTTTTACAGCATGGGTTGGATTTGGGTCTAAAACTCAGTACTCTGAAGGGTCAGGTTTCTGCCCTGTCTGTCTTTTTTGAGAAGTCTTTTGCTCAGCATTCTTTGGTTAAGACCTTCTTTCAGGGGGTCACGCATGTGCATCCCCCACGTAAACCTATGGTCCCTGTTTGGGATTTGAACTTGGTTTTGTCTGCCTTGCAGGGTGCTCCCTTTGAGCCTATTCAGGATACTGCTCTGGCTGTACTTACCCTAAAGGTTGTCTTTCTGGTGGCTATTACTTCGGTCAGGCGTGTGTCTGAGCATGCGGCTCTGTCTATCCAGCCCCATACCAGGATAAGGTGGTGTTCCGCTTTAAGCCGGACTTTCTGCCTAAGGTGGTGTCTGCTTTTCATTTGAATCAAGATATTGTTCTTCCTTCATTGTGCCCTAATCCTAGCAATGCTAAGGAAAGGGTTTTGCATTCCTTGGATGTAGTCGGGTGTCTGAAGTAATACCTAGTAGTAACTGCGTCCTTCAGGAAAACTGATGCTCTTTTTGTGGTCTCTTCTGACCCTAGGAAGGGTTTGGCTCCTGCCAAGTCTACTATCAGCAAATGGATCCGTCAGGCCGTGATTCAGCCTATTCTGCTAAGGGGAAGAGTCCTCACTTCCGCCTTACTGCTCATTCTACTCGTGCTATTGGTGCCTCTTGGGCCTTCCAGCACCAGGCTTCTGTTGAACAAGTTTTCAAGGCCGCTACTTGGTCTTCTGTTCATACCTTTTCAAAGTTTTACAAGGTTGATGTTAGGGCCTCAGCTGATGCTGTTTTTGGCCGCAAGGTTTTGCAGGCTGCAGTGGTTTAACCTGTTTGCTGTTACCTTTTTTGTTGGGTATCCCACCCTACTTTATGGACACTGCTATTGGATGTCCCAAGTATAAGTAATCTATCTGGAGCAGGACGTACTGTATACTAAGAATAATACAATTCTGTGAAATACTCACCTGTAGAATTGGTATTATAAGTATACAGTACGTCCTGCTCCACCCCACCCTGGTTTTTGCATTATTCTGGATCCCCTGTATGGTGATTGTTATCTTGTTATAGTTACCAGTTTTTGGTGGTTGAATTCTCCCGGGTTCTTGTTCACTGCTTTTCAATGCTGGGGATTTGTGGGAGGTCCCCGGGTATTTGAGGGGCCGGGAGGAGCCTGTTTTGCATGTCTCTGCAGTGCAGCGCCATCTGGCGGAGGATAACCCAAGTGTAAGTAATCTATCTGGAGCAGGACGTACTGTATACTTATAATATCAATTCTACAGGTGAGTATTTCACAGAATTGTATTTTTCTGATTCTGAATCCTCTGAGGAACAACCTAAGTTTTACGGTGGTACTGGGACTCCTTTTGGGGAAGACCCGTGATCCCCTGATGACACTGACAGATTGCTGACTCACATTTTTGAAGTGCTTTGTATTTCTCCCCCGGCAGTGGCTCCGCAGCAGCAGGGTGAGCTTTTTCATACGGTCAAGCCACACTGGGAGTTCCCTGAGCAGTCTCACTTTAATAATCTAGTGCTCAAGGAATGGGAACGGCCTAGCAAGCTGCCAGGGGTGCCTTTCCTGCTGATGTTGTTAAGCGTTGGTCATGTCCTCCCGAGGTGGATGAGCCCGTTCTTGGGTTGTCCAATACATCTGTCATGCATTCTCCTGACACTACTACCCTGCGGGATGGTGAGGACCGGCGCTTGGACCAACTGGCCTGTCATGCCTTTGCCTGTGTGGGGACGGCGCTGCGCCCAGTTTGTGCCTCTGCTATTACGGCTATTGCCATTAAAGGGGTGCTTAAGTGTCTCTTGGATGGGACATCTGAGGATGCGGGTAGAGAAGAGTATAGATCTCTTCTGCTTTGTGAGGAATTTATTGCATATATTCTTTCTGCCATGGATGATGCCATTAGAATGTGTGGTAGGACTTCTGCCCTGTTGTTGGCTATACGCCGCTCTGTCTGGCTACGTCAGTGGGTAGCTGATAATGTTGCTAAGAAGGCTCTCACTGGTTTCCCTTTCAAGGGCCTGCTCCTTTTTGGTGAACGTTTGGAATTGTTTGCCAGGGGCGGTAGGTTACCTCAACGTAGGAGGCCGTCTCGGTCCTTTTGGGTGATGGGTGCCCTTCTCCCATTCTTCCGTGGTTCCAGAACTGGCCGAGGAGTCTCCTTTACTGGGGCCCGCAGAGATCACTGGGGAAGGGGAAGAGGACGTGGCCGTCCTGGCCTCTCCTGGGGTCCCAAGCCAAAATCCTCACCCAAGCCCCCTCAGGCATTTTGGGGCGCCCTCACCCATCCAGGTGGGGGGACGGCTTCGGCTCTTTGCTCACGTCTGGAGGCTTCACGTCTCAGACCGGTAGATTCAGGAGGTAGTGTCCTCCGGTTACAAGATAGTTTGCAGCCTGGCCGCCCCCAAGATTCATCAAATCCCGGATGGCTCAAAACCCCCTGTCAGCTCAGGGTCTATGCCTTGCTGTCCAAAACCTTCTGGAGTTGGGGGTCATCTGCCAGGTGCCTTTTGGGGGAAAGTGGAATAGTAGCCTCTGCCCATCTTTTCACTGTTCCCAAAAAAGACGGGTCCATCAGACCCTTCCTGGATTTAAATTGCCTCAACAAATTTGTCAGGTTCAAACACTTTCGCTTGGAGACTCTGCACTTAGCTGTCAATTTACTACGACTGGGCAACTTCATGACCTCTGTAGACATCAAGGACGCTTATCTTCATGTACCAATCTTTCCAGGTCATCGGAGATTCCTCAGGTTCGCTCTGGAGGATCAGCACTACCAATTTGTGGCCTTGCCTTTCGGTAGCACCTCGGCTCCAGGGTATTCACCAAGGTGCTGGCAGGCGTAATGGCTCTGCTGAGATCTCAGGGCATTTGCATCCTTCCTTACTTGGACGACATTCTCATCACGTCTCAGTCCTTCCAGCAGGCCGAGCTGGATACCCAGCTGGTGGTGTCCACACTGGAGTCCTTCGGCTGGGTGATCAACCACCCCAAGTCTTTCCTGTCACTGGTGCGGTCCTTTCTGGGCGTGACTCTGGATACATCTCAAGTCAAAATTTTTCTCCCTTAGCAGAAGGTGAAGAGTCTTCAAGCCCAAGCCAGGCTTCTTATATCTTGCCCTCATGCCTCCATCCGGCAGGGGATGCAGCTGGTGGGCCTGATGGTGTCTTGCTTCGAGGCGGTTCCATACGCTCTTCAGCTTCACCTTTTGTTGGTATGGGATCGGGACCCTCGATCCCTGGATCAGGTGTTGGTTCTGTCCCCTCTGGCCAGACGGTCTCGTGGTGGCTGGACTCAAGAAACCTGTTGGTGGGCAGATCCTTTCTGGCCCCGTGCTGGGAGACAGTCACCACAGATGCCAGTCTGACAGGTTGGGGGGGGGCTTCTGGAAATCCCTGAAATTCCAGGGTCAGTGGGGCCCTCAGGAGGCCCACACCCCTATCAACATTCTGGAACTGAGAGCAATAAGGTTGGTTCTCACCCAATTGACTTCAAACCTTCGGGGACGGGCGGTCCGGGTCCGCTCGGACAACCAGACGGCGAATGCCTACATCAATCATCAGGGAGGGACCCGGAGCAAGAGGGCCCTCAAGGAAGTATCCCTGATACTGTCTTGGGCGGAGGAGAATGTTCCCTGCATCTCAGCTGTGTACATCCCGGGGCTTAAGACTCTGCAGACAGACTCCCTCAGCAGGGGGACTTCTTGTCTGGGAGAATGGTCCCTCAGCAGCAGGGTGTTTCGCTCCCTGTGCCACCGCTGGGGTCAGCCAGATGTGGATCTGTTTGCGTCTCGTCACAAGCTTCCAGTCTTTGTCTCTCTGTCACAGGATCCTCTGGCCTTGGCCATGGATACACTAGCAATGTCTTGGAAGAGCTTTCAGCTCCTCTGTGTTCCCTCCTTTTCCTCTGCTGGGCAGGGTGCTGCGCAAGAATGCCCAGGAAGGGGTGCCAACCATTTTGGTGGCCCCCTGTTGGCCAAGAGGTGGTGTTCGCAGACGTCGTGCAGTTGGCATTAGATCAGTATGCCCTGCCCAAGGATCCAGACCTGCTCACTCAGGGACAGCTACGCCATCCCAATTTACAAACGCGGGCTTTGACGGCCTGTCTGCTGAAACCTCCATCTTGATGGAAACCTCCATCTTGATGGAAAAGGGGCTGCCTGCCATGATTCTGGCTAGGAAGAAGTCCTCGTCATCCATCTACTATAGGGTATGGCATGCTTACATTGACTGGTGCGAGTCTAAGTCGCTTCCCTGTCGGGCGTTTTCTATCCCTAAGATTCTGGAATTTCTGCAACATGGTTTGAATTTGGGTCTTCAAATTAGTACCCTTAAAGGTCATGTTTCTGCTTTGGCCATTTTCTTCCAAAGATCCTTTGCTCACCATCGTCTGGTCAAGACTTTCTTCCAGGGGGTTACTCACGTGCATCCTCCACGTAAGCCCATGTTACCAGTCTGGGATTTGAACTTGGTCTTATCTGCCTTGCAGGGGTCTCCCTTTGAGCCTTTGCGTGAGGCCCCTTTGTCCATTTTGACGCTTAAGGTAGTCTTTTTGGTGGCTATCACTTCTGTTAGGCGTGTTTCTGAGTTGGCGATGCTTTCCATCAAACCCCCTTACTTTGAGAGACACCAGGACAAGGTGGTGTTTCGTTTTAAGCCAGATTTTCTGCCTAAGGTTGTGTCTGCTTTTCATCTCAATCAGGACATTGTTTTGCCTTCTCTATGCCCTAATTGTAGTAACCCTAAGGAGCGGGTTTTACACTCTGGATGTGGTCAGGACTCTGAAGTTCTATTTGGTGGCTACTGAGTCCTTCAGGAAGACTGATGCTCTTTTTGTGCTCCCGTCTGGACCTAAGAAGGGTCTGGCTCCATCTAAGTCCACTATCAGCAAGTGGATCCATCAGACTGTGGTACAGGCCTATTCTGCTAAGGGAAAGGAGCCTCCCTTCCGCCTTACTGCTCATTCTACTCATGCTATTGGTGCTTCTTGGGCTTTTCAGCACCAAGCTTCTGTTGAACAAGTTGGGTACCTTACGGACACTGCTATTGGATGTCCCATGTGTAAAGAATATTTTGGAACAGGACGTGCTGTATACATATAATACTAATTCTACAGGTGAGTAATCACAGAATTGTATTATTCTATGTATACAGCACGTCCTGTTCCATCCCACCCTTGTTATCATTATTTTCAGTTACCTCTATATGGTGATAGTTCATATGTTCATTTTTGAATTCTTGTTATTATTGTTCTCCCGGCCTCTTGTTAACTGCTTGTCAATACTGGGGAATTTGTGGGAGGTTCCTGACTTACATAGGGCCGGGAGGAGCCACAAGCTGTTTTTCTGCAGTCCAGCGCCATCTTGTGGATGTATTACCCATGTGTAAGGAATATTCTGGAACAGGACGTGTTGTATACATATAATACCAATTCTACAGGTGAGTAATCACAGAATTGTCTTTTTCATTAAAGAATTTTTAGAAATCACATTTATTTTATAAATAGAACTGCTAACTTAACAGGGATTATCCTCCCTTAAAACTAAAGCCCACCTGACTACCTTCTTCGTTGATCCCATTCTTCTCCCACACTGCTCCTTTTCTCATCCAAACTTCTTGAACATCCGTCCCACTCAGAACTGGCACGCTATAATCTATTGTGCTCATTCTAGATCCCCTCCACCTTCACCAAAGTCGCTAAAGATCTTTTTACTGTCAAATCTAAAGGCCGCTATTAGTCTCATTTTTCTCGGCCTATCTGCAGCCTAGCACACTGTTGGTCATTTCATGGTTTTCAATATACTTTCCCCAATTGAAATTTGAGGTCTTGCACTCTCTTGGCCCTCCTATTACTCTGGCGATTAATCTATCCTGCTCAAACCATTTCCTTCTTCTCACCCTCTGTCTGTGTTTCAAAGTCTCCGTTCCCTGACCCCTACTTTTTTCATTTTACACTTGGTCTTGGCAGATTTATAATTTCATTTGGCCTCCAGTATTCGTATGATGCTGATAACTATCAGCAAAAATATCTATCTGGCCCTAATGTCTCCTACCTCCTGTTTAACCGATATCTCTTTCTTTGTGTCATTTCGCTCCCTTAAACAGAATGCGGACAAAACAGACCTGGTTATTTTCCCACTATCCATTTCATCTCCCTTCTTTAACTGGACTACATGATCTCCATGGCTTGTTGCCAAGGAGTCATTCTAGACTTTGCGCTTTTATTCAAACCTCTCATTCACTCCCTACCCACCTCTTGTCATCTCTAACTTAAAAACCTCTCTCCCATTCCTATGTAATGCATGCCTTGACCATATTCTCACTCCTGCAACCCCCTCCTTTGTGGTTTACCAGGCATCCAAGCAATTTATTCTGAACTCTGCTGCTAGTCCCCTCTGTCAATTGCTCCACTGGCATCCAATCTCTCAGAGAAGCTTTTTTAATTCAAATTCTAACGTGCAGAAGCTCTCTTAAGGCTGGCTCCTACATTTCATCTCTGATCTTGCAATATCAACCCAGACACCACCACTCATTTGCCTGTGGTCTTCTCTTGCCTCCTCCCTGGCCACCTCTTCTCAATTTCACCTCCTGTGCCTCTCCACTGGAATGCCCTCTTCTACTTAGGTTGACACTACCAACACTACAAGCTTTCCAAGGGGCCCTGAAACTCCTCTCTTCATGTAAGCATATAACCTGGTCAAATAAAAGCAGTCCCACACCCATTTTCTAGTGACCGGGTGCGGAACAGTGCTTTGATAAGCTCGGGGGTCATCCAGATTTCTGGAGCCCCCTGGCACAATGCCCCCACCCACAACAACCCAAAATCCTTACCTTCACTTTCGCCTAAATGCTGTCCTCTGATTGGCTGCCACTGCTTACGTGGGCTGTCTTGTTTTAACCTTTCCATAATTACCACTTTTTACAGAGTTTTAGCGAGCGACGATCACAAGGCACTAAATAAAAAAACTATATTACAGATTGGTAAAATCCTGAGTGATAGGAGCCATGTCTGTACTCTTTGATATTCATAAGCTAATATAAAGGAAACTTGCTTTATAGGAAAAAATATAAATATGCAGAACCTTTAAAAAAAACCTGGTCTGTAAAGGGCATTTTATTGTGTAAGTGTGATAAAAAAATCTATTAAATGATGACCTAGAGCACCTGCAGGGAATTGGTTAAGCATTCTTTCTTATACTGGGAATGTTGCTGTTTCTGAATAGGTGAAACTAACAGCCTTCAAACTCTTCACACCATACTATCAACTGGATCACCGCTGAAGCCACAAAGCTATGATTATGTTTATAAGCATATTAAAAGCAACGTCCTACTTGGCTCTGTCTCTGGTAAGACCATTTGTTAGTTTTGGGTGAGAAATATTTGATTTTAGTTTCTACTTTACATTCTGTCTTGTGTATATTTGAAGAATTTTGTTGCTAAAAGCTTTGTGCTCTACATTGACTTTAACGATGGACATGGAAAAGAGGCATCAATCATTCTGCTTTTTGTTAAAGGTGGAACTGACATTATAGCTTGCTTTATGGGACAGAATTTTTCGGTACCAGTATATCGAGGGGAAATCCAGGCAAGAAACATAGCTATGGGAGTGGAAGCATGGAGTGAGGAAGGTAAGCATTTGAGTCTTTCTTTATGGGACTTTGCAGACAGTATATAGTGCATTACTGTGTCAGTAGGTGCTAGTACTATAGTTGTGTCCAGTGAACTGTGTCCCATATTTTGATACTGTCTTATTATCAATTGGGACAGAGTCCCCTCTCTGATCGGCCACATTGCAGTTCACTGTGCCAGACTGCAATCTCCACTGAACCACTAATGAGAAAAAAAAGTAGGTTGATTGCCATCCCCTCTGTAATCCGCCTTACATGGCCTCATTACAGTAACACAGTTGCTTACAACATCATATAATGCCAGCAGTGACATCCCATGGCTTATCCAGTAGTTTGCTTGATCTGGCAATCCCACGGTGCATGCGTAGGCCCCTGCCACTTATGTAGAAGGTAGGCAATCTGTTCATTCAGCATTTATTGCCCGACATTAAAGCACAAGGCATGCTGTTTAGAGAAGGGTTCGAAGGGTGGTTACTTAATCACCTTGCGTATTTTACACAAGAGCATCCCAAATGATGATGCTTCTGCAAAGCAAACCTGAGTTTGGTGATTATTCAGATTACTTAAAAAGAAGACCCAATGTCCTTAGCTAAATAGTAAAGGATATAAAGTTGCTATGAATGTTTCTTTAAGTCCTTGATAGAACCAGAGGGATTATTAACAGACCAAGCCAAAGGCTTTAGATAATGTTTGCATTCACTTAGATTGTATTTGGATATTGGCAGAAGATTGGCAGGTATATTGTTGCATAGCTTATTGGGCCTTTTCACCTGTTTGTTCAGCACAATTCTTTGGTTGAGCTACGGATAAATTGCCTTGTATATTTTGCTCTAGCCACTTTTGAATTAGATCCGGTTAATTTTTTAAGCCCTCGTCTACAGACATTTTGCACTATTTCTCTAGCTCTTTCCTAGACTGAAAGTCTAGAGCTTGAATGCTATAATATGCAAAGAGTGGCATTTTAAACCTTTATACATTGGCCTGTTCACATTTTAGTACAACATATGGGGGGCAGACTTCTGAATTACCTTAAAGCAACCTTAAAGCTCCTCTGCTGTCCCCAGACCATTCTAATGACTTAATTTACAATCTCCAGTGTCAGGTCTACACTGTCCCAGGGAGATTGGGATCACATCGCATCTTGCTTTGGAGAAAATGCCTTAGTTAAGGTCCCTGTCTGTGCACAAACCCTTTAAAACGGGAACTATTGCTAAGATGAGGTGTAGTCAGTAGGCCGCCATGTAGGTTGTGGGCCCACATTAAAACCCATCGTAATGTCCATTCTGAGAACTTTCAAATGCAACAGATGTAATGATACAAGCTAGAATTAAATATATATAAGGGAAGAACCCCTTAAAGAGTTCCCATGCAGCTCCCAAAATGTCCAATTTAACTGCTGTCCGCCAATAAGTTTTATGCGTGTAAACTAGAGATTTCCTGCATGTAAACTAGAGTGGCGATTCTCCTAAATAGAGATGGGGCACATGCGACACACCTCTTAACCCTGTGACACCAAAGGCTATATTTGCACTGGTGCTGAGCTTTAATATTTTAACAAGAGATTTTAGGACACACCAGGTAATGTGAATATTTGCACTTCAGAATGCAATCCATAATTAAGCCTATGAAAGGAGTATGACTATTGTGTTACATAAAGGGTTAACCTTGTGCTGGAGCAACACACATAGTGTAATAGTTACGTGTTTGTTGTGTCAATCCATTCTACTCCCCTGTGAGGGTGTGAATGGCAGGTTTGCGATGAATCTGCTTAATTAAGTGGGTCACACTAAACCAGTCATCTTTAGACACTTCAATCTGTGAATCTGATACGTCTATGCCAGCCCAATTTACATAGCACACAAATCCGCCCTGATAATTGAAGGAAACTTATGTTGCTCCCTATATAGCACTAGACATGATTGCAGCAGAAGAAGCCAATTTTCCTGTATTATACATCATCATAAGTGGGAGAAAAAGTCTAACCCTGGCCTTGCTGTGGCCCCCTATGAATGGCACAATTGCCGATATGTAACTGGTAGCTAGGAGCTAGTGCATTAGTCTTAGTACTGTTATTAAATACAGACAGATGTCCCATACTTTGTGAATAATGTGTGTTTTTATTCTGCACACTGCTATCATTAGCATCTAAATATGTAATAAATGTTCGTTGCGTTCTCTCAGAGCTCTCACTATTTTTCTCCAGGAAAAGCTGTGTGGGGTGAAAGTGGGGAGCTTGTGTGCTTAATTCCGTTACCATCTCAGCCTACGCACTTCTGGAATGATGAAGATGGCAGCAAATACCAGAAAGCATACTTTTCCAAATTCCCAGGTATGACATTAGCATGGCATAGTCTAAATGAATAAGCACATGCTGAATGGCATCACAAACTGAGGAGGCGGGTGGTCACACTTAACCAAAAGGCCATGGAAAAAAAACCCTTTTATTAACTTGATTAATGATCTGGGTAAAGGGTTGTCCTGCGAGTTAAACTTTCTATATAGTAGAAGAACAAGTTACAATGTTTTTTTTTTTTTATAGATTTTTACCTTAAGCTGTAAAATCGATGAATAAAAATGGATATGTTGGGCTTTGCTCTACAGAGGGGAACGCACAGATGTTTTAGATTTCTGTTCATGTAAACTACCCTGTGGCCCTGGTCAATTATAACTGGTATTCCTGTCACAAAAAGCTTCTGAGGCCCACTGTATATACATACTACTCCATGCTCCTGCAAGACCCACCAGAGACCCATAGGGTTCCCCAGCCAGACATGCATGATGCCATGCACATTTGATTGGCTAAAACATGGTACAGTATAGAGGTGCACTTATGGTCTACTTTAACCTCAGTTGTAGCTTTCTTAAGTCATTTAGAGGGCAGATTAAAAAACAAATGGTTACTTACCTTTTGCCCAGTGCAGCTGATCGGTGCCAGAACTGAGCCCCCGCCGCAGCCTGCCATCCTTCAATTCTGTGCCAGACCACGCTGCCTGCCATCAGTCACAGGGGTGTGTCAGGCCTCTATTGTAATAAATGTAGAGGACGAGGCAATGTGATTGATGGTGAGTTGCGATCCCGACCCACCATCAAACATGTCTACATATTCGGGCCCTGGGGGGCTGCAGGGGGGGCTCGGATTTAGAGATCAAGTGAGTTACTGATCGCTAGATTGCCACCAATCAGCTGCGCTGGGCAAAAAGTGATGTTTTTTCAGTTCTATGATCTAGCCCCTTCCCCTCCTAACTGTGACAGGTCTGTGTTAAAGTTAATGCCTGGACACAAGAAAAAACAGTACTTACCTGCCAGACTGTAGCTCTGATTCCGGAGTCGGTGAGCTGAGGTGGAATGTCTTTACTAGTGCAGTCAGTGCTGACAAGCAGCCTCCCTCGTTGACTGGCTGCAGGAAGTTTACCAACTAAGCATCCACTGTTGATATGCTATTTAGATGCATGCTGTGAGGGTCAGTGAGAAGCCTCATTTTAGCTTGGTTGAAAGTCCATGTGATTGAGTCTAGGACAATATGACAGAGCTTTGACTAAGAAATGACAAAAGATACCACACAGGAGGAATAGTTTGTGTCTTGACTAATACTTTTGTGGAAGTGAGACATTTTACAATGCATTGGAATTCTCCAAGACCTGCTCCACACTCCCAACTGTGTACCTTGCACTGATCAAGGCGCAAAACAAGTGTCTGTAATTAGCAGCATTTCAGAACCTCCCCAATATCCTCCTCTTTGTAGTACTTCTGTCACTGCCCAGCCTTATCGATCTCCTTCCCTTTCCGCCCTGTATTCAGCAACTTTAGTGATTTGCATTATAAATGCAACCTAATGCAGTTGTATAGGAAATATCATGTTCTTTGTACAAGGATTATAGAAAAGGGATTTGAGCCATGTGTCTAGGCTCCCCTAATCTACTGTGCTCTCTTGACTTCACAACTTGCATCCATCATTTATTCTAAACATGAAGCAGTTTCTTTTACCTCCGTTGGCAAGGAACTGCATGCACCAGCAAGCCTGGGCATTTCTAGGTACATTACAGGATTCATATCGGCTTCTCCTTGCCTGGTTCTCCCGAATAGCCAGCATAACGATGATGGAAAAGTGGGGTGGGGCTTGTAGTTCCATGACATTCGGGAGCCAAATATGATTGATTTAGCAAAATAGGAAAAAACTGCATAATATGATTGTAAAAGATATCAACATAGACAGATAGAACCCTACAAAACTTAAAGATGCTGACAAGCTAGAAACTCCTCCATGACTCCATTAACCCCACCTCTTTATTCATTTGACTGAGACGACTTAGCTAAAACCACTTGGCTAAAACAGGAAATGGAAATCCTCTAGTTACAAGGAAAACATTATATGGTATTCTCATGACGTCTTGCTCTGTGTTCCAGGTGTCTGGGCTCATGGAGACTACTGCAAAATCAATCCCAAAACGGGAGGCATTGTCATGCTAGGGCGCAGGTACGTTGATGTAGAATGAAAAATTGGTTGAATGGTAACGGATCAATGACGTTGCATGTGTTGGGCAAACTTTTCTATTGGCCTTTAAATATGGTTGATTTAGTGACCAGGCATCTGTTTACGTGTTTGTCCCCTCACCTAACATTGGTCTGTTCTATGGCCAGATAATGAACTAAATGATAATGTGAGGAGAGATTACCTTACTTCTAGCATTGCTCCCGTGAGTGTCTGTGGGATTACAAAGGACTAGGAGGACAGCATGCATATGAAAAAAATGTCTGTGGCTTTGAGTGAAGTTCAGGCAAAACTTCCATTCTGTATTTTGAGATGGGTGTAGTAGTAGATTTCTATTTTATAGCAATACTATTGCTGTATCTCTTGTTGACAAATTACTATAGCAAAGAATCTCAGATTAGAAGTATCTGAATTTTCCTTTAGTATTTAATATATATTAATCTAGGTCTGTAGAGATATTCATTTTTTAGAAAGTGCCAGCTATTTTTTTTGTAAAGTTTACATTTGCTATACAAATTACCCTTAAATGGGTGGCTCTGCAATTTATACAATAGAAGATGATTATTACTTTACCCTAAATTTTGATACCAGAGTCCTTCTTTACTCAGACATTTCTTTACCCTGACAATGTATTTGTAAAGGGATAGTGAAGCTCTGTTAGACCCCAGTAACGTATGAAATGCGACTGTGTTTAGTTTGTGAGCTGCTTGTTCATCAAACTGAATTTGTCGTGTAATTATTAGACATCTACTAGGGTTCCCAAGGACTTACAAGGTCCCTGTCAGAACTGCCGATGTCCAATTGCCAGGTTATCTAGATAAATTTGGTCCATTCAAAAGACTAACCAGATCTATGGTCCAAAGCATTCTGTTTGGGGTCTGTGGATATATAAATCCAGTAACTCCCTCGTGACAGGCGACTGGTGACCTTGTTGAGCCTGAGGTTGTCAAACCCAAATAATGAAGGATGTCACTTGTGGATCCCCTCTTTGAAGGTACTCTTTGAAGGGGATGCTTGGCATAAAAGAACCACTAACCTAGACCAAAAGGCAGATATCAAGTATTCTTCGTACGTAAACATTCTAATGCTGTATTGCCCAACTTAACCTATTCTTGGGTACCAATAATACCATTTTAATACCATTTTATCATTTGTCTGATTTTGCCCCTACACCCACCTTTCTAAGACTAAGTGTCAGAGAGCGATATGTTCGGTATAGCCACATGCAGTCATTTTCTTGTTAGTGCTTTTCTATGTGTATACAAATGTTCAAGAAGGCGAATAAACTAGCTTGCTAATGGCCTTTTCATTGCAGTGATGGCACATTGAACCCTAATGGAGTGCGGTTCGGAAGCTCCGAGATCTACAATATAGGTAAAAGATCATTCAGTTCATATAAAATGAAATATGAATCACTCCACAAGCCCTTCAGCCAGGGAATAGGTTAATTTTCTCTTTTTAATGGTAAAGCGGAGGCTGAAAATAAAATACTGTCAGAATTTTAAGTGGGAAGAAATGACTAATGTGGAGCCACGATTTGTAATGCAGAAGTTCACTTCTGGGACTTGCTAATTAAACACATTTTCGGCATTCGGCTGCTGACTGGCTGTACTAACAAAGCCATTATTGCATCTCCTGAATAGATAGAGATTAGGCTCCCACTGCTCCCCTCCAATTCCCTTTTATGCTTCCCCATCCGACATTAACTGCTGCTTATTGCTGGGGCTCAGAGGCTAGACCGGGTCACACAGTCATTACTGGAAAAACCTCATTGAGCAGTAACTGCATTGCGAGGAGCAAGGAAGCCAAGCATGGAGAACTTTACACACATGCTTGGGGGGCCAGTATGAAGTGTTGCTGCAATTAAATGCCAGCTTTAGCACTGTTCTTCTGCTAGGACTGAAATGTCAACTATAACGGGTTCTTATGCTAGGACTGATCATTTTGAAGAATGATGGGGTTTACCTGCTTTTAGCTCTCCAGTATGAACAGGTGATGAAGTGTTTTTAGTATTTTCGGTTCAATTTTCAAATCAAAATTGAGGTCCTGCTTTACTGATATGTATGTTCAGCATCTTGTTGGCACTGTTCCAAGTGAGATGCCTTTAGGTCCTACATATGACCCTGGGCTGATTCCTCACTTCTCCCTGTTTTTGCCCAATCCATCAGGCTTCAGATGCCCTACACCACTGCACACTCCTTTCTCCAGTCATGATGGTGCTGGCTGGGTTTACATCCGTAATGCCTACATGAAATCTGTTTCAGCTTGGCCTGTCTGGTTGCACTGGTGCCAGAGTGAGCTATGTCTGGAGCCTTGCTGGAGTGGACTGGATAACTGCATGTTGAGGGGCATTAGTGAATGTCTGGCGCAGGCACGCTCCCTGTTAGAGGGTAGCTCGGGATGCAACAGTCAGCGTGCTCGGAGCCGCTCGCCTTAGACGACGTGACGTCAGTGGATCCGAGCGCATTGATTGGACCAGCAGCCGCGCATGCACCGTAGGACCGGGAAGAGGTGAGTTGGTTTCGGCGACCTGAGGCCTTTAACACAGCAGGGGATCACCGTTCGGGGTGCCCTGGGGGCAAGGACCAAACCCCAGGATAGTGAAAATCCTGGGTTTTAGTCCACTTTAATGAGCATGACACACACTTTTTCAGTCTACTCCCCTCTCCTACAGGTATTCAGTACAAGGCCTCAGGAATCATGGGCTCATAAGTGATTTTTTTTTTTTTCAAAAAGCTTCTGCCGCACCTGATCAGCCAGAGGGAACTGATTTCTTCAGAAAGGGTGGCAAATACTATCCATAACAGAGGGATCTAGAATGGCTAGGTTACAGGCTTCTAGGTAGCTCTGTTGCTCGCCTGTAAAAACTGATAAGCAAGTCAGGGGATCCAACCATAAGAAGGAGCTTCTTCGGAAACCAGCCCTATGCCAGTCTTGTGGTAATTTGGATCCCCCAATGTGAGACATGTTTTATCGCACTCATAAATGCATGGCGCATGTGTGTTGCCAACCTAAGCCATTCTCTCATACTCCATGAACCAGTTTCCACCAGGTACAGGTCTTGTGGTTACACCTGTTTCCCCAACTTCTTGACCAGGGGTTGCGCAATGGACATTTCTACGAGATTTAAATTCCAAGGTTTCAGGCATTGATACGATATGCATGTTGGAAATGGGTTCTTCCGAAGCAAAGATGCTAGCTTTGACCATCTGCATAAAAATAAAAAAATAATATATATATATATATATATATATATATATATATATATATATATATATTTTTTTTTTTTTTACTTTTTATTTTTTTATTTTTATGCAGATGGTCGAAGCTAGCATCACGATTAAACTTTCCCTAAGCAAGTTTAATTGCACCTTGAGCACAGTTGAGGAACAAGTTGCAGTCTAGTTGTGCACTTACAGAAAACATTAACTGACAGCTTGATGTTTAAGACCCCAAGAATGGTCTGACGACGGTGAGGTGGAACACTTCCTTTTTGGAGTTTACAACACTGTTCTGGGACCCGTTCTACCTTTCACCATTAGATTAAGGTGGTCTTTGTGTTCACCACAATTTACCATAGTTGGGTTAGGTTTAGAAGGACTACACCTGTGTCATTTACCTGGATACTCAAATACTATTGGACGCTCCTTGTTCTGTCGATATACTTCTCCCCGTTTATAAGTGCTTGCAGTAATCGGTTTTCATGTGTGGGTGATATATGCAATGTTGATCTAAGGTTTTGTTGGGATGCTTTTCTCCTAACTGGTTTGGGTAACCTCCCCTACCACAGGAGGAGGGGGGGGGTATTCAGCTTTACATATTGTAATCTGGCCCCTCCAAGTCTACTAAAGGTTCCCCTTTTCTCCTGTCAGTTCTTGCCAATGCTTAAGTACTGATCATATTAATACCAAAAGCAAGCATATAATGGCAATCATCCGCATGGGTATGAAATCTGATTGGAGACCATATTTATCGAATAGCTATCTATGCCACATAACTGTTCTCTCATTCCAGCTTTAAATGCAGTAGAAGCTAAACTAGTAACTCTGCAATGTCTAAAAACCAAATGACTAAATATCTAGTAGAACAGACAACAACATCCCGTATGCCACTTTGTAAGCTTACAGAGCCTGTTTAAGCCGAACAAAACTTGGGATTTTGAATTTTCTGGCTTTTGTTCCTTGCCCCCCCCCGGGCATTCCAAACTGGGATATTCCACTGTGTGGAACCCCCCAGATCTACTCACCCCCCCCCCCCCCTGGTTTTATGGTGCATGCACGGCTCTTGCCCAGTCAGAGGCATTTTCTGTGTATCTGTAATGTTTGGTAAATGGGTTTGTTTATATGCAGGGCTACGAGAATGGGAAACGGATCCCCAGAAGCATGCATGCTACCGTCCAAGCCATCTGAATGGCTGGGGGAGGAGCGGGAGCGCACTCTTAGTCCAAAGATGCATGATGCGGCACACACAGCAGGACATCCTGATCTAGGATGCCCTGGTGGGGGGGGGGGACTGCCAAGGTTTTGTTGAGCTTTAAGAGACTATTTTGATTGGTCCCTGTGGCTTGGCTAGTAGCAGTCAGCCAATTTTCTAAATGTGTAGATGAGATAAAAGATCATTTACAAAATTAACTTTTATTTTTTTCTTGCTACAGTTGAATCATTTGTGGAGGTATCGGACAGCCTGTGTGTTCCTCAGTACAACAAAGATGGGGAGGAAAGGGTGATTCTCTTTCTGAAAATGAACAATAACTACACGTTTGGGCCTGAACTGCTGAAGAGGATCAGGGACTCCATAAGAGTGGCACTGTCAGCCAGGCATGTGCCAGCCCTGATCCTTGAGACACAGGACATTCCAGTAAGTATACAGAATATTACATTCGGTATCATCAATTAAGTTGTTATGATGGGGTGTGCAAGCTGAACTATTTTCGTAGAGTTACTTTTATATGCTGACTAAAATAAATGTACTTCATTCAAGCCCTTACAATTGTGAGGCACTAAGCAACCAGGGGCCTCCCGAGACAGATTGTTTTTGTGTCTATTAAGCAACTGAATTCTTGGGGCTTCACTCGGTTCAGTATTTTATTCCTTTTGATTCCTCTCTACTAGTGTTGGTCAACCCCCCAAAGTTTCAGGTTTGCTGAACTTTGAATAAAAGTTTGGCGACCCAAACGCAGGATGTATGTGGCAGGAAGCGCTGCTGTTCGCAAGCCTTGATCTGCTTGGCGTTCCTGTCAAATGGGCTACAACCGGAGTCACAGAAAGATGGCTGCTGTTCCCATGAGTGGGGACTCTTCTAGTGCCAACTGGCAGTTCTGGCACTAGGAGTTTTCTCACTTATGGGAGCGACTGCCATTTTTCTGTGGCCCCGGCTGTAGACAATTTGACAGGAACTCCGACCAGGGACCAGATTGGGGCTCAGGTGAGTTACAGCAGCTCTCCCTGCTACATACACACTCTTTCCATGTTCGGCCTGACGCCAAACTCCAACACAGACATCTGGCAGAAGTTAAATGATAAAAGGAAGGGGAGTACTACTTGGTATTGTATGAGCACTGCCAAAAGTACTGGCGTCCAGCTAACCCCAATGAAATACAATACACATACATTTAAACTCGGTTACTTGCTGGAACTGGCTCAATACCATCAAACAGCCACATGGCCAATACAAAACAAAATTTATTGATAGCAAAAATTCATGGCACTTATACAGGTACACAACATTTATAAAAACACATTTACAGTGAATCTAAAAAACTGGCAGAAGTTCTAGTTTTGTAACCCAAACTCGTACGAACCCGAACATTGCGGTTTGCACAATACTACTCTCTACAGGTGTAGCGTAACCTGGACTTACTAAATACACCTTTTCAACCTATTTCTCCGTTTTAGGTAAATTAGGGATTGCCTATATTCCCTACCCTGGTACAAGCACAATGTGACTGTACTCTGGACCCTTAGGAATTGTGGGACCATATTGTGCACGTTATAAACTACGGGGGTGCAGTTAGAGACCGATGGAATGCAACGAATGCTAAATCAAAGGTGGTTGATTAGCCAAATTAACCAGCCCTTGAAAGTAAACCTAGCAATGATTCCTTCATTATAATACTAAATAGTTAGCGGTCTGTCTGGCATGCTGCCACTTTCTTTTATGAACTGCACCTTCAAAAGAGAAGATCCAGCCAATACGGTTTCTTTAATGGCAGTGGGCAGCTTGAATTGGTCTTGTTCCCGAGTCACAATTGTGGGCCAATAAAAAAGCTGTATAACCAAACCATTTTCAAAAAGAATCGAGGCAGGAATGCTCCAACTACAAAGAACGAATAGTTTTTTGTGGCAACACATTGGAGGTATAAAGAGTCTACACGCCGTAGAAATGCATAGACACAGTGTGACAGTTCTCAGCAGCTCTGCTATTAGAGATTGGCGATGTGTGGTGAAGGCAGGAGTAGAAACAGTGTACTAGTTACAGCTGCCATGCCAGATTTATTTTACCATTATAACTAGTCTTCGGGTTTGCTATGGTTAAGCAGTGCAAAAGTGACCTGCACATTACCAAGTAAAATGGTTTGAATTTTTGGCAGAGAAACGTGACCTTGAATGATTACAGAACTGCCAAGTTTCATCATGATCGGAGCCTTTCCCATAAGTCATAAGCATCTGAAAAACAGGATTTAACATAATGCTGCCTCACTAGATTTAATAGAAGGAAGCAGGAGTTTGGCAGGGCACAGCGGAGACTGATATGCATTGCTAAGCTTCCTATAATGTATCTGTGGAATAGGAAATGTCTTTATTTGAGTCAGTTTCATAACTTTTGTTCACTTTGGGAGGTGTTTAAAATAATTTATGTCTATGCCTTAGATGTGTAACTTTACTTTTAGATGTCATTTGAAGGAGGATTTTTGAGTAATTTTCTATATTGTCTTAAATGATAGAAAAGAACATCAGATTCAGTGTGTCTTTAGGGAAGAATCGGTGGAAGAAAATGAGGGCTACATTTATTCACATACACTTAAACAAATAAAGTTGGGGGCTGGATAATGCATGTGACTAGCTGAGAAGTTAGCATCTGTACTTATTCGCCTGGATATGCGTCACTGTGTTCCGCGCTTGGCGGCGGCGTTACCTCAGGCGCTGGTGCGCCGTTATTGGCTGCTTGTCACGTGTACGGCTTCGCGCTCTTCGGGGGGACGGGGCCCGCCTTTGGCACGTTCCGCGTCACTGTCCCTGCGGCCCGCCCCTCGAGGTATACCCGACGCCATTTTTTCTTGGTTCCGGCTGCTACGTGACGGGCATCTACCTACCGCGGTCCGTGAGTGTCCTCGCGGGCGGCTTTATTTACCGTTGTCATGTACATGTCACTTAAGGCTCCCCTTTGCTTATGTCTTTCAGACGGGCCGAACCCTCTTGGCTTCTCCCGGCCCTACTCCCTCTATTTGGTTAATTAACTTGTGAGGCCTAGTTAATTACTCCCACTTCCCTAGCGGGTTATTGGGGCATCCCGGGTTGCTTTTATAGCGTCAATCCCTATCGGCCTATTGTGCCGCTATAATCACCATATGGAGGCGTCTCAGGATAATGTGCCCGGGGTTCCTTCGGGACAAGCCCGGCTGTGTGTAGCTTGTGGGGTGTCCCCTATTAGCGCTGACAATGTGCGGGTCTGTGTGCCTTGCGCCCAGCAGGTGCTTGCACTGTAGCCTGGTTTTCCAGTGGCTGGGCCTGCGCCTCGTTTGACTTCACCTACTCCCCCAAGCTTAAATCTCACTCCCACTGAGTTGCATACAAGTGGGGATTCTCTGCCTGATGTGTCTTCCAGACTGGCTAGTGTTGAGAAGTTGATTGCTAATACCTTGGCGCGTAAGGCCTCTGCAAAAATGCGGCACTTGACGCCTGATGTCACTCTTTTTCCCTATGGAAGCTGATGAGTGTTGGAACTGTCCGATTCAGGGTCATTTGATGAGGGGCCCAGGGGTCATGATGATTCTGGCTCTGACCCCTGGGCCCCAGATGATACTGACAGACTGTTGGCTCAGATTTTTGAGGCTATTTCTCCCCCTGTTGCGTCCCCCAGGCAACAGGGGGAACTGTTTCATACTGCTAAGTCACGCTTGGAATTTCCTGAGCAAGCTCATTTTAATAACCTTGTGCTCAAGGAATGGGGGCGCCCCAGCAGGCTTCCAAGAGTTGGGATAGAAAGTATCCCTTTCCTGCTGATGTGGTGAAGTGTTGTTCATCCCCTCCTGAAGTGGATGCCCCGGTCCTAGGGTTATCGAACACCTCTGTCATGCACTCCCCTGACTCTACTACTCTGCGGGATGCTGAGGACCGGCGCATTGATCAGCTGGCGTCCCATGCCTTTGCATGTGTGGGGACGGCGCTGCGCCCGGTCTGTGCCTCTGCCATTACGGCTGTGGCTATCAGGACCCTGCTCAGAAGTATCCTTGAAGGTGCCCCTGATGATGTGTCTAGGGAGGAGTTTAATGCACTCTCTAGTTGTGATGTTTTTGTGACCTATGTCCTCTCTGCCTTGGATGACACCAATAGAATGTGTGGCAGAACTTCTGCCCTTGTGGTGGCTATACACCGCTCGGTTTGGCGCTAGTGGCGCCAGTGGGCTGCTGACAACGCTGCCAAGGAAGTCCTCACTGGTTTTCCCTTCAAAGGACTACGCCTGTTTGGGGACCGCCTGGACCTGTTTGCTAAGGGAGGCAGGTTACCCCAGCGCAGGCGGCAGCCTCGGCCCTTTCGGGGTCATTTCCTCCCCCTACCGTGGTGCTAGACAAGGGAGGGGGGTTTCCTTTACTGGGGCCCGAGGAGACTTCTGGGGTAGGGGCAGAGGACGTGGACGCCCTGGCTCCTCCTGGGGCTCCAAGCTTAAGTCCTCTCCTAAAACCCCTCAGGCATGAAGTGCTTCAGCACTTTGCTCACGTCTGGAGGCTTCATGTCTCAGACCGGTGGATTCAGGAGGTAGTGTCCTCAGGTTACAAGATAGTTTGCTGCCTGCCCCCCCCCCCAAGGTTAATCAGATCCCGGATTTCTCAGGACCCTGTGTCAGCTAAGGATCTAGTGCAGGCGGTGCAAAGCCTTCTGGAGCTGGGGGTCATCTGCAAGGTCCCTTTAAGAGAAAGGGGCAAGGGCTTCTATTCCAACCTCTTCACCGTGCCCAAAAAAGATGGGTCAGTCAGGCCTATCCTGGACTTGAAGATCCTTAACAAATTTGTCAGGTGCAGGCGCTTTCGCATGGAAACTCTGCGCTCTGCCATCAGTTCCCTGCGCCCAGGGGATTTCATGGAGTCTGTGGACATCAAAGATGCTTACCTTCATATTCCTGTGTTTCCAGGTCATCAAAGGTTCCTCAGGTTCGCCCTGGAGGATCAACACTACCAATTTGTGGCATTGCCCTTTGGTCTCACTTCAGCTCCCAGGGTGTTCACCAAGGTGCTGGCAGGAGTGATGTCTCTGCTCAGGTCTCAGGGCATCCGCGTGCTGCCCTTCCTGGATGACATTCTCATCACTTCCCAGTCTCTACATCAGGCAGAGTTGGATACTCAGCTGGTGGTGTCCACCCTGGAGTCATTTGGATGGGTGATCAACCACCCCAAGTCCTCTCTGTCTGGATACAGTTCAGGCAAGGATTTTTCTTCCTCAACAGAAGGTGGACAGTCTGATTGCAGTTCCTGCTATCTTGCCATCATCCCTCCATCAGGCAGGGAATGCAGCTGGTGGGCCTGATGGTGGCGTGCTTCGAGGCGGTCCCTTATGCTCAGTTCCACTTGAGGCCTCTGCAACTCCATCTCTTGTCAGTATGGGACAATGACCCAGCATCCCTGGACCGGGTTTCTGCACCTTCCCCCCTGGTCAGGCGGTCCCTCTCGTGGTGGATGGACTCCAGGAACCTGTTGGGGGGCAGATCCTTTCTGACCCCCCTCCTGGGAGACGGTCACACGGATGCCAGTCTGTCAGGTTGGGGGTGTTTCTGGAAGTCCCTGAGGTTCCAGGGGAGGTGGGGCCCTCAGGAGGCCCACACATCTATCAACGTCTTGGAGCTGCGGGCGATCAGGTTAGTTCTGGCTCAGTTGACTACTCACCTTCGGGGGCCTTCCTGTTCAGGTGCGCTCGGACAACCAGACGGCCGTTGCCTACATCAATCATCAGGGTCAGGGAGGGACCCGGAGCAAGAGTGCCCTCCAGGAAGTGTCTCTGATCCTGACCTGGGCGGAGGCCAATGTTCCCTGCATATCAGCTGTGTACATCCCGGGGGTGGAAAATCTCCTGGCAGACTCTCTGAGCAGGGGGACCTCTCGCCAGGGAGAATGGTCCCTCTGCAGCAGGGTGTTCCAATCTCTGTGTCACCGTTGAGGCCACACCAGATGTGGATCTGTTTGCGTCCCGTCACAATCACAAGCTCCCGGCCTTTGTCTCCCTGTCCCAGGATCCTCTGGCCTTGACCACGGATGTTCTAGCAATGTCATGGCAGGACTTTCAGTTTCTGTATGTCTTCCCTCCATTCCCCCTGCTGGGCAGGGTTCTGCGCAAGATTGCTCTGGAAGGGGTGCCAGCAATTCTGGTGGCCCCCAGGTGGCCAAGAAGAGTGTGGTTCGCAGACGTGGTGCAGCTGGCAGTAGATCAGTAAGTTCTGCCCATGGTGCCAGATCTGCTCACTCAGGGCCCCTTACGCCATCCCAATTTACAAACTCTGGCATTGACGGCCTGGCTGCTGAAACCTCCATCTTGATGGAGAAGGGGCTGTCTACCTCGGTTGTTGATACCATGATGAAGGCTAGGAAGAAGTCGTCTTCTTCCATTTATTACAGGGTTTGGCATGCCTACATTTACTGGTGTGAGTCTAAGTCTCTTCCGTGTCGTGTGTTCTATATTCCCAGGATTCTGGAGTTCCTGCAGCATGGGTTGGAGATGGGGCTCCAACTTAGTACTCTGAAGGGTCAGGTTTCTGCCCTGGCTGTTTTCTTCCAGAAGTCCTTTGCTCAGCATTCTCTGATCAGGACCTTTTTCCAGGGGGTTACTCATGTGCGTCCTCCACGTAAGCCTATGGTGCCTGTTTGGGTTTTGAACTTGGTTTTGTCATTTTTGCAGGGTGCTCCCTTTGAACCTGTGCAGGGTGCTGCCCTGGCCATTCTTACTCTCAAAGTTGTCTTTCTGGTGGCTATCACCTCTGTTAGGCGTGTGTCTGAGTTGGCGGCGCTTTCCATTCAGCCCCCCTACTATGAGAGACACCAGGACAAGGTGGTGTTCCACTTTAAGCCAGATTTTCTGCCTAAGGTAGTGTCTGCCTTTCATTTGAATCAGGGCATTGTTCTTCCTTCATTGTGCCCTAATCCTAGTAATGCTAAGGAGAGAGTTTTGCATTCTTTGGATGTGGTTAGGTGTCTGAAGTACTATCTGGTGGCTACTGCACCTTTCAGAAAAACTGATGCTCTTTTTGTGGTCCCTTCTGGTCCTAGGAAGGGTTTGGCTCCTGCCAAGTCTACTATCAGCAAATGTATCCATCAGGCTGTGATTCAGGCCTACTCTAAGGGGAAGAATCCTCCCTTCCGCCTTACTGCTCATTCTACGCGTGCTATTGGTGCCTCTTGGGCTTTTCAGCACCAGGCTTCTGTTGAACAAGTTTGCAAGGCCGCTACTTGGTCTTCTGTTCATACCTTTTCAAAGTTTTACAAGGTTGATGTTAGGGCCTCAGCTGATGCTGTTTTTGGCCGCAAGGTTTTGCAGGCGGCAGCGGTTTAAACTGTCTGCTGTTACCTTTTTGGGGATCCCACCCTACTTTATGGACACTGCTATTGGATGTCCCGAATTTAAGTATTCTATCTGGAGCAGGACGTACTGTATACTAAGAATAATACAATTCTGTGATTACTCTCCTGTAGAATTGGTATTATGAGTATACAGTACGTCCTGCTCCACCCCACCCTTGGTTTTTGCATTATCTTGGATCCCCTGTATGGTGATTGTTATCAATGTTATAGTTACTAGTTGGGTTGTGTTATTTCTCCCGGCTTCTCTTTAACTGCTTTTCAATTCTAGGGATTGTGGGAGGTCCCTGGGTATTTGGGGTCCGGGAGGAGCCTATTTTCAATGTCTTTGCAGTCTAGCGCCATCTGGCGGAGTAATGCCCGAATGTAAGTATATCTGGAGCAGGACGTACTGTATACTCCTAATACCAATTCTACAGGTGAGTATTCACAGAATTGTATTTTTTTTTCTTCTTAACCCTTTAAGTGCCAGCCTACCTGCAGCTTTTGTCACCCTCTGTTGCCAGACCATGTTTCACTATTTTGCGCTACACATGTTCAACTGTGATTTTTGAAAGGATTTCCCAGGAAAATTATATATTGCTTTTTTCAACAGAGTCTGGGCTTCAACATGAAATGTCTTGTATGGCCCTTTTTTATTGTATTCTCAAAACTTTTTGGTGAAATATGTGAAAAAAAGAAATAAATAAAAAAATGTGCAATTTGTAGTGTTTTTTTGTAATAAAAAATGTAAGTTTATCAATAAAATTTGATTGCGTGTGAAACCCCAATTTCTCCCGGTCACAGCGGTACCACATATGTATAGGTAGACACCCTTTCCTGCCCAGGAGACTCCCCCAAACTGAAACAGAGCTTTAGGAGATTTTCAGATAAAATACAACTGCGCTATGCGCACCTTGCAGTTTTACCAGAAAAACAACCTTTACATTTGAAATACCCCCACAAACTATATATTCTCTGGAAGTACACGCCCCAAGCTTTCTAGGCGTACCAAGCTTGTTTATGTGGGCTTAGTTTTCTGGAAGTAATCCCTCAATGTATTCTTTGGTTGCACAAAGTTTCCCTAAAAAAGAATAAAAAGGAAGAATCGAGCCACATTTTCCTAAAAAAAAAAAAAAAAAAACTATATGCCAACAAGAAATAACAAGTAAAATCTCAAGCAACGTGTTCTGAACAGAACGATACCAAACAAGCATAGGTCCTGTCAAGGGAAGAGTTGGCAAACACCACAAAGTAAAGCGTGCGCATAACAGTAATTTTACTTGAAAATTTCAGCTCTGCAGACAAAGTGCGCACATTGCAATTTTTCAACCAAAACAACCCTTTACTTTTGGAATATCCCTGATAAACCATATATTCCCTGAAAGTACACATGTTAAGCTTTCTAAGAGTACCCAGCTTGTTGTAGTAGGCTCACCTTTCTGGAAGTAATCCCTCAAAGAATTCTTAGGTTGCACAGGGTTTCCCTAAAAAAATGAATAAACTGCATATTTATATTTTAGGAAAACATGTTATTTATTCAAACAAGAAAAAACAAGCTAAATCTGAAAGAGCAAGGTCCCCCGAGCAGAACAATACCCAACATGCATAGGTACTTTTAACCCTTTTAATTGCCAGCCTACTTGAAGTTTTGTCACCCTCTGACAGGTCATTTTTCCCCATTCTGCGCCATGTTTAACCGTGATTTTTGCCTGAATTTCCAGGAAAATTATACATATATATATTTTGCAGCAGAGTTTAGGCTTTAACATGAAATGTCTTGTTTGTAATTTTTCTACTGTTTTTTTAAATATTTTTGTGTAAAGAAAAAAACAAAAAAAATATATTTTTTAGACAATTGTCTCTATTTTAAATAAAACAGAAAACCATATTGCATGTGAAAGCCCAGTTTCTCCCAATTACAACGGTACTACATATGTATTGGTCGCCCCCCCATTCTTGCCCAGGAGACCCCCTAAACTGAAAATAGCACTTTATAGTGTAGATAGTAGTAGTATTTTATTTGTAAATGTTATAAACATATAAACATAAGGGGTAAATTAAAAAAAAAAAAAACATAGGGTCCCCCCTCCCCTCCCTATTTTTTGGGGAATTGTAAGGGTTAAAAACCCTTAAAACGCCCCCAATAAATGATATGGAGTCCCCCTTACCCATCATAACCAGCCCTGGACCAGCTATGGTGCCCCCCCCCACCCTGCAGGCTACAAGCCCACATAGCCATGGCCCGGGCTCTTCTGGGGTGCCGGGGGTTAACGGCAAGTCACCCACTAGCCGCAGGTGACTTGCCAGCCCCCAGCCTTGTGAACTGTTATAGGGATCTCATGGATCCCTTACCAGTTCACAAGGGGTTAAGTGTAAGTGTAAAAAAAAAAACACAGGAACAAGCAGTAAAAATATATTTCTAGTATGTCACACCCCCCACTTCCAAATATTCATGATACTTGGGAACCCGGCCTGTAGAGGGTGATCTTGCAGAGATGACATGGAAAAAGGAACCCCTCCTGGTCCATAAGTACTGGGTTCCTCCCACTATTCCTCAGTCTATTCTTGGTGTGCCACACACCCCGCTTCACTTCTAAATATTCTTCACTTAATGGGTTAAGTCGCCGCCAGGTGACGTAGTGCAGAGAGGAAGTCTTGTAACGAGCCCCCTTCCGGCCTATATATACCTGGTACCTCCCTTCAATCACCAGTATTTTTCTCTCTGCTTGACGACAAGTCAGAAGATGGAAGTCTCCTGCTTACAGGTAGGCCGGGGTTTTTACCTATTTCTGCCCGGTTTGAGTGTTTATACCTTGATGGTGGAATGGAAGCCTCCCAGCCTAGGCTGCTCACTGGGCAAATGGTAGATGGCACTTTAAGTGCCTAGGAGCTTATCTCCTACCGCTCGACCTCATGCGTGGGGCAATGCGGCTATCCGAGGGTCCCCGTAGCCCCTTTTCTCTCCTGTTACGGTCCCTTCTCCCTTTGCTAGGGGGGGGGGGGGGGGGGTTTGAGGGTGTGCATTTAGTATGTGTGTTTTCACTAGTATAACTTTATTTCAACATGTCTGTGTGTTCATGTTATGCATTAAGTTTCTTTCAGCATGTGTGCACTTTTTTGTTTCACTTGGTTTAGGTCTGCTTGAATGACAGACCGCGCTGGGAGGTGGCTGGCCGCTTTAATTAGGCAGACTGTTGCTTAAGCGGCCACCTCCCGCCTCCCCCCTTCCCCCGCTGGCACTGTGTGAAGTTTACTTTTTGCATAGGCTGCACTATGCGGTCTTGTGTCCTTCCTCCCCCCTCCGCTGCCTGGGCGCACGTGCAGTGGCCCATCTGGTGTAATCCCCAGCTGAACTGGCTGCACTGATCAGCGTAGGGGGCAGGTCCCGGTGACGCGGGCGGCGGCGTCATGCGGCGGCCCCAGTTTCACTTCCCTTCAAAGGGGGAAGTCACGTGGGCGCGCGGCCGCACTTGGTCTCCGGTGCTGCGGCTGCTGGCTGCTGTCTCGCTCTCCGGCTGCTGCTCTCGCTTGGCCAGGTAAGCGGCCGTTAAGTGGGAATTTCATATCCTCTTGTATTGAATATGGGGGGGGGGGGGGGGGGGGAGTCATTTTTTATTAGGGGGCATGGTTTTGCCCATTTTTTAAAGGCACTTTGGTGCCATGTTTATATGATTGTTGCACACATATGAGGATCTGATTGTGATTTCTCTTGCTTACAGATCCAGGGATCCCTGTTTATGGTGGCCCTCCGGCTCTATGTTGCCTGGCTATTAATTGGGATATATTATAAATGCTTGTGTATATATATATATATATATATATATATATATATATATATATATATATATATAATAGTTTATTAAAGGGGACCTTAACTTAATTAAAAAAAAAAAAAAAATCCTCCCTTCCGGGACATTTACAAATAAAGGGGCATCCCGGGTTGGCTTATGCCTTAAAAGACCCAAGTATTGCGAATACCATAAATCACCATATGGAGGCTTCCGTAATTGCCGGAAACGGTTTTCTGAGCCATTCGGGGGGTGTGTAAGTTGTGGGGCTCTACTCCCAGCTGATGATGTCTTTATCTGCATCCCTTGTGCAAAGCAGACTATTGGGCGCCAGTCCGTTGCTTCGGCTGCGGGCCCATCGCATCCTTCATCATCTCCTACCTCTCCCTCCCTGTTCCGGACCCCGCATGGCACTGCCAAAAGTGGGGATTTGCATTCCGAGGTGGCGGCACAGCCCAGCCCCCGGAAAGTAGTGCCCCTTAAAGCAGGGTTAAAAGCCGCTGCAAAACGGAGGCACCTGACTCCGGTACCTTCGGCTCCACAGGACGAGTTATGTGAGCCTGTGGAATGGTCCGATGGGTCCTCGGACGAGGATGAATTCCCGTTGGAGTCAGATGAGCCTACAGATCAGCTTGAGGCTGATGTGATTGGCGATTGGTCGGAGGGGGTTGTCTTGGACACCCCCTCCATTCTGGCTCAAATGTTTAAAATTTTGAATTTAGATCCACCTGAGGCTGCCACCCTGCCAAAGGGTCAGTTGTTTAAGGAGCCTCAGCCGCGTTGGGTTTTTCCCAGACAACACCACTTTGAGAGGGTGGTTCTTAAGGAATGGGAACATCCCACGCGGTTATCTGGAATTCCTTCCAGTTGGGAAAAGCGTTATCCTTTTCCGCCAGAGTTGGTAAAGCTTTGGTCTGTCCCTCCTGACGTCGATACCCCTGTGCTAGGGCTCTCCAGCACGGCTATGGTGCAGTCTGCTGAGACCACTGTCCCTAAAGATGGGGAAGATCGTCGGATTGACCAATACGCGCGCCATGGCTTTATTTACTCCGGGTCAGCGTTGCGCCCGGTATGTGCTTCAGCCCTTCTGCTATTGGCGATTAAGTCTTTAATTCAGGGGCTGTATGAGGATCTCAATCCCGCTTGTAAACAGTTTACTGCGCTTAAGCAGTGTAAATCTTTCGTGTCCTATCCGCTCAGGACGATGCACTGGCTATGAGTAGCAAGGCAGCGGCTATGCTGGTGGCTATTCGCAGGTCAGTATGGCTGCGTCAGTGGTCAGCGGACGCGGCTTCTAAAAGGGTGCTCACAGCTCTCCCCTTTTTGGGGTTGCGTCTGTTTGGGGAGAAAATTGATTCAGTCGCAAAGGGTGGTAAGATGCCACAACGCAAGAGGCCTCGTGTCCCCTTTAGGGGGGCAGGTTCCGGTAGGCCTTCCTTTCGAGGATTCAGAGCGGGCAGGGGTGCTTCCTTTCCCGCTACCAGAGGTGCAGGTTGGACTCGGGGGAGGGGCCGTGGCCGGTCCGCTCAGTCCTGGGGCACCAAGCCCAAACCTGCTGATAAGCCCACTCAACAATGAGGGGCTGCCCTCACCCGTTCGGGTGGGGGGACTATTGCAACACTTCTCCCAGGTTTGGAACTAAGTGGTTCCAGGCAGATGGATCCAGGAGGTAGTGTCGGCCGGTTGCGACCCGGAATTCGGGTCTCACCCTCCTTCACGGTTCGTTCGGTCTCGAGTGCCCATCGATCCTTTGGCCACGCAGGGGCTCCTGCCGTCGGTAAGGAATCTGTTAGAGATGGCGGTCATCCGGCCGGTGCCGCGCTTAGAGATGGGCCTCGTTTTCTGCTCCAATTGTTTCGCAGTCCCCGAGAGAGATGGGTCGGTTCGTCCCGGCCTGGACTCTCATCAACACAGAGTGTTTCTTCCTTTTGCCCAAGTTCACACGAGAACACTTCAGCTTTTTCTGTTAGCGTCTTGGGACCAGCAGCCTCGGTCGCTGGATCAGTCCTTCCAGTAGTCCTCCCGGGTCCGGCAGTCCCTCCTGTGGTGGTTGGTCTCAACCAATCTTGTGTAGGGCAGGTACTTCCTGACCCTTCTTTGGGAAATTGTCACCACGGACGCTAGTCTGTCGGGATGGGGCGGATTCTGGAAGGAGCTGCAGTTTCAGGGGCAGTGGGGACCTCAAAGGCCCCACTTACCCATCAATATTCTGAAACTGAGAACCATCCATCAGGTGCGTGCTCTCCTGACACAGCTCGTTCTGGGCCTTCCGGTCCAGATACGTTCAGACAATCAAACAGCGGTTGCTTATATCGGTCTTCAGGGAAGGACTCGCAGTCTGAGTGCTCTCAGAGCAGTGTCCCTGATCCTGACCTGGGCGGTGTCCCATGTTCCTTGTCTCTCGGCGGTTTACATTCCAGAGGTGAAGAACCAGGTAGCGGACCGGTTGAGAAGGGGCTCTCCCCGTCTGGGAGAATAGGCTCTCCATCCTCAGGTGTTTCGCTCACTGTGTCTCAGGTCGGGGGACCCCGGAGGTGGGCCCGTTTGCCTCTCGTCACAATCACAGGCCCCCGAACTTCGTGTCGCTCTCCCAGGTTCCTCTGGCTCTGGCAGTGGACGCCATGTCCCTGAGCTGGGGAGTTCTGGGATTTCTATACCTGTTTCCTCCGATGCCCATGCTGGGCAGGGTGCTTCAGAAGTTGGCTCTGGAATAGGTGTCCGCCGTTCTCGTGGCCCCAAGGTGGCCAAGGCGAGTGAGGTTCGCAGACATCGTTCGGCTGGCAGTGGACCAGTTCGTTCTGCTTCTTCGGCCCGATCTGCTCACTCAGGGTCAATTGTGTTGCCCCAATTTACCAGCGCTGGGTTTGATGGCCTGGCTGCTGAAACCTCCATCCTGAAGGAGGAGGGTCTTTCTGATTCAGTCATTAAGACTCTGATCAGTGCCCGGAAGAGGTCTTCTTCCATCACCTACTATAGGACTTGGAAAGCCTATATCGCTTGGTGTGAGATAAGATCTTTTCCTTGTAGGGTCTTTTCGGTCTCCAGGATTCTGGAGTTTTTACAATCAGGGCTGGACTCTGGTCTCCAGCTAAGTACATTGAAAGGGCAGGTCTCTGCCTTATCTATCTTTTTTCAGAAGCGTGTTGCGCTTAAGTCTTTAGTTAAAACTTTTTTCCAGGGGGTTACGCATGTGCGGCCTCCCAGGAAACCATTACTCCCTGTTTGGGATTTGAATTTGGTTCTTTCTGCTCTTCAGGCTCCTCCTTTTGAGCCTTTGCAAGATATTGCTTTGTCTACCCTGACTCAGAAGATTGTCTTCTTGGTAGCGATCACTTCGGTCCGGCGTGTCTCGGAGTTGGCTGCCTTGTCTATCCACTTACTCTATCCTTACTTTGAGAGGCATCAGGATAAAGTGGTCTTTCGGTTCAAGCCAGACTTTCTTCCTAAGGTTGTTTCTGCTTTTCATTTGAACCAAGATATTGTTCTCCCCTCCTTGTGTCCTAATCCTAAGAATGACAAAGAGAGGGTTTTACATTGTTTGGATGTAGTACGCTGTGTTAAGTACTACTTGATTATCACGTCTCCTTTTCGTAGGACGGATTCCTTTTTTGTTGTGCCCCATGGGCCTAAGAAGGGTTTGGCACCAGCCAAATCTGCCATTAGCAAGTGGATACGTCAGGCCGTTACTGCGGCCTATTCTGCTAAGGGAAGAGTTCCCCCTTTTCGTATTACTGCTCATTCCACTCGCGCCGTTGGGGCGTCTTGGGCTTTTCAGCACCAAGCTTCTGTTGAACAAGTTTGTAAGGCCGCCACTTGGTCTTCTGTTCACACTTTTTCTAAGTTTTACAAAGTTGATGTGCGAGCCTCAGCGGATGCTGTTTTTGGCTGCAAAGTTCTGCAGACTGCAGTCATTTAAGTTATGCTTCACCTGGCCTTGAGATGCCCATCCCTTGTGGACACTGCTTTTGGATGTCCCATTAAGTGAAGAATATTTAGAAGTGAAGCGGGGTGTGTGGCACACCAAGAATAATACCATTTTGTGAGTACTCACCTGAAAAATGGATATTGTTGGTGTGCCACACACCCCGCTTCACTCCCACCCTTTTCGGTATTTCCGAAGCTTTTATATGGTGAAGCCCTTTTTTATTTATATCAAAATTGATTTTGAGGTTACCGGTGGAATACTGGTACCTTGTCTTTCTGCTTTTTTAATATACTGGTGATTGAAGGGAGGTACCAGGTATATATAGGCCGGAAGGGGGCTCGTTACAAGACTTCCTCTCTGCACTACGTCACCTGGCGGCGAGTTAACCCATTAAGTGAAGAATATTTAGAAGTGAAGCGGGGTGTGTGGCACACCAACAATATCCATTTTTCAGGTGAGTACTCACAAAATGGTATTTTTCGTCTCTGCAGTCGGTGAAGCATTCAGAAGATGACTCTCCTTCAAGCTGCAGGTAGCCGGGTTTGCTCCCGACCCCTTTTTTTCTCTATTTCTGTCTGATACTCTTTAAACCTGTTTGGTTATATTGTATGCCTCCCAGCCCTGGCTGTATGGCTCAGGCAAAGGTAGATACATACACCTTCTGGTGTATACAGGAGTTTTACTCCTCCGTGAGACCCAAATGTGGGTAGGCGGTTTCCGGGTTGGTGTTCCCGGCATGGGATGCCCCTGTCCCTTTATAATCCCCTTGTGCCTTATGGGTGCATTTCTATCCTCTCCCCTTTACCCTGCTGGGGTAAAAAGGAGGGGGGGGGGGCGTTATCTTGGCTTATTTGTCACCATGCACACAAATAATATTAAAAAAAAAAAAGATATATAAAATAAATCTTTATTACATATATATTATTATGTATGTTTACTATACTATTTAATAGGATATGTTTTATTTAGATTTTCCTATCTCTGTCTAGGCAGCATTCATTTTTGCTTACCTTTTTAAAGCTCTTTTGTTTCTGGCTGTGTTCAGATTTGAATTTCCCTCCATTCTTGGTCATGTGATTCTGGGGGTGGGCGGGGCTTAGGCACACAGCATCATTTCATTTCCCAGAGCACCTTGGTGTGCTCCCTTTGTCTGCCTGGCTCCTGCTGCTTCCCTATGGTCTTCCCTCATGGTGCGAGCTGATTTCCTGGTGCTGTGAGTACCCCTCAGCTTGCTGAAGGGAGTTTCTGCCATTTTTTTCATGCTTTGTCATTTATTGTATTGTGTGCATTGGTGACTGTTTGTTTTCTTTGTAGGTGGAAACTCTTTATTTTAAAGGGGTTTCTCCTGGTCTTTAGCCCTTAAAGCCTTATTTGGGGGTCCATTTGTGTTAATATCCTCCCACTTGGGACTATTTAAAGGGGCATCCCGGGTAGCAATTGCGTAAATCCCATATATACTTGGCGACTATAATCAATTATAGTATAATACTAAACACCATATGGAGGCATCTCAGGACAACGGGCATGCAGTTCCCTCTGCACAGACTCGGCAATGTTTTGGATGTGGGGCATCCCTTGTTGGGGATAACGCAATTCTTTGCGTTCCTTCTGCTCAATTAACTATTATGCAGCAAACTGGGGCCCAGGCTTCGGCGTCTGCAGCTTCTGCCTTATCTCCTACTCCGCCATGTCTTGTCCGTACCCCCAGTGATATTGTCATGGGTGGTGAGTCGCATTCTGATTTATGTGCCAGATTGGCTCATCTTGAAAAATTAATGTCCAGCTCTGTGGCCAAGAAGGCCTCAGCTAAAAGGAAACATTTGACTCAGGCCGTTCCGGTGAGTTGGATAATTGTGAAATGTTTTATTGGTCTGATCCTTCTCAGTTAGGAGAAGGAGAATTCTATGAGGATTCAGATGTTTCTGATGAACAGCAATTTGTTGGTACTGTGATTGAGCAGGGTGAAGCTAGTGTTGTGGATACCCCAAAGGCTCTTGCTCAGTTATTTGAGGTTTTGGTTATCACTCCTCCTGAAGTAGTCCCTCCTCAAAAAGGGGAATTCTTTGGAGTCTCTAAACCTCGTTTAGAATTTCCAAATCAAAAGCATTTTGATGAAATTATTCTTAAGGAATGGGAGAAGCCTGCGCGGCTTCCTGGCATTCCCTTGGGCTGGGACAAGAAATATCCCTTCCCAGCTGATACTGTTAAGCGTTGGTCATCACCACCTGTGGTGGATGCCCCTGTGCTTAATTTATCCAATTCTTCTGTGTTGCATTCTCCTGACTCCACTACACTTAAAGATGGAGAGTATAAGCGTATTGATCAAATGGCGTGCCACGCTTTTTCCAGTGTGGGCTCGGCCTTGCTGCCTGTTGGTGCTTCAGCACTCATGACAGTGGCTATTAGGTCTGTTGTGAGAGACCTAATGAATTACTCAGGGCTTGATCCGGCCTCTGAGGACACCGCTCTTAAGCGATGTGAGATGTTTGCATCTTTTGTACTTTCTGCCATAGATGATACTCTGCTCATGTGCAGCAGAACCTCTGCCTTGTTAATCGCCATTCGGCGTTCAGTATAGTTGCGGCAGTGGCAGCTGATATTGTAGCCAAGAACTCGCTTACAGCGCTCCCTTTTGTGGGATTGCGCCTCTTTGGAGAAAAATTGGATTCTGTCACTAAAGGAGGTAAATTACCTCAGCGTAAGAAACAACGTCGTTCCTTTCGTGGAGTGGCCTCTTTTAACCCTTCCTTTCGGGGGTCTAGATCCGGTAGAGGATCGGCCTTTTCAGCCCCTAGAGGGAATGCATGGAATAGAGGAAAGGGACGTGGCCGTCCAAGTCAGAATTGGGGGTCCAAAACCAAATCTGCCACTAAGCCTGCTCAACAATGAGGGGACGCCCTCACCCTTATGGGTGGGGGGACGGCTGCGGTTCTTCTTCCAGGTCTGGGTTCAGGAGGTATCAGACAATTGGGTTCTGGAAGTAGTCTCTTCCGGTTACAAACTGGAATTCGAGTCCCGGCCTCCTCCCAGATTTTTCATGTCCCGGATGCCGTCAGATCCGGCAATTGCACAGGGACTGAGGGCAGCAGTAGCGAATCTGTTAAACATGGCTGTCATCTGCCTAGTGCCTCCAGCGGAAAGGGGTTTGGGGTTTTACTCCAACCTATTCACGGTACCCAAAAAGGACGGCTCTGTTCGGCCTATCCTAGACCTAAGGAGATTCAATCAATTTATCTGTTTCAGAAAATTCCGCATGGAGTCTCTGCGATCAACGATCGATGCTCTCCATCGGGGGGACTTCATGACATCCATAGACATCAAGGATGCTTATTTGCACATTCCTATTTTTCCAGGTCACCAGAGATTTCTCAGGTTCTCGATAGAAGACCAGCATTATCAATTTGTGGCCCTGCCATTCGGCCTTACCTCGGCCCCAAGAGTCTTTACCAAAATGCTGGCAGGAGTGATGGCTGTATTCAGGGTCCAGGGCATCCGCATTGTGCCTTTTCTGGACCATCTTCTTATCGCGGCCTCCTCCCTCGAACAATCAGAGTTGGACACCAGGACGGTGGTCTCTACGCTAGAGAGGTTCGGATGGGTAATAAGTTACCCCAAATCCTCTCTGTTCTTCCAGGGAAATTCCCTTCCTGGGCCTGATTCTGGATAAATTTCAGGCCAAGGTTTTTCTTCCTCAGTCCAAAATGGTTCTGATTCAGGACTTGATTCGTCTATTCTTGTCCAACCTTCATCAGTCTATCCGTCTAGGGATGAGACTAGTGGGATTGATGGTAGCTGCATTTGAGGCAGTCCCGTTTGCCCAGTTTCACATAAGGACGCTTCAGCTCTTCCTCTTGGCAAAGTGGGACAGGTGCCCACTATCATTGAATCAGACTTGTCTATTGTCTCCCCACGTTTTGCAGTCCCTTCAGTGGTGGTTAATATAGCTCAACCTCCAGAAGGGCAAGTCATTTCTGACTCCGTGTTGGGAACTGGTTACCACGGATGCCAGCCTGGTGGGCTGGGGGGGGGGGGGCTTCTGGAAAAGCATCATTTCCAAGGATTGTGGGGGCCTCAGGAGGCTCATTCTCCAATCAATGTATTAGAGCTTCGGGCCATACGTCTTGTTCTACTTCGACTGACCCATTTCTTACAGGGTCTGCCAGTTCAGATTCGGTCAGACAACCGAACAGCTGTTGCATACATCAATCACCAGGGAGGGACTCGCAGTTGGGGTGCCCTCCGGGAAGTGTCTCTGATCCTTCAGTGGGCAGAGATCAATGTTCCCTGCATATCAGCAGTTTACATTCCGGGGATAGAGAATGTGGAGGCAGACTCCCTGAGCAGGGGATGTTCTTGCCAGGGAGAATGGTCTCTCAATCCAAGGGTCTTTCAGTTCCTCTGTCACAAGTGGGGGACTCCACAGTTGGACCTGTTTTTTTCTCGCCACAATCACAAGCTGCCAGCTTTTGTGTCTCTATCCCAGAATCCTCTGGCAGTGGCAGCGGATGCCATGTCTCTGGCCTGGAAGGATCTGGGGTTCCTATATCTGTTTCCCCCATTCTCCATGATCAGCAAGGTGGTGCACAAGTTAGCACTGGAGGAGGCGCCAGCATTCCTGGTGGCGCCAAGGTGGCCAAGACGTCTGTGGTACGCAGACGTCATAAGGCTGGTAGTGGATCGTTTCCATCTGCCTCTTCTTCCAGATCTCATCACTCAGTGTCAACTTTGTTACCCCAATTTACAAACGCTGGCTTTGACGGCATGGCTGCTGAAGTCTCCATCTTGAAAGAAGAAGGTCTTTCTGATGTGGTTATTCAGACTCTTATTAGAGCTAGGAAGAAGTCTTCCTCTGTCATTTATTACAGGACTTGGAGGTCCTATATTGATTGGTGTGAATCCAGGGCTTTGCCCTGTAGAGTATTTTCTATTCTTAGAATTCTGGAATATCTGCAACGAGGTCTGGATATGGGATTCCAGATTAGTACTTTGAAAGGGCAAGTCTCTGCCTTGGCTATTTTCTTTCAAAGGTCGTTTGCTCTTCATCCTTTGGTTAAGACTTTTTTCCAAGGAGTCGCGCATGTGCGGCCTCCCAGAAAGCCTATACTTCCTGTTTGGGACCTTAACCTAGTGCTTTCAGCTATGCAGGCCGCTCCCTTTGAGCCTTTGCAGGATATTCCTCTTCCTACTTCTTACTCAGAAGGTTGCCTTTTTGGTTGCTATTACTTCTGTCCGCCGAGTTTCTGAACTGGCGGCTTTGTCTATTCTAGCCCCTTATTTTGAGAGGCATCAAGATAAGGTTGTTTTCTGTTTTAAACCGGATTTCCTTCCTAAGGTGGTGTCTGCTTTCCACCTAAATCAGGATATAGTTCTTGTGTCCTAAACCTTGTAACGACAAGGAAAGGGTCTTACATTCTTTGGATGTAGTTTGTTGTGTTAAGTATTATTTAGTTACTACTTCGGCCTTCCGCAAGACGGATGCCTTTTTTGTTGTGCCTTCTGGGCCCAAGAAGAGTTTTTGCTCCTGCCAAATCTTCCCTTAGTAAGTGGATACGTCAGGCCATCATTGGGGCCTATATGGCGAAGGGGAAGGTTCCCCCTTATCGTGTCACTGCTCATTCTACTCGTGCTATTGGAGCTTCCTGGGCTTTTCAGCACCAGACTTCTGTGGAACAGGTTTGCAAGGCTGCGACTTGGTCTTCGGTGCATATTTTTTCTAAGTTTTACAAGGTTGATGTGCGGGCCTCAGCGGATGCTGCTTTTGGCCGCAAAATTCTGCAAGCTGCAGTAATTTAAGTTATGCATTATTCCTTGGGGATCCCCACCTATTATAGACACTGCTATTGGATGTCCCAAGTGTCATGAAAAAATTTCTTAAGGCAAGTCCCACTGCATGCCCAAATACCCATTAACCATGGCACCACCGCTACTATTAATTAAAAATAAGTATTTTTATTTTAGTAGAAAATGATACATACATTGGACACTATTAAAAAACACTGAAGACAATATACAGAAAGGAAGGGAGACATCTGGTGGGGGCAGTGGGAAGTGGTTCTAATAAAAAATTATTAATACTACTCAATACAGTTAAATAAATCCTGGCTGTGCTTTAAAGTGCATATGTGCCCACTAACCTAATCCACCTCATTATCAAGGAGTCACTATATAAACCTCAAATCACGTGCAAAAGACAATTGTCAAAGAAGTATAATAATAGTAAAAATTTGTGATACTATCCTAACAACCTAATAACACTACCTACCAATCTAAAGCTGAATAAAGCAGACACAGCCAGGGAGAACCAAAGAAAATGATCCCCAAGGTGAAAAACAATAGACTTACATGCATGAACGACCACCTGCCCACCGCCCCGCCCGTCTACGCGTTGCGTGACGTCAGAACGCGTCACTTCCTCAGGACAACGGATAACCACACTAACCCCCTGTTTAAATACACTAACCTGCATGGACTCCACGCCCTGATCATAATATGAATGCCGCTCAGCTGGTCCCGCTCAGCACCACGCCGCCGTCAGTGTGTGTGCGGGCGCGCCCCGGCCGGTGGCGCGCCCACAGTGAATGTTCTGACGCGCCCCGGCCGGAGACGCGCCGGAACAACAAACGGCGGCGGTGCACGGAGCGCCCATCGAGGGGCTGTCATCCAATGAAACTGCAAACCCACCCCCACCAATGAGCAGCCAGGTAACAAAATGACGTGCCGAATGACGCAGCCTGGAGGTGGCTGCGCGCGCATTCCATGGACCTCCGCGATGTCTAACAGGTCCATGACAGGGATGCGCGCGCACCCTGTGAGCCGCGAAAGATGCAGAGCGCCCGGCACCCAATAGGGGACCAGAACCACTCTGCAACTACACTGACACCAATTACGCTGCTCATAGAGCGTAGGGGGGGGGCAGGGGGGCAAGATGCAGGAGCCCATGCAGGTGAGTATACACAAATCCAAACAACTAAACATCTATCCCCGTGTCTATTCTAAATAATGATAATACTTATACTCATAACACCTATACCAAACCAAAAAGGTGAGAAGAAATAAATATCTACAATACATATTTAACTCATAATAGTTCAATATGCCAAGGCTGTAACATTGCAGCCCAATTCAAGAAGGGACCTTACTATTAATGCTGCTGATACTATTCAAATAAACGGGCCATACTGCCTACAGAGAATGCCGGCAAGGACCGTTCTGCATGCATGGAGCACACCTGTCCCCGAGACGAACAGGCACATAAGCATACTTGAAGGGAAAATACAGAGGGAACTCTATATGTGCTCAGTACACAAGAGGGGGGGGGGGGGGAGGGGGAAGAGGGGGACGCCCAAACATGCTTCTAAATAATACTGGCCTAAGGGGACACCCCACCCAATGCACCTAACGTGTACTAACTACTGGTGCTACCCAACTTTTTGGGGGGGGCAAACCAATTTGCTAGGGCAATGATCATAATATCGTTCATATTTTCATAATCCAATGGGCCACGGATAAGTGGTCCTGCTGCACTGTCAACTCTTCAGCTATCACAAGTTATCATCGGGCTACCGGGCGACTTCAAAGCACCATTGCTGTCTTCATTCATATGGTAGTGTTCTTCCACGGGGCACAGATTTTCGGGTACATATGGTCGATATTTTCTTCTGATGGAAGTTCCGGCACACTCCTGACAACCAGTCAACTCTGTTGAGATCACCCCAGACTCAGTGCACCACATGAACCTATTAAAGTGTTGCCAAAAAATCAAACCAATTAATCTCTGAACTTGTGAATAAATAAAAACCAATGTGACCCAATACACAAAGTGATCAAGACCACTCCAAATGATCATCTTTCGCGGCTCACAGGGTGCGCGCGCATCCCTGTCATGGACCTGTTAGACATCGCGGAGGTCCATGGAATGCGCGCGCAGCCACCTCCAGGCTGCGTCATTCGGCACGTCATTTTGTTACCTGGCTGCTCATTGGTGGGGGTGGGTTTGCAGTTTCATTGGATGACAGCCCCTCGATGGGCGCTCCGTGCACCGCCGCCGTTTGTTGTTCCGGCGCGTCTCCGGCCGGGGCGCGTCAGAACACTCACTGTGGGCGCGCCACCGGCCGGGGCGCGCCCGCACACACACTGACGGCGGCGTGGTGCTGAGCGGGACCAGCTGAGCGGCATTCATATTATGATCAGGGCGTGGAGTCCATGCAGGTTAGTGTATTTAAACAGGGGGTTAGTGTGGTTATCCGTTGTCCTGAGGAAGTGACGCGTTTTGACGTCACGCAACGCGTAGACGGGCGGGGCGGTGGGCAGGTGGTCGTTCATGCATGTAAGTCTATTGTTTTTCACCTTGGGGATCATTTTCTTTGGTTCTCCCTGGCTGTGTCTGCTTTATTCAGCTTTAGATTGGTAGGTAGTGTTATTAGGTTGTTAGGATAGTATCACAAATTTTTACTATTATTATACTTCTTTGACAATTGTCTTTTGCACGTGATTTGAGGTTTATATAGTGACTCCTTGATAATGAGGTGGATTAGGTTAGTGGGCACATATGCACTTTAAAGCACAGCCAGGATTTATTTAACTGTATTGAGTAGTATTAATAATTTTTTATTAGAACCACTTCCCACTGCCCCCACCAGATGTCTCCCTTCCTTTCTGTATATTGTCTTCAGTGTTTTTTAATAGTGTCCAATGTATGTATCATTTTCTACTAAAATAAAAATACTTATTTTTAATTAATAGTAGCGGTGGTGCCATGGTTAATGGGTATTTGGGCATGCAGTGGGACTTGCCTTAAGAAATTTTTGCTGAATATTGGTTACCCACGTGTGCACACCGTTTTTGATTCATTGATTCATTATCTTAATATTTAAGTTTATAGGCCCCGGTGCAGTCTCAAACGGTTTCTAAATTAGTGTACAGCCCCAAGTGTCATGAATATTTGGAAGTGGGGTGTGTGACATACTAGGAATAATACCATTTTGTGAGTACTCACCTGTAAAATGGTTATTACGAGTATGTCACACACCCCGCTTCCCCTGCCCTTTTTTGTTCTAAGGGATCCTTTATATGGTGATTATTTTCAAACTATTTTTCAATTATCGAATATAATTTGCTCTTCTTGGTTCTTCACTGTTTTTTAAAAAGACTGAGGAATAGTGGGAGGAACCCAGTACTTATGGACCAGGAGGGGCTCCTTTTTCCATGTCATCTCTGCAAGATCGCCCTCTACAGGCCGGGTTCCCAAGTGTCATGAATATTTGGAAGTGGGGTGTGTGACATACTCGTAATAACCATTTTACAGGTGAGTACTCACAAAATGGTATTGTTGTTTTTTTTAATACTTACCTCCCATTCATCCCTGTGTCCCACTCTGATCAATTTGGCTTCTGCTCTCCTGCTGCAGCTGGAAGCCTTTTATAGCTGCTGGGCGACAGAACATAAGACGTTAATTAAAAAAAAAACCCCTTTAAAATGCCACAAAAAATGAAATGGGTTCCCCCTTACCCAGCATTACGAGCCCGGGGCCAGCTATGGGGGCTTGTATGAACAGAGTGGAGGGGCCAGCTTTTGTGGCCCCCCACCCTGCGGCCTACAAGCCCACATACCCTGTGTGGGCCCGGGCTCTTCTGCCCCCCCCCCCCCCCCGGGCTTTGGAGAGGCAGGTAATAGGGGTGCCGGGGGTTAATGGCAAGTCACCTGTTAGTCGCAGGTGAGTTGCCAGCCCCCAGCCTTGTGAACTGATATAGGGGTCTCATGGACCCCTTACCAGTTCACAAGGGGTTAACAGAATAAATAAAAACACACAGGCACAATAAAAAAGAAATTACTTTTTTTTTTACTTTACTCACCTCCGATCCTCTGTCCCCCGGCAGTCCCCGATGACAGCTGCCGGGTGTTTGGAGGAGAGAGCCTGGGGGGGGGGGGGACAGCCCTCTCCCATTCCCCACCTCAATCCTCCAAGCACCCGAGCAGACCTATTCTGAGTCTCTGGTGCCGGTATTAAGAAGACGGCTGCTGGTGACATCACATCCGCGATCCAGGAAGTGGGGGGGAGGGCGATTTCTTCCCTCTCCTCACCACGGAAGAGCCTGGGGGGGAGGTGATCAGAGGCCCCCCCAGTGAAGAGGAGAGTGGGGGGGCGCTATTCCGGGGGCTCTCCTGGAGCCTACCGAACCCCCACGGGGGATCTGATCTCACCAAATTAAAGAGGAGAACCGGCCGGATCCATAGAGGGGTCAGGTTTTTGTTTTTTAACTAGTGGGGGGGGGGGGGGGCGGCAAGCACGTAACACCTACGCGCTTGCCACTTAATGCCTGGACATGCGAGCACGTAGGTGTTGCGTGCTTGGCACTTAAAGGGTTAAACCTGTTTTATGGACTTTATAACTCCTTACAAACAGGATTGGCAATCCTGTAAAGAAAGCAGGAGCCCTCGCTGCATACTGTTGAAACCCCAAAGGCTGAATCTGTGCTATTCTGCTTTTGTTGAATCTCCGCAGTGGATGACCACGCACAGGATATGGACACCCAACTCCATCTCCAAATATACCTCCAATTCCCTATTTGAATCTCTAAATTACAGGACCTATGACTGCCACCTTTTATTCATCTTGGGAGCAGAGTATTATAGTAATTTTACACCGCTTCCACCCCCACCTCTGAATCCTACAGTACCTGCTAACCAGCTTTGATAAGGGCCCAATATATTGGGGTGGGAGGTGATGGTGAGCAGGAACCCGTAATGTTTTTCTCCTGTTTTGAGAGTGGATTCAGTCTGGCAAACAACTTTTACACAGTGTTTATAAAAGCAATAGATTATTTGAGATCAATTAACACATTAAGGAGACATCTGCACAGACAATAGCCAATCCCTTGCCTAAATTCAGCACAATTGAGGCAAATATACGGGACAGGGTAGTTTTTTCAGAAAAGCAGGGTTGTGAAATTCCCAATGGCAATACAGAGTCTTCGACACATCAGGGCATCTCAAATTGGGATACCCAGAGGATAGAGGGAATCTGCCAAGCCTAGACCGTTATAAACTTGAGGGGTGGTTTTATTCCAAATATAGACACTTCCTCATTCATTGGTATTGTCGCCAATCATTTGACTGCCAGCAACCATTCAGATTTGGTGTACTCTGCAATCCCGGCAGTCATTGGCAGTCATACAGTGAACTAGACGTTGTACTGGTTTAAAGTAAAGTACATTTACACATTGATCCAGTTAAATATATTCTTTGACCCATTTTTTTCTTGGCTGCATATGCCATCAACTGATTGTAAGCATATGATGTTCTTCTCTTATCTTTTTCAGTACACTATAAGTGGGAAGAAGGTAGAAGTTGCTGTGAAACAAATAATTGCCGGCAAAGAAGTATCACATGTAGGTGCATTCTCCAACCCAACGTCCTTGGATCTCTACCGCAATATTCCAGAGCTCCAGAATTACTGAGTTGCTATATATGTGACTTTATAAACCTGTACTTGGTGATCATGTACGTCCATAGTACTGATTTTATGTACAAGCAAAGGAATAGGTTGGACCTTTTAAAGAAACTTAAGTTTCTAGGTGTATACTGTCTATACCAGCAGCCCTGCATTGGTAAATGGGAAATACTTTACCTTCTATTTCTATTCTATTATGGTAATTTACACATGTAAAATGTCTTGCAGTCTTGTAAATGATATTCTCTACCGAATACATCTTTCTGCAGGTTTGTTTTATATACAGTACATGCTTTTGACTCTTCATGTCATTGTAGAGAACAGTTAAGCAAAGTTTAAAAAAAGCCAGTGGAATGGTTGAAAGGTGATTTAGAGGTCCTGGGATATACACCATGATGTTGATAAGTACCCTGTATAATTCTTACCCATCATTCATTTATAAGGATTGCCAAGCTGGCAAGGCAGCTTAATCATTTCCAGTGACTCATGAGCCAGTGGAGCATGCTGGGGTTGTCTTTAGCTTTATTTTTGAAAAGCAGTAGGCGTGTGCTCTTTCCATTTGATGGGCTCTTGGGAATAATCATATTCATAGTGATAGGCTTAGCTGATAGACACATTTAACATTTTGAATATAGAAAAAAAATAGTTTAAAATATATTCATCAGAAGTGTAAAACAGGTATGTTCTAAGGAGCAGTCTTGGTTGCCTACAACACCAATTATTTCCATTTTTTTTAAATCACTTAAGCCTGATTAGGGCGTTGTAGTGGGACCGTTAATAAAAACAGGCAGGTGGGTTTTTGTGTGCTGACCTATTTTTTGATGAGAGGCTTGGCCCTAGGATAGGAGAGGCATCGGTGGCTGGTAGAGGAATACCCAACCTATGGATCCCCTGTGACGTGATTCTTTGAAAAAACTGTTCTTCCAATGGGGCCTAACAGTTCTCCTGTCAAAGTTGACTGATGCTCTAGCCCTGATCCCAATGGGGAGAGCCCGGGGGGGGGAGAGCCCGGGGGGGGGGGGGATCTGAGCTTGAGGGGAAGCCTTGAACCTGCAGTACAGTCAGGTTGTGTGCCAGGCAACCCTTTGTTGCCTATAGACAATGGGCTACTCCCACATATGTACTTATCCTACTACATGTCATAAGTTCACTACTTGCTAATATGTTTGTATAGGTACCTAATGTTTCAGTTGCACTAATTTTTATAACCTAGACAGACATTGATGAACGCTGTACTTGGGCTCTTCTTTTAAAGAACTAGAAATTTAGTGTAGGTCTGATGCACATATAAACATCATGTGCTTATGTAGTTAGGAGCTATTTTATTTTGTTACTATAGATGTCCAAGGACTATTACCTGACCCTCTTGGAGCAGCCAACAAACCCTTGTCTGAGCACTTTTGACACACTAACATTCTGGCAAAATTAATAAAATTAATGATTATACCTTACATTTCCATAGCATAAGCAGGAGAGCGGACCATAGGAGCAAGGGTAAAACATGGGGCAAACCTCCAAACCAATAAACAAGTCTGCTTTACGTTCATCTTTCCTGACCCCATAGAGAAGGTTCCGATTGGGTTCTACTTTTTTTTGATGGTGGTTGGCTGTCTACAGGTTTTTATTCCCTTACTTCTCTGTCCGGGAGTCCTGTAAGGCAAGTCAAGATATGATTGGATATATTATATATATTTCATATCTGAAATTATTGGGCCTCCTGCAAGACTCCAAGTGAAGGGTTTATGCCACCCACAGCCAGCTGAGCAAATGTAGCAGTGTAGTCAATTGGGACCTTAGAGTTACTTTATGGTCAGAATGGCTTTATGATCATTCTGCATCCACTAACTAGGCAGTGCAGCGGTCATAAATGGCTGTTCATTCCCTTGTGCTACTTACTTTTTTAATATACACTGATGACAAATCCTGCTGGTTTTGGACTAGAGGGATTGTGACATTGAATGGCAACTTTCATAAACCCAGTGGTGGTTTACTGGTCTACACCCAGTATATTTGTAGTGTTATGGGCTCGCTCTAGATCTGCTATTAGATACTATTAGCGCATTCCTTCTTTTGATAGCTGCTGTCAGACCAAAAAGTGTATTTTTTTTTTAAACTGATGAAGCTGCTGGCATCTCTTCGCACAGTCTTTTATATCTGTACAGACCCCATTATCATTTGCTTCTATTTTTAAGCTGATGGTGGGCAATGGAACATGTCATACCTAAGTACGCTAGTGCTGTGCACTGCTGCTTATTTATCAGTCCTGGAGTTACACATTTTGGCTTTGTTCCCCTTGCTTCTATGCTAAAAAGTATTTACTTCTAGTAGGCCATTGCAAATTTGTTACTGTCTGTATAGATATGGCAGCTGTACAATGGTTGGTACAGCTAGTATATGTATAAGAGGACTAGAAAAATATGACCTGACCTATACACATGGGATATTTTATCCAGGAAACACAAAAATGACATAAACAGCCGTGACTTTGTTGTACAGCCTCTGTAGTTGTGAAAATTTCAGCTTTACAATAAAGCAAACATGTCTTCTTGGATCTAAAAAGTTCTGTGTAACTAATCCCTGAGCAGCCTTTTAAGGATCTACACACATTCACAGTATGTTGTCTAAACAATGCAATGTTAATTTATTTGAAAACTTGAGATCAGGTCAAAGACTGAATTATGTATTTCTTTTTACATTTTATTGTCCCGTATTTTCCAATCTGTGCTGTAGGGTGGTATAATGGTAAAAACCATTGTGTTTTATGTAATATATTTTACAATATGTTTCAGATTGGGAATACATTATGTATGCATTTTACATTGTTATGCATAAAAATCCTTTTTTTCTTTTACAGTTGTTTCAGACTGTTTATTCGTAGGTTTGATTGCCTTATGTGTGTCGTTACGTCGCCGGGGGCCGAGACTGGGACCAGCAAGTGCGCTTCCCAAACTGCTGCCCTAAAGCTGCGGCCATACCCACATCTGCGGGCGGTGCATTAGGGGCTCTCCGATTCTCCTTAGCCAGACGTGCACCATTTGGGCCACAGCTTTGGGGCAGCAGTTTGGGCTGCGTTTGCACATTCCAGTTGGCCATGCGATTTCGCCTCCACTGCTAGTCCTGTTTCGGCCTCTACCCAGCTGGGGAAGGGACAAATGCATGGTTGGCAGTGGGCGATTGCAGACAGGGGAGTTAAAAAGGAAGTGTTGCAGTATGTCCACATAACACTGATTTTATTCTGTGTTGGTCCCTGCTATAAGCTTCCAGAGATCGGTAACCTCTTCTGCCCTACCCCCTGCACTGTTTTCTGCTGTAGACTTTAATTTGCACAGCTGTACTAGACCACACATGCTCAACCGGTGACCTTCAACCTGCTGTGGGGATAGTGGCAGGGGTACATAGAACTGGGGAGTAAAGGGTGTTATAGGAGTATATTTATCTCCCTCACGCCTATATTTACCAAAAACTATACAGACAGTGACCACACTTTGTGGTTTAAGACTGTTTTTCACCCATACGAAACATTGCATGAAGTGCATCATCACCAGCACTGGGGTGGGCGCCTCGTAAAGCACCTGCTTTCATCCATCCATGCTGCCATCCATCTGTTTTGATTGGAGAAATAAATGGAGCTTTTTCATTTTTAATAGTATTGCATTAATACCACACATCGGGGCCCCACATAATGTATATGTCTAAAGGCATATAATGTGCCATACATTTTCAGAAGCATTTTGTATCTATTATGCAATTTTTGTGCAATATATCTTTATTGGGTTTTATATAGATTTTTCATACATAAAAAAACAAGAAACATAGCAAGAAAAGCACATGGTCACAGCGCTTGAAATATATGGTAAAGATATCAAGTATGGGCACATAAATAACAAGACTGTGGTGAGTTGCTGGTAATGATATCAACAGTGGCAACCACATATTATCTTCACTTACCAACTATATATTGTTAGGACCGTAATGCCCATATAATAACTCGCTAAATAGAATAAAAGCTTAGAAGATAAACGCGAAGATAGAATGCAAGAAAGCAAAAGAAAGGAAGAAAAAAAAAAAAGAGAAAAGAAGAGTGTAAGAAAGAATGTCCACCTCACCTGTTCCTCTCCAATAACTCCCGGATCTTCGGGGAGCTCTTAGACATTTCCCAAATTGTCCAGGTCTTATAGTGCTTTTCAGCTCCACCCTCAACCCCGGCCAGTGCCAGCTCCTCCATCCTTTTGATATTCTCTAACTCCCCGTACCATTCCATTAAGGAGGGTACAATATTGGAGCGCCAGTGTAGGGGTATTATTGATCTGGCTGCTGTAAGCATGTGCCTCAGAAGGCCTCTCCCCCCTGCCACCACCGAACCCGGAATCATCGAAAGGAGGGTCACCTGAGGGGAGTTAGGAACCCTCAGAAGCGTTGTATATTCAAATATCTTCAACACCCCCTCCCAGAAGGTTTTTATAGCGGGGCATTCCCACCAGATGTGCTTTGTCACATCTCCAGCATTTGTCAGTCTCAGAGCCCCGGTATCTTACTAAGTCCGCCGGGCTCCTATACCATCTGGTTAGGATTTTATAGTTTCTTTCCTGGGCTCTACATGCCATCGAGAGTTTGTGTGTTAGAGCAAAAGTCTTTTCCCACTCATCCGTCTCGAACGTCTGACCCAATTCTTCCTCCCATCTTCTGCAGAATAATGGTAGACCCTCATCCATACCTCCCGCCTGATGTATCCTATACAAGGTTGAGATTACCCGGTAGGGGGGTGACTGAGCCCTGAGGATCGTCTCTAGCGCTGTTAATGGCCGGGACAGGGTGTTCCCATGGGCTACCGAGCCGATGAAAGCATTCAACTGGGCATACAAGAACCAGGACAGTTTCCTCCCCTCCCCCCGGTCCCTCAGCTCCGATAGTGGTGGCAGGCCAGATCCAGAGGTGATCTCTCCCAGTCTCGTGTCCTGAGACGCTTCCCACACAAGAAACGTTTTGGCCCCCATTCCCGGGGTAAACGCAGGGTTATTAAAGAGCGGGGTGAGAGGACCCGGTCTACATGATATGCCCCTCAGTTTTAGTGACCTGTCCCATAGGGTCAGCAGAGGATTCACAAGGTAGGGAAGTTCCCGCCTCTTCAGGCGGAGCTCAGGGTCCACCCAAGGCAGGGCAGTCAGACCGATTGGAGAGGTGCCGTTTTCTAAGTCCACCCATTGCTTACTCCCCCCGTGGTGGAACCAGTCCACGAGCCTCACCAGGACCGCGGCCGCGTGGTACGACTTCATATCGGGTACTCCCAGCCCCCCCGCAGATTTAGGTCTACATAGCGTCTTCCTGCTTACCCTAGGCTTTTTGCCGTCCCAAATGAAGTTGAAGAACGCAGCCTGTATCTGTTTAAAGAACCCCCGTTCCGGCAATAACGGTAGGGTCTGGAAAACATATAAGAATCGGGGTAAGACGTCCATTTTTAGGATATTAGTCCTCCCCAGCCAGGAGTATTGTTTTTTAGCATATGTTTTCAGGCTTCCCATGGTACTGTTAAGGAGCGGCACATAGTTCAATTTATAAAGTTTCCCCAGATCCGTGGACACCTGCACCCCCAAGTATTTTACTGATTCCCTCTGCCACTTGAATGGAAAATTTGCCTGTATTGATTCCCGGGTCTGTTCCCCTAGGGAGATGTTTAAGATCTCCGTTTTTAGTCATGTTGACTTTAAAGTTGCTCAACTTGCTGAATCTTTCAAACTCCTTGCTGACAGACGGCAGAGAGGTATGTGGGGAGGTCACATACAACAGTAAGTCATCGGCAAAGAGGGAGAGCTTATATTCTTTTCCCCCGGCCGGTATTCCCCTGATGGAAGGGTTGGCCCTCAAAGCGTTCGCCAAGTGTTCCATCACTAGGACATAGAGCAAGGGGGATAGAGGGCATCCCTGCCGTGTGCCATTCCTGATGTCAAAAGATCCAGATAGGGTGCCGTTGATTTAAACCCTGGCCGTGGGGTCATGCTATAAAGCCATAATTCTATCTCTCATGACTGGTCCCACCCCCACCTGGGAGAGCGCGGCCTCCAGAAACCCCCAGTGCACCCTATCGAATGCCTTTTCTGCGTCCACCGCCAGGAGGCATGATGGGATCCCCTTCGATTGGGCGAAGTGCATCAAGGAGACTGTCTTGATCACATTGTCCCTGGCCTCCCTGCCCGAGACAAACCCGACCTGGTCACCGTGGATCAACGAGGGTGGGCTTCCAGGGTCTGTCTCGGGAAGGGGCAGCGACCTGACACAGAGTTAAATACCTTCGTCAGAAAAGGAGCAATCAGAGGTCCCATGACTTTATAAAACCTGGGGGTAAACCCATCTGGCCCAGGGCTTTTTCCTGCAGGGGTCTCCTTTATGGCCTTCTCTACCTCCATCTGCCTCACTGGGTCCTCTAAAGCCTCACTCTCCTCCGGGGGAATAACTGGTAGGGCCGTCTCGGCTATATAATTGTCCAGGCCCTCTGTTGATCCCCTCTGCGGATCGTTTCCAATGTTATATAGTCCTGAATAATAGGATTGGAATTCGCCTGCGATTTGGGGTGTCTTATGCACTTCCCCTCCATCTGCCGTCTTCTGACTGGGGATAAATGAACAACTCTGCCTTGGGTGGAGTGACCTAGCCAGTGGCCTGCCACATTTATCTGAATATTCATATAGGGATGCCCGGAACCTATCTCTGTACCTCAAGTAGCATTGGTCGTATAGCCCCTTCAACTTTTGCCTGGCTTCTATCAGTTCTCGTAATTTCCCATGTGAAGGGAGGGTCTTATGCGCCCTCTCCAACTCCTGTATGTGCCCCAAAGTCTCTACTATCCGTTGGGCTCTCTCTTTCTTGAGCCTCGCGCCATGCTTGATAAAGACTCCCCGCAGTGTACACTTGAGCGCCTCCCACTGTATCGGCAGTGAGGTACCGTCATTGCTATGGTCAAGGTGGAAATTAGTTATCACAGCCTTGATCTCGGCCATGCATGGAGTGTCTTTCAGGAGGTTGTCATTCAGATGCCAAGTGAACTGTCTGGGAGTCGCGTCCAACACCGGGAGGCTCAGGAAGACTGGGGCGTGGTCCGACCATAATATCTGGCCAATCGAGGACTCGGGGTCTGCTGCAAGGGCATGGTGGCTCAGGAGGAAGTAGTCTAGCCTGCTGTATGTATTATGGATATGTGAAAAGTACGTGTAGTCCCTTTCCCCCCCATGTAGGATCCTCCAGATATCTACCACCTGCAGGGACTGAAGGGCTTTGCGGAATCTGTTAAGTTTAGAATGGGAAATTGCGGATTTTCCCTGGCAGGAGTCGATCCTTGGGTCTAGGACTAAATTGAGATCCCCCCCTATGATTAGCGTTCCTTCTCTGAAGTCCTTTAACAAGCGTAGTATTCCTAATCCAGCCTCCACCTGTCCCTGGTTAGGTAGGTACAGGTTAGCCAGGGTGTATCTCGCTCCACACAAAGTAAGGTTGAGGAACAGGTACCTACCCCCGGGATCTACTTTAACCTGAACGTTTTCTACAGGGACGCTTTTGTGTATGGCGATGGATACTCCCTTGGTTTTACCCTCAGGGTTAGGGCAGTGGTACCATTTATCATAATATCTGTTTCTGATATCTGGGATTTTCCCCTGGCAAAAGTGTGTCTCTTGTAAAAGGGCGATGTCTACTCTTTCTTTATGGAACCCATATAGGATTTTTGCCCATTTCTCTGGGATGTTTAGTCCCTTTGCGTTAAGAGTACAGAGCTTAAGAGTACAGAGCTTAAGACTCATCAGTGTGGTTAGGTGACGGAGATAAGAGAACGCCCGCCCGGTCGGATAGTGTCCCGAGGTTTTATTCGGGGTGCGTGATCCCAATCCTGAGAGGCACGACCAGGGGGCCTGAACAGGGAGGGTATTGGAGGACAACCAGAGCAGAGAGGAAAGAAGCGAAGAGAGTCGCAGAAGGAGATAGAAACAAGGGACAGAAGAAATAACAGAACTAATAAGATAAACAAAACTGATAAGCCCACCTTAAAGAGGGGGCAATGGAGAACTAGGAGGGCCGCAGCCCCCAAAACCACGCAAATCCCTTCGGCGCACAGCCAATGGGATGGCGTGGGTACCTACTTTGGGGAAGTAACCTCAACACTTGGGAGCGTGCTCCCGCAGATTCAGCAGCGTCACTAGTTTAGACACCCATCTAACCCTCTTTCTGCTTATTGAAAGTCACGGCCCGGCCGCATTTGGGCCACCGTCACATCGCTCAAACAGAGTCTGACCGGATGTACTTCTGAGAGTCACCCATGGACTCCCAGCGACCGCGAGGCCAGACCGCCAAGGCCCCCCCCCCCACCGGGCGAGGATAAGTAAACGTCACGCCGTGGGAGAGAGCGAGCCCCAGCGGGGCCGCCTCAGGTCCTATCCGGTCTAATCTGTACAGGACCAACTGCTTGGTTATTGGCCGTCTCGAGATATCGAGGGGGAAATATGTGACCCCAGGGGGGCCCCGCACCCCTCAGTCCCTGCCAGGATCTCACCAGACCAGGGGGAGAGGCGGGGGCGCTTCCACCCAAGTTGGTCCCGGCCAGATCATAGCGCCCTCTACTCCAAAATTCAAAACAATTAACCTTTTTCTTCAGCCGAAAACAGAAGTTGAACAATATAAGCATATGAACATAAGGCCATTTATATATATCGAACCTCCTGGGCTCTATGCCGGGACCCCGCGGTCACCCCTCCGCTCTGGGTCCCCCCCGGGTCCCCCCCCCTCGCCCCCGGACCCACTTAGGGCGTCTAGGGGCCCTCTGCGGGAGCGGGGGGGTAGGCCGAAGTCCAACCAATCCGGGATCGGGAAGGGATCCAGGCCCAGGAAGTCAAACATGTTTGGTAAGTCCGCTTTGCTGCGTAGGGCAAAAGCTGCATTGTCCTTGCGGATTATGAGATGGAACGGGTGTCCCCACTTGTAGGAGGCCCCCATCTCCCGGAGCTTGTCGAGCAAGGGTCTGAGCATTCTCCTCATCAACAAAGTGCGACGAGACACATCAGGTAGTATCGCGATCTGCGCGCCCCTCCACTCAATTCTTCCTCGCTCCCAGGCCCGCCGCAGGATGTCCTCTTTGACGGTAAAAAAATGCACTCTGCATAAGACGTCTCTGGGGGTCTCCCGCCGGTCGGCCCATTACTCTGTGGACCCGATCAATTAGTAGCTCAGTGTCCAGAGGCCTCTCCAGCAGGGAGTTGAATAATTCCATCACTGATGCACGCAGATTGTCCGCTTGAACCGCTTCAGGGATGCCGCGGATCTTCAAGTTGTTGCGCCTGCTTCTGTTTTCCTGATCATCCACTTGAAGCCGGAGATCGGTCATCTGTTGCTGGTACGTATCTTGCATTCTCTCTAGGCATGTTAACCGCGTCTCGTGGTCTGTCCGAGATTCTTCAAGAGTGGCAACTTTGGTTTCCAGGGCCGAGGACTTCTGCTGGATATCTTCGATCTCTCTTCTCAAGGCCCTCTCGATTCTGGTCGCTACCGCCTCCAGGTCAGCCTTAAGCTCAGCTTTTGTCGGCAAGTAATGTAGTATCGCCTGAAGGTTTGGGTCAAGCGCTGGGGTTGGGGAGGGTCGGCCGCTTGGGGGGTATCCCGCAGGGGATTCCGGGGGAGAGCTGGCTAGGCCGTCAGCGTACCACTGGTGAGCATGGGTACTGGAGTGTGTGGAATCCAACGTTTCTGTGTGTCCCCGTCCGGGGAGGATACTGCTGGGGGCCCAAAACTGGACCCCAGGGACCATTTTGCGTCTACCATTTTGAAGGGGCTTTGGGCCAAGTTTGAGGGAGGATTCGCCCGGGCCACACCGATATATGTATCTGTCGGGGCAGGGTGCAGCTCCACCTGCACCACCCTGCTGGATCCCGCCGGCGCTTTACTCTCCCCCCCCCCCCCCAGGGGAGGGGTAATCTCTGCCTGGGAGGGACCAGGCCTGTTGTCTTGCGGCCACTGAATATTGTATAGCCTGTCTTTAGTCCCAGGGTGAGGTCCCACCAGGTGCTCCTCCGCCTGCGTATTCTGGATGGCCAGTCCGCCTCTCCCATGGCTCTCTCCCCCTTCTCCCCCTGGGCTGGACAGCATGTCGCTGTCTGTGTCAGGCTTTGTTGCTGCCTCCTCCCCCTCCTTGCTGCTTACTGAGCTCTCCTCTCCCCAGCCACTAACCTCCGGGCTGGCGCCGTCCTCATCGGGGGCCTCCGCTCTCCCCTCGCAGCTGTCGGACCGCAGCTCCCGCACTCCGCCGCCGCGCCGTCTCCTCTCGCCGCCACTACGATCACCTGCTGGGCTTGGGGTAGGATGCAGCGCTCCTCCGCCGCCCGGCTCACATCACGGGTGCCGCCGCCTGTGCAGGTGAGTGCCGTCCCCGGTGATCCAGCATTCATCTCGGGCCCTGTGGATGAGGGCAGGCTTGCCCCTTCACGTCCTCCTGCTCCTTCCCGGTCTCCTTGCTTGACGGCCGCCATCTTGGATAGTGGGATCTGGGATCCCGGCTGGGCTTTAAGGTGGAAATAGTGCCCTATAGCAGTTTTGGGGGGGCCCGGACGCCGCCCCCGGTCCTCCTCTTCTTGTTCCCCCTCATCTGGGTAGTTTGGGTGGGGGTCAGGGTGTCTTAGTCCGCTGTATAAGTTAAGGTCAGACGGGAGCTCCTCCACTTGCTTCCTTACTCCCTCATGCCGAAGCCACGCCCCTCTATTATGCAATTTTTAATATGCATTTTATCTTGTGTAGTGATGGTACAATGGACTTTATGTAGTTGACCTAAAGAGAAATAAAATAGATGTTACACATACCGGTATATAAAGCAATCAAGGGGCATGAATAAATCTTAGAGTGCTATTGTTGGCCTGGTTTAATATTGTTTAAAGAGGTACTCCTTCATTTAAGCCCACTGGGTTAGGGATTCCAAGGGTATCAATCCAATATGCCTCTTTTTAGCCTAGATGCTTGGAACCAGTCCAGGAAAAAATATGGCCTCCACATAAAGCATGCAGCATTTCAGATAAGGGGCATTTAACATTTTTAATACCCCCAAATGTGCCATAAATATATTTACCTACCTATTCATCCTTAGGCAAGCTGTATAGATATTAAAAGGTTTACCAGATGAAACAAGCCTACTTACTCCATAGTCAAATCAATATTATCCAGTCTCCTGAGGAAGTCTTTGCTACCTTCCTGCAATCTATTTTGGATACTAATGTATATGTTCAGGTTTCCATCCACTTAAAGGAGGGCATCAGCCTACAGGGCATCTCAGATTGGAATGCCCGGCCAAAGAGGTACAACATCGGGGAAAGGGAACATCCTGGGTAGTCTTCAAGACCGTCAAATATTGTGTAGAGCAGCGATACTCAACTGGCGGACCGGGGTCCGAATGCGGACCTCGGCACCAGATTTCTGGATCCTTGACAGCCCTACACGCCCTACTTGCTTCTGTGTTACCATGCTCAGAGCTGACGCTTCATCTGCAATGTAGTGCTTAGTCTCCCTGCCAGTGCCTGGCACCTAGCATTGCCCAGCTCTCTCTCCATTCCTCCCTGCCCTTCCTGTTCTGTCTATCCACCCCTCTTCCTTACAGCTTCTCTCTCATTCTCATCTCTCGAGCCCCATCCATCCTTGTTACCAGACCTTATTGCCAGTAACATTTTGGTCCCTAATCCACCCCTGTAGACGGCCTGCACAAATTGCAAGGGGGGGGGGGGGGTTAAAGCGGTTATTGCTGTAGGTTCTGTGGGGCAGAAAAAAAACCCTGTTTTTTTCAGCACCCAATAGGATTTTTGGGGTGGGGGGGAAAGCAGCCTTTTTTTTTAGTTTTGCCAGGGGAATCTATAGCCCCTCCCCCAGTGTGCTGATTTCTAACTATCCACCCCCATGACGGCCCTCTGCCCGGACCTTCACCTCTCTCCGGATGCCCTTAAATGGACCTTTACAAGAAGTGGTTGAGTGCCCCTGGTGTAGAGCATTGGTATTGGGCAGATCCATACATTTAGGATCCCCTGTGGAAACTAAAAAAATCTCAAAATCTCTGATTATATGTCAATACCTTTCTAAGCGAAGCCACTAAAAACTTTGGAGCCCTGCTACAGCTGCCACCCTATGCTGCTGGAAATGAAGAATAGGCACATGGGACAGACATCAGTTAAGCTGCTTGCTAACTTATTTTTGACACCTAAAATTGCCCTTCCTCCAAGGCGGCTTAGTCACCTCCTCCCTCTCCTGCACAGGAGACACAAAACTGGAAAAGCACTAATAGGCCCACCCCTTCCCTTTGGCCCCTCAGTGTTTCCTCTCCAGGAAACATGTGGATGAGCAATGTTCTGTTTGTTTGTTTTTATTCCCAGTATGTCACACACCCCGCTTCCGAATATTCATGACACTTTGGTAATTGTCCTGTAGAGGGCGATCTTGCAGAGATGACATGAAAAAAAGGAGCCCCTCCTGGCCCATAAATACCTGGGACCTCCCACCATTCCCCAGTCTTTCGTCTATGCAGTCGGCGAGCAAGTCAGAAGATGGTTGTCTCCTCCTTGCAGGTAGCCGAGGTAACCCCCCGGCCTTTTGTTTCTATTGCTGCCTGAACCTTTTTTAAACTATAGCAGTATGCCTCCCAGCCTAGGCTGAAGGTCCAGGCAATGGTAGGCTGCACCTTATGGTGTATATGGGAGCTTGCTCCCCCGTGAGACCCCATACAAAGGGGTAGGCGGTGTCCGGGTTGGTGATCCTGGGTTGGGATGCCCCGTCCCTCTTACCCTTTCACCTATTGGTGTGGGTTCTCCCCCCTACCGTGTCCCTCTGTGCCCCTTGGGGGGGGGGGGGAGGCCTTTTCTCCTGTGGGTTGTTTTACTTTATTTGGGGGGAAAAGGTGTGTGGATTGTGTGTGTGTGTTTGTATGTGTTTTTGCGGCCGTTGTTGCTGGGTCGGTTTCACTTTCAACAGGTGCAGTTAAGGAGGGGGTGGGGCCGGGCACTCGGCGTGCTCGTTGTGGCCTGTCCAACCCCACCCCACCCCCCCTCGAGGCCGGCTTTTCTCAAGCACTCTTTTCGGCCTCGCTGCCTGCTTTGCTGCTCTCCCTCTCATTCCCTTGCTGCTGTGAGGGTTGACGGTCGCTGCTTTGCTGCGGTGAGTGGATTTTATTTATTTCACCATTTTTAACTGTCTTATATGGTGGGTGATGTGCATGTTGACACTTATGTCTGTTCTCATGTTTTCTAGGTGGGATCCCTTCTTTTGAAGTTTAAAGAGGGAGTTCTCCCGCTCCTAGAGTCCCTTAGAGTTTAATTTAGGGTTTCCAAAAAAAAAAAAAAAAAATCCTCCCACTTGGGACCTGAAGGGGCATCCCGGGTAGCTTAATAGCGTAAATCCCTATGGTCATTGCGACTACATTAAAATCACCATATGGAGGCTTCTCAGGGTACCGGGCTTGGGTTGTGGGGCATCCCTTGCGGGGGATAATGTACTCGTTTGCATACCTTGTGCTCAGCGGGCCATAATGCAGCAGTCGGGGGCCCAGGCGTCTGGGTCCGGGGAATTATTTGAGGATTCTGAGGGTTCTGACAATCAGCAGTTTGTTGGTGCTGATACTGAGCAAGGGCAGGGGGATCCTGTGGATACCCCGAAGGTCTTGGCTCACCTTTTTGAGGTTCTGGCAATTTCTCCCCCTGAGGAGGCCGCTCCTCAAAAAGGGGAATTCTTTGGGACTTCCAAGCCGCGCCTGGAGTTCCCAAATCAAAAGCATTTTGATGGCATTATTCTTAAGGAATGGGAGAAGCCTACTCGGCTTCCAGGTATTCCTCAAGGTTGGGATAAAAAGTATCCCTTTCCGAGGTGGATGCCCCGGTGCTTGGGTTATCCAATACTTCTATTTTGCATTCTCCTGACTCCACCACTCTCAAAGATGGTGAGGATAAACACATTGATCAGATGGCTTGCCACACGTTTGCTAGTGTCGGTTCAGCCTTGCGGTCTGTTTGTGCTTCAGCGCTTTTGGCAGTGGCTACCAGGTCTGTGGTTAGAGACCTGTTGAGTACCTCCAGGCTTGACCCGGCTAGTGATGAGTTCGCCGCCCTTAAGCGGAGTGAATTGTTCATGTCCTTTGTGCTTGCCGCCTTGGATGACACCATGGTCATGTGTGGTAGAACCTCGGCCTTGCTTGTAACTATTCGGCGGTCGATATGGTTGCGCCAGTGGGCGGCTGATTTTGTGGCCAAAAAGTCGCTTACAGCACTTCCCTTTGTGGGATTGCGGCTCTTTGGAGAAAGATTAGATTCTGTCACAAAAGGAGGGAAGTTACCTCAGCGTAAGAGGCAACGTCGTCCCTTTCGGGGGGCGGCCTCCATTAACCCTTCCTTTCGTGGTGCCAGAACTGGCAGGGTTTTGGCCTTCTCTACCCTCAGAGGTGATTCCTGGAGTAGAGGCAGAGGTTGTGCCCGTCCAGGTCACAATTGGAGTTCCAAACCCAAGCCCGTTGCTAAGCCAGCTCAGCAATGAGGGGGCACCCTCACCATTGCGGGTGGGGGGACGGCTGCGGCACTTCTTCCAGGTCTGGGACCAGGTGGTCTCAGACAAATGGATTCTGGAAGTGGTGTCTTCCGGTTACAAGCTGGAGTTCGAGATCCGGCCTCCTCCCAGATTCTTCAGGTCTCGAGTGCCTTCGGATCCACTGGCCGCACAGGGGCTCCGGGCAGCAGTAAGTTATCTGCTGGACATGGCTGTCATTTGCCCAGTGCCTTTCGCGGAAAGGGGCTTGGGATTCTATTCCAATCTATTCACGGTGCCCAAGAAGGACGGCTCCGTTCGACCCATTTTGGATCTGAAGCTCCTCAATCGGTTTATCCGTTTCAGGAAGTTTTGCATGGAAACCTTGCGGTCAGCCGTCGATTCTCTTCATCAGGGGGACTTCATGACGTCCATAGACATCAGGGATGCTTATCTGCATGTACCTATCTTCCTGGCACACCAGAGATTCCTCAGGTTCATGGTGGAAGATCAGCATTTTCAGTTTGTGGCCCTTCCATTCGGGCTTACCTCGGCTCCGAGGGTGTTCACCAAGGTATTGGCGGGGGTGATGGCCCTCCTCAGAGTCCAGGGCATTCGCATTGTACCATACCTGGACAACCTTTTCATTCTGGCTTCCTCTCTCAGCCAATGGAGCTAGACACCAGAGTGGTGGTATTCACGCTGGAGAGGTTCGGTTGGGTGATCAACTATTCCAAGTCCTCCCTCTCCCCGTCCAGGGTGGCTTCGTTTCTGGGCATGACTCTGGATGCCTTTCAGGCCAGGGTGTTCCTTCCTCAGCCCAAGATTCTTCTGATCCAAGATTTGGTTCGGCTTCGGTTTCTGCTTTCCAATCCTCGCCCGTCTATCCGACTAGGGATGAGATTGGTAGGTCTGATGGTGGCTTCCTTTGAGGCAGTCCCTTTTGCCCAGTTTCACATGAGGACGCTTCAGCTCTATCTTCTAGCGACTTGGGACAAGTGTCTGCTGTCATTGGATCAGTCTTGTCTGCTGTCTGAACAAACAAGAATTTATTGCACCTATCTCAGCACACACATGGGACAATTCTGACAGATAAAAAATATGAACATACAGTGCTCTAAAATCACGGGGGCCCACCGTGCACAAAACACACACTGCCACGCACTCATACAGCACACCCCGCTAGCAGCGCTGCTATATTCCGCCTAAAGTACAGTATGACACACTGCTCTATGCTTGTATAACGTGCAAGCTAAATTAACTGCAGGAGTCAGTGGCATATCTCCTCACAAAAGGTGCTGCCTCCATGGAAGAGCTGTAGGCTGGAGCAGGGCTGAAACCCACCCCGCTTTCAGCCCTGCTCCAGCCTACAGCTCTTCCGACTCAAGTGTTGCGCAACACCGACATCACGGCGGCAGTGTTCAGTGAAGGCCATCGACGTGCCACAGCTAAGTACTTCTCTATAAAGTGACTGTATTGCTCACCCGAGCCCCAAAGACATATATACACAGTGCCATGCTGGTAATTGAGATAGCGCCTATGTAAGATATCCGGTATATCATCAATTTGAGCGCAAACTGCAACTGGGCCTCGGGACACTTGGCAGTCCAAGAGATCTGAATAACGGTGGCACCACCGTATGGCCACTATAATCCTAGCCGCATACAATTATGGAGGCAGCACCTTTTTTGAGGAGATATGCCACTGACTCCTGCAGTTAATTTAGCTTGCACGTTATACAAGCATAGAGCAGTGTGTCATACTGTACTTTAGGCGGAATATAGCAGCGCTGCTAGCGGGGTGTGCTTTATGAGTGCGTGGCAGTGTGTGTTTTGTGCACGGTGGGCCCCCGTGATTTTAGAGCACTGTATGTTCATATTTTTTATCTGTCAGAATTGTCCCATGTGTGTGCTGAGATAGGTGCAATAAATTCTTGTTTGTTCAGCTAATTTTGTTTCTAGCATTTTGCCAGGCCTACATTTAACCGGATGTGTTGTATGTCTTCCTTGAGTAAATTTCAGTGGTGGTTAGTAGGACGCCGCTGATTCTGCGGCAGTGCATATGCTTTGACATTTAAACTCTCTCCAGCCATTTTACCAGTATTTGTTGTCTGCTGTCTCCCCGGGCTCAGCAGTCCCTTCAGTGGTGGCTAGTGTCAAGCAATCTGTTGAAGGGCAGATCCTTTCTGACCCCTTGTTGGGAAAGGGTCACCACGGACGCCAGCCTGTCGGGCTGGGGGGGCTTCTGGAGGGAACATCAGTTCCAGGGGTTATGGGGGCCTCGGGAGGCTCATACCCCTATCAACGTTTTGGAGCTACGGACCATTTGGTTGTTTCTGTCTCGCTTGACTCTTCTATTGCAGGGATTGCCAGTTCAAGTCCAATCGGACGGCGGTCGCTTACATCAATCACCAAGGAGGGACTCGCAGCAGGAGTGCCCTCAGGGAGGTATCTCTGATCCTTGTTTGGGCAGAGAGCAATGTCCCATGCATCTCAGCCATTTACATCCCGGGAGTGGAGAACACAAAGGCGGATTCCCTGAACAGGAGATCCTCTCGCCGAGGAGAATGGTCTCTCAGTTCCAAGGTATTCCAGTCCCTTTGTCACAAGTGGGGGACTCCGGAGGTGGATCTCTTTGCCTCTCGTCACAATCACAAGCTTCCTGCCTTTGTGTCTGTCTCAGGATCCTCTGGCCCTGGCAGTGGATGCCATGTCCCTGACTTGGAGGGAACTGGGGTTTCTGTACCTGTTCCCCCCCCTTCTCCATGGTGGGCAAGGTGGTGCGCAAGCTAACTCTACAAGGGGCACCAGCAATTCTGGTGGCTCCAAGGTGGCCAAGACGAGTGTGGTTCTCAGACGTCGTGCGGCTGGCAGTAGATCAGTTTTATCTGCCTCTTCTTCCGAATCTTATCACCCAGGGTCAGCTACCCCAATTTACCAATGCTGGCTTTGACGGCGTGGCTGCTGAAAACTCCATCTTAAAGGAGGAAGGTCTTTCTGATGCAGTGGTTCAGACTCTTGTTAGAGCTAGGAAGAGATCTTCCTCTAACGTCTACTATAAGACTTGGAGGTCTTATATTAACTGGTGCGAGGCTAGGGCCTTGCCTTGTAGGGTGTTTTCTATTCCCAGAATTCTTCAACATGGTCTGGACTCGGGGTTCCAGCTTAGTACTTTGAAAGAAAACCGCCAGGGCAGAAACCTGCCCTTTCAAAGGTCTTTTGCCCTTCATCCCCTGGTTAAGACATTTTTCCAGGGGGTTACTCATGTGCGGCCTCCTAGAAAGCCCTTGCTGCCGGTTTGGGATTTAAACTTGGTTCTGTCGGCTCTCCAGGGGCCTCCTTTTGAGCCGGTGCATGATATTGCTCTTTCTCTGCTCACTCAGAAAATTGCCTTTTTGGTGGCTATTACCTCTGTTCGGCGTGTCTCTGAGTTGGCGGCCTTGTCTATTCAGGCTCCTTACTTTGAGAGGCACCTGGACAAGGTAGTTTTCCGCTTTAAGCTGGATGTCCTTCCTAAGCTGGTTTCGGCCTTCCACCTCAATCAGGATGTAGTTCTCCTTTCCTTGTGTCCTAAGCCTAGTAATGACAAGGAGAGGACCTTTCATTCTTTGGGTGTGGTTCGATGTGTGAAATATTTGGTGGCTACTTCTCCTTTTCATAAGACGGACACCTTTTTCGTGGTGCCCTTCGGGCCCAGGAAAGGTCTGGCGCCCGCTAAGTCTTCCATTAGTAAATGGATTCGACAGGCCATTGTTGGGGCCTATTCTGCCAAGGGAAAGGTTCCCCCTTTTCGTGTTACTGCTCATTCTACTCGTGCTGTTAGAGCATCTTGGGCTTTTCAGCATCAGGCTTCTGTTGAACAAGTTTGCAAGGCTGCTACTTGGTCTTCTGTTCATTCTTTTTCTAAGTTTTATAAGGTTGATGTGCGGGCCTCAGCGGATGCTGTTTTTTGGCCGCAAAGTTCTGCAAGCTGCAGTAGTTTGTTTGCATTATTGCCTTTTTGGGATCCCCACCCCACTGCTATTGGATGTCCCAAATGTCATGAATATTCGGAAGCGGGGTGTGTGACATACTGGAAATAATACCATTTTGTTATTACTCACCTGTAAAATGGTTATTACAAGTATGTCACACACCCCGCTTCATCCCGCCCTTTTTTGGTTTTCTGGGATCCTTTATATGGTGTACCTTTTTCTTTACTGTTTACATTTGGCTCTTCCTGGTCCCTTTACTGCTGTCTTATACTGGGGAATGGTGGGAGGTCCCAGGTATTTATGGGCCAGGAGGGGCTCCTTTTTTTCATGTCATCTCTGCAAGATCGCCCTCTACAGGACAGTTACCCAAGTGTCATGAATATTCGGATTATTTTTTTCTGTTTCCTGTGGTTGATGGTCAGTCAGCATCCTCCTCCCCAGAGGTCTTCCACCTGAAGTCGGGAACTGGAAGGTGGAAGACCGTTTCCACAGATTGTACCTCTGGGGGGGTGATGTCTCATTCTGTCCCAGGGTCTCCTGGCCTTCTTCCCTGTCCCCACGGGGTGCCAGGCTCCAGGGAATGTCTAGCTGAGGTCCAGGGTGTTGCCGATCCTGCACAGGAGACTGGGGAGGGGGATGGCAACAGCGCTCGGATTTAGGCCACGTCCAGAAGGAGTGAAGGTAAATAGGCGGCCTCTGGGCGTCAGGAAAAGCCGTGGCTTCAGCCTAGCAAAGCTTAGAGGCAGAGCTGGGACTTCTGGGTCACGATGATGTCCTTTTGGGGCGTGCCGTAATGGAGGTAGGCGCAGTTCTGGGCCAGTCTGCAGGATGGTGGGCCAGGCGAATGACACGAGCGACCAGAAGGTGGTGGAGATGAGCAGCTCAGATTCCCATTTTTGTCTTGTAATATCTGAAGGTCCCCAGGGGGTGCCTTTAGTGTACAGATTTTTAACTTGGGGGTATCTGTTTTTAAGGAGCCTAAAGTACCGAAGGTGATTAAGGAAAAGACATCCCCTAAAGCTTGCCCAAACTGCTGCATGCCATTTCTGGATAGCTGGAATAAAAATCTCTGTGCCCGCTGTCTGGAGGACTTAGCGTCCCCCTAATTTAAATTTTAACTCTGTGATTTCTGGGTTTATGAGTAACTTCACTTGTGGCTTAGATTATACTTTTTCTGCTTACAAATCCAAACTAGATCAGTATCTACCAGCTTTTTTTTAGCCGCCCCCCACTGCTGGTCTACATCATAGCGGGGAAGGGAGTTCACAGGGTGCCCAGGCTGATAGTTCAACTGTGATTCAGGTCAGTTGGGGGGGGGAGGTTTAGCCCCTAGAGACAGATTATCCGATGAGGAAGGTCATTCAGGAGCTTCCAGTAAATTTGTTGAGGAAGATGAGTCTAAAAGTTCCAGGTTCAGGTTTGCAGCTGAAGATAATCCTGACCTTATTCAGGCCATTTTCTCCACTCTTAAGATTGATTCGGTTTCCAAACCCCTGTCACTTAAAGACGCTTTATATGAAGGGCTGCAGGAGCCCAATTCCCTGCATTACTTTGTCTATGACGCAATCAAAGACATTATTGTTAGGAAAAGGGAAGACCCAGAAGCTTTTTTTTCTTTTCTTTCCATGGTCCGGACCTTCACCATGATTTATTGAAATGCCCAAACCCTTCAAAAACGATTCCCCAGCATCTAATGTTAATATATTTTAAGTTTTTAGTCACTTACTTATTATTCTTTCCCCCACTTGGCTGCAACTCTGTTCAAGACATTAGGATACGGTTGCCGCCATCTTGACTTAGAAGCATCACACACACTGAGGAGAGTGGGATAAAGTACAGGGGGCGGGTTATAGCTGTGCTTTGCTCAGACAGAGCAGAGCTGGGGTCAGGAAAAGGTCAGCAATCCCAGAATGCAGAGCAGCACAGTCAGAAGGCAGTTCCTGTTTGCAGGCTGCCTGATGTTCCATGAGCCGCCATCTTGGATGTTTAAAGGCTTATAACATGCAGTAGATGCAGGTAGGATCATTTTTAATGTGAGCAATCTGTATGTACAGGGTGTAGGAAACATATAAGATAGGCTCTTATTCAGGGTGAAGGACGGCTTTAAAAAGGTGGTTTCCATTTGAGGATGCTAAGGTGGCATCATGGGCAAGTGTCCAAAAGATCGGACCTATATTTTGAGGACATGGGGGCCCTCAAGGACCCTATGAATAAGATGGCAGATATCCTTTTAAAGAGAGATTGTGATGCTGACGCTTTTCTGTTGAAACCCTTAATATCCACGAACTGTGTAGGAAGAGCATTTAAAATGTGGATGGACAGCCTAAAGAGCAATCTGATTAAGGATGCCCCTAGGGAGGAAATATTGGAAGCTCTTCCTTTTTGTAGCCAAAGCGGTTGCCTTCATGGTTGACATTTTGGCCAAAGCCATCAGGGCCAACGCTAAAAGCATGCCATTGACCAACAGTGCTCGGTGGGCACTGTGGTTGAAGACCTGGCAAGGGGATATAGCGTTCAAGTCTCACCTTTGTGACATCCTGTTGGAGGGAAAGCAGCTCTTTGGTCCGGAACTCAAGGACAACCTCACTTGGTCTTCCAAGAAGAGTAAGAGTCCGTTCCACTTCTGAGGGTAGACACAAAAAAGCCTAGATTTCCTCAGAGGGAGTTTAGTAGACCAGAAAATATGAGGCTGGGGTAGGGTTGAAGGAACATTACTTTTTAACACGTCACCCCCATTGAAGCCCCACTCTTGACAATCAAGTGGGAGGGAGACTCCTTCAGTTCCTTTCGGCTTGGAAGGAAGTCTCCAAAAGTCCCTTCATGCTACGGATAGTGCAGGAAGGGTACAAGTTGGAATTTACCCAACGGCCGCACAACCATTTTTTTTGTTGACCCAGCCTCCGAGAGACAGGGTAAAAAGAGAGGCTTTTCCATTAATCATTTCCAAGCTATATCACAAAGCAGTGATAGAGCCAGTTCCTGGACTTTTCAGAAGGGAGGGTTTTTACTCCCACGTGTTCGGGGAAATTTGACTTGATCTGAAACATAAATATCCTAAATCGCAGTATAAAATGCAAAAAATTTCAGAATGGAATTCATTCATACAAGGAATGCCCTAATGGTCTCTAAAGAACTTCAGGATGCTTATTTTCATTTCCCAATTCACCCTCCTCACCAGAGATTCCTAAGGTTTGCAGTAATGCCAGGGGGGAAGGTTTCTCATTGGGAGTTCCAAGCAATGCCATTCGGGCTCTCATCCATTCCCCGGGTGTTAATCGCTTATCTGAGGTTAAAGCAGATAAACATAGTTTCCTACTTCGACAATCTCCTCCTGTTCACCACGGACTGATCTTCAAGATCCTGGGACGAACTAACAATAGGGTTAACCTCTTGGCTGAAGGGTGTAGACTGCAAGACAAAGGCATGGCTCCTCCTCCTGGCCTATATCCTTCTGGCTGACTTCCTCCAATCCAGTTGGAACTGGACTGCAAGGGTGTATCTGAACTCCCATTTACTTTTTGTTTTTAAGGATTATACCTTGGTAAGCTGTATCCGGATTAGGATGGTGAGGTTAAGCGCCAGGGTCCTGGGGCGCTTTGGGGTGTCATTGGCACTCTGGGCTGAAGTTTTTTATTTAAAAAGCAATCAGCTGCAGGTTTTTGTCTGGTGAGCCTGATTGGGGGTGACCAGGGGAATTATTTTCCCCTTTTATGGCTATTTTCCTTGTGTTAATGGTGTGTTTTACTTGTTGTAAAATTTAAAATTTGCATGCCTTTAAGGGGGCGGAGCCAGGGCAGAAGCTTCCTTCTGCTGGCAGCGAGGAAAGATCGTTGTCCCTGATGCTGCCTTCAGATGATTTTCTCCTCCGGCTCACAGCACTTTTTGCCGGCAAACGCCTTCGGATGATTTTCAGCTGGGCTGAGCGGTTCTCCTCTGGCTCACAACGCTTCTCGACGGCCGCCGCCTCTGGAACATTTTTGGCTAGACAAAGTACCTAGCACTGCCGATGCGGCCGTTTAACCAATCCACCCCCCCCCCCCGACGCTCGGATTCCTGGCCGGTAGGGGGACTGCATCTCAGCTGCTGCATGGCCACCCTCATGCGGATCTAAGCCTTTAGGTAGGTTACATTGATTTTATTTTTACTTGTTTATTGTGTATATTAATATTATGTTTATTAATACTATATTGTGCATGCAGACCTAAACCCTTAGGTAGGTTAAATTGATTAGATTTTTATTTGTTTATTATGTATATATTAATATATTTATTAATATTAAATTTTTTTATAGAGTGTGGGAAAGGGCAGGCAATATATTGAGGTCACCCCCTTATGTCTCAGAGTAGTCACTTGTGACTATGGAGAACTGTTATATACTTGGTCTCAGATCCCCAGGGACGTAGACTAGTATTATTTTCTCTATGACGGAGGCACCTGGGGTAATCGTTAGCAGATAGATTTACCCCATGTCCCGTATGCATGCAGGTGCCACTGGGCGAGGATAGCACGATGTGCAGGGTTTATGCTATGGTATTAGTGGCTAAACATGGAAGAAGTCTTTCCCTGCAAGGGTTCTGACCCCTGTCGCCGGTGCCCTTTGAGCCTTAAAAGCCCCCTTGTCAGTCCTCAAGCGGACCTAAACCTCGAAGAGTCGTTCAAGTATCGGCTACGAAGAAGGCTTTAAAGAACAATTTCCTCTGAGTTTATAGAGGATATGGTGACTGCCATAGTCTCCCAGGAAGAGTTTACCATTGGGGGATTTAGAGTCTTCTACACAAGGGGGCGCTCAGTTTGATTACTTCCATTTTGGAGGTTTTTGCGGTGCATACACATTATTCTAATCTGATTCATAAAGAATGGCAGAAGCCAGATAGCCTTCTGCCCATTCTTAGAGGGCTAGATACTATATATCCATTTCCTTCTGATCAGATTGAGTTATGGTCTTGCCCTCCTGAGGTGGATGCTCCAATGTCAGGTCTTCTATGACTTTGGTTATGCCATCTTCTTGATAGTGCTTCTTCAAAGGATCCAGCAGATAAGCGCATTGATCAGGTGACACACCTTGCTTATTCAACCGGCATGTGCAACATCCATAACATCTTTGGCGAGCAAGAAGTTGTTAAAACAACTAGGCTATAAGACTCGTTCTGACGGAAGTCATGCTTGAATTGATCAGGTTAAGTGCCAGAGGCCTAGCTGTGGTGGTAGCTTTAGGTTGTGCTAAAGCAGTGGTCAGCTGACGCAGCTTCTGAAAGGAATCAGACGGGACTTCTAATCTTCCACAGAAGCCGAAGCCTAATATTGTTTTCTGCAGAGCCTCTTAATACTTGGCCCTTTCGTGGGGGTAGAGGTTCCGACCACTTCAGGATACTGAAGATAATTTTGAAATAAAAAGTCCCAAAACAAGGCAAGAGGTTTCTGGCAAGATAAAGAAAAACCCCCTTCAAAGCCCGCTCAGGCAGGACCCTTCCTCACTCTTTCAGGTGGGGGGCGGCTTCTGCATTTTACTCAAATTTGGAGACTCCATGTAACAGATCTTTGGATACAGGAGGTCGTATCCTCAAGTTCCAAGATCAAATTAGGAGCCAGACCTCCTTGGAGATTCTTTTGGTCAGGGGTATCCCGAATCTCACAGAAAGCAAGCAATGAGATCAGCTGTTTCTCTCTTTTTAGAGTCAGGGGCCTCAACAAGTTTGTCCTTCTGAAAAAATTCCGCATGGAATCTTTAAGATCCACAGTGATGTCACTCCAGCCGGGAGATTTTATGACCACAGTGGATATAAAGGATGCGTACCTACACATTCCGATTTGTCTGGGTCATCAGAAATGTCTGCGGTTTGCCATAGATAGCCTGCCTCTTCATTTTGTGGCTCTGCCCGTTGACCTATAGTCGGCACCAAGAGTGTTAACCAATGTTTTGGCAGGCCTCTTGGCTTTCTAAGTAGTCAGGGGATGCGTATAATCTCTTACTTAGATGATCTTTTGATATGAGCCCCATCTTTTCAGGAGGCCCAGAAGTATACACATACTGTCTTATCTACATTAGAAGAATTCGGTTGGATAGTCAGCTGTCAAAGATCAAATATCATTCCTTCAAGAGTTTTTCTTTTCTGTTCAGCCTGATGGTATCTTGCTTCGAGGCAGCAACTTTTGCACAGTGGAATTGCTCACGATCTGGGATCGAGACCCACAGACTCTGGATCACCCTTTTTGCAAGGAATGCATGCCTTGGTGGCTTTTGTGGTGGCTCTGCAGTAGTTTGTTTGCCTTCCGTGTATTTGGTGACTTTACCTTATTCATTAAAAAAGCATGTTTTCTCTTTCCGTCAATATTGAAGCTAGTGTTACTTGTTGCTCCTGTGCTATAATAAAGCTAGGGCTCTGTTATATGTTTACCGGTATCAGGTCTAGTTCATAGTCCTGATTGTTTCTTGAGAATACTTGTTAGCATACAGACACACTGCAGTTGAGCTGGTACTTCCTTATGATGGGCCCAACCAGCTGGAGAGGGATTTTATCTATTTCAACACTGAATGTTAGAGATAAATTCCTTCTCTAGCTGGCTGCACTGTAGATCAGCATGGTTGCAGTGTGTCTGTGTGTCTGTGTGATGTTTTTTCGCCCTCCAATGCAGACTGAAGATCTGAAGCTTGGGATTTTGCTATAAGCAGCCTCACCAGAGAGAAGATTTAGAGAAGATTTACCTCAGAAAAGGGATCAGCATGTCTGTCATGTTACTCACACACTGAATAAACAGCTGCTGGAGGGGATGAATGTTACTATGTATCAATGTAAATTAATGATAAACAGTTTTTAGGGGAAAACCCGCACTTACACCTTTTCAATATGTGATTTTTTAAAATAAAAAATAGAATGAAATGCTCAACGTGTAGAATCCTATTATCCCTTTAGATTACATAAACTTGAATCAATAAACACAGAGCATACAATTTAAAATGACATGAAAAGTCCAAAAATTATTGAACATCCACAGTTAGCTTTTTTAAAAAAATCAGGCATTAGCCAGCTTCCATAAAAGTTCGAAGTAGGTATCCCAAAGCACATGCAACTATACTGGCGCCTTAGTGAAGCCTAGAGGTAATCCACTTCAACTTTCCACCACGTGCCCACCACCTGTATTGGTTACACTTACCAGATGATGAGCAAATAATGCACTCCAAGCGAAGGCTTTTTTGTTGCTATATAAGTCGCTTTCTTCTCAAAGCATATAATGCTTATTAGGCAATAAAGCTTTCAATTGTAGTTTTTATAGAATATATCCCAAACCGGATGCCATAAAAAAGATAAAGCCAAAAGAGACATCTAGTGTAATACTGTTTTAATAGATCTCGCTAAAAAGTAGTTAAAAATGTGCACTCACATTTAAGATGATTGATAACAGCTTACAAAAAGTGTCAGGCGGGAGCCTTCACCCTGCTCCTTCTGCACCTTGGCCAGTGATGCTACTCGGGGAGGGGAGGAAGTCCGCTGATGTCACTCTATGCAGGAAAACGCTGTAACTTCTTGTCCGCCCAGCCGCCGCCGACGTTTCGTTGCTATATGCAACTTTCTCTTGAAATGTTATCCCTGGTATATAAAGTGGCCAGCTACACTACACTCTAGACACCTGATAACCCAACATGCAGCCACATCAGGACAAGGACTGCGTCCCACTATTCTATTGTCCATAAGATTTACATTCGCTGGGTGCATTACAATACTGTGCGCCTTTCTGATGAAGAAGTCAGGTAAATTAGTAGGTCACAATCTGGCTTCTAGAAAGGGTTCCTGAGACTCTTGATTTAACCTGACAACCAGCACACTGGTGGTTGTTCATTTGACATTTCCTATAATGCATTTTCAGTTACCAAATTGGTCGTTCTCTTATTATGTTTGTCATCGTTTTTTTCGGCCAAGAGATACATTTTCACTCTGCCGCCTCAATTATCTTGATCTTTTATTACAGCAATTTAGAAATTACCATCTGAAAACAGTAACTGCATAAAGATATTATCAGTGCATTAAACAATACTGTGCAGGGAAGCAGGCAAAGTATTCCACATCGTAATCCGAATGACCAGATTGCAGGAGATACATAGCATGCAAAGTATATCCTAGCCTTTCCCACTGCTGCCCTCCATACAATAGATACAGCCTTTCCCTCGCCGCAATCGCAGGTTGTGGTCACGTTCCTGCAGCTGTGCACTCCACAAGAGAACCAGGGACGCAGCTGTCTGCATTCCCTATGTCGATGTGCTGTCCAAAACAATGGTGTTATGCTGTGCATTAGTATGTACAGCATAAAGCGATGCTGGAGAATAGTTTTTTAGGGGTTTGGGCTTTTCATTAAATGATGCTGAAGGTCCGGTTTAATGGAAAGGAAAATGTGTTTTCTGCAGGGTCACGGGTACAGATTCTACAGGTTGAGTCACATTGCAGCAGGTAACCAAGGTGTCCCTTGGCCAGTAAGGTCCTGGGTTTGTCACACCGATAGGATGAGCGTGTTGTCTCCCTTTCTTTATGTAACAATGGTTCACATGGCATCACATGGACAGACATGAGGTAGATAATTAGGATGTTTCAGCTGAAGTAAAAGCTTTTCAAGCAGTTCTGTAGGATCTCGTGTGATCTTGGGATGAGAAACACAAAGTGCTGCTATTCTCTGGAGTGTCGCTTTTCTCAGGTAAAGCAGGAGTGACGCTGGCCGCAGAGGCCTGAGTGGCAAGTGAAAATGAAATGGTTTACACAGTAGCTCATTATGGTATAGTGTGTGTCTGCTAGACATCTCTGGGGTCTGTTACTGATTTGCTGCTTATTAAATGAAATCTGTGGAGCGGGACATTCTGTGCGCTTCCCTGAGACACCTGTTTTTTTTCCGACTTTCATTCTATTCAAAAACAAAATGCTGTTAGATGGAATAGTTGCTTTGTGTTCTCCCGGCTAACAGCTTTATTCAAATACTATATAACGCTGAACACAAAGGAGCAGAGGTTCTCCGAATTCAGGGATAAATGAGAAAGCTTTACCACAATTTGCTTTTCATTTTTGGATGCTAAAAAAATTCCTGGTCGCATAAAGCTGCTGAGGGTTGAGTATAAGAGCCACGAATCCAAGGTTTAACTTGGGGATGTTATAAAACAGGATAAACGCAGCCATTAGAAATACTTGCCAGGCATATGAATTTCAATATACATTGACTGTAGAGATGCTATCTATAAGCAGGCATGCAGGGCAATTACCCAGGGGGCCATTGTGTATGCTGGCCAGGGCCGGATTAAGTGTGGTGGAGGCCCCAAATACAGTATATTCTTGGTGTGCCACACACCCCGCTTCACTTCTTAAATATTCATCACTTCATGGATTAATCCACCGCAGGTGACGTAGTGCAGAGAGGAAGTCTTGTAACGAGCCCCCTTCCGGCCTATATATACCTGGTACCTCCCTTCAATCACCAGTATTTTTTCTCTCTGCTTGCTGACAAGTCAGAAGTTGGAAGTCTCCTGCTTACAGGTAGGCCGGGGTATTTTAACCCCGCCACCCCCCTTTTGGTCTATTTCTGCCCGGTTTGAGTTTATATACCTTTATGGTGAAATAGGAAGCCTCCCAGCCTTGGCTGCTCACCGGGCAAATGGTAGATGGCACTTTAAGTGCCTAGGAGCTTATCTCCTACCGCTCGACCTCATGCGTGGGGCAATGCGGCGAACCGGCATGGTGATCCGGAAATGGGATGCCCCTGTCCCGAGGGTCCCCGTAGCCCCTTTCTCTCCCGTTCGGTCCCTTCTCCCTTCACTATGGGGGGAGGGGGGGGTGGTGAGGGTGTGCTTTAGTATGTGTGTTTCACTGTATCACTGCATGTTAACATATATGTCATGTTTATACATTCACTGTAGCATGTGTATATTTTGGGTCTGCTTTAGGGCAGCTTGCGCTGGGTATGGGCTGGCCACTTCTCTGGCAGTTGGTTGCTTTGTGGCCCCCTACCCCTCCCCCCTCTCCCCTCTCCCCTCTTCTCGCCTGGCATTCATTGAGCTTTGTCAGCACATGCGGTTTTTACCCTCCCCCCTCCGCTGCCTGGACGCGCGTGCTGTGATCAGCTGTAAAGTGTTCCAGCTGATCGGCGTAGGGGGGGGGGGGGGCGGGCCCGCTGACGCGGCGCCGACGTCATGCGGCGTCAGCGGCGGGCCCAGCGTCCCAGCTTCCTTCATAACAGGAAGGCACGTGGGCGCACGGCCGCACTTTGTCTTCTGCCGGCTCATGGCTGCTGGCTGCAGGCTTACCGGCTGATTGCTGTACAGGTAAGCGGCCCCTCCCGTTGGGGCCGTTAAATGGGGGATATTGTTTAATAATACAGTGAGAAATCACTATTATCAAGGGGGCGTCATTTAAGGGCACTTGGTGCCATACTTATATGTTATACACATGTGAAGGATCTGATGGTTGTTTTCTTGCCTTGCAGATCCTGGGATCCCTGCTTATGCTAGCCCTCCGGCTCTATGTGCCTGGCTAATTATTGGGATTGATTTGAATGTTTATATACATAGACTAAATATATATATATATATATATATATATATATATATATATATAGTTTCTATTAAAGGGGACCTAAACTTAAAAAAAAAAAAAAAAATTTTTTATATAAATCCTCCCTTCCGGGACATTACTAAAATAAAGGGGGCATCCCGGGTCGGCTTATGCCTTAAAAGTCCCATTATTGCGAATACCATAAATCACCATATGGAGGCTTCCGTAGATTCCGGAAACGGTTCTGCTGTTCCGTTTGGGGGGTGCGTAGGTTGTGGGGTTCCACTCCCAGCTGATGATATCTTTATTTGCATCCCTTGTGCAAAACAGAGTATTGCGCGCCAGTCCGTTGCTTCGGCTGCGGTGCCATTGCATCCTTCATCATCTCCTACCTCTCCATCCCTATTCCGGACCCCGCATGACACTGTCAAAAGTGGGGATTCGCATTCCGAGGCAGCAGCACAGCCCTGCCCCCGGAAAATGATGCCCGTTAAAGCAGCGTTTAAAACCGCTACAAAACGAAGGCACCTGACTCCGGTACCTTCGGCTCCACAGGACCAGTTTTGTGAACCTGTGGAATGGTCCGATGGATCCCCTGACGAGGATGAACTCCCGTCGGAGTCAGATGAGCCGACAGGTCAGCATGTGGCTGATGAGATCGGCGATTGGTCAGAGGGGGTTGTTTTTGACACCCCCTCCATTCTGGCTCAAATGTTTAAAATTTTGAGTTTAGATACGCCTGAGGCGGCCCCGCCAAAGGGTCAGTTATTTAAAGAGCCCCAGCCGAGTTTGGTTTTTCCCAGACAGCACCACTTTGAGAGGGTGGTTATTAAGGAATGGGAACATCCCACACGGTTATCTGGAATTCCTTCCAGTTGGGAAAAGCGTTATCCTTTTCCACCAGAATTGGTGAGGCTGTGGTCTGTCCCTCCGGACGTCGATACCCCTGTACTAGGACTCTCCAGCTCGGCTATGGTACAATCTGCTGAGACCACTACCCCCAAAGATGGGGAAGATCGCAGGATTGACCAATACGCTCGACATGGTTTTATCTATTCCGGGTCAGCATTGCGCCCGGTATGTGCTTCAGTCCTTCTATTGGCAATTAAGTCCCTAATTCAGGGGCTATATGAGGATCTTGATCCCGCTTGCAAACAGTTCACTGCACTTAAGCAATGTGAATCTTTTGTGGCTTATGTCCTGGCCGCTCAGGACGATGCGCTGACTATGAGTAGCAAGGCGGCAGCTATGCTGGTGGCTATTCACAGGTCAGTATGGCTGCGTCAGTGGTCAGCAGACACGGCTTCCAAAAAGGGTACTCACAGCTCTCCCCTTTTTGGGGTTGCGTCTGTTTGGGGAGAAAATTGATTCAGTCGCAAAAGATGGTAAGATGCCACAACGCAAAAGGCCTCGTGGTCCCTTCAGGGGGACAAGTTCCGGTAGGCCTTCCTTTCAAAGGTTCGGAGCGGGCAAAGGTACGTCCTTTCCCACTACCAGTGGCGCAGGTTGGACTCGGGGGAGGGGCCGTGGCCGGCCCACTCAGTCCTGGGGCACCAAGCCCAAGCCTGCTGATAAGCTCACTCAACAATGAGGGGCTGCCCTCACCCGTGCGGGTGGGGGGACTATTGCGACACTTCTACCATTGGAACCTTGTGGTTCTAGGCAGATGGATCCAGGAGGTAGTGTCGACAGGTCACAACCTGGAATTCGAGTCTCACCCTCCCTCGCGGTCCATTCAGGGGTCGGTTCATCATGGCCTGAACTCTCATCAAGACGGAGTGTGTCTTTCTTTTGCCCAAATTCACACAAGAACACTTCAGCTATTTCTGCTAGCGTGTTGGGTCCAGCAGCCTCTGTTGTTGGAGCTGTCCTTCCAATTGTCCTCCCGTGTACGGCAGTTCCTCCTGTGGTGTGGTCTCGACCAATCTTGTACAGGGCAGGTCTTTCCTGACCCTCCCTTGGAGAGGTGTCACCACGGACACCAGTCTGTCGGGATGGGACAGATTCTTGAAGGAGCTGCGGCTTCAGGGGCAGTGGAGGCCCCGCTTACCCATCAGAGAAATGTCCCTGATCCAGACATGGGCAGTGTTCCATGTTCCCTGTCTCTCGGCGGTTTACATTCCAGAGGTGATGGAACAGGTAGCGGACCGGTTGAGCAAGTGCTCTTCCCGTCTGGAAGAATAAGCTCTCCATCCTCGGGTGGTTCTCTTATTGTGTCTCCAAAGGGAGACTCCGGAGGTGGACCTGTTGGCCCCTCATCACTATCACAGGCTCCCGAGCTTCGTGTCACTTTCCCGGGATCCTCTGGCTCTGACAGTGGACGTCAGGTCCCTGAACTGAGGAACTCTGGGATTTCTATACCTGTTTCCTCCGTGGCCCTTGCTGGGCAGAGTTCTTCAAAAGTTGGCTCTGGAAAGGGTGTACGCCGTTCTCATGGCCCCAAAGTGGCCAAAACGAATAGGGTTCGCAGGCATCGTTTGGCTGGCAGTGGACCAGTTCATTCTGCCTCTTCGGCCCGTTCTGCTCACTCAGGGTCGATTGTGTTACCCCAATTTACCAGTGCTGGGTTTGATGGCCTGGCGGCTGAAACCTCCATCCTGAAGGAGGAGGGTCTTTCTGATTCAGTCATTAAGACTCTGATCAGTGCCCGGAAGAAGTCTTCTTCCGTCACCTACTATAGGACTTGGAAAGCCTATATCACTTGGTGTGAGATAAGATCTTTTCCTTGTAGGGTCCTTTCGGTCCCCAGGATTCTGGAGTTTTTACAATCAGGGCTGGACTCTGGTCTCTAGCTAAGTACATTGAAAGGGCAGGTCTCTGCCTTATCTGTCTTTTTTCAGAAGCGTGTTGCACTTAAACCTTTAGTTAAAACCTTTTTCCAGGGGGTTACGCATGTGCGGCCTCCCAGGAAACCATTACTCCCTGTTTGGGATTTGAATTTGGTTCTTTCGGCTCTTCAGGCTCCTCCTTTTGAGCCTTTGCAAGATATTGCTTTGTCTACCCTGACTCAGAAGATTGTCTTCTTGGTAGCGATCACTTCTGTCCGGCGTGTCTCAGAATTGGCGGCCTTAACTATCCAGGCGCCCTACTTCGAGAGGCATCAGGATAAAGTGGTCTTTCGGTTCAAGCCAGACTTTCTTCCTAAGGTTGTTTCTGCTTTTCATTTGAACCAGGATATTTGGCTTGATGCAGAGCCTCCCCGTTCAGTTCTCCCGTGCATTTTGCCGTTGGTTTTGGCCTTTGATCGGGTCAGGAAAGGGTGCTACGTTGATTTTAGTGTGCGTTTATGCGCTCAGGTGTGCGCTCAGCCGCCTTTCCGATTGTCGGCTCGCACGAGGCTGTTTCCCGGGAAAACGGACGCCTCGTTCATTGGTCCGTTTTTTTCAGTGATGCAGAGCCTTGATTTCCAATTGAAATCAGCCTAATAAAACGGGGCCGCCGAGCCTTCACTTACGGCAAGTCTGACCAGCCGTATTGGAGCTCCGTGCTATTTGGGAATGCATTCCTCTGTGGGCCAACATCAAAGGCGCCAGCTACGCCGTCTGATAGTTCTGAGTATGGCAGAAACCAGGCTGCAGCGCACGCCTTTGGACATCGATGGCATGAGTGACGTTGACCTATTCGAGCTCACCCGCCTTAACCGTGTTTCTCTCCATGCCTTGTATAGCGAGCTGCGGCCATGGTTAGCCCCCACCACAAGAAAGGGGCATGCAATTGCAGGTATGACCAAATTGGTTGGCTGCCTGCAATTTTTGGCTAACGGCTCGTTCCAGAGACTGGGTGCCTTCTCCCTGGGGATGTCCCAGTCTACGCTGAGCCGCAGCCTAACCAAGTTTTTGGATGGCATGGCTACCCTGGCACAGAATTACATTTTTTTCCCTCAAACAGGGGAAGCCTGGAATGCGGTTAAGTTGGGCTTTTATAACATAGCCGACATGCCCAACGTCCTTGGTGCAATCGATTGCACACATGTCTCGCTCATCCCCCCTGCGGACCAGGAATATCTGTTCAGGTATGTGGTTTGGGTCTGCTTTTTTTCTGGTTATCACACATTTTTTATGGCTCACACTAATTACACTTGTGTTTTGCTTGGTGCAGGAACAGGAAGATGGGCCATTCCATCAATGTTCAGGCAGTGGCGGGCCCTGATCTTCAATTTTTCAGTCTGTTTGCTGGCTTTCCTGGGTCCACGCATGATGCGCACATTTTGAGGAACTCCAGCCTCTATCAACGGTTTCAATCTGGAGATATTTCTGGAGGATGGTTACTGGGTATGTGTCTTAAAGTTGTATTTCTTGGCCCCCAGGTTTGAATGTGGATTTGCCACTACCCCACTAATCTGTGAGACCTTTCCTGGAAACTTGAAAAGGTTTTTGGTTTAATTAATGGGTGAAAGTATTCTCCACTATTGGCTTATGTTCTGGCCCTCTTATCTCAGTAGCATTACGCAGACATTTTTAAGGAGTGTACAGGTTGCATGTGTTTGTAGGCTCAGTAAAAATGTCAATTCCTCCCACCATACCTAGCTCACCTATTTGTCCCTGTGTACTAATGTTTCTATGCACACCTAAACCTTTTTTTAGGCATCCACCTTATGTTTGTCTTTTGTATTTTTGCAGGTGACTCAGGCTATCCCTTGTTACCATGGCTGCTCACACCCATCCTGCACCCATCTTCCCAGGCACAGGAGCGCTACAACACAGCCCATAGGAGGTCTCGCTCTGTGGTGGAACGTGCCTTTGGGTTGTGGAAGATGCGTTTCCGATGTCTGGATCACAGTGGGGGTTCTCTTCAGTATCAGCCTGGCAAGGTTATAAAAATAATTATTGGTTGTGGGGTCCTGCACAACCTTGCCATTAGAAGCAGGATTGCTCGATATACTGACCTGGGTGCAGAACCTTTCCCTATTTCTGACGAGCAGACCCCTCCTTACACTGGTACACCAAGTGGGCCAGCACACACAATCCGTGCTGACCTTGTGGCCAATGTATTTTCTTGAAACCACCCCCTGTCTGCAGGCTGGGGAAGATTAAATCACACCTAATAAGTGTTACATGCTGGTCACAAAGCGACTCTAAATGCATTTGGGCTTTACCTCTGCTGCCGGCGCATGTCCATTTTTGGCCAACTATATGATTTCAGGTCCACAACTGTCCGCTTGATTTGTTCAGTATCTTGATGGACAGAACACCATAATGTACCCAAACAGCATTGGCAACAGCCATGCTTTGTGCTTAGCAAAAACGGCCTGTTAGGGACCCACGGCGTGGTTATCGCCCACATGGGTGTGTGTTGTCCCCTGCATCACTTGAAATAGATGGTTGGCTATCTGGGGAGTCGTGTGTGGTTTTTGGGCCGGTGGTTGAGAATGGGTTAATGTCTCCTTGCTCCTGCGTTTTGGGGTATGTGCCTGTGTCTGTGGAGTCCCCACCGTTTTAGTTGGTGCATGTTCTACATGTGTCTTGTGCCTGCTTTTGTGTTTTATTTAGGATGAGGCATGTGTGCGGCTGGCTCTTTGTGCTCCCTTTAGGTCTGCCCATATTGATATGGTATCCCACACCAAGCGGAGTGCCTTGAACTTTAAATATTTTAACAACGCACGCATGTCACCGCGGGGGAACGTCAGAGCTAGAATTTGAAAAAGAAGCCAAGATGTCCCCCGCCGTCTTTACAACGGAGCAGGACGAGGTCATCATGGATGTGAGTATGCGAGCGAGCGAGCATGCGTTTATGTGCGCGCACACATTCCTTGTAATAAAAAAAGAAAAAAACGCAAGAATAGTCTGAAACAACTTAGTAGTCACCTTACAGACCAGCCCACCTTAGTTTAACCCATGTACGCAGCTACAAACTAGCCTACATGCAGATAGCAGAACTAGGGCAATGTGAGGCAGCAAGAGGTTAATAAAGTGACTTGATTTAGGCCAGGAAACTTGTTAATGTATTTTGTGGATTAATGGTGTGTCCTTGTCTCTTTTTCTAACAGATGATGCTGAGGAATCGCTACGACTTCCTGCCGTCTGATTATGCCAAACGGACGTTGGCCCTGGAGGTGGTGGAGGCGAAAGAACGCCGAACCCAAACCACCTATACCTTCACCCAGATCGCCCAACACTGGTCTGATTTAAAAAGAAGGCATAAGCCCCGGGTGAGGCGGTACTTCAACCAACATTTTCCATGTAAGTGTAGAAAATGTAAATGCACCTATAACCCTGGCATCGCCTGGGCGTGGTTTAATGATTGTGTTTGTATTTCAGCCCATGAATGGAAACTACGGTTCCGCCTCACCCGGACCAGGACACGCAGCCCAGTGTTGGGCGCAACAGGTGAAGGTGTAGGTGGCCCACCGCCAGGGTCAACGGCCACCCCCTCCTCTGTAAGTGACTCGGAGGAGCCGCTGGACCTCAGCATGCAGGGGAGGGGGGGATCTGACGGCAGGGAGTCGACCATAACAGAGCCTCAACCGGACTCCGGTAAGGGAAATATAGTTAGATATGTGGAAATACATGCATTAAATACAGATACTCATGTGCACTATTGTTGTAGATTCAGACGTCGCTGGAACATCCCAAGGGATGAGTGAGGAAGGGGGCCAGGAGGAAGAGGTTGCTGGGGAAGGTGAGTAGATTGATACCTAGAAGCCTAACTTAATATTCTATTCATGAAAGGACAACAGTCTCTAATATCAGTGTGTTTGTCATCCATACAGATTCACAACAGCAACAGAGGGAGGCTGAAGGGAGACTCCGCCCCCGACGCAATGTGCGTCCCAAACCTTGTAAGTGGTGTTTATTTAAACTAAAGAAAATGAGCAAACAATTACATTTGAAAACTAAAATGCAGAGACATTTCCAAATTAATTTTTATAAAAAAAGCACTTAAAGCGAACCTTAACTCTGAATAAGAGTCTATCTTAAATATTTCCCACACCCTGTACATACAGATTGTCCACCTTACAAATCATCTTACCAACCTTTTCCAGAGCACAGCTCTGCTCTGTGTGAGCAAAGCACAGCTATAACCCACCCCCTGTACCTTATCCCACTCTCCTGTCCTCAGTAAGTGTGATGCTTCAAGATGGCGGCGCACGTATCCTAAATTCCTGAACTGAGTTGCAGCCCAGTGGGGGAAATAATAATAATTAATTGACTAAAAACTTACTATATATTATTTTAAGATGCTGCGGAATCTTTTAAAAATAGTTTGTGCTTTTCATGAAATCACGCAGAAGGTCCGGTTGGATATGGGCCCCAAAAAAACCACGCCCAACCAAACCAAAAAAAAATGCTAAACTAATGTTGTTTTTCATTCACAGATCAAAGAAGACATCCCGAAGACCCCGAGGCATAATTAAAAAAAAAAAAAAAAAATTTAAATATTGGTTAATGTTTTACCCCCGCCCCCAAAAAAACCCAAAAAATAACAACAAAACAAAAAAAACCTTTGAATAATAAAAATTAACATATTTTGAGAGTTGGCTTTCCTGCAAAAGTACAATCACACAACATCAGCACACATTTCCATGACACCAAAGGGTTAGATATGGAACAATAATTCAGAAAAACGCACAAACAATTATGGTATGCATTAAGGACAAGGAAGAAGGAACAAGCAAGGAGATTAAGGTATGCATTAAGGACAAGGAAGAAGGAACAAGCAAGGAGATTAAGGTATGCATTAAGGACAAGGAAGAAGGAACAAGCAAGGAGATTAAGGTATGCATTAAGGACAAGGAAGAAGGATCTACTAGATGATTAAGGTATGCATTAAGGACAAGGAAACACCCACAAAAAAAGAAAAAAAAAAAAAAGATTTGTGTCAAATTTGCATTTGTGGCCATATGCATATTCCAAGGGAGTTTGAGGGATGTGCGCTTGCGTGTAGCCAGATTGGCAACTGAAGAGCCATGGAGATGTAAGTATACTTGCTCAAACCACCAAAATGGAAGGTCAAATACGACGGAAACCAAGCAGGTACGTTCAAAAAGGCAGGAAAAATCAGGGAAAAACGGGCCGCCCGTGTGAACGTGAACGGGAGCCCCGATCAAATTGAAGGCACCCGAGAGAGCAAAAAAAGCTTTCCGAGTAAAGTGAAATTGACGGATCAGTTAGGGAGCCATTCCGACGGAGGCTCTGCATCACATTTGAGCCACGATTCAAACGGGAGCCCCGGACAATCGGAAGGTTTTAAGGGCAGTTCAGAGGAGGCTCTGCATCAGGCCCATTGTTCTTCCCTCCTTGTGTCCTAATCCTAAGAATGACAAAGAGAGGGTTTTGCATTGTTTGGATGTTGTACGCTGTGTTAAGTACTACTTGATTATCACGTCTCCTTTCCGTAGGACGGATTCCTTTTTTGTTGTCCCCCATGGGCCTAAGAAGGGTTTGGCACCAGCCAAATCTGCCATTAGCAAGTGGATACGTCAGGCCGTTACTGCGGCCTATTCTGCTAAGGGAAGAGTTCCCCCTTTTCGTATTACTGTTCATTCCACTCGCGCTGTTGGGGCGTCTTGGGCTTTTCAGCACCAAGCTTCTGTTGAACAGGTTTGTAAGGCCGCCACCTGGTCTTCTGTTCACACTTTTTCTAAGTTTTAAGTTGATGTGCGGGCCTCAGCGGATGCTGTTTTTGGCCGCAAAGTTCTGCAGACTGCAGTCATTTAAGTTATGCTTCACCTGGCCTTGAGATGCCCTTCCCTTGTGGACACTGCTTTTGGATGTCCCATGAAGTGATGAATATTTAAGAAGTGAAGCGGGGTGTGTGGCACACCAAGAATAATACCATTTTGTGAGTACTCACCTGAAAAATGGATATTGTTGGTGTGCCACACACCCCGCTTCACACCCGCCCTTTTCGGTATTACCGAAGCATTTATTTGGTGAAGCCCTTTTTTATTTATATCAAAATTGATTTTGGAGGTTACTGGTGGAATACTGGTACCTTGTTTTACTGCTTTTTGAATATACTGGTGATTGAAGGGAGGTACCAGGTATATATAGCCCGGAAGGGGGCTCGTTACAAGACTTCCTCTCTGCACTACGTCACCTGTGGTGGATTAACCCATGAAGTGATGAATATTTAAGAAGTGAAGCGGGGTGTGTGGCACACCAACAATATCCATTTTTCAGGTGAGTACTCACAAAATGGTATTTTTTTTTCCTTTAAATTTCAGCCAAGAAACTGATATCTAGCACCCGCCCACTTACTGTGGTGTCAGATTGGGTCCCTTGTGCCACCCTTGTGCAGGTGCGTGCTGCTCGGGAACTCCTACTTTGCCATTCTGCTTGGGTTGGGTGTAGTTGCCCAGTTGGTCCAGCAGAAAACAGTTCCCAGCATTGAGCTGCCAGCGGCTGTGCTTAGTGGCTTATGAGCAGTGAGCGGCCGCCATTGATAGCTCTGCACACTACGCATTGCTGATGACGGCTTTGTTGCTCTAGACTCTTCGTCCTATCGTGTGGTGGCTTTGGCGCAGGGCCCCCCCCCCCCACTGCCTCAGATAGCTTTGTTGCCTGCCCCGCGGCTCATCAGACCAAAGACTGAAAAGCCTACTGGACCAGACCATAACCCAAAGGTTGGTGGAGGTCCCTTTTGCAGGACAAGTGGTGGAGGCCCCGGGGCACTCGCCCTCTTGCGCCCCTCTCATAATCCAGTCCTGATGCTAAGGGACGCATTTATCCCAGTCAACCGGTTTCCCCCATTGGGTCAGGGCCACTACTAGTGGTACCCTCATCCCCCTCCATATTTGTCTCATTTATGAGGTTGGGGCACTGCCTGCTGCTAAGAAAGAGGCACATCATGATGCATTATCACTGAGACAGCAGCAGCACCATAGGATGGCAAAGGAGAGTGAAACTTTTTGTCTTCCCATACGGAGAGCTATTTGGTCTAGAGACTGCCATGATTAACTGCATTGCCTATATCCATGTACAGTAATGTGACCTTTACAGGTTGAAGTCAAAACACCACATTTTCCCTCTGGTACATTTTTTTCAGTTCTGGAAAATACAAATAAATTCCAACCAAATAACAACAGCAACAGGGTGAGCAAAAAAATCCTCCTTACTACGCATTTAGTTACAGCATATAGCAGTCTCAAACTGTCCTACAGAACACAGGGGACCCCCAACTCATGTGCATGGAGAAGGGCTACTTGATTTATGTTGCTGGAGGGGATTTATGTGCACTTCTAAAAACAGATGTGGGAAAAAATGTTTCTGCAGACTATATCAGTTAGTGATAATGGGATTTTGGGCTCCACTTTAAATTTTGCCCAGGGTCACACCCTATCCAGATCCGGCCCTGCCCTAAAAACTGCTCAGTTTTCTAGGGCCTTTCGAGGTGTGTAAGCTGCCCATGCCTTAGGCTTAGACTGATGCAAACATACACCATCACAGTTGTAGACCCATGCACATGGTTTCCATAAACAATTTTATATTTTGATTCATCTGACCACAGGGCAGTTTTCCATTTTGCCTCAGTCCATTTTTGGCTGCAGCATTTCTTGATTGTGTAGATATGGCTTTCTTTTGACAGGATACAATTTTAACTTGCATTTGTGGAGTGCATGGTGAACTGTGTTCACAGACCATGATTTCTGGAAGTATTTTTGATCCCATGCAGTGATTTGCATTACCGAGTCTTGTCTATTTTTAATGTTGTGCTGGCTGAGGACCCCTGGAACATGAGCATCTAAAATTGACCACCAGCCTTGTCCTTTGTGCACATTGATTTCTCCAGGTTATCAGAATTTTTTGATAATATGTACTGTAGATGGCGAGATATCCAATTTTATGTTGAGATACAATTTTCGGAATACTGATTTTTGCAGGAATTTCCAGGGATTTATATATAACTTTTTTTTCAGCAGAATTTGGGCTTTAACATGAAATATCTTGTCATTGTTTCAGCGCTTTCTCAATTTTTGGGGGTGAAATATCTGGGGAACAAGAATTATATTTTTAAAAATGTTGTAGCATTTTTTAAAATAAATAATATGATTTTATTTAAAAACGTACAAGTTTAAAAGCCCGATTCCTCACGATTACAACAGTACTGCATATAAATCGGTAGACACCCATTCCCGCCCAGAAGACCCCCCCAAACTGAAAAGAGTGTTTTATGAGATTTACAACTACTATGCAAACTATCAAGGGTCAAATCCTTAAAAATTAAAACAAAATCCGACGTGGGGTCTCCCCTCACCAGCAAAACCAGCCCAGTCACCAGCTATCATTGACCAGGGCATGGACGCAGAGCACCAGGTTCCCAGCCCTGAAGGCTACCAGCTTGCATATCCCACATGGCCTGTGGCCTCTTCTGCCCCCCCCGGGTTTGGGGATGCAGGTAATAGGACTGGGGGTTATGACAAGTCATCCGCTTACCAGCAGGTGACTTGCCAGACCCGCACACAGAAAAATTCCTTTCATTCCTATGCTGTCCATCTCTGCTCACTGACTGCTGGAAATGGGGGGGGCAGAGGATCGGCTGATCACTCGGGCTCCTCACTTCCTGTGCCCCCCCCCCGTAGCGGCTGGCAAGCTGTCAGAAGCTGCCGCACAGTACAGGGGATGGATGTTTTCTGCCCCACTGAGGGGGGGGGGGGTAAGGGGGGATAGAAGAGTCCCCTGGCACTGGATCCTGGGCAGAGGTGAGCATTCTTTTTTTAATTGACTGGAAACTGGGGAAAATGGCAGCTCCCTCTAGTGTACATTGCTGGCACCGCTGTAGATTCTATGAGGATGCCATTTAAAGGGTTAAAGGAGAGCTATCATGAAATTGTTGAACGAGTAGCTCAGTCCAACTTTATTCCAGTCTGGATGGACTATAATGAAACTGCGCCTAAGATGGGGACTGCTGTGTGGGCTGATGAGGTGCAAGCGGCAACTGCAGCCAATCTACGGAGAGCACTGCATCCAAGTGTCCATGTGAAGATGAAGGCTCTTGTGTGGCCAAATGGATGGTTTGAATGACTAAATCGCTGTCAGTCTGCAAAGAGGCAGCTAGAGGAAATAGCACAAACAAAATGATAAGCAGCCTATTACGGGTTAAATTGTAAGTAAGCCTGATAGACCAAGTCCAATTGAGATGGACTTTTGCATGGCTCTGTATGCTGAAAAAAGTCAAGTTGGACTTTTGAAGAAAATAAACCTTGAGGCGACCTGGGAGGTTTCACGCAGCGGGGCACTGGGGTGCCCCGGGGGAAGGAACCAAAACCCAGAAATCCTGGGTTTTGCTCCACTTTAAACACATCAGAAGAATTATCAATAAACAGGTTTGAATCATAGGCTGGCTAAGGAGACAGGGCGTTAGATTTTTTACATTCAAAAGCAGAATAGTTTATTCCAAACCTATCACCCCCTGATACGTCTTCCTTTCAGTAAAAGGAAACAAAACACTCACCTGGATTTTTCTGATGTAATATGCCATTTTTATCCAGCATATTTATGTGGATTTGCATTATTTTTTGTAATAGTGATTCACTTTCCCCATTCTATCAAAATAAAGATTTTGCCTGAAATTACAATTCACAGCTCAAGTGTATTTACACTGACATCTGTGTAGCTAAATGCAAAAAACTGGTAGATTCCCCATGAATAATTCCTATCCTGCTGCTTGTTGGACAGCACTCTTTCAGTTTCTAAACAACGCTGTGTGATAGTCTCAGTGGAGCTCTTGAGTGACCAGGGCCCATCACGTCTTGTACAAAAAGAAATATTGATAGCGTAGAGTAGAATAGCAAATTCCTAGGTGAACTTTTAACTCACTTTGGGGTTGAGCAGGCTATTACAAAGCAGAAAATTGTCGGCAGATAGCAGCGGGAGAGATCAATGTGTCAGATTGCCATCCTCAATCTTCAGCAAATGTGTTAGTGCAGGGCATAATTCAACAATGCTGGTGTGAATTGGATTATGGGTGCTGGTGAGGCAGGATAAAATAAAGCTTGATAGCAACACGTGTCTCTCTTTCCCTTGCTACCACTCAGGGGGATGTTTTAATTTCACATTGTACATAGTTACATAGTATGGTTGACATATGTCCATCAAATTCAACCAAGGGATGGGGTTAGGGAAAATAATTTGTATGTTATTAGCTGATAGCAGCTAATAGTAACTGTTAATGTTATTTTCTGCTAGAAAAACATCTAATCCTTTTTTGAAGTTGTCAGGTGTTGATGCTGTGACAAGCTTCTTTGGGACCTGGAGAGAAAGTGACCTCTAACAGGGTGTGCCAAAAAGAAGGCAGTGGATGCCCAGACACTTAAAGTGTCCAAGTCAGCCTGAAGCTTGTGAACATCTCTAATAAACTGCACTGTGCTACATAAAAATACAGACAGTGCCCCTAATGCCATTTTCTATATCATTTATAAACAAATTGAATAATAGAGGGCCAGCACTTGGGGTACACTCCTTTAAAAATGGGAACCATTCAGAGTAGGTACCATTAATCACAACTCTCTGTACACAATAATTCAGCCAGTTTTCAATCCCCTCACAAACTGAATTTTTTAACCCTGAAGACCTTAATATCCCCAATATTTATGGGGGACAGTGTCAAATGCTTTAGCAAAATCCAGAAAAACTATATCTACAGCCGCCCCTCCAGGCTTCTACTTACCTCCTCATAGAAACCAATCAGGTTTGTTTGGCAGCTTCTGGCCTTAGTAAAACCATGCTGGCTGTCACTTAGAATGTTATGCATAGTTACATATTCATGTATGTAGTTTCTTAGGAGTCCTCAAACAATATTCTCCACAATGCATGTTAAGCTTACAGGTCTGTTATTTCCTGGCGAAGACCTAGAACCCTTTTTAAAAATGGGCGCCACATTTGTCTTGCACAAATCCCTTGGCACTATACCAGTTGTTAGTGAGTCTTTAAAGATCAAAAGCAAAAGTGCTTAAATAACTGTGCTGAGAACTCTTGGGTGAAGTCCATCTGGTCCTGGAGTCTTATTAACATTCTTTCCTTGATTATATCTATGTTTAGCCAGTTAAGAATTATGCTTGGCTTATTGTTTTCAGTGGCAAAGCCTAAATTGGTACCTTGTGCCTCATTTGTGTACACAGAGCTAAAGACCTTTTTTAGCAGCTATGTCTTTTCTTGATCCCCAGTGACCAACCATTGCTATTAAGGGTATAAGGGTACCTACCTGTTCTGATTTTGACTTTGAGTTTATAAATTGAAAGAAAGGTTTGGTTTTGCTTTGGCCACATCTTTCATGTTGTGCTTTTGCCAGCTTTATTACATGTTTACATGATTTATTTACTGCTTTATACTTTTCAAAGATTACTGCTGATTGATCAGATTTGTAATTTTCAAATGCCCTTGTTTTTTATTGCCCGTTTAACTGCAGATGTCAGCCACTAGTGGTTTAATTTTACTTGTTACCTATAGGAATACATTTTGGAATTTTGGTAATCACAACTGATTTAAAACCATGCCATTTGGCATCTGTATCCTCATTAAAGTGGACCAAAACCCACGGAGATCGGCCCAATCTATAAGATTGGCTTTCTCCCCCAGGTGCACCTCAATCATGCTGTGTGAAACCCCCCAGGTCGCCAATAAACTCACCTTTTTTTCTGGTCCAATGGTGCATGTGCAAGCCCTGGCTGCATCCCTGCTGTCCCTTTAGCAAGGCACTGTGACGCTCACAGTTAGTGTAGTGGGGGATGCGGCTGCCGGCTAGCTTGGATTAGCTTTCATTAGACGAGCTCCTGGACAAAGGGGCTTGAGTATATCTGAGCGTGCTGATTGGACGAGCGGCTGCACATGCGTCGTAGGACCGGGAAGAGGTGAGCTGGTTCTCGTGACCTGGGGGGTTTCACGCAGCAAGGAACAAAACCCAGGATAGTTAAAAGCCTGGGTGTTGGTCCACTTAAGGAACCACCACTAAAGGAAGCTAAAGAATGTTGGTATGGTAGCTTCCATCCATTGGCATGTATCACTCTCACAAGCTCAACAAAATAAGAGTGGTGTTCGATTCCACTGCTCAGTATGAAGGTGTTTTTCTCAACAACCTGCTCCACACGGGGACTAATGTAAACAAGCCAATTTTAGCCAAAAACTTGTTGCATTAAAGCCCAGCTTCCGGCAAATTTTCCACTTTTTCATCATCAAGGATGACAATAGGAAATACTTCCATTTTCTATGGAACAAGGTGTAGCAATTATTGGGTTGAAATAAACAATTCAGGGAAAAGGTGTGTGGATCTGCAAAAGTGATGGATTCCAATCCTTGCCACTTAGGATAAAGGCAATTGTTCTGCCCAAAATACAGGAAATTAAGAAACAACAAGGTAGTATGATTTGGAGGTCTTTCAAATTATGGAGCAACTCCAGTATAGTTGAGTTGAGCACATGGGAAGGCGCTCCTTACTAGGCCCAAAACACTACATTTCTGGTAATCTCACCAAGCTGATTTTGAAACCAATGGTGGATTCACAATAGCATATTTTCAGGACAAGGTCTGGAAAATGGCTCCAAGGTTCATCCTTACACTACGCTGTCTGACACCAACTACAAGCTAGTAAGCACCATACTTCGAGGAACAGTGGTCCATGGACATCTTTGTACTAAAACTTTTTTTTTAGGGAAGAAGTCCCATAAAGAGTCATTGTCATCTGGCACAGCTCATGGCGGAGAGAGCGGCATTTGGCATGGCATTTGAATAAAAATTCTGATTATTGTTCCTCCTTAACACCCTTTCCCATGCTTTGCATGATATTTTGGGGTGTTTTTTTGTATTGTTCAGATCTAAGTAGTACTGCTAGCATCAGCCTTTATCTCCTTGTAAGGGGGCATTCTCTGCTGTGAGTAATAATAAAGTCTACAGTGAAAATTTTGATTTGAGTCAAGCTATTTGAGGAGATTTTTCTGGGCTCCTCTGCACCTCCTGGACTTTGGGGATGCAGGTAATGAGGTGGGGTTATGGCAAGTCACCTGCTTGCCCTTAACAGTTCACAAAGAATTAAATATAAAAAACACACCGGAATAAAATCTCTACTACTAATATATACGTTTTTAGTTTGATTGCAGGCCATGAAATTTAAATCCTGCAAAGTTTATAGAAGAGACAAGGAACTAAGGTGTCTAGAAAGGAAAAGGCTTTATGGATTTTAATACCTAATACAGGAAGAATTACTTTTATTGGGGTTTGAATGCGTAATTTTAGGCACAAGCCAAATAAACCACAAAAAGGTAAATAACAAAAATTCCAAACCCAGTGTTGAGCCTTTGAAAAGCTTAGCTTTATTTTTAGCCCCGTGTCGAACATCCATTGTTCACCACAGTCTGGTTACTGTCTCATGTCTAACGTTTTGCTTTCTTTTCAAGCTTTGTACATTCAGAAGCCTCAATTGCTGTAGCCCCCTCAAAGCCCAAGATAACATAATTACTTTTTATGTACAACTAGGAGAAGTGTTTGAGCAAGTTCTGATGTGACAGTGCTATTAGGTTTCAGTGGGCAGCAGATTGACCCTGTAAATTGAAACTCTGAGAGGTCGATGCATCTGTCTTATCACCACATTTAATAATTCCACACAAGCTTTGGAGGCTGTAGTTTCATTAAAATCTATGACTGCCACCCTACCAGGATGTGCTTTGTGTCTCTCGGAGCAGGATATTACTGCGCTGTGTGCTGACAACGCATTTAAATTATGCTCCAATATGCTTGGAGGAGTCACTATACAATAGCTGGGAACAATACAACTAATTGGGATGGGAAGTTAGTCTAACTCATGATTCTGAAAAGGTGAATGGCTTATACCTACCTCTTATGTGCAGTTACATTCACAGCATTGTTCCTACAAACTTAGCTACAGATATTAAAAGTGAACTAAAAGTTTTAGTTTTACATTTTATACTTTATTGTCGGAAGACTTTGTGAAATGGAGGAACATCCCAAAGCAAGATTCCCCAGGGTTGGATAACAAGCAGATTTAGGGGTCGCAGGACAAGTAGGATCTATTGCATAACCCACAGTTTCATATTCCAGTCATTTATACCAAAGAGGGAACTTGTAAGCCCTGTGAAACATTGTTTCCCGGCAGGGGGCTCAGGCAACCTGAACGCTTAAGGTGAGGTTACTTTATTCTATTGCCCTAATTGGGCTTCCCACCTGAGAGGGGTGGATATGGTCGGTGTTTCAAGCAGTAGACCAGTGGCTGGACTGTTGCTTTAACTGAGAACTAAAAACCTAAACAAATTTGACAGCTGCCATCTCCTAATAGAGGAGCTGTGCCACCTGCCTGATTTCCGCTATGGAATAGGGTTTTATCTTTTTGGAATACTACTTGAGATTTATATAGGTATAATTACGTTAACTTGCTTGCATAATAGGAATATATGAGATACCTTTATATTCAGTGGACCAGTTTAGGGTACTGACTTTACTCCCTTGTTATTACTTGCTGATGCAATTTTCCTATGTGTGTAATGGTCTTAACTTGATTTTAACTTATTTGAAAATATAAGAAAGGTATATATTTGTATATGTAACTTGAGTTTGGTTCTACTTATTTAGTTGTTGGTTGGATGTTAGTTTGCATAGTTTTTGATATTGTTTATAGTCCGTTTCCCATGGGGTTGTGTTTATATTTTAGTAATTAAGTTGAAAAAATGAAATTTGTCTATTATACGGGGTCAATACAAACAGAGTGAACTTTTTCTGTGTTTTTTTAAACGTTAATGTTGATGAATTTTTGATACAGAAGTATAAAACATTTTGATGATGTTTTGATGATGATCTAATTTTTTGCAATGCACCTGTATCTACTGGAGAGGTGGAGGGAGCTAGCAGTGTGTACAGCATCTTCTGGTTCCCCAGTAAGTAGGAGATGTGGTACTGGATTGGATAAGCCAGGGGAAGGGGGATCTAGGGATTAAGTGGTGGCAGGATTTTGCTAAGAAAAGTAGGTTTGCTTTAAGTCACGAATAGGATTCTAATAAAAATTGAAATAATATAGTTCTCATAGTTCAATAAAGTTATTGCCTGCTCTTAAAATCTCCCACAATACAAAAATAACTGAACAACCCTCTGACTTTTAAGGGGGATCAGGTGCCATGTGGATTGCAAGCTTTAGAGGAAAATATAAAAAGGTCTCATTACTGACCTGACCTTTGGCAGAAGTGATCCATCATAGCCCTGCTGTTTGTCTATCACTATCGACGGGGTCCCAAAATAACCCCCAAGAATAAAATAGAAAATGTGACTGACATTACATGTAGTTGTCTTACATTCGTACCTGCGCCTCTTATATTTTTCTTTATAGAATATGTTTATGCTTCCCTCCTTTTCCATTCTTTCTGTGACTTGGTCCAGCTTTATGCATGTGCAGATGTCTGGCTCGGCATGTAAACTTACTAGATATTTGCTTCTATTCTTTTCCTGTACACTTCATCATCATGGATTCTTCATCAGATATTCATCAGAACTTTTGCTTTCATAAATGAAGCATACCCTCAAATTCTTTTAAACACTTGTGAATGTTAAAACTAGTCAGATGTTCACTATGTAAAAGTTTTTAATGTTTTCTCAGAGCACATTTACATGCAGTCATTTTCTTTTTTAGTCTTCCCTTAAAGTTGAACAAAACCTGTGATTTAGACTATCCCGGGTTTTGGTCCTTGCCCCCAGGGCACCCTGATGCCAGTTGCCCCGCTGTGTGAAACCCCCCCAGGTCGCCCACTCAAACTCACCTTTCCCTGGCTCTACGTAGCATATGTGGCCTCCCGTCCAATCAGCGCACTCGACTGTGCTGACTCGTCTAACTGAGCACAGCTGAGTGCGCAGACGGCCGCATCCCCACTACCGTTTAACACGGAGCATGTCCACGGGGACACACCGTTAAAGGTATAGCAGGGAGCGTCCGCTGTTTGTGCATGTGCTGTTGGATTGGGGAGAAGGTGAGTTTACTGGGCAATCTTGTGGGTTTTTACACAGCGGGACGAATCTGGATGCCCTGGGGGGAGGGAGTAAGCCTGCCCTGGAGTCTCATAGACTCCCAGGGTGGGTTTTGGTCCACTTTACCTCCAAGATTGAATCATATAATTAAATATTAATCAATTATTTAACCATAGTGTTGCTCTTCAGATTTGGGCAGGATGACCCAAATAAAGCTCTTTGGGTTAGAGACAACCAGAACTGTGTTATTGTAGAGGAATTATATTATAGATTTTCTGGAGACCAATCAACAGCGATTAAATCAGTGGGAAAATGTGGCCATTGTGGCTGTAGATGTTATAGGCATCTGCATCACTTGGACTATATATAGGTTCCAAGCCTTAAAGTGCTACAGCAGGCAAATGTAATTGTTACACCATTGAGTGTTTGGCTCTGCCCTGAACTGTTTCATGTTTTTAAATTGAAACAAAAATGGGCGAGATTTTGAGGTTTACAGGTTCAGCCAATGACATTCCCTTTTTCATCCTGTCCTCCAATCGGCTCAGCAGAGTGGAACAGGATTGCTGGCCCCTCTCTCCTCCTCCTCCAGATTCAGCACAGATTATGCATTATCACAGATACAAGGGCCACGTCCACCTTTTTCAGAAGAGAAATCATGAGGTGAATGTCACAGTAAACTCACCTCGCTTCCGGGCGGCTGGCCGGGGCTCTTCCTGCTTGGCGGCCGCACCGAGCGGTGGCTCGGCAGTGTTGGCTCGTGCGGCGCCGAGCACGAGCGTTTCCCCTCCTCACCGCCGCATCCTGTGAACGTGCTTGCGCTAAATTAAAGGGAACAATCCCTTTTAATGTTTGTCCTGGGCACCCCTCAAAGTTATTGGGCATCCAGCCCAGAGTTTGCACCAATCACTACACACTCCCTGTAGTGATCAGCCCTATAAAGGTTTTACCCCTACAGTACACCAGTGCCCGTGATAGCGTGCTGCTGGGTGTGATTTTGTCTTAGATTCTAGATTCCATTCTGTTGACGACCTTGCCTTGTTTGACCTTGCCATGATTACCACCTGGACCGACCCTTGCTTGTTTCCTAACTACGATTCTGTCTCATCCTCTGTACTGCATACCCTTCACCCCTGGCTTGATCTTGACTCTTCTCCCGTCTCTTCCCTTTGGTGCTGCGCTATATTGGACAGATTACCCATGTATGACCCCGGCTTACCCGACATAGCCCAGTCTTGCCTCGGGTTCATCCGCCTTTTTCCCTGCAAGTCCACATCCTTTGTGCTACGAAGTCCTGGGGGCAACCATGTCCAGCGAGGCATGTAAAACATCCCGGCAGACGGGGGCTTGTCTATAGGTGAAGCTAGCAGCGGAGATTGGGGGTTATGGACTTATCTAGAAGGCGGGTGTCCCACGGGGCTTGACAGTGAAACTGTAAACCTCTCTGCCGGGGGCGTGGCTATGTAATTGGACGGAGTGGACGTGCGGCACGAGGGCTCCTGAGGAATATCCTGTAATATCCCCTATACTTGGATCTGGGCTCCCTATCTTGGAAATCAGGACCCCCCCTGGACCTACCACGTTCTTCTGCCGATCCCGATTGAGGTGTGGTGGTTCACTGGAGTTGCTTGGAGGTTGGCGGTGTGGATCGGGGGTCAGGGTTCGGCGCCATCTTGCCTGGGCGGGGGCGCGGAGAGGAGTGGAGGCTGGAAGCCGGCGGCGAGATCAATTAGTGCAGCCCGGGTCGTGACAGCTTTAGCCTGCCTCTCGGTGGGTGACTGCCTCCCCTTTAACTCCCGGTCGGGTTCACCAGACGCCGGCCTGAGCATAAATCTTCTTCCCCGTGCGGTGCGGACGTCGCCCCCCCACCCACCAGTTGGATAGCACATCACTGACTCCCACCTTGTTTTTAAACCCCTCCATGTACTAAAGCCTATCAACAGAAGTGTGCTTGAATCATTCAGACACAGAGCGCTAAAATCACTCAACAATAGTGTGCTCTTTAGATCCCTCCAGCAGTAACCTCCATTAGCTCCCTCCAGAAGCGCCCTCCATTAGATCCCTCCAGCAGTACCCCCCATTAGCTCCCTCCAGAAGCGCCCTCCATTAGCTCCCTCCAGAAGTGCCCTCCATTAGATCCCTCCAGCAGTACCCTCCATTAGCTCCCTCCAGAAACGCCCTTCATCAGCTCTCTCTGGAGGTGCCCTCCATCAGCTCACTCCGGCGGTGCCCTCCATCAGCTCTCTCCAGCGGTGCCCTCCATCAGCTCTCTCCAGCGGTGCCCTCCATCAGCTCTCTCCAGCGGTGCCCTCCATCAGCTCCCTCCAGCGGTGCCCTTCATCGGCTCTCTCCAGCGGTGCCCTTCGGCAGTGCCCTCCATCGGCTCTCTCCAGCGGTGCCCTCCATCAGCTCTCGCCGGCGGTGCCCTCCATCAGCTCTCGCCGGTGGTGCCATCCTCGGCTCCCTCCAGTGGTGCCCTCCATCTGCTCCCTCCAGCGGGGCCCTCCATCAGCTCCTTCCAGCGGTGCCCACCATCAGCTCCCTTCAGGGTGCCCTCCATCGGCTCCCTCCAGCGGTGCCCTCCATCAGCTTCCTCCAGAGGTGCCCTTCATCATCTCCCTCCAGCGGTGCCCCCCAGCGGTGCCCTCCATCAGCTCTCTCCAGCGGTGCCCTCCGTCGGCTCTCTCCGCCGGTGCCCTCCATCAGCTCTCTCCAGCGGTGCCCTCCATCAGCTCCCTCCAGCGGTGCCCTCCATCAGCTCCCTCCAGCGGTGCCCTCCATCAGCTCCCTCCAGCGGTGCCCTCCATCGGCTCTCTCCGGCGGTGCCCTCCGTCGGCTCTCTCCGGCGGTGCCCTCCATCAGCTCTCTCCAGCGGTGCCCTCCATCAGCTCTCTCCGGCGGTGCCCTCCATTAGCTCCCACCAGCGGTGCCCTCCGACAGCTCCCGCCAGCGGTGCCCTCCATCAGCTCCCGCCAGCGGTGCCCTCTGTCAGCTCTCGCCAGCGGTGTCCTCCATCAGCTTCCTCCAGAGGTGCCCTCCATCAGCACCCTCCAGAGGTGCCCTCCATCATCTCCCTCCAGTGGTGCCCTCCATCAGCTCCCTCCAGCGGCGCCCTCCATCAGCTTCCTCCAGAGGTGCCCTCCATCGGCTCCCTCCAGCGGCGCCCTCCATCAGCTTCCTCCAGAGGTGCCCTCCATCAGCACCCTCCAGAGGTGCTCTCCATCAGCTACCTCCAGCGGTGCCCTCCATCGGCTCTCCCCAGCGGTGCCCTCCATCAGCTCTGTTCAGCGGTGCCCTCCATCGGCTTTCTCCGGCCCCATTGACCTACCGCATACAACCCAGGGCTCGGGAGGCATTACAAGTGACTGTCCTTAACCCACCGCCACTACATAAAAGGCAATAAAAAAAAGGCTCACTGTGGTACTACACTGTGGCACTCAGACCATGGCTGATAAGCCTGATGAGCACGCAGCCTCGCCTACTTCTATTCCTGATAATGCTGCGATAATGGCGGCAATCAACAACTGCCAAAGTGTCCTAACAGCGAAGTTTGACAACTTGCAAGAACAACTTAACTATTTCAAGCATGATCTAGACAAGATAAGAGACAGAGCGTCCGAGTCGGAGAGGCGGATCGGTGAGACGGAAGATGGTCTGTCATCGGTTGCCTCAGCGGTTCAATCTCTGCAACGGCAGGTGAAGCTCCTCACAGACCGAGCAGAAGACGCAGAAAATCGAAACCGCCGTAATAATATACGAATACTAGGGATACCGGAGAGGGCGGAGGGGGACGCCCCAGAAAACTTCGCTGAGGGTCTCATCCGTGGGGTTCTAGCACCAGAGGGCCTCTCACCATCGCGGTGGAGAGGGCGCATCGGATCCCGTTTAGGCCCCCGCCGCCTGGGGCCCCCCCGCGCCCTTTTATCCTGAAGCTACTGAACTTTAGAGACCGGGACACAATTTTGGCAACCGCCAGGAGGCAACGAGACATCCAATATAACGGATCGCGCTTGTCTTTCTTCCCGGACTTCTCGCCTGAAGTGCAGAGGCAGCGCCTCTCCTTTAATGATGTGAGAGCACGCCTCAGGCAGAAGAAACTTAAATACGCGATGCTATTTCCCGCCAAGCTGCGAGTACAGGACGGGGAGACGGCGAGATTCTTCCTTAAAGCAGAGGATGCAAGTGCCTGGATTGACTCACTGCCGGCTGATTGAGGACGGGGGGGCCATGGATGCCCTGCCGTACATCATTTGTGGCCTGACGGGGCTGGGACTCTGGGGGGGGACTTCGGCCTGAGGGAACCTTCCTCCTTCCCCCACTTGTTTCGGCGGGAGACTATGGGTTTTTCTCTCTCTTCCCCCCTCTCTCCATTCCCCTTGGTCCGGGGATGGTTGTACTCCCTGGGGTGTATATATCCTGTACATCCCCCTTGAAGTGCCCACATCCAGTGAACACGTCTTGTTGGTAACACTACGGACAACCAGTGTTTAAGTTAGGTTAATTGTTGGTTTAAGGGAATAAGCTCGCCACAGTTAGGTTAGGTAGAGCAGGGTGGGAGTGGGTATTGTTTTGAGGCTAAGTTAATTGTTGATGTTTATTCATATATGAGGTTTGGGTGTGTAGATTGCTGGTTTGTGTGTGATGGAGTGAATGGTGTGACCTGCTGCTCTAAAGCTCTGAGGGGGATGGTGGACCACTGGGGCCCTGGGCGTTTACCTGGCATATATGAGTTTCAGACTAAATTGGTATGGAGTGTAAAGTGATCTCGTGCGGCCTCAATGACAAGATTAAGAGATCCGCAGTTCTACAATTTTTGAAAAACCATAGGCCCGATATTATGATTCTGCAGGAGACCCACCTGCTTGGGCGGAAGTCAATGTCAATCAAAAGGCCATGGATCGCACATTTATTCCACTCCCACTACTCTAGTTATGCCAGGGGCGTTTCGGTGCTAGTGGCCAAACATCTGCCCTTTGCTCTTATTTCAGTGCACTCTGACTTTAAGGGCCAGTTTGTTATTATACACGCGAAAATATATGATGTTAAGACTCTAATAGTGGGGTTGTATATCCCGCCTCCCTTTGACATAGGGGTCCTCCGAGAGATTATGGATAAAGTGGCTACCCTCCCACCAGATCCCCTATTGCTGATCGGTGATTTTAACATGATCCTCGATAGAGCTCTAGACCGGTTGACGCCCGGGACGGGTCCGTCCACTCCGTTAGCGAGGTGGGTGGTGGCCCTGGGCCTAACTGAAATATGGAGGTGGAAACATCCCGCGGAGAGGGCTTTTTCCTGCCACTCGATTCCCCATAAGTCCCTTTCACGTATAGACATGGCCTTTGGGTCTAAATGCCTGCTGACTAGAGTGGGGGCCTGTGAATACCTACCGCGGGGTATCTCGGACCACTCACCGTTAATGGTGACAGTCCACATGTCTGGGAACCGGGGGGGCCTGAAGCCTTGGACATTGAACCCCCTTTGGTTGGAGGATGAGGAGGTTTGTGGGTCAATGGTTAAGGAACAAGAAAGATACTGGCAGTGTAATGGAGAGGAGACCTCGATTAACACACGATGGGATGCTTTCAAGGCAGTGGTTAGAGGCAGTGCCATCAGTGCCATAAAAGGGGCCAGAGTAAAGAGAGGGAAGACCATCCGTGAGCTGGAAGAGAAAATAGCCAGAGCGGAAGAGAGATTTGTGGAGACAACTAGCCCCTCAGATCATGATTTACTTAATGCCCTACAGAGGGAGTATAATCTAGCACTAACAGAATCCACTAGAAAGAGCTTATTATTTAAACAGCAATCAATCTTTGAGAAGGGGGATAAAAATGGGAGGCATACCTCTCCAGAGCAGAAAGTCCACAAACGCTGGTTGCGGGTATCACCAATCAGACCCAATTTATCACAGACTTGGAGGGAATTTCTAGACAATTCTTTGACTATTACAGCTATCTGTATTCCTCTAAAGTCAGTTACGATCTGGATGAGCTGGATTCTTATCTTGCTCCTATAGCTCTCCCTTCTCTGTCGGAGTCAGATAGGGAAATGTTAGATAGTCCAATAACCTGCGATGAAGTGGTGAGAGCAATAGCCCTAATGTCTAACCGGAAGGCCCCCGGGCCAGATGGACTTCCCTCCGAGTGGTACAAGAAAAATAGTGAAACCATAGCGCCAAGGCTGCTGGAGGTTTTCTTGGGGGCCCTGCAATCAGAGCATCTTCCTGAAACCTTTGCACAGGCGACTATCATCCTTATTTATAAAGATGGTAAACCCCCGGATGCCTGCAGCTCCTATAGGCCGATTTCTCTCTTGAATCAGGATGCCAAGGTTCTTGCCAAAATATTGGCACTCCGCTTGCGTAAGGTAATACTCTCCCTCATTGGAAATGATCAGTCAGGCTTCATGCCAGGCCGGACAACGAGCATTAACCTAAGACGGTTGTTTGGCAATCTGCAAATTGGGCATGACAATGCAGGAAGTAGAGTGGTGGTCTCTCGATAATGAGAAGGCCTTCAACTCTGTTGAGTGGCGCTATTTGTGGGCAGTGTTAATTAAATTTGGCCTCCCCCCAACATATGTCAAATATGTCCAATTGCTCTATCAGAATCCCAAGGCGAGGGTCAGGGTTAATGGAGTTGTAACGGATGAGTTGGCGTTGGGTCGGGGTACACGACAGGGATGCCCACTCTCCCCGCTGTTGTTTGCACTGGCCATTGAACCATTGGCGTCAATGATCCGAGACTCCGCCGAGATTCAGGGGTGGAGACTGGGACAAGTGGTCGAGAAGGTCTCCATGTATGCGGACGATACTTTGGTCTACTTGGCGGATGCGGAGGGCTCTCTTGAAGCGCTGTTGGAGTTAGTAACAAAATTTGGTTTATTCTCAGGCCTTAAAGTCAACTGGGAGAAGTCCAGCTTATATGTGGTGGATGAACCGGGGGGAACCCATGTCTCCCCGGTCTCTTCCCTTCGGAGAGTGGACAACTTTAAATACTTGGGAATTGTCATGCACGCGGACCCCTCTAAATTTATTGAACTTAACATCTGCCCGATGGTAGGCGCCCTCAAGAGAAAAGTGACCCAGTGGACGACTCTCCCTTTATCGGTCATTGGTCGCATTAACATAATTAAAATGATTTTTCTCCCTAAGTGTGAGCACTTTCGACTTTTAGACTCCATCATATTCCGGTTCATATGGGGGGTCTCTCCTCCCAAAATGAACAGGACCATCCTAAAAGCCCCGTCGGGATTGGGTGGCTTGGCCGCACAGCACATGATGCTGTATTTTTATGCTGCACAGTTGGTATACACTACGTGGTGGATGAACCCCCCTGTTGGTAACCCGGTGGTGGCTCTTGAGTCCTCTCTGTTGGGCCCAACACTCCCGTTGCAGAGCCTGGTGTATAGGGGAACAAAGGGTCTCCCGCGCGCCACTACATGTATGAGAACAACGTTATATGTGTGGCAGAAGGTACAGGCTATGAGGAATCCCCCCCGGTCCCCTTTTGAATGGTCTCCCAATACCCCTCTATGGGATAACCCTAATTTGCCAGAATTGAAGGCCCTTCCTGACACAATCTTCTGGAAAAGGCGGGGAATAATCTCACTAGCGCAGCTATTTACTGGAGGGACTCTGATGACAAACGAGCAGCTGTGCCATGCGTTCGCACTGACGCCCAGAGACTTCTTCCGGTACCTGCAGCTCCGGCATGCCCTGAGATCCCAGATCCCTATAGTAGGATTGCAGCTGGTGGAATCACCAATTGAGTCCCTGATAAGATCTGCAGACATAAGCAAGCCCACCTCTACGTTGTATAATGCCCTCATTATAAGCCAACCATCCCCTTTGGGAAAAGCACAGAGGAAATGGGAAGAATTGATCCCAGGTATGGACCAGGAGGATTGGGAAGAAGCGATAGATAACCTGTACTCCTCTGTTATAGATGCTAGAGATAGGCTGATCCAGGCCAAATGGCTCCATCAAGTGTATCTGACCCCAGTTAGGTTGAAAAGAATGGGCCTGGCAGAAACAGACCTTTGCCCTAGGTGCAGCACCGGTATTGGTTCTTTGCGGCACATGATCTGGGAATGTCCGATTATTTCTGCTTTTTGGGATGGGGTATCCAACTTTATCTCGATTTCCATAGGCCTTCCTGTGAGGAAGTCAGCGCCCCTCTGTTTATTAAGTATAGTAGAACCCATGTTAGATGATGGTCCGCAAAAAATCCTGTTACGACTACTAATGTTTTATGAGAGGAAGTGCCTTCTTTTGCATTTGAAGCATCCAAACAAGCCGAGCCTTCCAGGTTGGAAGAGCTTGATAAACGATAAACTGATTCTGTATAAGCTGACCTACCAGGCCAGGGGATGCCCGGACAAGTTTGAGCGAGTTTGGGGAGCGTGGCTTAATGCCCCCAACTCCACTAGTGGCTAGGGACTACCGGTGGTTCACCCAACAGGGCTATAACTTATCCTTCATAAGCTGAGCTCAATTTAAGCAGGTGAGAATGAGAGTGAATGTGGTGTGAATATGCTGGTGTGTATGTGTGGTTGTTGCGGCGGTTACGAGTGTAGTTGCAATGTAGTGTAATAATGGTAATATTGCATTGGTAATTGTATTGTATTGTTTTATTGTTTTGTTGTATACTCTGAAAGCATAAAATAAAAACTTTAAAAAAAAAAAAAAAAAAAAAAAAAACCTCTCTGCCATTTTTTCTTTAATTTAAAATTGGAAAACATTTTAGGACAGTGCCAAATGTAGCCTGACACAATGGTGTAACAATTACCTTTGCCTGTAGTAGCACATAAATGGGCCGCATCCCTGCTGACTTCTAGCTCGGATGCGTACCCACACCGGGCATCTCTAAATGGCTGCCGTGGGTTGATGAAGCATCTCAATCTTGATTTAGCTTTTTCTTGCAACTCTGAGCTCAGAGCAGCAGGACAAAAACTGAATGAAATGTGGGACGCTGATTGGCTAGCATCTCAGACACTTGATCGCAAAAAAAGGTGAGTTTATGGGTGATCTGGAAGATTTCTCACAGTATCATATTATTTTTTTTTTTTTTTTTTAATCCAGGCAAAAAGCACCACTTACATATACTTACAGACCAAAACCCTGGGACAGAATATATACACAAATCATCCACCCCCATCCTCGGAACATAATTCAGCAGAATTCAATGCTGTGTTTGCAGAGATCTCCTGTGCCACATTTAACATTAAAAGAGGGTGGAGGGTTTGGACACATACCATGTGCCAGGTTTTGGTTCACTTTAAGAGAATTGCCCTTACATGTTCTTAGTTTGTGTAAGGAAAAACCCTGCCTGTAAGAAAAGATTGCCTTACTCCAGGACCTGTACACTACTTATTGAGTAAATCACTTCATCATTCAGCTTTCACACCGCTGACCTGGTCCCTCAATCAACCTTCAGTGGACCGAGAACAGAAACACCCCCCACTCCCTCCCCAAACATCCTGATTGGCTGCCACTCTCTGCAGCTATGAAACCCAAAACCCTCCCTCCCACCCTGGCAGTAATAACTAGAGGCACAACAATGCAATTATTTTTTTACTATGATATATGTACAGCATACAGTGTGCTTACATCACTTCGCTGTTGCCAAACCCACTGTTTCTCCTCATTTAATTCTATGCATCTCCAATGCTCTAATAATTTTACAAATAACTTCAGGGTCTTTGTGAAAACGGATTGAAGTTTTGGACAGTGCAGTGTGTAGCCCGAGACAATGGGACAACAACCGGGCTTACCTTTAGTATAAAATTCTAGACAGCTTTCTAGGTGCGCCCAGCTTGTTATAGTGGGCACATCATTATCCCTAAAAAAGAATACAAAAGCAGAATCAAAAGCACATTTTCCTAAAAAAGGGAGGGCATGCAGGAAGATCACCCTGGGCACCAAGGCCATGTGGGTTGCCTTTATCACAGCCATCCTATTTTCTGAAGATGAGTCAGGACCACTGTTACTGGTCAGGCCCTTCATCCCCCCTATACTTAGCCCAGTTATGGGAGGCACACTGTCTGCTTCTAAGGAAGAAGCAAAACATAGTACACATCGATATTGGACAGCAACACCATAGGACGCGGAGGGGGCAACATTTCTTCCTTCCCACACTAAACACTATTTTACCTAGAAACTGCCTTGTGTTTAATTGTGATTTTTGCAGGAAATTTCAGGAAAATTATATATATATATATATATATATATATATATATATATATATATATATATATATATATTGTCAGCGTTAGCGCCTCAACATGTCTTTCAGAATAAATTTGCGAAAAAAAAAAAAAAGATATATATATATATTTTAAATAAAAAAAAACATATTGTGTTTTTAAGAGGCCAATTCCTTCTGATTACAATGGTACCTAATCTGTATTGGTAGGCCCCCGTTCCTGCCCAGGAGAACCCCCCCCAACTGAAAAGAAAACTCTATGACATTTTCAAATAAAATATACTACTATCCATAATATCAAGTGTTAAATAAAAAGTGAGATGGCATGAATGAGGAGATAGCTAGGAGACAGTCTAGAACACAAGATGGGAGAGAAGTGAGATCTGGGCCTAATGGGTATAGTTTATTTGAGTATCCTCTGCATAGAAGTGGTGTTGGAAGCCAAATCGGGGAATGATTGGCAGTGGCAAAATCAGAAGATAGGTCAGGAAAAATAAAGATGGTGTGGTGTCCTTTAGACTTGGTGACTAGTAGATCATTAGTGACTTTGTTGAGGGCAGTTTTGGTGCAGGATTACACACTGGAGGGTATCAAGTATGTAGGAGTTAGACCTATAGGGTTCCAATTCTGAGTAACTGTGCTGTTTCAGAATAATGGATGAGAAAGGGAATCGTACGATGGCTTTGTTACTGGTGATGACAGAGAGGATCCGCAAGGAACAACTCTCAAAAATTAGTGCTGTCTCTCTAAAATGGATAGCATCCTTTAACTACCTACTTCCTGGGTCCCGTAACATTGTCGGTCACATGGGGACTGAGTACTTTTAAATATAGTTTTGTGTATACATTCTTCATGGTGTGGTTACCCCAAGTATTTTTGTGGTAAGAGGCGTCCCCCTTTGCACACTGCCATCTTTGAATGCTGGAAGGTATGTTTTAAGCTGAAGATCAGTTGTGTGCACCAAGAAATGGAGTGTATAGAAGCAAGTCAGGTCATGATAGTTTCATTACTAGGCTAATACGTAACAGGTCTTACTACCCAGAGGTGTCAGAAATAAATTAGGTTGTCCAATCTGTGTTAATTTAACAATATAAATCGCATTGAAGAATAGTGTTAGAAAGATGTTAGACAGCTTCAAAAATCAGCTCCAAGTCACTGTGAATAGAAAAAGGTTTATTATAAGAACTGACTTATTAATTTAAATAAAAAAAGGAGTTGTTTTTGGCTTTCTTGTATCATTTGATTAAATTGGTAAACTTTAGCATCATTTATTGTATCCTATCTGTATAGATCACTTGCACCATGACAACAGATCTGGTTTACATTTGACAAATGTGCTGTACTAAACACATAATTCACATACATTTTAGGCTTGCCTAATCAATATTGAAACATTTGAGTTCCTAACGCACATCTCTTGATTCATTGAGATATTTCCTGATGTAAAGGGGTTTTGAGAGAACACAGATCATTAATCAAGTCAATATTACAGATTGTTATGAACCTATTTTTATTACTATAAAACTGCAATTTTACAAACAGAAAATGGTAGAAAAACTGGCAGCTGCAAAACTTTGACACAAATTAAGGTCTGGTTGGGCTGGACAAAGTTTCCAGCACACATTCCTCCTGCCTAATTCCTGTGCCAGAATTCCTCTCGTCTAACACCCCCCCCCAGGACCGGATTATGAGGAGGCGCAAGGGGCGTGAGCCTCGGGGGCCTCCACCACTTGCCCTGCAAAGGGGGCCTCCACCACTTGCCCTGCAAAGGGGGCCTCTAACAACCTTTTGGGTTATGGTCTGGTCCAGGAGGCTTTTCAGTCTTTGGTCTGCCCCCGCACCTGGGCAAGCTTTTTTTCATTTTTACAAAACAGCAGCCAAAGCCACCACAGGGCAAGACGGAGAGTCAAGAGCAGCAAAGCGACCGTCAGCAACACTACAGTGATGGGTGGGTGCAGACCTGTTAATCGGCGGCTGCTCATTGCACATAGGCCACCAAGCAGAGCCGATGGCAGCCCAATGTTGGGAAATTATTTTTTTGCTGGACCAGCTAGGAGAATACACACCTTGCCCAGAATGGCAAAGCAGGAGTTCCTGAGCAGCGCGCACCCACACGAAAGTGGCACAAGGGACTCGATCTAACGTTTCAGTAAATGGGCAAGTGGCAGACAAACACCAATCAGTTACTTGGCTGAACTATTTTTTTAAAGGAAAAAAAAATACTGTATCTGGGGCCTCCACCAGATTTTGTGCCCAGGGGCCTCCACTCCGCTGCCTCCGCTCTGCATCCCAAGTCTCCACTGTAGCTAAGACCCACCACTGTAATGCTATAGCCTTAGCTGCAATGCCCCTGCTACAGAGTCTGCTCCTAAAATGCTAAAATTTCAGTAACATTGCTTTAAGATCATTCCTCGACTATGATCTTCCCCTACTATACTGTAGCCTAAGCTGATTAATGACCTCGGTGACCCTCTAGGAAACACGATGGGTGACATGGCTCAGCAGCTGGTGGTGGTGATTAGGATGGAAAGTGTCTACTTATCTAGGTCCCCACTGTCATTCATCACACATTGCCTCTGTGTAAAGTCTGCTGCTGAATTCTAAGGCGTTCTTTGGAGAGCAGCTCCGACTAAAAAATACAATTCTGTGATTACTCACCTGTAGAATTGGTATTATACGTATACAGCACGTCCTGTTCCAGAAGATATTCCTTACTCTTGGGTAATACATCCAGTAGATGGCGCTGGACTGCAGAGACAGAAAAGTGGCTTCTCCTGGCCCCATATATGCCTCCCACAAATTCCCCAGTATTGAAAAGCAGTTAAAATGAGACCGGGAGAACTGTAACCATTATATAAAAATTGAACATAAGAACAATCACCATAAAGAGGTAACTAAAAATAATGATAACAAGGGTGGGGTGGAATAGGAAATGCTGTATACATATAATACCAATTCTACAGGTGAGTAATCACAGAATTGTATTATTCTAAGTATACAGCACGTCCTGTTCCAGAAGATATTCCTTACTCTTGGGACATCCAATAGCAGTGTCCGTAAGGTAGGGTGGGATCCCCAAAAGTAACAGCAGACAGTTTGAACCACAGCCGCCTGCAGAACTTTGCGACCAAAAGCAACATCAGCTGAGGCCTTAACATCAACCTTGTAAAACTTTGAAAAAGTATGAACAGAAGACCAAGTGGCGGCCTTGCAAACTTGTTCAACAGAAGCTTCGTGCTGAAAAGCTCAAGAGGCACCAATAGCACGAGTAGAATGAGCAGTAAGGCGGAAGGGAGGCTCCTTCCCCTTAGCAGAGTAGGCCTGTATCACAGCCTGACGGATCCACTTGCTGATAGTGGACTTAGCTGGAGCCAGACCCTTCTTAGGTCCAGACAGGAGCACAAAAAGAGCATCAGTCTTCCTGAAGGGTTCAGTAGCCACCAGATAGATCTTCAGAGTCCTAACCACACCTAAAGAGTGTAAAACCCTCTCCTTAGAGTTACTAGGATTAGGACACAGAGAAGGCAAAACAATGTCCTGATTGAGATGAAAGACAGAAACAACCTTAGGCAGAAAATCTGGCTTAAAACGAAACACCACCTTGTCCTGGTGTCTCTCAAAATAAGGAGGTTTGATGGAAAGCGCCGCCAACTCAGAAACATGCCTAACAGAAGTGATAGCCACCAAAAAGACTACCTTAAGCGTAAGAATGGACAAGGGGGCCCCCTGCAAGGGCTCGAAGGGAGACCCCTGCAGGGCAGATAAGACCAAGTTCAAGTCCCAGACTGGTAACATAGGCTTACGTGGGGGACGCACGTGAGTAACCCCCTGGAAGAAGGTCTTGACCAGGGGATGCTGAGCAAAGGATCTTTGGAAAAAAATGGCCAAGGCAGAAACATGATCTTTCAGAGTACTGAGCTGAAGACCCAGATCCAAACCATGTCTAGGAATTCCTAGGAATAGAAAACACACGACAGGGAAGCGAGTTAGACTCACACCAATCAATGTAAGTACGCCAAACCCTATAGTAGATGGAAGAAGAGGACCTTTTCCTAGCCCTGATCATGGAGGTTTCAGCAGCCAGGCCGTCAAAGCCAGGGTTTGTAAATTGGGGTGGCGTAGGTGCCCCTGAGTGAGCAGATCTGGAACCCGGGGCAGGGCGTACTGATCTACTGCCAGCTGCATGATGTCTGCGAACCACACTCTTCTTGGCCAACGGGGGGCCACCAGTATGGCTGGCACCCGTTCCTGAGCTATCTTGCGCAGCACCCTGCCCAGCAGGGGAAACACATACAGGAGCTGAAAACTCATCCAAGACATTGCCAAGGCATCAATGGCCAAGGCCAGAGGATCCTGGGACAGAGAGACAAAAACTGGAAGCTTGTGATTGTGACGGGACGCAAAAAAATCCACATCTGGCTGACCCCAGCGGTGGCACAGGGAGCGAAACACCCTGCTGCTGAGGGACCACTATCCCAGATGAAAGGTCCCCCTGCTCAGGGAGTCTGCCTCCAGATTCTCCACCCCCGGAATGTACACAGCTGAGATGCAGGGAACATTCACCTCTGCCCAGGACAATAGCAGGGACACTTCCTTGAAGGTCCTCTTGCTCAGGGTCCCTCCCTGATGATTGATGTAGGCAACCACCGTCTGGTTGTCCGAGCGGACCTGAACAGCCCGACCCCGCAGGTGTGGGGTTAAATGGGCGAGAACCAACCTGATCGGCCTCAACTCCAGAATGTGGATAGGGATATGGGCCTCCTGAGGCCCCACTGACCCTGGAATTTCAGGGAATTCCAAAAGCCCCCCCAACCTGTCAGACTGGCATCCGTGGTGACAGTCTCCCAACAGGGGGCCAGAAAGGATCTGCCCCCCCAGCAGGTTCCTGGAGTCCAGCCACCATGACAGAGACCGCCTGGCCAGAGGGGACAGGACAAACACCTGATCCAAGGACACGGGGTCCCGATCCCATACTGACAAGAGGTGAAGCTGAAGAGGCCTCATGTAGAACTGAGCATATGGAACCGCCTCGAAGCAGGACACCATCAGGCCCACCAGCTGCATCCCCTGCCTGATGGACGGATGAGGACAAGACAGAAGGAGCTGAGCTTTCTCTTGAAGACTCTCCACCTTCTGCTGAGGAAGAAAATTCTTGACCTGAGATGAATCCAGAATCATGCCCAGAAAGGAACTCACTATGGAAGGAGACAGGGAAGACTTGGGGTGGTTGATCACTCAGCCGAATGACTCCAGTGTGGACACCACCCGCTGAGTATCCAGCTCTGCCTGATGGAAGGACTGAGAAGCCATAAGCATGTCGTCCAAGTAGAGAAGAATGCGAATGCCCTGAGATCTCAGCAGAGCCATCACTCCAGCCAGCACCTTGGTGAATACCCTGGGAGCCGAGGTGAGACCGAAGGGCAAGGCCACGAATTGGTAGTGTTGATCCTCCAGAGGGAACCTGAGGAATCTCTGATGACCTGGAAAAATACAATTCTGTGATTACTCACCTGTAGAATTATTATTATGAGTATACAGTACGTCCTGCTCCAGATAAGATTCTTTACTCTTGGGTATTACTCCGCCAGATGGCGCTGGACTGCAGAGACCCTGAAATTGGCTCCTCCCGGCCCCTCAAATACCCGGGACCTCCCACAAATCCCCAGCATTTAAAAGCAGTTAACAAGAAGCCGGGAGAATGATAACATAGCCAACCAGTAACTATCAACAATGATAACAATCACCATACAGGGGATCCAAGGATAACGAAAACAAGGGTGGGGTGGAGCAGGACGTACTGTATACTCATAATAACAATTCTACAGGTGAGTAATCACAGAATTGTATTATTCTTAGTATACAGTACGTCCTGCTCCAGATAAGATTCTTTACTCTTGGGACATCCAATAGCAGTGTCCGAAAAGTAGAGTGGGATCCCAAAAGGTAACAGCAGACAGATCAGACCACTGCTGCCTGCAGAACTTTGCGGCCAAAAGCAGCATCAGCTGAGGACCTAACATCAACTTTGTAAAACTTGAAAAAAGTATGAACAGAAGACCAGGTAGCGGCCTTGTAAACTTGTTCAACAGAAGCCTGGTGCTGAAATGCCCAAGAGGCCCCAATAGCATGAATAGAATGAGCAGTAAGGCGGAAGGGAGGATTCTTCCCCTTAGCAGAATAGGCCTGAATCACAGCCTGACGGATCCATTTGCTGATATTAGATTTAGCAGGAGCCAAACCGTTCCTAGGACCAGAAGGGACCACAAAAAGAGCATCAGTTTTCCTGAAAGGTGCAGTAGCCACCAGATAGTACTCCAGATTCCTAACCACATCCAAGGAATGCAAAACCCTCTCCTTAGCGTTACTAGGATTAGGGCACAAGGAAGGAAGAACAATGTCCTGATTTAGATGAAAGGCAGATACAACCTTAGGCAGAAAATCTGACTTGAAGCGAAACACCACCTTCTCCTGGTGTCTCTCAAAGTAGGGGGGCTGGATGGAAAGCGCCGCCAACTCAGAAACATGCCTAACAGAAGTGATGACCACCAAAAAGACAACCTTGAGAGTAAGAATGGCCAAGGCAGCCTCCTGCACAGGTTCAAAAGGAGCACCCTGCAGGGCAGACAGGACCAAGTTCAAATCCCAGACAGGCAACATAGGCTTACGTGGAGGACGTACATGAGTAACCCCTGGAAAAAAGTCCTGATCAGAGAATGCTGAGCAAAAGATCTCTGGAAGAAAACAGCCAGGACAGAGACATGACCCTTCAGAGTACTGAGTTGAAGCCCCAGATCCAAACCATGTTGGAGGAACTCCAGAATCCTGGGAATAGAGAACGCACGACAGGGAAGAGACCTAGACTCACACCAGTCAATGTAGGCACACCAAACCCTATAGTAAATGGAAGAAGAAAACTTCCTAGCCCTGATCATGGTGTTAACAGAGGCAGACAGCCCCTTTTCCATCAAGATGGAGGTTTCAGCAGGCAGGCCGTCAAAGCCAGTGTTTGTAAATTGGGATGGCGTTAATGTCCCTGAATGAGCAGGTCTGGAACCTTGGGCAGAGCGTACTGATCTACTGCCAGCTGCACTATGTCTGCGAACCACACTCTTCCTGACCACCTGGGAGCCACCAGGATTGCTGGCACCCCCTCCTGAGCTATCTTGCACAGAACCCTGCCCGACAGGGGGAATGGAGGAAAGACATACAGAAGCTGAAAATCCTGCCATGACATTGTCAGAGCATCTGTGGCCAAGGCCAGAGGATCCTGGGACAGGGAGACAAAGGCTGGGAGCTTGTGATTGGGACGGGACGCAAACAGATCCACATCTGGCTGACCCCAACGGTGACACAGAGAGTGAAACACCCTGTCGCTGAGGGACCATTCTCCCAGGCGAGAGGTCCCCCTGCTCAGAGAGTCTGCCTGCAGATTCTCCACCCCCGGAATGTACACAGCTGAAATGCAGGGAACATTGTCCTCCGCCCAGGACAGGATCAGAGACACTTACTTGAGGGCCCCCTTGCTCCGGGTCCCTCCCTGATGATTGATGTAGGCAACCGCTGTCTGGTTGTCCCAGCCTACCTAAACAGGCCAGCCCCGAAGGTGTTGGGTCAAGCGAGCCAGAACCAACCTGATCGCCCTCAATTCCAGAATGTTGATGGGTGTGTGGGCCTCCTGAGGGCCCCACCGCCCTTCGAACTGTAGGGACTACCAGAAGCCCCCCCAACCTGTCAGACTGGCATCCGTGGTGACCGTCTTCCAGCAGGGGGCCAGAAAGGATCTGCCCGCCAACAGGTTCCTGGAGTCCAGCCACCACGAGAGGGACCGTCTGGCTAGGGGGGGACAAAACAAGGACCTGGTCCAGGGACGCAGGATCCTTGTCCCACATTGACAAGAGGTGGAGTTGCAGAGGCCTCATGTGAAACTGGGCATAAGGGACCGCCTCGAAGCAGGACACCATCAGGCCCACCAGCTGCATCCCCTGCGTGATGGAGGGATGAGGGCAAGAGAGCAGGAACTGGACCTGCGCTAGCAGACTGTCCACCTTCTGCTGAGGAAGAAAGATCCTTGCCTGAACTGTATCCAGATTCATTCCCAGGAATGGCGTCACCAAGAAGGGAGACAGGGAAGACTTGGGATGGTTGATCACCCAGCCAAATTACTCGAGTGTAGACACTACTCGCTGAGTATCCAGCTCCGCCTGTTGGAGGGACTGAGAAGTGATGAGAATGTCATCCAAATAGGGCAGAACACGAATGACCTGAGCAGAGCCATCACTTCTGCCAGCACCTTAGTATACATCGTGGGAGCTGAAGTGAGACTGAAGGGCAATGCCACAAATTGGTAGTGCTGATCCTCCAGAGCGAATCTGAGGAATCTTTGATGACCTGGAAAGACAGGAATATGAAGGTAAGCATTTTGTCCACAGAAGTCATGAAGTCCCCTGAATGCAGGGAACTGATAACAGAGCGCAGAGTTTCCATGCGAAAACGCCTGCATCTGACAATTTGTTGAGGATCTTCAAGTCCAGGATGGGCCTGACTGACCCATCTCTTTTAGGCACAGTGAAAAGGTTGGAATAAAAACCCTTACCCCTTTCTCGTAAGGGGACCTGACAGATGACCCCCAGCTCCAGAAGGCTTTGCACCTCCAGAATCAGAGCCTGAGCTGACATAGGGTCCTGAGACATCCGGGATCTGATGAATCTTGGGGGCGGCCAGGCAGCAAACTCTAGCTTGTAGCCGGCGGACACTACCTCCTGAATCCACCGGTCTGAGACATGAATCCTACAGACGTGAGCAAAGTGCTGAAGCCGCCCCCCCACCCGGATGGGTGAGGGCGCCCCTTCATGCCTCAGGGGGCTTGGGGGAAGGCTTAGGCTTGGAGCCCCAGGAAGAGCCAGGGCGTCCACGTCCTCTGCCCCTTCCCCAGAAATCTCCCCGGGCCCCTGTAAAGGAAACCCCCTTCCCCAGTCTGGATCCACGGTAGGGGGAAGAAAAGGAGCCCGGGCCCCGAGACTGCCACCTGCGCTGGGGTAACCTGCCTCCCTTAGCAAACAGGTCCAGGTGGTCCCCAAATAGGTGTAGTCCTTTGAAGGGAAACCCAGCGAGAGCCTTCTTGGCAGCGTTGTCAGCTGCCCACTGGCGCAGCCAAACCGAGCGGCATATAGCCACCACCAAGGCAGAGGCTCTGCCACACATCCTAATGGTATCATCCAAGGCAGAGAGGACATAAGCAACAAATACCTCACAGCGCGAGAGTGCATTATACTCTTCACTAGACACATCATCAGGAGCACAGTCTAGGACACTTTTAAGCAGGGTCCTAATAGCCACAGCTGTAATGGCAGAGGCACAAACTGGGCGCAGCGGCGTCCCTACACAGGCAAAGGCATGGGACGCCAGCTGATCAATACGCCGGTCCTCACTATCCCTCAGAGTAGTAGAGTCAGGGGAATGCATGACAGAGGTGTTAGACAAACCCAGGATTGGGGCATCCACTTCTGGAGGGGATGACCAACGCTTTACCACATCAGCAGGAAAGGGATATCTCTTATCCCAACTCTTAGGGACTCCGGGAAGCCTGCTAGGATGCTCCCATTCCCTGAGCACGAGATTATTGAAATGAGATTGTTCAGGGAACTCTAAACGTGGCTTGGCACTATGAAACAATTCCCCCTGCTGCTTAGGAGCTGTGACAGGGGGAGAGATAGCAAGCACTTCAAAGTTCTGAGCCAAAAGCCTATCAGTATCATCTGGGGCCCAGGGATCAGAGCCAGAATCATCATAACCCTTGGGCGAGTCAGAGAACAATTCCCCTTCTTCCAGGGGAGTATAACCAGACAGCTCAAAGAACTCTTCAGCTTCCATAGGGAAAAGAGTGACATCAGGCGTCAAATGCCGCCTCTTAGCAGAGGCCTTACGCGCCATGGTATTAGCAAGCAACTTTTCAACACTAGCCAGTCTAGTAGACACATCAGGCTGAGATTCCCCACTGGTATGCAGCTCACGGGGAGTCAAATTTAAGCTTGCGGGAGTAGGCGAAGCCATACGAGGTGTAGGCCCAGCTGCTGGTAAACCAGGCTGCAGCGTAAGCACCTGCTGGGCACAAGGTACACAAACCCGCACATTGTCAACACTTGTAGGGGACACGCCACACGCCACACACAGCCGGGCTTGTCCCAAAGGAACCCCGAGCACATTATCATGAGAAGCCTCCATATGGTGATTATAGCGCACAATAGGCCGATAGGGATTTACGCTATAAAAGCAACCTGGAATGCCCCAATAGCCCGCTAGGGAAGTGGGAGGAATTAGCACACTAGGCCTCAAAAAGTTTAATAACTAAATAGAGGGGGTAGGGCCGGGAGAAACCAATTGAGTTTGACCCGCCTGTAAGACATAAACGAAAAAACCCCGTAAGTGACATGCATACATGACATTTGGTAAAATAAACAGCCCGTGAGGGCACTCACGGACCGCGGTAGGTAGGTAGCCAGCCACGCAGCACGAAGAGAAAGAAAAAATGGCGCCGAGTATAACTCAAGGGGCGGGCCGCGGAGACAGTGATGCGGAATGCACCATCCGCAGGCCCAACCCCCCGGAGAGCGCAAAGCCGCACCCGTGACAAGCAACCAATGATGGCGCAGCAGCGCCAGAGGTAATGTCGCAGAAGCACACGCGCCGGCGGCGGCATATTCAAAAATGTAACCAGTGCAACCAAAGTCTGTGCGGTGACAGAACTAAAGGCAAACCAAGCACCAAGCGAAGGAGGGCAGCGGCCACCTAATGTAGGGCCCACCGATAGACAGGGGCAAGGGGCAATAGCGCGGGAGGGGCATCCCATAAGGCTCACCATATGCATATATTGCCTACCCTTTGGTGGGGGATTGCGGTGGAGCAGCGCTCCTAGGCACCTGACAGCGGTGCTGCCTACCGTCACCCGCACCAGCGCAGCCAAAGCTGGGAGGCACATAAACAATGGAACGGGTGGGAATAGTCCTACAGGGCCACAGGCTAATAGCCCCGCTCACCTGCGAGAAGAGAGAGCCATCTTCTTGTCCTTCACAGTCCAGACTGCAGAGAAAATCTGGGGATTTGTGGGAGGTCCCGGGTATTTGAGGGGCCGGGAGGAGCCAATTTTGCGGTCTCTGCAGTCCAGCGCCATCTGGCGGAGTAATACCCAAGAGTAAAGAATCTTATCTGGAGCAGGACGTACTGTATACTAAGAATAATAGGTATGTGAAGGTAAGCATCCTTGATGTCTACAGAGGTCATGAAGTCCCCTGGGCGTAGGAAAGTCACAGCGGAGCGCAGAGTCTCCATGCGAAAGTGTCTGAATCTGACAAATTTGTTGAGGTGCTTTAAATCCAGGATGGGTCTGATGGAACCATCCTTTTTGGGAACAATGTAAACATTGGAATCATAGCCTTTGCCCCTTTCCCTCAAGGGCACCCGGCAGATGACACCCAGTTCCAGAAGGCCTTGGACAGCCTTACGCGGGCCAGAGCCAGCAAAATGTCTCTCAATGCTGGCCACCCGTGCAGCCAAATCAGGTTAAGACTCCCCACTGGTATGCACCTAACTAGGAGTCAGATGTAAGCGTGGGGGGGGGGTAGGCGAAGGGAGAACAGGCCCAGCCACCGGTAACCCAGACTGCAGCCAATCCCAAACCCAATCCTGGACTTACGGACCGCGATAGGGGGACGCCAGACACGCAGCACAGGAGCTCCAAAATGGTGCCTGCATATACCTCGAGGGGCGGGCCACGGAGAAGTGATGCGGAAAACGTCATCCGCCCCCTGAAGAGTGCGAAAACTCGCCCCCGTCACAAGGCCAGCCAATGACGGCGCAGCAGTGCCTGAGGCGATGTCGCTGCTGTCCGCGGAGCCGATTACAAGTGCGCGGCGGCGGCGGCAATAGCAAAACCAGTGCAACCAATGCAAAACACATAGCAAAACACATAGTAATATATACACCACCCCCCGGAGATCTAACCAGGGGGAGTGAAGGGGAAGCAGGGGACCTAAGAGGAGCATAAATGAGGGGACAGGGGGCGAGGGGCAAACGGCCGCAGGAGGGGCATCCCATAAGGCTCACCACGGACCTCTACCGCCTACCCTTTGGTGGGGGACTGCTGTAGGAGCAGCGCTCCTTAGCACCTAGCAGCGGTGCTGCCTACCATCACCTGACCAGCGCAGCCTAAGCTGGGAGGCAGTGAAAAGGAACGGGTGGGAATAGTCCTTCAGGGCCGCAGGCTAATAGCCCCGCTCACCTGCGAGTAGAAAGAGCCATCTTCTAGTAATCGCAGCCCAGACTGCAGAGAAGAACTGGGGAATTTGTGGGAGGTCCCTGGTATATATGGGGCCGGGAGGAGACACTTTTCTGTCTCTGTAGTCCAGCGCCATCTACTGGATGTATTACCCAAGAGTAATACCCAGGTACCCAGGAGTCCTTCTGGAACAGGACGTGCTGTATACTTTGAATATTGGAAGCACTGAAGGAGTCTTTTAATGATATCCTGGCTTGATCTTGAGCTGTATAAGGCTGGTGACATGCATTCATGTCATCTTTAAACTAGACTATAATAGGTTGTTATATTTAATAATAAGACAATTAAAGCGACACCAACTTTATATAAATAATTTTGTCCCTTGGCCCATTTCCCGAAGGTTTAGTTACTATAGGGTGTTAAAATAAAAATATTCCTCACCTGTTCCCCACAGCCAGCACTTTTCCTTTGAAAACTGCCGGGAGTGTGATGGGAACGCACTGGTTTCGGGGCCAGGTGAGTAAATGTTTTAATTTAAACAGCTTGCAGTGTTTTAGCACTGAGATGGGGGGGGGGGGGGGGCAAAGGATACGAGTTTATCTATGATTTTAGTGTCTCTTTTAGTTCTTGAAAAAATCCACCTTTCGCTTCATTCACAGTGAGGACAAGGGGCAAGTATATATTTTTTTTTAAATAAACAATTTGCATGGATAGACCATTTAAACAATATACACATTTTAGAGGAAAAAAATACATGATTTGTATATTTATATATAAACCTGGAAGAAGATTAAATTACAATAAAACTAACAGCATACAAATATTATGCCTCTTACTATTTTGACCAACTGGGTCTCTGCACAATGTTTTCCTGTTTTCATTACTGTTAGTGTTAAATCCAAGAGCTTCCAAGAGTTACATTGTTGTTGTTTTATTGCTGCTTTCCTTTTTGTTATGTAAAGTATTGTACGTACTGTACAGTAATAAAATACAGTCTTATTAAGAGGCATACCAAGGGTACCTATCAGGAGCTGTGTTGATTTTAACTAGAGATGAGCGAACTTTTGAAAAATTCGATTTGACTGATTCGCTGAATTTTCCGACAAAAATCGTTTCGACCCGAATTTATTCGCGACGAATCACGATTAAAATGGCTATTTCTGAGCCTCCTAGAGCCTCAATAGGGTTGTAAACCATTCTGTCTTGCTGTAACACGCATAGGACGCGTGCTGGGTTAGTGAAATAATACTGTAAATTATTATCACATGCAGATCGGAGGCATCGATAATAGAATCGCAAAGCGGCACAATTGCAGAGAGTTGAGGTGGCATCACTATGAGGGGCCCCTATAGTGCCTGAAAAACACACCCTGGAGCTGGCAGCAGCAGGAGCCCAAAAATTAGCTGAATCACACCCTGGAGTTGCAAGCAGCAGCTGCAGGAGCCCAAACATTGCTTTAAAGAGACACTGGAGTTGGCAGCAGAAGCCCAAAAATTGAATGAATCACACCCTGGAGTTGCAAGCAGAAGCAGCAGCAGGAGTCCAAGCATAGCTTTAAAGAGACACTGGATTTGGCTGCAGGAGCCCAAAAATTGGATGAATCATGAATCACACCCTGGAGTTGCAAGCAGCAGCAGCAGCCCAAACATAGCTTTAAAGAGACACTGGATTTGGCTGCAGGAGCCCCAAAATTGGATGAATCACACCCTGGAGTTGCAAGCAGCAGCAGCAGCAGGAGCACAAACATTGCTTTAAAGAGACACTGGAGTTGGCTGCAGGAGCCCAAATATTGGATGAATCACACCATGGAGTTGAAAGCAGCAGCAGCAGCCCAAACATAGCTTGAAAGAGACACTGGAGTTGGCAGCAGGAGCCCAAAAATTGGATGAAACACACCCTGGAGTTGCAAGCAGCAGCAGCAGCAGCAGGAGCCCAAACATAGCTTGAAAGAGACACTGGAGTTGGCAGCAGGAGCCCAAAAATTGGACGAATCACACCCTGGATTTGCAAGCAGCAGCAGCAGCCCAAACATAGCTTGAAAGACACACTGGAGTTGGCAGCAGGAGCCCAAAAATTGGATGAATCACATCCTGGAGTTGCAAGCAGCGGCAGCAGGAGCCCAAACATAGCTTGAAAGAGACACTGGATTTGGCTGCAGGAGCCCAAAAATTGGATGACTCACACCCTGGAGTTGCAAGCAGCAGCAGGAGCCCAAACATAGCTTGAAAGAGACACTGGAGTTGGCTTCAGGAGCCCAAAAATTGGATGAATCACACCCTGGAGTTGCAAGCAGCAGCAGCAGGAGCCCAAACATAGTTTGAAAGAGACACTGGAGTTGGCAGCAGGAACCCAAAAATTGGATGAATCACACCCTGGAGTTGCAAGCTGCAGCAGCAGCAGGAGCCCAAACATAGCTTGAAAGACACACTGGAGTTGGCAGCAGGAGCCCAAAAATTGGATGAATCACACCGTGGAGTTGCAAGCAGTAGCAGCAGGAGTCCAAAATTGCCAGAAAGACACACCCTGGAGTTGGCAGCAGCATGAAGAGAACATATACAGATTTTATATATACATATATCTTATCCGAAGAATATTTATAAAAAGTAAGAGTAACGTAAAGCATTTTCTCAATAATTACTTGTGGTCTGATGCGGAGGAATGTCTGTAACTGGAGAGCAGCGCCTTAAATCTGTTTTGCACGATACATATTTCTTTAGTGTTGGTCTGGCCCCATCATCAATCTACTGTAATGCATCAGGCATTGGTGGGTGGAAATCTTGGCTGATCCATGCCCGATTCATTTCCACGCAGGCCAGTCTCTCAAAAAAAAAAACATGGAGAGTGACAGATTGGTAACATATTAGTAACATAGTAACATATTAGTAACATAGTAACATATAAGGCCTCATTTCATCAAGCAGAGGTCTCTACAGAATAGGGGTGAGTGGCAGCAGGAGTCTCAGTTGAGAGGCCTGATCTTCCGGGATCAGCTAGCGGTCGTGTCTTGAACAGCAACCCATCTGCCGTCATCCATTGGTTAACACGATCATCCACTGCATCACAAGTGACATCTGACACCTCCAGTCAACTGTCTGTTGTATGTTATGCTTTGGGTTCAGCTCCACTATTCAGTCAGGACGATCTGATAATCAGAAAAATCAGCAGCAACTGGCCAGCCAAGAAGTGGAGGAGACACTTGCTGCTTCTTCCACTAGGCGGGCAAGTAGTAATAAGGAGAGTGTCGTAGGAGGAGGTGTTGCAAGCGTTTTGGCACCTTAAGCAGACACTGTTGAGAAAGCTGAGGAGGACATCAGTGAGTTTTGAGGGTACTTTTAAAGGCTTGGAGTGATGGAGAGTGACAGATTTAGCGGCCAGCATGGTGGCAGAAGGGGAAAGTATGGAGGCAAATGTGCTCGGGGTAGACCACTCGCGTGGCAGGCTATCTTCCCAGGAGGTAATGGAAGAGGGTCCCTGGAGTTGGCGGCGGCAGCAGCATCAGTGAATTAGTGCGGACTGTTGGTAGGAGAAATCAGCTACAAGCCCATGTTGCAGTTTTTCATCAAGCATCCGCAGGAGGTTAACATGGCTATGTGAAAGATGTGTAGGCAGAAGGTGAAGTGTGGCCAGGGTCCCAATGTTGGACCCACAGCCCTGCGTCAACATTTGCAGCGTCACCATAAAGCGGCCTGGGAGAGTTGGCTCCAAAGTGGTGGTCCAGCCTGCTGCATTACCCAGTGGCACACCGCTCTCTGTTCCAGCCAGCCAAGGCTCCACCACCTCCTGTGTGTCATACCCATCCTCTGTCGCTCCAGATGCTCCTCCTCCTCTTAATCCGAGTCAGTCATTCCGCCAGCAATCCATTGCCAAGCCATGTCCAAGAGACAACAGTATGTGCCCACTCCAATCCAACGTGCAGAAGCTAAATGTGTTCCTGTATAAGTTGCTGGTGCTGCAGTCCCTCCCTTTTTAGTTGGTGGACCTTTCAGAGAACTGATGGCTTGTGCCGAGCCGAGGTGGAGAGTCCCATGCTGTCATTTCTTTGCAAAGAAGGCAGTACCAGCCCTGTACAATTTTGTTGAACAGAAGGTGGGGCAGTCCTTGCCTGTCAGTGTGTACCAAAGTGCACAGCAGTGCCTACGTCTGGAGCTGAGACAATAAATATCCTTTTAGGACCACTGGGTGATTGTGGTTCCTGCACAACCACAAAAGCAACTTGGACAGGTCCCTCCGCTGTGGCCTCCACGCTCCTAAGCCTTTGTGCCTGTGACAGTGCACTTGCACTTAGCAATGGTGTCACAGAGAAAAGTGGCAAATTGTCAATTACATATTATTAATAGTTAACATTTATCTTATTTGAACATATTTATAATAATAACATATAATAACATATAACATAGCAACAATAACATATAACATAATAACAGTAACATATAAAATGTATCAACATTTTTATTTTGTTAATTTTGTATATTTTTTTTTTTTTAATATTTTGTATTTTTTTTAATATTTTGTATTTTTTAGAAATATATATATATATATATATATATATATATATATATATATATATATATATATATTTTTTTTTTTTTTACATTGCCTTTTAATATGTTGTTAATTTTTGTACAAATTTATTTTTTAATTTTTTAATTTTTTTTTGTTTTTTTCTAAATATTTATTTTTTCTTTTTTTTAATTTTTTTTTTTTTTTTTCCCAGTACCCTTCCAGCCTACCATGTGTGCAGGACACGGAGGTTTCATGCTGTTCTTCACATGGTTTACCTTGAGCAACAGAGTCACACATGGGAGGAACTGCTAAAAATGAGAACTCAATACATGAAATCATGGCTTACTCCACGAAAACTGCAAATGGGACCCATGGTGACTGACACTGGGAAGAACATCTTGTCTGCGCTGCGACAAGGAAGCCTAAGCCATGCGTCCTGCCGTGGCACACGTGTTCAATCAAGTTGTCAAGCATTTTCTGAAGTCTTCCCCCCATCCGAAAGACATCCTTACAATGGGAAGGAAACTTTGCATGCACTTCAGGCACTCCTACACCGCCAAGCACACCCTTCTTGAGCTTCAGCGTCTGAACGGTATCCCCCAACATAGTCTGATTTGCGATGTTTCCACCCGTTGGAATTCCACCCTCCATATGCAGGATCGACTATAGGAACAGAGGAAAGCCAGCACGGATTTCTTGATGATCCAAACGGATAGGGGGACTCCCCTGTGTAACTTCATGTAAACCAGTGGCAGCTCATATGTGACACCTGCCGTTTGCTCAGGCCCTTTGAGGAAGCTACTTTATTAGTCAGTCGCCAGGACTATGAGATGAACAATGAGATTCCACTGCTTCATGTACTACAACACATGTTGGAAACCATGGCTGGTCAGGGTACTAGAGACATGGTGCATTTCAGAGCCACATGTAGCCTTTGGGGGCTGAAGTGGAGGAGGAGGAGGGGGTGGGGCACAGCGAAGCACAGTTTAGGTTTGACAAAATGACCATTCTATCTAGTCATCTGACAGGAGAGGAGGAGCAGGAGCAGCCAGAGGAGCTAGAGGGTTGTGAGGAAGGCGAGACAGAGGACCCAGACACACTGTGGCAGTTTGCAGTGGAGATGGAGACAGATAGTCCCTCCGAGTCACTTGCACAAATGGCACGATGCATGCTCACGTGCTTGCATAGTGACCACAGAATTGTCTCCATTTTTCAGCGGGATGACTTATGGCTCTCCACCTTATTGGACCTTCGCTTCTGGCACAAAATGGGGGCATTTTTTACACCCACTGAGAGGGAGGACAAACTGACCTACTACAGAGACATCCTACGTAGTCAGTTGGGCAATGTTTATCTGCGCCATGGTCCATACTCTCTCAGGTCTGACTCGGGGGGATCTCTGGGCTCACCTTCCACTGCCATGGCTGCCGGGGGGGGGGGGTGGCAGGAGCAGCAGCTCCATCAGCAGCAGCCTCAGTCTTCAGTCGCTAATGAGTAGCTTTCTACACCCGCATAGTGAGTCTACTCATGAGCAGCAGGAAGACCTGGAGCAGGACCTGAACCAGCAGGTAATTTCATACCTTGACATGACCATGCCAACACACCTTGAGGATCCGCTGGACTTCTGGGAAGCCAAACTTGACTTGTGGCCGCAACTAGCAGAGTTTGCCCTGGAAAAGCTGTCCTGCCCGGCCAGTAGTTGATTTAGATGGCAACTGGGCTGCTCTATATAATGCAGCAAAATGGAAAATTTACCTCACCATATAAGCTATTGCCCCTCAGATTTACACAGGGCCTGCTCTATATAATGCTGCAAAATGGCAAATTTACCTCACAGTATAAGCTATTGCCCCTCAGATTTACACAGGGCCTGCTCTATATAATGCTGCAAAATGGCAAATTTACCTCACAGTATAAGCTATTGCCCCTCAGATGTACACAGGGGCTACTCTATATTATGCTGCAAAATGGCAAATTTACCTCACAATATAAGCTATTGCCCCTCAGATTTACACAGGGCCTGCTCTATAATGCGGCAAAATGGCAAATTTACCTCACAGTATAAGCTATTGCCCCTTAGATTTACACAGCGGCTGCTCTATATAATGCTGCAAAATGGCAAATTTACCTCACAGTATAAGCTATTGCCCCTCAGATTGACACAGGAGCTGCTCTATATAATGCTACAAAACCAAGAGCGGATTTAACTCACACAATATAACCTATTTCTCAGGTTTATATAGGGACTGCTCTATGTAGTGGTGCAAAACCATGAATTTACCTGCAATATAAACTATTGCTGCTCCATATAATGGTGCAAAACAGAGCAAATGTATTGTCCAATATAAACTATTGCTGCTCTGATTTACACAGGAGGGCCACTCTAAAGAATGGTGCAACATGGCGAATTTAGCTCACAATATAACATAGATTGCAAAATGAGATTTTCAGACAGGGCCTGCTCTATAAAATGGCAATTTTACCTCACAATATAAACTATTGCTCCTCAGATTTACACAGGGATTTAGGTTGATATATATAATAGTGCAAAACAGCGAATTTACCTCACAATACTGTATAAACTATTGCTCCTCAGATTTAAACAGTGGGCTTCTCTATATAATGGTGCAAAATGGTGAATTTACCTCACTATATAATCTATTACAGCTCTATATAAAAAAAAAATGAATAAAAAAAAGGGCCTGTAGAAGCTTATTTAGTATGACAGATAGGGTGACATGTGCTGGTTTGGGATGCCCATGTGGGCTAGTGTTTTGACAGCAGGACAAAAACCAATTCAAAATGCAATAGCTTAATAAAACTGAGGCTGAACAAGCTTATTTAGTATAAAAGATAGGGTGACATGCTGGTTTGGGATGCTCATGTGGGCTGGTGTTTTGAATGCAGGACAAAAACCAATTCAAAATGCAATACTTTGATTAAGCTGAGGAAGGATCAACAAGCGTATTTAGTATAACAGATAGGCTGCCTAAAGCAGGTTTGGGATGCCCTGCGGCCTGGTGTTTTTTTTTTGTTAAAGGCAGACCAAAAACCAATTCAAAATGCAATACTTTGATTAAGCTGAGGAAGGATCAACAAGCGTATTTAGTATAACAGATAGGCTGCCAAGTGCAGGTTTGGGATGCCCTGTGGCCTGGTGTTTTTTTTGTTAAAGGCAGACCAAAAACCAGTTCAAAATGCAATACTTTGATTAAGCTGAGGAAGGATCAGCAAGCGTATTTAGTATAACAGATAGGCTGCCAAGTGCAGGTTTGTGATGCCCTGCGGCCTGGTGTTTTTTTGTTCAAGGCAGACCAAAAACCAATTCAAAATGCAATACTTTGATTAAGCTGAGGAAGGATCAACAAGCGTATTTAGTATAACAGATAGGCTGCCTAATGCAGGTTTGGGATGCCCTGCGGCCTGGTGTTTTTTTTGTTAAAGGCAGACCAAAAACCAATTCAAAATGCAATACTTTGATTAAGCTGAGGAAGGATCAACAAGCGTATTTAGTATAACAGATAGGCTGCCTAATGCAGGTTTGGGATGCCCTGCGGCCTGGTGTTTTTTTTGTTAAAGGCAGACCAAAAACCAATTCAAAATGCAATACTTTGATTAAGCTGAGGAAGGATCAACAAGCGTATTTAGTATAACAGATAGGCTGCCTAATGCAGGTTTGGGATGCCCTGCGGCCTGGTGTTTTTTTGTTCAAGGCAGACCAAAAACCAATTCAAAATGCAATACTTTGATTAAGCTGAGGAAGGATCAACAAGCGTATTTAGTATAACAGATAGGCTGCCTAATGCAGGTTTGGGATGCCCTGCGGCCTGGTGTTTTTTTTGTTAAAGGCAGACCAAAAACCAATTCAAAATGCAATACTTTGATTAAGCTGAGGAAGGATCAACAAGCGTATTTAGTATAACAGATAGGCTGCCTAATGCAGGTTTGGGATGCCCTGCGGCCTGGTGTTTTTTGTTAAAGGCAGACCAAAAACCAATTCAAAATGCAATACTTTGATTAAGCTGAGGAAGGATCAACAAGCGTATTTAGTATAACAGATAGGCTGCCTAATGCAGGTTTGGGATGCCCTGCGGCCTGGTGTTCTTTTTGTTAAAGGCAGACCAAAAACCAATTCAAAATGCAATACTTTGATTAAGCTGAGGAAGGATCAACAAGCGTATTTAGTATAACAGATAGGCTGCCTAATGCAGGTTTGGGATGCCCTGCGGCCTGGTGTTTTTTTTGTTAAAGGCAGACCAAAAACCAATTCAAAATGCAATACTTTGATTAAGCTGAGGAAGGATCAACAAGCGTATTTAGTATAACAGATAGGCTGCCTAATGCAGGTTTGGGATGCCCTGCGGCCTGGTGTTTTTTTGTTAAAGGCAGACCAAAAACCAATTCAAAATGCAATACTTTGATTAAGCTGAGGAAGGATCAACAAGCGTATTTAGTATAACAGATAGGCTGCCTAATGCAGGTTTGGGATGCCCTGCGGCCTGGTGTTCTTTTTGTTAAAGGCAGACCAAAAACCAATTCAAAATGCAATACTTTGATTAAGCTGAGGAAGGATCAACAAGCGTATTTAGTATAACAGATAGGCTGCCTAATGCAGGTTTGGGATGCCCTGCGGCCTGGTGTTTTTTTGTTAAAGGCAGACCAAAAACCAATTCAAAATGCAATACTTTGATTTAGCTGAGGAAGGATGAACAAGCGTATTTAGTATAACAGATAGGCTGCCAAGTCCAGGTTTGGGATGCCCTGCGGCCTGGTGTTTTTTTTTGTTAAAGGCAGACCAAAAACCAATTCAAAATGCAATACTTTGATTAAGCTGAGGAAGGATCAACAAGCGTATTTAGTATAACAGATAGGCTGCCTAATGCAGGTTTGGGATGCCCTGCGGCCTGGTGTTTTTTTGTTAAAGGCAGACCAAAAACCAATTCAAAATGCAATACTTTGATTAAGCTGAGGAAGGATCAACAAGCGTATTTAGTATAACAGATTGGCTGCCTAATGCAGGTTTGGGATGCCCTGCGGCCTGGTGTTTTTTTGTTAAAGGCAGACCAAAAACCAATTCAAAATGCAATACTTTGATTTAGCTGAGGAAGGATGAACAAGCGTATTTAGTATAACAGATAGGCTGCCAAGTCCAGGTTTGGGATGCCCTGCGGCCTGGTGTTTTTTTTTGTTAAAGGCAGACCAAAAACCAATTCAAAATGCAATACTTTGATTAAGCTGAGGAAGGATCAACAAGCGTATTTAGTATAACAGATAGGCTGCCTAATGCAGGTTTGGGATGCCCTGCGGCCTGGTGTTTTTTTTGTTAAAGGCAGACCAAAAAACAATTCAAAATGCAATACTTTGATTAAGCTGAGGAAGGATCAACAAGCGTATTTAGTATAACAGATAGGCTGCCTAATGTAGGTTTGGGATGCCCTGCGGCCTGGTGTTTTTTTTGTTAAAGGCAGACCAAAAACCAATTCAAAATGCAATACTTTGATTTAGCTGAGGAAGGATCAACAAGCGTATTTAGTATAACAGATAGGCTGCCAAGTGCAGGTTTGGGATGCCCTGCGGCCTGGTGTTTTTTTTGTTAAAGGCAGACCAAAAACCAGTTCAAAATGCAATATTTTAATTAAGCAGAGGAAGGACCAACAAGCGTATTTAGTATAACAGATAGGCTGCCAAGTGCAGGTTTGGGATGCCCTGCGGCCTGGTGTTTTTTTTGTTAAAGGCAGACAAAAAAACAATTCAAAATACAATATTATACAATATAGGGAAATTCGGATTCGCTCAGAATCGAATTTTCCATGAAATTCGGTACGAATCCGGGTTCGTCCGGATCGATTCGCTCATCCCTAATTTTAACCAAAAAGCTATATTTGTAGCTTTTTTGGCAACAGAATGGTTACTCTATATATGAAGTTTCTATAGTTATGTAAATGAACGTGATACTGCAGGAAATGGTAAATGTTACAGCATTGTGTCGGGCTACATTTAGCACTGTCCTAAACTGTTTTCCGTTTTTAAATTGAAGCAGAGATGGCTGAGATATTGGGGTTTACATGTTCAGACAATGACATTCTCTTTTCCATCCTGTCTCCTAATCAGTTCAGAGCGAGCCAGGATTGTTGGTCCCTCCTTCCCTCGGCCTGCCCCTCTCTCTGCCTCCACCTCCAAATTCATCACTTTGCTGATTATTATGCAGCATCACAAATCCAAGTGCCATGCCCACTTTTTCAGAAGAGAAAACTTGAGGATAAAGTGTAAACCTCGATATCTCTGCCATTTCTTCTTCAATTTAAAAACGGAAAACAGTTTAGGACAGTGCCAAATGTAGCCAGAGGAAATGGTGTAACCTTTGACTGCAGCAGCACTTTAAGGTGCCGGGGGTGAGAGCAAATCAGTGGGTGAGTCACAGAATGGATTTTCATGAGAATTTGGAGGAATTTGTGCATTATCCAATTTGCGGAACATGCTTTATCCTTTGATATGTACAATAGTGCCACTGGGACATTTAATTATGAACAATCTACATTCACGGCACCTGTTCATATAAAATGGCCAGTTTTTAATTATCAAGCAGGAACTAACTTTTAAATTAAGCAGCTAATGACCTAATGATGACTGATAACAAAGAAGCAATTTCCCAGTTAAACACAATCCAAGTGAAATTTTACCACCAAGTTTACTTTATTATTTAGGAAGTCAAGCTATGAAATATCTGTTTGCTGCTGATTGAGAGCAGCATGCGGGAGCTATATCCGTGAGGTATAGCTACTGTCTGCTCTGGGACTAGGTGACTGCTTAAAGGATATTATATTATAGGATTATTTGAAGATTAAAATCTCCCCAGGAAAAGCTATTTTAACTTTACAAGCCAAGTTTTCATTTATTTCAGCAGCTGATTGATCTACATTTTGGATGATTATAAAAATACATATTTGCTACTGCAAAGTAAATATTTAGTTGTTCATATTAAACTTGTTGGGTTAGTTTAGTTATTCTACTAGCTTAAATGGCAAGGCCATTCAGTCACATCGTCATTTCTGTTTTGGATAGTTTGGGAAGCCAAAACAACGCCACCCCCCAAAGTGAGTGTCATCCTCTAAATTATAACATATCTAATCTCAAACATGTGGTATGGAATAGGTTAAACACATGAATAAAGAAATGAATAAACCCCACCTATAAGACCATATGCAAATCCAACCATTAAGGCCAAATGGCAAAGGGAAAACAGTTTATTCAAATGCAGATGAAGTAATATGACTAAGAGGCCGATTCATTAATAGCGGCAGGTAGCGACAGTTGAGCGACTGTAGCAGTATTTTCACAGTGCCCGCTAGTAGTCGCTGTGCTTGGCCATTGTTCGGTTGTTGATAACGACTGAGTCGGTGTGCAGTAATGTTGAATACGGGGTGACGAGTCGCTATTTGACAGGTTCCGCGATGTATGGGTGCGCATGATAGCGACTGGTCAGAGCGACCGACTCCCACCACATTCATAAAAAAATCACGCTTAAAAAATTATCGCGCTGTGAAATGCATGTTTAAACCCCAGAGCGCTGGCGGCGATGTGTTAAAAGTAGTTTTTTTAACCCCCAAACCACCATATTTTTGGAAACCAAAAATGTTGAAAGAATTTAGTAATATGAATATAATAATATCAGACCTGTAATATCAATTCTGCACAATTTTTTTTTTTTTTACCTTAAAAAAATTAACTAACATGGCAGAAGTGGTCACAGAATTTTTCACATTTAAAAAAAAAAAAAAAAAAAAAAAAACATTAATAACAATTAATTATGAATATTTAAAGATTGTTCCATTGAAATGCATTGGAGAGCGCCAGGTAGCGAGAGGTCATACCTGTCGCTGTTCAAGGTCGGACGCTGGCGCTGTGGGCTGAGGCTGGAATAATGATGAATGAGTGGCTATCTGGCGCTATCTCAGTCGCTAAGCAGGATCGGCTTGATAAATGTGTGATTGTGGTGGGGAGCCAGCGTTCTCGTGGCGGGGCCCGTCATTACCGGCCGCTCACCAGTCGCTACTGTAATGTCCCAGACTGGGAGTATAAACAAGGCTACGGGTAACGTAGTAACTACTAGTCTGAGTTAGTATGACATAACGCACTAAATCCATAGTCAAACCTCTTCTCATCTAGTTTCCCTACTGAGCTGTATATAGGAAGGATTCCCTTTGGTTAGAAACAGCACCATCTAGTGGTGAAAAGGGTGTTACTACTGTTATTTTCCTACCTAGTACATATCTGCAAATTCATTGGTTACAATGTATTCTGCCTGTGATAGGCTAATGCTTGATCATGCGTCACTTCTGCCACTCACCAGACTAACCAATGGTGAACCAGAAGGTTGAGCTACCCCTCCCACTGACCACCTTAAGTGGTGTCTGCTGGGAATCTTCCGGGTCAGTCCTAGTCAGGAGGTCCTCCTGGTTAGACCTGCACGACCTGTGTTTCCCCAGTATAGGCCCTAAAGCTTATCCTGCCTCACTACAGCCTGCATCCTATTGCCAGAGATTTGTACAGGATCTATAGCCTCTTCAGCGAGACATATATATTGAAAAGCAACGTCTGCTGCAGTGTGAGTCAAGATAGAGGGATACCCCGGACTCTCACTAACCTCCTGGCTTCCATGTCAGTGACCTCTCGTAGTCCCCTTGGTCTCCAGTTTGGGCGACTCGTACAAAATCTTCAAGTCTCAGTCTCAAGTTCCATACCTGTACCCTCCGGCTGGAGATAACCTCAGGATAAGGTCTGTAATCTTCAATCTCAAGTCTGTCTACTTCCTCTCATCTCATCTAATCTAGTTAAATCTCCATCTAAAAGCATAGACTCTTTCGACTACCTACCAAGCTACAGCATTATCAAGCATTAGTCCTAAACCAGAACTGTTTCCTGCTAACCCAAATCCTGACTGCTGTCAGTGGAAACTGTCGTGTGTACTCTACTCCCGTTCCAGCAATAAAAGCTAACGTTGCCTTTGAACCTGGCTATTGGTTCTTTACTGGTAACCTGTGTGAGGAAGGCAACGGGAACATTAAAAAACACCGCCTACGGGGCCACACTGGGGTCAGGTCCATAGAACCTTCGTGTCAAGCCTTACCACTCGTGACAACCATCTCCCTGCCCTAGGAGGTACTATCCCATCCTTTAAGCCCACTACACTACCTGTTGCTAATCCTTCATAAATAAGGGCCAAAGGATTTAACGCTGTCCATAACTAAAGTAGAAAGTTTTGACTGATGTTTTTCTTCATTTAGCAACACCTATACAATCTGTATCTTAAATATAATTATTACATATTTTCTTGAGTCCCCTGCTCACTGATACCCATGAAAATACAAACCTGGAGATAAGCAGGTGAAAGCCATATCAGCTCTCTCCTGGAACAGTAAACATGCAACACTTTTTTTCTTCTCTATAGCCTGTATGATGGCAAATAAATTCTGAGCACCATCCTTAATTAGTCTCAATTTGTGGAGGAGAGCTGGACAGGTGTCATCATATTGTGCAAACAATTAATGTAATGATGAAAGGCTCTTGAAAACATTCATTTTCACACTCCCGACTTTTCTATGGTGGTAACAACAACATTGTCAAATACACCCAGCACAGAGGGATTTGTTTCATGAGGTGGGTTCATTTTAGAGATCACGGCTCTGAACAATCTTGTCAGGTGAAAGTATTGGTTTATTGGTTTAAATGGGAACAATAGGAAATATCAGAACTGTTACAGTTTATCACCTAGCATGTAGGATAGGTAAAATATGCATGTAGGGAGAGTAGAGGTATAGAAAGGCAAACAAGAAGATAAAGCAGCCCATGAAAGTACAGTGAATAGGCCCTTTTTACACAGGACTGTGGAGCCTGGGGTCAGAGCTAGTTTGGAGTTTTGGAGTTGGTAGAAATGTTCGGTCTTCGACTCCTTCTCTTACTAAAATTGTATAATGAATGTAACTTTTATAGGAAGTTTAGAAATGTTCTTCATTTACATTTCAAATACATTTATTTACTGTTCTATCAATCTAAGGGCCTTGATTAGAAGAATCAGTGATAAGCAGAAGCAGGGTGTTCTAGTGAGTTCTCCATTCTCCCCTGTCCCTTATATTAGTTATCGTTAAGCTGCCCTAAACTGCAAGTAAGAATTGTGGAGGACAAAAGGTGGGTATATACTATTTTATGTTATTGCCTTGGCAGGAACCTCAAGTTATATGTTCAGAAATATTTTTCCATTAAATAGGCTTTATGTTCTATCTATGTAGACTGATTACATTTATAAAAGCCTGATGTGACCAGTTTACTACAGTTGATGTGTTATTAATAATAATTGGCCCTTTATGAAGAACGGATCCTGATAGAATAGAGGAGTCGGAGTCAGCCCTGTGTTTGCAACTGTACGCTGCGTTTTGCAAACTGCTGCATACAGTGCAAACACAACACAGCCCATAGAAGCCTATGCTCACTGCAGGTAAAACGCATATAATTTGCGTTACATACAGTGCATTGCAATGCAGTAAAATGCCCAAATCACCATCACCGCTGGTCATATCCACACAGTTCCAGTGCCATTGTCACAGGACCCTGCACCTGCTGCAATCACCTTCTTCGGGTCCTTCAAATGTTGCGGGGCTACTGAAAGCTCCAGACCAGAGGAAAGTACCAGGTCCCATCGCCTCCTGCTGCCGCCATTGCCAGTCTTATTAATGTGGTGGAAAAGCATGATGTGAACGTAGCCTAAGAAAAAGCATTGGGCCTTGAGTGTCCCAGGGGGTTTGTCCCCAAATTACAATGTGTAAGCTCTGTGGAAATCTAATGAAATAAGATTCAATTCAGCAGACATAGATAAAAACAGTTTTGGTTGTAAAAAAACTGACTATTTAAAGGGACTCTAAACCCCCAAGCAGCTCACCTGAAGTCTGTCCCAGGTGCATCTCCATTTCCTGCAATGCTTGGTAGAAGCCGAAGCAGGTCTCCAAAATGTGCCTTCCTTTATATTAATTCCTCCAGGACCATGCACAAAAATGGTCTAATATCTGCTCTGTCTCTTGGTGGTCTCAAGCCAAGCCACAGTAGTGCCACAGCTGTCACTGACCACAGCAGTGTTTGCTCATGACATCATGAACTTCCCAGCCGCTCCCCGGGAATGGTGGTTAGGACCACCTACTCTCCGGGCATATGTACACTCACTGCTTGTGTTTGTCTTACTGAACAGATGTGTTAAATGAAGAGGAAAACTTCCCATGCTTGCACAAGTATATAGTGGCCATATATGCACATGAAATAAATCACAAGTGCTTTTCCAGAGGCACTACTGAATGAACACTGGGCAGCAGGTGCTTCTGCACCTCCACTGCCTGGGAATGGGTGTATCCAGGCCGGAAGAGAGAATTGCCGTTTTTTTTTTAAATAAAATCTGTAGCAGAAATGTAAATTTCACTTTGCATGCTTTTCTTACTGATAGAATGCTGGCAATTGCGATTCTGGATTTTATGTTAAAGTGGACCGACACCCAGGATTTTCACTCTCCTGGGTTTTGGTCCACTTCCGCGGGGTACTCTAATCGGGGGTGCCCTGCTGCGTGAAACCCCCCCCGATCGCCCTAAATAACTCACCTCACCCCGCTTCTACGCGAGCACTCGTCCAATCAGAGCGCTCAGAGCTGCTGTGGTATGCACATACAAGCGACGGACAACCACAGCGGCTCTGAGCTCGCTGGAGGCCGTGTCTCACGCTTCTTTCTAACAGGGAGCGCGCCCGCGCCGGCCATTCACAAACGGCCGGCGCGGGTGTGCGCCCTGCTAGAAGGAAGCGCGAGATGCGGCTGTGGCCTGCGCATGCGCCGTTGGAACGGGGATAAGGTAAGGTTTCTGGGCGTCCTGGGGGGTTTCACCCCGTGGGGCATCCCGATTTCGGATGCCCCGCGGGGAGGGATCTGATCGGCCCGGGAATCCTATAGATTCCCAGGCCGATCCCCCCTGAGTGTTGGTCCACTTTAAGAAATGTGAAGAGCATTGTTTAAACCTGTTCAGGAAAGGGTTAAACAGTTGTCCAAGAGTAGTAAAGTATTGTCAAAACAGTGCTGAATGGCCCAAATGTTTATATTTGTAGATTTCACTTGTATTTTATTCTCTTTTGACTATTTTATTCCACTAGTGATAAGTGAAAGAAATGTGAAGAAAATACAGCGTGTAGTATTTTTTGCTTTTTTGTTTTACTGACAAATTTTTGTTACAATCATACGTTATAAACCCATAGAGTGGTTATTTGATTGTGACCTGTATGTAGGACATATTAAAAATCCTGGTTTTACTTTAAAGTGGACCAACACCCAGGGAGGATCGGCCCGGGAATCTATAAGATTCCCGGACCGATCAGATCCCTCCCCGAGGGGCATCCGAAATCGGGATGTCCCGCAGGGAGGAACCCCCCAGGAGGCCCACAAACCTTACCTCAGCCCCGTTTCATCGGCGCATGCGCGTGCACCCGCGCCGGCCGTTTGTGAATGGCCGGCGCAGGCGTGCTTCCCTCTAACAGACGCGGTCTCCAGCGCTCAGAGCCGCTGAGCTGCTATGCGCGTCCAAGCGGCCTTGGACGCGCATACCACAGCGCCTCTGAGCGCTGTGATTGGCTGGAGCGGTCACGTGGGAGCGTGGTGAGGTGAGTGTTTCTGGGCTTTCGGGGGGGTTTCAGACAGCGGGGCACCCCCGATTGGGTGTTGGTCCACTTTAAGGAAAATGTATTGAAATAACAAAATAAATGCTCTTTGAATTTCCTGAACAAGCCCGAGGTTAGGGTTAACCCTTTTGTTGCCAAGCACGTAACACCTACGTGCTGGCTTGGCTGGGCCTTAAGTGCCAAGCCCGTAGGTGTTACGTGCTTGACTTTCCTCGCTTCTAGTTTAAAAAATAAAAATCAAAAATACTCACCTGACCCCTTGTTGGATCCGGCCGGGTCTCCTCTTTAATTTGGTGCCATCCGATCCCCCGTGGGGGGTCGGATGGCTCCAGGAGAGCCCCCGGAATAGGCCGCCCCCCCCCCCCGCTTCTGCAGCAGCAGCTGCTAACTGTAAAAAAAAATAAAAAATAAAAATGACATTCACTTACCTGTGTGTGCGCTGGCTCCCGCTGTCCCTCCTCTTCACCTGGGGGGCCTCCGATCCCCCCCCCAGGACTTACCGATCTTCAGGAGAGAGCCTGGGAGGCTCTCTCCTCTCTTCTTCACGATGGTGGCCGCCATCTTGCCTCTAAGCCCCGCCCCCTTGGGGGCGGGGCTTATGACGTCATCCCGGTCCCGATCACCGGCTTCAGCTTTCTCAGCTTCTCAGATGCCGGTGATCGGTGCCCTGGAAGGAGGTGACAGGAGATCCTCTGATCTCCTGCCTTCTCCTTCTCTGGATGCCGATCACAGGCATCTGTCAGCTGAGCGGCGAGGGACAAGAGCTTGCAATCGAAGGTAAGTACAGTTAAAAAAATTTTTTTTTTTTTGAATAAAATACTTTTTATTATTGTGTGGTGTTTTTTTTAACAGTTAACCCTTTGTGAGCTGGTAAGGGGTCCATGAGACCCCTTATACCAGTTCACAAGGCTGGGGGGGGGGCAAGTCACCTGCCCTAGCGGGTGGCTTGCCATTAACCCCCGCACCCCCATTACCTGCCTCCCCAAAGGCCAGGGGGGGGCAGAAGAGCCCGGGCCCACATAGGCTATGTGGGCTCGTAGGCTGCAGGGTGGGGGGGCCACCAAAGCTGGCCCCCCCACTCTGTGCCTACAAGCCCCCATAGCTGGTCCCGGGCTGGTTACTTTGGGTAAGGGGGACCCCACGTCATTTTTTTTTTTGGATTTTTAAGGGTTTTTAACCCTTAAAAATCCAAAAAAAAATGGGGTCCCCCTCCCCGGGAAGGGGGACCCTATGTCATTTTTTTTTTTTAATTAACCATTTGTCATCCAGCAGCTATAAAAGGCTTCTGGGCAGGAAAGGGTGTCTACCTATACATATGTGGTATCGCTGTAACCGGGAGAAATTGGGGTTTCTCACGCAATAAGATTTTATTGACAAACTTACATTTTTTATTACAAAAAAACTCTACAAATTGTAAAAAAATATATATTTTTTAATTTTTTTCACACATTTCACCCAAAAATGTTGAGAATACACCTAAAAAATACAAACAAGACATTTCATGTTAAAGCCCAGACTCTGTTGAAAAAAACAATATATAATTTTCCTGGGAAATCCCTGGAAATCCTTTCAAAAATGACAGTTGAACATGTGTAGCGCGAAACAGTGAAACTCAGTCTGGCAACAGGGAGTGGCAAATGCTGCAGGTAGGCTGGCAGCGAAAGGGTTAAATTACCTCTTCTGGTAAAAAGGAGAAGATACCTTCTTTATTACCACCTCCCTTTAAGCAATTTCATATAACAAAATAAAAAACATGTTAATTTTGATCATGGTCATTTCAAGTACAGCTAAATCGAATTTGTCCGGCCTTGTGTTTAATACACAAAGCTTTTTGTCATTGCAAGGTAGATGCAGTATAACTCATCTTTCGTAAACCTTTATTGCCCTGCTGTCATTGTCAAATCTCTTTAATAACATTTTTTTCAATACATTTTATAACGTCCTTCAAAAACGTTCATTTTTTGGTCTAAAGAGAGTGTGTGATACATGGCAATTTATTCCCTTTGATTATTTTGAACTTCATCTTTAATGATGAATACTGCTTCTTAAGGATTAAAGTAATACAGCAGGAAAAGGTAATTGTTACCCATTATGTCAGCTGTTGCCACTGTCCTAAACTGTTTTCCGTTTTTGAAATAAAAACAGAAATGGCTGAGATATGGAGGTTTACAGGTTCAGCCAATGACATTCTCTTTTTCACCGTGTCCCCCCAATCAGCTCAGCAGAGCAGGACAGGATTGCTGTCCCCTCCCTCCTCCTCCACCTCCTCCTCTGTCTCCTCCTCCAGATTCACATTGCACAGCCAGGTTCTCTTATGCAAGTTCTGAGAATCTTGCAGACGCTGCCTATTATGCTGATTATTATGCAGCATCGCAGATCCAAGGACCACGCCTGCTTTTTCAGAACAGAAGTTGTGAGGTGAAACTGTAAACCCCGATATCTCAGCCATTTTATTCTTCCATTTAAAAACAGAAAACAGCTTAGGACAGTGCCAAATGTAGCCCGATGCAATGGTGTAATAATTATCTTTGGCTGCAGTATCACTTTAAGGTAGAAGGTTATGACTGCACTGTTAAAACCTGTATGACTGTGATGTTCTTTGCCAATGGTTCCCTTCACCACCTGCTGTTCTTTCTTTTTGCAGTTCTTCTTTCATCTTGTTTTTATTCCATTTGTACAAGAGTTTTATCTAAATGTCCTCCATGCTTAATAAGTAACATGGGCAGATCAAACCTTTTATTTGTCAAAGGAACATCAAACTGTTATTTTATGATTGTATAATACTTTAACGAGCATCAAATCTATTTCATCACTTGTATGAGAATTTCAGCTGTTGTGGTTCTTACCATGATTGTAGTTTCTGCATGGTAAATCATTTGTAGATCTAAATAGAAGATTAAATTAAAAATATGCATACATGTGCTAGATAGCAAGAATATGGCCTGCTTTTATACTGCTTATATACCCTGTGCAGAAAAGAATATTCCAGTCTAAGGTTGCCAGTCCTGATCAAGCTTCCTCTTGGCCCCTACCCCTGGTCCATTCTTCTTCAATCCAGTAGAGGCTGGCTCCTTAAATAGAAAGTCCAGGCATTCCGTAACACTGCACCCACCCTTCCCTCACCATGTGCTATGCCTGATTTGGGCAATAACATAAAAAAAAACTTACTTATCCTAATTCATAAGCTTTCAATGGCTTGTAAATGATAAAAACCTGGCTAGATGCCCTGCATAAATATCCAAATTTAATAAAACAATCTCAGATGAATGTTGGAGGTGTAATAAGGAACCTAGAACCATGATAAATTTATGGTGGGGTTGTCATGTGATCAAGGCCTTTTGGGACAAGATTCTTCACAAGCCACTATTCTAATCATTGACTGGGTCCAGGTTTTTGATCATTTGGAGAATAGAGGAGGTAGTGGCAGCACATGCGCAAAATATTTCAAGGGCAGGGTGGTATACATCCAGGAGCTCATTGACCTTATATGAGCATTCAGTCATAGGATCAATTTCCCATCTGACGGAAATGGCCGGCCTGCATGGCACACACCTTTAGTTGATTTCTTTTTTTGACTATACATTTGTATACTACATGCACAAAGATCTAATGAGAGACTTCTGTAGTCAAGGGAACATCTTGGTATATAATACAGAAAATACGTAGTCCCAACTGTATAGCTGTAGCTGTATAGCTGTAATCCAGCACACTTTGGCATTACAAGATAAAATGCTCTATTTCAATTTTATTCAATAGATATTTCATGTAACATGTATTATCCAAACTGGGGCCTTAAAGAGGAACATTGTAAGTCTGGGGAGTTAATAAAAACTCCCCAAACCTAGCTTTCATGGCTCCCTGCCCCTCCGGTTGAGCATTTGATTAATAAAAACTTACCTCTCTGGTCACATTGCGCTCGGCAACCATCCACACTCTCGACGACTTCCACAGGGCAACTCCATCTTGGAAGCCTTTGGCTTCCCGTGAGACAATGAATAAAAAGTAGTGGTGGGGTCATACTATTGTGGTGCACCAAGGTTGGTTGTTCTGGGTCTGGATATTATAGGACCTAGTTCCACACACTGCAATCTATCTGTGAGAAAGTTTGAAATCCAACCAATTTCATGGTACTCCAATGTCCTGCAGTTTTCTATAGAGTATGTTGGCAAACTGTATTGAAGGCTGAAGAAAAGTCTACAAATAACATCCGGACATAAGTGTTTGGGTTGTCTGTATCTTCCAGCGCATATTGAAGAGCCAATTTGACAGTATCCTTTTTCACGACAGGAAAATTTATGAGGATCCCAAAACTCTCGAGTGATCTTTTTCAGGTTGTCCATCACCACCCACTCAAAGACCTAGCAGGGCTCTAAAGTTTGCCCTTTTTTTAATTTTATTCCTCCAGGACCATGCAAAAAAGTGATCCTACAGCCACTTTGTGCCTTGGTGTTCTCAGTGTAAGGGAGCTCAACAAGCCAAAGTGGTCCCACAGCTGTCTCTGACCACAACACAGCATGTTTAAGACTAATAAAGCTGCACAATGACACACCCTTTCAAGATCAGCCACAAACCCAAATACTGAAGAAATGAAATGGATTTCACCTAGAAACTGCCGCCCACTTTGAAGGACAGTTCTTTACTTTTACAGAGTTTTCTGATCTTAATTGTGAACCAGGGTTTGATGTTTTTGTGGAAATTGTTTAGTGGAGAATTTTGTAGGAACCAGCATATTCTCACAGAACTGGTTGTAAGAGGATACAGTGCCTGTACACTCATCAAGACCAGAATTGGCTCTAAGACCTCCCAGTCGATACAGTCATGGCATGCCTGAAAATTTTGCTCTCCCCGGCCAATTTTTTGGTACTTTTCTGGTTTAGGAGAATTCAACCTTTGTCTCTTGGGATTAGTTGTATTAAATAATGATCAGATACGCCTATAGCAGCTTTAGATATTTTTGGGGAGGCTTATTTTAATGCATACAGTAGGTTGGGTTAGTTAGTGTCCCTGTGAAATTTACAAAAGACTAAAGGTCCTCTGAGCCCTCAGGAGCTGCACACACCCTGCCATCAAGCCCAAAAACAGGCAAAGCAGCTGGAAGCTGACATGCCACTCCATGTGATCGTCAGCAACCAATTATGTTCACCAGGTATGACCCCACTAGGGGTCACACAGGGTGGCAGGCCGGATCCCAACTGAGGGATTGATTGTGCTTTATTTTTTCACTGGGAGACCACTAGTCACAATAAAATGGATTCAGGCTATATTGCCCCAATTTACAAGTCTTCTGACAACTGTGCACTTGCCAATATTCAGTGGACCTGGGCCATATCCACATCAGGAGAGAATTAGAACATATTCATGCCTAAGACTGCATCACTGCAGCACCATTGAGATCAGCCAATCAGTGATCTCAAAAGTGGCTTTGGCAGTGGAACAACTTTTTCTTTGGGCCACCGCAGAGCTGGCAGCATCGCCTAGCTGTTCAGACAGGGGGAGCTTTAATGATCTCTAGTACTATGTAGAACAGGGGTTCCAAAATGAATGTTGTTTCTCTGAAACAGCATTGGGGGGGGGGGGGGCTCTAGTGCAGGTTTTCTAGGTGGAGAATTAGTTGAGTATAGGGTATGTGATGCAGTGTTCTTACCAAAAGTTCAATTTCAAGGGGTCGCAAAAAATGTAAGCAGGCAAGCTTTAACCCTAAATCACTGTATATATATATATATATATATATATATATATATATATATATATATGTCAGCATAGGTGAGGTGAGGCAGTAAGATGCGAGTAGAGATGAGAAGGGAAGAAGATAAAGTGAGTACAGGTAAGCAGGGCTGTATTTAGAGTTCCTGCTTCCCTAGGCACTATTTGTGCTCACGCCCCCCCCCCCACAGCTAAGTGCACCAAGGGCATCCCTTTTAGGAATGCCCAATGTGTAAACGCCCACATCCCTGCAGCTGAGGCGATTCAGATATGCTGGGCATGGCAGCATACCTTACACTGCAGAGAAACCCGCAATGTGACTGCTCCCTATGGTGATGCTCAGTCCAAAACAATGCAGTGCATTAGTATGTACACCATAAAGCAATGATTGGACAAGAGCCTGCATATACGCCATGGGAACAGCAGAAAGGTAAGTTAAGTTGTGGGTGATCTGGGGGTTTCACACAGTGGGGCATCTAAAATCAGGATGTCACGGGGAAAAAAAAACCCATCAACGGCCGACCTAGAATCTAAAAGATTGCAGGGCCAGCTGTTGGCTTTTTCCCGGGGCAACCCGAATTGGGTTGGCCCGCTGTGTAAAACCGCCCAGGGCACTAGTAAAACTTATCCTTTCCCCAGGTAACAAAGCATGCACAAGCTTGTCTCCAAACGGCTCTGATTGTTTTCTATGGGGAGCTGCACTGCCCCATTCCCGGTTACACCTAGTGGCGCGTGCTCCCGTCCCAAGCCTATCCCCATAGAAGTTAATGGGAGCTGTTTTTCCAAAGGAGTAAGCAGCTCATATTGGCTTTGCGCCTGCTTATTCGCTGTGGGAACGCATATGGGGTGAGCTTTTGGGGGGTTTCATACAGTGGGGCATCCCAATTTGGATCTGAACAAAACCCAAGAAGTCAAAATCCCTAGTTTTGTTCCGCTTTAAGCAACCCAAAACCAGGGGGCAGCAAAAACTGGCTTTTGGTCCACTTTAACAGGCACTATGGCCAGTGGCGTAACTACATGTGACTGGGCCCTAGTGTGAACATGAAATGGGGCCCTTTCAAGACTCAGTTAACTTTTATCAGACTTTTCATTTAATTGGATGCAGCTAGACAACTGAAACGAGAGATTAATGGAGCTTCTGTTCTCAAGATGATGCCAAGTAAGCACAAATCTGATAAAGAAGGAAGGGGGTGACACTGATGGGGCCCCCTTGTTTTACGATGTGGTGGCATCCCCTATGGTTACACCCTGGTAGGTGCCAAATTGGGATGCCCCACTGTGTAAACCCCTCTCCCTGGAACACTCGCCCTCTCCCGGAGCCCCCGCCGCATCTGTGCGTTCTGCACACCTGTAGCCTAGCATGCGCCCGACCTTCCTGAATGGGTGCCGCAGTCACACTACGGCTGCCAGGTGGGTTGGGGGATGCGGCTGCCGGTGCCGCTCGGCCAAAAAGAGCCAAGTAACAGCGAGCCTGCTGATTGGCTGAGCGAGCCACTCAGTCAATCAGCGCATTCACTCTCGCCCGAGTCTGTGCTGTGGGGGCGGAAGGAAGGCGAGTGAAACAGGGCGACCTGGGGGGGGGGTACACACAGTGGGGCATCCCAATTCGGGATGCTGCTGCAGAGAGTAACAACACACTAGAAAGTAAAATTTATGCGTGGTGTTCCTCTTTAACATGTTTGCTGGTACCTTGTTCTGCTGCTGGAAATCATGGAGGGCTGAGCGCTGCGCACAGGAGGAGGATGATCACAGGAGGAGCTGCAGTGTAGCCGGCAGCCCACACACTGAGCTGGGGGGAGGAGGGAAGGAGCCGCCATCACACTGCTCCGACGATACTTGCTGCTGAGGGAGGGGGCCGCGGGGGAGGAGATGGGGGGCCACTCTGCCTGCACGTGTAAAGGAATGTGGGATTGCATTGCAGTGTGAGAGTGTCAGGGCAGCATCACAAATCCCCGTGCTGTCCTGACACACTCACACTGCAATGCAATCCCACATTCCTTTACACGTGCAGGCAGGCTGGGGGATTGCCCATACAGTTTCAATGGCAGGAGCAGTGGCAAAGGCAGAGCTGGGCTGGGGCGTGGGGACCTGGCAAGGCCACGCCCCCAACTCCCACACTTAGCTGGCGTGCCGCCACCTGTCATAGGAAGGAGACAGGTGGCGGCTGAGAGCAGGGGCGGGGCGGGGCGGGGGATTGCCTGTACAGTTGCGTCAGCTGCCCATTGTGGGGCACCGAGGCAAACAGCAGGAATAGGGGGCGCGCTCGCATCCTTCCCCGCATCGCCGGGGGGCACCACTGCATGCAATTTTTTTTTTTTTTTTATTAAATTGTTGCTGGCCTCCGCCCCGTACCCGCCCCTGTCTGTAGCTCCGCCCTAGGCACGTGCCTTCCTTTGCCTACTGGCAAATACGGCCCTGCAGGTAAGGTGGGAAGACAAAAGCAGAGGTGTGCTGGGAAGAGTCTACATAGGCATCTCCAACTCACCAGTAGCAAATGTGTGTCAACCACCTCTACAGAGAAGTTCATTGGTACCTCACATCCTGCTTCAGGAATTAGTGATACATTGCCCTCTAGTAGCCAGCTGCTGGCACTGCAGGAAAGGCAAGCTCAGTTCTTCAACTCCCTAGGGGTGTTGTGGGGCCACAACTGATGTCTCTGCCGGCCACATTAGTTGTGAATCCCTGCTCTATATTGCCCTTTTGTCCCCTGCAGATGCCTGCTCTAAGTGCAGCACTGGGTGCCTTGTCTGATCAGTTGATCCGAGTTCCAGATCGTGACATGTCCCCTCTATTGCAGGCCACATGAGGCAGGACTTGGGCTCACCTATCAGGTAAGGTACCCAGCACTGCACTAAGATTCATCATCTGCAGGGGACACAAAGTGAAGTGTTTTTTTTTATTTTAGCTTTGACAATCACTTTAACAAGTACAATGTTTAAACTTCTTATTTTCCGTTCTGATTATATTTGTTGAATTCTTTGTATCAGGCTGCAATGATCTCACATATGTATATAGGCAGGAAAAAAAATCACAATTTTCCATATTTGTTGCTGAAATACTATACTGTGTTTTCAGTTTAAGCTCATGGATATTATTGTGTCTCAGGGCTCTTTGAATCACTGAAATAAATCTCAAATATATGTGATAATTAGGCCACGGGTTTCAAGCAGTGCGGAAATTAAAAAGGATCTCTCTGCTTTAAAAGGATTAAATAGTGCAATGCTTTGAACAAGGTATGGCAACATTAGATATTTCACAAAAACATAAGCATTATGATTGTACTGTGAGAGATTTGTGGCTGATTCAGAGGACAGACGGGTTTGTGCAGATAACGACAAATTGAGGAAAGTTTCTACCAGGCAATTTAGATTAAGAGAGCAGCTGCTTAAAGTGGACCAAAACCCAGGATTTTGACTATCTCCAGTTTTGCCCTGCTGTGCGAAACCCTGAGGTCACCCACTCTAACTCACCTTTCCCTGGAACTATGGTACATGTGCGGCCTTCCAATCAGCATGTTTGACTGTGTTGACAGAAAGAGGAACAACAATTTATGAGAGGGTGGCCTAGACATGCTCACCTGGCCAATAACAAAATGCACCACTAAATATAACTGATTATGCGCAGCCATTTATTAACTGTAATACACTGACAATAACATAGACAAAATACAAACTAAAAACATACACACACAGTAGGGCGTGGGCAGTGGGGACCTGAACCCACAGTCATCCAGTAAGAAATTAGTAGTAAACCCTTTTAGACCCCTCCTAACTCCTCTCTAATAGAAACTCAATGTAAACCTCCTAATAACGCTAATAAACACTTGTAAATACCATAAAAAGTCCTAGTGCCACAGCTGAATGAATAATCAAATCTATCAAATTTATATATCAAATTTATCAAAACCTAATAAATTGCTAGTGCTTATTACAGCCTAATAAAAACCTCAGCAGTAAAATAGTAGCATCACCAATCTCTGTGGTCCGCCGCGTGTCCCCTCTGTTCTATAGTGGCAGATCCCATTACTTCCTCAGGGTGATAATTCGCATGTTAGCACTGCTGTCTTTTAAACTCACCCGTCCTCGCTCCCCTGTCGTACCACAACTGGCCCTGAGCGATGGCGGGCCACATGCACCCCGGCCGTCAGTGCATGAGTGAGCCACCGAACATCAGAAGACAGAAGCGCCAGACAGGGGGCTTGCACATTCACCTGTCGGAGAGGGCAAAGACATGCCAGGGTGCCTCTACCATCAGGCGTGAAGGCCCCTGACAGCCCTGCCCCCGGTCAGGGAGAAGCACCCCCACTCGGTGATCTACTGGTGCTGGAATAAGGTAAGTATAAAAGGAAAACATGAATAGACAGCATTTATTTGTTGTTTGTTTGTTGACGCCTTTGCCACAGAAAATCTACAATATTTACTTAAAGCGGACCTTGAATAAGAGCATATCTTATATGTTTCCCCCACCCTGTACATATAGATTGCCCAAATTAAAAATTATCCTACCTGCATCGACTGCATTTTTTGAGCCTTTTAACATCCTAGATGGCGGTCCATGGGATCTCTGGCTGCCTGCAGACAGGAAGTGTCTTCTGACTGTGCCACTCTGCATTCTGGGATTGTTGTCCTTTTCCTGACTCCAGCTCTGATCTGTATGTGCAAAGCACAGCTATAACCTGCCCCCCCTCCTCTCCTCAATATGTGATGCTTCTGAGACAAGATGGCGGCGCACGTATCCTGGAGTCCTGACGAGAGGATAAATGCTGGGGAAAAGTGTTTAAGGGTTTGGGCTTTTCAATATATTATGCTGAAGGTCCTGTTTACCTGAATCTAAACCAAAATCTAAACAAAAGATTTAGTTTATTATTAACAGAGCAAATCTAACATCCTCCTATGTAACTCCCAGCATTATCATAAAGGAGGACTCCTATCTTAAGCTTAACACAACCTTAAGAAAGCCAATTATAATGTACTAATCCTACTAAATCTAATAGGCTGCTGATGGGTGAAACTATTGGATGAGCGGGGGTACGCCTAATCTTTAAAGGTCGATATGTCTCATATTGGGGTACATTAAGGTGATGGGCCTAACTCTATGGGCATGTCCATATTTCCGGGAGCCAAGACTGGAGCCTTATACCCAGTGCCTAATGTCTCTATGGTGCCCACCAATGGCAAAAATATATAACAACCCAAAACAAACATGACTATTAATGTGTGACCCCCTATGATATATACACCCTCACCAAAACCCAGCCTTTGACACACATTATAAACCTAAAACTATGCAGCAGAATAACTACACCCACAATAAATTATAAAACAATATCCAATGTGCAACTGATTATATTCAATTATTTAAAAAAAACTACAGAAACTCGCCTAGGCTCATCTAAACACTCAGCTCCATCCAAGTTTAGCAGAGTGGAGCTGGGTTTGGCGACAAATGCATCCCCGCTATCCTCTAACAGGGAGCGCCATTAGATTGGGGAGAAGGTTAGTTTACTTAGCAACCTGGGGTATTTTACACAGCGGGCATCCTGAATCTGGATGCCCTGGGGGGGTTGGTCTACTTTAAATGCCACTATGAAATGAAAAAACTGTATTTGAAGCTGCTGGTGCCTCTAGAGTTTTATAAACCTGTAGGATCCTCCAGAGGCCTGCGGTTGCACCTTAACCTAATATTCCAGTGCTCACAAGCAGAAACTGTTGCAGTGGCCTCAGATATACATGAAACATTGTTTTCAAACAGTGGTTGTGCAACCCTGGTTGGTCCAGATGGATAAAGTAGTAAATGGATGGTAGATAGCCACCATGTCCCACAAGGCTGCAACGTAAGCAAGGAGGAGGTGGAGTCATGTTTTATGTGGGTATCATGGAGAAAGAGCTGCTAGGCCCCTTTAGGTTCTCTGAATATGTGAAAAAAATGCAAAGTATACAGAGTTTCTGGCTGACTTTTCTTCCTTTGTACAAAAAGAAGAATCATGTCTTTTGTAGCAAAATCAACGTCATGCATGACAATCCACCATCTTATGCTGCAAAGTCACTGGCTGCTATGAGCATAAAAGGAGAGACTCATGCGGCCTGATTCAGAGCCTGCCCGTTAGAGATGAGCGAACTTTTGAAAAATTCGATTCGACTGATTCGCCGAATTTTCCGTCAAAAATCGTTTCGACCCGAATAAATTCGCGACGAATCGCTATTAAAAACGGCTATTTCTGAGCCTCCTAGAGCCTCAATAGGGTTGTAAACCATTCTGCCTTGCTGTAACACGCACAGGATGCGTGCTGGGTTAGTTAAATAATACTTTGAAGAAATATCACATGCAGATCAGAGGCATCGCTAATAGAATCGCAGAGCGGCACAATTGAATTCAAGAGAGTTGAAGTGGCATCACTATGAGGGGCAGGAGCCCAAACATTGCTTTAAAGAGACACTGGAGTTGGCTTCAGGAGCCAAAAATTGGATGAATCACACCCTGGAGTTGGCAGCAGCAGCAGCAGCAGGAGCCCAAAAATTGGATGAATCACACCCTGGAGTTGGCAGCAGCAGCAGCAGGAGCCCAAATATTACTTTAAAGAGACCCTGGGGTTGGCTTCAGGAGCCCAAAAATTGGATGAATCACACCCTGGAGTTGGCAGCAGCAGCAGCAGGAGCCCAAATATTACTTTAAAGAGACACTGGAGTTGGCTTCAGTAGCCCAAAAATTGGATGAATCACACCCTGGAGTTGGCAGCAGCAGCAGGAGCCCAAATATTACTTTAAAGAGACCCTGGGGTTGGCCTCAGGAGCCCAAAAATTGGATGAATCACACCCTGGAGTTGGCAGCAGCAGGAGCCCAAACATTACTTTAAAGAGACCCTGGGGTTGGCCTCAGGAGCCCAAAAATTGGATGAATCACACCCTGGAGTTGGCAGCAGCAGGAGCCCAAACATTACTTTAAAGAGACCCTGGGGTTGGCCTCAGGAGCCCAAAAATTGGATGAATCACACCCTGGAGTTGGCAGCAGCAGCAGCAGGAGCCCAAATATTACTTTAAAGAGACACTGGAGTTAGCTTCAGTAGCCCAAAAATTGGATGAATCACACCCTGGAGTTGGCAGCAGCAGCAGGAGCCCAAATATTACTTTAAAGAGACCCTGGGGTTGGCCTCAGGAGCCCAAAAATTGGATGAATCACACCCTGGAGTTGGCAGCAGCAGGAGCCCAAACATTACTTTAAAGAGACCCTGGGGTTGGCCTCAGGAGCCCAAAAATTGGATGAATCACACCCTGGAGTTGGCAGAAGTTGGCAGTAGCAGCAGCAGGAGCCCAAACATTACTTTAAACAGACCCTGGGGTTGGCCTCAGGAGCCCAAAAATTGGATGAATCACACCCTGGAGTTGGCAGCAGCAGCAGCAGGAGCCCAAATATTACTTTAAAGAGACACTGGGGTTGGCTTCAGGAGCCCAAAAATTGGATGAATCACACCCTGGAGTTGCAAGCAGCAGCAGGAGCCCAAACATTACTTTAAACAGACCCTGGGGTTGGCCTCAGGAGCCCAAAAATTGGATGAATCACACCCTGGAGTTGGCAGCAGCAGGAGCCCAAACATTACTTTAAAGAGACCCTGGGGTTGGCCTCAGGAGCCCAAAAATTGGATGAATCACACCCTGGAGTTGGCAGCAGCAGCAGCAGGAGCCCAAATATTACTTTAAAGAGACACTGGAGTTGGCTTCAGTAGCCCAAAAATTGGATGAATCACACCCTGGAGTTGGCAGCAGCAGCAGCAGGAGCCCAAACATTACTTTAAACAGACCCTGGGGTTGGCCTCAGGAGCCCAAAAATTGGATGAATCACACCCTGGAGTTGGCAGCAGCAGCAGCAGGAGCCCAAACATTACTTTAAACAGACCCTTTGGTTGGCCTCAGGAGCCCAAAAATTGGATGAATCACACCCTGGAGTTGCAAGCAGCAGCAGGAGCCCAAACATTACTTTAAACAGACCCTGGGGTTGGCCTCAGGAGCCCAAAAATTGGATGAATCACACCCTGGAGTTGGCAGCAGCAGCAGCAGGAGCCCAAATATTACTTTAAAGAGACACTGGGGTTGGCTTCAGGAGCCCAAAAATTGGATGAATCACACCCTGGAGTTGGCAGCAGCAGCAGCAGGAGCCCAAATATTACTTTAAAGAGACACTGGAGTTGGCTTCAGTAGCCCAAAAATTGGATGAATCACACCCTGGAGTTGGCAGCAGCAGCAGCAGGAGCCCAAACATTACTTTAAACAGACCCTGGGGTTGGCCTCAGGAGCCCAAAAATTGGATGAATCACACCCTGGAGTTGGCAGCAGCAGCAGCAGGAGCCCAAACATTACTTTAAACAGACCCTGGGGTTGGCCTCAGGAGCCCAAAAATTGGATGAATCACACCCTGGAGTTGGCAGCAGCAGCAGCAGGAGCCCAAAAATTGGATGAATCACACCCTGGAGTTGGCAGCAGCAGCAGCAGGAGCCCAAATATTACTTTAAAGAGACCCTGGGGTTGGCTTCAGGAGCCCAAGAATTGGATGAATCACACCCTGGAGTTGGCAGCAGCAGCAGCAGGAGCCCAAATATTACTTTAAAGAGACACTGGAGTTGGCTTCAGTAGCCCAAAAATTGGATGAATCACACCCTGGAGTTGGCAGCAGCAGCAGGAGCCCAAATATTACTTTAAAGAGACCCTGGGGTTGGCCTCAGGAGCCCAAAAATTGGATGAATCACACCCTGGAGTTGGCAGCAGCAGGAGCCCAAACATTACTTTAAAGAGATCCTGGTGTTGGCCTCAGGAGCCCAAAAATTGGATGAATCACACCCTGGAGTTGGCAGCAGCAGGAGCCCAAACATTACTTTAAAGAGACCCTGGGTTTGGCCTCAGGAGCCCAAAAATTGGATGAATCACACCCTGGAGTTGGCAGCAGCAGCAGGAGCCCAAATATTACTTTAAAGAGACCCTGGGGTTGGCCTCAGGAGCCCAAAAATTGGATGAATCACACCCTGGAGTTGGCAGCAGCAGGAGCCCAAACATTACTTTAAAGAGACCCTGGGGTTGGCCTCAGGAGCCCAAAAATTGGATGAATCACACCCTGGAGTTGGCAGAAGTTGGCAGTAGCAGCAGCAGGAGCCCAAACATTACTTTAAACAGACCCTGGGGTTGGCCTCAGGAGCCCAAAAATTGGATGAATCACACCCTGGAGTTGGCAGCAGCAGCAGCAGGAGCCCAAATATTACTTTAAAGAGACACTGGGGTTGGCTTCAGGAGCCCAAAAATTGGATGAATCACACCCTGGAGTTGCAAGCAGCAGCAGGAGCCCAAACATTACTTTAAACAGACCCTGGGGTTGGCCTCAGGAGCCCAAAAATTGGATGAATCACACCCTGGAGTTGGCAGCAGCAGGAGCCCAAACATTACTTTAAAGAGACCCTGGGGTTGGCCTCAGGAGCCCAAAAATTGGATGAATCACACCCTGGAGTTGGCAGCAGCAGCAGCAGGAGCCCAAATATTACTTTAAAGAGACACTGGAGTTGGCTTCAGTAGCCCAAAAATTGGATGAATCACACCCTGGAGTTGGCAGCAGCAGCAGCAGGAGCCCAAACATTACTTTAAACAGACCCTGGGGTTGGCCTCAGGAGCCCAAAAATTGGATGAATCACACCCTGGAGTTGGCAGCAGCAGCAGCAGGAGCCCAAACATTACTTTAAACAGACCCTGGGGTTGGCCTCAGGAGCCCAAAAATTGGATGAATCACACCCTGGAGTTGCAAGCAGCAGCAGGAGCCCAAACATTACTTTAAACAGACCCTGGGGTTGGCCTCAGGAGCCCAAAAATTGGATGAATCACACCCTGGAGTTGGCAGCAGCAGCAGCAGGAGCCCAAATATTACTTTAAAGAGACACTGGGGTTGGCTTCAGGAGCCCAAAAATTGGATGAATCACACCCTGGAGTTGGCAGCAGCAGCAGGAGCCCAAATATTACTTTAAAGAGACACTGGAGTTGGCTTCAGTAGCCCAAAAATTGGATGAATCACACCCTGGAGTTGGCAGCAGCAGCAGCAGGAGCCCAAACATTACTTTAAACAGACCCTGGGGTTGGCCTCAGGAGCCCAAAAATTGGATGAATCACACCCTGGAGTTGGCAGCAGCAGGAGCCCAAACATTACTTTAAACAGACCCTGGGGTTGGCCTCAGGAGCCCAAAAATTGGATGAATCACACCCTGGAGTTGCAAGCAGCAGCAGGAGCCCAAACATTACTTTAAACAGACCCTGGGGTTGGCTTCAGGAGCCCAAAAATTGGATGAATCACACCCTGTGGAGAGTCATGTGGAGAAAAAGTAGCTTAGTTAGTAATATCTACATAAAATTATGAATAAACAAATGCAAAAGTTTGCCAAAGTGAAGTTTTGTTTGAGGGTGTGTTTCCACCTTTTAATTAAATCAGAAAAAAGGGGGTATCATTGCCTCTGACTAATTGGCCCTCAAAAATTCTTGGAATTTTTAATCTGGAATCATGTCTGATCCGTCTTATCCGAAGAATATTAATTAAAAGTAAGAGTAACGTAAAGGATTTTTTATCAATACTTACTTGTGGTCCGATGCGGAGGAATGTCTGTAACTGGAGAGCAGCGCCTTAAATCTGTTTTGCACGATCCATCTTTCTTGGTCTGGCCCCGTCATCAATCTACTGGAATACATCAGGCATTGTTGGGAGGAAAGCTTGGCTGATCCATGCGCCATTCATTTCCACGCAGGGCAGTCTCTGGAAAAAAAAAGTCTGTATAAACCAGGGTCTTTTTCATATAAAAACAAATGGTTATTCTTGCTTTTCAACCATATGTTCCACAGCTTTACCAGTCATTGTGTCAGCCAATGAAGCAACTTTGTCTCGAAGTGCTGCAAAAGCAGTCCACTGCATCACAAGTGGCATCTGACACCCCCAGTCAACTGTCTGTCTGTTATGCTTTGGGTTCAGCTCCACTATCCATTGATCTGATATCCAAGATCTGATAATCATAAAATTCAGCAGCTACTGCCCAGCCAAGAAGTGGAGGAGACACTCGCCTCTTCTTCCACTATCCGGCAATTAGTGATGAGGAGAGTGTCGTGGGAGGAGGTGTTGCAAGCCGAGGTAGTGGAAGAGGGTCCCTGGAGTCTGCGGCGGTGGCGGCGGCAGCAGCAGCGAATTATTGCGGACTGTTGGTAGGAAAAATCAGCTACTCAGTGATGTGGCAGTGTTCCATGCAGCATCCTGTGGAGAAAAAGTAGGTTAGTTAGTGTATATACATAAAATTATGAATAGACAAATGCAATAGTATTGCGAAAGTGAAGTTTTGTTTGAGGGTGTGTTTCCACCTTGCAATTAAATCAGAAACAACTAGCTATCATTTGCCTCTGAATAATTAGCCCTCTTTCTCTTTAAAAATTCTTGGAATTTTTAATCTTGATGTCTGAGGGATTTCTCCTCTCAGACAGCGTCACCATAAGTCCAGCCTGCTGCATTACCCAGTGGTGGACCTTTCAGAGAACTGATGGCTTGTGCCGAGCCGAGGTGGAGAGTCACATGGCATGGTTGTTGAACAGAAGGTGGGCCAGTCCTTTAGCCTGTCAGTGTGTACCAAAGTGCACAGTGTTGTCTACGCCTGGAGCTGTAACTATAGACTCATGGTGGACAATATATATCCTTTTAGGCCCCCTTGGTGATTGTGGTTTCACGCTGTTCTTCACATGGTTTTCCTTGACCATCAGAGTCACACATGGGAGGAACTACTAAAAATGAGAACTCAATCCATGAAAGCATTGCTTAATCCACGAAAACTGCAAATTTGGACCCATGGTGACTGACACTTGGAAGAACATCTTGTTTGCGCTGCGACAAGGAAGCCAGAGTCATGCGTCCTGACATGGCACACGTGTTCAGTCTAGTTTTGAAGTCTTGCCCCCATCTGAAAGACATCCGAACAACAGGAAAGAAAGTTAGCATGCACTTCTGGCACTCCTACACCACCAAGCACAACCTTATTGAGCCTCAGCGTCACAACGGTGTACCCCACCATAGTCTGATTTGCAATGTTTCCACCCGTTGGAATTCCACCCTCCATATGCAGGATCCACTATAGCAGTGGTCCCCAACCCTGTCCTCAAGGCCCACCAACAGGCCAGGCTTTGCAGATCTCCACAAAGATGCTCAGGTGGAGTAATTAGTGCAGCTGCAGAGCAATAGAGCTGGCTATTTGGAGATCCAAAAAACATGACATGTTGGTGGGCCTTGAGGACAGGGTTGAGGACCACTGCACTATAGGAACAGAGAAAAGCCATCACGGATTTCTGGATGATCCAAACGGATAGGGGGACACCCCTGTGTAAATTCAATGTAAACCATTGGCAGCTCATACGTGACACCGACCGTTTGCTCAGGCCCTTTGAGGAAGCTACATTATTAGTCAGTTGCCAGGACTATGAGATGAACGATGAGATTCCACTGCTTCATGTACTACAACACATGTTGGAAAGCATGGCTGGTCAGGGCACTGGAGACATGGCACATACATTTCACAGCCACATGAAGCCTGTGGGGGCTGAAGTGGAGGAGGAGGAGGGGGTGGGGCACAGCAAACCACAGTTTAGGTTTCACAAAATGACCATTTTATCTAGTCATCTGACAGGAGAGGAGGAGCAGGAGCAGCCACAGGAGCTAGAGGGTTGTGAGTAAGGCGAGACAGAGGACCCAGACACACCATGGCAGTTTACAGTGGAGATGGAGACAGGTAGTCCCTCCGAGTCACTTGCACAAATGGCACGATGCATGCTCACATGCATGCGTACTAGTGAGCGCAGAATTGTCTCCATTTGTCAGCGGGAAGACTTCTGGCTCTCCAACTTATAGGACCCTCGCTTCCGGCACAAAATGGGGGCATTTTTTACGCCCACTGAGAGGGAGGACAAACTGACCTACTACAGAGACATCCCACGTAGTCAGTTGGGCGATGTCTATCTGCGCCATGGCCCATACTCCCGCAGGTCTGACTCGGGGGGAAGTCTGCGATCACCTTCCACTGCCATGGCTGCTGGGGGGGTGGAAGGAGCAGCAGCAGCAGCTCCATCAGCAGCAGCCTCAGTCTTCAGTCGCTAGTGAGTAGCTTTCTACACCCGCATAGTGAGTCTACTCATGAGCAGCAGGAAGACCTGGAGCTGGACCTCAAACAGCAGGTCATGTCATACCTTGACATGACCATGCCAACACACCTTCAAGATCCACTGGATTTGCTGGGAAGCCAAACTTGACTTGTGCCCGCAACTAGCAGAGTTTGCCCTGGAAAAGCTGTACTGGCCGGACAGTAGTTGATTTAGATGGCAACTGGGCTGCTCTATATAACGAAGCAAAATGGCAAATTTACCTCACTATATAAGCTATTGCCCCTCAGATTTACACAGGGGCTGCTCTATATTATGCTGCAAAATGGCAAATTAACCTCACAATATAAGCTATTGCAGCTCTATATAAATAAAAATAAATAAATAAAAAAAGGGCCTGTAGAAGCTTATTTAGTATAACAGATAGGGTGACATGTGCTGGTTTGGGATGCCCATATGGGCTAGTGTTTTGGCAGCAGTACAAAAACCAATGCAAAATGCAATAGCTTAATAAAGCTGATGCTGATCAAAGCTTATTTAGTATAACAGATGGGGTGCAACATGCAGGTTTGGGATGCCCTGCGGCCTGGTGTATTTAAAGCAGACCAAAACCAATTCAAAATGCAATAACTTAATAAAGCTGAGGCTGTAGATGCTTATTTAGTATAAACAGGTAGGGTGCAAGGTGCAGCTTTGGGGTGCCCTGCGGCCTGGTTAAATGAAAGCAGTCAAAAAGGAAGTGCAAACTGAAGTAGCTTAATGAAGCTGATGCTGATCAACGCTTATGTTGTATACCAGATAGGGTGCAAGGTGCAGCTTTGGGGTGCCCTGCGGCCTGGTTTATTAAAATCAGTCAAAAACAAGTGCAAACTGAAGTAGCCTGATCAACGCTTATGTTGTATAACAGATAGGTTTAAAATAGCATGTGCCTTGGGATGCCCGTGTGGCCTGTTATATTTCAAGCTGAACAAAAAGTAACAATAATCCAAGTATGAGACATCATTTTGACCTTCTTCACAGCGCCATACTTTGAAAAAAAAAAATTAATTTCATGCCGATCAATCCAAAGGTCAATGCCCCTAACAAAAATAGTGTTCGGCATAAGTTTTCCTTCTGGAAGGACGTAACCTTTAGTTTACATGGTTGGGGTAGGTTATCTTACAAATTGGGATACCCCAGGCAGCAGTGTCATTGAAAGAGACAGATTGTAATGCAGGCCATACGCAAGCAGAGAAACTCAGGCTGCAACAGGCCAATTTAGTTTACATGGTTGGGGTAGGTTATCTTACAAATTGGGATACCCCACTGTATATGAAACCGAATATAAATGCACACCCAAAAGTGGACACTCAGCCTCCAAGAGGCCTGCTTAGTTTAAATAAGAGAGCTGCTTAGTATGGTAGGTAGGTTATGTTATGTTACAGAATGGGATGCCCCAAGCAGACTTGAGATCAGTATATATGCACACAGCAGCAGTGTGTTAGCAGGCTCATACAGGCCAAATTTCTTTAAATAAATGTGCAGCTTACAGTAAATGCAGAGGCTAATGGTATGTTACAGAATGGGATGCCCCAAAGCTGACTTGAGATCAGTATATATGCACACAGCAGCAGTGTGTTAGCAGGCTCATACAGGCCAAATTTCTTTAAATAACTGTGCAGCTTACAGTTAATGCAGAGGCTAATGGTATGTTACAGAATGGGATGCCCCAAGCAGACTTGAGATCAGTATATATGCACACAGCAGCAGTGTGTTAGCAGGCTCATACAGGCCAAATTTCTTTAAATAAATGTGCAGCTTACAGTAAATGCAGAGGCTAATGGTATGTTACAGAATGGGATGCCCCAAAGCTGACTTGAGATCAGTATATATGCACACAGCAGCAGTGTGTTAGCAGGCTCATACAGGCCAAATTTCTTTAAATAACTGTGCAGCTTACAGTAAATGCAGAGGCTAATGGTATGTTACAGAATGGGATGCCCCAAGCAGACTTGAGATCAGTATATATGCACACAGCAGCAGTGTGTTAGCAGGCTCATACAGGCCAAATTTCTTTAAATAAATGTGCAGCTTACAGTAAATGCAGAGGCTAATGGTATGTTACAGAATGGGATGCCCCAAAGCTGACTTGAGATCAGTATATATGCACACAGCAGCAGTGTGTTAGCAGGCTCATACAGGCCAAATTTCTTTAAATAACTGTGCAGCTTACAGTTAATGCAGAGGCTAATGGTATGTTACAGAATGGGATGCCCCAAGCAGACTTGAGATCAGTATATATGCACACAGCAGCAGTGTGTTAGCAGGCTCATACAGGCCAAATTTCTTTAAATAAATGTGCAGCTTACAGTAAATGCAGAGGCTAATGGTATGTTACAGAATGGGATGCCCCAAAGCTGACTTGAGATCAGTATATATGCACACAGCAGCAGTGTGTTAGCAGGCTCATACAGGCCAAATTTCTTTAAATAACTGTGCAGCTTACAGTAAATGCAGAGGCTAATGGTATGTTACAGAATGGGATGCCCCAAGCAGACTTGAGATCAGTATATATGCACACAGCAGCAGTGTGTTAGCAGGCTCATACAGGCCAAATTTCTTTAAATAAATGTGCAGCTTACAGTAAATGCAGAGGCTAATGGTATGTTACAGAATGGGATGCCCCAAAGCTGACTTGAGATCAGTATATATGCACACAGCAGCAGTGTGTTAGCAGGCTCATACAGGCCAAATTTCTTTAAATAACTGTGCAGCTTACAGTTAATGCAGAGGCTAATGGTATGTTACAGAATGGGATGCCCCAAGCAGACTTGAGATCAGTATATATGCACACAGCAGCAGTGTGTTAGCAGGCTCATACAGGCCAAATTTCTTTAAATAACTGTGCAGCTTACAGTTAATGCAGAGGCTAATGGTATGTTACAGAATGGGATGCCCCAAGCAGACTTGAGATCAGTATATATGCACACAGCAGCAGTGTGTTAGCAGGCTCATACAGGCCAAATTTCTTTAAATAAATGTGCAGCTTACAGTAAATGCAGAGGCTAATGGTATGTTACAGAATGGGATGCCCCAAAGCTGACTTGAGATCAGTATATATGCACACAGCAGCAGTGTGTTAGCAGGCTCATACAGGCCAAATTTCTTTAAATAACTGTGCAGCTTACAGTTAATGCAGAGGCTAATGGTATGTTACAGAATGGGATGTCCCAAAAACCAGAGAGCACCTGGCAGGCAGCAGTAAGACTATGCACAGCAAAAGTGTCTTTATCATGCCTAATTTCAATTAGAATAGGTGCAAATGGTTAGGTTCTTAAATAGAGGCTGGTGTAGTCACAGAATGGGATGCCCTAAAAACCAGCAGTAAGTACACCTGGCAGGGACAAGTAGTGCTATGCCCAGCAAAAGTGTCTTTATCAGGCTAATTTCAAATATGATAAGAGCAAATGCTTATATGGTCTTAAACAGAGGCTGCTGTAGTCACAGAATGGGATGCCCCAAATAGGAGTGCACCTGGCAGGGTCCAGTAGTGCTTTGCCCAGCAAAAGTGTCTTTATCAGGCCTAATTTCAAATATGATAAGAGCAAATGCTTATATGGTCTTAAACAGAGGCTGCTGTAGTCACAGAATGGGATGCCCCAAATAGGAGTGCACCTGGCAGGGTCCAGTAGTGCTTTGCCCAGCAAAAGTGTCTTTATCAGGCCTAATTTCAAATATGATAAGAGCAAATGCTTATATGGTCTTAAACAGAGGCTGCTGTAGTCACAGAATGGGATGCCCCAAATAGGAGTGCACCTGGCAGGGTCCAGTAGTGCTATGCCCAGCAAAAGTGTCTTTATCAGGCCTAATTTCAAATATGATAAGGGCAAATGCTTATATGGTCTTAAACAGAGGCTGCTTTAGTCACAGAATGGGATGCCCCAAATAGGAGTGCACCTGGCAGGGTCCAGTAGTGCTTTGCCCAGCAAAAGTGTCTTTATCAGGCCTAATTTCAAATATGATAAGAGCAAATGCTTATATGGTCTTAAACAGAGGCTGCTGTAGTCACAGAATGGGATGCCCCAAATAGGAGTGCACCTGGCAGGGTCCAGTAGTGCTTTGCCCAGCAAAAGTGTCTTTATCAGGCCTAATTTCAAATATGATAAGAGCAAATGCTTATATGGTCTTAAACAGAGGCTGCTGTAGTCACAGAATGGGATGCCCCAAATAGGAGTGCACCTGGCAGGGTCCAGTAGTGCTTTGCCCAGCAAAAGTGTCTTTATCAGGCCTAATTTCAAATATGATAAGAGCAAATGCTTATATGGTCTTAAACAGAGGCTGCTGTAGTCACAGAATGGGATGCCCCAAATAGGAGTGCACCTGGCAGGGTCCAGTAGTGCTTTGCCCAGCAAAAGTGTCTTTATCAGGCCTAATTTCAAATATGATAAGAGCAAATGCTTATATGGTCTTAAACAGAGGCTGCTTTAGTCACAGAATGGGATGCCCCAAATAGGAGTGCACCTGGCAGGGTCCAGTAGTGCTATGCCCAGCAAAAGTGTCTTTATCAGGCCTAATTTCAAATATGATAAGAGCAAATGCTTATATGGTCTTAAACAGAGGCTGCTTTAGTCACAGAATGGGATGCCCCAAATAGGAGTGCACCTGGCAGGGTCCAGTAGTGCTATGCCCAGCAAAAGTGTCTTTATCAGGCCTAATTTCAAATATGATAAGAGCAAATGCTTATATGGTCTTAAACAGAGGCTGCTGTAGTCACAGAATGGGATGCCCCAAATAGGAGTGCACCTGGCAGGGTCCAGTAGTGCTTTGCCCAGCAAAAGTGTCTTTATCAGGCCTAATTTCAAATATGATAAGAGCAAATGCTTATATGGTCTTAAACAGAGGCTGCTGTAGTCACAGAATGGGATGCCCCAAATAGGAGTGCACCTGGCAGGGTCCAGTAGTGCTTTGCCCAGCAAAAGTGTCTTTATCAGGCCTAATTTCAAATATGATAAGAGCAAATGCTTATATGGTCTTAAACAGAGGCTGCTGTAGTCACAGAATGGGATGCCCCAAATAGGAGTGCACCTGGCAGGGTCCAGTAGTGCTTTGCCCAGCAAAAGTGTCTTTATCAGGCCTAATTTCAAATATGATAAGAGCAAATGCTTATATGGTCTTAAACAGAGGCTGCTTTAGTCACAGAATGGGATGCCCCAAATAGGAGTGCACCTGGCAGGGTCCAGTAGTGCTATGCCCAGCAAAAGTGTCTTTATCAGGCCTAATTTCAAATATGATAAGAGCAAATGCTTATATGGTCTTAAACAGAGGCTGCTTTAGTCACAGAATGGGATGCCCCAAATAGGAGTGCACTTGGCAGGGTCCAGTAGTGCTATGCCCAGCAAAAGTGTCTTTATCAGGCCTAATTTCAAATATGATAAGAGCAAATGCTTATATGGTCTTAAACAGAGGCTGCTGTAGTCACAGAATGGGATGCCCCAAATAGGAGTGCACCTGGCAGGGTCCAGTAGTGCTTTGCCCAGCAAAAGTGTCTTTATCAGGCCTAATTTCAAATATGATAAGAGCAAATGCTTATATGGTCTTAAACAGAGGCTGCTTTAGTCATAGAATGGGATGCCCCAAATAGGAGTGCACCTGGCAGGGTCCAGTAGTGCTATGCCCAGCAAAAGTGTCTTTATCAGGCCTAATTTCAAATATGATAAGAGCAAATGCTTATATGGTCTTAAACAGAGGCTGCTTTAGTCACAGAATGGGATGCCCCAAATAGGAGTGCACCTGGCAGGGTCCAGTAGTGCTATGCCCAGCAAAAGTGTCTTTATCAGGCCTAATTTCAAATATGATAAGAGCAAATGCTTATATGGTCTTAAACAGAGGCTGCTTTAGTCACAGAATGGGATGCCCCAAATAGGAGTGCACCTGGCAGGGTCCAGTAGTGCTTTGCCCAGCAAAAGTGTCTTTATCAGGCCTAATTTCAAATATGATAAGAGCAAATGCTTATATGGTCTTAAACAGAGGCTGCTGTAGTCACAGAATGGGATGCCCCAAATAGGAGTGCACCTGGCAGGGTCCAGTAGTGCTTTGCCCAGCAAAAGTGTCTTTATCAGGCCTAATTTCAAATATGATAAGAGCAAATGCTTATATGGTCTTAAACAGAGGCTGCTGTAGTCACAGAATGGGATGCCCCAAATAGGAGTGCACCTGGCAGGGTCCAGTAGTGCTATGCCCAGCAAAAGTGTCTTTATCAGGCCTAATTTCAAATATGATAAGAGCAAATGCTTATATGGTCTTAAACAGAGGCTGCTGTAGTCACAGAATGGGATGCCCCAAATAGGAGTGCACCTGGCAGGGTCCAGTAGTGCTTTGCCCAGCAAAAGTGTCTTTATCAGGCCTAATTTCAAATATGATAAGAGCAAATGCTTATATGGTCTTAAACAGAGGCTGCTGTAGTCACAGAATGGGATGCCCCAAATAGGAGTGCACCTGGCAGGGTCCAGTAGTGCTATGCCCAGCAAAAGTGTCTTTATCAGGCCTAATTTCAAATATGATAAGAGCAAATGCTTATATGGTCTTAAACAGAGGCTGCTTTAGTCACAGAATGGGATGCCCCAAATAGGAGTGCACCTGGCAGGGTCCAGTAGTGCTCTGCCCAGCAAAAGTGTCTTTATCAGGCCTAATTTCAAATATGATAAGAGCAAATGCTTATATGGTCTTAAACAGAGGCTGCTGTAGTCACAGAATGGGATGCCCCAAATAGGAGTGCACCTGGCAGGGTCCAGTAGTGCTTTGCCCAGCAAAAGTGTCTTTATCAGGCCTAATTTCAAATATGATAAGAGCAAATGCTTATATGGTCTTAAACAGAGGCTGCTGTAGTCACAGAATGGGATGCCCCAAATAGGAGTGCACCTGGCAGGGTCCAGTAGTGCTTTGCCCAGCAAAAGTGTCTTTATCAGGCCTAATTTCAAATATGATAAGAGCAAATGCTTATATGGTCTTAAACAGAGGCTGCTTTAGTCACAGAATGGGATGCCCCAAATAGGAGTGCACCTGGCAGGGTCCAGTAGTGCTATGCCCAGCAAAAGTGTCTTTATCAGGCCTAATTTCAAATATGATAAGAGCAAATGCTTATATGGTCTTAAACAGAGGCTGCTTTAGTCACAGAATGGGATGCCCCAAATAGGAGTGCACCTGGCAGGGTCCAGTAGTGCTATGCCCAGCAAAAGTGTCTTTATCAGGCCTAATTTCAAATATGATAAGAGCAAATGCTTATATGGTCTTAAACAGAGGCTGCTTTAGTCACAGAATGGGATGCCCCAAATAGGAGTGCACCTGGCAGGGTCCAGTAGTGCTTTGCCCAGCAAAAGTGTCTTTATCAGGCCTAATTTCAAATATGATAAGAGCAAATGCTTATATGGTCTTAAACAGAGGCTGCTTTAGTCACAGAATGGGATGCCCCAAATAGGAGTGCACCTGGCAGGGTCCAGTAGTGCTATGCCCAGCAAAAGTGTCTTTATCAGGCCTAATTTCAAATATGATAAGAGCAAATGCTTATATGGTCTTAAACAGAGGCTGCTTTAGTCACAGAATGGGATGCCCCAAATAGGAGTGCACCTGGCAGGGTCCAGTAGTGCTTTGCCCAGCAAAAGTGTCTTTATCAGGCCTAATTTCAAATATGATAAGAGCAAATGCTTATATGGTCTTAAACAGAGGCTGCTGTAGTCACAGAATGGGATGCCCCAAATAGGAGTGCACCTGGCAGGGTCCAGTAGTGCTTTGCCCAGCAAAAGTGTCTTTATCAGGCCTAATTTCAAATATGATAAGAGCAAATGCTTATATGGTCTTAAACAGAGGCTGCTGTAGTCACAGAATGGGATGCCCCAAATAGGAGTGCACCTGGCAGGGTCCAGTAGTGCTATGCCCAGCAAAAGTGTCTTTATCAGGCCTAATTTCAAATATGATAAGAGCAAATGCTTATATGGTCTTAAACAGAGGCTGCTTTAGTCACAGAATGGGATGCCCCAAATAGGAGTGCACCTGGCAGGGTCCAGTAGTGCTTTGCCCAGCAAAAGTGTCTTTATCAGGCCTAATTTCAAATATGATAAGAGCAAATGCTTATATGGTCTTAAACAGAGGCTGGTGTAGTCACAGAATGGGATGCCTCACAGCAGACTTAAGATCAGTTCAGTATATATGCACAGTTAGTATAAGCAGCCTGAAAACGCTAACAAAGCCTGTCAGGCTGGATGAAAAAAAAAAAAAAACTGACAGCCTCCGATTTTCCCTTCCTTTCCCTGTTTTTCGCTGACTTTCTGTCTGTCTCCTGTCTGTCTCCTGCCTGTCTCCAGCCTGTCCCTGTCTGTCCCTCAGCTACACAGCGTTCTGTCTCTCACGAATGCAATAGAGAAATGAGGAAAAGCAAGATGGCCGCCGTTAAATACCGCTGTGTGACGTCACCGGGCTTGCTGGCTGCTGATAGGCTGCATGTGACTGCCCCAGCTTGCACTGGCGCGGGATACATGTCCAGACATGTCCCATCCGCCATCTTAGAATGCCTGTAAATGTAAATGAATGGATGTTAAAGGAAAACTTCGAGTGATCGAATCGCGGGGAAATTCGGATTCGATCCGAATCGAATTTTTCCTGAAATTCGGATCGAATCCGGGTTCGTCCGGATCGATTCGCTCATCCCTACTGCCCGTTAATGCTCGTTTTTTCAGGAACTGATCTCGAAATTGCGAACGCTTGTATCATTTACAGCCATGTTCCGAGAAAAGGTTGTTCATGCGTAAGTGGGCGTATTTGCTTTTCGGATGCATGTGGTTTAGATGAGCATTTACGGTACTTGCAGTCAAAGTTTTTACCTGTTTTGGATGTAACTTGCTATGGTGGCCACTTTCGCCCCTCTGCTTGCATCTAGGGCATCCTATGTTGTCTGCATTCCTTGCACATACTTACCTTTGTCCCCCCTGCTAGCATCTAGGGCATCCCATGTAGTCTGCATGTCCCTGCACATACTTACCTTTGTGCCTTGGTTACCATGTCATCTGCTTCTACCCACTATTACTCACCTCCTACATCCTCCAGCTTCTGTTATGGTTTTACTCCGCTGTTTGCTTGGTTTGCATCTGCTTTACGTAGTGGCATAGAAAACACGTCACCATGCAGCATATAACTTTAAAACTCTTTCATTTAGGCTAGTGTATCTCCCATCCCACAATAGTAGCAAATTGTAAGAGCAGACACACTTAGGGCAAAAGGAGCGCCTAACTCTCCACTCTGCTACTACAGTCGTATAGGGCTTGCTGACCGCGAAGGCAGCTTTCCCATCCCACAGCGGTAGTGGATTGCATAGAAATGTCACACATAAATACCTTAGGCACCCCTGCGTCCCAAACAAACATACCAGAGTGGTCAATGTGACAGTGGCAGCAAAGTACCATTGGTTTGTAATGTTGGAAGGTCAGGCCCCGCCATTACTGTGGCACCACATGTCTTTGCTCTTATTTCACAGCCACTATCACCTGTTTGCGCCTTCGCAGGAGTGTAATGCGGCACACATGCGTAGGCGATTGGCATGAAAGTGTGACTTACCATCAAAATGTCGTCCTGTTGCTCACGGTTGAACATGGTTGGTGCCATGTTGGACTTTTGGATTTCATCTGTATGATGCACCCTTGCGCTGAGGCACATACCCTGGCAATAATTAATATTGTCGCTCTTCGAATCGTCCTGGAACCCTTTTTTATTGCTGTCTCATTCTATAAGGAGAAAGCAGATGATCAGCCATTGCATAATGGTGTATAAACTGGAACTCCTCAAGATAAATGCATTATGGGATGAGCCAGGGAAATTGTCCAGAATACTGAAAAAAATCCGACACATTGGTGAAGAGAGTGGCCCATCTTGTGGTTGCTGAAAAGAAGCCACAAATAAAAAAGGGTCACTAGACCAGCAACAACAAACAACAAATGAACAAAACAAACAACAAATGAACAGCAAAAATAAAGTTAAATAAAGGGAAGCTGTTTGGGGGGGAGGGGAATCTAGGCTAGCCTCAAGAGAGGAGAGTGGACCTACAAATACCGAAACATATACTCTTGAGCAGCTGGGGGAACCAGGGTCACATGCGTACATTCGTTGGTGCCCATGACACTTGGCATATTCGCTATTCGAAAAAAGACCAACCTTACCATGTTCCAGGCTGCCATGCTGTCAGGAAAAGAGATGTATTTCTTCTGCAGGACAGCCATGCCATCGAGAAATTTAGTCAGGGTGTGGGTCAGGGAAGGCTGGGACATGCCAACTGACAGTGCCCCTAGCCTCTGAAAGGAGCCATTCACTAAAAATTGAGGACAGCCAACCAATTTGGTCATACCTCCAATCGCATGCCCCTTTCTGGTGGTGGGGGCCAACCATGGCCGCAAATCTGAGTAAAGCTTCTCAAGAGAAAGGCGGTTCAGTTGGGTCAATTTGAACACCTGCTGATCAGTCATCTGATCGATGTCTAGATGATTGCGAGTATGCCTAAGCTCTGGAAGGTACATGGTTAACAGCTCCCTGCTACTGCAGAGACTCGTACTCTTCACAGAACTCGTCAAGGGGTTCCATCATAGGTGCAGAGGATGTAGGTTTTCACTAGCAAAAAAAGACTGTTCAAGTATTCCCTCTAGCAAAAAGATGGTGTAAGTTTGAACTGGAAACCTTGGGCTTTTATAGGTCTGAAAACCCACGAATCAGGGCTCAGAATCATGCGCAAGCACAGGCTAATCCTGTCAAATTACAGACACACGAACGCGCAAACTGGCGCGCGCATAATTTGATTTCCTGGAAAAAGGCCAAAAAAACAAGACTCTGAATCTCACCCGACATGGAGAAGAGACCAAATACGGCCCTTTGATGTCATTCCCACTGGTGAGAGAGGCTTTAAACAGGCCGATGGTGTGGTAACCATCCCCCTCTAACCTCCCCATGTGAGTGGGAGGCAGGTCACATCAAAACAGCAGCTCTGGGAGGCTAGTCAAGCATAAACTCTCCAAGAACTCACAAGTTCAATAGACGTATGGTATGTAAAGGTTATATGAACGTAGGGGTCCTACTGTATGTTACCCTGTGACCTGGCCTTTTAATATGTTTTTGTGAGTGAAACAGCTTTTGTAAATGTGACCTGTTAATGCTGCAAATTCAACAAATGACCATTTCCGGTTCTTTACAACCTATAAAGTGCAATGAAACTCTGTTGTTCATAAGCATTTAGAACAATGCATTTTGAATATTTTATTTGTGAAAAAAATACTGTTCTCATTGGGAGGTTTGTTCAATAACATTTGATTTATTTGCATAAACCATTTAGGAAAATCAGAGAAAAATATAATTAGCATAATTATTTGGAACACAATGTACACGAATATGAGCCTTGAAAGAGGGAAACCAGTTTTGTTTTGTTGCCATTACCGTTGTGCTGAAAAAGAATAAAATGTACCAAGATGAGCCCCTAAAGACTAAAGACAAGATAAGATTTCCTCCAATGCCTTTATTTATAATATATATATATATATATATATATATATATATATATATATTCTGTATATACATTATATATATATACATTATTTGTTTTGTGGCTGATCACTGCCATTCTTTGGCATAATTGAGGTTGTACCGATGCAGCTGATGTTTCTTTCTATTTTTCCTATTGACTGTATGATACAGATACAGAAAGACATGAATTAATTAATGGCTTCTTCATTAACAGCAAGGCCATGATGCTTTACAGAAGCAAACCATCATGCCATGCTTTACTTTAATGCTGTTAAAGTAATTACCATGTTAAACCTCAAGTTCAAAAGCAGCAAATTAATAGATCTACTACTTAAACCGGACCTTCACTCTGAATAAGATCTTATATGTTTCCCCCACTCTGTACATACAGATTGCATTAATTAAAAATCATCCTACCTGCATCTATTGCATTTTCTGAGCCTTTAAACATCTAAGATGGTGGCACATGGAGTCTCAGGCTGCCTGTAAACAGGAAGTGTATTTTGACTGTGACACTCTGTATTCTGGGATTGCTGTCCTTTTCCTGACCCCAGCACTGCTCTGTCTGTGCAGAGCACAGCTATAACCCCGCCCCTGTACTTTTGCCCCCCCCTTCTCTCCTCTCCTCATTATGTGATGCTTCTGAGGCACGATGGCAGCACCCATATCCTAGACTCCTGAACAGAGTTGCAGCCCAGTGGGGAAAAAAATAAAAAGTGATTAAAAACATAAACTATTTTAATTTTAGGTGTAGGGGAATAGTTTTTAAGGGTTTGGGCTTTTTATGAAATGATGCTAATGTAAGGTCCGATTTAATGATGCTAATGTTGTTTTTTTATATTGGATATGGTCATGTAGAATCTGGTTTATTCCCAAACAGTTGATCAAGGTCCATCAATGTCCCAAACCTTTCCTGTGTCCACTCCGGGCACTGAAAGTAGCATTGTGGTCAGATGTGATCGGTAGTAAATGCCTATATATGAATGCTCCACATTGTGCTTTCCCATTAAAAAAGGCATTGAGAAATGGAAATAGAATGCAACCAATTTAGGTTTCAATTGACTGGTGACATAAATTACAGTGGTCACTGGGTGTTATGGTAGTTTGCACATTGCCCTTTGGCTTTATAAATAAGCCCAATAAACTTGTCATGATGATTTACCAAGGGATCTCTGGCTTGGTAAACCTGTGTTTGCTTCAAGACTGCAATAAGTTCAAGGAGAATATAAAACACAACAAATGTTGCCGTAGTTCAACTGGATATTTCAAAGGGACACTGTTTGCTGGTCTGATGAAACTGTAATAAAGTTTAAAGTGTAAAGTGATACAGTGCTTTCTCAGGATTCCGGATATTGAAGGAGTATTTTTCCAAAACATGGCATAGGATACAATATATGTTTTTTTTATCTTGAGTTGGATTTATAAAATGAGGAGAATGTGACCATAAGGAAAGACCTATTTTATACTTGAAGTGGCGTTGATGCCCCCAACCTGGTGCTGAGGTAGGGTATTTCAAAGACTGAAGCTTTACTTTAGTGTTGGCTGCCCATTTCCCCATCAAGTTCTATGCTCCTGAGGTGGACAGTCTCCCAGTAGCTGCCACTGATGGAGCAGGTGATCAGTGCCAGTAAGGTCATGAGTAAAGTGGTAAAGACTGTAAGTGAACCATATGTCAATAAATTGGATTGGCTGAAGCTTTCAAAAAAATTTGGCCCACTATACATCAGTCTCACCATATTCTACTAGTAGCAGTACAGTAGTCACCAACGGTGTACAGCGAGCATTGGCGGCTGCTGTCACACTATTAGAACAACTTACTGGTGGCGCAGACGCAGCGCTACTCTGTCGCCATCCGCCCCCACCATCCTACACGCTGTATTTCATTTGTGTTGCAGTGGGTCCAAGCATCCTGCCCCACCACCACAGGCTGAAGAATTATTCATTGGCGGCACAACGGGCCCGAACCGCCCTCCCGGTAGTTACCCCGCACCATGCTGAAGAGTCCTTCAATGGTGGCACAGGGCCCTGTCCCCAAACCTCGGAGTGTGCCAGATTTGCTTCTGTCATTGGAAGGACTGGGGTGCTCTGGGGTTTGGGGGTGGGAATGCTGCACCACAAGTAAATAATTCAGCCAGGTAACTATGCGTGGTGGGAGGCTTGGTTTTTTGGGCCCGCTGTGCCACCAATGAGCAGTATAGAAATAGCACTGCCTATCCAAGGGTCATCCTCATGTTGCCCCCCGGGATCACCCACAGAACTCACCTTTCCAAGGGCCCAAGGCCCGCTCTGACACCGATCCATACCAATATGCCTGGACCGGGGGCTATCAGGGTAGATAGCAGGGGGACCTGGGATGTAGTTGCTTCTTTTTTTGCAGGCGATCCTGGCGGTTTTAAATAGCAGGACATCACAAGCTGACACGCCTCAGGGACCATAACCTGGGATGGAAGCAGGGGTGTGGCAAGTGGTGCATTTGGGGGGGCTTGCCTGTGTATGTGTGTGTGTGGGGGGGCTTTCCTGTATGTGTGTTTGTGTGGGGGGCTTGCTTGTATGTGTGTATAAGTGGGGGCTTGCCTGTGTATATGTGTGTGTGGGGCTTTCCTGTATGTGTGTATGGGGGCTATGCGTGTATGTGTGTGTGGCTTTCCTGTATGTATGTGTGTGTATGTGTGTATGGGCGGCTTTTCTGTATGTGTGAATGTGTGTGGGGCTTTTCATGTGTATGCGTGTGTGTGTGAGGTTTGACTGTATGTATATGTGTTTGGGGGCTTTCCTGTATGTGCGTGTATCTGTGGCTTGCCTCTATGTGTGTGTGTGTGTGTGTGTGTGGCTTGCCTGTATGTGTGTATGTGGGGGCTTGCCTGTGTATGTGTATGTACGTGGGACTTTCCTGTATGTGTGTATGTGTGGGGGGCTTGCCTGTGTATGCGTGTGTGTGTGTGGCTTTTCTGTCTGTGTGTATGTGTGTGGGGGGAGGGGCTTTACTGTGTGTGTGTGTGGGGGGGGTTGCCTGTAGTATTATTATTAGTAATTAAATCTTAGTTGCTGTTTCCATTTAAGGGTGTGGCTGGGACGTAGTTTAAAGTGGCTCAAAACCCATTCTCCAATGGGCCTGAAATCTATAAGATTCTAGGGCTGCTGAATTCCCTCCCCCGGGGCATCCAGAATCGGGATGCCCCACTTTGTGAAACCTCCAGATCGTCCAGAAACTCACTTTCTTTCCCAGTCCAGCGGCACATGAGCACTATCCCTTTAACAGGGCACGTGCCCGCGCCAAGCATTTGTGAATGGCTGGCGTGGACACGCTCTCTGTTGTGTGTTTAGGGGGATGCGGTCACGAGCGAGCTGATTAGACGAAAGGACTGCGCATGCGCCAGGACTGGGGAAGGGTGATTGAGATCGGGAGACATGGAGGGGGTTTCAAACAGCAGGGCATCCCTGACTGGGGATTCAAACCTTTCAAAACCTGTGCTTCAAAAGCTTCAGAATAGTTGCAGCACATAAAGAAATAGCATGTATATATAATTGATATTTATAGAATCCTGCCCCTCCCCCATCAAGTATAAGTCATTACACTATTTAGGTGCTGTCAGAAAATGTTGTTTCTATTCCCTGGATCCTATGTCATCAGATTGATTCGCTTTGAAAACGGCAATCGCTGGTCCTACTAGCAATCTGCACGGTCGGATGGAGGTTGGGGATATTTACATATCTATTCTTGGTCAAAAGGTAAAGACAGAAGGCAAAATGGTTAAATCATTCCAAAGTTACTGTCTGTGGGGGGAGGGGAGGTATGTGGGGGGATTAGTCAAAAAGATGGGATCTGATCCACCTTAAGAGAATATACAAAAAACGACACATTTTACCCCACAAGAATCCTCTATAAGCAGTTGAGCTTTGATTACGGACTCCCTGGAGGGAAAGTACAGTACTACATCGGTATACACAATTATACAAGTTTTTATATTGATTAAATTAGGGCAAGCAACACATAATTACTTCTGCGCAGTCTCACGGACCCCACAGGAAGAATAAAAGCAGATTTGCTGCAGTGCAAAGATAGAACAGGGGGCTAGATGTTAAAGGGACAGACCACTGAGGCGTTCATCCTCTAAAATTGTTCTAACTAAACAATAAGGACATTGCCCCTTTAGCTGGAGCCTCGACCTGGAACAACCCTGCAATTGTTGATCTGTGGTAAACAGACTGATTTAAGTATTACAGAGGCTTTTATTCTTTCAATATCCTAGATATATAATTTAAAGCTAAATAAAACGTACACGTACCTTTGGTATCTTCAAGGAGCAGCTTTTATTATTTTTTTCTGTAGTTTGAGATAAGTCAGATTCAGTATTTGCACTTTGGTGCCACATGGGGGTGCTGTTGTTCCAAGCAGATCCCGGGGAATGCCCAGTAATTCCACAGCTTCATGGTGCACAGTGTTGTAACTACTACGTGAGCGCTAAGACTTCAAACACTTACTTGGCTAACAGGGATGTCCTGACAAGTTAAAACTAAGTAATATTGTGTTGTCACAAATATATTTTGAACTATAAATAAAGGCACAGTGCCAGTCCCAATATCAAATACTCTACTACAATAACTTCGAGCGATCAGGCTTGCACTGAAGCTGGAGCATCATTACCTGAGCAAGACATTAATGACATAACATGACATGCTTTTCTTTCTGTGTTCATTCTAGAATGGCTCTGCCCACCTGTCCTCACCTGAGGAGGTACAGCTATGATGGTATCTATAGGGTCTATTCATGGTCGGGGTGCAAAAACACTCAGGCAGAGTGCAAACGATACCGCGTGCGCCTAGGCGCATGATTCATGGCTGCGTGCTCACGCCGGGAGCAGGCGCAAATCAGCGTCTCCTTGCACCAATTTGCACCTTCCTCAAGGAAAATCTGCTGTTTTGAAGCGCAAATTGCCCTGTCCCATGCGCATTTGGTCGGCTAAGCGATTATCTGCTCCTGATGGTCCCCCATGTTTCTCCCCTTCTCTTTACTGTTTCTCTATAGATCTCTCCAGCTTCTGTGTTTTCTGCGAAGATCTATTCATCATTTCGGAGTGTGTTCTCCATTTTTTTGTGGGGAGGATATTCTGATTCCAGTTAACCCTTAATGTTTTTTGGCCCAATGTTTTGTCCCAGATGTTCTCTTTAACCCTCCCTCCCGTTTGGTTTGCATATTAATGGGTAGCAATTTAACGGGCAGGCCTGATTACTAGCGGCAGGTAGCGACAGATGAGCGTCTGTAGCAGGCATTTCAGAGCGCCCGCTAGTAGTCGCTGTGCTCGGCCATGGTTCGCTAGGTCAGGGCGCCTCAGTCGCTGTGAAACATTGATGAATACATTGTGGGGAGTCGCTATATGAGCAGTACAGCGCTGTATGGAAACAAATGGTAGCGACTGGTCAGTGCGACCGACTCACACCATATTTTTCAAAAAACAGCCTCACACACCGCCGGCGGTCAAAAATGCTTCGCTGTAGCCCAGAGCGCCGGAGACTATGTGATTAAAGGCTGTTTTTTAACATGTATTCACCAGTAACAAAAACATAAAACATATGGAATTACATTGTAATAACATTGTGACATGAACACATTAATGCCAGACCTGTAATGTCAATTCTGCATAAATATATAAAAAACTTTAAAAAATGGCTTTTTCAAGGCCAGGAGAGATCCCAACATTATTTGAGAATAAAAAAAAATAATAATAAAAACACCCTGCTTAAAGAGAAGTAAAAGAACGTCCATTGAAATGTAAGGGAGAGCAAGAGGTAAGACGTGGCGCTCTGCAAGGCTGAACGCCGGCGCTGTACGCTGAGGCTGGGATAATGATGAATTGGAAGCTACATGACGTTATCCCAGTTGCTCTATAGAATCAGCTTGATAAATGTGGAATTGTGTGCCGTGTCCGGCGTTCATCTGCCGCTACCTGTTGCTACCTGTCTTTTACAAGGCACTACCTGACGCTCGCTGATCTCTTCATGAATAAGGCCCTATATTTTTTCACAGTTTGTGCTTTTGCAAAATTTTGGGGCCCAATATCCACATTAAGTTTTGTGATTTTTGACTTTTTATCAATTTTTTTTCCAACAAAAACAAAAAAACGTTTCAATCAGTAAAAATAACTTGCGGCTAACACTTTCATTGTTTAAAAACATGTCGGACACAGTGCTTTCGGAATGAAATAAAGCTGTTACTCATTGGAATCTGCAGTTTCCTCCACCTATTTGCTGGATGAAATTGATTCTTAAAATAGCCACATTTACACACGTTTTTCTGCCCTATAAACATACCATAACACAGGCGCCAGAGACAGTTTGGTGCGCAAAAATGGCACTAGCGGAAATTTCATCCGCAAATTGGCACATTGGCAAACGCTAGTGCTCAAATTGGCGCAAAAACAAATGTGCATCCCATTTTGACGACCATGAATCATGTGTAAGCCCAATCGCAATTTGGTACCCAAATAGCGTGTGCAAAGTCACTGGCGCACAATCATGAATAGACCCTTAAATCTTACAAGCCCGAAGAAATGTCCCTTCACCAAAAATTTTCTAAACATCATTTTTACAGTCCAAATCAAGGTTAAATTCTGCTCCTTGATTCAGCCTAAAACCAAACATTAATTATCAATACCTGATGCAACCATTCAGCAGAAAGGGCAAATCTGACATTCATCTTGGGGGTAATAGGTGTCCTATGGAACATTATGCTTTATTTGCATCGAGGACAATTTAGATTGCTACCCATAAAAATGTATTTGACTTTTTGTAACTCCTGCTATGGTTGACCCCCCCCCCCTCAATTGCATCCTAAGATTCTGTCAGTAACCTGCAAGGAGGAAGTGCTGCTGAGTTTCCTGCCACTATGCATTGTGGGTTATGTCAGTTAAATCCAGACAGTAGCACGGTTGGGATGCTGGGAAAGGAGGCTTCCCAAGTACCTGCAAGATGTCCAAGACTAGGAGAAAATCTGTGAGGTGGCATTTCAGCATTGAGTGGATGCAGGAGCAAGGAAAAGGTAAGTTCTATCTGGCTACAGGATCAACTGTCCTTCTAGAGCACTTTCTATTTTCTAAATTTATCTAAATTCGCACCTGAGTGGTATGTACGGGTTGTCAGTCATCTAAAACTATTTAAGATGCATGAAATGCATGGAAATGCACATACTTTATATCACCTTTTGGATCAGTTTTGTATTAGATCTGGGTAAAGTTTAGATGAGATTGGGGTACAAGTCATTCTGCAGCTTCACCATGTACCACCTGATAGGATCTCACATATCACCGGTGGTAGGTCTACTACTAGTTAGGAACTCCTGTTCTGGGTTGTAGTTACCCTTTAAAGATGTGTTATTATTTGGCATAGATGAGCATAGCGCACACCAGAAATGATCTAATAAACGTAGTAAACCTTATCTTGTCTACTTTGGCTGGTAAAACAAAGTTAAGTAAGCACAAGCAGTGGGGAATTTAACCCCAGGCTTGCATGATGCAAATCAAGCCATTTGGCTTAATAAAATAAATATAGCCAGCTTAAGTAAAAATATTAGTGCTAGTTTGAATTCAGGTGTTTAGCATTTTTATAGTCCCTATGCCTTTTCCAGACATATGCCATATTAGCAATAGTGTATATAAAGCTAACAGATTAAATTACAGAGCGTCTGAGGTGTAATGCTACGATCAAACATTTGTTTTCTAATGGCTTATATTTGTGAGCCTAATAAATATTTTTCTGCAGTTTTCCTTAGAGCAAATCTCATTAACCTCTTGTTTGATGGGGTTATATGATCAGTTTGCTTGCATAAACTGGCTTATTATGATTAGAAGCCTTTTGTAAGCTCATTTGTGCTCCAACAGGAAAATCTTTACACTGTATGAGTCCCTATGAACGAGATAGGGGTCATTGAAACCATGACGCCCCCCTCAGACCGATACTAAAATATTCCGTGCACAGACAAGCCATCAGCCGGCCTTTTAAATGATAAGCAGGCCACGGCATGCTAGCGGCTCAGCTTTGAGATCAATGAGCATTTCAGTAGCAAAACAAAATAGCCTGGGACTTTTCCAAAACCACCAAATAACAGCTGGAATTCCCTAAGGGGTTTGTGGTGAGCATCTTCTATAGGCTTTGTGGTACTATAGAGACACTCTTTCTAGCAGGTATATTAATGAACTATTTTTAATGACCTTAAATAGAATATACTGTTCAATGTTGTTAATGTAGCATCACTCTGGCCTGCACTTGGTACACATCCCTGATATTCATCATTCAAACAACCAAGGGATGCAAAGGGGTACTCACAATGATTCTGGGATCTTCCATTACAGGTGTACTTCATAACAGTGATTTTTAACAGTGCTGTCACCAGGAAGGACTGTGTCACAATTATGTACGATGGTACATACTTCAATACTTCAATACTTCAATACTTTATTGACCGCCAAGTAAGTACAAGGTACATACAAGGAATGCTTTTTGGCAAGGAGATACACCATGAGAGCTATAAACAATTACATACATACCATAGAAGTAACAGAGGATTACGGTACAGTACAGGTTTAATTCTTAAAGACTAACAGAATTAACATCAATGCAGAGCATGATAGAGTTAAGTGCCTCTCACACTGGATTTATTAAGAGCCATAACGGCCAGAGGAAAAAAAATGTTTTTGTTTCTGGAGGTCTTGGTTGAATGAGCCATGAATCTGCGGCCAGAGGGTAGGAGCCTGAAGAAGGAATGTCCTGGGTGCGTCGAGTCTCCAGATATTTTCTTAGCCCTAGAGGAGATTCTGCTCATGAATTGCTCCTCTAGAGAAAGTAAGGGAGATCCAATTATCCTCTCCGCAGACATGGTTATCCTTCTCAGCCCTCTTAAGTAAAGGACCAGATACCAGTAACCTCAGGAAACACTCGATGAGCCTGGCCAGGATGAATCCCTGAGAAATAAGAAGTATGGAGTCTCACCCCCTCCTGGCTTATGAAGTCTAGCTAGCTTTAGGCAAAGACACATGAAGGTGAAAATAAAGCCTTGCCTCCTCCTGGATTGCTGAAGCTTGGCTAGCCTCGGACTAGGCAAAATAAAAAAGATGGAGCCTCGTCACCTCCTGGCTTGGTGAGGGCCAGATAGCTCTGGGCAAATGAAATTTCTGCCTCTTGAATAAATGAGGTCAGCTAGCGCTAAGACATATCTGCCCTTAGAAACAAGATGTATCAGAATATCCTGGCTGCACCTAGCAGAGGGCATGTAAGGAAGATAAACCCTCAACCAGGTGCGGCTAATCATTATTAATTGGGCCAGGATGGCCAAGGAAGCTCCACAGAACTATCACTTCTAAAACAGCAACTGTGCGAAAAGCCAGCATCATGCCACCAGCATGGTGTCCACGGAACTACCTGACAAATACACTCGAGTGTTCATGGGCCTCCCTCAGCCCTCAAAATCTGATATCCTTGCTCTCACCAAAGGTGAATCCCCTAGCTCCAGACAGAGAAGCTTGCTGGCCTACCAGTCTCTGCGGCTTCCAATGCCACGCTTGGTTTCCCTGAATTCCTTTAATTGCTGGGTAATCGATTGTAGAACTGAAAGCTGCACAGCTAAATAAACCAGCATGCTTCTCCTTTTGTCAGACTCTGCATTAACCCCAGACAGCGTGTTAGCCACAAGTGGCACTATGAGCAGAAAGTTGGGGTAGTACGACAATATACAGTGTTTAGAAACTAGGAAAGTGTTACTCTGGGAAGCTAAAGATCACATGCCTCACACCCTAGGGACCACAACTTACTTCTAATCCCTGCTACTCTTTTTTATATTAATTCTGTACATTTACATAATAGCACTATACTGTTTTCTGCAATATCTGGCCTAGTACCTAGAAGCATTTTAATAGCACACCGAATTGTTAACTGCTTGAATTTGAACACCCCTGCTACTACAAATATTCAAACATAGAGTGTGACTTATATTGTAAACTTGCTGGGTCCCACTCTGTCCTTTATGTATATTGCATGCTGCCATTTTTATCTCCTTGTTTTGCTCAGTGTGTGTTCCAGGCATGGTGGAGATAGAGCTGCTCAGTCATGCATTGTAACACTGTGAACTGACATGACGGAGGCGTTGGAGGGGAGAATAATAGGAGTGGTAGCTGTAGACAAGATAACTTGACGACGTGAGAAATGGTGGGAACTATAATAATCTGCAGATATATATCTCACTAGCAATTAATCAAACCCAGTTACACCAATAGATAAATCAATAGCTCATCTTGTCCACCTGAAATCTGCAAGGCCAGTTATACACTTGGTATTTAGAAATAATGTTGCAGGCACTATATTATTATTATTATGACCAAAAGGCCAAAGTAAGAAATTAGAAACTTGGTTTACAGTAATCTTAAAGTCGCAGTGAAAGTAATTTTTGTATCTGAAGAAATCTTATGAAATCTTAATATTTTAGCTCCTGGGAAAAAAGGCCAGTAGACTTGGTGATCAGATTGGAAAATATCTATATGTCTGTAAGTGTATGGCGATTTTTAGAAATTACAATAATTTCCATGATAAAACTGTGTCCTAATCTTCTCAATGCCATTTACACTTGCAGAAATGTTATTGTCAATAGCTCACTATTTGCTTGTCTCCAGCAAAAAGCTTTTTTTTGCCCCAAAAAGCAGTAGAGCCCTTTTGGAACTCTACTGCTTCCTCTTCTGGCACCTTATGATAAATTGTCGTAGTCACCTAACAAAAAGCTCTTAAAGAGACACCCCTCCCCACCCAGTGCTTAGGCAGTACAGGCTGTAAAAAAATAAATAATTCAACCATTTCCACTTACAGACTTCATGGTCTTTCTAATATAGAGTTATAAGAGAGCACATAGTTCATGGGTGGCAAAATAACCCTATACAGTAATATTGTACTGTATACTTCACGGTGCCCTCTAGCTAAAGCCTTGTGTTTCTGCGGAAATCCCCAAATAAATGTCCACAAATAAGAGACTGTGGCTATATAAAAATTAGGACCTTGATTTACTTAAAGCAGAACAAAACCTGGCCCGAGTACTTCAGGCAATGCGTCAGGCTTGGTTTCGCACAGAGGGGCATCCTGATTTCAGGGCAGGATAGTGGACGGCTTTGTAGACCTTTAGACTCCAGGACCACACTGCGCGGTTCTTGGGCCACTTTAAAAGAGAAAAGCTTGGCTGGATTAATTTTGATGCAAGGTTTATGAGCAACCCCTTCTCTTGCTATGTAGCACATAGGTTCCCACCAGGTGGTACTAGTACCACTGGTGGTACTCCACATCCTATTAGGTGGTACTTGACAAAGCTGTAGATTGACTTGTGCGCCAGCCTGATCTGCTGCCATGTATTATACAGCCACGTTTCATTTGTGCCATAAATACAAAACATCTCCAAAAAGCAATGCAAACTATGTGCTTTTTTTTCATTCACTTTAAATGGTGTGCTTTTACCACGGTTCTATGTGACAGACAACCTGGTGGTACTTGATACAACTGGAGAAAGGAAAGTAGTATCTGGTGAAAAAAGATTTGGGAATCGCTGATCTAGCATATTTATCTGCATTTTTATTATTAGACCGTTTGTTCCAGATTGCGCTTCTAAGTAACCTCTTTCTTTGCTATCTAGCATATGTCTCTGGATTTTTATTATTAGACTGTTTGTTCCAGATTACGCTTTAAAGTAACCTCTTCTCCTGCTATCTAGCATATGTATCTGGGTTTTTATTATGGGACCATTTGTCCCATGGTTGTGCTCCTTTAATGCTATCAGTGTTATGTGGTATATACTATGTGCGCTCTTATGTGCACTGGGTGCTGATCTAAGCCTCGCTATGCCTGAGCTCGACATTACATTGCACGGGCCACCTAGATTACTGGTGGCTTTTTTCCCTATGCTTAGTAAATTAGGCCCAAAATACCATAACCAAGCATTGCACGTAAAGGGATGATATGCATGGTTTTACCTACTTGCTAAGAATGATGAATAACCCTGTTATTCTTGGTTAGTATAAATAATTTGAATATCTTTTAACCCTTGAATAGGGTTTATTTTATATTTTCCAGAACTCTCCGTACAGTAGTTTTCTCCTCTGTTATGTGCATCGAGTCTGTGTCTTTGCATTAAGAGCCCACTGTTAACCTGCTTCTAGTCTGTCCATCAACTTGCACCAGTGTTGCCTGTCATCCTGTTCCAAGTGTCTGCTGAGAATTCCTCTGAAATGTCTGCTGTCTTCCTGCATCTTGCCTGTCATCCTGCTTCAGTGTTGCCTGTTACCCTTCTCCTAGTACCTGCATTGAACTTGCAACAGTGTTTCCTGATAACCTGCCATCCTGACCCAAGGGTTGCTGATAGCCTATGCCTTGCCTGTCATCTTGCCTATTTTCCTGCTCCACTGGCCAGCGATCATCCATATCCTGTGTGCTGTGTCCATGCTACATTTAGATGGCACATAACAGATGAGGGTCCCAAACCTGGGGGATGGGCAGCTGCTCCTTTCACTTTGTGCCCCTCTTGGCCCAAGGCTCAAAAGTAGGAGTGAATGATAATGATTGGACAAGGCTCTCTAAGCTGTCTTATTGATTGCTCAGTGATGTCTGGCAGCCCCCAATGTGGCTGACAGACACTTAATTATTGCCTGTTTGAGCTAAAATCCATTATAGACTACAGCAGTGTTTGAATACATGGTCACTAGAATCATATGCTTGGTGAACATACATTAAAAAGGAGAGAGCACATTGAGAATGAAACCAGAAGCTGCCATTGCACGCCTCCTTCTAATAAATTCTGGCTGTTCATACTATTTCAATACTCATGAACACTGACTAAGAAGGCTGCCAGACAATAGGAACATATCAAAACCTTTTCAGTTAAGGGGATTAGTAACTATTTTTTAAATATTATTATTAGGTTTTTTATTTATACTTTTCTTCAAAGGTGAAGTACCGAGACGGTTTACTTGATAAGCTTACTAAAGAATATATGGGACATAACTATAATGAATAATATCAACACTGCACATACAGAGAAGCATAGGAAGTATACACAATCTGACACTTGGCCCGGTTAGTTGGGGAAGAAAATGAATCATAGCTGTTACCTGCCTGGTTTCAGATGAATGTATCTCTAAAATAATTAAAATAATTATTAGCCAGTTAAATGGCTTGTGAAATGGGAATGTGCAGAGGAAAGAGAGGGATGGAGTGAAGTGAAAGGGATAAAAGTAAGAGTGGGGTACAGTGGACACTTCTTTATAAGAGGGAGCCACCAACTTGGTGTGGAGTAGGCTGCCTCTACAAGGACAGGGGGTCCATTTTTAAAAGCAATGGCTTTCAATTAGTTCTGTCCCCATCCCTGCTAAAGCCTCCTTTACTTTTCTGAGTAGTCTTGCAAGAACATTACTGCAGGGATTTCCTTCCATTCAGACACAAGTACATCAGTGAGGTCAGGCATTCATCTAGGGCGATGGGTCCTGACAGAAATTCAGTGTTTTCATAAATCCCAAGGGGCTTTAATGTGGTTCAAGCCTCTGACCTGTGAAGGTCAGTTCATAAATTCAAACTCATTTTTTTCAGAACCACCTTTGAGCTCAGAGGTCTTGTCATGCTAAAACAGTAAAAGACACACTCCAAATTGTAGCCACAACATTGGTAGCACACCAGCCTCTATTCTCTAGAACAGGGGCACTCAACCACTTCTTGTAAAGGTCCATTTAAAGGCATCCTGTGAGAGGTGAAGGTCTGGAAATTAGCGCATTGGGGGAGAGGCTAAACTAAACAGGCAAAACTAAAAAGTGCTGCTTGTGCCCCCCATCCCACCTCAAAAAAACTTTTGGACACCAGGAAAAAACAGAAGCTTATTTTTTGGGCCCCACAGAGCCTACCGCTAACAAGGATGGATAGATAGAGCTCAGGGGAGAGGGATGAATGGGAGAGGAGCTGTAAGGAGGAGGGATGGATAGACAGAAGAGGAAGGGCAGGGAATTATGGAGAGAGAGCTGGGAGAAGGGATGGATGGGCAGAACTAGTAGGACAGGAATGAATGGGAAGAGCTAGAGGGGGAGATGGCCAGAGATGGAAGAAAGAGTAATGGATTGGCAAAGCTGGGAGGTCAATGGATGGGGATGGGACAGATGGGGCAAAGCTAGGGGGGCAGGGATTGATGGGTCTGAGCTGGGGCGGAGGAAAAGGATTGGATGGATCAAAGAGATAGAGAAACAAAGTTTGTGTGTACCTTGCAATGGCAATGCTAGGTGCTAGAAAGCCATGACACTGGCAGAGAGACAAAGCACTACATCACTGATGATTAAGAGGGTAACTCTGAGCATGGCAACACAGAAGCCACTAAGTGCAGTGCTGTCAGGTCAGGGGTCCGGAAATCTGGCACCAAGGTCCGCATTCGGACCCCGGTCCGCCAGTTGAGTATCACTGCTCTAGAAGATCAGTATATACTGGTTTAGCTTTCAGTGTGTCCAGCCCAAACTTTACCAGAGGTCCCACAACACAGTCCCCTCACCACAGTTGGCACAATCCCCTCGATTCAAAATGCAAAAGTTAATTGATTTCGGATCGAGAATCGTAAGTTTGGGTGGGTGTTTGTCATTTTTTCCTTTTTTTTGGGCCATTTCGTATTCGCACGATCGTTCGCGCATAGACGTATATGAACATACGCATTTCGTACGTCAATCGGATATTTTGCGTTAGTTCGTGTCTTTTTCCCGTCCAAATCGTATTTTTTGCGTACGATCCAATTTTTTACGTGCTTCACATGGGCTTGCGACCAATTCAGAGAGGTGATTGCTAATTGTTTTGAAGGCCATTAAATAGCTGCTTCCCGAAATGTTTGCCGGCAGCTATTTGGCCTCGGGAGTAGGATGGAGAGGAGCGAGTTTGTGGCACATCAAGGGCTTATGCTTTTTGGCATCGATTTGATCCGGATGTCTGAGAGCAGATTGCCCCAGCGTCGTCGCATGAACATCGATAGCATGAATGATGTTGAGCTGTTCGAGCTGACCAGGCTTAATCGCGCTTCCCTCCATAAGTTATATAGTGAGCTGCGGCCATGGTTAGCCCGCACCACAAGGAAGGGGCATGCAATTTCAGGTATGACCAAGATGCTTGGCTGCCTGCAATTTTTGGCGAACAGCTCGTTCCAGAGGCTGGGTGCCCTCTCCGTGGGGATGTCACAGACTCACAGCCTACGCTGAGCCACGCACTATCCAAATTTTTGGAAGGCATGGCTGCCATAACTCCCAAATATATTTATTTTCCGCATGATATGGCAGCCAGAAACGCCATTAAGCTTGGTTTTTATAATGTCGCCGACATGCCCAACGTAATTGGTGCTGTTGACTGCACACATGTGGCACTCGTACCTAGGGCATCCGACGAGTATATATATAGGTAGATTTTTTTTGGTTTGGTTATTATGGGGCCCAACGTGTAATGTAACCTGTTTTCCTTTGCGGCAGCATATTTTTGTTTGGGCTTTTGTGTACATGCCTTATTTAGGCTTTTCATTTGTTGTTTTAAATTGTGTGCAGACATGTTTTTTGTTTCACTTACCCTTTTTTTTTTGTTTTGGCCTTAAGGAATCGAAAAATGGGACACTCCCTTAATGTCCAGGCCGTGGTGGGGCCGGACATGCGTTTCATGAGTGTTCTTGCCGGCTACCCTGGATCGTTGCACGACTCCTATATCCTGAGACGATCTGGTTTGTTTCGGCGATTTGAATCAGGTGGATTTTCGGGTGCATGGCTGCTTGGTAAGTGTGTCCTATTTTTTGTTATCGATATTTCAGAGGAATCTGTTCTTTTTGCTATTTTAGCTTTATAATTATTGACATAAACATGAAACAGCATTTTTTTTGTTTTGTGTATTTTATTAAACAAAAAAAAAAACGCTTGCCTCACTTTGTCCTTCAGAATGTTTTAACTTTGGTTAGGATGTCTGTAACTTCCATATACCCAAAAATATATTGGGTAGCAGATTGGCCAGAAGTATCTGCTAGTTTATGGTCCTTTTGTAGTATTGGTCTTTCAATGCCAAAGTGGACTTAAACTGCATACAGTGCATTCTTTATCGGAATGTTGTGGGCCCCTCAGCAGCATCCTAATTGTAACATTTCATAAACCAGAAAAAAAAGCATATTTCTAAAAACCCTTATCCGTGCAGATGTTTTATCATTCTTTGGTTTATTTAAGCTGCATTTTTAGTTATGTACTACATTTGTGCCAATAGTGTTTTTTCTAATGTGCCCTGGGTGTATTTTTTGGGCCTTTAGCTTACCTCATTTTGATATATGTCAAATTGTTTGTGTTTGTTGTCTTGCAATTTGTTTATTTTTTGAATTTAATTGTCTTGTTAAGGTGATTCCGGTTACCCACTTCTCCCCTGGCTCATGACGCCTGTGCTGCGGCCCCAGGATGCCTCTCAGGAAGCCTACAACCGTGCGCACCGCAAGACCAGGGCTGTTGTTGAGAGGGCATTTGGACTGTTGAAGACCCGTTTTCAGTGTTTGGACCATACCGGGGGCGCCCTGCAATATGATCCTAACAAAGTGATAGACATCATAATGGCATGTGCTGTTCTACATAATTTTGCGATTAAAGAACGTGTCCCCCGTTATGTGGATGTACTGCCCTCTACAGCCCTAGAAGATGATGGTGACAATTATGTTGGCCCACCCAGTGAGTCTGGTCAATCAGTGCGAGCAAATTTGATCTTGCAGCATTTTAGTTAAAGCCTTGTTTTTTTTTTTCCATTCTGTGTATTTGCCTTTTTGTTCAATTATTTGTTTGCCCGTAATGTGGCATTACCTTAAATTAAAAATTTTTTGCCTTAATTGTTGCCTAATGTTTTTCCTGGTGTTTACTTAGATTGATATTTGCATTTTTACACCTCTTAACAAAAAATGTATCTGCTTTAGCCCAAGGTGATGTAAAATGTGTTTCAACTAAAAACGCCACAAGTATTGTAAGTGTGTACATTTTTTACTTTTGGGACTTTGAATGGTTGTGCATAACAAAAACATTCCACATACAACTGTGGCTCAAAATGCATGAAGTTATTAACCCTTTCAGTGCCAAGCCCGTAGATTCTACGTGCTCGCATCCACTCCACTTAAGTGCCAAGCACGTAGAATCTACGGGCTTGAATTTCCCCCCTGACAGTAAAAAAAATATAAATCAAAAATACTCACCTGACCCCTCGTTGGATCCGGCCGGGTCTCCCCTTTAATTTGGTGCCATCCGATCCCCCGTGGGGGGTCGGATGGCTCCAGGAGAGCCCCCGGAATAGGGCCACCCCCCGCTTCGGCAGCAGCAGCTGCTAAATGTAAAAAAAAAAAAAAATGACATTTCCTTACCTGAGGCCGCGCTGTCTCCCGATGGGTGTCCTCTTCACTGGGGGGGCCTCCGATCGCCCCCCCCCAGCCTCTTCGGTGGCGAGGAGAGGGCAGAAATTGCCCTCCCCCCCACTTCCTGGAACGGGTCTGCTAGCCCCGCCCCCTGGGGGGCGGGGCCAGGTGACATGTTATGATGTCACCAGCAGCCCTCTTAATGCCGGGACGTGAGACAGACAATCAGTCTGCTCGTGTGCCTGGAGGAGGGCAGATGGGGAGGAGGAGAGGGCTGAGATCGCCCCCCCCCTCCTCCCCAGGCTCTCTCCTTCAAACACACGAGCAGGCTGTCAGCGGAGATCGCCGGGGGACACAGGATTGGAGGTGAGTAAAGTAAAAAAAAAAATAAATAAAGATCTTTTATATCTTATGTCTCTGTGTCTTTTTATTTAACATTTAACCCCTTGTGAACTGGTAAGGGGTCCATGAGACCCCTTATACCAGTTCACAAGGCTGGGGGCTGGCATGTCACCCGCTTGCCGCAGCGGGTGACTTGCCATTAACCCCCGGCACCCCCAATTACCTGCCTCCCCAAAGCCCAGGGGGGGGCAGAAGAGCCCGGGCCCACACAGGCTATGTGGGCTCGTAGGCTGCAGGGTGGGGGGGCCGCAAAAGCTGGCCCCCCCACTCTGTGCCTACAAGCCCCCATAGCTGGTCCCGGGCTGGTAATGATGGGTAAGGGGGACCCCATTTCATTTTTTTTTGGATTTTTAAGGGTTTTTAACCCTTAAAATTCCAAAAAAAAATGGGGTCCGCCCCCCTGGGAGGGGGGACCCTATGTCATTTTTTTTTTTAATAAACTCTTTGTGTTCTGTCATCCAGCAGCTATAAAAGGCTTCCAGCAGGTGAGCAGAAGCCAGTGATCGCCGAGGGACACAGTGCTCCAGGATGGATGGGAGGTGAGTACAGTGTAAAAAAAAAATTAATAAAATATTTTTTTCTCTTTTGTGTCTGTGTTTTTTTTTACATTTAACCCCTTGTGAACTGGTAAGGGGTCCATGACTCCTATACCAGTTCACAAGGCTGGGGGAGGTGGCAAGTCACCTGTGACTAGCGGGTGACTTGCCATTAACCCCTGGCACCCCCATTACCTGCCTCCCCAAAGCCCAGGGGGGGGCAGAAGAGCCCGGGCCCACGGGCTATGCGGGCTTGTAGCCTGCAGGGCCAGGGGCCACAAAAGCTGGCCCCTGTGCCCTGTTTCTACAAGCCCTGCATAGCTGGTCCCGGGCTGGTTACTTTGGGTAAGGGGGACCCCATGTCAATTTTTTGGGGGGATTTTTAAGGGTTTTTAACCCTTAAAAATCCCCCCCAAAAATGGGGTCCCCCCCCAGGAAGGGGGACCCTATGTCATTTTTTTTCTCAATTTAACCCTTTGTAGTGTGGATGGTATTTGTATTTTATTTGTAAATGTTATAAAGTACTTGTTTCAGTTAGGGGGGTCTCCTGGGCAGGAACGGGGGGCTACCGATAAATATGTGGTACCGTTCTAATCGGTAGAAATGGGGCTTTCACATGCAATACGGTTTTCCTTAATAAAATACATTTTTTATTTAAAATAAAGGAGTCAATTTTCTAAAAAAATTTTTATTTATTTATTTATTTTTTACTTAATAATATTGTAAAAAACAAAATAAAATTTACAAATAAGACATTTCTTGTTAAAGCCTAAACTCTGCTGCAGAAAATATATGTATAATTTTCCTGAAAATTCCAGCAAAAATGGCGCAAAACATGGCGCAAAATGGGGAAAAATGACCTGTCAACAGAGGGTGACAAAATCTCAAGTAGGCTGGCAATTAAAATGGTTAAAGGTAGCTATGCATGTTGTGTATTGTTCTGTTCGGGGGACCTTGCGCTTTCAGACTTAGCTTGTTTTTTTCTGGTTTGCATATTTATATTTTAGGAAAAGGTGTTTTTTATTCAGCTTTTTTATACATTTTTTAGGGAAACCCTGCGCAACCAAAGAATTCTTTGAGGGATTAATTCCAGAAAGATGAGCCCACTACAACAAGTTGGGTACGCTTAGAAAGCTTAACATGTGTACTTTCAGGTAATATATGGTTTATGGGGGATATTCCAAATGTAAAGGGTTGTTTTGGTTGAAAAATCGCAAGGTGCGCACTTTGTCTGCAGAGCTGAAATTTTCAAGTAAAATCACTGTTACGCACATGCGTTACTTTGGGGTGTTTGCCGACTCTTCCCTTGACAGTAGCAATGCATGTTGGGTATCGTTCTGTTCGGGGGATGTTGCTTTTTCAGACTAAACTTGTTTTTTCTTGTTTGCACATAGTTTTTTAGGAAAATGTGGCTTTGATTCTGCTTTTTTATCCTTTTTTTAGGGAAACTCTTTGCAACCAAAGAATACAATGAGGGATTACTTCCAGAAAACTATGGGCACATCAACAAGCCTGGTACGCCTAGAAAGCTTGAGGTGTGTACTTCCAGAGAATATATAGTTTGTTGGGGGTATTTCAAATGTAAAGGGTTGTTTTTCTGGAAGAACTGCAAGGTGCGCATATTGCATAGCATAGTTGTATTTTATCTGAAAATTCCCTAAAGCGCTGTTTCAGTTTGGGGGAGTCTCCTGGGCAGGAAAGGGTGTCTACCTATACATATGTGGTATCGCTGTAACTGGGAGAAATTGGGATTTCACACGCAATAAGATTTTATTGAAAAACTTACATTTTTTTATTACAGAAAAAACTACAAATTACAAACAAGACATTTCATGTTAAAGCCCAGACTCTGCTGAAAAAAACAATATATCATTTACCTGGGAAATCCCTGGAAATCCCTTCAAAAATCACATTTGAACATGGGGAGCGCAAAATAGTGCAAAACGGTTTGGCACCAAGGGTGACAAAAACTCCAGGTAGGCTGGCAGCGAAAGGGTTAAACTGAAATCTAGCACATCTACACCTGGAAGTGAGTGGCACAACCAAACAAGGACACCCAGTCCAAAGGCCAGCCTAGTCCAGTGCTTAATATTGGCTGTGTTAAGGGATATTTTGCCATGGCCATAATGTCACACAAACATGTCTGCAAACAGGAGGAGCACAAACCAAACAAATGTAAAAAGCCATAAGTGGCACATGTTACTTGCCACCTACACTCCACATAGACCTATGGCATTGCCTAGTGGCCTTAATCATTACTCTAAGGAGCTCTATGGGAGCAAATCCAAAACACAACCTGCATGTCAAACACAAAATGGATTGAGCTAAACATCAAACTACAAGTAAATACAGTGGGGGGGGGGGGGGGGAGAGAAAATATGTCCCACACATTCATGGATTAATTAATAGGGTGGCTGCCCATAAAACCCAGGTGGAGGTCCGTGTTGATGGGACCTAACCTGGGCCATGGTTGCATTGTTAATCTGCAACTGCTCCATAATGTTTCTCTGCATATTGGTCAATTCAGCCATGGATGACTGGATGCCATTACTTGCATTGACCATGTTGCTGTTGTGGGTCCGAAACTCAGCGAGGATGGCCTGTAAGGTGGTATTGAGGTTCACCATATCGGCATGCCTTTCCTCCCGCTCATTTTGCTGCACTGCCTCAAAAGAGTCCCTCTCCTGGTTCCATAAATCAAGCAGGGCACTGTGCCTCCCCTGGGAAATTGTGCGGCGTAATGGAGTCCGCCGCACAATTACCCTGGCTCTTGGGCGTGCCCTGCCGCGTTGTCTCGTCCCCTGCCGCGTTGTCTCGTCCCCTCAACAGCAACAGGCATGTTGGCAAATCCTCAGCAGCAGAGTGAACACTGGCGACTGTTGTCTCAGTCTCCCCATGTGCAGGCACAATGGATGCAGATTCACTCTGCTGCTGAGGATTGGCCAGAGAAACATTATGGAGCAGTTGCAGATTGGGACCCAGGGGGAGGTCTTCGGACGTGCCGAACATGGATCCATCTTCCTCCATTTCCTGGATCTCTTCCATGAGTGTGTGGGTCTGTAGGGACATAGAAAAAAAAATGTTAAGTTTGCGTTCCTAATTAGGATTCCATCAGTTTAACACATGCTTAATCACTTGGTATCATTTTTGGTACTAAATAAACTTACCGGAAAACTCGGATCTGGGCTCCTATGCTGTACGGACCTGGAAGGCATATTCAAACTGGGGGGTGAGCTTACACTTGCTGAGGGGTCATGCTGGGCTGAAGAAGAGAAAACAAAACAAGGTAAACACACACATAAGCATTGTTTAGGTAGGTAATTAAACAAGCCACTATTTGTAATCTGAAGCAACTCTACAGCAACGGGGACGATTTGTAAAATACACTCACTTTAAGACATGTGAAATGGATCGAGTAAACTGCTAACTGACCTCAGTTCGAAGTCAGGAAGTGTACCCAGTCAGCATACAACTTGCAGAGCACCTATTTTGAGTTTGACTACCATTCTCTAGGTAATATATGTTTGTGGCTCTTGTTTTAAATTGTTACCTCAAACACAACTCACACAACAAATAGACAACACATCCCTAATGATGTGTGTTTTGTGATTGAGTACAAATATATCACTTTTATTATGAAACTTCGTTACTTGACACATAATTAGTGTTAATTGTTAGTTTACATAATGTATGTGGTCCGAAATGTGTGATTCACAGGGACCAAAACAGGACACAAACAGGCACACTAGTGCGAGCCCAACCAAGCCACACCATACCGTCATCTTTGTACTAGTGAACTTTAATTTACTTTGCAACAAGGCAAACATGCAGATTAAGATTACTCACCTTGTGTACGGGTCGGTGAGTCTGTGTCCCTTAGACCCGCATGGCCACCGACCGCGACAGGATGGAGAAGGCCCAGCACAATCTCCTCAGCAGGTGTAAACTCCAGTTTGGTGGGATAGCCACCTCCAGTTTTCATGCTGAAATGAAAATATAGTTTGGTACACAGAAAAGGTGCATACAGTACATCCTAATAATTACATTTGGATACATCATTTATTTACCTGTAATTATGCCTTTTAATTTCTTTTTGCCGTACAGCATATTTCATATCCGAAATTTTCTTTTGGATTTGTCCAACATCTTTCCTCTCTTCCCCCGCTGCATTTACTTGTCGTTGGATTTTTTCTAACAATTCCATTTTGCGCTGCTTAGTGGTGTGTTTTGATTTGCTCCCATAGAGCTCATCATAGAATAATGTAAGGCCACTAGCCAATGCCATATTTTGGTCATGTGAGAATCGCCCACTCAAATGTCCGCGCCGCAATGTGCGGACAGATGGTTGGCTTTGGGGCTCCTCCATGTGTACAGACACATGTGGTGACATTATGGCCTGGGGCTATGTAGGGGAATGGAAGGATTGCTGGCTTCCCAATGACTGGACTGGACTGGCCAAGGGACTGGGTGTTCTTGCGTGGCTGGCCACAGAACTTCCAGGTGTAGATGTGGTAAGGATGATGTCCTTTCTTGGGCCTCTTGGGGGGCTATGTGCCCTGCTGGTGCCTGGTCTTGGGCTAGGTGCCCTGCTGGTGCCTGGTCTTGGGCTAGGTGCCCTGCTGGTGGCTGGTCTGGTCCTAGGTACCCTGCTGCGGGGCCTGGATGGGCTTCTGGCCCTGCTTCTGGGCCTGGATGGGCTTCTGGCCCTGCTGCGGGGCCTGTATGGGCTTCTGGCCCTGCTTCTGGGCCTGGATGGGCTTCTGGCCCTGCTGCGGGGCCTGTATGGGCTTCTGGCTCTGCTTCTGGGCCTGGATGGGCTTCTGGCCCTGCTGCGGGGCCTGTATGGGCTTCTGGCCCTGCTTCTAGGCCTGGATGGGCTTCTGGCCCTGCTGCGGGGCCTGGATGGGCTTCTGGCCCTGCTGTGGGGCCTGGATGGGCTTCTGGCCCTGCTGCGGGGCCTGTATGGGCTTCTGGCCCTGCTGCGGGGCCTGTATGGGCTTCTGGCCCTGCTGCGGGGCCTGTATGGGCTTCTGGCCCTGCTTCTGGGCCTGGATGGGCTTCTGGCCCTGCTGTGGGGCCTGTATGGGCTTCTGGCCCTGCTGCGGGGCCTGGATGGGCTTCTGGCCCTGCTTCTGGGCCTGGATGGGCTTCTGGCCCTGCTGCGGGGCCTGGGTTGGCTAAGTGCCCGGCTTGAGAGCATGGGTGGTGTGGGCTCCCCTGTGCGGCCTCTTCGGGGGGCAGATGTGCTGGTGCCTGCTGTGGGGCTTCCTACCCATTTTGCCTGTTTTTGGCCGCAGGGGCACGTGCCTTTGTGGGCCTTTTTTGCGAAATGGAGGGTCCACTGTCCCTTGGTGGGGCCGAGCTGCTACTTGCCTTTTTGGGGCGTTGCTTCTTTTGGCCTTGCTGGGACCTGGTTTTTAGGCCCTCAGAGGTCTGGCTTGGCTTGCCGCGTTTCTGTGCTGGCTTTTTGGGTGCCATTTTCTCCAAAATGTCAAAGAGAATGAGCTTTGGGTGCAGGGACCTTTAAATAAGGTGCCCAGCGTCTGACGCCTATGCGCACGCCTACGCGATCGTACGGACGTACGTTCGTGCGGAACCAGGAAACTGCAGGGGTTTCAGTTATCTGCTGCCTTGAAGAAGCATAAAGATGGCGCCCACTATCTTCACCCGTCAACAAGAAGAGATCCTCATGCTGGTAAGTGCCTTGCTCTGCCTTTTAAGCTCATACTGACTGATGTACTACATGTAAATGATGCGGTTGGGACAAGTTTTGTGGATCTTAATGTTTTAGAACAGGGCTCCTCACACTTCATCCTCAAGGGCCGAGACAGGCCACGTTTTCACCTCTCTATGCTGATGTCCTAATTAGGGCAATTGCTCTGGCTTAACACCAGTTAATTAACCTGGGGAGTAGCGTGGAGAGCAGACAAACCTGGCCTGTCTCGGACCTTGATGCGGATGTTTGAGGACCACTGTTTGGCTAAGACATAAAAACACAACGGCAAGCCACACACGTGCACAAAAAGTCAGAAACCGGGCCTTCAGCGTGATTTACTAAAAAGCAATAAAACCTACAAAACGAGTACACAGCCTATTACATTAAAATATTGGCCATTTTAAGCCAATAACATATTAGTCTTGCCTCCACTGGCCTGAAACTCTGTTCAAGAAATTAGGATATGCGCGCAGCCATCTGTACTCAGAAGAATCACACTTACTGAGGAGAGGTGAGTGGGATAAGGTACAGGGTGGTGGGTTATAGCTGTGCTTTGCACAGACACAGCAGAGCTGTGGTCATGGGAAGGTCATCAGTCCAAGAATGCAGAGCAGCACACACACTTCCAGTTTGCATGCACTTCCTGTTTGCAGGCTGCCTGCAACGAGGGCATTTTACATAAGCCGCCATCTTGGATGTTAAAACCATCATAACATGCCATAGATGCAGGTGGGCTGATTTTTAATGTTGGCTATCTGTATGTACAGGGTGTGTGAAACATATAACATAAGACCAGACTCTGATTCAGAGTGAACGTCCGCTTTAAGGCACTACCCAAAAATGGCTTTCACTCTAAATGTGTGTGTTAATGACATTACATTCGCAACTTCTGATGCAACACATATGGCTCTGTGTGTAAAAGTAAAAGCTCTGTGTCCATTATGTTTTTCAGATCATGCTTCAGCGCCGGTATGACTTCGCGCCCAATGTGTGTGAAAAAAGGGACATCGCCCGGGAGATCATCGCGGAAATACACCGTGTGACCAGCACCACCTTCACTCACACCCAGATAATGCAGCATTGGTCGGACCTGAAACGTCTGCACATGCCCCGGGTGCGGAAGTTTTTTGGGATCCATTTTCCAAGTAAGTACAAAGCGATTGCATGGTATATGTTCCAAATTTATGCCTTTATTTATAATGACTTTTCTTGGTTAGTGTTGGAAATGGATTTCAGAATTCGCCGCACCCGGAGGCGCACAGGCCGACCAGTGCTGCATGCTTCTGCATCTGTGAGTGAAGGTGGTGGATCTCCCGGGCGACGGACCTACCCCTCCTCTGTGGCCTCCTCAGACCAGCCCCTGGACCTTACCACAGAGGAGGGGCCCAACCGCGTGGGCGTGGAGTTATACCCGGCCAGGCATGGGGAAGGCTCTGGTATGTCACTCTTCATGTATATGCACAAAGATATACATGCAAGCAAAAAAACTAAGTGCTCCTTTATTATGTATTTCTAGATGCTTCGGGAGCGGGTGAGGTAGTGGAGGAGGAGGCAGCAGAGATGCGTGAAGATGATGTTGGCGAAGGTGAGTAATGTCAGCCAGACTGGGAGCCAGATATGTTGGGAATAGTGACTCTATACAACAACTAACCAAATGTCACATGTTTCTCCAGGGACTTCTTCACAGCATAGCCAGGACCAAGGGCATCCTGTTGGCCCCAACCAGCCATCTGTCGGCCACCAACAAAGTAAGTAGCCATGCCATTATTCAGAATTATGTGTTTTTGGCTAATAACACACACATAACTAAAGGCGTAGCCAATGTATAGTTAACACTTTCATGTGGGCACTTCGTTAGCTTAAAGCGGACCATAACTCGTATTAAGAGCCTAGCTAATAATTATCCCACACACTGTACATACAGATTGCGAACATTTCAAAACAGGCTACCTGCATCTACTGCATGTTAGGAGCCTTTAAACATACAAGATGGCGGCATAGGGAATGCGCCATATTTACAGGCAGCATGGCATCCAGATTTGCCAAAGTAATGTGCTGCCATGCATTGTGGGATTGCTGACCTTTCCCTGAACCCAGCTATGCTCTGGGCCTTATTTATCACGGGCTAGCGCCAGCTATCGACGGCTACCGACTCAAGTACGCCCGGCGGCGGTCACAATGACGCATTTATCAAGCTAAATGAGGCTAGCGCCGGCGAGGGCGACGGCTAGCGCGGGATTCATTATGAAGCCGCCTGGAACGAACAGCGCCGCAGCAAATTCCTTCACAGCGCCAGGTATGACCTGTCGCTCCCTGGCGTTGTCCAATGCATTTCAATGGAGCAATCTTTAATTAATCATAATTAATTGGTATTAATTTTTTTTTTTTTTTTAATGTCAAAAATTCTGAGACCACTTCTGCAATGTTAGGTTTTTTTTTAAGTAAAAAAATTAAAAAAAAAAATTTGTGCAGAATTGATCTTACAGGTCTGATATTAATGTATTCATATTACAAAATGATTCAAAAAACATGTATAATGTTACAATCAAAAAATATGGTTGTTTAGGGGTTAAAAACTAGTTAACACCCATCGCCGCCAGCGCACTGGGGTTTAAACAAGGAATGGACAGCGCCAGCAAATTCAGAGCGTGATTTGTTAATGAATATGAAGCAAGCCGTTCGCTCTGGCCATTCGTTGTCAGGCGCTCACATACAACGCTGAACCTGTGAAACGCCGGCCAAGCACAGCGAATACTGGCTGGCGCTGTAAAAATCACGCTACAGTCGCTCATCTGTCACTACCTGGCGCTATTAATGAATCGGCCTCCCCGTATTACCAAAGAACAACTGTAACCTGCTCCCCTGTACTTTATCCCACTCTCCTCTCCTCATTAAGTGTTATGCTTCTGAGTCCAGATGGCGGCACAGTAATAAAAAATGCACCAAAATGTACTTTTATCTGGTGCCGAATCATTTGTAAAGAGTTTTTGCTTTTCATTACATCATGTTGAAGGTCCGGTTTAAGGAGTTTCACTACTTACCTGTGGGAAATGCATTTCCTTTATTCCTTTGAAGAATGACATATGTCATGCCTTTACATGTATTTGATTAACCAAAAATCTATTCCCAGCATACAAACCGGTCTGGTACTACTATTTATGTTTATTTCTCTATTGGTTACAGGGATGAGCCCACAAACAGTGGCTGAAAAAAAAAAACGAATCCAGGAGTTGGTGGCCAAGCTGATGGCCATACAGGCGACGTTGGGGCCAACTGAAGAAGAGGAGGAGGATTAGTGCCCTTGGTCCTGGCTAATTTTGTAAAATAGTTTTAAAATTTTTACTAAAAAAATGTTTTAAAAGTTTTTATTAAAAAAAAAAAAAAACATTAATACCAACCAATTTTTATAAAATAAATAAGATTTTAATGCTTTAGAAATGTGTCATTTCTAATATGCGCAAAAAAATACATTTACACAAACACGAAAATACATGCTTATAAACATATAGACATATGTACATTAAGTGGTTTGGGTAAGTTTTATGCTCGAGAAAATGAAGAAGAATGCAAGCGCTAAGGGGTTTGGGTAAGTTTTAGGCTCGTCAAAATGAAGAAGAATGCAAGCGCTAAGGGGTTTGGGTAAGTTTTAGGCTCGTCAAAATGAAGAAGAATGCAAGCGCTAAGGGGTTTGGGTAAGTTTTAGGGTCCGAGAAATGAAGAAGAATGCCAGCGCTAAGGGGTTTGGGTAAGTTTTAGGCTTGTCAAAATGAAGAAGAATGCAAGCGCTAAGGGGTTTGGGTAAGTTTTAGGGTCCGAGAAATGAAGAAGGATGCAAGCGCTAAGGGGTTTGGGTAAGTTTTAGGGTCCGAGAAATGAAGAAGAATGCAAGCGCTAAGGGGTTTGGGTAAGTTTTAGGCTCGTCAAAATGAAGAAGAATGCAAGCGCTAAGGGGTTTGGGTAAGTTTTAGGGTCCGAGAAATGAAGAAGAATGCCAGCGCTAAGGGGTTTGGGTAAGTTTTAGGCTCGTCAAAATGAAGAAGAATGCAAGCGCTAAGGGGTTTGGGTAACTTTTAGGGTCCGAGAAATGAAGAAGAATGCAAGCGCTAAGGGGTTTGGGTAAGTTTTAGGGTCCGAGAAATGAAGAAGAATGCAAGCGCTAAGGGGTTTGGGTAAGTTTTAGGGTTCATAAAGGTAAGTGTTAGACTGGCGCGAAGTAGTAGTGGTGAGATTGGTAGTGTCAGATAGGGCCCACATTGGTTTGGGGAGTGTAGCTTGGATCGCGCATGCGCAAGACCTTATATACATACGAACGAATATAAGAGGCCAAAAACCATTGAAAACCAGAGGCAAACGCAAGTAATTGGAAGAGGTGGACGATGGAAGAGGGCGAAAAAACAGGCTGCCGTCGCAACAAGTGAGCACATCAACCTGTTTTTTACGATTGACAAATAACTGAGCCAAGTTCGGAAGATAACATACGAACGGACGGGCTTTTTACGATAGGAAACGTATTTGCTCATAGAATCACTCGCAAGTTCATACGAGCGCACGAGCGTTCGGGAAAAATAGGATGATCGGCACCCAAATCAAAGCTGTTACATGTTTCTTTGAATCGACCCCAATGTGTATAATATATAGATACATTTGCAACTCCAGATTTACAAGGACCTTTGCTCTCATTGTATCCCATATATTTTAACATTGGAACTTTTGGGAAGTTAATAAACGTCATACCTATAGGGCAACCTTAAAGTGGAACTGTAGTCAATATCAACCCCCTCTGCCCAGCCACCATACCCTGACACTGAGACAGGATGGGGGGTTACAAAGAAAAACTGTTACTGCTGCTCCTCTGGTGCTTCGGATACTGGGTGCCACCATCTTTGAAGTAAAACACAGAGCCGCATCCCCAGAGCCGATTTCTTATTTTACATGTGTCGGCCATGGGAGACCGTGAGGAGCGGCGTGGGCCCCTGGATTAAGGTAAGGTTTTTTTTTTATTTGTAACCACCCATCCTGTCTCAGCACCATGGTAGGGTGGCAGGACAGGGGGGTTAATATTAACTGAAGTACCGCTTTAACGTTGCACATGGTTCCCCCATCATTTACTAACTAAACAAGAACTAACTGAACAGAAACCAAGAATGTCAATATTCAGGTCTATTTCCAGCAATGTTTCTTTTTTTATATTAGTGGTAGCATTTTGGTTTCTGTAAGATTTAGTCCCCCTTTCTGTATGTGGTACAGGAGCCACATATTTAGTGCTGGTCACCTCCTTTTATGGTGTCAGGAGACCAAACAGGAAGTTACAAGAAATTTGTATTAGCTTCGCCACTCTAAATTAAATTAAAAGACAACTTTTGTCTGCAGGTTATCTTTAAAATAAGACTATGCCAATGATGCTAAAGAACTAACAGCATACCTAATCTGTAATTATGACCATGCAATTGTACACAGCAGAAGGCTGAAAGCCAGTTCTTCATTTTAAAGTGGACCAACACCCAGGATTTTGACTATCCTGGGTATTGGTCCACTTCCCCGGGGCACCCCGATCGGGGGTGCCCCGCTGTGTGAAACCCCCCAGAAAGCCCCCAAAACTCACCTCTCCCCGCTCCCACGTGGCCGCGCCGTCCAATCGGCGCCGACGGACAAGCTGATTGACAGCAACGTACAAGCAGCTTGCCCGTCGGCGCCTCCCGCGCGTCACTCTTGACGTGTGCGCGCCTGCGCCGGCCATTCAGAGACGGCCGGCGCGGGCACGCGCACGCCTAGAGGGGCGCGAGGGAGGCGGCAGCGGCCGGCCGCCGCCGAAGAACAGGTAGGTGGATTTGGGGTGTTCAGGGGGGGTTCACCCCGCGGGACATCCCGATCTCGGATGTCCCGCGGTGTGTGAGGTGATCGGCCCGGGAATCTTATAGATTCCCGGGCCGATCACCTCAGGGTGTTGGTCCACTTTAAGCAAACCAAAATCAACTTTAACATTATTGCCTCCAGTTTGGATGCCTCCACACAAGAAGTGTGACTCCTGATGAGATTGCCATATACTCACCATGGTGCTCGATCCTATGGTGCATGCACGGCTAAGCCCTGGCATCCTTTCTGGGCACCCGGAAGGTTTGAATGTTTGTGGCTATGAACGCATATGATGGGGGTAGCAGGAGATGCCATCAGAGAGAGCGAGCTCACATTGTGCCGGGTTTTATACAGCAGGGAATCCCCAATCGGGATCCTAGGGGAGTGGGATTTACCTTGCCTAGGTCTTCACCTAGATCAATACATAACATTATGGTAAACTGGACTTACATTAGCCACAGACTTCTATGGGGGGGCTTTCCAAATGGGGATGCCCCACATTAAAAAAGTCACTCAGTCTGGTGATCCTGCATCGATGATGGGAACTGGAAATCCTATCTTGGGATGCCTCCTAGTGAAGGGTTTATATGTCCGGTCTTTTAAAGTCCTTAACTTTTAACATTTTGGGTGCACACACCTGAGGGGCTCCATCTGCCCTGGATTAGGAAACATTGTCTTAGAGCCTTATTTATGAATTTCAACATTTAGCATCTTTCTGCCAGTGTAGCTATTTTTACTACAATGGTGCTGGAAGTATCCGGGCCCAATGCTTTGCTTTGATTGTTGCATTAGGTATTGATTGGATCAGCATCTGTTGGATCTGACTGTCAATTATACCACGCCAGTGTGCACCATTTTGTACCGCAGTCTTTTCAGCGCCACCTGAGGCAAACTATGGAATGACGCCCCTCCCCCTCGTGTGCGCATCTTATTAAACTGTAAAATACCAGCATATCAAATAAAGAGCAAAATAGAGTTTTTCTTTTTTTAATTTAAATTTAAAAATAATTTAATAGACATTTGAGCTTTAACACAACTCCCCCAGATATGCAGTTTTGGTCTACTTTAACACAACCCCTCCTCCTCCAGATTTGCAGTTTTGTTCTGCTTTAAGACAACCCCCCACCCCAGATATTCAGTTTTTGTCCACTTTAACACCCCCTTTCCCCAGATATGCAGTTTTTGTCCAAATTTAAGTGGAACAAACCCCAGGATTTCGGTTCTCTTCTGTGCCCCAGGGGGTTTCCCAAATTGGGGTGCCCCGCTGTGTGAAACCCCCCATATTGCCTTGTACAACTCACCTCTTAACCAGGTAAAAGTCGCAGATCACGACGAAACGCGTTGGAATTTGGCAGTTTTCTTTGGACTCGAGGGACAGGGCCACAGCCTGGTTGGAGCGCCCATTGTCTGTATGTTTGGTCCATTCAGCGGGAGCATTGAAGACTGGCGGTGAGACCTGCCTCTATCTGATATGCGGTTTTTATGCTTTTAATTTGTGAGTGCAATTCTTGGATGTGTTTTACATTAAATAGCGTTTTTTAAACAATATTGCACTAGTTTTGCCATTCTATTTTTCCCTTCATGTGCGGACTGTTTATGATGCATCCTGAATGATTATGCTATAAACGCCTATTCTATGGGAGCTAAAGCTGGATGGGAATGATTTTTTGAACCGGGTGTACAGCGGCTGGTGGAAAATATTCAATTATTATTCTACTTGAGAGGCGTTGATCAAGATACCCGTTTGGTAAGAATTTGCACATAGGGGTGTTGAGAGCACTGAGGAGTGTGCATGCACCTTGGGATAAGGTTGAAGAATATAAGAAGATTTCATGAATGTTTTCTGCACTTTTTGGTTGAAGGAATAGTTCACTATTTTGGACATTTTTAGTCCTTGGACATTATCAGTATAAGCTAGCTCTGTGTATATTTTTTTTGCATTTTTTTGGGAAAGTTTGGGACTTTTCAACACGTTGAGCTTCACCAAAAGATTTCACTTGTTTATGCTTAATTGTTCTATATGTAAGCGCAGTGTTGCACATTTGTATTAATCTTTAAATATTCATAATTAATTGATATGACTGTTTTTTTTTTTTTTAACTGTCAAAAATTCTGTGACCACTACGGCAATGTTAGATATTTTTTTTTTGTGCAGAATTGATATTACAGGTCTGATATTAATGTATTCATATTACAAAATGTTTAGAAAAACTTGTATAATTTTTTAATCAAAAAATATGGTTGTTTGGGGGTTAAAAACTACTTTTAAGCCATCGCCGCCAGCGCTCTGGGGTTTAAACAAGCATTTCACAGCGCGAGAATTTTTGGAGCGTGATTTGTTAATGAATATGCTGGGAGCCGTTCGCTATGGCCATTCGCTGTCAGGCGCACCCATACAGCGCGGAACCTGTGAAACAGCGACTCCTAACCCCGTATTCAACATTACCGCACACCGACTGAGTCGCTGTCAACAAGTGAACAACGGCCAAGCACAGCGAATACTAGCGGGCGCTGTGAAAATCACGCTACTGGCGCTCATCTGTCGCTACCTGGCGCTATTAATGAATCGGCCTCTAAGTCATTGTGCCGGGGTCTGATATCAAAGCAGGCTGAAGGAGCCCTACCACTTCATCAGGATCATATTTTATTAGTTCATTTTTATCCTTTATTAGTTCCTTTAATTGGAGCATGCTGGCGGTCGCACCCCCCGCTACCCTCTAACAGGGAGCGTGCCTGCACTAGCCAATCACAAATGCCTGGTGCGGGCACGCGCCCTGCTACAGGGATAGCGGGGATACAGCCGCTGCTCACGAATGTCCCGTTGGAGCCGTTGATCGATGGTGAGTTTTCGGGTGGCCTGGGGGGGTTTCATACAGCGAGTATGCCTTCCCTGAAGTGTCATAGACTCCAGGGTGGGTTTTGGTCAACTTTAATTTAATAGGTGGTTTTCACAAGCCTCTGCAATTGTACATTGCACAGTAAGATTGTAAGGTGTCTGGCCAGCATTAGGAAGCCATATTACATTCTGATATATTTCAATTTAAAAGGACCCCCCCCCCCCCGGATTCTTGATGCCTTTGCCCAACAGGGATATATGTGTTTTGGGTTCCCATAGAGAGCTTTTAGTAGATCAGAAGCATGAGTTTGCTCAATGAAAGGGAAAGGTCTTCTGTTACAAGGGGGCACAAATCTCTGGAAAGGCACAGATAAGTAGGACTGCTTTCTGTGCAATGATTTTTATATGTAACATAACCCGGTTAAACATATTCCGTTGGCCAACAGTATTTTTTATGTGTGAGGAAGACCATATGCCATATGTATTTTTGGAAGGCTCTTCAACATTTTAGGATGTAAGAAGCAGCCTGCACTATCAGTTTGCCACACATTGTTCTATCACCGTTATATTTACAGTATAAATAGGAATACATTTTAGAACAAATTCAACCTATTGTTATTAATTACGAAGCGATAATAAACTTGATTATATGCTTTTGGCCTAGAACAGACTGTCCAATTTGAACAAATAATCACAGCTCCCCTTTACACTGTAGGAGCAAAGCCCAGCAACACATACAGTTGCCATGTCAGGTTGGCATGCTCCAGTGGGTCAGCAGACGCCTCCTGCTTGCCTGTGATTTATGATTACTGGCAGCGTGTGGAGGTGACATACAGTGACAGGACTCCATCATGTTTCAGACCACCAATTTGGACAGTCTTCACCTCATACATTTTTCATGTTGTCCTCACCATGTTATTTTCTCCCTCAGTGAAGCATAGTGTGGCACATTTGTTTGCTGAACAGTTTGTCACAAAATTGCTGCTGAGTATGATTTTCTATGACTCAATATCTGCCTGAGAGTGGATGTGACTTTCAAGATACATGGAAAGTTGCTGCGACAGCAGAATCCATGGTGTCAACATCCAAGTTTTCTTGTATGGCTCCTGGAAAAGAAAATGTATTTTCAAGGCCGTGAAAATGTCATTGAAGCATAAGTTATACAATAAGCACCATGCCTTTTGTGCTGCTGGCCCATATTCGCGGCAAGTATTTGCTGCTAACCTATTTTTTCCTGTTCTGCTCACTTGTCATATTAATTTGATATCTTTTTTTCATTAGACATGCTCAGATGACACCCAATTTTAAATCACTAAAGCGTGGCCCCGTAAGTATGCAAAGGGAGTACATACTACAGAGATGGTGGAGGCAGCTTGCACCGGTCCTCTTTGCTTCGCCCAGGGGTACGTGCCTGCACTGCCTCTGTGGTATGAACGCCCCTGCCTAGAACCTAGGACCTACTATACAATCCTTAGTCATTTTATTTGGCTTTACTATTTAAATCTGAAGTCTCATCTTCATCTTCTTTGGAAAAGAGCTCCAGCATAGAGGAAGGCAAGCTACCACATCCCTGGTCTCCCAGTGGTCTGTGGCATGGTCTGTGCATTTTTGGGTCTAAAAGCTAAAAAGCTCAAAAGCTCACCGGCATGCAGGTTGCAATCCACACCGCAATGCACACTGCAAGTCACACTGGCTTCACGAAATATTTATCATGACCCCCACTGACAGCACCGAAGCAGGACCACTGCAACCATAATGAGGGATTTATCATGTGGAGGAAGTAAGTGTTGTTAATTTATTTGCCTGGAAAATCCCTTTAAGGTAAGGTGTATAGGTGAGACAGGCCTAGCATGTGTAGAGGAACAGCCCTTAGCCTTTAATGGGTATTTCTGTGTTTTTTACTTTCCTTTTGTTTATTTCTTGCCTTTTCTGATAATATATTGCACTATTTAATGCTCATTATCTCATTTTTATAGGCAGAGGGATGGTTGGGTTATAACTTTGTTGTTTTTAATTGCTATTTTCATAATGAAGCTTATGCTCTGATTTTATACCTTTGTTGTTTTTAATTGGAATTTTCATAATTAAGCTTATGCCATGGTTTTACTTCAATTGTTTCTTGAAGGTGCTGCTGCTTGGTGGGTTATTTTGGTAGTTGTTTCTGGTTTTGTTTGTTATATAACAAGGTACAGATGGAGCAAATTTAAACAGCACAAACAGTGTGGTAGATCAAGGCTATCCGATTCCTTGTGTGTGCATTCAGCCACTAGACCAAATGGCCACAGTGTAGCTGAAAAAATGGATTTCGCCAGGGTGATAGCTGCCACTAAAGGAGGCCTGCTAAACCTGTACAAACCTTAAAAGAGCAACTTCTGGAAACATGTCCCTTACATTCTCACTTACAGAGAATCAAGGCTTTCTGATGCCTTAAAGCAGGGGTGCACAACCTTTTTTGTATAAGACCTATATATAATAAAATCTAAGCAGATAAAATGCAAACCAGTTACTGCCTTAAAGAATTGCATATGCTTTTATGTATAGGCAGCGGTGGGCAGAGGGAAGATGGCAGGAAAAAGTGGGCTGAGGTGAGGCAGGAAAAGGAGAGCAGAGGTAGGCAGTGGTGAACTGGGCCATGGTGTGGAGAGCATAGATGAGTTAGAAAGAATTGGGGAAGGATAAGTCAAGGTGGGCAGAGATAAGGTGGGAAGCAGGAATGAGGCATAAGAAGGTTGGAGGGGGGCTGAGTGGAAGTAGTGGGCAAGAGGTGAGGGGGTTGATGTGAGGTGGGAAGTAGTGGGCAAGAGGTGAGTAGGGCTAATGTGAGGCTGGATGTAGGGCAAGAGGTGAGGGAGGCTAAGGTGACACAGGATCTGGATAGGGATGGGCAGAAGTGCAGGGGGGTCACAACTGATGGCTTTGTGGGCCGCATGTGGCCCCCGGGCTGCAGGCTGTGCATCCCTGTCTTAAAGGGTAATTCCACTTTCGATTGTCTTTTTAAAGGTTTCCATTATCGTGAGCCAAAATAATGTGCTTAATTTGCTGAACTGTGAGAGGGACAGAGGAAGGAAATGAGGAATGGGGGACATATTGAGAAACCTGAGGGACAGAGGGGAGAGATGAGAGGGACAAGATAGAGAAAGAAGAGGACATAGCCGGGGAGACTAATGCAGCAGAGATGGACAATGGCCGGGGAGACTGATGCAGCAGAGATGAACAGTGGCAAAAAGGGAAAAAAACATTGATGAACAATGGCGAAAAACAATGGCAAAAAGGGGACATTGATTGCTCAATGAGGAAGTCCTTGTGACGAAACGCGTCTGGGCGGAGCCTACCGATCACGTGATTTGAATCTAACACAGAATTCGGGAGCGCGAGTGCCGGCCCGTTTGCTTGGTGAGACTGCAGTGGATACGCAGCTTTCTCTTAATATATGCTGATCTTATGATGTTATCTGGTAAGCGGCGGGCTTAGAAATACTGGCAGGGATATTGAGACAATATTACGCTATTGGAGCCTTCTGTGTTTTTGTTTTACATGTTTTAATACGCCGTTAAAACTGGAAGCTTTTTTGAATATATATTTGAGACATCTGTGGTTTTATGAGAGTAAGGTGGAGATGGTGAAAATTTGATTATCTCCCAAAGTGGAAACTGCTTAAGAGGCTAATAAGAGCCGACAGTACCCTTAAAGTGAAACTAAAGCCAAATTGGATGATTTGATTCCTCGGTTTAATAACAATCTGGTACGTGATTTTGACTCATAAGGTGATGGGCTCACACAACTAAGATAATTTAAGCACACGGTGAAGAAGAATTTATACATGTATTTGGGTCCCGCTGAGTTTGAGGACTTTTTGTGCCTTGTAAATTGTGACAGGTTCTTATCAGAGTCTAAGATTATCTGATGTTTCCGGGTGATCCTTTCCACATTTGGGGTGGTATGGCAAAAAGTTTGAATGAATGGGATCCGGTCTTCCTTCTTTTGTTTTGGTTTTTCATTGTTAAAGATACTTATGGCCTTGCTCCTGACAATAGTCAGTATATCTTCAGGGTATCCCCGATCCCTAAATGTCTTATGCATCATCACAAGCTTTGATTCAGCAGCAGTAGTATCCGAGTGGATCCGCAATACTCGTAGAAACTGGGAAATGGGAAAATTGTCTATCAAATGTAACTTTCATATCCCAATAGAGTATTTCTGTCCGTTGGCTTTGAAAATAGGCCGGTGGTGATATGCCCCTCCTGGTCTTTTTTCAGTGCCACGTCCAAGAATGTCACGTATTCCCTAGAGATTTCTGGATTGAACAAAATGCTAGGGAAAATGGAATTGATCATGGTGATGAACTGTAGAGCCAACTCCTCGTCACCATTCTAGAACATAGCTATATCGTCAATATAGCGCCCCCAGAACATCACTTTTTCTCTATACAGGGGGGGTCGGGTAGATGGACAGTACTTCCAGGTAGCCCATAAATAAATTTGCGAAAGAGGGCCCATGAGGATGTATTCAGTGGGTATACAGGTAGGTTTTCTGGTCAAGTAATACCCAACCGCCTCTAGCCCGGCATGGTTCGGTATATTGGTGTATAGTGATGAGATATCCCTCGTCACCATTAGGGCTGTGCCCGTGGTTACAATGCCTTTTAGTTTGTGGAGAAAGTCTCCTGTATCCTTAAGATAGGGGGGCAATATTTTCACATAAGGTTGGAGATAATAGTCAATCCAATGGGTGGGAGTTAGTACCTGCCACAATTGGGCGGTACTTTAAGGGATCCAGTCCTTTATGGATCTTAGGCAGACCATGTATTACAGGTGTAATAAGATATTCCATAAACAGGAAGTCTGCTGTATCCTGTGTAATCCACCTATTTGCAAGGCCTAGTGTTACATAGTCCTTGATTTTAGCCTGTATGGAAGACGTGGGGTTATGTGCTAGTGGTTTATAGCTACATGTGTCTGAGAGCATCCCCTCTATGCCCTTGTGATAGCCATGGTAGTCTAGAACCACAATCGCACCCCCTTTATCCGCAGGTTTTATTATGATTTGGGTATCCCCTTTAAGTGATTTAAGTGCATCTACCTCTCGTTTGGACAGGTTGATGTTGCACCGTTTTTTGGATGCCAGACGGACAGTGATCGCTCTTATGTAGCTTTCTATCGACCTGCTCCTTAAACCTGCTCCTTAGTTTGAACGGTTGCCCTCTCACCAGATTCTCATTTGGAGGTGCGTCAGTCTTAAAAATTGTTTCAGTTTCAATGCTCTCTCATATTTATACAGTTCCACATCAAATTTAAAGAGATCCGAACCGGGAGGTGGGGCAAAAGGAAAGGCTCCTAGATAGAAGGCTTACCTCATCGGTAGTAAGTTGCCGCGATGAGAGGTACATGACTGGGCTTTCCTGGACACCTGTCTTGTCTGGCGCTGTGTGCTGTTTATTTGCACTGTGCCGCCAGCCGCTCCTCCTGGGTCATTTTGGCTTGGGGTAAGCCGAAAATGAGACTGATCCCGGGGTTCACGGGATTTTAGCTTGTGTCCTCTACTGCTGTCTGAGGACCAATTTTCAGTCGGTAGATCACTGGCTGACGAGGTCTGTTCCGGTCTCACAGGGCCCTTAGGTTAATATTCAAATCTCCTCGGTCTCCTCCTTGTTTGGGGGACTTCTTCCTTGTCCGTAAGCCAGAGGTAGACATGGCCTTCTTTGTAGTCGTCGCACACCTGTCTAAATTTGTCCTGCTTATATTTCCGTAGTCGTTCAGAGTACAGGTTAATATCCCGGTTCAATCTCTTTAAATTTGATGTTGAACTGTATAAATATGAGAAAGCATTGAAATTGAAACAATTTTTTAAGACTGACGCACCCCCAAATGAAAATCCGGTGAGAGGGCAACCATTCAAACTAAGGAGCAGGTTTGTACCCCCCAGAAAATCATAATAAAACCGGTGGATAAAGGGGGTGCGATTGTGGTTCTAGACTACCATGACTATTGCAAGGGCATAGAGGGGATGCTCTCAGACACATATAGCTATAAACCACTAGCACATAACCCCACGGCTTCCATACAGGCTAAAATCAAGGACTATGTAACACTAGGCCTTGCAAATAGGTGGATTACACAGGATACAGCAGACTTCCTTTTTATGGAATATCCTATTACACCTGTATCTGTCTAAGATCCATAAAAGACTGGATTCCTTAAAGTATCGCCCAATTGTGGCAGATACTAACTCCGCCACCCAGCCACTGGCCCAGTGGATTGACTATTATCTCCAACCTTATGTGAAAACATTGCCCCCTATCTTAAGGATACAGGAGACTTTCTCCACAAACTAAAAGGCATTGTAACCACGGGCACAGCCCTAATGGTGACGATGGATATCTCGTCACTATACACCAATATACCGAACCATGCCGTGCTAGAGGCGGTTGGGCATTTCTTGACCAGAAAACCTACCTGTATACCCACTGAATACATCCTCATTGGCCTGAAACTTGTGCTTACGAATAACTTTTTCAAATTTGAAACACATTTCTTTCAGCAGATCACTGGGACCGCTATGGGGAGCGCAGTTGCGCCCTCTTTCGCTAATTTATTTATGGGCTACCTGGAAGAACTGTCCATCTACCCGACCCCCCCTCTATAAAGAAAAAGTGATGTTCTGGGGGCGCTATATTGACGAAATAGTTATGTTCTGGAATGGTGACGAGGAGTCGGCTCTACAGTTCATCACCATGATCAATTCCATTTTCCCTAGCATCGTGTTCAATCCAGAAATCTCTAGGGAATACGTGACATTCTTGGACATGGCACTGAAAAAAGACCAGGAGGGGCATATCACCACCGGCCAATTTTCAAAGCCAACGGGCAGAAATACTCTATTGAGATAAGAAAGTGCCCACCCTAAACATTTGATAGACAATCTTCCCATTTTCCAGTTTCTACGAGTATTGCGGATCCACTCGGATGCTACTGCTGCTGAATCACAGCTTGTGATGATGCATAAGACATTTAGGGATCGGGGATACCCTGAGGATATACTGACCATTGCCAGGAGCAAGGCCATAAGTATCTTTAACTATGAAAAACCAAAACAAAAGAAGGAAGACCGGATTCCATTCAAACTTTTTGCCATACCACCACAAATGTGGAAAGGATCACCCGGAAACATCAGATAATCTTAGACTCTGATAAGAACCTGTCACCCATCATTAGGCGTCCCCCAATACGAGTGTACAACAGGAGCCGTAACTTACGGGACTTACTGATTAGAGCTGATCCAGCCGAGAAATACACCACACAAGGGCATATGTTTTCCACAAAGACCGGATGCTATAAATGCTACAATTGTAACATATGCAACTCACTCATTACTGGGCCAAAATTCTCCCACCCACATAATGGATCCCAGATCCCAATCAGAGGATATTTAAATTGCAATACGGACTACTGTGTGTACATTTTAAAGTGCCCCTGCAGTTTGGTGTATGTAGGCAAGACGATAGGACTTTTTAAAAAATGTTTTCAGAAACATAAAAGTGACATCAGGTTCTATCAAGATAGAGTAAAGAATGGAGGACAGGGTGACCAGGATAAGCCAGTGGCGATACATTTTTTCAACGCTGGCCACCTACCACAAGACCTGAAAGGCATGGTCATTGAGCATGTACCAAAACCCAATAGGGGTGGCGACAGGAATAACCGTCTCCTCCAACGGGAGACGTTTTGGATCCATAGGCTCGATACTGTATAACTCTGCTGTCTCAACACATCCTTTGGCTACGGCTGTTTTCTAGAGAGGAGATAACTGCCTCTACCAATGCATTACTTATGTCTCCTTTTTCCCTCCCCCTCCCCCCCTTTGCTCCTTCCTAGATACATTCTTGTCTTTTTTTTGTCACTGTTTATCTCTGCCGTACTAGTCTCTCCTTTTTCTAGCTTTTCTCGCTTACCTTTTCTCCTTTTCCGTATGCCCCATTCCTATTTTTCTCCCTCTATCCCTTCGCTTTCCGCTGTTCCCTCATTTAGATCCCTTGTCTTTGGTTCCCTCTTCCCTCTTGTTTGCCACAATTCATCTCTGCTGTATCAGTCTCCCCTTTTGCCACTGTTCATCTCTGCTGTAACAGTCTCCCCGGCCATGTCCTCTCTTTCCCTAGTAGTTCCACTGTTCATCTCTGCTGTATCAGTCTTCTTGCTTTATCTTGTCCCTTCCCCCCCTTCTTTTGCCATTGTTCATGTCTGATGTATCAATTTCCCCTGGTATATCTTGTCCCCTTTTTGCCATTGTTTTTCCCCATTGTTCATCAATGTTTTTTTCCCTTTTTGCCCCTGTTCATCTCTGCTGCATCAGTCTCCCCGGCTATGTCCTCTTCTTTCTCTATCTTGTCCCTCTTATCTCTCCCCTCTGTCCCTCAGGTTTCTCAATATGTCCCCCATTCCTCATTTCCTCCCTCTGTCCCTCTCTTTTCCCTCCCCTGCTTCCTTGTCCCTGCCCCTGTGCCCCTTTAGGTCTCCTCAGGTCCCTTAAATTTCTTTGACCACAGTGCCACCCTCCCTGTAGGACACTGTCAACATCGCCGCACAGGGACGGGGCCACAGCGCATGCTCATCATGCAGCCAATCATGGGCTGCAGATGGAGCATTAGCTTCGCTACGCCTGGGCGCCAATCAGATGGCGCCCTGGTGTTGCGTCACATGTTGCCGGGCAGTTTAGCCCGGACATGTGACCTGCAGCCTCGTCCTTCCCCTATCAGGGGACAGCGGTGGAGGTTGCTAAGCTGACAAGTGCGGCGGGTCCCGACTTGCGGGGGTCGCTTCCCCGCATACCAGGGAGCGCTCGGTGAAGGGTGAGTATCTGTGACTTGCTAGCTTTGTTGTTTTGTTCTTTCAGAATATGCGAATTGAATATGTTATTTGTGGAACAAAGACATCTCTTCTATATGGCCTCTGCATGGTCCCTATGGATACCTACACACCTCATTAACATATCAAAGCATGCATGCAAGCATGTTCATGCCCCACACTATTTAAAGGGACACGTATGCAGGTTTCAAATGTTTGTCTTTTTGCATTCTTGACATGTGGTTAGTCCTGAGGAAGGGACCCTAAGTGCACCCCGAAACGTTGACTGATAACCTCATGCATTGGACTTATGGACTTTATTGTACATTCTGCTCATGTTTGGATCTTTAATACAATTCTTTGACATTGATCACGTATGGAGTGCTGGTTCTTCCACAGTTTGGGACAGTGCAACGTGTAGCCCGAAACAGTGGGACAACAATTGGGCCTGCCTTTAAGGAGATAAACAGGTCAGTGAGATTAAGATATTTACAATTAGCCAGAATATAAAATGCTAGTCTCTGAGGCGTGAAGACTTAGGTTCTATAATCTGTTCTGGGTGGAGAGGAATTTAGAAAACTAGAGACATACAGGCATGGAGGCATTGTGTCATAAAGCCTTGAGTACATTTTGCAATGTTTAACATTTTAGCAGTAACTTGTGTTTCCATTCTCTTCACTCTCTTTGTGTTTAAAAATGCCCCACAAGGACAACCATCTTCAGGTCTTCCATTAACTTTCTGCCTCTAGATCAATGAGTAGCCACTAGAAAATCTGCCCTATTTTTGATGTCCACTGGTTCCATATGCTTTTTCTGTTCATTGTATGTAATATTGTCATGTCTGACAAAGAGAGTAAATATCCTCAAACGCTTATCTGAAAACATTTTCAATTAGTCTACAAAAGGTATCACCTTTTCTTCACTAGTACTATTCATAATGGCTAACACATTACTGCTTACAAAGAGCTGAGGGATTTCACCTTATTTCTTCTCTCAATGGAAAGGTGCAATGTAGCTCAGAGAGTCTCTCCAGCCTAAATGTGAAAACTAGTGGAGTTTCTGAGGCAGAGTTTGTAATGTCCTGATCATCACTTATCACTTTATGTAAGACGGGATTTTGGAGGAGGGGTAAATCACGCAGAAGAAGCAACTGCATTGGGAGATAGAGGGACCCCATCATGATTGTTTCACTGCCTTATTTAATAGCAATGCATTGTGTATTTTCTTTGTCAAACATCCACAAGATTACCAAAGACAAAAAGTATTTGTATTTCAAAGCAGCCTAGATATTGGGTAGAACGGGTAAACATCTTGTATTACCTTAGATAGGAGTCCACCTTATTTTTTGCATCTGGGTCCCCTACGTCTTAGTTATACCACTACACTCATGCTCCTTCTGTCCTTTTGTTTTAAATATTCCTAGACTTCTCCAACAGGGTATAAAACAATCACCATTTGCGCACTGCTGTGAGGCAAACATTTTTTTGCTTTTAGTATGAGGCTTATAAATGAAGAAGCTGTCAAAACTAAACCTTGTAGTTGTAACGCACCTTAAAGAAAAATTAGACTATTAACATTTTGTTTCTTTTATTACTGTTTTTCGCCCATCCTTCTAGCTGAGCGCTTGCATAGTTTAATTTGCTTTGTTTCTTTTTTATCTAAATTTTAATTGTAATGATTATAGTATAAGCATACTGATTAGAAAGGTACAACTATAATGGTTTTTATATTCACTGTGTAAATACAAATTGCCACCTAAATCATATTAGGCAAAAATGTAATTAGAAAATGTACAAAGATAGCAAACAATAGGTTATTTTAGAGAGGCCAACATGACCTAGTTGTACAAAATAGTTAAAGGAGTACTGTCGCAAAAAATGGGCCAATGATAAAAGCCCATATAAAATTGCTCAATGGTGGAAGCAGGGGTCACTTACACACTTGGCATCAAGAAATATCCAGCCAGGCTTGTTTTTCTTTCTTTTAATGGAAGGAAAATGAAATCTGGGGTTAAAGGCTCTGTCAACCCTGATAGACTAAACCTAGCACCCTAGAATTTTAATTAGAAATTAGTTTTGTAGGATTAGAATAAACTATAAGCTTGGTGGGAGCTTTATTCAGTTCAGGAATATAAGTGACCTCTCCTCTGATTAGCCGAAATGTTTTTATGGATTTTTACTTAACACAATTTGTATTTCTTTAAAGTAAGTGCACCAAAATACAAAAACAAAGGAATACTCAACTTTTGTCCACCACAATGGCACACAAACTTACCGGATCTTGAGTCGAGTCACCAGCTATGAAGGGCCATCCCCGCTATCAGTGACAGTGATGTTGCTATGCCCTCTTTATATACTACAATGGAGGGGACTTGACGAAGCCTGGCACACCTTCTCCATTGCAGTGAATCTCTTTTGTTTTTTTTTGGTGACTATGGGGTCGATTCAAAGAAACATGTAACAGCTTTGATTTTGGTGCCGATCATCCTATTTTTCCCAAACGCTCGTGCGCTCGTATGAACTTGCGAGTGATTCTATAAGCTAATACGTTTCTATCCTAAAATTTACGTCCGTTCGTATGGCAGTTCGCGAATCAGACCTATGTCAGTTTCCATCCTGAATTTTCCGTTTCATTTCTCAGGTTGCAACATTGGTTTTGCCCTTTTTCCTTTTTTGTCTGGACGTAAATCCTTCTGATCTTTCGCCTGCGCACTACAAACTTACCTCATTAAAGTGCATTCTAAATATTTGGTTTTTTATTTTTCTTTATTTCATTCATTTTGTAGTAACCAACCATTAATGAATGCATTTGCATAAGTAAATCTTACTTTGTTTAATTTTTAGTTAACTTGCATTTTTTACTTGTGGATTTAATTTTAATATTTTGGCTTCAAATGGTACAACTTTAAATTTTTTGTGTGGTTACCCACACCCTCTACATACAGATTGCTCTCAAAAATTAAAAAACACCCAGCAACTTCGGCATGTTATGAGCCTAGAAACAGCCAAGATGGCGGGTCAGGTATTATCGAGCAGCCTGCAAACAGAAAGGGCCTTGTGACTGTGTTGCTCTGCATTCTTTGATTTCTGACCTTTCCGTGCCCCCAGCTCTGCTGTGTCTGTGCAAAATACAGCAGTAACCCACATCCTGCACTTTATCCCGCTCTCCTCTCCTCAGTAAGTGTGATGCATCTGACCAAAGATGAGCTAAAATAATTAAACAAAGCAAAGGTAAACAACTACACCAATAAATTCAAATTAAAAATATTATTCTAGTACATCAATTTAAAAATAAATAACAAAGGACATAAGTTTCTTTAATTAACGCAAATATATGGATGTATTGCAAAATAAAGGTTTACATGCAAAGGACTAATTAAGGTCCACATTAAAATGCTTTTATAAGGCATACATGAAATGTATTGAATCAGGTATGCATTGCCATACAATTTATGGCCTCGGCCATGCTGATACATGCAGTTCATTGGAGCTCAAGACACGCAGACTCCTCCACATAGCCAAAAAACCTGTTCAAGAACAGCAATCCGACTGCTAAAAGGTGTCGGAAGTGGCTTTCTTTTAAAACGTATTTAGAGGTTGGAAAACTGCTCTCTGAATCACACGTTTTAGGTTTTGATCCTAAGTTTTAGGTTTTGATCCTAAGTTTTAGGTTTTGATCCTAAGTTTTAGGATTTGATCCTACAATTTAGCAACGAACTTCTGATGATCGTAAGAGCATATACGAAATCGTATGTAGGCTCGTGCGAGTCGGAAATGGCCAAAAAAACAGGAAAAAATGACAAACACCCACCCAAACTTGGGATTCTAGATCCGAAATCAATTAACTTTTGCTCTTTGAATCGAGGGGTATAACTAGGGATGAGCGAACTTTTGAAAAATTCAATTTGGCTGATTCGCTGAATTTTCCGACAAAATTTGTTTCGGTCTGAATTTATTCGCGCGAATCGCTATTAAAAACTTCCTAGAGCCTCAATAGGGTTGTAAACCATTCTGCCTTGCTGTAACACGCATAAAATGCGTGCTGGGTTAGTGAAATAATACTGTAAATAATTATGACATGCAGATCAGAGGCATCGCAATTAGAATCGCAGAGCGGCACAAATGCAGAGAGTTGAGGTGGCATCACTATGAGGGGCCCCTATATTGCCTGAAAAACACACCCTGGAGCTGGCAGCAGCAGGAGCCCAAATATTGGCTAAAAGACATCCTGGAGTTGGCAGCAGGAGCAGCAGGAGCCAAAAAATTGGCTGAATGACACCCTAGAGTTGCAAGCAGCAGCAGCAGCCCACACATAGCTTGAAAGACACACTGGAGTTGGCAGCGGGAGCCCAAAAATTGTCTGAATGACACCCTGGAGTTCCAAGGAGCAGCAGCAGCAGCAGCAGCCCAAACATAGATTGAAAGACACACTGGAGTTGGCAGTGGGAGCCCAAAAATTGGCTGAATGACACCCTGGAGTTGCAAGCAGCAGCAGCCCAAACATGGCTTGAAAGACACTGGAGTTGGCAGCAGGAGCCCAAAAATTGGCTGAATAACACCCTGGAGTTGCAAGCAGAAGCAGAAGCCCAAACCTAGCTTGAAAGACACACTGGAGTTGGCAGCAGGAGCCAAAACATTGGCAGAATGACACCCTAGAGTTGCAAGCAGCAGCAGCAGCAGCAGGAGCCCAAGCATAGCTTGAAGAGACACTGGAGTTGGCAGCAGGAGCCCAAAAATTGGCTGAATGACACCCTGGAGTTGCAAGCAGCAGCAGCCCAAACATAGCTTAAAAGACACACTGGAGTTGGCAGCAGGAGCCCAAAAATTGTCTGAATGGCACCCTGGAGTTGCAAGCAGCAGCAGCAGCAGCAGCCCAAACATAGCTTGAAAGACACACTGGAGTTGGCAGCAGGAGCCCAAAAATTGGCTGAATGACACCCTGGAGTTTCAAGCAGCAGCAGCAGCAGCCCAAACCTAGCTTGAAAGAGACACTGGAGTTGGCAGCAGGAGCCCAAAAATTGGCTGAATGACACCCTGGTTACCCACACCCTCTACATACAGATTGCTCTCAAAAATTAAAAAACACCCAGCAACTTCGGCATGTTATGAGCCTAGAAACAGCCAAGATGGCGGGTCAGGTATTATCGAGCAGCCTGCAAACAGAAAGGGCCTTGTGACTGTGTTGCTCTGCATTCTTTGATTTCTGACCTTTCCGTGCCCCCAGCTCTGCTGTGTCTGTGCAAAATACAGCAGTAACCCACATCCTGCACTTTATCCCGCTCTCCTCTCCTCAGTAAGTGTGATGCATCTGACCAAAGATGAGCTAAAATAATTAAACAAAGCAAAGGTAAACAACTACACCAATAAATTCAAATTAAAAATATTATTCTAGTACATCAATTTAAAAATAAATAACAAAGGACATACGTTTCTTTAATTAACGCAAATATATGGATGTATTGCAAAATAAAGGTTTACATGCAAAGGACTAATTAAGGTCCACATTAAAATGCTTTTATAAGGCATACATGAAATGTATTGAATCAGGTATGCATTGCCATACAATTTATGGCCTCGGCCATGCTGATACATGCAGTTCATTGGAGCTCAAGACACGCAGACTCCTCCACATAGCCAAAAAACCTGTTCAAGAACAGCAATCCGACTGCTAAAAGGTGTCGGAAGTGGCTTTCTTTTAAAACGTATTTAGAGGTTGGAAAACTGCTCTCTGAATCACACGTTTTAGGTTTTGATCCTAAGTTTTAGGTTTTGATCCTAAGTTTTAGGTTTTGATCCTAAGTTTTAGGATTTGATCCTACAATTTAGCAACGAACTTCTGATGATCGTAAGAGCATATACGAAATCGTATGTAGGCTCGTGCGAGTCGGAAATGGACAAAAAAACAGGAAAAAATGACAAACACCCACCCAAACTTGGGATTCTAGATCCGAAATCAATTAACTTTTGCTCTTTGAATCGAGGGGTATAACTAGGGATGAGCGAACTTTTGAAAAATTCAATTTGGCTGATTCGCCGAATTTTCCGACAAAATTTGTTTCGGTCTGAATTTATTCGCGCGAATCGCTATTAAAAACTTCCTAGAGCCTCAATAGGGTTGTAAACCATTCTGCCTTGCTGTAACACGCATAAAATGCGTGCTGGGTTAGTGAAATAATACTGTAAATAATTATGACATGCAGATCAGAGGCATCGCAATTAGAATCGCAGAGCGGCACAAATGCAGAGAGTTGAGGTGGCATCACTATGAGGGGCCCCTATATTGCCTGAAAAACACACCCTGGAGCTGGCAGCAGCAGGAGCCCAAATATTGGCTAAAAGACATCCTGGAGTTGGCAGCAGGAGCAGCAGGAGCCCAAAAATTGGCTGAATGACACCCTAGAGTTGCAAGCAGCAGCAGCAGCCCACACATAGCTTGAAAGACACACTGGAGTTGGCAGCGGGAGCCCAAAAATTGTCTGAATGACACCCTGGAGTTCCAAGGAGCAGCAGCAGCAGCAGCAGCCCAAACATAGATTGAAAGACACACTGGAGTTGGCAGTGGGAGCCCAAAAATTGGCTGAATGACACCCTGGAGTTGCAAGCAGCAGCAGCCCAAACATAGCTTGAAAGACACTGGAGTTGGCAGCAGGAGCCCAAAAATTGGCTGAATAACACCCTGGAGTTGCAAGCAGAAGCAGAAGCCCAAACCTAGCTTGAAAGACACACTGGAGTTGGCAGCAGGAGCCCAAACATTGGCAGAATGACACCCTAGAGTTGCAAGCAGCAGCAGCAGCAGCAGGAGCCCAAGCATAGCTTGAAGAGACACTGGAGTTGGCAGCAGGAGCCCAAAAATTGGCTGAATGACACCCTGGAGTTGCAAGCAGCAGCAGCCCAAACATAGCTTAAAAGACACACTGGAGTTGGCAGCAGGAGCCCAAAAATTGTCTGAATGGCACCCTGGAGTTGCAAGCAGCAGCAGCAGCAGCAGCCCAAACATAGCTTGAAAGACACACTGGAGTTGGCAGCAGGAGCCCAAAAATTGGCTGAATGACACCCTGGAGTTTCAAGCAGCAGCAGCAGCCCAAACCTAGCTTGAAAGAGACACTGGAGTTGGCAGCAGGAGCCCAAAAATTGGCTGAATGACACCCTGGAGTTGTAAGCAGCAGCAGCAGCCCAAACATAGCTTGAAAGAGACACTGGAGTTGGCAGCAGGAGCCCAAAAATTGGCTGAATGACACCCTGGAGTTGCAAGCAGCAGCAGCAGCAGCAGCCCAAACATAGCTTGAAAGAGACACTGGAGTTGGCAGCAGGAGCCCAAAAATTGCCTGAATGACAACCTGGAGTTGCAAGCAGCAGCAGCACACTGGAGACACACTGGAGTTGGCAGCAGGAGCCCAAAAATTGGCTGAATGACACCCTGGAGTTGCAAGCAGCAGCAGCCCAAACATAGCTTGAAAGAGACACTGGAGTTGGCAGCAGGAGCCCAAAAATTGGCTAAATGACACCCTGGAGTTGCGAGCAGCAGCAGCAGGAGGCCAAACATAGCTTGAAAGAGACACTGGTGTTGGCAGCAGGAGCCCATAAATTGGCTCAATGACACCCTAGAGTTGCAAGCAGCAGCAGCAGCCCAAACATAGCTTGAAAGAGACATTGGAGTTGGCAGCAGGAGCCCAAAAATTGGCTGAATGACACCCTGGAGTCGCAAGCAGCAGCAGCAGCAGCACAAACATAGCTTGAAAGAGACACTGGAGTTGGCAGCATGAGCCCAAAAATTGGCTGAATGACACCGTGGAGTTGCAAGCAGCAGCAGCCAAAACATAGCTTGAAAGACACACTGGAGTTGGCAGCAGGAGCCCAAAAATTGGCTGAATGACACCCTGGAGTTGCAAGCAGAAGCAGCAGGAGCCCAAACATAGCTTGAAAGAGACACTGGAGTTGGCAGAAGGAGCCCAAAAATTGTCTGAATGACACCCTGGAGTTGCAAGCAGCAGCAGCCCAAACATAGCTTGAAAGAGATACTGGAGTTGGCAGCAGGAGCCCAAAAATTGTCTGAATGACACTCTGGAGTTGCAAGCAGCAGCAGCAGGAGCCCAAACATAGCTTGAAAGAGACACTGGAGTTGGCAGCAGGAGCCCAAAAATTGGCTGAATGACACCCTGGAGTTGCAAGCAGCAGCAGCAGGAGCCCAAACATAGCTTGAAAGAGACACTGGAGTTGGCAGCAGAAGCCCAAAAATTGTCTGAATGACACCCTGGAGCCGCAAGCAGCAGCAGCCCAAACATAGCTTGAAAGAGACACTGGAGTCGGCAGCAGAAGCCCAAAAATTGGCTGAATGACACCCTGGAGTTGCAAGCAGAAGCAGCAGGAGCCCAAACATAGCTTGAAAGAGACACTGGAGTTGGCAGCAGGAGCCCAAAAATTGTCTGAATGACACCCTGGAGTTGCAAGCAGCAGCAGCCCAAACATAGCTTGAAAGAGACACTGGAGTTGGCAGCAGGAGCCCAAAAATTGGCTGAATGACACCCCGGAGTTGCAAGCAGCAGCAGCAGCCCACACATAGCTTGAAAGACACACTGGAGTTGGCAGCAGGAGCCCAAAAATTGTCTGAATGACACCCTGGAGTTGCAAGCAGCAGCAGCAGGAGCCCAAACATAGCTTGAAAGAGACACTGGAGTTGGCAGCAGTAGCCCAAAAATTGTCTGAATGACATCCTGGAGTTGCAAGCAGCAGCAGCAGCAGGAGCCCAAACATAGCTTGAAAGAGACACTGGAGTTGGCAGCAGGAGCCCAAAAAATTGGCTGAATGACACCCTGGAGTTGCAAGCAGCAGCAGCAGGAGCCCAAACATAGCTTGAAAGAGACACTGGAGTTGGCAGCAGGAGCCCAAAAAATTGGCTGAATGACACCCTGGAGTTGCAAGCAGCAGCAGCAGTCCAAACATAGTTTGAAAGAGACACTGGAGTTGGCAGCAGGAGCCCAAAAATTGGCTGAATGACACCCTGAAGTTGGAAGCAGCAGCAGCAGCAGGAGCTCAAACATAGCTTAAAAGAGACACTGGTGTTGGCAGCAGGAGCCCAAAATTTGTCTGAATGACACCCTGGAGTTGCAAGCAGCAGCAGCAGCAGCCCAAACATAGCTTGAAAGAGACATTGGAGTTGGCAGCAGGAGCCCAAAAATTGGCTGAATGACACCCTGGAGTTGCAAGCAGCAGCACCAGCAGCCCAAACATAGCTTGAAAGAGACACTGGAGTTGGCAGCATGAGCCCAAAAATTGGCTGAATGACACCCTGGAGTTGCAAGCAGCAGCAGCAGGAGCCCGAACATAGCTTGAAAGAGACACTGGAGTTGGCAGCAGGTGCCCAAAAATTGTCTGAATGACACCCTGGAGTTGCAAGCAGCAGCAGCAGCTCGAACATAGCTTGAAAGAGACACTGGAGTTGGCAGCAGGAGCCCAAGCATAGCTTGAAAGAGACTCTGGAGTTGGCAGCAGGAGCCCAAAAATTGGCTGAATGACACCCTGGAGTTTCAAGCAGCAGCAGCCCAAGCATAGCTTTAAAGACACACTGGAGTTGGCAGCAGGAGCCCAAAAATTGGCTGAATGACACCCTGGAGTTGCAAGCAGCAGCAGCAGCAGCCCAAACCTAGCTTGAAAGAGATACTGGAGTTGGCAGCAGGAGCCCAAAAATTGTCTGAATGACACCCTGGAGCCGCAAGCAGCAGCAGCCCAAACATAGCTTGAAAGAGACACTGGAGTCGGCAGCAGAAGCCCAAAAATTGGCTGAATGACACCCTGGAGTTGCAAGCAGAAGCAGCAGGAGCCCAAACATAGCTTGAAAGAGACACTGGAGTTGGCAGCAGGAGCCCAAAAATTGTCTGAATGACACCCTGGAGTTGCAAGCAGCAGCAGCCCAAACATAGCTTGAAAGAGACACTGGAGTTGGCATCAGGAGCCCAAAAATTGGCTGAATGACACCCCGGAGTTGCAAGCAGCAGCAGCAGCCCACACATAGCTTGAAAGACACACTGGAGTTGGCAGCAGGAGCCCAAAAATTGTCTGAATGACACCCTGGAGTTGCAAGCAGCAGCAGCAGGAGCCCGAACATAGCTTGAAAGAGACACTGGAGTGGGCAGCAGGTGCCCAAAAATTGTCTGAATGACACCCTGGAGTTGCAAGCAGCAGCAGCAGCTCGAACATAGCTTGAAAGAGACACTGGAGTTGGCAGCAGGAGCCCAAGCATAGCTTGAAAGAGACTCTGGAGTTGGCAGCAGGAGCCCAAAAATTGGCTGAATGACACCCTGGAGTTGCAAGCAGCAGCAGCCCAAGCATAGCTTTAAAGACACACTGGAGTTGGCAGCAGGAGCCCAAAAATTGGCTGAATGACACCCTGGAGTTGCAAGCAGCAGCAGCAGCAGCAGCCCAAACCTAGCTTGAAAGAGATACTGGAGTTGGCAGCAGGAGCCCAAAAATTGGCTGAATGGCACCCTGGAGTTGCAAGCAGCAGCAGCCCAAACCTAGCTTGAAAGACATACTGGAGTTGGCAGCAGGAGCCCAAAAATTGTCTGAATGACACCCTGGAGTTGCAAGCAGCAGCAGCAGGAGCCCAAACATAGCTTGAAAGAGACACTGGAGTTGGCAGCAGGAGCCCAAAAATTGGCTGAATGACACCCTGGAGTTGCAAGCAGCAGCAGCCCAAACATAGCTTAAAAGACACACTGGAGTTGGCAGCAGGAGTCCAACAATTGGCTCAATGACACCCTGGAGGTGCAAGCAGCAGCAGCAGCCCAAGCCTAGCTTGAAAGAGACACTGGAGTTGGCAGCAGGAGCCCAATAATTGGCTGAATGACACCCTGGAGTTGCAAGCAGCAGCAGCAGCCCAAACATAGCTTGAAAGAGACACTGGAGTTGGCAGCAGGAGCCCAAAAATTGGCTGAATGACACCCTGGAGTTGCAAGCAGCAGCAGCAGGAGGCCAAACATAGCTTGAAAGAGACACTGGTGTTGGCAGCAGGAGCCCATAGATTGGCTGAATGACACCCTGGAGTTGCAAGCAGCAGCAGCAGGAGCCCAAACATAGCTTGAAAGAGACACTGGAGTTGGCAGCAGGAGCCCAAAAAATGGCTGAATGACACCCTGGAGTCGCCAGCAGCAGCAGCAGCAGCAGCAGCAGCAGCCCAAACATAGCTTGGAAGAGACACTGGAGTTGGCAGCAGGAGCCCAAAAATTGGCTGAATGACACCCTGGAGTTGCAAGCAGCAGCAGCCCAAACATAGCTTGAAAGACACACTGGAGTTGGTAGCAGGAGCACAAAAATTGGCTGAATGACACTCTGGAGTTGCAAGCAGAAGCAGCAGGAGCCCAAACATAGCTTGAAAGAGACACTGGAGTTGGCAGCAGGAGCCCAAAAATTGTCTGAATGACACCCTGGAGTTGCAAGCAGCAGCAGCCAAAACATAGCTTGAAAGACACACTGGAGTTGGCAGCAGGAGCCCAAAAATTGGCTGAATGACACTCTGGAGTTGCAAGCAGAAGCAGCAGGAGCCCAAACATAGCTTGAAAGAGACACTGGAGTTGGCAGCAGGAGCCCAAAAATTGTCTGAATGACACCCTGGAGTTGCAAGCAGCAGCAGCCCAAACATAGCTTGAAAGACACACTGGAGTTGGCAGCAGGAGCCCAAAAATTGGCTGAATGACACCCTGGAGTTGCAAGCAGCAGCTGCCCAAACCTAGCTTGAAAGAGATACTGCAGTTGGTAGCAGGAGCCCAAAAATTGGCTGAATGACACCCTGGAGTTGCAAGCAGCAGCAGCAGCCCAGACCTAGCTTGAAAGACACACTGGAGTTGGCAGCAGGAGCCCAAAATTTGTCTGAATGACACCCTGGAGTTGCAAGCAGCAGCAGCAGGAGCCCAAACATAGCTTGAAAGAGACACTGGAGTTGGCAGCAGGAGCCCAAAAAATTGGCGGAATGACACCCTGGAGTTGCAAGCAGCAGCAGCAGGAGCCCAAACATAGCTTGAAAGAGACACTGGAGTTGGCAGCAGAAGCCCAAAAATTGGCTGAATGACACCCTGGAGCCGCAAGCAGCAGCAGCCCAAACATAGCTTGAAAGAGACACTGGAGTCGGCAGCAGAAGCCCAAAAATTGGCTGAATGACACCCTGGAGTTGCAAGCAGAAGCAGCAGGAGCCCAAACATAGCTTGAAAGAGACACTGGAGTTGGCAGCAGGAGCCCAGAAATTGTCTGAATGACACCCTGGAGTTGCAAGCAGAAGCAGCCCAAACATAGCTTGAAAGACACACTGGAGTTGGCAGCAGGAGCCCAAAAATTGGCTGAATGACACCCTGGAGTTGCAAGCAGCAGCAGCAGCTGCCCAAACCTAGCTTGAAAGAGATACTGGAGTTGGCAGCAGGAGCCCAAAAATTGGCTGAATGACACCCTGGAGTTGCAAGCAGCAGCAGCAGCCCAAACCTAGCTTGAAAGAGACACTGGAGTTGGCAGCAGGAGCCCAAAAATTGGCTGAATGACACCCTGGAGTCGCAAGGAGCAGCAGCAGCCCAAACATAGCTTGGCAGAGACACTGGAGTTGGCAGCAGGAGCCCAAAAATTGTCTGAATGACACTCTGGAGTTGCAAGCAGAAGCAGCAGGAGCCCAAACATAGCTTGAAAGAGACACTGGAGTTGGCAGCAGGAGCCCAAAAATTGTCTGAATGACAACCTGGAGTTGCAAGCAGCAGCAGCCCAAACATAGCTTGAAAGACACACTGGAGTTGGCAGCAGGAGCCCAAAAATTGGCTGAATGACACCCTGGAGTTGCAAGCAGCAGCAGCTGCCCAAACCTAGCTTGAAAGAGATACTGGAGTTGGCAGCAGGAGCCCAAAAATTGGCTGAATGACACCCTGGAGTTGCAAGCAGCAGCACCAGGAGCCCAAACATAGCTTGAAAGAGACACTGGAGTTGGCAGCAGAAGCCCAAAAATTGGCTGAATGACACCCTGGAGCCGCAAGCAGCAGCAGCCCAAACATAGCTTGAAAGAGACACTGGAGTCGGCAGCAGAAGCCCAGAAATTGGCTGAATGACACCCTGGAGTTGCAAGCAGAAGCAGCAGGAGCCCAAACATAGCTTGAAAGAGACACTGGAGTTGGCAGCAGGAGTCCAAAAATTGTCTGAATGACACCCTGGAGTTGCAAGCAGCAGCAGCCCAAACATAGCTTGAAAGACACACTGGAGTTGGCAGCAGGAGCCCAAAAATTGTCTGAATGACACCCTGGAGTTGCAAGCAGCAGCAGCAGCAGGAGCCCAAACATAGCTTGAAAGAGACACTGGAGTTGGCAGCAGGAGCCAAAAAAATTGGCTGAATGATACCCTGGAGTTGCAAGCAGCAGCAGCAGGAGCCCAACCATAGCTTGAAAGAGACACTGGAGTTGGCAGCAGGAGCCCAAAAATTGGCTGAATGACACCCTGGAGTTGCAAGCAGCAGCAGCAGTCCGAACATAGCTTGAAAGAGACACTGGTGTTGGCAGCAGGAGCCCAAAATTTGTCTGAATGACACCCTGGAGTTGCAAGCAGCAGCAGCAGACATTGAAAGAGACATTGGAGTTGGCAGCAGGAGCCCAAAAATTGGCTGAATGACACCCTGGAGTTGCAAGCAGCAGCACCAGCAGCCCAAACATAGCTTGAAAGAGACACTGGAGTTGGCAGCATGAGCCCAAAAATTGGCTGAATGACACCCTGGAGTTGCAAGCAGCAGCAGCAGGAGCCCAAACATAGCTTGAAAGAGACACTGGAGTTGGCAGCAGGAGCCCAAAAATTGTCTGAATGACACCCTGGAGTTGCAAGCAGCAGCAGCAGCTTGAACATAGCTTGAGAGAGACACTGGAGTTTGCAGCAGGAGCCCAAAAATTGGTTGAATGACACCCTGGAGTTGCAAGCAGCAGCAGCAGGCGCCCAAACATAGCTTGAAAGAGACACTGGAGTTGGCAGCAGGAGCCCAAAAATTGTCTGAATGACACCCTGGAGTTCCAAGCAGCAGCAGCAGCCCAAACCTAGCTTGAAAGAAACACTGGAGTTTGCAACAGAAGCCCAAAAATTGGCTGAATGACACCCTGGAGTTGCAAGCAGCAGCAGCCCAAACATAGCTTGAAAGACACACTGGAGTTGGCAGCAGGAGCCCAAAAATTGGCTGAATGACACCCTGGAGTTGCAAGCAGCAGCAGCAGCTGCCCAAACATAGCTTGAAAAAGACACTGGAGTTGGCAGCAGGAGCCCAAAAATTGGCTGAACGACACCCTGGAGATGCAAGCAGCAGCAGCCCAAACCTAGCTTGAAAGAGACACTGGAGTTGGCAGCAGGAGCCCAAAAATTGTCTGAATGACACACTGGATTTGCAAGCAGCAGCAGCCCAAACATAGCTTTATAGAGACACTGGAGTTGGCAGCAGGAGCCCAAAAATTGGCTGAATGACATCCTGGAGTTGCAAGCAGCAGCAGCAGCAGGAGCCCAAACATAGCTTGAAAGAGACACTGGAGTTGGCAGCAGGAGCCCAAAAATTGGCTAAATGACACCCTGGAGTTGCAAGCAGCAGCAGCATCAGCAGGAGCCCAAACATAGCTTGAAAGAGACACTGGAGTTGGCAGCAGGAGCCCAAAAATTGGCTGAATGACACCGTGGAGTTGCAAGCAGCAGCAGCCCAAACATAGCTTGAAAGACACACTGGAGTTGGCAGCAGGAGCCCAAAAATTGGCTGAATGACACCCTGGGGTCCCTGGAGTTGCAAGCAGCAGCAGCAGCAGCCTGAACATAGCTTGAAAGAGACACTGGAGTTGGCAGCAGGAGCCCAAAAATTGGCTGAATGACACCCTGGAGTTGCAAGCAGCAGCAGCAGCAGCCCAACCCTAGCTTGAAAGACATACTGGAGTTGGCAGCAGGAGCCCAAAAATTGGCTGAATGACACCCCGGAGTTGCAAGCAGCAGCAGCAGCAGCCCAAACATAGCTTGAAAGAGACACTGGAGTAGGCAGCAGGAGCCCAAAAATTGGCTGAATGACACCCTGGAGTTGCAAGCAGCATCAGCAGGAGCCCAAACATAGCTTGAAAGAGACACTGGAGTTGGCAGCAGGAGCCCAAAAATTGGCTGAATGACACCCTGGAGTTGCAAGCAGCAGCAGCAGCCCAAACATAGCTTGAAAGAGACACTGGAGATGGCAGCAGGAGCCCAAAAATTGGCTGAATGACACCCTGGAGTTGCAAGCAGCAGCAGCAGCCCAAACATAGTTTGAAAGAGACACTGGAGTTGGCAGCAGGAGCCCAAAAATTGGCTGAATGACACCCTGGAGTTGCAAGCAGCAGCAGGAGCCCAAACATAGCTTGAAAGAGACACTGGAGTTGGCAGCAGGAACCCAAAAACTGGCCTAAAGACACACTGCAGTTGGTAGAAGCTGCAGCAGGAGGCCAAAATTTGGCTGAAAAGCACACCCTGAAGTTGGCATCAGCAGGAGCCCAAAAATTGGCCTAAAGACATAAATATGTTTTGCACCATTTGGAAAGTGTAAATCGTGGCACCATGCTGAATCTAGTCGCATGCATCAGCCATTGGTGGGTGGAAATCCTGGCTGATCCATCCCTGATTCATTTTCACAAAGGTGAGTCTCAATATTTTAATAAACGGCGGATATATGCACACCAAACTCAAAGATTTGTTTGCAAATAAAAAGGTATTTATATAGAAATAAAGCACATATCTTTACATATCTGTAAGATATACAGTAAAGGATACAATGTGGACATTTGGGTAAGTAGCCATATCTCACATCTCCAAGATCGTGGACCACCTCAGGAAGAACAAAATGTGTATTGTAGCATTAACATATACAGTTTAGTATAGCTGTAAATACAGGTAAAATATTACCCAAGGGTCTAATGAGGGGTTATTCCACAGGTCCTGAGGAACAGGCTTCTTTGTTAACTGACCAGGAAATAGTGGGTTGAGGAGAACAATCAGCATTGGTAAACACAGTATACAATATCTTTCTATTCCTGGTCAGTTTGCTCATGCAGTTTTATACATCATATCAAGGATAACAGAATAAGCACTATCATACAGATACCAAAACAAGCAATGTTAATCATGACGTCCGTCATACATGAAAATGTGCCATTACCAGATGATAGAGACAATGATCGCCCAATAGGTAGCCCACGTTTCGGGACCTCTGGTCCCTTTCTCAAGGCTGCGATAGAGAACTGTGCATCTAGTTACACTTAAATACCCTTACCTTCTCCCCCCCTGGCCGGCAAGTGTGGCGTTTCCGGGAAGCGCGCCCTCCAGAACGTCACTTCCGGCGGCGAGATCCCGACCTGCGCCACGTCCGGGGCTGGATGGCATGCGTATTGTTCCCAGCAAGTCTCCAGGTCGGCGCAGGCGTGCGGGGTCTCGCTCGCCGAATGCTGCTTGCTTTTTATGTACAATCAACTTTATTCATAATGCTCATTATGACACTGTCATTTTCTCCATAGATCGCGGTGGCGTCCACTGCCAAAGCTCCCGTATTCTTATTCTGGATATGCAGCAGCTGGGGGTTATTGATTATCGGGGAGAAGATCTCTTAAAAATACCAAGAAAATAATGAAACAATTAATAAAAATATATTAAAAAATGATCTGCTCTTGTCTAATTAGGATGCCATCTTATGGCTAATGAGTTAAAGGAAATCATCCATTGTATACACAGGCTGAGGTCTATAGATCTCTGTGGGGCTGGAACATTTAGGACCAGAGATGTAGAGTCTTGGAACATACTATGAAACATTGTAAACCTGTAGAAGTTCAGTATGTGTTCTCTAATTCATTTTATATTGTCTGTAGGGACCTGTGAAAGCTAGGCAGGTACAATTGTGCACTACATATAAGTCCTATTGTATATTATTCTTAGTCTAGGCAGAAAAGGGGTACCAATAAAAGGACCCCAGTTGTCTATGTATATATTTAATTCTACAGGTGTGTGTGTGTTCTTTTGGTGATCTTACACATGTATCTATTCCTAATTCCCTAATAAGGGGGGGATACCAATGTGTAGATCTCCACAAGTTTGTAAATATATTGAATTCCTCAGGTATGCCTATGTTCTTTCTGTGATTTCTTACTTTATACTCCTATAGAGATTTATATTAGAAAGCAAACTGAATCCCATCCCAGTTACTGTATTACAAGCATCATAGTGGAACCCTGTATTGTGTCAATTACCTGTGGTATAGATATAGACTCCCATCTCAGGTTCCAGATGTGCCAGCTTGGACCAATGATGTATCCATAGGGGCAAAAAAACCTCATAAAGAAGACTGTTTATTAAGTCCTTCTGTTGTAGGGATCCGCTGGGGATATGGGAATCTATAGCTAGGAAAAGAATAACAATTCAGACCTTACAGGCTTTATATGAAAGGTGCATAATCTATCTCCTCATTCAAACCTCTAGGCGATTTGGTTTGTAGCGTGTGTATCCAGTGGAGTTCCCTTCGGAGGAGTAGTTGGTTTCTGTCACCCCCTCTAGGTGGTGGTCTAACCTGTTCAATTGCCTGAAATCGCAGTTGTGTCACTTGGTGTCCCACTTTTATGAAGTGTCTAGTAATAGGGGAGTCCAAATCGCCCCTACGTATAGCACTGCGGTGTTCGCAAATCCTGGTTCTGACCTCTCTAGTAGTTTTCCCCACATATGAAAGACCGCATGGGCATCTAATCAAGTAAACCACAAAGTTAGAACTACAGTTTAGAAAAGTTCTAATGGGAAAACGTTTGCCCGTCAGGGGATGGGAAAAGAAGGTGCCTTTGGAGACAAACCCACATTGGGCACAGTGCCTACATGGGTACATGCCTTTTATGGGGGGTAAGGAGGAAAGCCAGTTACCAGATGTTATGTTATTAGTAGTCGTTGTAAATTCTGCTTTAATTAGTCTGTCTCGTAGGTTCGTGGGACGTTTTTTAATAAATAGGGGAGGATTACCGAAAGCCTCAGTAATAGGAACATCAGTGGCCAGAAGGTGCCAATGCTTCCTAATCATTTGTTCAATCCGCGGGGACATTCTAGAATATGTCAGTATAAAGGGTATTCTATTACCAGTTTCTTTAGGCCGATGTTGGAGTAAGTTTGAACGTGTTTGTTTAAATACCTTTAATTTGGCATTTTCTAGAAGTCTTGGATATCCCCTCTCTAGGAATTCCTGGGTAAGTGTATTGGCTCGTTCTAGATATACTTCATCGTTGGAGATAATTCTTCTTAGACGTATATACTGACTATACGGAAGTCCCTGTTTCATCCTAATGGGGTGAAAGCTATTGTAGTGGAGAAAAGTGTTTTTGTCAGTGTCCTTTTGGTATAGGTCAGTCGTAATGAAATTGTTGTTAAGAGAAACTAATACATCTAGGAAGTGGACCTTTGAATCACTGTGTTCCAGTGTGAATTCTATAGTGGGCTCAGCTGTATTTAAGCGGGAGACAAAGTCTAACAGATCCTCCAGGGGACCATGCCATAGGAAAAAGATGTCATCTATGTACCTGACCCAGTACAGGACCTTGGTCAGGAAGTCTGGGTCAGTGTATACATGTTCTACTTCAAATTGATTCATGTACAGATTGGCATAGGCCGGTGCCACGTTAGATCCCATGGCGGTCCCCTGGAGTTGTAGATAGTAATGTCTGTCATATCGAAAATAATTCTTAGTTAACACTATTGTTAATAAGTCAATGCAAAGTTGGTTAAATTTCGGGATATTGTCAGTGTTTTCCAAAGCTTGTGCAACTGCTGCTATTCCCGCTACATGTGGTATTGATGTATACAAGGAGGAGACGTCCATGCTACAGAGGAACATCTGGTCGGGAAGTAGGCCCAGGTTACCTATTTTAGTAAGGAAATCTCCTGTATCCAAAAGGTATGATCTAGTGGCCATGACTATAGGTTGTAGAATTTTGTCCAAAAATGTTGCTATGCTTTGGAACACTGATTCGGTTCCTGCCACTATGGGGCGACCAGGTGGACACGTGGGGTGTTTGTGTATTTTTGGTAGGATGTAAAACACCAGTGTGATGGGAGATTGTGTGACCATGTAGTCATGTAGTTTTTTATCTATGATAGAGTTGTTGTAAGCCCTATCCAAAAGAGAGTCAATTTCCTTTTTAATTTCAGGTAGTGGGTCCCCTTCCAGTCGAGTGTATACAGTAGTATCACTTAGTTGGGTCATAATTGTTGTATGGTAGTAGGTTGTGTCCATGACTACAGTGGCTTCCCCCTTATCGGCGCGGAGGGCGCGCAGTGCGCGCTTCCCAGAAATGCCACACTGGCCGGCCAGGGGGGAGAAGGTAAGGGTATTTAAGTGTAACTAGATGCACGGTTCTCTATCGCAGCCTTAAGAAAGGGACCAGAGGTCCCGAAACGTGGGCTTCCTATTGGGCGATCATTGTCTCTATCATCTGGTAATGGCACATTTTCATGTATGACGGACATCATGATTAACATTGCTTGTTTTGGTATCTGTATGATAGTGCTTATTCTGTTATCCTTGATATGATGTATAAAACTGCATGAGCAAACTGACCAGGAATAGAAAGATATTGTATACTGTGTTTACCAATGCTGATTGTTCTCCTTAACCCACTATTTCCTGGTCAGTTAACAAAGAAGCCTGTTCCTCAGGACCTGTGGAATAACCCCTCATTAGACCCTTGGGTAATATTTTACCTGTATTTACAGCTATACTAAACTCTATATGTTAATGCTACAATACACATTTTGTTCTTCCTGAGGTGGTCCACGATCCTGGAGATGTGAGATATGGCTACTTACCCAAATGTCCACATTGTATCCTTTACTGTATAGCCTACAGATGTGTAAAGATATGTGCTTTATTTCTATATCAATACCTTTTTATTTGCAAACAAATCTTTGCATTTGGTGTGCATATATCCGCCGTTTATTAAAATATTGTATTCTAATTTTAGGTACTGAGTGGGGAGGTACCTTGGATATATTTCTTTGCACCCTAAAAACATATTTCAGTTGTTTTAGAAAGCAAATAAGGCGTGCTTGAAGCCTACAAATAAGATTAACCCACAAGGTGAGTCTCGCCACATTTTTAGTTGACAGACGAGTTCTCCTAGACGTAACTATGGCCCCCGCCGCACTAAACACCCGCTCAGATGGCACGCTACTTGCCAGGCAGGACAGCTTTTCCAGGGCAAACTCAGCTAGCTGTGGCCATAAGTCAAGTTTGGCTGCCCAGAAGTCCTGCGGATCCTCAAGGTGTGTTGGCATGGTCATGTCAAGGTATGACATGACCTGCTGGTTCAGGTCCTGCTCCAGATCTTCCTGCTGCTCATGAGTAGACTCACTATGCGGGTGTAGAAAGCTACTCATTAGCGACTGAAGACTGAGGCTGCTGCTGATGGAGCTGCTGCTGCTGCTCCTGCCAACCCCCCCAGCAGCCATGGCAGTGGAAGGTGAGCACAGAGGTCCCCCCGAGTCAGACCTGCGAGAGTATGGACCATGGCGCAGATAGGCATCGGCCAACTGACTACGTAGAATGTCTTTGTAGTAGGTCAGTTTGTCCTCCCTCTCGGCGGGGTTTAAAAAATGCCCCCATTTTGTGCCGGAAGTGAGGGTCCAATACGGTGGAGAGCCAGAAGTCATCCCGCTGACAAATGGAAACAATTCTGGGGTCATTACGCAAGCACGTGAGTATGCTTCCTGCCATTTGCGCAAGTGACTCAGAGGGACTACCTGTCTCCATCTCCACTGCATACTGCCACGGTGTGTCTGGGTCCTCTGTCTCGCCTTCCTCACAACCCTCTAGCTCCTCTGGCTGCTCCTGCTCCTCCTCTCCTGTCCGCTGACTATATAAACCAGCCATTTCGCCAAGCCTAAACTGTGCACTGTGCCACTCCTCCTCCTCCAGTTCAGCTCCAACGGGGTTCATGTGGCCGTAAGATGTAGATGCCATGTCTCCAGTGCCCTGACCAGCCATGGTATCCAACATGTGCTGTAGTACATGAAGCAGTGGAATCACATCGTTCATCCTGTAATCCTGCCAACTCACAAATAAAGTGGCTTCCTCAAAGGGCCTGAGCAAACGGCAGGTGTCACGTATGAGCTGCCACTGGTTGACATTGAAGTTACACAGGGGAGTCCCCCTATCCGCTTGGATCATCAAGAAATCCGTGATGGCTTTTCTCTGTTCGTATAGTCTGTCCAACATATGCAGGGTGGAATTCCAACGGGTGGAAACATCGCAAATCAGATTATGTTGGGGGCTACCGTTCTGACGCTGTAGCTCAAGAAGGGTGTGCTTGGCGGTGTATGAGTGGCTGAAGTGCATGCAAAGTTTCCTTGAAGTTGTTAGGATGTCTTGCAGATGGGGGGAAGACTTCAGAAACTGCTTCACAACCAGATTGAAGACGTGAGCCATGCAGGGCGCATGAGTCAGCCTTCCTTGTCGCAGCACAGACAAAATGTTCTTCCCATGGTTCCCATTTTCAGCTTTCTTGGAGTAAGCCATGTTTGGATATCTTGATGAATACATTTAAGCAGTTCCTCCCCTGTGTGGCTCAGTTCGCCAAGACAAACCATGTGAAGCACAGCGTGACACCTCCGTGCCCTGCACACATGGTAGGCTGGAGGGGCACTGAGACTTGAGCCTACAGTGGAGGGTGAGGAGATGGCGGAGGATGAGGAGGCCGAGTCGCACAGTGTCACAGGCACAACGGCCAGGGAGCGCGGAGGCCGAAGCGGCGTGACCTGACCAAGTTGCTGCTGCTGCAAAGGGACCACATTCACCCAGTGGGCCGTAAACGACATGTACTGTCCCTGACCGTAGTTACAGCTCCAGACGTCAGCGCTGCCATGCACTTTGCTACACACCGACAGGCTCAAGGGCTGGCCCACCTTCTGTTCAACAAAAGCGTGCAGTGCTGGCACTGCCTTCTTGGCAAAGAAATGACGGCTTGGGACTCTCCACCTCGGCTCGGCACAAGCCATCAGTTCTCTGAAAGGTGCAGAGTTCACCACCTGAAAAGGGAGCGACTGAAGCACCAGCAACTTGGACAGGAGCACATTCAGCTTCTGCGCCGTAGGATGAGTGGGCACATACTGCTGTCTCTTGGACATGGCTTCGCTGATGGATTGCTGATGCATGACTTGGAGGAGGAGGAGCATCAGGAGGAGCGACAGAGGATGGGTATGACGTACAGCTGCCTTCGGCTGAGGTGCTGGAGCCTTGGCTGGCGGAAATTAAGAGTGGCGTGCCACTTGGTGAGGAAGCAGCCTGGACCACCTCTTCGGAGCCTCGGTTCTCCCAGGCTGCTTTATGGTGACGCATCATATGTTGACGCAGGGCCGTGGTGCCAACATTTGGGCCCTGGCCACGTTTCACCTTCTGCCTACATATCTTGCATGTGGCCATGTTACCCTCCTGCGGATGCTTCAGAAGAAACTGCCACACTGCCGAGTAGCTAATTTTTCCACCAACAGCCCACACTGATTCACTGCTACTTTCGCCAACTCCAGGAACCCCTGCTCCACTACCTCCCGATAAGGTAGCCTGCCGCGCAGAAGGTGCTCTACCCCGGCCCCGTTTGGTTCCAGGCTTTACAATTCTGCCCCCATGCTGACTGCCAACCATGCTGATAACACCTTGCTGCCTCAGCTGCTGACTCCGGGGCAACCTGCCCCCCTCTTCTCCTGATGATGAGGATGAGGCCCCTTCTGCACCCGGCTCCCAATTGCGATCGGCTTCATCATCATCATCATCACCGAGTTGTGACTGCACGTCACTGATGTTCTCGGTTTCCTCAACAGTGTCTGGCGAAGGAGCTGGAACGCTCGCAACAACACCCACACCACTCTCCACATCACTATTTGTCTGCCTAGCGAAGGAAGCCACCTCCAATTCTTGGCTGGGCAGTAGCTGCTGACTGTCCTCTATCTGATCGTCCTCCTCACTAAAGAGTGGAGCTGATCCCAAAGCATAGGATTCGTCGCTGGGGGAGGGAATGGCGTAGGACAGAGGCAATGGGAGGACAGGGACTGCTCTCGAGCCATTCCAACTCAGGGTTGTGTCAAAGGAACCTACCGACCATAGACTGGGGGTGCCAGATTTAACTTGTGATGATGTGGATGACCACGTTAACCAATCTACCACGGCAGATGCGTTACTGGGGGAGACACGACCGCTAGCAGATACTGGCAGATCAGGTCTCTCACCGCGACTCCTGCTGCCACTCACCCCTAGTCTGCTGCGACCTCTGCCTGCAGAATCTTGGCCTCTGCCACTCCTCTTTGAACATCCTAGCACTTGTCTGCCTAACATTTTTATGTATTAGAAATGCGCAATAGGCACTTAAAAAAATGTGTTTACTTTAAAAAGCAGAAGCTAAATAAAGTGAGATACTGCTTCTCTGCACCAGATACTATGAAAATTGGCAATTTGGGATACCCTGCGGGCTGGTGTTTTTACAAGACGCAAAAACCAATTCAAAACGCAATATATTAATAAAACAGAGCCTGTAGAAGCTGATTTAGTACAACAGATAGGGTGAAATGTGCCAGTTTAGGATACCCTGCGGCCTGGTGTTTTTACAGGACGCAAAAAAAACAATTCAAAATGCAATATATTTATAAAACAGAGCCTGTAGAAGCTGCTTTAGTATAACAGATAGGGCGAAATGTGCCGGTTTGGAATACCCTGCGGCCTGGTGTCTTTACAGGACGCACAAAGCCAATTAAAAATGCAATATATTAATAAAACAGAGCCTGTAGCAGCTGCTTTTGTATAACAGATAGGGTGAAATGTGTCGGTTTGGGATACCCTGCCGCCTGGTGTTTTTACAGGATGCAAAAAACCTATTCAAAATACAATATATTAATAAAACAGAGCCTGTAGAAGCTGCTTTAGTATAACAGATAGGGTGAAATGTGGCGGTTTGGGATACCCTGCGGCCTGGTGTTTTTACAGGACGCACAAAACCAATTCAAAATGCAGTATATTAATAAAACAGAGCCTGTAGAAGCTGATTTAGTATAACAGATAGGGTGAAATGTGCCAGTTTGGGATACCCTGCGGCGTGGTGTTTTTACAGGATGCAAAAAAAACAATTCAAAATGCAATATATTAATAAAACAGAGCCTGTAGAAGCTGCTTTAGTATAACAGATAGGGTGAAATGTACCGGTTTGGGATACCCTGCGGCCTGGAGTTTTTAAAGGACGCACAGAACCAATTCAAAATGCAATATATTAATAAAACAGAGCCTTTAGAAGCTGATTTAGTATAACAGATAGGGTGAAATGTGCCGGTTTGGGATACCCTGCGGCCTGGTGTTTTTAAAGGACGTACACAACCAATTCAAAATGCAATCAATTAATAAAACAGAGCCTGTAGAAGCTGATTTAGTATAACAGATAGGGTGAAATGTGCCGGTTTGGGATACCCTGCAGCTGGTGTTTTTACAGGACGCAAAAAAACAATTCAAAATGCAATATATTAATAAAACAGAGCCTGTAGAAGCTGCTTTAGTATAACAGATAGGGTGAAATGTGCCGGTTTGGGATACCCTGCGGCCTGGTGTTTTTACCAGACGCAAAAAAACAATTCAAAATGCAATATATGTATAAAACAGAGCCTGTAGAAGCTGCTTTAGTATAACAGATAGGGTGAAATGTGCCGGTTTGGGATACCCTGCGGCCTGGTGTTTTTACAGGACGCAAAAAACCAATTCAAAATGCAATATATTAATAAAACAGAGGCTGTAGAAGCTGATTTAGTATAACAGATAGGGTGAAATGTGCCGGTTTGGGATACCCTGCGGCCTGGTGTTTTTACAGGATGCACAAAACCAATTCAAAATGCAATATATTAATAAAACAGAGGCTGTAGAAGCTGCTTTAGTATAACAGATAGGGTGAAATGTGTCAGTTTGGGATACCCTGGGGCCTGGTGTTTTTACAGGACGCACAAAACCAATTCAAAATGCAATATATTAATAAAACAGAGCCTGTAGAAGCTGCTTTAGTATAACAGATAGGGTGAAATGTGCCGGTTTGGGATACCCTGCAGCTGGTGTTTTTACAGGACGCAAAAAAACAACTCAAAATGCAATATATTAATAAAACAGAGCCTATAGAAGCTGCTTTAGTATAACAGATAGGGTGAAATGTGCCGGTTTGGGATACCCTGCGGCCTGGTGTTTTTACAGGATGCAAAAAAACAATTCAAAATGCAATATTTTAATAAAACAGAGTCTGTAGAAGCTGATTTAGTATAACAGATAGGGTGAAATGTGCCGGTTTGGGATACCCTGCGGCCTGGTGTTTTTACAGGATGCAAAAAACAATTCAAAATGCAATATATTAATAAAACAGAGCCTGTAGAAACTGCTTTAGTATAACAGATAGGGTGAAATGTGCCGATTTGGGATACCCTGCGGCTTGGTGTTTTTACAGGAAGCAAGAAAACAATTCAAAATGCAATATATTAAGAAAACAGAGCCTGTAGAAGCTGCTTTAGTATAACAGATAGGGTGATATGTGCCAGTTTGGGATACCCTGCGGCCTGGTGTTTTAAAAGGACGCACAAAACCAATTCAAAATGCAATATATTAATAAAACAGAGCCTTTAGAAGCTGATTTAGTATAACAGATAGTGTGAAATGTGCCGGTTTGGGATGCCCATGCGGCCTGGTTTTTTTACAGGACGCACAAAACCAATTCAAATGCAATATATTAATAAAACAGAGCCTGTAGAAGCTGCTGTAGTATAAAAGATAGGGTGAAATGTGCCGGTTTGGGATACCCTGCGGCCTGGTGTTTTACAGGACGCACAAAACCAATTCAAAATGCAATATATTAATTAAACAGAGCCTGTAGAAGCTGCTTTAGTATAACAGATAGGGTGAAATTTGCCGGTTTGGGATACCCTGCGGCCTGGTGTTTTTAAAGGACGCACAAAAGCAATTTAAAATGCAATATATTAATAAAACAGAGCCTTTAGAAGATGATTTAGTATAACAGTTAGGGTGAAATGTGCCGGTTTGGGATACCCTGCGGCCTGGTGTTTTTACAGGACGCAAAAAAACTATTCAAAATGCAATATATTAATAAAACAGAGCCTGTAGAAGCTGATTTAGTATAACAGATAGGGTGAAATTTGCCGGTTTGGGATACCCTGCGGCCTGGTGTTTTTACCGGACGCAAAAAAACAGTTCAAAATGCAATATATTTATAAAACAGAGCCTGTAGAAGCGGCTTTAGTATAACATATAGGGTGAAATGTGCCGGTTTGGGATACCCTGCGGCCTGGTGTTTTTACAGGACGCACAAAACCAATTAAAAATGCAATATATTAATAAAACAGAGCCTGTAGAAGCTGCTTTAGTATAACAGATAGGGTGAAATGTGCCGGTTTGGGATACCCTGCGGCCTGGTGTTTTTACAGGACGCACAAAACCAATTCAAAATGCAATATATTAATAAAACAGAGCCTGTAGAAGCTGCTTTAGTATAACAGATAGGGTGAAATGTGCCGGTTTGGGATACCCTGCGGCCTGGTGTTTTTACAGGACGCACAAAACCAATTAAAAATGCAATATATTAATAAAACAGAGCCTTTAGAAGCTGCTTTAGTATAACAGATAGGGTGAAATGTGCCGGTTTGGGATACCCTGCGCCCTGGTGTTTTTACAGGACGCAAAAAAAATTCAAAATGCAATATATTAATAAAACAGAGCCTGTAGAAGCTGCTTTTGTATAACAGATAGGGTGAAATGTGCCGGTTTGGGATACCCTGCGGCCTGGTGTTTTTAAAGGATGCACAAAACCAATTCAAAATGCAATATATTAATAAAACAGAGCCTGTAGAAGCTGCTTTAGTATAACAGATAGGGTGAAATGTGCCGGTTTGGGATACCCTGCGGCCTGGTGTTTTTACAGGATGCACAAAACCAATTCAAAATGCAATATATTAATAAAACAGAGCCTGTAGAAGCTGCTGTAGTATAACAGATAGGGTGAAAGGTGCCTGTTTGAGATACCCTGCGGCCTGGTGTTTTTACAGGACACACAAAACCTATTCAAAATGCAATATATTAATAAAACAGAGCCTGTAGAAGCTGATTTAGTATAACAGACAGGGAGAAATGTGCCGGTTTGGGATACCCTGCGGCCTGGTGTTTTTAAAGGACGTACACAACCAATTCAAAATGCAATATATTAATAAAACAGAGCCTTTAGAAGCTGATTTACTATAACAGATAGGGTGAAATGTGCCGGTTTGGTTTACCCTGCGGCCTGGTGTTTTTACAGGACACAAAAAAACTATTCAAAATGCAACATATTAATAAAACAGAGCCTGTAGAAGCTGCTTTAATATAATAGATAGGGTGAAATGTGTCGGTTTGGGATACCCTGCGGCCTGGTGTTTTTACAGGACGCACAAAACCAATTCAAAATACAATATATTAATAAAACAGAGCCTGTAGAAGCTGCTTTAGTATAAAAGATAGGGTGAAATGTGCCAGTTTGGGATACCCTGTGGCCTGGTGTTTTTACAGGACGCACAAAACCAATTCAAAATGCAATATATTTATAAAACAGAGCCTGTAGAAGTTGCTTTAGTATAACAGACAGGGTGAAATGTGCCGGTTTGGGATACCCTGCGGGTTGGTGTTTTTAAAGGATGCACAAAACCAATTCAAAATGCAATGTATTAATAAAACAGAGCCTGTAGAAGCTGCTTTAGTATAACAGATAGGGTGAAATGTGCTGGTTTGGGATACCCTGCGGCCTGGTGTATTTAAAGGATGCACAAAACCAATTCAAAATGCAATATATTAATAAAACAGAGCCTGTAGAAGCTGCTTTAGTATAACAGATAGGGTGAAATGTGCCGGTTTGGGATACCCTGCGGCCTGGTGTATTTAAAGGACGCACAAAACCAATTCAAAATGCAATATATTAATAAAACAGAGGCTTTAGAAGCTGATTTAGTATAACAGATAGGGTCAAAGGTGCTGAAATAGTATGCCCATGTGGGCTGGGGTTTTTACAGCATACAAAAATATTAAAACTTATCGAGTTGTAAGAAATGCTTGTGTGTAACAGATAGGGTTAAATATGCCACAGCCAAGATGGGATGCACAGTTGCCAGGAATATTTACAGCATAAAAAAAGCAATTTAAAACTGATCTGGCAAATTAAGTGAAGTGAAATTAAAAAAAAAGTTTCCCTGTCACTTTCTCTGCTGTCTCTGCCTGGATCATTCCCGATTTTTCCCTATCTTTCCCTGGCTCTCCCTGGCACTGTGTGGGTCTCTGTGGGTCTCCCTGACTCTCCCTGCCTGTCTGTAAGTTTCTCCCTGTCTGCAGCAACCTCAGTTCTGTCTGCAATGCAAGGCTGAAATGCGCACAATCAAGATGGCCGCTGTTTATATAGCACAGGGACGTCACCAGGCTTCCTGTCTGCTGATAGGCTGCATGTGACCTTCCCATAACTTGCCCAAGGGGACATGTCCATCCACCATTTTACAATAGCTGTAATTGAAATAAATGGAGTTTAAAGGAAAACTTCGATCAATCGAATCGCGGGGAAATTCAGATTCGTTCAGAATCGAATTTTTCCTGAAATTCGGAACGAATTCGGGTTCGTCCGAATCGATTCGCTCATCTCTAACTATAACCTTAAGGTGAACCAGTGGCAAAGACTTGAGTATCAATCAGGTCTTTACGCCTCATCTAACTTTTTAAAATGAAGAAGCCTCAGAACCTCTCCTCATGGGCCATCAGCAGGCCATGTTTTGCAGATCTCCACACAGAAGCACAGAAGCAAATTATATACAACAAATAAAGGATATGCTCAACTTTTATCCCTGGCAGATGATCACTACTCCCACGCTAGCTGGCCCGATCGATCACTGTTTCCATTTTACTGATGATGGACTGCCCCTGCCATGCATCACAGAGAATATGGCACATCCTCTCTATTTACTGAAATGGAGGGAGCATGCCATAGTTCATGTGATGGATGGTGGGAGGTGGTCTATGGTCAATTTTACAGAAGCAGTGGACGTACAGACCGGGCTGTGTGGGACTTGGATCGATAATCCAGTTAGTGTCAGAGCACAGGACTTAGAGCGATTGTCTGCAGGGGATAAAAGTATGACATTTTTTTGTTTTGCCCATGTCTGGACAATGACTTTAAGCCCATCTCCCCAGGCTATCTCAAAATGGGAAGCCCAGAATTGCTTTTAACACCCCTGTGGTGTGGCAACTGCATTCTGTGTGCCTATCCTTAAAACCTACACTCTACAGTAACTTATAACCTACATTGATCCTCATGGCTGCTGTATCCCTCTGTCACCAGATATCTAAAATAGGAAGTCTTGTCCACTGTAATACCCCTAGACAAGCCCAAAAGTGTCTCTCATGGTCATCGATCATGTAATTTTTTTATATATTTGCTTTCACATCCCGTTGGACAGCAGTTGGCCATGTAACTAGGGTTTGTGGCACAGGGCCAGAAAGTGTTTTGAGATTAATATCAGGCTCAAAAATGAGTTTATTGAGCTGATAAGGGATTTCAAGGGGGTGGGAAAAGAAACAGCTGTGAGGGTGCTGCAGGGCATGGACCTTTGTTGATGCTAACCCTTAACAGTAACCTTAGCTTTTACACTAAAATCTTACCAAAGCAAGCTGAGCTGAACCAATGACTAAATTTTGAGAGAAATTAAATAAATAGAGTGGGTGGAGCTGCTTGATATCAATACCACCATTTCATCTGAACATGCTCACATGGAAATGGTGGGATTTACAGTCCTGCCAGCCTATACGAACACTGGCTTGACAACATCCATGCTTAAAAAAGGTGCATTTGCATAAACACATTACCGCACTTGCATATGAAACAACCAAGTGGTTATTCCACTAATGCAAAACGAAATGCTAAATGAAGCATTGTAAGTGTGTAGTATTTCTAAGCTGGAAAGCATCAAGAAATCATTATGAGGGCACTCATTATAAGTGTGACGGAATGAAAACTTGACAGGGAGAAAGGGAGACATAAGGGACAAGCAAGAAATAATGGTCCATGCAAACACGAGTGCGCTCTCCTCTCTGAACATCCATTACCCTACAAGCTAATAGAGAGACTGGACTGATGGCAAGTAATGAAATGACAGAAGCTTCTGTGACACAAGCATAAAGTCATAACAGATTAAGAATAACAGGCACTGGGAGGCTGCATATAGCAGTGACACCATTTGTGGCCGGCGGGGGAACGCTCCCTGTGAGAGGGTAGTGGGGGATGTGGCCGCCAGCACGCTCGGCTTGCATGAGATGAGCTCCTAGACAACGGGGAGGATCCGAATGCGCTGATTGGACCAGTGGGCACACAGCGGGCACGGACCAAAACCCAGGATAGTCAGAATCCTCCACCAAAATTTGGACTTGTTAAGTCTAAGATGTCCAGGTAGGCAGTAACACAAATATTTATGAGCTGTTTATAGATCTCTTCATTAGGTTTCTTAAGTATGTGGATAATTTGATGGTCATTGGTCTCATTAAAGATGACGAGGAGAATGCTTACAGGTGCCCAAAAGATGGAAGGTTTCATCAGCCCATTTCCTCATCTTCATTTGGTGCAGCCAAGAGCAATTCAAGGGTTAATCCAAAAGTGGTGGTCAGCAGGCAAGCAGAGTTGCAACCAGGAATCCAAAACAAAGTCCAAAGGGTTAATCCAAGAGGCATAAATGAGAAGCGAGCTGATTTCAAACCGAGAAAGCCAAGATCAAAGATACAAAGGTGCCAAGGTCAATACTGGAGAGAATCTCCTGGTGCCATCTTGCTGTCCAGGATTTCCTTTTAAAGGCCTAGGTGTGCCTTGATTGGATGTTAAGGTCAGCTGACATGGCAAATGCATCAGCTGACAAGGCAGGTGGATGTTATTGTCAGCTGAATGTTGGAAACTGACATCAGCTGACAGGTGCATCTGTTGCTTAACTATTACCTGACTGACTATACCAGAACCAGCCAAATGCAAAGGATTATGGCAGTGCCCCTCTTAACGGTGGCTTCTGGATGCCCTCTGGAGCATGCTTCTCAGGATTACGCAATGCAGTCAATGCAACATCATAGGGAACCATTCTTCTTCTCTATGAAGAAGATCCCTGCACAGGCTGGAGAAGAAAAGTGGGGAATGAATCCCTTGGTTGGTATCTATGTACTGGAGGGTCACAAATTCCGGTTCAGAAAAAGGATAAATACTCCCATAGGGAATGGCAGCCCCAGGAAGCAAGTCTATGCAACAGTCATGGGGCAATGCGTAGGCAACACATCTGCCCCTTTTTTGCTGAAGTCGTCTGCATTTGATAGTCTAGGCCAAGGGGATCTTCTCCAGCTCCTCCAGGGACACTGTAGTCAAATATCCTACTGCAGGCAGAGGCCGGACACAATTATTTCTGCAGTAAGATGACCCCAATAAAATGGCCTCTGATTTCCAGTCAATCCCAGACATCTTAACCACAGAAGCCCAAGGATGACTGGGAACTGGAATGAAACCAGCAAATCAAATCATTCATGATGATGATCATTGGCTACTACAAAAAGAGTAGGAGTTTTAATAACTGTGCCCCCCGTAAGAGAAGACCCATCAGCCAATGAGACAAACAAAGAAGGATCACAGGGCATCTGGGGCAATTGTGGTAGGTAGCAAAGTTGATGTTCATAAAGCAGCTACATGCCCCAGAGGCAGCTGCACAGAGACAGGAAGGCAAATCGAGCAGCAGGCTTACCCTTGGGCCGGATGGAACACTCAGCTCTGAAGTGTCTTGCTGCTCCACAGTAGAGGCATAGATGATGAGTCTGCCAGTGAGAAGCTTCAGATGAAAGCCCTGAACAGACTGCACCCAGCTACATTATTATATACACTAAATACACTAAAGTGAAATCTAGATAGATACATGCCCTTGGCCTGGCAAGTTATGAATGTTGTTTCTTCCTTGCTCCCTCCCAATTAAAATATCCGCAGCCACATCCCCAGCATCTCTGGGATTTGACGTGCTCCTGCCCCAGACATTTATATAGGATGGGGATGCGCCCGCTCTCGCCCCAGTTGCAGTGCACAGAGCTGTTTGCCAAGCATTAAAATGCACAGAAAACTGCTCTGACTGGACAAGTACCCTCACATGCACCATAGGACTAGGGAAAGGTGAGTTTTATTGGCAATTTGTGGGGTTTGCCCCCAGAGCAGGGAACAAAGCCTAGGGTAGTCAAAATCCTAGTTTATGTTCCACTTTAAGTGCTTAGAGCTTAGGGTGAAATGTAAACAAAACTTTATATTGATATGAAAAAATTAAAGCAAGGTGTGTGTCAAACCCTCACTAACATGAACTGCCATGAAACCAGAAATAACAGGCAAGGTACATCACGTGCTGTCAACATTGCCTCTCACCTTAATATGACCACATAAGGCCCAAGCCCTCACTTACAAAGCTGCCCCAAATACTTGGAAATGCCAGGCTCTTCAGCCTGATTTCACTGCGCTATGTGAGGTGAAATGATCCATTTTCCTTTCCTTCTTGAAAGTAATTCAGTCGTGCTCACGTTTTCCTATTTATGATGAAAAAAGTTAGTGTGCTACAATGAACACATTTAGCAGCTCACATTTACTATTTACTCTAGTTAACTCCTTCCATGACCCACTTAAATTGATTTTGTGTGTAATGTGAAAGATGGGTAACCAAGCTGATATAACACACTATAAACAGTGTACAGTATATCACAGAAGCTTGATTGCAATATTCAGTATTATTCCAGCATTACTCCAACTAAAACTGCCAAAGCTTCTATAATAAATTAATGAAAGATATATATATATATATATATATATATATATATATATATATATATATCACATCTGACTAACAATATAATGTGTATTGTAGGAGTAGAACACCCGTGGGTGGAGCTTATTTCCTTTTGTGATCTGGCCCCTCCCCAACTCTGGTAACACACTGGCTGGCTCCCCAAACACTGACAACTTTTTAGCATTTACATAGATTTATTGTCACAATCCTGGAACATTAATCAGAAAGATAACATCTAGAAATAAAATAAATGCTCTGATGCGGTCGAAAAAAGAAAAAAAGGTACCTTCGGGTACCAGACAGCTAGAAGTTCAGAGGAAAAAAACACAGGACTCCACTAATCCAAATGCCAGATCTGATTAGAAATGTTGAAAGGGTGAGTTCCTTACAAATTAAAACCCAAATGTAATCCTGGATAACTTGGATTTCAACATGTCTGAAACCTCCAACAAACTTTAAAGCATAATCCAAACGGCTTTACACAGATCCTCATAGACAACTCCTTTAGGATACTTTGGCCCTTATTTATCACGGGCTAGCGCCAGGTAGTGTCTGACGAGCGCCAGGTAGCGGCAGCTAACGGCGACTACCGACTCAAGTACGCCCGGCGGCGGTCACAATGACGCATTTATCAAGCAAAATGAGGCTAGTGCCGGCGAGAGCGATGGCTAGCGCGGCATTCATCATGAAGCCGCCTGGACCGAACAGCGCCGCTGCAAATTCCCTCACAGCGCCAGGTATGAGCTGTCGCTCCCTGGCGATGTCCAATGCATTTCAATGGAGCAATCTATAATTAATCATAATTAATTGGTATTAATTTTGTCAAAAATTCGGAGACCACTTCTGCAATGTTAGGATTTATTTTTAATTAAAAATAAATTTTTAAAAAAATGTGTGCAGAATTGATCTAACAGGTCTGAGATTAATGTATTCATATTACAAAATGATTCTAAAACATGTATAATGTTACATTCAAAAAATATGGTTGTTTAGGGGTTAAAAACTAGTTAATACCCATCGCCGCCAGCGCTCTGGGGTTTAAACAAGGAATGGACAGCGACAGCACATTCAGAGCGTGATTTGTTAATGAATATGAAGCTAGCCGTTCGCTCTGGCCATTCGTTGTCAGGCGCTCACATACAACACTGAACCTGTGAAACAGCGACCCCCCAGCCCGTATTCAACATTACCGCACACCGACTGAGTCGCTGTCATCAAGCTAACGCCGGCCAAGCACAGCGAATACTGGCTGGCGCTGAAAAAATCACGCTACAGTCGCTCATCTGGCGCTACCTGGCGCTATTAATGAATCGGCCTCCCCGTAAAACAGGGTTATAATGCAGGCTGCCTTAACAGGGAGAGGCATGTACAATGGCTTTCACTAAACAATGTCCAGACAACTAGCAATGTAGGCACTGTAGGAGGCTTTCTAGCTCTTGAACACATAGGGAAACTGACAGTCTATGAAGCAATACTGCTTTCAGATGCTAAGCTTTACCTTCTGCTGAGCAACCCCTATGGCTCTAACTACAGCTCAGCCATGCAGCCAACAATCTTGTGTTTGTTACTGAGTACTCACAGTTGCACAACCCCAGCCAGCAATTGAGTCCTTGTATGTCATCCGCAGATGCATTCAGATATAACCCAGGCCCAAAATTGATTTTAGGATTCTTTTCTGCCTTTAGAAATGGGCAGACCTCATCACAGCTACGCACACTCTTAGAAACATAGAAGGCAGCAGAAGGAGACCATACGGTCCATCTAGTCTACCCTTATTATATATTGTATGTACTCTATATCTTATGACATATGTGTGCGTATCCCAGGCATTTTTAAATTCACTGACTGTCGAAGTTTGTTCCAAGCATCTGCAACTCTCTCTGTAAAATAATATTTTCTAACATTGCTCATTCAGTCCTTTCACATATTTAAAGGTCAGTCCCCTCTCTCCCTTCTTTCCTCCAGACTGTACAAATTAGGTTATTCAAGTCTGTCCTGAAGTTTGAGTTTCTCTACCAATTTTGTTGCCCGCCTTTGAACCCGTTCTATTTGAATAATTTCTTTTAAGGTCTCCAGAACTGCACACAGTATTCTAGCTGTGGCCTCACCACACGCTCTGTACAGCGGCATCACAACCTCCCTCTTCCTACTGGTGATGCCTCGAGCTATGCAGCCGAGCATCCTGCTTGCTTTTCCCACTGCCTGGCTACACTGTCCACTCATCTTGCAGCTTTCAGTAATCAGTATCACTAAAAGTCTTTCTTTCAAGGTCCTGGCTTACACAGTACTACCCATATGGTACTCAGAGCAGGGATTCCTTCTACCCATGTGTATGATTTTACATTTAGAGACATTAAATTCTAGTTTCCACAGTTTTGACCGTTTATCCAGTAAAGCTAAATCATTTTCCATGTTGCAGACACCTCCAGGAGTGTCCACCCTATTACTAATCTTTGTATCATTCACAAAAAGGCAAACTTTTACTACCAAGCCTTCTCCTATGTCACAAACATATTAAAAAGAACGTGGACCAGGACAAAGCCTTGTGGCACACCACTTGTAACTCGCTTTTCTTCAGAGCACGCCATTAACAACAACACTTTTTGTTTCCGGATTTAATTTGTACACAATTTTACAATCATTTTTTTGGTTATAACACATTATTTGTGAGCACTAATTTTGGTGTCTTTGGTTGGATTGTGTGTATTTTGGACTCTTGGACCTGTCTGGTGCTGAGTTTCCGATGATCCACCACCTTCAGGTCGCCACACTTTTCCTTGGCCTGGGCACCATCTTTAGATTCTGGCCCGGCCCTCATCATGTAGCGGGCAATCTCCAACATAACTGCTCCCGTATCATTGAATGGGCCACTCAACTTACCACTTGTTAATTTGGCTGATGCTGTGGTCTGCTGGGTGGTGTCTTGGCTGAAAGGGGAGCCACTATGCCCACTCCCATGCTCAGAACAGATGGATTCCAGGCTACTGGCTGGGAAAACTGCAGGTTCGACCTTTGGCTCCTCCCTTTGGCTCCGTCCGCATGGGGCTCACCTGTGGACTCCGCAGTGAGCCAGCAGTGAGCCCGCACAGGGATCCGCATAGTGCTTTGGTGTCCTGGTCCATGGTGGGCTGTGCCAGGAGCCTGGGGAGCCCTGGGTTTCTGACTCCTGCTGCTGGTGCCTTAAACTGCTGTGGGTGACCCACTCAGAATGGCTAGTGTGGGTTTCAGCAGGGAATGTCTGCGGGTCGAATGGCGGGTCCTGGGGCTAAGGCTGTGATAGCTGGGCCAGGTGCTACCAGTTCCTCTGCCATACCTGTGTTCCTGGTTCTGGGAGCTGTTGACTATGGTGTGGCATAGTGAGGTCCACAGCAGTGGCAAGCAAATCTGACTCTCAGCTGTGTTCTTTTATACTTAATTAAGTGGGAAATTGTATTGAAAATTATTTGGTTTATTTAACAGCCCCTCAAAGGCGCAAGCAACCTATAGGCTACATGTGCATATGGACGCAAGCACACTTCCAGGGTCCGTCAGGGGTGCATCATACAGACAACATCCAAAGGTCCAACATGGCCCCCACCATGAGTAGCAGGAGGACATTCTGATGTTAAGTCACACTTTCATGCCATTCGCCTACGTATGTGTGCCGCATTACACTCCTGACAAGGCGCAAACCGCTGACAGTGGCTGTGAAATACAAGTGAAGGCACATGGCGCCACAGTAGGCCTGGTCTTCCAACATGGACCACTCTGGCATGTTTGTATACGATGTAGGGGTTCCTAAGCGATTTATGTGTGATTTCTATTGAATCTGCTACTACTGTGGGATTGGAGAACTGGCTTCGTATTGTTGCTGGCTGCGGTCAGCGAGCCCTGTCCGACAGTACTAGCGGAGTGGAGAGTTAGGCGCGCCTTTTGCCCTGTCTGCACTTGCAATTCGCTACTATTGTGGAATTGGAGAGCCAGATTAGTTAGCATTGGCAAATAGCGAAAGTGGCCCTGGGTGAGGAGGTTCTATAGCCAGAACTTTCGAGGTAAGTGGATGTACAACAGAGAAGGTGAGCTCTTAGGGTCATGAGCAATATGTTTAAAAAAATTATACTCTCTTTTGTAGCTGTGAAGTTCTGGCTGTGAATCAAGCCCACTCAGAGGAGAGGGGTCTTACCAGTGGGGCCAAAAAGACAGGTTGTGGGTGTAAGGCGGCTGCCTCAAACCCTGCCAACGTCCTCTTTCTCCGCTGAAGCAGCACCACCACTAGCCATGGAGCCCGTGTGTTGGGCTTGGAGTCACCCACAGCTCCTGCACACTCCGGTAGGCCAATACAATACAAGTTGTGTCGCAACGAAAGCCAAATGACATGTTTGCTAACTGCTGGAGGGTTGTGCTTCTCTGTCCCTACAGATTCATCAGATACATCAGAATATCAAACAGAAGGTGGTGAAGAAAGTACAATGTGAGTAACAGTAGGTAGAAACAGATGACATGGCAACCAAGGTATGAAGGCTAAGTATGTGCTAGGACCTGCAGACTACATGGGATGCCCTAGAGGCCAGCGGGGGGGGGGGGGGGGGAGTAAGTATGTGTTAGGACATGCAGACCACATGGGATGACTTAGATGCTGGAAGGGGGGGAAAGGTAAGTATGTGCTAGGACATGCAGACTACATGGGATGCCTTAGATGCCAGCAGGGGAAAGAAAGATAAGTATGTGCTAGGACATGCAGACTACATGGGATGTCCTAGAGGCCAGCGGCGGGGGGGGGGGGGGGGGAAGTAAGTATGTGTTAGGACATGCAAACTACATGGGATGACTTAGATGCTGGAAGGAGGAGAAAGGTAAGTAAGTGCTAGGACATGCAGACTACATGGGATGCCTTAGATGCCAGCAGGGGAAAGAAAGATACGTATGTGCTAGCACATGCAGACTACCGTAGTTATGTCTGAAAACAGGCAAAAAGTCTGCTTCCAAGACTACTTCGGCTGCAAATACTGTAAATGCTCAACTAAACTGCATGGGAATGCAAAGCAGCCTCTTACACATGAACAAACTGTGAAGCTGTGAATGATAAGGGCGTTCGCAATTTCCCAGTTACCAAGATCAGTTCCCCAAGTAAACAAGCATTCACAGGCAGGCTCTGAATCAGGCCATTTATCGAAAGAGAGGAAAAGGCACCTACCTGTGACTAGATTTGTAGAGTAGATAACTACTAACAACAAAATAAATCTGCTAGAAAATAAGTGTAACATTCATTCCGGAACTGACCAGAAATGCTGTAGGTAAGGGGAATGTGGAGCAAGAATGCACACATGCCTGAAATGGGTAGACCAACCTAAAGTATGTCTGAAGACACAATAACTCAACCCCCCCCCCCTACTTCTTTACAACAAATAAAGAGGGGACAAGTAGAGGAAACAAGACAGAGGTGAGACTATAGATAGGCAAAGATCGACAGGAGAATAGTGGACAGTAAAAGAATAGAGACAGACCAGGTATGTGGGGAACAGATAGGAAAGTGGAACAGTGAGCATGCAAATCCTTCTTTGTTATAAAAAATACTCACAATGATCGTGCAAACCAAATTGAGTATATAAATATTCCAAACTCAAGTCATATAAATAATAACCACCAAAATAAGCAACAAAATAATTATTATATTATAAAATAATAGGATCATTATAAGAAAAACATGATATTAGGTTAACTATAACATGAGCATATGTTTGTGTATAATGAGGTGTCCAATTTGTAATTTAGCCCAAAGGGCATACCTGTGCCTACAGCAAAAATGCATTCAGCTTCAATTCTAAACAATTTAGGTTACAGGTTGCTGAGTTGTACTTACGGTATGCCTAGTCGTATCCTATGCCATTATCAGTTTTTCTTTCCATAATAGGCTTCCTTACAATGTTTTGAAACATTTGAAATAATAATTATCCTATTTCTTTTTGTTTCACTTCAGATGTTCTGTGCCTTTTTAAAGGTCTGGTTTTGCAAACTGTATACTATAACTTCAAGATGAACAATGGCCTTCATGGAGTATAAAAGGCTCCAGGCAGGCCGATTCCCTCATCTGCAGGACACTTTAAGGTGATCATTAAAAAAATATTTTAATAAGTATCCATAAGTATCGCAAAATAAGGTTTCAATATTTTTGTTCACTAACAACACATTTAAAAAAAAATCTAATTTCCTTACAAAGTTGACATTGCGAAGATGTATGCATAGTGTATATGTGCATTTAAAGAAAACCTGTCCCTAGAACTGCTAACTCAATTCTTTTTAGCAGTGGCAAGGTGCAATACGTTTTAAACATTCATTTTACACTTGTATTTTGTCAGCATAAAACTATTCCACTCTCATTTCTTCTCATCTCTGGGGGTCTCCCACAGTACGCTAGAGAAAGGCCACTGACCCTTGTTCTGTATCACCTCTCTTGATGGTCAATTAAATTGGCAAGAAGCAAGTATTTTCTGCCTTTTAGTTAAACCAGGATTGCCTACTAATTAGAGCAGCTTTAACATCTGTGTTGTAAATCCCCCAAAGATGCCCGGTTTCATATCATGTCCAGAACAACAACAGTATGTTAGGACAACTGCGATATGCTACTACAGCATCTTATAGCAACCCATATAGTACAAGGTCCAATTAAGGATCATCTTTCACTGTTTTCAAGCAGGCACATTCATAAATGATGATTGTTATCAGTGGCTGTATGATTTTTCAAATCATTCTAGAGGGACAACATGTGCAACCAGACGGGAGTGCTGAAAGCAATAAACAATAAAAAGAAAATGCAGTGGTGAACAACGGAAGTTTAAAACAAGTATCCTTATCATTCCCTCCCTTTAATGTTTGTTCATTTTTGTGCTAGAAATTTTCTGCAACAGTTTTAGCTTAATATGTGTTACATGTGGCCATTGAAAAGGTATTATGTCAGCATAAAATGATTCAAAGGGCAGACTAAGCATCACCCCGGAAATCTAAAAGGCCACATCAAACCGCAGGCAGGTATGCCAGCCACTGTCCTTAACTCTTCCCGTTCCTCACTGTCTGGGATATTATTGATGTACTGTAGAAATGTGGATGATGACTGCTTCACTACCTCTTATGGGTTTATGCAATTGAAGACACCGCAGGCTGACAAATGCCTTGGTTATGGTAACATCAATCAGAAAAATACAAAAGCTAGCGGTACTAGCAGACCTGTCAACTCATCAGAATATTGAGGGAGAACAAGATACCTATCAATGTAAAAAGACAATAGAGAGAAATATAGGGGGGTTCAATGGAAAAAAAAAGATAATAAAAAGAGAGAGATCATTAGTGGAAATAACAGAAACAGAGAGTGACTGGGAAAGTGAAAAAAGGATATAAAAAAGAGTGAATGATGAAAGAGAAAGAACTGAAAAATAGGTTGAAAGAGAGAATGAGAGTGAAAGATAAAGAACAGAAAGGAAAGAGATAAATACAGAAGCACATAAAGAACAGAAAGAATAGTAAGAAAGTCAGAGTGAGGCAGGGACAATAATAAAGAAAGAAAAGGATATACAGAGGATAGAAACAGGTGCAAAATCATAGTCATGTATGGCTATTTCTACCTTCTATCACGGTTTTCTAACATTCTTCTCCCTATCAGTCCGGTTAGTTCAGCAACATGTGCAAAAGCTCACTTTGGAATGAAAAGTGCACTTTATGAGAAAAATCAAAAAGAATTGCTGGTGCTGAACTAAACCCTAGATAGACAATAGGGTTGATTTAGAGGGCTCGCTACATATATTTTTTGTTCTTGTATTCTTAATGTAGAGCTGTATAGTTATTCTTGTGATACTTTGTCATGTATGTAATTGTTATAACTATTCTTGTTTACTTTGTTATGTATGTAATTGTTATAGCTCTCATGGCGTATCTCCTTGCCAAAAAAGCATTCCTTGTTTGTACCTTGTACTTACTTGGCGGTTCAATAAAGTATTGAAGTATTATTCCTAATGCTTCCCTTTACTATTAATTAATTATTAATTAAAATATTTTTTAATGATTTTTTAAAATTTCTTTATAATTTTTTTCTAAAATGTGTAAATGTGTTTTTTTTGTTTTTATTGTTTTATTTTTTTACATTAAAAAAAATATACAAAAATATTTACGAACATTAAAAAAAAAAACTATATACAATGTTGGGGGTGGCGGGTAAAAGAAGGAGGAAGGCTCCCAGTGCCTCAAGGTGGGTGGCTCCCCATAGTTGTGGCCACCTCATCAATCTCCATCATGCACAGCAGCTGGAAGTTATTGCAGGTGCTGCTGTGCATCTTCTCTTTGTACTGTAAAAGACAAAAATGAAACAATTGGTGTCTAGCCTCTGCTTCCTGCAAACCTGTTGAAGAAGGCATGTTAGTAAATAGTCACATGTCTATAAACTTACTAGGCTGTTGGGGGAGTCAGGGTTGGGGAGCCACCCTTTACATTGGGACCTGCCACACCCCTTGGTCCTAGTCTGTAGAAGAAAACAAAACAAAAACAATTGTTAGTAAATGTGTTAGAGGTGTGAATAGGCTTGTGTTGTGTGTGGAACATCACCCACCTTCTTCTTGCTGTTCACCCATGACCCTCTTGGTGATCTAGAATAACACGATTATAACAACATTATAACACAAATGTGTGAGTGTTTAGTCTGTGTCTCCTGTGTGTGTGTTTGATGCTCATACCAGATTCATCATGGCCACTATCTTGGGACTCCCTGACCGACATCTGGGCCTCCTCCTCTTCTGCAGGTTGGTCCAGGTGAGCTTGGGGCTCCCCTGCAGAGGAGGGTGAGAACGCTGGCACTTGACCTACACCTCCACCAGATCTTCCCAGCATTGGCCCGACTCACTGCCTCCAGGTGGGCCACACTCTTTGGTGGAACTCTGACACTAGAAGAGAATGGCATTGTTTTAAACACAACCCTGCCTAAATTGTATTAGTGAATTTTTAGGCAAGAATTGTCACTTACTTGGGAATAGCTTTCTGAAAAACTTTCTGATCCGGGGCTTCTTCTTCCTTCTCAGGTCCGACCAAAGCTGGATGATCTGTGTGTAAGTGTAGGTGGTGTCGCTCTCCTCCTCCAGCATTGCTACTATATCAAGTACCAAAATCCTCTTGGAATATATGTCGGGCAGGAAGGCATAGCGGTACGTCATATAAAATGTAGAGCAAATACATTTTGAAAAAAGCCTTGCAGGTTGTTACTAGCCCTTCCCTCTACAACACTTTAGGTCTGCAGGAATGTATTTTGTTTTACCTTGTTTTACAGATCTTATTGGGTGGTGTTATTACCACCTGGACTACCCCCCCCCCCCCGGTATCTGGCAGCCACACTCAGCTATGCACCAAGAGATCCACCTTGTCCCAAACAGTGCCTGTATAGTGCCCATACGCGCACTAGCTTTCGCCTTTGTTATTCTGCAAATGGCAGAATTCTTTCCACAATGCCTTCCTGGACACTGATTAACTAAACCTATGCCTAATCACGTCAAAATGCAGGCATTAGTGTACTTATGTGCATGACTGTGTCCTGCTGGCTGCGGGTGAATAGCGAGGGTGCCATTTTTTCTCGGAGTCCCTGTGTCAACTGACGCGCCCCAGCAGATCCCGGAAGTTGGTATATGTCGGAACTTCGGTGCATAGACAATTACGTATTAGCGAAGTTTAAATTGTTAAAGACACACATGGACATGTGGAGAAGGCAACACTACACTACTGCAGTTTCCATTGTGAGATAGGTCAGGATAGCAGGAAAAAATGCGCACACAAAAGCCAGACAGATGAACCAAGCCATGCCCTGCTGGATGATCAGCACGGACCATGGCCTGACAGCCCATCTTTAAGCATACGCCAGTACACACTCAGGCAAAGCCAGCACCACCTCAGGCAAAATAAGAGCAGTGGCAGGCAAAGTGCTATACACAGCCAAAGCAGTCCCACCCATAGTGCTAGGGCAAGCAAGAGCACTTCCAGCAAAAGTGCTAAGGCTAAGCAGAGTGGTGGCAGGCAAAGTACCAGAACCAGCCAAAGCAGTACCACCCATAGTTCTAGGGCAAGCAAGAGCACTTCCAGAAACAGTGCGAAGGCTAAGAAGAGCAGAGGTAGGCAAAGTACTAGGGGCAAGACATAGCAGTCCCCCAACAACCCCCTCTCCCAGTGAAGCTTGCACCCGTACTTCTTACCATGTCAGACACAGCAGGGTTCAGGACAGCAGTAGGACAGCTCCAATCTGGATATCCCCTCTCCTTTCTCAGGATCGACTGCAGCCTGGGCCAGGCACACAGCCCTCCAGCCAGCCCTGTCTAGTCACCAGCCAGTGACCAATCTACCCCCTCAGGATCTTCCTCAACACCCATAGTGCAAATGTTCCCTATTCCACCAAGTACACAGGGAGATGATGGCCAATTCTGTGTTGGGCAACAACTGTGGTGGGGCACCCTGAGTGGCAGGTTTACTTACGCCAAATGTATGGCTTTAGCAACTGGTTTGTCTGACCATTTTGATCAGCTGTATGGGTGCAGTTTGAGAGTTACAATAAAATCTGTCAAATACCACCTGTGGGAGGCCATCACTAGGCAGGTTAATAGTGCCGGACCAGAGCGAAAGGATGTGTATCAAGTGCAAAGGAAGTTAAGGAAATATGCTGTAAGACAAAAAATTAACAAACAAAAACAACAAGGGTAACAATGCTTTGTGCTGTTGTTGATGTTGGGCATGACCTTTACATGACAACATCCTTGGTGTATTTGCAAGATTGCAAACCGGAGGTGGGGTACCACACAAACTGCAATTTAATGCAGCTGAAGAAATTATGTATGGCCTGTTGAACCCAGCGACACTCCAGGGCTTGCCAGGGTCCATCGACGCAGACATGCGTGCTGCTGCTGCTGTAGTAGGTAAGTAGTTTAATATTTTGTTTTGATTCATTTTAAAAGATGTATGACTCATTTTAGTTAGCTAGTTTATGATGCCATTAGGGCCTAACAGTTGTTGTTGGACCATGAAAGGCCAAAATAGGAAAAATTGTTCATGCCACTTCACAGCCAATTAATGATCTTTCTATACATGTGTCATATGCCACACCTTCATGACTTGTACACATGGAAACATAGAAACATAGAAGCATAGAAGGTTGACGGCAGAAGGAGACCATACGGTCCATCTAGTCTGCCCTTATGTGTATACTGTATGTACTCTTAATCTTAGGATAGATGTGTGCTTATCCCAGGCATGTTTAAATTCAGTGACCGTTGATTTTTCAACTACCTCTGCTGGAAGTTTATTCCAAGCATCTACTACTCTTTCTGTAAAATAATATTTTCTAACATTACTCCTGATCTTCCCCCCGACTAGCTTCAGGTTGTGCCCCCTTGTTCTATCATTAAGCTTCTTCTTAAAAACACTTTCCTCCTGAACCTTATTCAATCCTTTCACATATTTAAAGGTCTCAATCATGTCCCCCCTCTCCCTTCTTTCCTCCAGACTGTACAAATTAAGTTCTTTAAGTCTCTCCTGATAAGTTTTAAGTTTAAGTCCTTCCACCATTTTCGTTGCTCGCCTTTGGACACGTTCTATTTGAATAATGTATTTTTGCAGGTAAGGTCTCCAGAACTGCACACAGTATTCTAGCTGTGGCCTCACCAGGGCTCTATACAGCGGCATCACAACCTCCCTCTTCCTACTGGTGATGCCTCGAGCTATGCAGCCGAGCATCCTGCTTGCTTTTCCCACTGCCTGGCTACACTGTCCACTCATCTTGCAGCTATCAGTAATCAGTACCCCTAAATCTCTCTCCTCCGAGGTCCTGGCTAACACAGTGCTGCCCATACGGTACTCAGAGCAGGGATTCCTTCCACCCAAGTGCATGATTTTACATTTAGAGACAATAAACTCTAGTTTCCACAGTTTTGACCATCTATCCAGTAAAGCTAAATCATTTTCCATGTTGCAGACACCTCCAGGAATATCCACCCTATTACTAACCTTTGTATCATCAGCAAACAGACAAACTTTTCCTACCAAGCCTTCTCCTATGTCACTTACAAATATATTAAAAAGAATGGGGCTCAGGACAGAGCCTTGCGGCACACCACTTGTAACTCGCCTTTGTTCAAATTGCACGCCATTTACAACAACGCTCTGATACCGATCCCTCAGCCAACTGGAAATCCACTGAACTATCCAGGGATTGAGTCCTACCTTGAATAACTTACCGTATCTATGAGCTCCTTATGTGGTACAGTGTCAAAGGCTTTGCTAAAATCCAGATAGGCGATATCCACAGCACCACCTTCATCTAACACTTTAGTGACATTGCCAAAGAAATCAATAAGATTGGTCTGACATGATCTGCCCTCAGTAAAGCCGTGCTGTTTTGGGTCCAATAGGTCATTAATTTTTAGATGGGAAATTATCTGTTTTTTTTAAGAGTGTTTCCATTAATTTGACCACTATAGATGTTAAACTAACTGGCCTGTAATTACTGGCTTCTTCTCTACTCCCCTTTTTATGGATTGGTACGACATTGGCCATTCTCCAATCATCTGGAACCTCACCAGTTGAAAGGGAATGGTTAAGTAAATCAGTCAGAGGGGCTGCAATCACAAACCTAAGTTCCCTTAGAACTCTGGGGTGGATTCCATCTGGACCCATCACCTTACTTACCTTTAGATGTACCAGCTCGGATAGGACATCAGCCTCCAGAAACTCCGGAGCTGTGCCCTCCCAGCTGGATGCTGTGCTATGGCCATGCCTGCTACTAGCTGAAAATACCGAACAAAAGCAGCTATTCAGATGGTCAGCCACAGCCTTATCTCCGTCAGTATAATTATTTTACCTATTTCAAATTTTTTAGACTGCATTGTTCTTCTTTCTGTCACCAATATATCGGAAAAAGGTTTTATCTCCCCTCTTCATAGATTTGGCCAGTTCTTCCTCCTTTTGCCCTTTAGCAGTCCTTATAATCAGTTTTGCTTCCCTCTGTTTAATTTTATACGCCTCTCTGTCAGCTACACTTCCACTTACTTTATACTTCTTATAGGCAGCAACAAATGGGTTAGCCATTGCTTAGGCACATAAGGTATGTGGCTTGAATAACCTTAAGTCCGTTTCTCATTGCAGGAAATAAACAGCAAATACACATGCCCAATCAAACACACCAAGAAACAAGTACTGGTGCAACTTCATCAAGGACTGCATATTCAAGGACTGCACCAAATGAAGAATTGGATCTGGTAAGTGTAATGTGGCCAAAGTGGTGACCCATGGAACACCATCCAGCCCTTTTCTGATTTTTACTGTGTGTATATCTAACAGCTACAAGCTAAATTATTTGTCTGGCACTACAGAAACCACCGCTACTGCCTGCCATACAGGATCTGGAGGAGGATGAGCCATTGCATCAGCCTCTACCACAACAGAAGCATCAACACACTCTGCTGCATCAGTTGCCTCCCCAGCACCCTCAGACACAACATCTACCTCAACAGCTGCCACTGCACCAGCGGCTGCTTCAACAGCTGCCACTGCAGCAGCTGCCTCAACAGCTGCCACTACAGCTTCCTCAACAGCTGCCACTGCAGCAGAAGCCTCCCCCACTCTCGCTGCACCAGCGGCAGCAGCCTCCCCCACTTCCTCTGCACCAGCCGGAACCCCCCACTCCCTCTACTGCCACAGCTGGATCCATAGCTCCAGCATGACCAGCAGGTGTAGCATGAGGAGCAGCTGCATCCATCCATCACCTCCATAGGCCAGCTCTGCTGCAGATGATTTCACCAACATCAAGCACAACACATGTGAAAAGGCCATTTACAAGTCCAGCTGCAAGTGTCCCTACCTGGGGAAGAGGAAGACGGGCTCAGGCAGATCTCCATTTTCCCCTGGTGAGGAGGGTTCAGTTGATGAACGCAGATTGGCGAGCAGATAGCCAAGCCTTAAGGCAAAACAGTGCCCAGTTCAGCCCAACCATGGGGAGAAATATAAAGCAGATTCACCATGAGCTCAATTTAATGGTGGAGGAAATACATAACAGCTACCGTCAGAGGGAGGCAATGCTAGGACAGTGGCACGTGCTAAATGAGACCCTGGCACAGCTGGTGGCACTCCAACATGGAAAACAACCACCATAATTTGCATGCCACCCACCCTACTAACATGCTTCCTGTTGGATGTTAAAATATTTTGATTTGATTATAAATCTCGGTAGCCTAAGATTTCTGGGCCACAGTGTTCACAATTGTCAAACCTCGAGGACACCCGCCTTCTAGTAAGTTCACAACCCCCAATATCCACAGCTAACTTCACCTATAGTGAAGCCCCCATTCGCCGGGCCACTTTAAATGCCTCCCCAGGACTTGATAGCTCAAAGATTGTAAATTTCCAAACAATGGAACTGGGTCTTCAGTAAGCCAAACGCTCGCTCCACAACAGCCTTGGTCTTCCTATGTGCCTGGTTTTAGGCAGCATGTGGCTGAATTTGAGGCTGCTGAATTGGGCTCATGAGCCATGGAAGCAGGGGGTAGCTGGAATATCTACAAAAAAAAGAGAAATATGAGCCACATACATCATGCAAACATTATCAGCTAAAAAAAAAATGGAATGAGGGGAGACAGGGGATGCATCCACAAACAGGGGTGGACTGGCCATATGGAGAGCCGGGACAGCCCCGTGGGCCATACTGCTTTGGGGCCAGTTGGGCTGCTGCTTTTAACATGCACATTAAATCCCTGCGCTCCTTAGTATCTCTCTCAGCCCCTAGTACCCAGCCCCACTGTACCCACAAGCTAAGGAACCCAAGTCCTCACTGCTATAGCCCTTGCATGATGGTTGGGGGCTGCAACAGGGATATCTCAGGCCAGCCAGAGGCTGGTAAAATCCAGGGCTGATTTTTGTCCCCAGTCCACCACTGTCCACAAATGCACTAGTTATACATGAGCCAAAAATACTACAATAAAGAACTAATAATGATAAGTAGCCACACACCAGACAACTCGCCAGACTCAAAACGGCCATAGTGGCTTGCATTCTGAAGAAAATATACAACATAGGTGGAGCCCGGAAATCCAACCATCACCCTCATAAACCTTAGGAGCCGCAACACTTTGGACATTGATGGAATGTCCCATCTTACGGGTCTACACTGACAGAACAGATGCTAAGCAGAAAGGGATAACCACTGGTAAGACTGCCTTCTTTGATTGAGTAATAAAAAGGCTGATTGTGGGACACATGGGAGCCCACAGCTTGTGTGACATTATTGCCTTACTTTAGAGTGAAGCAGCTACAGGAAACATGGGCCTTCCAATTGAAATGGGGTATTGAGGTCCACTTTACAGGGGCCAATACAATTCAATGGCCAAAACACACTAAATATGGGGAAGCTAGGCTAAAAAGTAACCACATTGCATGAAATGAAGGAGGCAAAAGGAAAACAAAGATATACCTGTAGAGATACTCATCAGCGACTGGAGACACCAGCGCTAGGTGCATACAATCAATCGCACCTCTGACATTAGGCATATCGGACAGCTCATAAAATCCCAATTTAACAGCATTCCAGGCTACCATGGTGTCAGGAAAATTGATATATTTGTCCACCAAGGTGGCCAGGCTATTGAGAAACTTGTTGGGTGTGTGGCTGAGCGTAGGCTGGGACATGCCCACAGATAGGATGCCCAGCCTCTGGAACAAGCCGTTCACAAAAATTGAAGGCAGACAACCAATTTGGTCATACCCCCAATTGCATTCCCCGACTTGTGGTGGGGGCCAACCATGGCCGCAACGCACTATACAGTTTCTCAGGGAAACACAAAACACAGTTAATTCAGGTCAGCTCTAATAGCTCAACATCATGCATGCGATCAACATCCACACATGGCCGATGCAATCTAAAGTCTGACATACACATGCACAGAATGCCAAGATGATGCAGTCGCTTGTACTCCACAAGGTATTTCTTGGAGGGCTCCATTATACTTTCCCGCACGCCACAACAACATACTTCCACCAGGAAATAGAGCCTGTAAGTGGAGCATGAAAGAACATGTTTTGTTGGCCTCTCTCGAAGGCCAAATTATGCCTAATCAAGGCTCTGAATCATGTACAAGCCCATATTAATCACGCATTATATGCATCAACGTGGAACAACACGACGCAAATACACAATAGATAGGGGGAACAAAAAGGCTTAAATGCACTTATGCAAACGCTAATACGTTAAAAAAAAACACACCAGTAGCTCGAAGAGGGACCAGAAAATACACATACACACCCTTTCATGTGTAAGTGTATTCAAAAGAGGCTCTGAATCAACCTTAATGACAAGCAATTTTGCTCCCCAAAAAATGAGTACCATCCATTTTTATTGTCTATCTATGGTGTGACTTAGCACCACTGCACTTCTATTTTATTTTTCACCTACAGTGCACTTTTTACTTTAAAGTGTACTTTTGCACATGTTGCTCAATAAACCGTAATGATAGAGAGGAAAAAATAGGAAGATCCACAAATGATTACGAGTGAGATGGAGAGTAGAGAGAGGGAAGGATAGAAGGGAGCATCAAAAGAGAGAGAGAGAGAGAACAGAAATAGAGAAGGAAGAGGAAGAAAGGGGATCATAAGTGTAAGTGATCGATTCTGAGAAATATAGACAGTGGAAACTAATGATGAAGAGAGAAAGAAATCAATCAAATAATGATTTACATAGGAGGCACATGTGGCTTTTGTACAAAATGTGCATCAGGATGTTCCCCAAAAGTGAAAATAAGGGCATGAGCAGAGTCTGCAAAGAATGATAAGCAAAGCATTGATTGTGAAGGAAAGATCCAGCGTCAGCGCAGGAAACTCACATATACAAGTCTAGAGTTCCCCTTTATTTCCCTCTGTTATAAATGCACAGGTCCTTATCTCTTCAGGAAGGGAAGTTAGCATTTATGTGTTGAACAGCGCAGATCACAGACCCCACCCCCCGCTGATTGTCACACCTCCAGCCTGCTAAGACTCCAGTTGGTCTGCAGCTAGGTGGACCGACAATGTCAAATATCCCTGTCAGTGTTTTGCTAGGGACAGACTTGGGGCGACTAGTGTCTCACTATGTGGCCACTGAACCCCCAAGGTCTGGTCCCCTAGATGGTAATGTAATGTATAAGCCGATGTGTACAATCAATAACAGTAATATTTGTAATCTAAAAATGGAGACGTGGGGACCCTAGGAGAGTCCGCATCGCAGGATTGCTGCACTGCCCGGGTATTAAGGGCCCAGGCCAGCCAGTCTGGTCTGGCGACTTGGTTGGAAGCAGAAGGGGAGCTAGCGCTACCAGCGGCCACAGTGGCTGTGGCCGCTGACACCCGCAGTGGGGGCGCTAGGGGCCCAAGGGCACCCCAGGGATCTGACCGTGTGCTCCCTTCCAACCAAGTGGCTGCCAGGACAGATGGAGGTCAGGTGACAGATCCGGAGGAACGATCTGAGGATATGCCCGCCTTTTCGATACTGGCTACGTCCAGCCAGGGGTTTCAGGCAGCTCTGGAAGCCGATGAAAGCCTGAATGCTCTCAAGGAGCAGGCGGCACAGCCTCCCTCGGGCTCAGACAAAGAGCGAGTTGTCTGGGACCAAGGACGGCTGTATCGCATGACGGTCTCGCAGGGTTCACCAGGGGAGTGGCCTAGGGACCGACAGTTGGTGGTTCCCTACCCCTTCCAGGCGGAATTGTTGCGGGTTGCGCATGAGATTCCGATGGCAGGACACTTGGGGGTCACAAAAACAAAAGCCAGACTAGCCCAGCACTTCTACTGGCCAAAAATGGGGGTCGATGTGTCCGCCTACTGCCGATCATAGAGGAGCCTTTCAGGGTGGCTGTGGATTTGATCGGACCCCTGTCCATACCCAGCAGCTTCGGGAAATGCTTCATACTAACGGTGGTAGATTATGCCCCACGGTACCCACAGACAAATGGCCTCTGTGAACGGTTCAATGGCACCCTGAAGCAGATGCTTAAAATGGACCAACACCCAGGATTTTGACTATCCTCGGTATTGGTCCACTTCCGCGGGGCACCCCGATCGTGGGTGCCCCGCTGTCTGAAACCCCCCAGAAAGCCCCGAAAACTCACCTGACCCCGCTCCCACGTGACTCGCTCGTCCAATCGCCGCCGACGGACAAGAAGAGGCAGCGACGGACAAGCTGAGCGCGGGCCGCCGCTGCCTCCCGCGTGTCCCTCTTACAGGGAGCGCGCCTGCACCGGCCATTCACAGATGGGCAGCGCGGGTGCGTGCCCTGCTAGAGGGATGCGCAGGAGGTGGTGGCGGCCCACGCATGCGCCGCTGGAACGAGGATCAGTTAGGATTTTCAGGGATCTGGGGGGGTTTCACGCAGTCAGGGAGCTGATCGGTCCGGGAATCTTATAGATTCCCGGGCCGATCAGGGGAGGTTGTTGGTCCACTTTAAGATGTTGGTTGATGCCCATGGGCGTGACTGGGAGCGATATCTCCCTAACCTGCTGTTTGCCTACAGGGAGGTTCCACAGGCCTCAACAGGGTTCTCCCCCTTCGAGCTCCTGTATGGACGACGTGTGCGGGGACCCCTGGCCCTGGTGAGGGAGGCTTGGGAAGGGGATCTGCCCCCCCCCAAAGTGTCAGTCGTCGAATATGTGATGCGCTTCCGGGACAAGATACAGGCCTTGGCACAGCTGGTGCACGACAATATGATACAGGCCCAGGCCGAGCAGAAGAGGTGGTACAACCAGAACACCTGTGATCGGACCTACCAGGTGGGCCAAAAGGTGTGGGTGCTGGTCCCGGTACCCCAGGATAAGCTTCAGGCTGCCTGGGAAGGCCCCTATCTCGTGCACCAGCAGCTCAATGCCGAAACGTATCTAGTCACCCTAGACCCTGCCCGTGGACGGTGGAAGGCCTTCCACGTGAACATGATGAATGCCCATTCAAGCCTGTGTTCTCCTGATCTGCAACCTGCCAGAGGAGGGGGATGCTGAAACCCTCCTGGATATGCTGGCCCAGGTTAGGGAGAGGGGGACCCTCGAGGATGCCCAGATTGGTCACCAACTCACAACAGACCAATGGTCCCAGCTCTGGGCCACCCTGCACCCCTTCCAAGACTTGTTCAACAGCAAGCCCGGACGAACTAAGCTAGCCGTCCACCATGTGGACACTGGGACTCACCCTCCGATCCGACGGGCGACCTACCGTGTCTCCCTGGAGATCCAGCAGCAAATGCGTCAAGAGCATGACGAGATGTTGCAGCTAGGGGTCATCCAAGCATCCAGCAGTGCTTGGGCCGCCCCAGTGGTCCTTGTCCCCAAGAAAGACCGGACCCTCCGGTTCTGCGTGGACTACAGGGGGATCAATGCTGTCACAGTTGCCGATGCATACCCCCATGCCGCGCATCGATGACCTGCTTGACCAGCTGGCTGGGGCTAGGCACCTGACCATCATGGATCTGAGCCGGGGATACTGTCAGAATCCTCTGACCCCCGAGGCCAGGGAACGGTCAGCCTTTATTACCCCATTTGGATTATACAAATCCATCGTCATGCAGTTTGGCATGAAAAATGCCCCTGCCACTTTCCAGCGGATGGTCAACACCCTGCTCCAGGGACTAGAGGGGTACGCGGCTGCATACCTGGATGACATTGCCGTCTTCAGTCCCACATGGGAAGAACACCTAGAGCACCTGTCACAGGCGGGTCCGGCAAGCAGGTTAGACCATCAAGCCAGGAAAGTGCCAGTTGGGCATGGGCGAGGTCCAGTACCTAGGGCATAGGGTAGGAGGGGGGACCCTGAAACCTGAGCCGGGGAAGGTGGAGGCAATCGCCTTCTGGCCAACCCCTAGGACCAAGACCCAAGTGCAGTCCTTTTTGGGCACCGCCGGATACTATAGGAGGTTTGTCTCCCACTATAGTACCCTGGCCAAGCCCTTGACGGACTTCACCAGGAAGAAGCTGCCCTCCGCAGTCAATTGGACCCGTGAATGCGAGACAGCCTTCCAAGCACTAAAAGATGCCCTCTGCAGCTCTCCAGTACTCCAAGTGGCCGACTTTACGTGGCCGTTTATAGTACAAACTGATGCCAGTGACTTTGGCCTTGGTGCCGTGCCAGGTCGACCCAACGGGACCGGAGCACCCCATCTTGTACTTGAGCCGGAAGCTCCTACTCAGGGAAGTGGCGTATTCAGTCATGGAGAAGGAGTATCTCGCTATTGTCTGGTCACTGCAGCGGCTGCAGCCATACTTGTATGGGCGCCACTTCATTGTGGAGACTGATCATAACCCTCTCCGCTGGCTACACATGGTCTCTGGAACCAATGGGAGATTGTTGCGGTGGAGCCTGGCTCTACAACAATATCAGTTTGACATCCGCCATATAAAGGGCCGAGACCATAGAAATGCAGATGGCCTGTCCCGGCAGGTGGAGGTAGCCAGTGGGTGCATGGGTCAGTCCCGACAGGTTCTGGCCCCTAGCACCTTCTAAAGGAGGGAGGTGTGAAGGAACTATCCAGCTTAAGTGCAGAAAACTTACATATACAAGTCTGGAGTTCCCCTTTATTTCCCCCTGTTATAAATGCACAGGTCCTTATCTCTTCAGGAAGGGAAATTAGCATTTATGTGTTGAACAGCGCAGATCACAGACCCCCCCCCCCCCCCCGCTGATTGTCACACCTCCAGCCTGGTAAGACTCCAGTTGGACTGCAGCTAGGTGGACCACTGGCTGTGAATTTGTCACATGAAAGATGGAAGCCGCAGACAAGTGGCACCAACACAAATCGGACCATAGCTGCACCCCCATGGGTCCCAGCACCAAACCAAGTACAGAATCAGAACCGGCTCACAAATCCGCACGTGGAGATAGTTTTTCTTTGTCGCCAAGCCTGGTGAAACCTAGGAAAATGAAGATCTAAGGTTCTGACCCACTTAGGGACCCCATTTCTGGACTTATAGGATGCCCGGCGTCCAGTCCAATCGTTTGGTGCCGCTTACAAAGCCATACGACCCCCCTGCCCAAAGTTATAACCCCTAAAGGGTTTTAGGGGCGAAAGCACGCTCCAGAACAGTGGGAGGGGACAACCCGTCCCCCAGATGGGAGGGGTGGAGGTTTGACACCTGCTTAAAAGTGAGCCAGGTGGATGAGAACAGGGTCACTTATCTGGAGAGGTCACGGTTCACACGTGCTGGAGGTGTCCATCCACAAGCTCTTCACTTACCTCTTGTGGGAGCCGTCATCACTACTACTCTGCAACCTGCATATTAAGGTAACTGCCTATTGTTTCTCTGTGTAACTCACTCTATCCTGTAACCGTCTCAGAATAGCATTTTGTATAATCTGTATCATTTCATATTCCATCATAGCTAAATGTTTGTTATCACTGCCTAGTGTGCTTATAGCATTAAAACTTAAATTTTAACTTGAGCGATCTGTTTGCCTTAAACCAAGAATCTGTGTGTCCGCAGGTATTCCTGATAGGAGGGACTCGGACAAGGGTTTTGGGGAACGCGGTCTGTGTGTCAGGAGGTCCCTGGTTTATAGTTGGATCACGTGACCCGCGGTTCCCTGACATTGATATATTAGGGAGATTACATCTACTTCACATTTCCGAATCCAGTGACGTATTAGCAACAATGACAGCTGCACAGTTTCCCTCTCAGCAATTAACAGTGCAGCGTGAGGTTATGTGAGGCTGATGAATGCAGGAAGGATGATAAGAAGGATGGGTAGGACAAGCAGAATAAGCAGTACCTGGAAAGCGCTGTTTCGTACTAATACATTTAGCTTAGCTCCTAAGCTATATTGTAAATGATATATGCTTTTCTTAAACTAAACACATAGTTATTGATCAAGAGACTTTACCTCTAGCAGATGGTTGGACGTCTAATCTGCCCTGTTCTTCACTCCACTCCAATAGGGATCAGGTTGTACAACCCCTGTGGGGTCACATACTGTGTAACTCTGTGGTTGTGGGGGTTGTGTGACAGTTTAAGGCAGTTCTTGGATGCCGTTAGTGTAAAGGTAGATGCATCCATTATTTGAATAGCTACACTAGGGCTCCAGTATGACCCTATGCAGCATATTAAAGGCCAGCTGCAGCAAAACCCCCACTAATGGTTGGTTCTTACCATCAATGGAGCTGTAGGTGAGTTGATTATTCCATAGCTTATTATCTGTAGTGGTGGGCAGCTATCTTCTGGGGACATTTCTATTTGGTTGAACTAAGGCCCCGGGAATTTTGAAGACCTTTGTTTGTTTCTACCTCATGCTTTGATTTAATCAATTGGTGTATCATAGCCTGTAATGCCTTTGTCATTACAATTTTGCAGACTCAGCCATCTGTTTCTCTGCTTACATTTATAGACAATACATACCACCCTAAAAAATGGCATAGAAGTAAAGGGCACTTCATACATTATACGCATAGATTCATTTGGAATTCTTAGGTGTTTTACTACCCTCAGGATGTACAATTGTTCTTGATTGACATCTCTTGTTGGAAAAGCTCTAGCATTAATGCAGACCAGGACTTTGCCCCCCCCCCATGTTTTATTCCACCACCTATGGGCATGCCCTGTCTGAAGGAATAGTCACTTCGATCCTGTGATGCCACAATTAATGTGTGGGCCCCTGACAGGATTCATGATCTGCGCACTCACCGAGATGACCAAGCGTCTGCTCCCTCCAGAGATGCACATTGGGGAACATGGCAGGGAATGTCGCCTGTGCCTTGCAAAGAGATGCGTATATGGTAATTTCCTAGGATTTCACACAGCAGGGCATACCAAACTAATCGCAAGATGTAACCCAGCCCTAGAGTGTTTTTGATTCTGGAGACAGGTTACATGGCTTTCAGTCCACTTGAAAGAAAAAAGAACTCCAGTAAGGTAGTCAGTTGCAGGAAGTCAGTTGCAAGAACTGTAACTTGATGGGATTGAAGAGGAACAAGCAAGAATTGGACAACCCTGGAGTCTAAAAGACTTTCCTGTCTCTGAGGCATTCCTATTCAGGATGCCCCACTGTGTGGAATCCCCTGAATTGCCATGTCTACATACCTCGCTGGCTTTCCTTCGGCACATACAGGGGGCACGGCCGCTTCCCAAGATTCCTTCCGACTGATGCACGTACCCACACCAGGCATTTCTGATGTGCTAGCATGGGTATACAAGAGTGCATCGAAGCTGCGCTGACATCAGAGCATCTTTAAGTTTAAGTTTTAAGTTTAATATAGCACAAGCCGCTGCTGGCTGGCTGCCCCCACATGCGCGGTTGGATCCTTGGTGAGATGCATAATTTCACCATACTTGGTGAATGTTCCTATTTAAGACTGTAAGGAAGTAGGAAGCACATCTGTTTATTTATTAAAGTGAACTAAAAGTCCATTTTCCATAAAATGTACTTTCCTGGAACTCCCACGGGGCATAAGTAGGCTGCGGAAGCATACGCAACATCCATTCAGAGTATCCATGCTAGGCCTATCTAAATGCCTGGCACAGGCATGCATAACTTGAGGGAGTGGCCGGCAGGAGGCAACCCCACAATTCATTAAACCGGGCCAACTCCCTTACAACAACCAATGCTCATATGCATCCCTCCCCAGGGCAATTTAGATTGCTGCACATAAAAATTCATTAACCTTTTTTTAACTCCTGATGTGATCAATTTTTAAAACAAAATGGCGTCTCCTGGAGCTGCAGGCCACCTGCAAACTGGAATAGCTGCTGGATTTCCTATTCCTGTGCATTGGTAATTATGTTAATTGAATCCAGACAGCAGCATGGCTGAGATGCTAGGAGAGGAAGCTCCAAAAAGGCCACTACCACTAGAAAATAGGTGAGGTGGTGTTTTAGCTTTGAGTGGATGCAGGAGCAAATGTAAGTTCTGACCATGATTCAGTATCATGCATGCAAATTCAGTTTTCTCTTCCAACTGTGCCAGGCTGTAGGTCCGGTTTAATTCTGAATCTATTCTAATTGTCCTCATATGTGCAATTTGAGCATGGAGAGAGTTTTAAAACACAGGGGCATAGCAGATCAGGATGCCCCTGTTAATCAAACCATAATGTAGTGGAGGAACAAAACTAGGTTTAGGTTCACCTTATGATTATAGGACAAACGTGACAAATATGTGAAATGTTGGAGGTGGGGCAAAAGCAAAATGGGGGGCTACTTGGATTAAGATGGCAGAAGGCAGGCCACAAGAGAGAGTGGATTGGGCCAGATGGACACGTTCCGTGGGATGGGTAGAAGAATTGAAATGGCTAGTATGTGCAGATATGGAGCGGGGTTTACCAGTGGCCATCTTGGTGGAGACCTGGCAGGTGCTTGCAGAGGGAGCAGTTGAGGATCTCAATGACAACAGATGAAATTGGCTGATTGGTGTACAGGTGTGAATAATTGTAATACTGAACAGGATTGTAATACTGCCCCTGTGGCAGATACTATGTGGGCAAGACAGATCGCAAACTTCACCCTTGTATTTTTGAGCATGTATACAATATTAAAAAGCAGAACACCTCTACACTTATAGGCCGTCATTTTTAATTCAAACGTGGGGGGAATCCATCTGGCCTTACTTTCCAGGGTCTTACTCGCAAACACCCCACTATTAGAGGGGGTGATGTTGAGATAGGAACCCTGAGAAGCGAGGCCAGATGGATCTATTATCTAAGCGCATCAAAGCCCCCTGGCTTAAATGAACACATTTGTCCCTTTTGTGAAGAAATAATCATGAATACGATTTTTTTTAATCTAACATACATTAAAAGATGATATATCTAGAATAAGGGCCTTATTTATCACGGGCTAGTGCCAGGTAGTGTCTGACGAGCGCCAGGTACCGCCAGCTATCGGCGGCTACCGACTCAAGTACGCCCGGCGGCGGTCACAATGACGCATTTATCAAGCAAAATGAGGCTAGCGCCGGCGAGAGCGACGGCTAGCGCGGCATTCATCATGAAGCCGCCTGGACCGAACAGCGCCGCTGCAAATTCCTTCACAGCGCCAGGTATGAGCTGTCGCTCCCTGGCGATGTCCAATGCATTTCAATGGAGCAATCTATAATAATCATAATTAATTGGTATTCATTTTTTTTTTTTTTTTTTAATGTCAAAAATTCGGAGACCACTTCTGCAATGTTAGGATTTATTTTTAATTAAAAAAAAATAAAAAAAAAATTTGTGCAGAATTGATCTAACAGGTCTGATATTAATGTATTCATATGACAAAATGATTCTAAAAACATGTATAATGTTACAATCAAAAAATATGGTTGTTTAGGGGTTAAAAACTAGTTAACACCCATCGCCGCCAGCGCTCTGGGGTTTAAACAAGGAATGGACAGCGACAGCAAATTTGGAGCGTGATTTTTTAATGAATATGAAGCAAGCCGTTCGCTCTGGCCATTCGTTGTCAGGCGCTCACATACAACGCTGAACTGTGAAACAGCGACCCCTAAGCCCGTATTCAACATTACCGCACACCGACTGAGTCGCTGTCATCAAGCAAACGCCGGCCAAGCACAGCGAATACTGGCTGGCGCTGTAAAAATCACGCTACAGTCGCTCATCTGTCGCTACCTGGCGCTATTAATGAATCGGCCTCCCCGTAGGAATAGATAGATGTACTACAGTTTAATTCCAATAGTAATCTATATATTAACTTTTATTTCAATATAGATATATTCAACACAATATAGATATATTCAACACAATATAGATTGATACATTGATAATGTAATTCAGAAAATATGTGTAAGTTTAGACAAATACAGCAAAAACCCAACTTACGAGAATAGGAATGCAAAATGAATGAAGCTATTGAAAAACTAAATACAAATCTGGCATAGCAAAAAGAAGGGAAAATAGTGAAAGATAGATATGCTTATGATAATCACATAGCATATCAATGGACATCTACGCGGGGTAGACAACCGAAAAGTAATTGGGACAGAAGGGAATAGAAACGCAAAGCTACCGCCACAGACACTTCAGGATCTAGGGAAAGGGGACACATAGGGACTGGATATACTCAGGGTAGCAAACTCTGGCCACAATCAGAGAGGCATGACAGTACTAGGATGGTACCAGAGAGAAGTTTGGAGTTACCCATAATTTGCGATCCAAACAGAAAAGGCCAAAAGAGAAAAGATGATCTATAAAGAAGATAGAGCGGCATTTTTAGGCAACTTAGAAATAGGGCAAGTAATTGGAGACGGAAGAAACAAACACGTGATTCATCAAACAAACTGGATTAGTCATCCTGCCAAGAAAACCCAAATAGAGCAAGAAAGGACACTGAGGCCAAGCAACCTACTTCATCCACCAATGTAGTAAACTTATCTTCAACAATTCTAACACAGAAACAGACCAATGTTTTTCCTTAGGCCTAAACTTCTGCCCAGCACAAAATATAGATGAATTTAAACTTGTTAAAGATTTGCACTTGTTTGTTGAACTTAAATATATATATACAAACAAGGACCCTGACTTAGACATCATCAAACCACAATGTGAATAAAAACAATGCGATCACTGAGTGTGTTGAGGTAGACTCTTAGGGTGCCAGATAGGAGGCAGACAAGAAAGGGGAGAGGAGCCTCGGCAATCCAGAGGAGAGAAAGAAAGCAATAAATCAGATGGAAAAGGGAAGTGCAAATATTAGAGGTGGACCTGAGAGTTCCAGTGCATGCAGAAAGTGAGGTAAGACCGATGGCACACGTGCTGAGACTGACCTAAAACTAATGATGGCGTGTGTGCTGAGACTAAGAGGCCGATTCATTAATAGCGCCAGGTAGCGACAGTTGAGCGACTGTAGCAGTATTTTCACAGCGCCCGCTAGTAGTCGCTGTGCTTGGCCGTTGTTCGGTTGTTGACAGCGACTCAGTCGGTGTGCAGTAATGTTGAATATTGGGTGAGGAGTCGCTATTTGACAGGTTCCGTGCTGTATGGGAGCGCATGATAGCGACTGGCCATAGCGACCGGCTCCCACCATATTCATTAACAAATCACGCTCAAAAAATTCTCGCGCTGTGAAATGCATGTATAAACCCCAGATCGCTGGCGGCGATGGGTTAAAAGTAGTTTTTTAACCCCCAACCATATTTTTGAAAACCAAAAAAAACAAGTTTTTAAAAACATTTTGTAATATGAATACATTAATATCAGACCTGTAATATCAATTCTGCACAAAGTTTTTTTTTTTTTACCTTAAAAAAATATCTAACATGGCAGAAGTGGTCACAGAAATTTTCACATTTAAAAAAAAAAAAAACAAAAAAAAACATTAATATGAATTAATTATGATTATTTAAAGATTGTTCCATTGAAATGCATTGGAGAGCGCCAGGTAGCGAGATGTCATACCTGTCGCTGTTCAAGGTCGGACGCTGGCGCTGTGGGCTGAGGCTGGAATAATGATGAATGAGTGGCTATCTGGCGCTATCTCAGTCGCTAAGCAGGATCGGCTTGATAAATGTGTGATTGTGGTGGGGAGCCGGCGTTCTCGTGGCGGTGCCCGTCATTACCGCTCGCTCACCAGGCGCTACCTGTCGCTATCCCTTGTTAAATAAGGGCTTAAGAAAACATCCTCTAAACTTGACCTCTTTATTTCCCTTTGCTGAGTGAGGACAGTGTAGGCAGAAGCATTTGGCTAATCCATGGTAAAAATACCATTTTGTGAATACTCACCTTGTAAAATGGGTCACACACCCCGCTTCAAGAATCCATAACATGTGGGTAATATCGTCCTGAAGAGGGCGTTCCTGCAGAGATGATAGCAAAAGAAAGCCCCTCCCTGATCCATAAATACCTGGGACCTCCCACTCACTACCCAGTATACAGAAGCAGTAAGGCAAGGGACCAGGAAGAGGCAAAAATAAACAACAACCACGCAAAGTTCGCAATAAAGAGGATCCTGAATACAAAAGGGCGGGTTGAAGCGGGGTGTGTGACATACTTATAATACCCATTTTACAAGGTGAGTATTCACAAAATGGTATTATTCTTAGTATGTCACACACCCCGCTTCAAGAATCCATAACATGTGGGACATCCAACAGCAGTGTCCATAACAAGGGCGGGGATCCAAAACTAGGCAACAATGCACAACTTTAAACCACTACAGCTTGCAAAACTTTGCGGCCAAAAACAGCATCCGCTGAAGCCCGAACATCAACCTTGTAAAACTTGGAAAAGGTGTGAACAGAAGACCAGGTAGCGGCCTTACAAACTTGCTCAACAGAAGCCTGGTGCTGAAAAGCCCAGGACGCACCAACTGCACGAGTAGAATGAGCAGTAACACGAAAAGGGGGACTCCTCCCCTTGGCAGAATAGGCCCCAATGATGGCCTGACGAATCCATTTACTAATGGAAGATTTGGCAGGAGCCAAACCTTTCCTAGGCCCGCAGGGCACCACAAAGAAAGCATCAGTCTTACGAAAGGAAGACGTAACCGCCAGATAATGTTCCACAACACGAACTACATCCAAGGAATGCAATGCCCTTTCCTTGTCGTCGCTGGGATTTGGGCATAGAGAAGGCAACACAATGTCCTGATTCAGATGAAACTCCGAGACCACTTTAGGAAGAAAATCCTGCTTGAAACGAAAGACAACCTTGTCCTGATGTTTCTCGAAGTACGGAGCTGTAATGGATAAAGCTGCCAACTCAGAAACACGCCTAACCGAAGTGATAGCCACCAAAAAGGCCACCTTTTGCGTAAGAGAAGACAAAGCTATCTCATTCAAGGGCTCAAACGGAGGGCCCTGGAGAGCAGAAAGAACCAGGTTCAAATCCCAAACTGGAACAAAAGGCTTCCTAGGAGGCAGAACATGTGTAACACCTTGGAAAAAGGTCTTGACTAAGGGATGAAGTGCAAAAGACCTTTGGAAGAACACCGCCAGGGCAGAAACCTGCCCTTTCAATGTACTAAGCTGGAGCCCCAGATCTAGACCATGTTGGAGAAACTCTAAAATTCTAGGAATGGAGAACTCTCGACAAGAGAAAGACCTACTTTCACACCAATCAATATAGGCCCTCCAAGTCCTGTAGTAAATAGAAGAGGAAGAGCGCTTCCTGGCACGGATAAGAGTCTGAATCACCGCGTCAGAAAGACCTTCTTCCTTCAAGATGGCGGTTTCAGCAGCCATGCCGTCAAAGCCAGCGATGGTAAATTGGGATAGCGCAGCCGACCCTGGGTGAGCAGGTCCGGCAGCAGAGGCAGGGCGAACTGATCCTCTGCCAGTCTTACGAGGTCTGCGAACTAAACTCGCCTTGGCCACCTTGGGGCCACCAGAATCGCCGACGCACCATCCAAGGCCAGTTTGCGCAGCACTCTGGCTAGCATTGGGAACGGAGGAAACAGGTAAAGGAACCCCAGATCCCTCCAGTTTAGAGACATGGCATCCACTGTCAGAGCCAGAGGATCCTGCGAGAGAGACACAAAGACTGGAAGCTTGTGATTGTGACGAGAAGCAAAGAGGTCCACCGCTGGGAACCCCCACCTGAGACATATCGAACGAAACACCTTGGGACTGAGAGACCACTCCCCCTGACGAGAGGAGGCCCTGCTCAGCAAGTCCGCCTCCGTGTTCTCCACTCCCGGAATGTAGACTGCTGAGATACACGGGACGTGGGTCTCTGCCCAGTCCAGAATCAAAGACACTTCCCTGAGGGCACTCCTGCTGCGAGTCCCTCCTTGGTGATTGATGTAAGCAACCGCCGTTCTGTTGTCCGACCGGACCTGAACTGGCAGGCCTCTCAACTGATGAGTCAAGCGAAACAGAACCACCTGATGGCTCTCAACTCCAGAACATTGATGGGCTCGTGAGCCTCCCGCGGGCCCCACAGACCCTGAAACTGGAGGTCCTTCCAAACACCCCCCCAACCTGACAGACTGGCATCCGTGGTAACTGTTTCCCAACGCGGAGCCAGAAAAGATCTGCCCTTCAACAGATTGACTGACCCCAACCACCATTGCAGGGATCGACGAACTCGGGGAGTCATCAGGAAGGACTGATCCAACGATAGAGGAGACTTGTCCCAAACCTTCAACAGATGAAGCTGAAGCGTCCTTGTGTGAAACTGCGCAAAGGGAACTGCCTCGAATGAGGCCACCATTAACCCCACCAGCCTCATCCCTAACCGGATGATCGGATGAGGGGTTGACAAGAGAAGCCGAACTAACTCCTGAATCAAAAGAATCTTGGCCTGGGGTAGAAACACCCTGGCCTGTGAAGTGTCCAGAGACATTCCCAGAAAGGTCAGAATTCTGGACGGGGAAAGAGAAGACTTGGGGTGGTTGATCACCCAACCGAACCTCTCCAGAGTGGACACCACCGCTCTGGTGTCCAACTCCGCTTGGTTGAAGGAAGAGGCCATGATCAGTAGATCGTCCAAATAGGGCACGATGCGGATACCCTGACCTCTGAGCAGAGCCATCACCCCCGCTAGCACCTTGGTGAACACCCGAGGCGCTGAGGTGAGACCGAAAGGAAGTGCCACAAACTGAAAGTGCCGATCCTCCACCACGAACCTGAGAAACCTCTGGTGTGCTGGAAAAACCGGAACGTGTAGATAAGCATCCTTGATGTCTATGGACGTCAGAAAGTCTCCCTGACGAAGAGAGTGAATGGCCGAACGCAGCGTTTCCATGCGGAATTTCCTCGGCCGGATGAACCGGTTGAGAAACTTCAGATCCAAGATGGGTCGGACCAACCCATCCTTCTTGGGAACCGTGAACAGATTGGAATAAAAGCCCCTGCCCCGATCTGAAGGGGGCACTGGGCAAATGACAGCCATGTCCAGAAGATTCTCCACTGCCACCAGGAGCCCCTGCGCCGCTAGAGGCTCCGACGGCATCCGAGACCTGACAAATCTGGAAGGGGGGCGGAGCTCGAACTCCAGCTTGTAGCCGGAAGACACCACTTCCCGGATCCATCTGTCCGAGACCTCTTGATCCCAGATCTGAGAGAAGTGCTGCAGCCGTCCCCCCACCCGCATGGGTGAGGGCGCCCCCTCATTGCTGAGCCGGCTTAGCAGCCGGTTTGGGCTTAGAGCCCCAACTGTATCCAGAACGGGCACGTCCTCTGCCCCTGTTTCCGAAATCTCCTCTGGAAGAGGGAAATGCAGAACCCCTGCCAGATCTGGCCCCCCGAAAGGAGGGGTTAAAGGCAGGCGCCCCCCGAAAGGGGCGGCGTTGTTTCTTACGTTGAGGTAACCTACCACCCTTGGTGACAGAGTCCAATGTCTCTCCAAAGAGCCGTAGACCAACAAAGGGTAAAGCCGTCAGTGATTTTTTGGACATAAAATCGGCCGCCCACTGGCGCAGCCACACCGACCGCCGAATAGCCACAAGCAGAGCCGAAGTCCTACCACACATCATCAAAGTATCATCCAAGGCGGTCAACACAAAGGATAGAAACAACTTGCACCGTTTAAGGCTAAGGAACTCGTTACTACCAGGACGAAGCCCGGAAGAAGTCAACAGGTCCCTGACCACAGACCTGGTGGCCAACACCATTAGCTCCGAAGCGCACACAGGCCGGATGGCCGACCCAATGCTAGTAAAGCCATGAGAAGCCATCTGATCAATACGTTTATCCTCTCCATCTTTGAGAGTGGAACAATCAGGTCTGTTTAACACCGAGGAGTTAGACAACCCCAAAACCGGTGCATCCACCTCGGGGGGAGATGCCCAGCGCTTGATCGCCTCAGAAGGAAAGGGATATTTCCTATCCCACCCCTGAGGGATGCCAGGGAGCCGAGCCGGCCTATCCCATTCCTTGTCAATGATTCTATCAAAATGGCGTTGCGTAGGAAACTCCAGGCGCGGCCTGGATTCCTCAAACAATTCACCTTTCTGCTGTGACGCCTCCTCGGGAGGGGAAATATTCAGAACTTCCAGCATGAGAGACAGAGCGTGAGGAGAGTCCAAGGATCTCCCTAAATCAGAAAGCTCGGCATCAGCGCCAGCAGACTGCTCATCATCCGAAAATTCTGAACCCTCATCAACTTCCCCCTCCTCTAGATGGGGATAATCAGACCAATCCAGATTATCTCTGTCATCAAGATCATCCACCGGCGGAGCCGGCGACAAATGCTTTCTCTTAGACGGAGCCTTACGGGCGACCGAGCTAGAGAGCATTTTCTCAAGGCTAGCCAATCTGGCACACATCTCGGATTGCAGATCCCTGCCCATGACCACGTCACACGGGGCACGAGTCAAGGCGGGAGGGGGAGTTGAGGTGGCCGGCTGTGCTGACCCCGACGCTTGGGGTTCGGACTGCCGCGTAATAGTTTGCTGTGCACATGGTATACACAGTAACACATCATCCCCAGTAATGGAAATCCCACACAACATACACTTTTTGGGATGCCCCGAAGGGGTCCCAGTCCCAGTATCCGGGGATGCCTCCATAAGGTGAATTTTGAGTGGTCGCTATGACCCAGGGAATTACGCCAGTTAGGCAACCCGGGATGCCCCTTTAATGTCCCGAGTGGGAGGATTTGTGATGCTAAAATGGACCCAGGGACCCAGGATCAGGAGAGACCTTCCAATACTACAGAAGATCCTCCTGGATAACTTTCACCTAAAAGACAGAGAGAGACCCATAAGACCCTACAATAAAACTTAACAGATAAAGAAATAAATGAGGCCCACAGGGCCACTCACAGACGCTGCGGTGAACGATCCGCCTCAGAACAATTGTGTGGCGATCTCTGAGGTGAAGTGAAGAGAAGAAGCACGGCCGTGCCAGGGGCGTGGTCTGCGCAGCCCGCGCAAAGCTGACGCACCATCCAATGCCAGTTTGCGCAGCACTCTGGCTAGCATTGGGAACGGAGGAAACAGGTAAAGGAACCCCAGATCCCTCCAGTTTAGAGACATGGCATCCACTGTCAGAGCCAGAGGATCCTGCGAGAGAGACACAAAGACTGGAAGCTTGTGATTGTGACGAGAAGCAAAGAGGTCCACCGCTGGGAACCCCCACCTGAGACATATCGAACGAAACACCTTGGGACTGAGAGACCACTCCCCCTGACGAGAGGAGGCCCTGCTCAGCAAGTCCGCCTCCGTGTTCTCCACTCCCGGAATGTAGACTGCTGAGATACACGGGACGTGGGTCTCTGCCCAGTCCAGAATCAAAGACACTTCCCTGAGGGCACTCCTGCTGCGAGTCCCTCCTTGGTGATTGATGTAAGCAACCGCCGTTCTGTTGTCCGACCGGACCTGAACTGGCAGGCCTCTCAACTGATGAGTCAAGCGAAACAGAACCAACCTGATGGCTCTCAACTCCAGAACATTGATGGGCTCGTGAGCCTCCCGCGGGCCCCACAGACCCTGAAACTGGAGGTCCTTCCAAACACCCCCCCAACCTGACAGACTGGCATCCGTGGTAACTGTTTCCCAACGCGGAGCCAGAAAAGATAAAGAGATAAAGAGCCATAAAATCGGCCGCCCACTGGCGCAGCCACACCGACCGCCGAATAGCCACAAGCAGAGCCGAAGTCCTACCACACATCATCAAAGTATCATCCAAGGCGGTCAACACAAAGGATAGAAACAACTCGCACCGTTTAAGGCTAAGGAACTCGTTACTACCAGGACGAAGCCCGGAAGAAGTCAACAGGTCCCTGACCACAGACCTGGTGGCCAACACCATTAACTCCGAAGCACACACAGGCCGGATGGCCGACCCAATGCTAGTAAAGCCATGAGAAGCCATCTGATCAATACGTTTATCCTCTCCATCTTTGAGAGTGGAACAATCAGGTCTGTTTAACACCGAGGAGTTAGACAACCCCAAAACCGGTGCATCCACCTCGGGGGGAGATGCCCAGCGCTTGATCGCCTCAGAAGGAAAGGGATATTTCCTATCCCACCCCTGAGGGATGCCAGGGAGCCGAGCCGGCCTATCCCATTCCTTGTCAATGATTCTATCAAAATGGCGTTGCGTAGGAAACTCCAGGCGCGGCCTGGATTCCTCAAACAATTCACCTTTCTGCTGTGACGCCTCCTCGGGAGGGGAAATATTCAGAACTTCCAGCATGAGAGACAGAGCGTGAGGAGAGTCCAAGGATCTCCCTAAATCAGAAAGCTCGGCATCAGCGCCAGCAGACTGCTCATCATCCGAAAATTCTGAACCCTCATCAACTTCCCCCTCCTCTAGATGGGGATAATCAGACCAATCCAGATTATCTCTGTCATCAAGATCATCCACCGGCGGAGCCGGCGACAAATGCTTTCTCTTAGACGGAGCCTTACGGGCGACCGAGCTAGAGAGCATTTTCTCAAGGCTAGCCAATCTGGCACACATCTCGGATTGCAGATCCCTGCCCATGACCACGTCACACGGGGCACGAGTCAAGGCGGGAGGGGGAGTTGAGGTGGCCGGCTGTGCTGACCCCGACGCTTGGGGTTCGGACTGCCGCGTAATAGTTTGCTGTGCACATGGTATACACAGTAACACATCATCCCCAGTAATGGAAATCCCACACAACATACACTTTTTGGGATGCCCCGAAGGGGTCCCAGTCCCAGTATCCGGGGATGCCTCCATAAGGTGAATTTTGAGTGGTCGCTATGACCCAGGGAATTACGCCAGTTAGGCAACCCGGGATGCCCCTTTAATGTCCCGAGTGGGAGGATTTGTGATGCTAAAATGGACCCAGGGACCCAGGATCAGGAGAGACCTTCCAATACTACAGAAGATCCTCCTGGATAACTTTCACCTAAAAGACAGAGAGAGACCCATAAGACCCTACAATAAAACTTAACAGATAAAGAAATAAATGAGGCCCACAGGGCCACTCACAGACGCTGCGGTGAACGATCCGCCTCAGAACAATTGTGTGGCGATCTCTGAGGTGAAGTGAAGAGAAGAAGCACGGCCGTGCCAGGGGCGTGGTCTGCGCAGCCCGCGCAAAGCTGATCTGTGCCCCCCTCTGCCTAGTAACAGGGAGCTGCCTAGTGACAGGGAGCTCAGCTCCGCAGCGGCGCCAGTACAGAGGAGGGCGGAGCCGCGGCGACGCGCCGAAAGCCCGGCTCCGCCCCCCCTTCCAGTGTGAATGAAGCGTGAGGGAAGAAGTCCCTCACGCACCAGCCCAGAGACCGGCGCCGCCGACAACCGCGGCGCCGGCTGCATGACAACGGGTGCATCCGCTATCACTAGCGGAGCACCCGCCCCGCTCGCTGCGGCGAGGAGTGAAGGAGAGAACGGGGGCTGGCCGCGGCAGAGCGCCGAGTGCCAGCCCCGCCCCCCCAACGCGCGTGAGGTGAAAAATCACCTCACAGAATGAAAAACCCCGGCACCCGGCTGCAATGACAGCCGCGGTGCTGGGACATAGTAACAAGAGAATAACACATTGAGGGACTACTCTAGATACACACATCAATAAAGAGACAGTAATAAAGAGAAAGTGAATAAGCTAACCCCTATGAGAGGAACCCCCAGCCCCCATAATTGGTAAAGGGAAGGGCCCCCCCCAGGGGAAAGGTCAAGGGACGGGGCATCCCAAACCGGGATCACCTACCCGGTATGACCGCCTACCCTCTCTTTTAGGGTCTCACGGTGGAGCTCTGCTCCTCAGCACCAGAGGTGCCAATGTACCCTCGCTCGGGCCAGCAGCCAAGACTGTGGAGGCATGTAATATGAGGTAAATTTTTGGGACAAAAGGGGTCCGAGCGGAAATAAACAAAATAAGAGGCCGGGAGTTACCCCGGCTACCTGAAATCCCCCTGTGCAAGGAGGAGCCATCATCTTCTGACTTGCTCGCCGTCTGCAGAGATGGAAAACTGGGTAGTGAGTGGGAGGTCCCAGGTATTTATGGATCAGGGAGGGGCTTTCTTTTGCTATCATCTCTGCAGGAACGCCCTCTTCAGGACGATATTACCCACATGTTATGGATTCTTGAAGCGGGGTGTGTGACATACTAAGAATACCCTGGAAGCAACATCTGGTGATACTGTTTGCACTGTACTCACTTCCTAAATGCCCCTGATTTTAAAGTGGAGGCAAGTGCGGTTCATCCTCCACCTGCATTACCAACCATATCTTACTTGAGCATAGTCCTTCATAGGCCACTGTTGTTTGCTTTTCAGAGTTAATAAAGAAAGAAAATTTTGTTCCATTGAAATGCAACAGCGGCACATGGCATGACAGTCTTTTGTGTGCAATTGCAAGTGCCATCGCCTCAAAAACACCACATGCAGCGTTTTTGCCATCACACCCATGTTATGTGAAACAGCCCATAGGCTACTATGAGTAGTGTTTCACTCGTGAGGGGCAATTGCAAGCTGCTGATGGCCCTGCAATCGCCGGGTAAATGTAGCCTAAGAAATTTGACAGTGAACCAAAAGTTTTAGAATAGATGACTAGACTTCCTCTAATCTTTGCAGTGCAGGGGCATCCGGATTAGGGTGCTGTGCTCCGCAATGGAGCCTGGCAATCCCAGAGACTGGGGTTCCAATACTTCTCACTGTACTCCAAGGCACAGTACAGCCACACTGTAATATGCATAGTTTCTGCTCGAACCAAATAGGCTGCTCAGTCACATGAAGTGTGGAATGGGTATAAGCGGCCTGGTTATTGTTTACTGGACTGCTTCTTTAACCAACTGATGCATTTTAAGTAAAAAAAATCCCATTAACAATAATGAAACTTAATACTAAAGCAGGGATGCACAACCTGCTGCCCTCAGTTGCGCCCCCCAACAGCTCCTCTACCCACCTCATCTCTTCCCACCATGGCCTCAACTAATGTTACCTTTTCCCGTCTGACCTCAGCCTCATGTTTCCCACCTCACCCCTGCCCACTTCTTTCCACCTTACCGATTCCAGCCTGAACTCTGCTCACCTTATATTTTTCTGACTCATTCCTTCCAACCTCTTCCCTCCTCACCTCTGCCCACATCTGCATATACATAAAAGCATACATAATGATTTAGGTTACAGCTTTCCTTCAGTAAACTGTTTCTCTGCTTAGATTTGTTCCCAGCCCCTTGAAGTAGAACAATGAGACAAGGTGGCCCACTGACCAAAAAAGGTTCTGTACCCCTGTACAAAAGGTAAGTGTGTGATCGATTTTAAAGTAGTCTTGTGATGTACTCTTGTATGTGCTGGGAGGAAAGCATGACATATTTGCTATTTGTCGCAAGCATGGGCAATCAGTGTTCTTCGGGGTGGATATGCTGGTTGAGCGCTTGATGAATTGTCGTGGTGACATGCTGTCGGGCTAATGGGAAAATATTGGTATTACATGGAAATAACACCCATGGGAAAAGCTAAATCTATAATAAGATTCAGCATTTTTTGGGAGGAAGGGCACCATCATTTTTTGGTTGCATACCCTAAAGGAGGATTTATGGTTGCCTATCAAACATGGTTTATCCTATGATAAATGACTTGTGAGAGGGTTTGCTGGTGGCCTTGGTGGTGTGTGGCAGGCTTGTCGGCGGTGTGATGATCAACGATATTGGGGATGTATCATTAGGGTCAGATGCAGTTTTGTAGTGAGTCTGTCTGTGAAATTAGAGAGAAAGGGCTTGTTAGAAGTGATATATACTTCCTGGCAGTATGCTAAGCTTGTCTGGGGTAGAAAGAGTGACACATTTATTAGGACAATACAATACAATTCCGGGGCTGTGAGAAAAAATAGCTTCTGAGGGTTTCTAAAGTGAGGCAGGATAGTGATAAAGTGATAAAACTAGCAGCTGATGCAGTGGCAGTAAGTTAGTGTAAGGAATAGGGTGTATTGCAGAGCGCAAGGGAAACCTGGCTGCTAATACTGTGTTTACTAATTTTTAAGCCTCCCTAAAAAGAACCACAGTATACAGGGAAGTATACAGTATACAGGGAAGGTAGTTTGTTGAATTCATCATAACCAAGTGTAGTGTAGTGAAAATGACATTATTACCTCACTCCATGCTCCCATGGCACATGTGCATGGTGTCGACCAATCACAATAGATTCCTCAAGAACAAATGACTTGTGTGCCACACGCTGGCTGCATGCATCAGATGGTAGAGTGCTGGGAATGCTGTCAGAGGCCTGTGCATGTGTTTTGTGGTATCGAATCCTGAGATACATTTAATGGCAAAACCAATGGGGCATCCCAAATTGCATTTCCCCAGTGATGGGCTTTCCAGTCTTTTATACTCTAGGTAGTTGGGCTGGCATCGAGATTGTAGGTGTAGAATTATGAGCATTACGTTTTTTATTGGGGCAAAAGAAAAAACTGATACAAATTGTGAGCCCTTTCTGTACATGATGCCATGTTAGTGTTGTCCTGTGACATGTGTATGCAAACTGGATAACTAGTTGCAAATTGACTTACTGTATGCGGTCTACCAGTGCCATGAAGGTGCACAATAAAGTATATTTGCTTAATTTGCAGTTTCAATCATTCATTTTACTACCTATTTTTCACCCTATGAGACGTACCTGCCAATAGAACATAAGAAGAACAGGCAGAGTGGCATTCTCTCCCCCCCCCCCCATTCTCCATGGGCAGTGTGGCATTCCCCCATTCTCCATGGGCAGTGTGGCATTCCTCCCTCCCATTCCCCATATAGGCAGTGTGGCATTCCTCCCTCCTATTCCCCATATAGGCAGTGTGGCATTCCCCCCTCCTATTCCCCATATAGGCAGTGTGGCATTCCTCCCTCCCATTCCCCATATAGGCAGTGTGGCGTTCCTCCCTCCCATTCCCCATATAGGCAGTGTGGCATTCCTCCCTCCCATTCCCCATATAGGCAGTGTGGCAGTCTCCCCCTCCTATTCCCCATATAGGCAGTGTGGCATTCCCCCTCCCATTCCCCATATAGTTAGTGTGGCGTTCCTCCCTCCCATTTCCCATATAGGCAGTGTGGCATCCCCCTCCCATTTCCCATATAGGCAGTGTGGCATTCCCCCCTCCCATTTCCCATATAGGCAGTGTGGCATCCCCCTCCCATTCCCCATATAGGCAGTGTGGCAGTCTCCCCCTCCCATTCCCCATATAGGCAGTGTGGCAGTCTCCCCCTCCTATTCCCCATATAGGCAGTGTGGCATTCCCCCTCCCATTCCCCATATAGTTAGTGTGGCGTTCCTCCCTCCCATTTCCCATATAGGCAGTGTGGCATCCCCCTTCCCATTTCCCATAGGCAAAAGAAAAAAAAAGTAAACTGACATATTCATCGCTCCTGATGTTCCGCCATTCACACTGTCCCTGCCGTGCACGCTGCACGCTGTCTCCACCCCTGCCTCTTCTCTGGCGGCGCCTGCACACCGCCCAGACACCTGGCTCTGTTCAGCACGTGGGCATGGCCGATGTTTGCTTTTCAAACTGATTCTGAATCACAGCTTAGGCCCTTATTTAAGAAGGGATAGCGTCAGGTAGTGGCTGGTTAATGAGAGGTAGCGGCAGGTAACGACTGGTGAACGCCGGACACTGCACGCAATTACACATTTATCAAGCAGAATCTGTTTAGCGACTGGGATAGCGCCATGTAGCATCTGATTCATCATTTTCACAGCCTCATCGAACAGCGCCGGCGTTCAGCCTTGCACAGCGCCAGGTATGACCTCTCGCTACCTGTCGCTCTCCCATACATTTCAATGGATGAACCTTTTCTTCTCTTTAAACGGGGTATTTGTTTTTATTTTTTTTCCAAAAAATCACAAATAATTCTGTGACCTCTTCTGGCATTGATAAAGCAGTTTTTTCATAATTTTTTCATTTTTTATATATTTCTTCAGAAATGACATTACAGGTCTGGCGTTAAAGTGTTCATGTTACAATGTTGTTACAATGTAATTCCATATGTTTTCGCTTTGTTACTAGTTGATAGATGCTGGAAAACAGACTTTAAACACACCGCCTCCTGCTCTCTGGGCTTCAAACAAGCTTTTTTCAGCGCCAGAGATTTGTGAGGCTGTTTTTTTGCTGAATATGGTGTGAGTCGGTCGCTATGAGCAGTCGCTAACATGCGCTCCCATACAGTGCTGTACTGGTCAAATAGCGACTGAGTCGCTATAAACTAGCGACTACTAGCGGGCGCTCTGAAAATGCCTGCTACAGACGCTCATCTGTCGCTACCTGCTGCTAATGATGAATCATTCTGCCTATGTTCAATGGATGAACTGGGAGCAGCTCCCCTCCCCCCTCCTTGTGTAAGGCCACTGCAGCTTAAAGCGGAATAGAACCCAGGAATTGGACTTTTCTGGGTTTTATTCCAAGCCCCTGGGGCATCCTAAATTGGGAAACTCCCCAGTGTAACACCTCACAGAAAGACCAGTAGAACTCACCTTTCCTCGGTCCAATGGTGCATGGTCCAATCATTTCCTTTCAGCAAAGGGCTCTGATTTAAAGCAATGGGGCATTGCCTCATCTGAATGGCTCCCTATTCAAAACAATGATAACCACCTGCCAAATGATGTAGTCATGGCAGGTGTCTCTCATTGGACGAGAGTCTGCATATGCACCATTGGAGCATGGAAATGTTTTTACAGACGCCCTGGGGGGTTTCAATTCGGGATGCCTCTCTTAGATTCCAGGCTGGCCGCTGGTGGGTTTTGTTTCACTTTAAGGAGGGAAACACTAGAGACATCTCCCCCCAGCTATAATTGGCTGTGGCAATCCTTGTGCCAAGGCTGGCGCCAGCACTGGGCTCGCCAGGCAGGTACCAGGGGCACTGCGCCTTGGGATGGCCCACCTCAAATGGTAGTCATGTGATACTAATGAAAGTGCCATTGTGTTAGATTGGTAGATGTGCCCAAGTGGTTTTCTTTCTTTTCCTGCTATCTTTCTTTGCTTTCTTGCTTTGTATTATTTCATTCTTTTTTATCTTTCTGTTTATTCTTTCTTTTTAATATTTCATTCCTTCTTTTATTTCTGACTTCTTTTCTGTTCATTAATTCTTTATAATCATACTTTCTATTCATACACATACAAGCAGATCGTAGGCAATCCACACTAATCCCATCCCACACTTACAACTGGACAGTCCAACTGGCAACCACTTACAATCAGCTCTGTGAGCTCACACAGTCACCCTGCAGCCCTGAAGTTAATCCCTGCGCTACACTACTGTAAGAGCCAGAAGTCTCATTCAATAGTACAATCATTCATTAGTACAATCATTCAATAGATTTGGTACAATCAAATTTCACAGTCTATAGGGCCGATTCAACACCGTGAGAATTGTAAGAGTATGAATGTTCACGCGCCATTTTTCAGTTTTGCAATTCAGCAACGTATGCATATCGGCAAATATATTAGCATGCAAAATTGTGCATGCATGCATGTTCGCATAATTCAGCAGAGTTACCTGAGTTTTCCCATGCAATAAAAAGGCACCAAGGTATGCAGAAATAGCTCTCCACCGTTTGCAAAAATAGACTTTTACACACATTTGTTCTGCTATAACTCTCAAATTACCTAACAGATAAGTAGCTTGGGAGCAAAAAACCTTCAAAATGACAACTTCTTATTTACGTAGGTGAAACACACATTGCACACACACGGGAAAAAGTGCACTTCATTTTTAGGAGAGAAAACAGCCATTCACTGAACGTTTAATCTGGTGCAGAATCAACCCTATTGCCAGCGATTGTGGAAGGATGGGGGGAGGGGCATAAGTTAGCCAGGCAGATTCCAGGGGGATTCCAGGGGGTATGTTGGATAAGATGATAGGAACTTCCTGGGTGACTACAGGGGGAACACAGAGGGGTGAGTATTAAAGCTGACCTTCACCCTGAATAAGAGTCTATCTTATATGTTTCCCACACCCTGTACATACAGATTACTCACATTGAAAATCATCCTACCTGCATCTACTGCATGTTATGAACCTTTAAACATCTAAGATGGCAGCTCATGGAGCATCAGGCAGCCTGCAAACAGGAAGTGTCTTCTGACTGTGTCGCTCTGGATTCTGGGATTGCTGTCCTTTCCCTGACCTCAGCTCTGCTCTGCCTGTGCAAAGCACAGCTTTAACCCAGCCCCCTGCACTTTATCCCGCTCTCCTCTCCTCAGTATGTGTGGCGCTTCTGAGTCAAGATGGCGGCGCCCGTATGCTAAAGTCCTGAACAGAGTTGCAGCCCGGTGGGGGAAAGAATTATAAGTAGGTGACTAAAAACTTAAAATATATAAATTTTAGATACTGTGGAATAGTTTTTTAAGGATTTGGGTTTTTCATTTAATCATGCTGAAGGGCCAGTTTAACACATTTAAATCACAATAGCATTTAAAAGTGCCAATAGAATAGCGATAACAGAAATAACAATTTGAAGATAGATACATTAGAGAAACATAAACATATCTAAAAATCATTTATATGTTATTCACACAAATATGAATAATCATTATACATAAACAGTTAACAAAAACGGATGAAATAATTAAAATGAAAAAAAGAATGAAAGGAAAGACAAGTTTGAATTGACATAAATATCACTTATATTACAAGAAGATACTGCTAATATTCCAAATAAACAACACAATATAAAGGCAGTAAATAATTGCTTTTTGCATAGATAAATATAGATCTACTTACATGAGAAAGCATTTATCTATGTTCACAAATTTGTACAAATAAGTTACATGCTTTCTCGTCTAAGCAGATCTATAAGCAAATGTAAGCATCCATAGGTATCTCTGCATTTATATGTACAAATAGCTACATGCTTTCTCACATAAGCAGATATGTTTCCATAGGCATCACTGCTTGGATTTGTTGGCACAGCTTGAAAGCCCTCGCCTTTTCACATGCATATATTCACATGCAAATGTGCGTTCGCATGCATGCAAAAAGGATTTTCGTACTCACAGAATAGATTCGTCTGCACTGCTGAATAGCACATGCATTAAAGCTGCATGCATGTATTCACACCATAAGAATATATATTCACACGGGGTTAAATTGGCCCTAACGGGTTAGTATGATTTACAATCTTTAGAAACAAGGTTTGTATTTAGAGCTTCAAGAGGATTAGGATTTTTCGAATTGCCAATAAAGAAAGGCCTAATTAAAGCAATAGATAAAATAATAGACAATAGATATTAAATTATATCATTATATTATTTGTCAGAGAACGGTTACAATATACTGTATAGGATACTGAAAAATCCTATACCCCATCAAAGCAGTACAAAATCTTCAGGTTTCTAGGATTAGAAGCAGTTGAGCAGGACACAATCAGGATTCGGATGCCCTGTATGTGACCCTGAACTGACTGAAAGACAGATTTCTTTGTTATTATGTTTTATTATGGTTTAGCATGGGGACAAAGAGGCCCAGTTAGCCTGTTTAGGGCCAGGTGGTGCAGGACACAGGGGCCAGAATAGGCTGCCATACGGCAGGTGGTGCGGGGTGCAGGGGCCCAATTATACTGTGGAGGGGTCGGGGGTGTGGGGCACTGGAGCCCTTTTAGGCTGCTGTGGGGTGGGTAGTGTGGGGTGCAGGGTTTCATATATGGGGTGCAGGGCCCCTCCTAGGCTGTTATAGGGCACAGGATCCTGTTTACGCTGCTGTAGGGTGCTGGGGTCAGTTTAGGCCTTTGTGCGGTGCAAGGGCCCATTTAGGCTACTGTGCGGTGCAGGGGTTTGTTTAGGCTGCTGTGGATGTGCAGGGGCCCGTTTAGGTGGCGTTGGGGTGGGTGAGTGGTATGGGGTGCAGGCCATTTTTTAGGCTGCTGTGGGGTGCAGTGGGCCCATTTGGACGCTGTACGGGGTTGTCTGTACCAGCGGGGCAACAGTAGTGAGTACACTGGTGGGAGAATGTGCTGTACCAACAGCAAGTGGCTCCTCCAGGAGTCACATGACAGCTTGTGTTACTAGATATCAGGTTTGCAAAACATAGCATTTGTAAGAAAACTCTTCCTTCTTGCCACCCTACACCTCATCCCAGACATAAGAAGAATATGGGAGATTGTTATCACAGACATCACACAACCAGTACCAGCAAAAATTCCTGCAGCTTCTTTAATTTTGCTACAGGTCAAATTTTCTTATTGCCTTTTCATTTTTTAAGGGACGTCAAGTTCTTGGTATTGTTACTGTTGTGCCAAATTGTATTCACTTTTTGATGATGATCTTCACTGTGTTTTATCAACCGTTCTTTTATTCCAAAGTGTTCTAATGCTTGCAAATGTTTTTGAAGAAAAAATCAGAATCGCTTTAAAGTGGACCAATCACCCAGATTTTTACTAGCCTGGTTATTGGTTCTTGCACTGGGAAAATCACACAGAAATATTTGGGGGGGTTGTTTATATGACAAAAAACGTTTACATTTAAATTTGGGATGCCCTGCTGTGTGAAACCCCCCAGTTCACCCAGAAAAACTCGCCTTTCCTTGATCCTATGGCACATGCGTGGGCTCTTGTACATATTAATGCTCAGCAAGTGGCGCTGATCTTGACAATCTGGAGTAAAAGCAGGCACATCCCCAGATGCATTAGCGCTCCTGCAACCAGCCTTTCTGGGGCGAGAGAATGCCCCTGAGCCCAGAGATTCTGGGGATGCAAGTGGTTCACTCAGGGGACTCACCACAAATGTGCCCGCATAGTCACTAGTTGCAATTATTGGGTGGCCACCGTGCTTAATCCCGGCTATAAGGATAACATCACCTCCCTGATTCCAGCTCCGGAGCATTATAAAATAAAAATTAGAGTACAAATGCACTCTGGTGGAGGCACTACTAGAGGCAGGTGAGGGCCAGTGGTGGTACGAGTCTGAAGAGGAGGAGAAGGAAGTCGGCAACACAGCAGGGGTACCATCACTACCTCTTGGAGGTTGGGCACGGTCATGAAATGTGGAACACCTTGTTCAATTCTCTGCCACATTCGCACCATTGGATATGGCCCAGGAGACAGACTTTGACTCACATGTTGCATGAGGTAGATTTTGACTCATAGGGGGTGTCATCACCGACAAGAGGATCCACTTATCCACAGACAACATGGACACCCTCACAGTTGTTAAGCTGAACCAAGTATGGATGCCACAGAACTTGGCTGTGACAGCACTTGAGTGCTCACCTGAGTCCACCTACATCGCCACATGCACCTCCTTACCCTGTCACCTCTGACACCTGTTACGAAAATAATATTTTCTTTTAATTTTGTATTTCTTTATTTTGTTTTCTTTTATTATTTTAAGTACTTTCCCTACTCCAATTTTTGCAGGGCAATCACCAAATTTGCAGCCCTCTACCCTTATTACCCCCATTTTACAGCCATTTTTTGGGGTCCCCATTGACTTCAGTGGGGTTTGGGTTGAGTCTGGGGACCCCAACCATACTTTTGCATTGAGTTCAGCTGAGCATATGAAAGCTTACCTTCAATTGGTTCGCTCACTGTTAGTCCCTTCTTCTCATGAGAAGCCCCCCCCATAGGAGAATACCACTTACTCATGCCTTCTTATGAGATGCAAAGGAAGAATGACTCATGGATGGATTCATGGATACCCCTTGCCTTCTAATGAGATACCCCTCCACAGGCAAGACCCTTATGTTTACTTCATTTATACCCTCTGCCTTCTCATAAGATACCCCCCCCCACAGGCAAAACCATTATGTTTACCTCATGGATACCCCCTGCCTTCTAATGACATACCCCCTACAGGCAAAACCCTTATGCTTACTTTATGGATACCCTCTGCCTTCTCATAGGATACCCCCCAGGAAAAAACATTATGGCCCTTATTTATCAAGGGCTAGCGCCAGGTAGTGTCTGACGAGCGCCAGGTACCGACAGCTAACGGCGGCTACCGACTCAAGTACGCCCGGCGGCGGTCACAATGACGCATTTATCACGCTAAATGAGGCTAGCGCCGGCGAGAGCGTCAGCTAGCGCGGGATTCATCATGTAGCCGACTGCAACGAACAGCGCCGCTGATAATCCCATCACAGCGACAGGTATGACCTGGCGCTCCCTGGCGTGGTCCAATGCATTTCAATGGAGCAATCTTTAAATAATCATAATTAATTGCTATTACTGTTTTTTTTTTTTTTTTTTAATGTCAAAAATTCTGTGACCACTTCTACAATGTTAGGTTTTTTTTTAAAGTAAAAAAAAAAAAAAATGTGCAGAATTGATATTACAGGTCTGATATTAATTTATTCATATTACAAAATGTTTAGAAAAACTTGTATAATTTTTACATATAAAAAAAATGGTTGTTTGGGGGTTAAAAACTACTTTACACACATCGCTGCCAGCGCTCTGGGGTTTAAACAAGGAATTCACAGCGCGAGAAATTTTTGAGCGTGATTTGTTAATGAATCTGCAGCAAGCCGTTCGCTCTGGCCATTCGCTGTCAAGCGCACCCATACAACGCGGAACCTGTGAAACAGCGACCCCTAACCCCGTATTCAACATTACCGCACACCGACTGAGTCGCTGTCAAAAAGCAAACCCCGGCCAAGCACAGCGAATACTGGCTGGCGCTGTGAAAATCACGCTACTGGCGCTCATCTGTCGCTACCTGGCACTATTAATGAATCGGCCTCCCCGTTTACCTCATGGATACCCCATTCCTTCTAATGAGATACCACTCCACAGGCAAGACCCTTATGTTTATTTCATTTATGTTTACCTCGTGGATACCCCATTCCTTCTAATGAGATACCACTCCACAGGCAAAAGCCTGTTTACTTTACTGCAGGGCTGGATTATAGGTGGGGCGCAAAGGGTGTGCGCCCCAGGGCCTCCACCACTTGCCCTGCAAAGGGGGCCTCCACCAACCTTTGGGTTATGGTCTGGTCCAGGAGACTTTTCAGCCTCTTGCCTGATGGGCCGCGGGGCCAGCAACAAAGCTATTAGAAGCAGTGGGGCCCCCTGCGCCTGGGCAAGCCTTTTTTTGTTTTTGCAAACCTGCAGCAAAAGCCACCACAGGGCAGGACAGAGAGTCTAGAGCAGCGAAGCCGACGTCAGCAATGCTACAGTAATGGATGCGTGCAGAGCTGTCACTGCACATAAGGCACCAAGCACAGCCGCTGGCAGCTCAATGCATGGACCTACTTTCTCCTGGACCAGCTGGGCGACTACAACCCCACCCAGAATGGCAAAGCAGGAGCTCCCGAGAGGAGCACCCGCACAGGGGTGGCACAAGGGACTCGATCTGATGTTCCAGAAAGTAGGAGGGTGCCAGACAACCACCTATAAGTTACTTGGCTGGACTATTATTTCAAAGGCTAAAAAAATACTGTATCCGGGGCTTCCACCGGGTCTTGTGCCCATGGGCCTCCACCACATCTAATCTGGCGCAGGCCCTCTGCCTTCTCATAAGAACCCCCCCCCCCCCCACAGACAAAACCCTTATGTTTACCCCATGGATACCTCCTGCCTTCTCATATGATACCCCCCCTCCACAGGCAAAACCCATATGTTTACCCCATGGATACCTCCTGCCTTCTCATATGATACCCCCCCTCCACAGGCAAAACCCTTATGTTTACTTCATTAATACCCTCTGCCTTCTCATAAGATACCCCCACAGGCAAAACCATTATGTTTACCTCATGAATACCCCATTCCTTTTAATGAGATACCACTTCACAGGCAAAACCATTATGTTTACCTCATGGATACCCTCCCCCCATTCCTTCTAATGAGATACCACTACAAAGGCAAAACCATTATGTTTACCTCATGGATACCCTATTCCTTCTAATGAGATACCCCTTCACAGGCAAATCCCTTATGTTTACCTCATGGATACCCCATTCCTTCTAATGAGATACCACTTCAAAGGCAAATCCCTTATGTTTACCTCATGGATACCCCTCCATTCCTTCTGAGATACCATGGTCAAAGGCAAATCCCTTATGTTTACCTCATGGATACCCCTCCATTCCTTCTGAGATACCACGTCAAAGGCAAATCCCTTATGTTTACCTCATGGATATCCCATTCCTTCTAATGAGATACCCCTTCACAGGCAAATCCCTTATGTTTACCTCATTTATACCCCATTCCTTCTAATGAGATACCCCTTCACATGCAAATCCCTTATGTTTACCTCATGGATACCCCATTCCTTCTAATGAGATACCCCTTCACAGGCAAATCCCTTATGATTACCTCATGGATACCCCCCCCCCCCCATTCCTTCTGAGATACCACGTCAAAGGCAAATCCCTTATGTTTACCTCCTGGATACCCCATTCCTTCTTATGAGATACCCCTTCACATGCAAATCCCTTATATTTTCACAATTGGAGACAACCTTATGCTCGAATCATTTATGTACCTTTATTTCTCACTGCCCTGGAGGAATCAAGTGTAGAAAGTGAGTTTGAGCGGCAATACGGATGCAGAGGGGCGCCGGAAAGGGTTAATGAGCGCCGGCCAGAGAATGGAGTGAAAGTGTCAGCGAGAGGCGGCAGTAGCCGGAGCGATGTGTGAGGGGTGAGCAGAGACACTGGGAGGCAGTGGCAGCAGTGATGTGTGAGGGAGGGGTGTGGCGGGCTGGGGACTGGCAGTCCATTCGGGTGCTGCAGGGAGATAGAGAGATACAATATTTCACGTAACACTGGGGCTGGGAAGATGCCTCTGAACTGAAGCCGCCTTCCTCTCCTCCTCCTCCTCCTCTGTGTGTTAGAGCGCAGCGCGGCCAGCCACGAGCCACACGTGAGAGCGCGACGCTACTGCTTCTGCTGGCGCTACCGCCCAGGATCCAACCGGGAAATTCTCTAGACATGCCTTAAAAAGTGGGACTATGGCTGTGGATATTTACGTGCCGCTGCGCTAGCAGCTCGCAAACTTACCACTAGTACTTGTACAGCATGGCAGCCCGGCAGCCTCTTCTCCACAAGTGGGATTAGCAAGAGGACATGTCACCGCCACCTAAGCTCCTCCATGGGAAAGCCTCCAGCTAAGATGACTGGGCTTGGCACACACAGGGCAGTGCCCCTGCCCCTTGCCCTGCACCTCCTGGCTCTTGTCCTGCTCTGGAAAGGTCAGTGATAACCCCCTATGATGGGCTCCTCTCCTGCCAAGCTGGCAGCTGCTGCTTAGTAATGTCACATCTGATCAAGTGACACACAGGGATCCCTTCTTTCTGTTCTTTCTTTCTTCTTTCCTTTATTTTCCCTTTTTTATTTTGATCCTCCTCTTTCTCTTTCCTTCCTTCTTTCCTTCCTTTCTCCTTCCCTTCTTTGTTTCTTTCTCTTTTCTTTATATCTCCCGTTCTTCTTTTCTTTCTTTCTTTCTCTCTCTCTCTCTCTCTCTCTCTCTCTTTCTTTCTTTCTTTCTTTCTTTCTTTCTCTCTCTCTCTTTCTTTCACTTTCTAAGTGCTAGGGAGCACTGTAAACGACACCTTCCAGGCAGAATAGAGTCTGTTCTGCACCATGTGTTCCTCAGAATAAAATAGGTTAATTGGCAGCCAGAAGCCTGATAGGAAGAGGAAGCGAGCAGACATGTCTTCATTTGTGCAGAATAATTTCTATAATCAGGCAGAACATGATATGTAGCCTTTACACCGGGTCTCTGTGCGACTCTCATACTCATCCAGGGTGACCCAAGTTTCTCTTTTACTTCTCAAAGCTGGAAATTCTGCTTGTTCCATTGGGTTTAACTGTACATAAATCTGTCCATATGGGGAATCACTATACATTACATCAGCGTAGATTGGATTAAGTAGCACCGGAGCTAAATAACTGCCATGGGAGAGTCTGATTTAATATGAGACGAGCAGTGAAATCAATCCATGGCTGTCAGATTAGTGAAGTACTCTATTGTATCCGTTTGTGCTGCTGCCATTTCCTAATACCACCGATAGTTTGAACCCTATTTTTGTCTGGTTTATTAGACATGACTATGGGAACACTGTAGCTAAGGGTATATACCCTAAATATGTATGTGTTTAGAGTTTTTATTCTGCTTAATGGGTCATGTAGTAGATTTTTAGTGAAGAATCTTTTAAACATTGGGCATGGTTGGGAATTTGGTACAGCCATCCTGGCTGCTGTGGCTGTAGGTCATATCAACCTGTATTTATTGATTCTACACCATGTACAGTGAATATTCACTCAGACTTGTTGGTTATCTGCTGCTAAAAGTTAGACACAGTTGGTCGTAACCATCTTGGTAGCTTTGAATGCCAAATCAGCTTGTGTGTAAGGGTCTTACAGCATGGTAAGGGGTCTGAAGGGTTTCCAGCGAATGTTCAGTTAGATGTTAGAAAACATGTTGGTTATCTGCTGTCAAAACTCAGGCACAGTCTGGCACAGCCATCCTGGCAGCTATGGCTTTATGCTGAATCAGTTTGATATGTTAGATGACATCTTAGTGATTGCCTCTTAAAGCCATACACAATCTGGTATACTATGGCTTTATGTTGAATTAGCTTGTGTGTAGGCTTTTTGAAGTCATATGGGTCACTCAGCAAAAGGACCAGTGAACGATCGCTTACATATGGTGTATGTTAGGTGACATCTTAGTTATCTGCCTTCAAAAGCTGCACTGTATGTGAAATCAGCTTGTGTGTTGGGGTGAGTTTGACAGTAAGGGACAGAGTGGTCTTCTGTAAATTGTCACTCAGATATGTTAGATGACATCTTAGTGTATGGCCATTCAAATCCAGGCACAATTTGGTATTGCAGTTTTAGTAATATAGCTGTTTTCTGAATCAGTTTGTATGTAGGTTTTTTAGTCTTACAGTATGGACCACCTACAGATACAGTATGTTAGGTGACATCCTTGTATATCTGTAGGAATAAATCGAGGCAACCAGACCTGCTGTTTTATTTTCTTTCAAAAAGTCCAGTTGCCTTAATATTTCTACAGCTATAACATTACCTGGATGAATAAGAACCTTTACATATATGACATCTTAGTAATCTGCAATCAAAAGCCAGGCACCATTTGGGAAAGATATCACAGCAGCTATGCGATGTGCTGAATCAGCTTGTATGAAGGGCTCACGCCGGATGGACTCACTAGATATGGAGGGGAAAATTCACTCAGATATGTGGGTCAGTTTGGTATGACCATCGTGGCAGCTATAGTTAGACATTGAATCAACCTTTGTGTAGGATTCGGAGTCTTAGACAAGATTTGGCAAAAGCACCACATGGGCTTTGCTGTGCCTCGTGGACAATGGAAGTTCTTTTAGGAGTAAAAAAGAAATATTAAGTGAGCTTTTGGCTCCCTCCTGTGTACAGTGACTTATACAGATCTGCAAGTGAAACACTTCATTCAGGGATTAAAATCCAGCATGGCATTAATAAAGCAATACTAATTACCTTTACATAAACAAGTGACAGGCAGTTAACCAGTAATAACATTCTACTTATTACCTATTATCTCCTTTTAGGGTCACTGGGAATAGCTAATAGCTACCCCCCCTGCCATACAAATCAGCACCTCAAACATCTCTTAAGTGTTTGTTTGCTGTGTAAACCAACAGGGCCTGTAGAATTGCCATTTTCATTGGCCTGCTATAGAGGAAGAATTGCGTTTTGAAGGGGCAGGGGGGATATTCATAACCACAATCATCCAATTATTCTGTTCCGCTGTCTTTTGGGCTGTGATAACTGCATAATGTACCAGTCAGAGCGGTTATTCTGAGTGCTGCTGTTGTCTATAAAGCATCTGTAGTATTTATGAGATTCACATTCACAAATCTAAGCGTTTGAAGGTCACATCTGTGTTTGTTTTGAAATTTTGAATCTTGATTTTTTTTATCGTTGTAGCCGTCTACTAAACTGCAGACAGAATTAAGGAGGAGAAATAACACCATGATTACATAGTCTGGCAAAGTCTGCTTAAAAAAACTCAGTAAGCATAAGCTAAGCCTATGTGAGATGAGGGAGTAAAAGTTGGCAGTTTGCATACCGGTTCACATGTTTACAACAATAAAAATATTGAAATAATAATTAAGGAATATATATATATATATATATATATATATATATATATATTCTAATTATTGATGTACAGGCAGGTGTACCTTTTTCACCAGATTCGATTCAATTTTGCCAAGGTGGGTAAAAAGCAGGGGGGGGGGTGTTGGGATTAGTTAGAATCACTACCCTTGATTATCTAACATCTCTTGACTTGTACATCTTGCTTATGTGCTGGCAAAAATCCAAAGCCAGACCGACTTAATCACTGTTAACCATTCTCCACTTGAAACAATTAGGTATTTATACAATGAATATTCTTAAATGAATTCAGATAATTATGGTTAATTGAAAGGAGATAGTTCTTCCATTGGTGTGTGGATGATCTGGGGATAAACAAATCAGTTATTTGATATGCTCTATGATGCTCAGGATTACTTGCTAGTGCTAGGAGAAGGCTAGGGGAAGAGTGGAAGATTTATCAAGAATAGTGCAGGAAAAAGTCACAATGAGGCAGGTTTGAAGTGTCTGAAAAGAAGAAAAAATCTAAAAAAAGAAACTATAGCAACTTCCCCAATCAATTAATCAATCAATCAATCAATCAATACTATTTTTGGCAATGTTTATTAAGTAAAACCTGATGGGTTGGACCAGCTGATCCATTTGACATGTTCTATGATGCTCAGGATTACTTGCTAGTGCTAGGAGGAGGCTACGGGAAGATTTATCAAGAATAGTGCAGGAAAAAGTCACAATGAGGCAGGTTTGAAGTGTCTGAAAAGAAGAAAAAATCTAAAAAAAGAAACAATAGCAACTTCCCCAATCAATCAATCAATCAATAATATTTTTGGCTTTGTTTATTAAATAAAACCTGATGGGTTGGACCAGCTGATCCAAATTCTAATAATATTCAAAGGGGATGCTCATTACAAGTTCCCTTCCGAAACTTGAAGGGCATTGTCATGCAATCATGCCAATCCTATTTAGAAGCTTGAAAAGGATTACTCTGATTCAGAATTAGCTTTATTTCCCCAGATACATTGCATATGTACTAGGAACTGTATGTGGCATGGAGGCTACAGAGGGTTTGTGACTAAACCTTTAACAATGTCATGCCAATATAAGAAGATACAATAAGAACGGAGGTGCACTAAAACAAGTCCCAAAGTCCCAGGAACCACTACCCAGGCACTCAATTCAGAGGCACCACATGGTTTAGAGCCGAGAGAGAGAAGATAATTCAAGGGTATTGTAAATCAGAAATAATCTCTATTGGTAATGTGAAATGCAGAAACAACCTTTCATGGAAATTGGAAAGTGGTCATGACTCAAAAATCATCCCCATTGAAATGTTGACTGTTCTAGTCAATGACATATTATTTCTCCATAAGAGATTGCAGGGTTGACGTACGCATAAATATACAGAAATAAGTGGAATCATTTTTTCTTAAATCACTTTGGGCACTCTTTTATTCTGATGTCACAGACATAACATGGGGTACTGGGATGGAGAAGAAGTGATACCCAAAATTTGAATGAATACACACAGGGAGCGCTTGGGACAAAAAGATTTCTGCACTTCACCTGTAGAACCCATCCTCAGTCAGATACAGGAAATATAAAAAACATTATGTATCACTCTTTAAAAATGTGTAGAGCATTTCCAAATCTTAATGAATTACCCCCAATTTGTCAAAGGATACCAACTGACAAATAAGGCCCGCTATACATTTTCAGTGCAGGCAGAGCCCCATCATAAATATCTCAGTTGCAATGATGAGAGATACTTTTCTCTTTGTCTCCAAGTTTGCTATGCTTTGTCTCCTTTGATGTGTATCCAAGCTCTGTCAGTTCTGTAAAAGCCACGGGCACGCTGCTAAGCATATGAAAATAAATACACATCCATTTACTCATGGTCACTTTGAAGTTCCTTTATTGACAGTGGACTTATTCAATAATGCGCAAAGAATCCTGGCTGCCTAAATGCCCTAATTACTCTGCCTGGCACATAGAGAAACAGATTCACATGTGCCACAAACAATCCTTAAAAACATAACTCAGTGGCGTGTATGTAATTTGTACGTGTTCTGCCCTTCTGCATGCCTGGCAGCTGGGCACAGTTGGTAACAGTTACTGTTGTGCAGTGAATGGGCCCTTACTGCTCTGCCAGCAGATTCACCATCTTGAGGCTACATTATGACAGCACAATACAGGCTTTTGGCTTTGGAAATGACAAGCTCAATACAAACATGCTGTGATTCATTAGTTTGTTTCAGACTGTGATACGCAGGCGAAGAAACAGATTGATAGAATTTTATTTCTCCTTGTTAATGCCTTCCTAGATCTACATCACCTTCCAGCACTGAAACTGTACTAAAACGCCATCCCACACTTCTTGAATGTCAGGGAGAAACACTTTTTAAGCATTTAAAGCGGCAGTCCTTTAGTACTGAAGACATCCTAATGTTTCTGTATGCATCCTGGCTGGTCCACAAATCAGCAGTTTTAATCATAAAAAATGTAAATAACATTATTTGGTTTGGTTAGAGTTACTCTGCTTTTTATATTTAGTTGCATTTCACTGTCTCTATATAATGTACACATATATAACTGTATATATAGTGTATTATTAATACAGCATGCAGGAAACTTGGCAGCCTATCGTCCATTAGCATATGAAAGATTATTAATAAAAGGTTGATTTATTTTGAACATCTTTGTTTTCACTTCTGCAGATACACACATTTACTGAATACATTTAACTGAGCTCTTTGAGTCGGTAGAAACTAACAATATCTCTAGAACACGCACACACAGACACACACAGACACGCGCATTGGTTTAGCCGAATGACTCTTATTCTACGTGCTTTGAAAGGTAACTTACACAAGCATGAAGAAAATAAGCAAGCTCCATAATAGGATGGTGTCTAAGGCAGGCTCGAAACCCAATGATACTCATTCCTTCTTATAGCCTTAATATATATTTTATGACTTACTAGACAACATGTTGACCATCAATTGCCAATTATATGATTTTATATGGGACAAACTGATTGGAACTGATTTCTGATCCAGAGGATCATGTGCATGTATAAGATACATTTAGGCCCTTATTTATGAAGGAATAGCGACAGGTAGCGACTGGTGAGCGGCCGGTAATGACGGACCCCACCACGAGAACGCCGGCTCCCCACCACAATCACACATTGATCAAGCCGATCCTGCTTAGCGACTGAGATAGCGCCATATAGCGACTCATTCATCATTATTCCAGCCTCAGCCCACAGCGTCAGCGTCCGACCTTGAACAGCGACAGGTATGACCTCTCGCTACCTGGCGCGCTCCAATGCATTTCAGTGGAACAATCTTTAAATATTCATAATTAATTGTTATTATTTTTTTTTTTTTTTTTAATGTAAAATTCTATGACCACTTCTGCCATTTTAGATAATTTTTTTAAGGGAAAAAAAAAATTGTACAGAATTGATATTACAGGTCTGATATTAATGTATTCATATTACTAAATTCTTTTTTTGGTTTCAAAAAATATGGTGGTTTGGGGGTTAAAAAACTACTTTTAACTCATCGCTTCCAGCGCTCTGGGGTTTAAACAAGCATTTTACAGTGCGAGAATTTTTTGAGCGTGATTTTTTAATGAATATGGTGGGAGCCGGTCGCTAGGGCCAGTCGCTATCATGCGCTCCCATACAGAGCGGAACCTGTCAAATAGTGACTCCTCACCCAATATTCAACATTACGGCAAACCGACTGAGTCGCTATCAACTACCGAACAACGGCCAAGCACAGCGACTACTAGCGGGCGCTCTGAAAATGCCGCTACAGTCGCTCAACCTGCCGCTATTAATGAATCGGCCTCTTAGATTCTGATGTGCAGGTCTCGAGCGGCGGCGGCTCGCGTATGCGCCGCTGGATCGAGGAGCAGGTAGGGATTTTGGGGCTTTCTAGGGGGTTTCACACAGCGGGGCAGCCCCAATCTTGAAGATTCCCGGGCCGATCAGCATCGGGTGTTGGTCCACTTTAAACCAGATGATCTGCTTGTCTGAAGAGGTGACTGTAGTGTTGGCAAATATTACAGAGACCCCCATTAAACCATTTACGTTTTACATTTGTATTTTTAAATGGATTTCCTGACCCTTTTCATAGCAAGACTCACAGACAGTAGGCGATGGAATTTACAGTAGGTGGCCGTCCACTATGAATCTGAACCCACAATTCCATCAAAACTGCTCTTTTATAAAAAGTACAGTATACAAGTTATAAAGCAGGAGCTGCAAGCTACTGTCATATATATATATATATATATATATATATATATATATATCCATATCCATATATCCATTTATATATGGAATTAATTAGGATAGAATGTTCATTACATGTAGCTGAAACAAACCTGAAACTTTAGGGATCCAATTTAGGACAAATCTGATTTAGTTTTGAACAGTTCTATGAACACATTTCAAAGATTCAGCCAAATCTCACAGATTGCATGGTCAGATTCTGAAAAGTCACATTTTTAATTTTTTTTCTCTAATAAGTGCCCCTAGACAGTTGGGCTTTTATCGATTCCTTAAAGGTCACATTTGGTTCTTCATACCATATGCGGTCACTGGAAAGCATGCTATTGAAGGAATAAAACATGCAACTATGTGATCTGCTATTTGAACCAAAACTGCAACATTTAATAATGTGATCTGATGATCCCAAATACTATACCATAAGGAACCTTCTTTCGTCAATCATATATTTCTATGGTCATACACAGTCTACTGGTACATTTAGAGCAATTGATTTGTATAGTAGCAAGTTTCAGACTCAGTTCTCACCTTGACTTGCTAAGAAATCATATCTGCGAGCGCTAAGAGTGACATCTGTACGCACCTAACACTTTCAGTCTCTCCCTTAGCTCTCCCCCATCACATCTAGGATTTCTAATATTTTGCCACATTTCTCCCTTTCTTCCTTGTGTGTTTCTCGCCTCCTCTTCTTTCATTCCTCTGGTCCTCCTTTCACCTTCATTTGTTTCCAGCTTTCTTATTTGCTTTAACTAACACATATGAGAGGAGACATTGCACTGCTGACTTTTATTGAGGTGTCTATTTATAGGTAATGGCAGTTATAACTCTCAGGGGAGCCAACGGGAAGCTTTATTTCCTCTTATATTTCTATTGTAGCAATGAGCCCAGTTATCAGACAGGTCTATTGTTATAAGTCTATAAAGAGCCTGCTATATCTGGATTTGCAGAGAAAGTGTCTTCAGTGTTTTCTATAAACCTCTGCCCCAGCGAGCTGAAATCAATTGTTATGTTTTATTGGGGACCTCACTGCTGCTTGTGTTATGGAAAATCGAACTTTTTTTTAATTGTATAGATTTGATACTTTAACCAATTAAAGTACCTCACATAGCATTCCCTGCTATAGCTTTTTCTTCAGACACTAATGCAATACTGGTGCTCCTTTTCAGTTTAAAAAGTATGTTATATATTGTGTTAAACATGTACTAATTATGATATGATAATCACACTTACTGCAAGACATGTATGTATAAAAGCAATTAACTATACACCTGTATGTCTGTAAATATACAATCATTTTCTCATATATTTTATTTAAACATGCCATCAGACTAATTCATTTGTTAACATATTCATGATGTTCATTTCAAGAGCTTTCCAATGGGATATCTTGCATCCTGCATAACCAGCTGCATAACCTGCATAACCAACACAGAGGGCCTTTCTCTGTATCAAAATGATCAGTTCTTTAAGCATACCCCCACTTTGTAGTGGTCTAGGGTAAAACAATTAAAACTAAAATGCGGTCAAAATACTTGCCAGTGTGAGGTTTTATTGATGCTGGTATATGCTCTTGCATCCCACATGAGCATGCCCACCCTGTTGGATGCCGTTGGTTGCATAGGGTGTGAGATCTGCATGGGAACACATACTCAGTCAGTAGATCTAGCGGATTTTAGTCTTTGTTTCACCATTATCCCAGCGTGGGGGGGGGGGGGGGGCATTGGGTTGAGTAGTCCTTAAATAATTTTCTAGTGGAGGCTAACATGTGTCATGGGGGAAACACTCAGGATGGGTATAATACTGTATGTTCTGATAGTCATAGGTTTACTCCAAGTAGCTGCATTGGCTGCTTATTTTACTGTATAACCTTTGGAAAATTTGATACAGGCACAACCGCCTGTATCAGTTAATAAGCGAAGTCATTCTAAAGATAATGATTAATTATGATTAATTTAAGGTATTAACTGTCATACTAACTAGTACACTTTAATTATGTGATGGGCTTTATCACAAATATTTGTGGTTAGTTATGGCTGTTGGTATCTAGCTACATGAGATGCCATTACAACAACTGCGAGAGTAAGAAGAAAATCAGGATCAAGGTCTACTTTAAACCTAAAAAGGGAAATGTTTTATCTACCACATGTAAATATGAGATGGCAAAAGCCAGATTGGCTGCTCTAATGGAACTACCTCTAATTGTTGCAATAGGGCCCTAACTGGTAGATATATTTTAGTTTTGTTGAGATGTCATTTGCAAAAACCTTACAGTGGACTTCCAGGCTAAACTACTCCTGCAGCTCCTTTGGGGTTCATTGTTTAGGGGATAATTACATTCTGCCCCTCTATCCTAGCCTTAATATTCTAAGTGCAAATTGCAATCTGGCCACTGGGTGTTGCTCTTTGCCCAGGTGTAAATGGATCATGAGGGGTATTAGTGTGTTCAAGAACAGTGGTACTTAGCAACTTGTAAAGGTCAATTTACAGACATCCGGTGAGAGGTGAAGGTCCAGACGAAGGGCTGTCATGGGGGGTGGATAGTTAGAAATCAGTGCACTGGGGGGTATAGATTCCACAGGCTACCCCACACTCACCCCAAGAATCCTATTGGATACTGGGAAAAAAAACCCACAGAACTTACAGCTCTGGCCTGCAGCACATTTCTTTTAACCCCCCGTGCATTCTGTGCAGGCCGTGTACAGGGGTGGACTAGGGACTAAAATGTTACTGGCAATAAGGTCTGGTAACATAGATGGATAGATAGAGCTTGCGGGAGAGGGGTGCATTGGAGAGGAGCTGTAAGGAAGAGGGGTGGATAGACAGAACAGGAATGGCAGGGAGGGATGGAGAGAGAGCTGGAAGAAGGGATGGATGGGCAGAACTTGAAGGACAGAAATGGATGGGCAGAGATGGGGGGTGGGGTAGATGCCAGAGCTGGAAAAAAGATGAATGGATTAGCAAAGCTGGGAGGCCAGGAATGAATGGGGCAGAGAGAAAGGGATTGGATTGGCAAAGCTGGGATGACAGGGATGAATGGGGCAGAGCTTGGAGGACAGGAATGGATGCACCAGAGCTGAGGGGACAGGGATGGATGGGGCAGAGCTGAGAGGACAGGGATGGATGGAGCAGAGCTGAGGGGACAGGGATAGATGGGGCAGAGCTGAGGTGACAGGGATGGATGGGGCAGAGCTGAGAGGACAGGGATGGATGGGGCAGAGCTGAGAGGACAGGGATGGATGAGGCAGAGCTGAGGGGGCAGGGATGGATGGGGCAGAGCTGAGGGGACAGGGATGGATGGGGCAGAGCTGAGGGGGCAGGGATGGATGGGGCAGAGCTGAGGGGACAGGGATGGATGGGGCAGAGCTGAGGGGACAGGGATGGATGGGGCAGAGCTGAGGGGACAGGGATGGATGGGGCAGAGCTGAGGGGACAGGGATGGATGGGGCAGAGCTGAGAGGACAGGGATGGATGGGGCAGAGCTGGGGGGACAGGGATAGATGGGGCAGAGCTGAGGGGACAGGGATGGATGGGGCAGAGCTGAGGGGACAGGGATAGATGGGGCAGAGCTGAGAGGACAGGGATGGATGGGGCAGAGCTGAGAGGACAGGGATGGATGGGGCAGAGCTGAGAGGACAGGGATGGATGGGGCAGAGCTGAGGGGACAGGGATGGATGGGGCAGAGCTGGGGGGACAGGGATGGATGGGGCAGAGCTGAGAGGACAGGGATGAATGGGGCAGAGCTGAGAGGACAGGGATGGATGGGGCAGAGCTGAGAGGACAGGGATGGATGGGGCAGAGCTGGGGGGACAGGGATAGATGGGGCAGAGCTGAGGGGACAGGGATGGATGGGGCAGAGCTGAGGGGACAGGGATGGATGGGGCAGAGCTGAGGGGACAGGGATGGATGGGGCAGAGCTGAGGGGACAGGGATGGATGGGGCAGAGCTGAGAGGACAGGGATGGATGGGGCAGAGCTGGGGGGACAGGGATAGATGGGGCAGAGCTGAGGGGACAGGGATGGATGGGGCAGAGCTGAGGGGACAGGGATAGATGGGGCAGAGCTGAGAGGACAGGGATGGATGGGGCAGAGCTGAGAGGACAGGGATGGATGGGGCAGAGCTGAGAGGACAGGGATGGATGGGGCAGAGCTGAGGGGACAGGGATGGATGGGGCAGAGCTGGGGGGACAGGGATGGATGGGGCAGAGCTGAGAGGACAGGGATGAATGGGGCAGAGCTGAGAGGACAGGGATGGATGGGGCAGAGCTGAGAGGACAGGGATGGATGGGGCAGAGCTGGGGGGACAGGGATAGATGGGGCAGAGCTGAGAGGACAGGGATGGATGGGGCAGAGCTGAGAGGACAGGGATGGATGGGGCAGAGCTGAGAGGACAGGGATGAATGGGGCAGAGCTGAGGGGACAGGGATGGATGGGGCAGAGCTGAGGGGACAGGGATGGATGGGGCAGAGCTGAGAGGACAGGGATGGATGGGGCAGAGCTGGGGGGACAGGGATAGATGGGGCAGAGATGAGGGGAGAGGGATGGATGGGGCAGAGCTGGGGGGACAGGGATAGATGGGGCAGAGCTGAGGGGACAGGAGGGATGGATGAGGCAGAGCTGAGGGGACAGGGATGGATGGGGCAGAGCTGAGGGGACAGGGATGGATGGGGCAGAGCTGAGGGGACAGGGATGGATGGGGCAGAGCTGGGAGGACAGGGATGGATGGGTCAGAGCTGAGAGGACAGGGATGGATGAGGCAGAGCTGAGAGGACAGGGATGGATGGGGCAGAGCTGAGGGGACAGGGATGGATGGGGCAGAGCTGAGAGGACAGGGATGAATGGGGCAGAGCTGAGAGGACAGGGATGGATGAGGCAGAGCTGAGAGGACAGGGATGGATGGGGCAGAGCTGAGGGGACAGGGATGGATGGGGCAGAGCTGAGGGGACAGGGATGGATGGGGCAGAGCTGAGAGGACAGGGATGGATGGGGCAGAGCTGAGAGGACAGGGATGGATGGGGCAGAGCTGAGGGGACAGGAGGGATGGATGAGGCAGAGCTGAGGGGACAGGGATGGATGAGGCAGAGCTGGGATGACAGGGATGGATGGGGCAGAGCTGAGGGGACAGGGATGGATGGGGCAGAGCTGAGAGGACAGGGATGGATGGGGCAGAGCTGAGAGGACAGGGATGGATGGGGCAGAGCTGAGAGGACAGGGATGGATGAGGCAGAGCTGAGGGGACAGGGATGGATGGGGCAGAGCTGAGAGGACAGGGATGGATGGGGCAGAGCTGAGGGGACAGGAGGGATGGATGAGGCAGAGCTGAGGGGACAGGGATGGATGAGGCAGAGCTGGGATGACAGGGATGGATGGGGCAGAGCTGAGGGGACAGGGATGGATGGGGCAGAGCTGAGAGGACAGGGATGGATGGGGCAGAGCTGAGAGGACAGAGATGGATGGGGCAGAGCTGAGAGGACAGGGATAGATGGGGCAGAGCTGGGAGGACAGGAATGGTTGGGGCAGAGCTGAGAGGACAGGGATGGATGGGGCAGAGCTGAGGGGACAGGGATGGATGAGGCAGAGCTGAGGGGACAGGGATGGATGGGGCAGAGCTGAGAGGACAGGGATGGATGGGGCAGAGCTGAGGGGACAGGAGGGATGGATGAGGCAGAGCTGAGGGGACAGGGATGGATGAGGCAGAGCTGAGAGGACAGGGATGGATGGGGCAGAGCTGAGAGGACAGGGATGGATAAGGCAGAGCTGAGAGGACAGGGATGGATGGGGCAGAGCTGAGGGGACAGGGATGGATGGGGCAGAGCTGAGAGGACAGGGATGGATGGGGCAGAGCTGAGGGGACAGGGATGGATAAGGCAGAGCTGAGAGGACAGGGATGGATGGGGCAGAGCTGAGAGGACAGGGATGGATGGGGCAGAGCTGAGAGGACAGGGATGGATGGGGCAGAGCTGAGGGGACAGGGATGGATAAGGCAGAGCTGAGAGGACAGGGATGGTTGGGGCAGAGCTGCGGGGACAGGGATGGATGGGGCAGAGCTGGGAGGACAGGGATGGATGGGGCAGAGCTGAGGTGACAGGGATGGATGGGGCAGAGCTGAGGGGACAGGGATGGATGAGGCAGAGCTGAGAGGACAGGGATGGATGGGGCAGAGCTGAGGGGACAGGACTGTACCATCAACCTTTTCTATTCAAAGCAAACCTTGAACTCGAAAGTTGAAAGAGTCCATATACTGTGTTCCGAGATTTACGATTACCATGTACTTCACGCCCCTAGAAATCCTGAATATTGAGGAATGTACTTAGCTGTTGACATTTCCACGGTTGTGGCAGCCAAATCACTGTCCCAGCGACCAGAAGAGTCCCTATTAGCCAAACACAGAAGTGCTGAAACAAGGACCCAGTGGAATTTTTGCCCAATTCTTCTGCCTTTCTACTATACTGCCAGCCAATGGGCATCCCAATCAAAGTTTCTGAGGGGTGTGGATGGGGCTACTGCAGCCAGAGGCCCGCTTTAATAACAGTTTTTTCAGCAGACACCCAATATTGTGTGCTTCTTTCTGAAAAGAGATTAAGCAACAAATCCCATCCCATCCATCACTCTCAGTGATTTGATTAGGGGCCCGTGTCTGATATTAGACAGATGATGCACGGCTTTGTGGTGGTGACTTGGCATTGGTTGCTCAGGGATTTTCTAATAAAATTAGAGCAGACCTCATTTAAATCCTAGAGAGTATTGTCTTAGCATTATTCTTCCTGGTTTCTGGAAAAAAAAAAAGCTGCTCGGGCTTACACTTGTGACAAGCAGGTAATGATAAAAGTGCTTCTGTCTGTAACATGACATTGGTTAGGATTACAGGGATGAAGCATGAAGCAAGGAACCTTACTGAATAATGCTGGATAGTAAATACACTACTATGGCCCTTATTTATCAAGGGCTAGCGCCAGGTAGTGTCTGACGAGCGCCAGGTACCGACAGCTAACGGCGGCTACCGAATCAAGTACGCCCGGCGGCGGTCACAATGACGCATTTATCACGCTAAATGAGGCTAGCGCCGGCGAGAGCGTCAGCTAGCGCGGGATTCATCATGTAGCCGACTGCAACGAACAGCGCCGCTGCTAATCCCATCACAGCGACAGGTATGACCTGGCGCTCCCTGGCGTGGTCCAATGCATTTCAATGGAGCAATCTTTAAATAATCATAATTCATTGCTATTAATGTTTTTTTTTTTTTTTAATGTCAAAAATTCTGTGACCACTTCTGCAATGTTAGGATTTTTTTTTAAAGTAAAAAAAAAAAAAAAAATGTGCAGAATTGATATCACAGGTCTGATATTCATATTACAAAATGTTTAGAAAAACTTGTATAATTTTTACATATAAAAAAAAAGGTTGTTTGGGGGTTAAAAACTATTTTACACACATCGCCGCCAGCGCTCTGGGGTTTAAACAAGGAATTCACAGCGCGAGAAATTTTTGAGCGTGATTTGTTAATGAATCTGCAGCAAGCCGTTCGCTCTGGCCATTCGCTGTCAGGCGCACCCATACAACGCGGAACCTGTGAAACAGCGACCCCTAACCCCGTATTCAACATTACCGCACACCGACTGAGTCGCTGTCAACAAGCAAACCCCGGCCAAGCACAGCGAATACTAGCTGGCGCTGTGAAAATCACGCTACTGGCGCTCATCTGTCGCTACCTGGCGCTATTAATGAATCGGCCTCCCCGTCTTGCAAAAGCAACCAGACAAATGTGAGTAATATTTTCTTGATTTTTATGTTTTTTTGTTAAACCTTTTATTGAAAGAAAATGATCCAATAGTTACGGACAGATACCGATGAATAGAGATAAATAAAAGGGAGGACACAGCCTCCGTCTCTTTGAACACATGTCACAATGAAAGCTGCCACATTAATCAGTCCAATCTAAAATAGCATCAGTCTTCCCTATTTCACAAATACACACTGCTAGGTAACCATTGAGGTAGAGCCAGAACAGATAGCGCAACCAAATCAACTTTAGTAATGAAAAAGGGGAGGGAATGTAAGAGAACATTGGGGAGAAGAAGGAAAAAGGGAGAAAAATAATGAGAGAGAAGAAAATGGAAGAAGGGGGGTGGGAGTTATAATATTTTGGAGTTGCCTCCGGGAGGGCTGTGACAATTAAATGCTAGGGTGTTTGCTTACTCAGTTGATTTTTTTCTTTTCGATTTTGGAAGCCTCAGTAGGCCAGCCAACCACTTGTATAACGGTTCTGTCTCACTGAAGCAGCTGCTAATTAATCTTCTATTCTCTGGATGCTTTCTACCCCCTGGGCCCACTCCCTAATGTCTGGGCCAGCACTTGGGAGTTCCAATTGTCTGGGTATATCAGCACTTGCTGTCTAAGGATACCATAGAAAACTTAAAGTGGACCTTCACCCTGAATAATAGCATATCTTATATGTTTCCCATAACCTGTACATACAGATCTACCTACTTGCATCTACTGCATATTATGAGCCTTTAAACATTCAAGATGGCAGCTAATGGAGCATCAGGCAGCCCGCAAACAGGAAGTGTCTTCTGACTGTGTCGCTCTGCATTCTGGGATTGCTGACCTTTCCCTGCCCCAGCTCTGTTCTGTCTGTGCAAAGCACAGCTATAACCCTGCCCCCTGTACTTTATCCCGCTCTCCTCTCCTCAGTATGTGTGATGCTTAGAGTCAAGATGGCGGCCCCTGTGCTGAATCGCCCCCAAGGTAGACAATGAAAGTTAATGGAACTTTTTACTGCCCAAAAAATAGTGTATTTTTTCTCATGGCTCTCACTCATTTGTTTTAACTCCAAAGTGTCCTTTTTATACCATGATGTTGAATTACATTTTGGTTAGATGAGCCTTGGAAAGGGATATGTCCTCTTCCCACTCTATTTTCAAGTTCTTTTTAAGCACTGACAAGATCTATCCACGCAGCTATATCTGTAGCTCCTAAGTTATTTTTTTCTATAAACCATAAATACAGAGGTCGGGGGCTAAGTGTTCATGGATATGTTAACCCTAAAGTGCATACGTACTAAATTGCTTTCATCTAAAGTACGTATTACACCCAGAGGCATTTTTCTATTCACAGCGGACACTAATATTTTTTTTATCTGCTTGCTCTGCTCTATTTAATCCTTTTGCTGCCAGAAGTGACAAGAGTATATTCAATCGTATCATTAACACTCTCAAGCTAAAAGATGTCATGAAAACATGACACTTTGTCGCAGGAAGGAAGAACAGACAGGGATTTCAAATGCTTCAGTGCATCTGGTAGCCATTATGCTAATCCTAAATGGAGCTTGGACATAGCTAGGTTTAATGTGCTGGATTTGCAGTGGAGGTTGTGGAAAGAAGACTTCCTTCTCGCGAGACAGCTTTTTCACTCTAAGCTTAGATGAAGTGACCTTGGTTAGGTTGTTAAGATAAAGGTTGTGCACCCTCTGTGGCACTATGGTTGCTAGCTCTGGTGTGCGTATGAGTTTGGCAGTGACATCAGACTGTTGTGTCGTTGGCGTCTTTGCTTGTTCCTTGGCTTCCGTCCTCGCTGGCAGCTGTGTAGCTGCCTCTGTTATAGGAAGGCACGTTAGGGTCAATGCGCTCCTGTCCCAGATGAGCTGTTTTTTGTCCTCCTGGTATTTTCTTTTTATTGCTTGGAGGGATGGATTTTGGGTAGTATATAATCTTTTACATAGGTCTAGGTTTTACATGTTTTACTGGGGCTTTGATGATATTTTATCCCCAGACTGTACAAGTGGCACATTTTGATCAATAAATAGATGCTATAGTATTTTATACAGTACAAGTACATGCCTTGAATAGCAATGGAGGCCCTGGTTGATGAGTATTATCTTGTGTTAACATTTATTTCTTTTTGGAAATCATATATTTGAGCTCATAGCCATCTAGAATCTGCTACTTAGTGCTACCCACATGATTTTTCTCTTTGCTGTTTAATGAACCTCTACACTTATTTTACAAGGCAGCATTTAGGAAATCAAGGTCAAATACAACCTGAAGATTGCGCATGGTACAGTACTTTTTGATTGCATTTTATTTTGTAAGTGCTTATCAACACAAACACAAACTGCTAACCTCTTGCATTCGGCCTCTTGTTTGTATAGTATTTATTATTTAAATAATTTCTTATTCTGTCATGATGGGAAGTGATTCCAGGGGTGGGGGGTACATAGCATAAGGGCTGTGCAGGCACATGCCCTCGGGCCCGTGGAACAAGGGGACCTGGGGCACACTGCCTCCATAATTACTACGGGTGCAGGTCAGTTGATGGGGATATGTGGTGGGGGCCATGCTATGGGGCCCCATCAGGGCTATGTATGCCCCTAAAGTGAGTCCCAATGATTCTTTGTGCCGTTTTTTTCAATCCTTTACAGACACAGCTTGTCTTTTCTAGTTCCCCAGTCAGGCCAATATCGAAGCACACTGACTTGATAACAGAGCTGTAGAATGTTGTCAGCAGCTTGCCTTTGTTAACCACCTCGGAAACTAAATTAATTCAATCTAATCTGAATCTAATCCTAATCCGATGCTGTTGGGTAGGGGGTGGCTCTGCATGCCAGCCGTGGGACAATTGGACTTCAGTGATGGACCAGTACAGTCACAATGCTACACGGGATTGGGTGAATGACCTGGCACTCAAGGTCCCAGCTTCCATAAAGACTGTTCATTCTCCAGAGGGTTGTTTGTTTATGGTATTGCCCAAATTAAACTTAGCACAGGGAGAGGGAGGGGTAGGTAAAGTGCTACAAAATGCTTTCACTTCCTCTTTAAGATGCTGAGTAATTGTGAAACCAAGGCATTTAGTGCTCTGAACTCTTCTACTCAATGTGTGTAGGTAGATGCATCTGTGGTGCTTTCCTGAAATCGATTATCATCTCTCTATCTTTCATGCATTAAAGTGGATCAATCAGTTGCTGACTAGGTGACTGGGGGGATCCTGCTTCGGGATGCCCCACAGTGTGAACCCCCTAAAGTGGCCCGCAGCTGTGCTCCTGCAGCTGTGCTTCCGCAGCTCCCTAGACCGGCCTATCTGAATTTCTGGGTGTGGAAGCATGCACACACTGCAGGGAAACCAGGGATGTGGCCACCCAACTCCCTATCCGACAGTCCCAAACAACAGCTTTATGCCATGAATTGGAAAGCACGCCATAAAGTGCTGATTGGACAAGGACAAGCACATGCCTTGGAAATGGTGATCTAGAGAGTTTCACACAATTGGGCATCCCAAATCGCGGACAAGGGGGCCATTCCCCCAGGGACAAGGACGGATCACCAGGATAGTGAAAATGTTGGTGACTGCTCCACTTTAAGAATCAGGTGGTTGGTTTGCCATGAAGATCTTGACCTTGTATTAGGCAAATGTGCCTACAGTATCTAGCTGCACATTTAAAGGCAATGTAAAAAGTAATAATAGTCCAGCCAAGTAACTGATTGGTGGTTGTCTGGAACCTGCCCACTTACTGGAGCGTCAAGATTCGAGTCCCTTGTGCCACCCTTGTGCGGGTCCATGCTGCTCGGGAACTCCTGCTTTGCCATTCTGGGCGGGGGTGTAGTCGCCCAGCTGGTCCAGCAGAAATCAGTTCCCTGCATTGAGCTGCCAGCGGCTGTGCTTGGTGGTTTATGTGCAGTGAGTGGCTGCCGCTGACTGACAGCTCTGCACCCACCCATCACTGTAGCTTTGCTGACGGCGGCTTCGCTGCTCTAGACTCTCCGTCCTGCCCTGTGGTGGCTTTGGCTGCGGGTTTGCAAAAACAAAAAAACTTGCCCAGGTGTGCCACCAATAGCTTTGTTGCTGGCCCTGCGGCCCATCAGACCAAAAACTGAAAAGCTTCCTGGACCAGACCATAACCCAAAGGTTGGTGGAGGCCCCCTTAGCAGAGCAAGTGGTGGAGGCGCCGGGGCTCGCGCCCCCTGCGCCCCCCTCATAATCCGGCCCTGCTCGTACCAGTCACAATGACTGGAGCTTGTCCAAATCCATGGACTGCAGTGGAACTGCATGCCAGTCATCTTAACACGCTGCCTCTGCATGAGGGTGGGAGCGTGCAGGGATACCAGAAACCGGTTCATGAGCCGCCCACTAAAAAGAGAAATGGTGAGTATTTATTTTTATTTTAACCTTTACAGTCCCTTTGGGGCAGAATTAAAAGCTTAGCAATGAGCTGACCCCCCCCCCCCCAAGCATTCCTGTGGCTTTCTCCAGGTCAGATGATCCCAACTTGTTCCTCATTATAATTAGCATACTGCTATTATTTAAAATAAGAATAACAACTATTTATGTTTCTTTCTTATCATGTGTGCTGGCGATTGCACCGATGCCCAGCTGTGCTGCGCGATGGTGCGCTAGCATGTGTGCGTTTATAACTACTGAATCTGTACCTTCTTTCATTTTCTTCGGAGCTGCTCATTACATTAGAGTTGTAAGGGTATGCGCATCTCTAACCCTTGTCCTCAATCGCTTATTTGGTTAAATACGCACAAAGTGTGTTTTGTGACATCACATTTGTGATTTTATTCTCTCTCTGATGTGTCAAATATGATTATATTGATGGTGTAGGCTGCCTGTAGTTAGACAGTGTGTGCCTCAAGGCTTACACACAGACTAATTCCCAAACTAAAAGATCATGATCCATTCATGTCATTCAGATCTACAGACAAATAAGGTTGCTGTAAGGATCTGGCAGCTCAAGCTTCAATGAAGACAATACCATTCAGTGCTTGTTCCGTGGAATGGCTGCCTCGGATAACCTCATGTATTTTGTTCTATTTAAACAAAACATTTATTGCTAGGGTATATTGCCCTAGTGCTGAGTATATACACATGTACATTTTAAAGAATCTGTAAGTCTATATCATGTAAGTGAATACTATGCCCTTATTCATCAAGCGATAGCGTCAGGTAGTGTCTGACGAGCGCCAGGTAGCGGCAGCTAACGGCGACTACCGACTCAAGTACGCCCGGCGGCGGTCACAATGACGCATTTATCAAGCAAAATGAGGCTAGCACCGGCGAGAGCTACGGCTAGCGCGGCATTCATCATGAAGCCGCCTGGACCGAACAGCGCCGCTGCAAATTCCCTCACAGCGCCAGGTATGAGCTGTCGCTCCCTGGCGATGTCCAATGCATTTCAATGGAGCAATCTATAATTAATCATAATTAATTGGTATTAATTTTTTTTTTTTTTTTTTAATGTCAAAAAATCGGAGACCGCTTCTGCAATGTTAGGATTTATTTTTAAGTAAAAAAAAAAATTAAAAAAAATATGTGCAGAATTGATCTAACAGGTCTGAGATTAATGTATTCATATTACAAAATGATTCTAAAAACATGTATAATGTTACATTCAAAAAATATGGTTGTTTAGGGGTTAAAAACTAGTTAATACACATCGCCGCCAGCGCACTGGGGTTTAAACAAGGAATGGACAGCGACAGCACATTCGGAGCGTGATTTGTTGATGAATATGAAGCTAGCCGTTCGCTCTGGCCATTCGTTGTCAGGCGCTCACATACAACGCTGGACCTGTGAAACAGCGACTCCCCAGCCCGTATTCAACATTACCGCACACCGACTGAGTCGCTGTCATCAAGCTAACGCCGGCCAAGCACAGCGAATACTGGCTGGCGCTGAAAAAATCACGCTACAGTCGCTCATCTGTCGCTACCTGGCGCTATTGATGAATCGGCCTCCTAGTATATACTTGCGGAACTGATGCATATGGGCTGCCTGGTTTCTGGGCTTGATGGACAGGGTTGTGCAGCAGGATTTCCTAAATCAAATGCCCTCATGCTTGAGGGGTAAGTTGGATTTTGAGACTACCTCCTCTTTAATAATTACATGTATAATGTACTTTAGTGCCACACACTTAAACCAGACCTTCAGCATCATTTAATGAAAAGCCCAAACCCTTAAAAAACTATTCGCCAGCATCTAAAATTATTATAATAATTAAATAATACTAATTATAATTATTAATTGTTTAGTCGCTTACACATTATTCTTTTCCCCGCTGGCCTTCAACTCTGTTCACGACTCCAGGAAACAGCTGCTACCATCTTGCCAGGGAAAGGACAGCAATCCCAGAATGTAGAGCGGCATAGTCAGAAGACACTTCATTTCTGCAGGCAGCCTGAGACTGCACCGGCCACCATCTTGGATGATTGTAAGCTTAGAAAGTAGGTAGGATGATTTTTAATGAGGGCATTCTAGATAGACTGTTATTCAGGTTGAAGGTCCGGTTTAAAGAGGTTTTACCCCAGCATAGTCCTGGGTGTGACTGAATGTGAAAGCCAATTAGGAAGATAGATGATGCTTTCTCTGATTCCTGCAGCACTGTGCTTTGCTGTGCATTATCCCTCCAGTAAGCCCAAGGAGCAAACAGCTCATACCACTTCTGAATTCCCTCTGCTACCAATCATGTGACCACAATCGTTCATTAAAATTGGAATTAGGAACAAGCATTCCTAGTTAGCTGCCACCAGTCATATGAACAGCAGCTGTTGAAGGAATGCAGGTTAGGCCACATCAGGCTGCCCATGTGCTGCGGGGATCAGAGAAAGTAAATACTTAATACTTAACTTCCTCTTTGATATCCTCCAAGTTGTGGACAATAACAGTAATAGAAAAATCCTGATCCGAAGACCATGAAGTCCCCTCATGGTGCATACTCAGCATCCACACAGGTGAGTTTGAGAGATGACTGACATGGGACTGACATGGGAGAGTACAGAGGGGTTCTCTTAGCGACTCACTGTTGTTGGTCAGACACCCACCTGGCGGCATTTTGCAATTAAAAGTGCAATGCATGGATCTGTCATTTTTTAGGCTTCATTTTTAATTTTTCATTCCCCAAACCCACATGTCAGCAAAAATATATTTACACAAATATACTGTTCAAGGTAACCTGTGGGAAAATCTGAACTCAAACTTCATATGGGGAGGCCGATTCATTAATAGCGCCAGGTAGCGACAGATGAGCGCCAGTAGCGTGATTTTCACAGCGCCCACTAGTATTCGCTGTGCTTGGCCGTTGTTCGCTTGTTGACAGCGACTCAGTCGGTGTGCGGTAATGTTGAATACGGGTTAGGAGTCGCTGTTTCACAGGTTCCGCGCTGTATGGGTGCGCCTGACATATTCATTAACAAATCACGCTCAAAAAATTCTCGCACTGTGAAATGCATGTTTAAACCCCAGAGCGCTGGCGGCGATGGCTTAAAAGTAGTTTTTAACCCCCAAACAACCATATTTTTTGATTAAAATATTAAACAAGTTTTTCTAAACATTTTGTAATATGAATACATTAATATCAGACCTGTAATATCAATTCTGCACAAATGTTTTTTTTTTTTTTTTTTACCTTAAAAAAAATATCTAACATTGCCGTAGTGGTCACAGAATTTTTGACAGTCATATCAATTAATTATGAATATTTAAAGATTGCTCCATTGAAATGCATTGGAGAGCGCCAGGTAGCGAGAGGTCATACCTGGCGCTGTGATGGGATTAGCAGCGGCGCTGTTTGTTGCAGTCCGCTACATGATGAATCCCGCGCTAGGTGACGCTCTCGCCGGCGCTAGCCTCATTTAGCGTGATAAATGCGTGATTGTGTCCGCCGCCTGGCATTCTGGAGTAGGTAGCCGCTGATAGCTGGCGCTACCTGGCGCTAGTGAGACACTACCTGGCGCTATCCCTTGATAAATAAGGCCATAAATTGATTTCTGCGTGTTTAGAGATGAGCGATGGCATCACCAGCAGGTTAACTTTGGGCCAAGTTGTTCTTCTTGTCCCAGGCCATTGGGAAAATATTCCAGGAGTTGTGTTGGGTGTATTTGCTAAAAATGTATTTAATGTATTTGTATATTTTCTTCCTAATTTCTCATCAGCATTTCAAATATAAAATCAACATCATATTATAAACTTCTCAGTTTAAACAGCTATTTTGTTGAAATAATGTTAGGGGTTACAGTATTTTGAATGAAAGCCTCCCAATCACTGTTGTTTATATTGTCAAGATAACTCCCATGGCAGATGTTTGATGTTCAGATCGTATTGCCATTCCTTAATAACATGAATTTTACCTTCTGCCTGAAATGACATTTATGCTGGGATAGAAAATGGGACTGGGGCTCTTATAGTGAATAAATCATTCTAAGAAATGCCAAAATCCCACTTTTGGAATGCAAATTTCTTTCATGGTTGCTTTCCTTATATGAGGACATTTTTGCACAGGCATGTTTTGTAAATAGAAGCACCTGTCAGAAAGTCATAATGACCAATTAAAAATAATTTAAATATGCAAAGAGTACACTCAGGACAAATATCATCTAACCTAGCAGGTACAACCTACTCCCTGAGTTTGTTTGATCTCCAAGGTCTAACCAAGGTCTATCAGTACCGTATGAGTAGCAGGGTTTGGCGGGTATAAACATTTCCTCACAAAACCTGATATATGAGGATACAGTCTTTCCATTCATAAAGACTTGATGAGCCCTGCTCAAATTCTCTCTAGTAGGTGACATCAAAGCATGCCTTCTGTTTTTGTCTGTGTGTTGGATCTATATAGACAAGGCAACAGTCTGAGAAAACCAGGGGGGTTGGCAGAGCACATGCAAATTAAATGTCCGGTTTTGTCCTAAAGCATAGTAAAAATGTTTTTTTTTTTGCTGTCTGTGTCTTCCTTATTTCCTTATTGTGAGAGATGTAGAGATGTAACCTGATTTCCCTTCTGCTGTCACCAAACTAGCGTATTACAGAGACCAGATTATGTTCTCCAGCACATATTTGTAGAGGTGACCATGATGCCCATGTTTTTTTTGATGAGTGAACGTTTTGTTTTTGGCCACTGAGTAGGAAGTAAAGTGAAGTAAAGATAAAATAAAATGATTATATCCGTCCCCCAGTCTGAAATAAACTGTGCTACTGCTTGACCCCTTTGCTTTCCCATTTGCTGCCCAAAATGAGGGACTTTCAGGAGAAATTGTAGAGGTTTTAAGCTCGAGGCCCACTGAACAGTATGTTTACCTTGTCTAAGGCTGCTCTAGTCCAGAACTGCCTTTTGCAGAGTGTTTTGTGGCTTTAGAAGAACTGGACTGAAAGAGAGCCCAGAAGCTTAGCTTAGCGTAATCACAATGCTTTCACCTTGTGATTACAGGGAACACCCCAGTCATGTCTTTCTGATGCCATCTGCATGATCTATAACTTTGGGCATCATTTAAGTTGGTCTAGTTCTACGATAAACCTTTACGCACTAAGTCACTGCTGCTCCTACTTCTACTGTAAAGTAGGCAATGCCCTTACATCATCCTGGCTATATCAGCCCTAGCACTTTACAGAAATTTAAATAAAAAGTCACATATATTATTTTTTGTTACAGATGTGTCCACCAATATAAAGTTAAATTGCTAATGAATGATTAGGCTACTTTATTTAAAAAACGTCTGCCCTCTTGTTGTACGCAGAACATGACACATGTGACTGCCGCCTGCGGTCACCTGAGTCCGGAACCAATATGAGCAGCAAAGAAGTGCATTTCTTGGTCCCAGTTCATGGGTGGGGGTTATATGAGAGGGAGGCATGATCAATTGTCATGCTTCTTCCAGGCACGTCCTCACATGACTGACAACCCCTGTCCCATCATAAGTTTCACTTGAGTACCTGTCATTTTCCTGACACAAACATAGCTGTGACAGGTGTTTAGGAAATGTTGGTTCTTCCTTCTCCTCTATCAAATGTTCTTTAATGTCCCTGTTCAGGCAACATAAAAAATAAAGTAGACCTAGACCCTAGTCTTGCAGGCTACCTACCTAATTCATTCGGGGCAGAGGGCACATTACATGACCTATCATGTGTTTCCACCTCTGATATGAAGCAGCAGCCAGTCAGGATTGAGCACCAGTGTTTAAGCTGAACTGTCCCTTTAACAATCACAGAAGTCTGTTTGATAAATTTGCACTTATATCTTCCTTTGTTAATATTATATTAAATAAAATAGATTTTTTCCAAAGCAAAATAAAGGTTGTGCAGAATATAAAAAATGTAACTTAAAGTCCCTGTCCAGGCATATACCAACTTCTTCCCACTATATCCTCTTTAGGTACAGTGTAAAATAAGCCGTTTTAAAGCATCTCAAAATCTCAGATTGTATGTAAATTACCTACTATATTTTTCACACTATAAGACGCACCCAGGATTTGGAGGAGGAAAATAGGAAAAAAAAATATTCTAAACCAAATGTTGTGCAAAAACACTTTGGTGCCATTCCCCCATCTCATTCCCCATGGGCAGTGTGGCAATTCTATCCCATTCCCATATGCAGTGTGGCATTCCCCCCATATCATTCCCATAGGTAGTGTGGCATTCCCCCATCCTATTCCCATAGGCAGTGTGGCATTCCCCCCATATCATTCCCATAGGTAGTGTGGCATTCCCCCATCCTATTCCCATAGGCAGTGTGGCATTCCCCCCATATCATTCCCATAGGCAGTGTTGCATTCCCCCATATCATTCCCATAGGCAGTGTGACATTCTCCCTCCCATTCCCCATATAGAGTGTGTCATTCCCCCATCACATTCCCACAGGCAGTGTGGCATTCCCCCCATCCCATTCCCATAGGCATTGTGACATTCCCCCTATTCCATTTCCATAGGCAGTGTGACACCCACCTCCCATTCCCAGAGACAGTGTGGCACCTCCCTTTCCCAGTGTGTCAGTGTGGCCTCCTTTCCCATCCCATTCCCCATATAGGCAGTGTGACCCCACATCCTCTTATCCAGTGTGGTATTCCCCCAAACCCCCCAGAAAAAAAAAGTATGCTTACATGAACGCTGTCCACCGCCACTGCCTCTCAGCCTGGGGCACACTGACACACGAGTGCTGACACCCGCGAGGCGGCAGAAGCCAGAGCTCCTACTTTGGAGGAAAAATAGTGTGAAAAATGTGATATGTGTTCTAGGGGAAACAGATTTCTGGCCATGAATGAGTTGGAGTGGGTGTGTCACGGTGCAACGTTATAAATATTGAGCATGCTCTGCTGTGGTCAGGGACAGCTGTTGGGCCACTGTGGCTTGCCATGCTCACTCCCGCTGAGACCTCCAAGCGACTGTAGCTGTAGGACCACTTTTTTGTATGGTCCTGGAAGAATGAAATTGAAAGGAGGGGCAAACTTTGGAGCCCTGCTATGGCTTTTTCCCTACACTGCTGGAAATTGAAGAGAGGCGCATGGGTTTTGCACTAGGTGAGCTACTTGCTGGCCTAGTATTGCTGTTGGCTTTACAGTCTGTTTAATATACGTGATATATTACTATACAAGTAATAATAAAGCCCTATAATAAGCTTTTATTTAGTGCACCGTGACAGGAGGATCACTTATATTACAAGAAACTGTACCACAGCGGGTTGTTGCTAAGCACTAGTTTTAATCAGCTTTAAAAATAACCCTGCAATGAAACTGATTCGGATTGCAGAGTAGTAGCCATTTAGGCTGACAGTTTTTTCCAGCATATCCTAAAAACTCCAATCGTGCCTGTATGTGACGATATTTTAACTTCCAATAATACTTTGCAGACGCTGAATACAAATTTGTAACAATGAAGGTTAAGGTGAGATGTGCCGCAGAGATAAAAAAATCCTTTGAATAATTTTCACATTCACGTTCCTTGACACATTTAACTAGTGTTACTGTCTCAGCATAACATTTGCTTTCAAGTACAAAGAAGAGACAGCACTGTTGTCATTTACAATTACAACTACCGTGGTGCTTTGTGGTGATTGGGCTGGCCCTAAATAGCTGGTTTGACCGCCCCAAAAAACAAAACCCAGATCTACTCGTCTGTTCCAGGTTGCTCACCAGACTGAAAGAAATCAAGTAGGAAGTAACTATCTTGTGAGCCATAGATCCCGACTTGTAAAGTTGTGAAAGAGAGACAATGGTATTACTGAAGTGCCACGCCATGTAAAACCCCTCTGGAATCGCAGCACTCACTCAAGCCATATTCGTGGATTATGTCCGCATTTTCTGGCTGAGGCACGCTCCCGCGCCTTATCTGAATGGCTCCAGGAAGGCCGGGGAGGCACCTGCTTCCTGCTCTGTATGTCGGAGCTCTGTATGAATCAGCTCTGTGTGTGGTGGATTAATATGCACACCACACAGTGCTGATTGGGCCAGAGGTAAGTTTTAGGGGCAATCTAGGGTGGTTTCACACAGCGGGCATGCCAAACTGGGATGCCCCAGGGCCAAAGAACAACACTTGGTATATTGAAAATCCCTGGTTTTGGCCCACTTTAACATTTATACAAATTAACTAAGTTTTTGCAACAAGAGCACAGTGGTGGTGGGGTTCTACAACCTCTTAGAGTTGAAGTTACATAGTTACATAGTTTACGGTTGAAAATAGACATATGTCCATCAAGTTCAACCAAGGGCGTTGGGGTAGGGGAAGTTATTTATTTTATTTTATTTTTTTTACTGATAACCGCTAATAGTAACGTAGAAATAGTAATGTTATTTTCTTCTAAATAATCTAATCCTTTTCTGAAGCTTTCAGCGATTGATGCTGTAACAAGCTTCTGTCGGAGGCTATTCTATAGATTTATAGTTCTTATGGTAAAAAACGATTGTCGCCTCCGGAGACTGAATTTCTTTTTTTCAGTCGAAGGCAGTGCCCCTTGTCTTTAGAGAAGATTTTACCTGAAATAGTGTTCCCCCATATTTTTTGTATGGGCCATTTATACATTTATTCAAGTTAATCATGTCTCTCCTCAGTCGTCTCCTCTCAAGAATAAATAGATTTAATTCTCGCAATCTTGTGCCTTGTAAAGTGGCAAAATCCCATCCCTATCCTGTGATTCCATGCCATGATAGTATCTTGGTGGCCTTGGAAGCAGCTGCTTGACATTGCATGCTGTTATTTAGCCTGTGATCTACCAGTACCCCCAGATTCTTCTAAACAAGTGACTCCCCTGAGGATATATGTGGCCTTCAGGTTGTTAGACCCCAAGTGCATGTCTTTCCATTTCTTCACATTGAACTTAATTTGCCACGTGGATGCCCAGACACTCAAAGTGAGCCTGACGCTTGTGAACATCTTCAATAGTTTCATCTGCAAAAATAGAGACAGTGCTTTTAATTCCATCTTCTATGTCGTTTATAAACAAGTTGAATAATAGTGGGCCCAGCACTGAACCCTGGGGTACACCTCTTACAACCGGTAACCATTCGGAGTAGGTATCATTAACCACTCTGCACATGATCCTTCAGCCAGTTTTCAATCCAGTTACAAACTTTATTTTCTAATCTTGAAGATCTCAATATTCCCAATAAGCGTCTATGGGGGACAGTGTCAAATGCTTTTGCAAAATCCAGAAAAACAATATCCACAACCTCCCCTCTGTCCAGGCTTCTACTCACCTCCTCATAGAAGCCAATCGGGTTAGTCTGGCAGCTTCTGCCCTTAGTAAACCCGTGCTGGTTGTCACTTATAATATTATACATAGTTACAAATTCGTGTATGTTGTCTCTTAAAAGCCCATCAAGCAATTTCCCCAAAATGGATGTTAAGCTTACAGGTCTGTAATTGCCCGAAGTAGACCTAGAGCCCTTTTTAAAAAAGGGCACCATATTTTCCTTGCGCCAGTTCCTTGGCACTATACCAGTTGCTAGTTAGTCTTTAAAGATCAAGAACAGGGATGATGTGATAACGGAAGTTCTTTGAGAACTCTTGGGTGAAGTCCATCTGGTCCTGCAGTCGTATTCACATTTAAATTATTTAGTTTTACTTGGATGATATCCATGTTTAGCTTGTTAATTATTATACTTGGGCTATTGCTATCAGCTGCATCTCCGAGGGAATAATAAATCATTGCCATGGAGTTGGGAGGGAAGGAAGCAGCCATTGATGCCAATAGTCCAGGAGAGGGCTTGATGCCCTCAAACTTCTACCTTTGATGTTGGTTTAGAGAAGCTCAATCTCTATTCTTTGGGTCTCGTCATGTGAGTGCACATCAAATACAGGAAGGGGAGGAGGAGAGACAGAGCAATACTGCTTCCGAACGAATGCTAAAATAACAGCCAGCAATGCAGCTGCAGCCTCTCCTTGCAGACGGCAACAATAAAAGCCACATAGCAGGACATACACCCAACTGTCAGGGGCAACTGGACAGCGCTAAAAAATATAGAACTATCCCACTGGATCCATGACAGTTGGAAGATATGGGTTACCTACGTAGAGCAGATAGCATTTGTTTAGCTGTACTATGTGGCCTCTGGACCCAAACACATAAAGATCATGGTGAGCATTCTAAAAGATTTGGTGAGGTGGGTCTCACTTTAAGAGTGCCTTGCAAACCACTTCTGGAGACCTGTGCAGTGAGCTTGAAATGAGCATGCTTAATCAACAATTTGGAGAGCCTTCAAGGAGAGGCTCTGGATCCAGACTGTACAGTAGGCTTGCCCAAGGCCAATTTTAGACAAAATGTGGCCCTGGACAAAATGACAAGTGGAGTCCTAGTTACTCAGTCCCTGGTATCCTCATCCCTCTCCCCCTATGTAAAGTACCTGACATCTGAAATCATCCCATATGTGTCCTTCCTTCCTTTGTGACTTCCTCCTTTGTGTGTCCAGACCCTTTTTATAAAGATCCCAATATCTGATATCCTCTATTAAGTGGATCAAAACTGTGATTTCCAGTAGCATGGGTTTTAGTCATTGTCCTGGGGGCATCCCAGTTTGGGCCGCTGTGTGAAATCCCCATGTTTGCCCCAGAAACTCACCATCTCCCAGGGCCATGGTGTATGCACGAGCGTTTGTCTAAGCAGCACCATATTCAGTCCTGTTTAGACACAGAGCCTGGCATCAGGGAATGGACGCATCCTTGGTCCTTTGGACCCAGCCTACCTGAATGGCTGGGTGTAGAAGCACTTCTCAGCTACAGGGAGACTAAGGAGGATCACTTATATTAGACAAAACTGGAACTCCAGAAAGGTGACTGAATCCCGGCAAACATGGGGGGGCTTACACCATCCCAAATCGGGCCCCAAGGTCATTTGATTGGCCAGACTACAGTGAACATATTTTCTGAGGCATCACAGAGCTCTGTACATTCCAATTAATAAGCCTCTTGGTGAAAGGTTCACTTTAAATACTTTCTATTTTATATTAGTACCCTTTCTTTCCCCTCTTTTCACATTTCATGCTGCCACCCACTCAATTGTCTTATATGGTGATCCTTGAATGCTTCCCTACCTCCTGCTTCTTTGTTGTCCCCCTCCCCATGTAACCTCCCTGTAGCCTCTGTCCCAGTATACATAGCTTGGTGCCCCCCAATACCTTGCAGATTGTTCCCTTTAGCCCTATCCTGACCCAGTTTCCTTGTTGCCCCCAATGTTATATTTGGGTGCCCCCTGCAGTCTGCTTCGCCCCTTTGTTTCTTGCTGCCGATTCTATCAACTTATTCCATACCAATGTCTGAATCCTGGACCTACTACTCACTGTCTACCTACTACTTCCTATTAATCCCCACAATTAATGGTCTCTGTCAGGTCACAGGAGCTGAAACTGAATGGCAGCAGCCTGCAGGACTCATTCATTTTGAAGTGGCCCCATATCCTTCTTGGGATACATTTATCAGACAGGGTGTAGGTCGGCTTGAATAACTAATAGCCAAGTAAGATGAAGAGCTTTTCATATGAGCTGGGGAGATTCTCTCCAATTTAATATAAACCATAGTATTTTTTTACTTTATCTTTTTCCATCTAAAAAAGGATTTTCCTCTTAATTGGCAAAGCATGGCTGAATTCAGTAACAGCCGAGCGTTGCTGATCTTAAACCATCTTTCATTTTAATTCTGTATGGCTGTGTAAAGTGTGATAAACTACTCTGTGACTGACAAAGCCTGTGTGTTTGTAGTGAAAGTAATGTGAAGCACACTTCATGGGTGAACTTTTCCCCTTGTGCTGTATTTACATTTATCTCTGTAGTGTGATTTTTATAGTACTGACAATGTTCCTAATGAAACAGTTCACTGCCAGAAATTGGAATCTTTCTTTATAAATCTAAATACTCCCCCGAGAGTCGACTGTGCCGTAGTATCTCTCAGTGCGGTGGCTTCGTGTAGAAAATGAACTATCAGCATTTAGAAGCCTCAGAATAGTAATTCCGTCTGAATTAGCCCCACAGCACTTATGCTATCGCAGATGCTTTGAGCATCCACAACAATTAGTAATTAAAACAAAACTGGCAATGTTGATTTGATTAAAAAGTTATGTTTATTAACAGTATTTTTCCATCTGTTTTCTATAACGAGGAATTCTGCGTTTCTGCTCTTCCCATAGGCAGGTGGTCATAAAAAATGACTGTGAAAAGGCGCATCGTGTGTCACAATGGCTGCTGTGTATGCGAAATGTAAAGCAATGTGGGCGCACTGGATTTTGCAGTGCTGGATTATATGAGGGGAAAGGCAGTAGAAAGTCATTTAAAACAGTAGACACAAAGGGGGTTGTTTACTTTCACTTTTAGTTGTGCAGCTATATATATATATAGATTACAGCTGATGTTTTGAGGGCCACCATGACCCCTTCCCCAAGGTAGAATACTTCACAACAAACAACCCATTCCCAAGCCCGATAGAGGGTTAATTAACCCTCTTAAATAGGAAATCATCTGTTTCCTGTCTGATGTCACACACACAACATACTGATTGCATACAGCTGTCATTGCAATATGTGCTACTGTAGAATGCCACAAATCGCATGAGGTGCCGGTGCTCCCCATGTGATTGGTGGCTTTGGATGTGATGGGAGGGGCATGAAGTGTTCCAGTGGTATTTGTGAGACCCTACAATAGCACATATTGCAGTGACAGCTGTATGCATTCAATGTGACGTGTGTTGTCAGGTGGGAAACAGATTTTTCTCCACTGGTTGAACCAAATAAAAAACAAAACAACAGTCACTTACTTTTGCTCCCCCGTAGCAGAACCTTCTTATTTTCAATATCAAAGGGCACTGCGAGCTTCCACCCCAGAATTTTTGGGTCACGACCAGTGCTCCTTGCCAGACGTGGCACGGGTGGTCTATGTGCCTGTGCTCGGCCCCCTCCATTCATTGCAGTGGATGGGGAGTGCCAGGCATTGGCGGGGGACGAGAAAGGCACACTGGCCACCGGGGCCCCGAATGGCAAGGAGCATTGGCCGTGACCCAAAAAATTCTGGGGTGTATGCTCGCACAGTGCATGTGTGAGGTGCACAGGTGTGGCTCTCCTTTAATCAGCTTCTTTGTACTTACATATTAAACTGAATGGGAGCTTAGCCACACTCACAATTGACACAGAGCACCCCCTGCATCCCTTTGTGGCTGTGTGCAGCCAGGCCAGCCATTCAGTGACGATGGGTGTACCTGCACACAGAGTTAAAAGCATACAAGAGATGCCTCTGTCAACCACGCATGCGCTGTGGGTTCACTGATGAGGTAAGAATAGAGGGTGACTAGCAGTGTTTCACACAGTGGGGCGTCCTAAATTGGGATGCCCCAGAGGTGGGTATTTAACTGGACCTAGCTTGTTGCATTGTGTGCTGAAACCTATTTTCCTATCCAATCCTATTAGATTTTGTAAAGAAAATAAACAGGTAATCCTGTGTTATGCCTGTGTAGGTAGTGGGGAAATGAAATGGGATGCTCGGGTGCTTATATATAATGTATTATGCTAGAGGTTCTCTATAACAAACTATTATGTATAAGTAAAAATAAAATAGTTTGTTATAGAGATATAGAGCATAATACATATACCTTAAAGTGGACCATCACCCTCCCGTGATCAGCCCGGGAATCTATAAGATTCCCGGGCCGATCACCTCCCTCCCTGCGGGACATCCGAGATCGGGATGTCCCACGGGGTGAAACCCCCCCAAACACCCCAAATCCCCTTACCTTGTCTTCGGCGGCGGCCGGCCGACGCCGCCTTCCTCGCGCCCCTCTAGACGTGCGCGCGCCCGCCTGTGAATGGCCGCCGCGGGCGCGCGCGCGTCAAGAGCGACGCGCGGGAGGCGGCGGCGGAGGAGCCGCTTGTCTGCGGCTGTCAAAACGCTTGTCCGTCGGCGCTGGGAGCGGGGAGAGGTGAGTTTTTCGGGTGATCGGGGGGGTTTCACACAGCGGGGCACCCCGATCGGGAGTGCCCCACCGAAGTGGACCAAGACCCAGGATAGTCAAAATCCTGGGTGTTGGTCCACTTTAAAGACAATTTTCAGGCAAATTAAAAAAAGAAACGCTATACTGACATAGTATACTGACATACTATACTGACATAACGCTATATCTTCTCCCATGCATACACCCATATCCCATTGCGTCTAGTATGCAGCTGCAGCTCTTGCCTGATCGCTATATCCAGGTCTATAGCTGCCTGGTCGAGCGTGAGTCCCCTGACTCTCTATTCACTGACATGGAAAGGGGCATGTTAGGTTCCACACATCCCTTTCCATTGCAGTAAATGGAGGGGGCGTGCCAGCTCGCTGTGACTGATGGCGGGGGGCATCTCCGCATCAGAGAAACAAAAAGAGACGCATAATTGACCAAATGGCAATGGACTGGGATTCATTGATCAGGTAAGTGCAGCAGCTGCGTACTAGGAGCGATGGGCTGCGTGGAAGAAAAAGTAAGCATAGTGTTTTTTGTAATTTGCCTGAAAATTGACATTAAAAGTAAAAGGGGATTTACCTTTTTGCTCTAAACCTACATTATTATACTGAAGGAAAATGCTTAAAAAAAGCACAATGCTCCTTAGGCATTGGGTGGTCTTTTTAGACATTTTCTGTTTCGAGGCACGTGGCACACAACACAACCCCCCCTCCCCCCAGAGTTGAATAGAATAAAGATTCAGGTGACTGACAAATGAGAATATTTTTAAAAAACTGGCCAAGCTGCATCAGAACAGAGGCAAAAGTATTGAAGACCATTCCATCACAGTTTTTCTTTAACAAAAAATGTGTTGCTGAGTCATAATGTAAAAAGCAACCATCATTCACTTATACTCTATAGGCAAATTTTAAAGCTCATATTATCTCATCATTTTGTGCTCTACATATACCTGCCTTCTATATTTTATGTTCGTCATTTTACTGCCATGAATTTGATAGATCCAGCCATTTAAAACTCTTACTAGGAAGGAGAGGGATTGCAATTTTCAGATTTATTGTTTTCATTTGTAATTCCCCAGTGAATTGCACTTGATACTATTGTAGCTGACAAATACTCCAGAGATTTATGGATCAAACTCATTATAATTCCCTCGTGTCTCAGGCTGAAAAATATTCAGACTCTGTAAACTGAAAAACAGGGGCTACTTTACTGATAAAAATAACCTTGCTCTATAAATTAAACTAGAAGCCTGCCTGTTTGTAGAATAATCAAAGCATAGATGTAACATGTGCATTTAAGGAAAAGAATAGGGACTTTCAAATGCACAGTTAAGGCCATGAATATTTGGGTGATGAGACAATATTCAGAACTTTCTTCGCAAGTTGAAAAGAAGCAATTAATAGTTCCGGAGTTTAAATGTAATACCAACACACAAGTTATCATTAATATAATAATAATTTCTATTTCCACAGACATCACAAGTCTCCTGGTCATGTTGAAGCCTACATCTTGATCACATCTTGATTAGTTCATTTTAAATCTACTGTGGAGACTTACAGAGCCAAACTGAGTATGATATCACTGCCCACATATTTGGGAACCCAACTGTAGAGAAACACTTTAGAATCATAAATCTATAAAAGCAGTTTTGTGAAGAAAAAAGGAGTTTTAGCGTATAGGTCTTTTCTTCTGGAACTGTGGAGGACACAGCCTTGATTGTATTCATCACTTCTGGGTTGTAGGGGTATGCCACTTTGTAAAAAGCAGTAACTGAAAGATTAGATGTGGAATAAAATAGAACCTTCTTGACTGGAAATTAACAATAAAACTACTACAGACAGGAGTAGTTGGATTGCCGCGTCCTCCACAGTTCCAGAAAAAAAGCCTTTTAAGATGATTACTAAAACTTCTTTCTCTTTTGGAACATGTGGAGGATGCGGCCTTGATTCATCACTTCTGGGATGTCCCTAGCAGTAATTAACAGGGTGGGAAAACAGCAACTCACTGTAACCCTGGCTGCCAAATAAGGAATAACAACTATGTCCATCAACCAAGGACATAACAAAATAATTAAATCTAAATTCTTGAATTTTGAATTTTACTGCCCAGTACTGCGTCAGCAGAGGCAACAGTATTTAATTTTTATAAAATGTATTAAAGGTGAGGACGGATGACCATGTAGCTGCTTTACATACCAGCTCCACTGAGGCTTGTTGAGGGGAGGTCCAGAAGGAACCAACCATCAAGTAGCATGAGGTACAGAATAACCCTAACAGGCATTTATTTTCCCTTTGCCATTTACAAATGGTCTTAGGAAGAACTGACTACTAACCAATAGTCCCTTTTCGAACCCAGATTGTTAAAGGCTCCATATACTGGGTAAGGAAACTCAGTGGTAGAACATCCATGTGGTGAACACCAACTCATAATCTTGCCTTCAAAAGTGTGTCAATAACTGAGGACAAAAAAACCTTTATGTTCTTGATTGATTGATTTTTCAGAAGCCATGACAGCAAAGACTGAGGTTTCAGGATGGGATGAAATAGAGGCCCCTATGACAGCAGGTCCTGTCTGAGGAGGGAGCATTACTAAAACATCTATTAACCAATTCACCACATTTGCATACCAGGCTGTCCTCGCTCAGTTAGAATCATAGTTATCAACTCTGACCACAGATGACTTAGAAGGCGATGCATCAACCTAAGAGGGGTAAAAGATTTGTTAACCATGTTGAATTTGGACTGAAGTGATACTGGGTCATCGACTCCTAGGGCAAGAGGATCTCTTACTCTTGCCACAAAGTTATTTTTTCTGTTGAATCTGGAACAAACATATTAAAATCTGAAGTGCCCCAATGATTGCAAGCAGGGTTTACTATATATTGGTTCAGATCCTACTTTTCTGATGTACATATTGATGACTTAGAGAGTCTGCTGATGAGTTATCTATTCCTTGGATATGTACAGTGGATTTTGCTGGTACATGGGCTTCGGCACAATGTAGAACCACCTCTGTCACCACCATGGCTACAGAACTTCTCATTCCCATCTAATAATTTATATGCTACTGCTGTTACATTCTCCTATGTAATTGGACAACAGGTCAGTATCTTCGTCCAATGTCATAGTTGTCATTTCCTGTGAAGACAACAGAATTGCATTCAGTAACAGGACATTGATGGATTTCTTTGTTTCCTGTAGTGACCACTTAAATTTATATGTTCTGCAATAGTCCCCCCATCACAACAAACTGTCATCTGTAGTGAGTACCGACAAATGGATGGAGAGTAAGGATTTTCCTAGTTGATTGATGAGTTGACTGAATCCACCATTTCATTTCAAATTTCAGATTGTTTGTCAGAGAACATTGATAACTTAGGGAACTTAATATTTGTTCAAATTGAAAAGAATGGACAACTGAAGGGGTCTAGACCTAAGCTGGGACATATGGAACTGCTGCCATCACAAACACCATGAACCCGATAATAAGGAACTGGTATAATCACATGGATAATCACGGGATGGAGAGTAGATCTTATTCCACCTGATCTTGCGGCATATTAAACACAAAAATTCAATGAGAGGAAAGGACAGAATTCTATCTTGTAACCTTTTCTATTGCTTCCTTAACCAATGCAACCGACATCCGGGCTAACCAAATTTTGACAATCTGCACAACCGTCCCCAGCTGCATGGAGGGCATCCCTCCATGCAGAATTGTGTTTTGAGTCAGATTTTGGTTTGTATTGCAAGACTGACTTCCTCTGAAAGGTGCTTTATTTTTGGAAGATGAATATTGTCGTTGTAGACCCTTGTCGTTTTTACGAAACGAAAAGGACAGTTTGAAGATATCAAAAGACCACCATTGAGGAAAATAGTACTTTTACCTGCTGTATCTTCCATAACTAAGGCTGCCAAGTCGGCCATAATTTTTTCTTTTTCTTAATTTGGTAAGTGACTATGGATTTCTTAGCATTAAGTGTGAATTAAGTTTGAATTGGTAAATGATTGTTTTGATGAGAGTGCTTTTGTGTATATCTTTTTTTAAGATCTATTTATATTTCTCCTGCTGCCTTTGCAATAGTGCCAGGGCACAACTGGGGCTAGCAGTTAATCCAGCAACAATTGTTTGATATCTCAAGAAAGACTCAATGGTCCTGATGGCAGAATCTTAAGGAGCGGCATTTTCACCACTGTCAAGAAAAATCTTTTGACAGAACAGCCACTCGATGATTCACTTACAGAATCTCACACCATTTCATATATATATATATATATATATATATATATATATATATATATATATATTATATATGTATTTATTATTTTGTTGTTTTTATTTATTTATCAATCTATCAAACTTATTTATCAATAAAGTGAACCAAATCTCTAACTTGCTTAAATGTCAGTAATTATAGTAAATGCAAATGCAACCAAACCAGTAGTAAAAAAGTGGCAGTGCTTTGGAAAGCAATTAACCTACTAATTCATACATGAATATCTAATCAAAAAAGACTGTTAATCAGTCGTTGAGGTGGATACACTACAAGTATAAACAAGCAAATATTGAAAAATGCCAGTGTATTACATATAATTGATATATAAATGTAGTAATTCATACATGGATATACTGACCACAAAAGTGAAATGCATCAAAAATACTTCAAAGAACACAAAACCAATTACTAACAAATGAGGTGAAAGAGTCAACGTGCTAAAAAAACAGCAGCAGAGTTAAATAGAGCAATCCAAATAAACAAGGTAGAAAAGCATAACCTGTCCTGGTATGTGTACTGGAGCCCAAGTCAGTTAGGAGAAACGTATCAGCCTGCACCCGCGCGCTCCGTGGTCTCCTACACCACTTTGAGAGATGAAGTAACTATGCAGTGTGTCATATCTGTTTAAATATCTCTCCTTACAGCCAGGAAATCTACAATCTGCAATCCATACACATGCAGGATGCCCCATGAATGCGCCATCAAGACCTGCACCTGGTGAGGCCGCAGCCAGTGTCAGGACTGAGGGCACCTAGTGTAGGTTCTGTAATAGTAAGCCCTACCAAGTAAAAGGAGGGTGTGCAATCTCAGCCAAGCAGATGCAGATAAAGCCCAGCACGGGATATTGCACATAACCAGAGATCTAATTACAAAGTGTAAAATCAACACATGAATAAAGAAAATGGTGATTAAAATATTTGCAATTAACCCATCTCATATGCAATTACATTGTAACAAATGCAGCCTAAGAGGGTAATTTATTCAAAATGGTGCAGACAGCACTTGAGCGCATCGCCTGAGACCCTTGGCAATGCCCGCACCGCAACGCTGGCTTCTGCCTGCCAGCGATATCATCTGCAGCATTCCCGGGCAGGCAGTGTTCTCAGTGCATGGCTTGTGTGTGTGTATATATATATATATATATATATATATATATTTTTTTTTTTTTTGTCAGGGCCTGGGGCGAACGGCAGTGACACTGACGTCAGTTCTTCAAAATCAAAGGCAATTTTACTGAAAATAAAATGTTCCCCAGCAAAAGTATCTCTTAGTTCAGAGATGGTTGCGGCATACAATGCAGTATATCCAGTGGTTATTTCACCAGCTCTATAAAAGTCCAGGGTTTGATAGTCCAGCAAACTGCAAGTCCAGGTTATATCAAGTCCACTTACAGGGCATACAAGCCCCCGCTGCTCATCCACAAGTCCAAGTTCAGGGACGCAAACAAAGTCCTTCGGCTGCATACAGTTCTGTTAGTCACTTTGAGCCATACGGCCTGAGCTCCTTACTCCAGGCTGTTCACCAGCAAACTGAAAGCCTCAGCGGCTCCTTTTATTTAGGCTTCTCCGCAATCAGCCTCATCACCTGTGCGAGGCCTGGGATCAGGGAACAAACCTGTAGAGGACTGGGGAATATAAACTGGGTCCTGAAAACCCGGCATGGATCGTGCCTGATAGAGCATAGCAGGGGAAAAATAGACACTATTCATTACTTTCCCATACACCGTACCACAATATTTATAGGCAGATGGGATATGCAAATTAGCCTCCTTGTTGACTTATTAGCTAAATAGAAAGTTATTGATGCCAGCACCGATCCAAACGATTCCAAGCTTGTAAGAATTGTAGCGTTGCAAACATTTAACATCTAATATAGGACTTAAGAACGGTCCATCTTAGTAATAATGAAAATAGAAGCCCATACCACATTTCGAATAGATCTCCTCTTCTACGGTGAGGAGAGGGCTCTAGCGATGCTCCCTCCCCCACTGTCATAGTCGTTGTAGCCATGCTTCTTGTGGGCGGGGTGGATGACATCACCTGGTGACGTCATTCCGCTTCCAGCTCTGAACTGTCAGGTGCCAAGGGTGATCACTGGAGGGAGATTGGAGGGGTTGGGGACTGCCTCCCCAACACCTCTCCAGTGTCAAAAAACAATTCAGTTTTATTTCTGTGTGTGTGAGACTGTGATTTGCCATTAACCACCAGCCCCCCGCCATTATCTGCCTCCCCAAAGCCCTGGGGGGGGGGGGCAGAAGAGCCTGGCTCTACAATCCCCCATAGCTGGTCCCCGGACTGGTTATGCAGGGTAGGGAGACCCCACGCCTTGTTTTTGGGGTATTTTAAGGGTTTTTAACCTTTAAAATTCTCCCCCAAATTGGGGTTCCTCTGGGAAGGGGGGAACAATGCTATTTTTTAAATTAACCCTTTGTTACCTGTCACCCAGCGGGTAAAAGGCTTCCGGCAGCAGCAGAAGAGCAGAGACCAAAATGATCCACATGGGACACAGTGCTTCGGGATGGATGGGAGGTAAGTATTAGAAAAAATTGTAATAATAATAAAATATTTTTTCTCTGTGTCGATGTGTTTTTTTACATTTAACCCTTTGTGATCTGATAAGTGGTCTATGAGGGCTGGCAAATCACCTGCAACTAGTAGATGACTTGCTATTAACCCGGAGCCATTTAGGCTTTGCAGGCTGCAGAGTGGGGGGGCGGCCACCAAAACTGGCTCCTGTGCCCTGTTATACAAGCCCCCATAGCAGGTCCCTGGGCTGGTTGGAATTGGGAGAAATGGGGCTTTCACATGCAATATGGTTTTCTTTAATAACATAAATGAAAATAAATGTTTTATTTAAAAGAATAAGACAATTTTTTTAAAAATAATCTTTTTTTTTTATTTATTTTTTTTAGTTTTTTTTTACTCAAAATATTTAAAAAACATTTGAAAAATTACAAACAAGACATTTCATGTTAAAGCCTAAACTCTGATGCAAAAAAATTTTGCTGGAAATTCCGGCAAAAATCGCAGTTAAACATAGCGCAAACTGGTGAAAAATGACCTGTCAACAGATGTGTTTGACCTGTCCACAGTGACAACATCTCAAGTAGGCTGGCAGTTAAAAGGGTTCAAAGTACCTATGCATGTTGGATATTGTTCAGTTCGTGGGAACTTGTGCTTTAAGAATTTGCTTATTTTCTCTTGTTTACATATTGATATTTTAGGAAAATGTGTTTTTTGTTCAGGAAACCCTGTTCAACCAAAGAATTCTTAAAGGTATTACTTCCAGAAAGATGAGCCTACTACAACAAGCTGGGTACGCCTAGAAAGCTTAACATGTGCACTTTCAGGGAATATAAATAATAGGTTTGTGGGGGGTATTCCAAATGTAAAGGGTTGTTTTGGTTGAAAAATTGCAAGGTGCGCACTTACGTTACATACATTCTTTACCATGGGGTGTTTGTCAACTCTTCCCTTGACAGTACCTATGCATGTTGGATATTGTTCTGTTCAGGGGACCTTGCTTTTTTTTATTTAACTTGTTTTCATGTTTGCATATTGCTTTTTTAAGAACATGTGGGTTTGATTCTACTTTTTTATTTATTTATTTTTTTTTAGGGAAACCCTGTGCAACCAACAAATTCATTGAGGAATTACTTCGAGAAAGCTGTGCTCGCATTAACAAGCCCAGTACGCCTAGAAAGCCTGGGGGTGTGTAGTTCCAGAGAATATATAGTTTTTGAGGGTATTTCAAATGTAAAGGGTTTTTATTTTTAAACTGCAAGGTGCTCATAGCAGCAAGGGTGTCTACCAATACACATGTGGTACCGTTGTAAGCGGGAGAAACTGGGCTTTTACATGCAATAAGATTTTATTGAAAAACGTAAATTTTTTTATTACAAAAATTGCAATTTGTAAAAAACAGAATTTTTTATTTATTTGTACAAATTTCACCTAAAATATTGAGAATACACTTAAAAATGACAAGCAAGACATTTCACCCAGAGTCCTCTGAAAAAAAAAACAATATATAATTTTCCTGGGAAAATGTCCTGGGATCAAAGATGAGAATGATAAGTGCAAAATAGTGAAAAATGGTCTGGCAGAAGAGGGTGACAAAAACTCTAGGTAGGTTGGCACTGAAAGGGTTAAATAAACCCCTAAGTTAATATGAAGCAGAGTGTGTAAAGTAAACACAACGCTGAGCCAAATCAAAGCTGTACTATATTCACAAGAGGTCACTAGAGAGCATTTCACATAACACTGATATATGCTCTCTATCTCAGATTAGGAAGTAAGCCAATGGCCTACCACAGGTTGAGGAGTTTAGTGTAGACTGGAGATTAAAGACTGAGGTCCGAAAGCCTATATAAAGAGCAGCTGATGTTATGAGTTCTCAAACAAAAGATGATATAGTGAAGCACATACTTATAAAAAGAAATACCAAAAACTTCAGTAGATGAAAAACATCCTGATGGCGTACACAGGTAAATTCAATAAGAATTATTCTGAAAGGCAGAAGCCATTTTTGGTTGTAATCAACATCACAAATGTCCAGGAAGAATGCTGCTAAGACATATCTGGTAAGGGTACAATAGTGACTGTGCTCATGGAAAGTCTAATAGTATCATCGTGGCTGCAAAATCACAAGAGCCTCCTCCCCAGTGCCCCCAAACAACTATTTACTGCATACTTTGTACATACTTTGTTATGTACTACCTTTAGACAAAATAAGTCCCTCTTTTCCACCTTTGTTTAATAAAATATAAATAAAATATGTTAAAGAAAGATGTGAAATTTGACATAAGGAATAGTAACCATTGATACACAAGGTATAGCAGACTATCTGGAGGCAATATGCTTTAAGAGAAAATCACCATGCAAACTTCACTGTACATCTCAGCATGAAAATAATTAAAATGTAATTTATTTTTTAAAAGAATCGTATATCTATATATATATATATATATATATATATATATATATACCACCATACATTGGAATATTGTGTTATTTTTCTTATGAATTTCTTATGAATTAGACTGGGATCGCTGGCCATAGCTGCAGTGACAAATAAGTGCATCACGCTCTCAGAAGGAGCTCCCTTAGGTAAATGAGGGAACCAATAGTAATGTTCCCTACCTCACTTAGACTGTCCAATCAGTGCTGTCTGAAGTGAAAGGCCTGTATCTAGACAATCCCAGCACCAACTGAAGAGAAAAAAACACTGCAGAACTGCACCACTAAAACTAACTGCGTCACTACTAAGTGGCGAAAGCCACAGACAATAATAAAAACTGGCTTTGCTGCCTTCAGCAACACGTCTTATTTAACAGAAGCAGCCGCTGAAAACTGAAACTCACGATAAGAAGTGTGATCAGCCTCTAAATGGAAGGAATGATAAAACATTGCTATCCCTTCAGAACCACAATTTACAAGTATCCTAAGCCTATTAGAATTGCAACACATACTAAAGAAGCTGCCAAAGGGAAATAATGCTTAATAACTGGAAGTTATACACTAAGCATGATGACGTTTGCTCACTGTCTGGTTTGATTTAAAGGTGTAAATACCTAGAAACACTTTTTTAAGAGCCTCGCATAGTGTGAGGAATTCTACTACAAACCTTTTGTGAGGGGCATTATAAGTGGAATCTACACTCTTTGGAGTTGATTCAGAACCTGGTAAGAAAACTCACTCCTTTTTTGGAGAAAAAATTGCCATTGATTTCCATTGTTACCAGGTGTAAATTTTCACCTGGCTCAGTCCCAAGGTAGACATTGAAAGTCAATGGCAGTTTTATGCCAGCGAGAATTGTCACCTGGCTCTGAATCAACCCCACTGTCACTGTGAGACTGTGGTGGAAATAGCTAAATAAATGTAAATCTATGATAACTTTTTGGAAATAATAATAAAAATGCAGAGCTAGCTCTGCTTGCATCCAATCTCCTAAGGGTTTATTTAAACATGCCTGGGATAAGCACATGCCTGGGATAAGCACACATCTATCCTAAGATAAAGAGAACATACAGTATACACATAAGGGCAGACTAGATGGACCGTATGGTCTCCTTCTGCCGTCAACCTTCTATGTTTCTATGTTTCTAGTCTTTGAAAACTGACAAGCTGTGCTGTGGGTTGCTAGGATATATCGACTTTTTTCCCAGAGTGTCCATTTCCTGCGCATACCCCTAAAACCCAGAAGTGATAAATACAATCAAGGCAGCCTCCTCCACATACTCCAGAGGTAATAGAGGGGTTTATTTAAGAAATGCTAAGACCACATAGTGGCCTTAGCCACTGACATGTCTGGAAATTTTGCTCATTCATCCAGAATAGCCTTTGTAGGGACAGATTAACAAGAGGGCATGGCTCACAATTTCTGTTCTAGTTTATGCCAAAGGTGTTGGTATGCATTGTTGGGCTAAGCTTTTTGCATGGACATAGGGGTGGGTCATTGATCAAGGGATAGAAATGGGGCTTCTCCAAACAGAAACAACTAAGGGGCCTATGCCAGCCCCTGAGGAACAGGCCCATGGTGTTATCTTTCCTCCACCAAACTTAACAGTTGTCTTAAAGCAGACCAACACCGTGCGGGTGGGGGTGTTGGTACTGCCATTAAATTACAGTCTGGGGGGTCATCCCTCCCACACATAACCCCGCAGAATGCCTGAAAAGCTTACCTTAACCTCATTCCTCTGCCAGGGAATCCTGCTCCGGCTAGCCACGTGAGCAACAAAGTTATGGTAAGCTTTACGAAAGTTCTGCAGGGTTTTATCATCACAGTCTGACACATTGTGATGATAAAACAGTCAGCTACCTGTTTTATCATCATAAACAGGAAGTACTGCTTCTCCTACCCACAGACAACAATACAATATATGACAGATGGCAGCTAATTCTTGCTACATCCTAAATTAGAAAATTTGCCTGGAGTGCTTTTAGCATTTAGCAGGAGATTTTTCGACCCATTACATGGCCTAATTCTGGCTTCTTATACATTCATAATTAGTTACAAGTATTCTTTATTCATCCTCCATCTCTGATATAAATGTGAAGGATTTAGCAGACCCACCAGTACCATCATCTTTGCCTCTTCATGCCTCCAAGACACAATAATTAGCTTGTACAATGCACAATTTAGACCCATTTATGTAGCTTGTAAAGGTCAGACAGCGTGCCAATGTTTTTAAAGTTCAGTGTAGATGTAATTACCAGCTCCATCCCCAAATGTATATTTCTTCCATGTTTGACGGAAAGCAAGGAAAATGGAATGCTGTCTATTATCCAATTAGATAAATTTGTTCTAAAAGCAATGCAAATGTGGCATTGGCTATAATAATGATTTCAAGAAAAAAAAATCATTAGCAATAATGGCCTCATTAAAAAAAAGATCATTAATGCATTTTTCAGTGATTTATACCACTTAAACTATAAGCAGCTTCCAAGTTTCATTTGTATGTTTCTTACCTAAAACTAATCGACTTTGCATGGTGCATCCCATCAACACAAAATGAGTTTACCCCATTTACACTCTTCCACCTGAAGCAAAACATACATGATTTGGGGCCTTATTTATGATGTGCATCTTTTAGCATCATTTTTGTGGCTATAGCGGCAACATCAGAGCGCTGGCATTTCTGTCTTACCCAGTGCTGTGCTGTGTACTACACTGGCGCTAGCAGTCATTGTGCCAAATGCTACTTTGATTGTTGCACTTATTGTTGCACAAGTATTGGCCGTCCTATGTTAGCGCCTTTTGGAACCGCAGGCCAATTATCTCCAGTGCCCGTGAGGCACTTTGTACTGCCATTTTTCCGGCATTTCCCAGCATATTTATGTTTTTTTCCTCCTTAAAATCTTTGGCGCAGTGGTTTTCAGGCGCTTTTTTCATTACAGTTACAAGAAATTACTGGGGAAAAATGGGCCAAACTTTACAATGCATTTAGGTTGCGTTTTAGTTGTTGGTGTCCAAATTACAAATTGTTAAGCAAAATTAGCCCTTAAAATCTATTTTTATAACACCGTAAAAAACATTTTGGGCCACCTAGGTCTTATGTTTCAATTATTGACAAGTCACAATTCAAGTTCTATACAAAAATGTGTTAATATTATTATTATTTTGTAAGCATAAAACACTACAATCCTGCCTATAGGTTTCATCTGGTGCTACTTTAGCCAGAGCGCCAAGCGTATCATTTTTGGCGCTAATGTTAAATAAGACGCTAGCTGGCAGCCGCACTGGCGCTGCCTTTTTTTTCCTTTCTTATGTGCCACTGAGGCAAAAAAAGTGTTGCTGTATGGCACTGATGCTTCTTAAATAAGGCTCCCAGTTATTTATTGAACTCGTTGAAATGTAATCATCAACATGCATTCAGAGAGAAATTGGGAACATCGCCAGCCTTGATAGATATTGGACAATAGCACATTGTCTCACAAAACAGGCATAGATCTATATGAAGGGGGCTATATAGTGTTTTATACCCCAAATGGTCACTGCTAGCAGGATACAGCCAGAAGTTAAAGAATATGTATATACGGTATTGTTCACATTATTAGAAGTGCAGTTTGCACCAAGGGAATAAGTGTACTTATTTTACTGTGAGTCAATGGGAAGATGAGTGTTTAACGCTGAAATGCTTTTTAATTACTCACTGAGGACTGTGCTCATTTTCTCATTTCTCTGTTCTTGGTGAACAATAGCTTCAGGTTTCAGTGGAGCAGTTTATAACTCTTTAAATAAGAGCTTGCATGTTACCTATAATATTGATGAAGATGCTCAGTGGAACAGAATTTTCCTAGCGGCACCCCTATTTGAATATTAAATATGTACTTTGCGCACTTTGCACTTAAGTACTAACTCGATCAGCAAAATATTAAAATGTTATTATAGGATTTCAGGTAATAATCCTGGGAGGGGTGGTTAGGAGGGCTTGTCCCTCACAAACATCTTAGGTTCCTTCTCTCTCCTTAGCAACATCAACACTGTATTAGAATACATATTGTGCAGCAGAAGAAACATTTTCCTCTTCCCTTAAAGTGGACCAACACCCAGAATTTTGACTATCCTGGATCTTGGTCCACTTCGGTGGGGTACCCCCGATCGGGGTGCCCCGCTGTGTGAAACCCCCCCGAACCCCCCGATCAACTCACCTCTCCCCGCTCCCAGCGCCGACGGACAAGCCGCGGACAATCGGCTCCTCCGCCTCCCGCGCGTCCCTCTTGACGCGCGCGTGCCCGCGCCGGCCATTCACAGACGGCCGGCACGGGCGCGCGCACGTCTAGAGGGGCGCGAGGGAGGCGGCGGCGTGAGGAGTTTGGGGTGTTTGGGGGGGTTTCACCCCGCGGGACATCCCGATCTCGGATGTCCCGCGGGGAGGGAGGTGATCGGCCCGGGAATCTTATAGATTCCCGGGCCGATCACCCGTGGGTGTTGGTCCACTTTAATACAGGTGGCTTGCAAAAAGCCCAGAAAAACTTGCACCACTGGTGGATTAATGCCCTTATTCATCAAGCGATAGCGCCAGGTAGTGTCTGACGAGCGCCAGGTAGCGGCAGCTAACGGCGACTACCGACTCAAGTACGCCCGGCGGAGGTCACAATGACGCATTTATCAAGCAAAATGAGGCTAGCGCCGGCGAGAGCGACGGCTAGCGCGGCATTCATCATGAAGCCGCCTGGACCGAACAGCGCCGCTGCAAATTCCCTCACAGCGCCAGGTATGAGCTGTCGCTCCCTGGCGATGTCCAATGCATTTAAATGGAGCAATCTATAATTATTCATAATTAATTGGTATTATTTTTTTTTTTTTTTTTTTTTAATGTCAAAAAATCGGAGAACACTTCTGCAATGTTAGGATTTATTTTTAAGTCAAAAAAAAAATTAAAAAAAATATGTGCAGAATTGATCTAACAGTTCTGAGATTAATGTATTCATATTACAAAATGATTCTAAAAACATGTATAATGTTACATTCAAAAAATATGGTTGTTTAGGGGTTAAAAACTAGTTAATACACATCGCCGCAAGCGCTCTGGGGTTTAAACAAGGAATGGACAGCGACAGCACATTCGGAGCGTGATTTGTTGATGAATATGAAGCTAGCCGTTCGTTCTGGCCATTCGTTGTCAGGCGCTCACATACAACGCTGGACCTGTGAAACAGCGACCCCCCAGCCCGTATTCAACATTACCGCACACCGACTGAGTCGCTGTCATCAAGCTAATGCCGGCCAAGCACAGCGAATACTGGCTGGCGCTGAAAAAATCACGCTACAGTCGCTCATCTGTCGCTACCTGGCGCTATTAATGAATCGGCCTCCCCGGCTTGTAGGAAATATGGACTGGACCTCTATGTCAATCCTTTTAGATTTTTTGGGCTCACAGGCCCTCTGTCACATTACTCAGCCAGCTTTACATGCAGGAATAAATATCAGCGTATAAACAATACTAAAAGCTACTTAAGCTCATAAGCTTAAGTAAACAGGGGACAGCAGAGAACCAAGAAACAAACCTTTTGGTATAGCAACAAAGGTCAATATGTGAATACTGAATGTCTGGTCTTAGATGTAGGACGAAAGCGGCAGGTTTCGATGGCCAAGAAGGAGACAATTAGAAATGCTACAGACAGATCAGAGAGACCAAGAATGGAATATTGACCTTTAGATCTGCCATTTAGAAGAACCTTAGTGTATTGACTGGAGTGGAATTCACACTGAAGGGGTCTAGGCTCTACTACAACCTTACAAAAGAAAGAAGCAAGTAAGGGAGATACAGTAACTGGAAGGGACTGAGGAATCATGGCAGTTGTTCTTGAGTAATGGTATTACAGCTGTGTGTTTAAAAGAAGTTAGTGGGGATAACTTTGTCTAAGAATAGGTTAAATAGCTCAATGTATTGGCCAAGCGGCTTGAATTTTGGTTTACATGTGATCACGGCACTGGGAAGTTCATTCAAATCAAGAAGAAATCTTGAACCATTATTATTATTATAGGTTAGCTTTTAAAGTGGACCAATAGATTCCCTGGCCGATCTAATCCAATCCCAATCCCTCCCTGCGGGGCATCATGATGCCCCGCTGTGTGAAACCCCCCAGGACACCCGCAAACCTTACCTGAATCCCGGTCCAACGGCGCATGAGCGGGCCGCGGCCGCATCTCACGCTTCTCTCTTGTAGGGTGTGTGCCCGCCGCCGGCCATTCAAAAATGTTCCCTGTTAGAGGGTAGCGCGAGATGCGGCTGCCAGCGTGCTCAGAGCCGCTGAGATAAGACGTTGCTTTGACGCGCATAGCTCAGCGGCTCCAAGCGCGCTGATTGGATAAGCGGGCGCACAAGCGGGCGCCGTAGGAGCGGGGTGAGGTGAGTTTTATCGGGAGATCTGGGGGGGGGGGTTTCACATAGCGATCGGGTTGCCCCGGGGAAGTGGACCAAAACCAAGGATAGTCAAAATCCTGGGTGTTGGTCCACTTTAAAGCACCATCATATTCTGTGGTAATGTACAATGTATAATTTGCAGGATGGTGGGGTAAATAACCGACTTATAATACACAGAGAATTATGAGTTGTAACAGAAATATAACAGGGAATTTATATACATACGGTGCTATGAGTCAAATGCAAGAACACACATTATTGAAGGAGCAGGTTAGGAGACAGAACCCTGTCCTTGTGAGCTTACAATCTAAAAGATCATATGATTTGACAATCTCCTGTGGAGGCCATAATATGCATTTAAAAAAGCATGACCTTCCATGAATCAAGCTTTAAAATGTGTCAATGCTGCTACCTTTCTAATAACCATGAAACCCCGCATAAGAGCATGTGTGTTACTGTAGCTGTATTATAGGCTGCTCTGACACTCGCTAGTCACAGAAAAGTTCATTATGTGGAATGAACACTTGTAGGCTTTTGGCTCTGCAGAATTTCACTGAGACTTACAAAACAAGGAGATGAGCTCATTCAGACTATTCATTTGCAAGTTGGCATATTGTGAAGCCTTTGTAGAAGGATGAGAGGGGTGGGTGATATACAGCGTGACACAGCCGAGGCTGCATGCATGTCAACAGTAGTTACTGAAAAGGCACACAGACATTTCATTTGGAACGGTATACAGCTAGAATATATTTTAACGATTAGTCCCTGCCAGGATATGCTGCTTGTCTTCCTAACTACCACTCACATCTGATACTTATTTGTCCAAATCTGTGTTTTTGTTCTTTTAATCATTTTAAGACTACAGGAGGTGCAGAGGTAGCGACCGCATCAGGGGGGGGGGCACCATTGTGGATCCTCCACAGATTTGTCCTCGCATGACATCATGTACCAAAATGAAGCATAATATGTATCTGTTGTTTCCGTTTTGTATTTTCTAACTGTATCCAATTCACCAATACTACCTACACTTCAAACCCTTCCTTTTTCAGGCAACATTCTTGCTGACAATGGTTGGAGATATTTCTTTTTACAGATCAACCAGTATCTAATGCGATCCTGCTGACAGTTGTGCATGTACAGTAAATCCAGATTTTTTTTTAATAAAAAATAATCTGAGAATATTTTCTAGTTGGGAACACATTTGTGGCAGAATATGTGATTCAAAGGCATTTTGACAAAAGCATATTCTCAAATGCTGTATTGTACCTACCTGTCACCACCTAAGCCAAACCACTATAAGTCTAGGGAGTCCTCTAACTGCACATGCTCCATCTTAACCATATGGACCCTTGTAAAAATCACATTCTCTTGAAATCCTTGGCAACTTGTGGGTTAGAAACATGGAAGGTTCTTCATATATACATATAGGAGGTTCTTCATACATACATATATTCTTCATAGAAGGTTCTTCATATATCTTTCCACTGTTTGAGTATGTCTGGTCAGACATATGGTCCCTGGCTGGAATGAGGTAGAGATAAATAGAAGCATCTTGAGCTTTTCCTGTTAGAGATTTGATTTTTGTAGATAGGCACATTTAAGATGGAACTGTTGATCATAAACAAGGCAATTCTAGTATTAAGATAAAAGATACTACAGTCTGTAAAATGATTCATGCCTTAGCGTAAAAGCATATTTCAGCAGAAAACTATTTTTTTTCTCTGTTGAGACTTGTAAGCCTTGATAGGTGCTAGAAAGTAATGAATCTATTGGCTCCCAGTGACTTTACCAGCTGCAGAATAAAATGTACTTTTGCTGCAGGCAATAGAACAGCAGCGAGTGATGGGCATTATCGGTGGATTCTCACATTGAGATTAACTCCTGTGCTGGCGCCTGATCCCTGCTATGATGAGAGGCTACTCTGTGCAACCCTTGCTTGATAGGCCACTCGTTGGCTCACATGTCATTTGTGCTAGTGTCAGATCAATACATAGTCATTTCTGCAAGCTTCTGCAACTAGCAGAAAACAACTCAGATAACCTAGAAATGAGACTGAAATACAATTTACAGGTTTTTAATGGGTTTTTTTATGATGGTGAAAAGCGGGCCCATGAAATCAGAAGCCCTCACTAGAATTTTAAATGTAGGCAGATGTGCATTTATAGATAGAACACACTATAACACCATCCAACTGTGACCAAAGGTGGCCTTGCAATATACTTTATTGGTGTGCTATATTTATCCATTTAATTTATGTTTAAACTTCTGTCATGGAAGTTTGCAGCAATTAGAATGGAAACTTAAGGCAGTATACAATTATTTGCAAATAAAAATTTGAAAAATAATAATAATACACATTTGTTATACCTAATGGTATACTTAAAAAAACTTTAATCACCTGTGATTCCCCTCAACCGACGTAACTGGTTCAGATCTTCTGTACCCACCTTTTGTAAGAGCAGGACTCAGGACGTATTGCTGAAGGGTGTGCCCATGCACATACCTGTCATAGGTAGCACAGAGTGTTCATGGATGTGGATGGATGGTATCTTCAGAATAAGTGGGTATAGAATATGGACCAACAAAGGAAAAAGACATGGCATAATCATCTCCAATATATCAGAAAACAACTATTTAATGTTCATAAACACACTCCATAAACCAAAACAAAATAGCAGAGGGGTATGGAATAAAAATCACACTCAGTCTATACAGTAGTATTTAAACATTTCTGGTTCATGGGCTATTCAACACTTTGCCATCTTGTGGGCCCACCACCAACGTTCAATAAAACTGAATAATTTGTATTTTTGGTAAGCACATTTTATTTTCCTTTTGTCGTGGTCCCACAAAAGGGTAAAGTGTTGAAGAGGCCATGCACCAGAAATGTTTAAATACTACTGCATATACTGACTGCAATGTTTTACTCTATACTCCTCTTGCTCTAATGTTATAGAATATGGACCAGTCACCATCTTTTGTGTGGGTCCAATGGTGAGTATAGTTGTTTTTCTTCTTGGCCAGAGATAGACTTTAAAAAGAAAGCCCGATCAAAATGGACTTCCTCTTAATTATTATTCAGCAAGAGGGCATTCTGAATCAGTGCTTCATTAGCTGGGGAATGGGGCCACTGATACTCAACCTTTCCAGGATCTTTCCACAGCACACCATTACATCCTATCAGGCTCTCCAGACTAATGAATGCACAATAGTGCAGGGATGCAGGCAAATGTTGCTGCAGGGCAAGCAGAAATGGTATTGGCAGGCCTGTTCCCCCAGTTTATGGAGTGCTGCTACACAGTGGGGCATCTCAATTTTGGATGCCCCCTGCTGCATAATTAGGAAGTGCTATAAGCAGTCCACACACCTAAACTGACCAGATGTCCCACTTTTGGTGTGACAGTCCCACTTTGAGGCCTACTGTCCCCCTGGAAACACCTAAATGTCCCACCTTGCTGATATGGGGAAGACTGTCCCACCAAATGCAAAATGCTGGATGTCTGGGTGGTTTACAACTGTTCTGACTCTTTGGTTGAATGGTGGTAGTGGGATACATGGACTTCTGCTCATTGGCTCAATCATCATCTTTTATAGGTCAGATATTCCTAAAGCATGTCACCCATAATTAAGCCACACGCTAAACCACATCCCTACCATGCCCATCACCCCCCAAACTGGTTTAAACTGTCCCAATTTGAGGACCCCCAAAAATTGGTCTGTTTACACATAGCAGATATATGCCTCTAGGGGGCAGAATCTGGGTCACGCACAAACACACACACACAGAAACAGTTGCTATATTATTTCTAAGAATTTCTGAATCATTATAACCCATGGTTTTTTACTTCTGGCTTGATAAGTGATTATTGCACCAAAATGTAAGGCAATTTTCACTGTGGAACTGGGTGTTTCAGAAGCAAGGCTTATTAAGATTTTTTTTTTTAAATAGGGAACTGCTTTAAGTTCTTTGGTTTTTTTAGGTCTGCCATTACATTGCTTTGTAATCTGCATGGTTAAAACGGACCAGCACACGTTTTTTCTTTAACGGGTGTTGGCCCCACAGTCAGCTAATCAAAACAAGCTCGGGGGGCATCCAGAATGCTGGAGTCTCCCTGCACATAACCCCCCAGAAAGCCCGTAATCCTCATCTTCACTACCAGCCACCACCAGGAAAGGAGTCCCGTAATTGGCTGGGCCATGGTCGCGTCCTCGGCACAGGCCATTGGAAGGACCTGCCCCGTGACTGCCCACCAGTCGATCGCGGCACTTCTTTGTCAGCACTGGCTTGTAGTTAAGGTGGAGATTACGGGCATTCTGGGGGGGTTGTGTGTGTGTGTGGAGCATTCTGGATGAATATTATAAATATGTATGCATATGTGTATGCACATGTTTTTTTTTAGCTTAGACATTTCATTAATAAAGGCTCCCAAAGCTGAGGGGGGCTGGGTCCTAGCTGAAATGTGTGGGTATGGATTGGGGATTGATGCCTGAACAACCTTCTGATGTTTGGTCAGGGCCTTGCACTGTTCTTGGCAAGTTTACAGCTGTGCCAAACTCTTTCCACTTTGTTTGCAATAAGTTTTTTTGAGTTTTTGCAAGTAATACAGCATTACATGGGAGAGAAAGTAAAGTAAAAGAGCACAAAAAATACAAATACAGAAATAAAGGAAACAGCAATAGCTTATGCCCTTATTCATCAAGCGATAGCACCAGGTAGTGTCTGCAGAGCGCCAGGTAGCGGCAGCTAACGGCGACTACCGACTCCAGTACGCCCGGCGGCGGTCACAATGACGCATTTATCACGCAAAATGAGGCTAGCGCCGGCGAGAGCGACAGCAAGCGCGGGATTCATCATGAAGCCGCCTGGAACGAACAGCGCCGCAGCAAATTCCTTCACAGCGACACGTATTACCTGGCGCTACCTGCCGCTCTCCCATACATTTCAATGGCAGACGCTGCAATGATTGATTTTAGTTGTTTTTGGGTTGTTTTTGTTGGGACAAAATTCCACACATGTTTATATTGATATGTTTTATGAATGTGGCTGGTTATTGTTGATTTTTTTTTTTTTTTTTTTTTTTCACAATGTAATGTTGTGAGTGACATGGGAATTGCGTCTCCTCCACCCAAACTCATTGGCATCAAATTCCCTGGTTTTACACACAAACGGGCCTTGTAAAGCTATTTTGTAGCCTGTCAGGTTGGTCGGTCACGTTCGCTCTTAGAAAGTGTCAGCGCCCAAGCTATTCGGCAGCCCTGTCATTGATGAATCTGTGTTGGTCGGTGTTTGTGCAGTCGCTGTTTTAATTCGCTATCTGGCGGCGCGAGCGTCGCTGTGCCTCGCTGCGCTGCGTTGTGCGTCGCTGTGCTGTTCATACATGTGTCCTTCTGCCAGTTTCAAGGAATTCACTTTCCGCGACCCCAGTCGTTGTTAATGAATACACTGTAGTTGTGAGCGTGCCTGGCCACATATAGCAGAATTTACATTCAGTCGTACCAGCTCATAACAACCCGTTATGCATTCTCATGTGTGCTACATTTTCAGGTATTAGTCTAGTTTGATTGTGTGTTGAATTTTTGAAGGAATTAGATTTTTATATTTAAGCACAACGGTGTATGCTTTAGAAGGACCTATGCATTACAGTATGTAGATTTCCCTGCTAAATGCAGCTAATAAATCGTTGCGCCTTTGGCCCTAGCTTGTTTTGCAGCGTATTTTTTTGTTTTGTCCGCCACTTAGCGTGCCTAGAGCTGATATTAGCTTGTCCCTGTTGCGCGCATGTTTGTGTTCGAATTTAGAAGCACATTTGCTAGCGTCATATCCGGTTCCGGGATCCTCCTTTGCGTGTCAACGCCACCTTAAGGTAAAACTGTCTAGCGCTTAGGCCAATAGCTTGTTTAGCAGCGTATATTTTTGTTTTGTCCGCCACTTAGCGTGCCTAGAGCTTATATTAGCTTGTCCCTGTTGCGCGCATGTTTGTGTTCGAATTTAGAAGCACATTTGCTAGCGTCATATCCGGTTCCGGGATCCTCCTTTGCGTTTCAACGCCACCTTAAGGTAAAACTGTCTCGCGCTTAGGCCAATAGCTTGTTTTAAATAGTAATTTTAGTTTTTCCGCCACTTAGCTTGCACATAGCTGAGAATAGCTTGTTGCTGGGGCGCGGAGCGTATTTTTTTTTTTATTTTTTTTTTTTGGTCTAATGTCGCTAGCGTCATTTCCGGTTCCTGTTTCCTCCTTAGCGTTTCCAATATGGCTCCAAAGCGAAGACTGATGCGCCTCCCCAGCTCCTCCTCTGATTCCGGCCCCACCACCCCTCCCCCACCTCCCCCACCTACCTCACCTTCCCCAAATAGCCCCCCTCCCACCCCTTCCCCTCCGGGGCCCAGTAAGAAAAGGCGCACAAGGGTGGATAGCCGCGTAAATGGCCAGGTGGTCAAAGTGAGTATTTTTTTTTTTTTTTTTTATGTTTAAAGTTGCTGAACACACAGGGGGGATAGGGTCTGAAATTTATTTGTTGTCAGACCAAATTTTAACAATCCCCGTGGGGCATCCCCATTGTGGATGTCCTGCTGGGATGCCCCCCCCCTGGAGGGGCCTAAAAATTACCTCTGCCCCGTCACATCTGTGCATGCGTGAGCTGCGCATGCCTATTGCGTTTACCTCTAGCAGGGTGTACCCCGGCGCCAGACATATTTGCATTTTGTGTGCAGGCGCACTCCCTGTTAGAGTCAAATGCCACATGCGTACTTTGCCGTGCAGACACAGCTGAGCTTGTATGCACCTCCCAACGACCTTGGATGCGCATACAACACCGGCTTGGAGCACTGTGTTTGGCTGGCGGAGTGACGTGGGACTGTCCTCAGCGGTGTATTTGTGGCCTTCCAAGGGGGTTGCAGACAGTGGTCCACCCACAATATTTGTGGCACACCAAAGTGCACCCAAACCCAGATTAATGTTAATCCTGGGTGTGGGTCCACTTAGATCTTTTCTCTGTTTAACTGTTTATGACATTGTTCTGATGTCATGTATTAATTTTCCTTTTTTGTTTTTTTTTTTTTTTTCATAGGACTTCTGCAAGTCAGAATACGACTATGCCCGAGGAGCTAAGAAACGCCTTGCCATGGAGGTGAAGGCCACTGTGTCCCGGCGCTTCCATACCGACCTGACCATCCGGGCTATTCAGCAAAAATGGTCAGATTTCAAGCGCCGGGACCCAGAAGGCGTGTACCGCCTATATGATGCCTACGCATCAGGTAAGTTAAAGCTTAAGTTCTTTTTTGCCTTTGTGCATAATCATCTGCTAAGCTGTGTCCTTTTTTGCTCTTTAGATTAATTATTTCCTTTCACCTCCTCCACACAGATAAGCGTCCTCCCCTGGGGAAACGTGGGAAGGGATTCCTCCCCCGAACCAGGCAGGCGGACTCGGGGGAGTCATCGGGGGAGGGTCCCTCCCGCGGGTCCTATTTAGAGGACCCAGGGGAGGAAGGGGATGACGCCCCAGAGGAGTGTGCTGCTGGGGGGCAGGCTGGATCAAGCCTCAGCTCCTCACACTCTGCGTCTGAGGACTCTCACCAGGCAAGGGCCCCCTCTCAAGCAGGGAGTGAGAGGGAGGAGGGTGGTCCTTTGCCTGGTGGATCTTCGGAGCAGAGTGTGAGGAGCCGAGGCTCCCCGCCTCCTCCTCAGAGCCCTCCCTGGGATTCAAGTGGCGCTTCATCCCCTGGTGAGTGCACATATTTTAATTGTTAGTCTGTGACAGGTTTCATCTGACCAATTTTGCTTAGCCCTTGCCATTCCTCTCTAATTTGCAGGGCATCATATAGGCGGCACCTCCATGGAGTTTTGGCGAAGCATTCTCCTCGGGCATAGTCGTGGTAAGTGTATGTTGTTAGCCATCTCAATTTGGAATTTATGTCATTCTTTAAAGTGGACCAACAAACATTGATGAGATTGCTTGGATTCTCCCGCCTTCCCTGCCCAATCACATCCCTCACCCTGGACCACCCCCAAACCAAAAACCACAAACTACTTAAGTCTTTGGGGTTGCCAGAAGCCATCGTCCCTGCCTCCTGTGTGGCACTCTAGATGTGTGTGCGCCTGCGCTATGTTTCATACTGGCATGCGCGTGCGCACACACTGGAGGAGTGATGTGCGGAAGGCAGGGGTGGTTGAAGCTTAAAATTTTGTTGCTCTGCCAAAGTAGACTAACACACTGAATATTAACAATCCTGGGTCTTGGACCACTTTTATCAGACACGTTTCCTGGTCCATTGTGTCAGCTGGTTTGCTAATGTACATTAACATCACAAACCCCACTACAGTGCTAGCCAACTGTCAACCACCCCTATGTTTCTGGCAACACCATGATGGGTGTTTGCATTTCTTTTCTTGGGTTAAGTTGTTCCCGCTCCAACATGTGGCCCACTATTAACATTAGCCAAACATCTGCAAATGATTCCTTTAAATAGCACTGTCTATGTTATTTGCACATTATCTTTAGGGATACATGTGTGAAGCCTTACAAATTGACATTAACTCATGGTCCAGGAAATATGCTAATTTAGGTCAACCTGTATGTAACCATGCAAGCCTTTGCATTTTCAGACTCAATAACCAGATGGATGTCAAATAGTCATGTGTCATTTGCCCACTAATTGTGTTTTTGCCTTTTGCTTTATGTTGACAGATGTTGCGACGCAGACGGAGCCAGAGACCCTCCTCCCCACCCCAGCTCCAGGGACGGCCAGCAGCATGGGCCCCCGCCACAGCTGCGATGGTGAGTACATCCCACTTCATATGCCTAAAGACTTGTGAAACCTATGTCTTCTAGTCACATCAGCAGCCAAGTTAAATTTACCTATGTGTTAATTTCACACACATCTCTATTCAATGTGTTGGCACAATAATCCAACATGCCTGTTTGCATGCTTGATTGTTGGCTCACATCCTTCATTAGGCCCCATAGAGACTATTTTTGCGTTAGACACAACCAAATGGGCCCGATTAGGTCTGGACCTGTAACATTATAGGGTAAACTCGTGGACTCGTTCGGACTTAGGCCCTGATGTTTGGCTGTTACTAAACACAAAAATGGACACACAGGGAATTAGACCTTCTTTGCTTCCCAAGAGTTAAACTGGAACAACAACTAGGATTTTGACTTTCCTGGGTGTGGTTCCACTACGGTGGGGCACCCCTGATCGGCACCGCTGTGTGACAACCCCCTGAACTCACGTTGACTCCCAAAAATGTACAAGCCATTGCAAATTGCCTCCTCCTCCGCCTCCCCCGCGCCCCTTTTTCCGGGGCGTGCCTGCGCCGGCAATTCACAGACGGCCGGCGCAGGCACGCACACGTCTAGAGGGGCACCAGGGAGGGCCCAGCGGCACTGCCACACAGAAACTGAGGTAGGTATTTTGGGGTTTGGGGGGTGTTTCACACCCAGGGACATCCCGATCTTGGATGTCCCGCGGGGAGGGAGGTGATGGGGCAGGGAATCTGATAGATTCCCGGGCCAATCACCCGTGGGTGTTGGTACACTTTAAGCTAAAATGTATGCTTGGGATGTGTTGTTCACATTCCTGCCAGTCAATAGTACTCATATAATGTTAACCAATAAGCACACAGTGGTCAACAATGTTAATGTGAGTGTCACCTAATTGGACACAATGACATTACATTGCTACATCTGTGTCTGTTGAGGTCACTGCCAAATTATTAATAAATTGTTGTTTCTACATTTCTACAGCTTGTGAAAACCAGCATCGCAGACTGTGGCGGGAGATCCGGCTCCTGAAGCTGATGCTGCTGGCCAGGAAGAGGCGCCGACGGCGTCGTTAGGGTGGGGGGGAAGGCTGGTCTCTTGATGGCCGTTGTTGGCCAAGGTTGGCCGTGTTGGCCATTGTTTATATTAAAAAATTTTTGATTCACATCATTACAGTGTGTTGCATTGCAAAGCCTAGTTTAGCTGTCTCCCAAAACATTTGTGGGTCAATGTAGCCATACCTTTTGAGCCATTTCAGGTGTTAACCATAGTAAGCTATGGGCTCCAATGTGTGGGCTACATTGACCAATACATTGACATATGTAGATCCAGATACTCATCCCTGACTGTGTTATTAGCGAGGTCTTAGGAAACACACAATTTAGAGGTGGGTGAAGCAAATATATTTACATAACCAAAAAGATACAAAATTAATATTCTTGGCTGGGTGGCCGGGGAGGTTGGGAGTCATTGCTAGGGGCGGTGTTGGGGGACAACAGTGCAGTAAAAAATATAGACTGCTGTTGTATGAGCTGTTGTAGCAACAACAAAGTTTGGTCCTGCCGCTGTATTGCCTCTGCCTGGCGCTGTATTGCTTCTTCCTGGCGCTGTACAGATTGCTCGATAACATTGGCAAGGCGACCAAGGTCCTGGTTCTGTTGTAGGTTTTGCCTTAACTGGTCCACCTGGCGCTGCAGGCCCTCATTTTGTTGCTGACACATCAGCACCTGATTTTCCAACGCCGCAATGCGCTCATTAGTTCCATCACGCGGCTGTTGGCGACTGTAGTCCTCCAGCATCCGGACCCCTAGTTGGTAGAAATCGGCACTGGTTGGTGCCACACCTCCTCTTGCTGTGGTTGGAGGCTAAACAAATAGTAAACCACATTTTAGTGAAACGGAACAAATGCAGTTCTGCCCCTCCCAAAAGTTACCATAAACACTCACTAGACAAGTTACCCTTGTCTGAGCCTCTGAAGCTTGGCCACATGGGACTTGGGAAGAGGTCCCAGCTTGGGGTTCTGGTTCCGCCTCCTGCCAAAACAACAATGAAAGGAAATGTTACATGTTGCTTCTTCCACTACCCACGAATATGCCAATGGGTTTAGAGGTCGTCTACATCAGCCATGTTACCTGCGTGTCCTCCGGCCCAGGTAGGCTCGAGGTATCGCTGCCAGAGAGTCGCGAATCAACATCAGAGATGTCGGGCAAGTTGGCATATGCTAAACAGGAAAATCAGGTTAGTAGGTCTGTGTGCCAAACTCTAATGTAACCTGGTTAGGCTATCGAGGCCATACCTCTAAAAAGTTTAAAAATACACACTAGACCAAAGGTCTCGGTTAAACTCAGATTGTTAACATGTATGTTACAGGACTAAGACGCACTAATTTCTGCAAATCTCATCATAAACATTGCTTAAATTAAACATACCCGCAATATCCCAGATGTCTGGAGTGGGGTCCTCACTCGAGATTGGACCTTGAAAATAGATGTGGACACACAAGTTGCCAGAAGCAAGTGGCACAACATTAGAGCCAAAATACAGACTAGAGCAAGGCAAAACCACTTACCCTCATCTCTGGCAGCTGGAACTTGAGGGGCCCTTTCTGGACAGCCACTTCCGATATTGGGGTCAACTAAAACAAATTAAAAATGTGTCTAAATAATCAGCAAACTACTACAGGGAATGTTTGGCTAAAAATATGTCCGCAAATATACATTGCTATCACTAAAATAACTAAGAGACTGACCCTGGGGAGGCAACCAGCACTCCCAAGAGGCATCTTCAAGTTTACCAAGCAAACATGTAGCTTAGTAGACTAACAAAATTGAACCAGTGTAACCTAAACAGCAGAAAGGATACATTATGTATTGCTCTACACACCAACAGGGTCCTGTTGACCGGCAAAATCGGAAGTGGGGTCCAAAGATGAACCAGTCACTTGGCCTACCAAGAAAAAAGACAAATGAGACACATGCACTTGAGTCAAAGTGGATCAAGCAAGGTGAACACATGCACTTACCGACATCCAAAGAGTAGGTGGGATCCGGAGGAGATGCTGGGGCCAAGGGCATGGGAGCTAGGCCAAAATAAAACCAACATTGAGCCATAGCTAATGTGCGTGCCAAAATACAACATGCATTAAGGTGTGTGAGCAGCTCTTTCACTAATATTGACTAATCAAGCCAAGTGTGGCTCACACATTGATATGCCGATATATGGCTACACATCTCTGGCATCCTACATATCTACACATGTTAGGGCCTTGTTAGTTACTGCCTGTGAGTGTTACAGTGGGCGTGCAATTAGGGCGCACGCACATATTATTAATAGTCAACAGGGCAAACCTTTCTTGCTTGAGCTGCTCCCACACCCATTTGATTAGAAAAAAACCAGCAAACAAATAATGGGTAAATACCTTCAATGGCAGACTGGGGTAGCCTTGAGGTTGCTGGAAGGGCAGGAGCTTGGGTGTCCGGAGCCACATCCCGGACAGCAGCATGTGCACCTATGCATAAAGCAACAGACAGAAAAGTTACAAATGTTTTAGCTATAATGTAATACTTCACAGGTCCTACAGTTAGTTGGTCAGAATGTAAAAATGCTAATCACAGACATTAACATTAGGTTATTGTAAAAGCCAGAAAATATGTACCTTCAGCCCAACCGGTGGTGTCATCCCCAGGATCCACACCCTGCAGCCGAGCCAGTGGGATTTTGGCCTTCAGCATCTCCTCATACGGCCTGTAGGTACTCTTTGGAGCCTGGATGAACCCACTGTCCACATCAAGATCGTGATTCATCTTTTTCATAAGGGCCCCTCGCAAAGTGTAGAAGCGTTTCCTGCAGGATGGGCCACTACATGGGTGTTGAGCTGTGCTACTAAGCTCCACACCAATGGCATCCCACAGTTTGCTTCTTTCTTGTTTGCCTATGGACTTGCTTTGGGAGCCAAATAGCAGCTCCCATTTCGCAAGTGTCAGGCGCACAAGATGATTATTCTCAGCCAAATTAAATTCAGGCTCCCTCTTGGCACCTGGGCGCTTAGCCTGGGGTGCTGCCCCACCTTCAGGCTGTGCCCTTTTCCGTAAGGGAGGTCTGCGCACAGCACCCACCAAACTCCTACTCGGGCCTGCTGTGGCCGGCAGATGTCCTGTATTTGGCTCCATCCTGTAGCTGCACACACAGACAAATCAACACCCCACAAGCACGCATGCACACTACAGAATGGCATCGCAATCTCTTAGGCTTGGGCAGGTTTTATGTGCTCTAACAGCCAATCCAAAAGCAGCCCACTTAATTGATTCACACATACAGCCCAGTTCCTTCTAGGCACACCTCCACTGCACTGACAGAAGCATGTGTGTTAGCCAATTAACTCATTACAGACCTCATTAAACAAACAACACACACCCAAATCCAACAATGGACTGATGTATCTGCAACCCTTGTGACATGTGCTTAGCCTAACGGCTATATAAAAAAACAACAGCTTCACTTTCATTGGTCCCCACCTGATTTTTGGCCCATGTCCGTTAATGCACGCACGTTACGGCTCAAGTACGCTAGTAGCGCTACTAGCGTGCGCGTGCGCACTCTGTTTTACGCACACCTGGGTCGGCTAATTGGCGCCCGGAAATAGCAGAGCGACGCAAAAGGCGGCAAAGCGGACCTGTCACTTTTGAAAATGAAGTATAAAAGGAAGGAATGAACTAGGTTCTGCTATTCTTACACTGTGGCAAAGGCTGTGGTGTGGTGCTGTGCTCGCTTCCCTTAGCTCATTTGAGCCTCTGTCTGGTTTCTGTCCTCACTCTCTGTGGCTTGTTGGGTGATTTCTGACATCAGTGCTGTTTCTTTAGGAGCTTGGTTTGGGTGGCATCTGCAAATATTGTGTAGCATACAGCAAGTGAGGCTTGATTTTGGGGCCTTTTGTGGGCTGTGCAGCAACTCCCCTCTTGGTTGTGCTTAACTTAGAAAGCTGGTTTTCAGCAGGCTGGTGGTTTGGACCACTATAGTTCTGGTTTTGTGGTGAGCTGCATTGTAGCGGGTGTGTGTGTAGTGTGATTGTTTGTGTGTGTGTTGTGTGTTAGTGTTTTTTTTTGTTTATTTTTGTTTTTGTATATATCTTTAGTGTGTGTGATGGATAAGAGGGTGATGTATGGTGTCTGGGTGGATGGATGTATGTGTATGCTGAAAGAGCAGGAGGAAAGGGAGCGGGGTGTTGTGAGGCTTAGGGCACCCCGCTCCTTTGCAATCCGCCTTTCAGTATGGGACTTAAGTGACGAGCAGATCAGGAGCCGCTTCCGTCTGAATCGTGCTGCACTACAGTCCCTATATGATCAGATTAAGACCAAAATCGAGCCATCCACCAAACGCACTCACTCCATTCCAGGCATAGTACGCCTGTGTGCCACTCTTAATGTGTTGGCACGAGGGACCTTCCAGGCAACCTCAGCCCTCCTCAGCGGGATAAGCCAGGCTACTATGAGCCGCATCCTAATCCAGGTAGTTCTGGCAATTTGTGATTTAATCCCAATTTACATCAAGTTTCCTGAGGATGAGGAAGAGGTTGCCAAAATAAAACATGCTTTCTATCTGATGGGAGGGATCCCGAATGTGCTAGGGTGCGTTGATGGTACACATATCCCTTTCCGCCCTCCCCGTGCACAGGAGCTGTCCTACAGAAACAGGAAGCAGTTCCATTCATTTAATATCATGGTGGTCTGTGACCATGAGATGAAGCTGCGGGCGGTGAGGTCGGGGTTCCCCGGCTCATGCCACGATTCTTACGTCTTGCAGCGGACAGTCCTGTGCCGGAAGTTTGATAACAACGAAATGCCAGCTGGCTGGCTACTGGGTAATAAATTAACCATGTCTATGTATTTTGCTAATATGTGGCCTAGTAAGGCAATTTTAAACAAACTACCACCCAAAAACATGTACTAGTACTAATTGCTGTCTCTCTCCTTGTGTTTTTTCTACAGCGGACAAGGGATATGGGCAGAGAACGTGGGTCATGACTCCGGTCAGGAACCCACGGACCTCTGCCCATGAACGCTACAATGCAGCGCATCGCAAGACCAGAAGCATTGTGGAAAGAACCATCGGCCTGCTGAAAGCACGCTTTCTCTGTTTGGCACGGCCAGGAGGAGAGATGCTCTACAGCCCACAGAAGGTTTCCAAAATCATCCTTGCCTGCTGTGTGTTACACAATATCTGTATATGTCACCGAATCCAAGCCCCCGAGGAGACAGCACTGGTGCCAGAAATCCCCAACCTGCCCGCAGATAGAAGTGAGGACACCCAGACTGGCGATGAGCTAAGGGAAAGGCTGATCACTTCTTATTTTGCGGTAAGCTAACTACCCTTCACTCTAATGCAAGTACTGCACTCCTGTTTAAATGTCTTTGACCTCCCATCCAAAAGAGCAAACAAACGCACTAAGGGGGGGTGTAAGATGACCCAAACCACTCTAAGGGGGGTGTAAGATGACCCAAACCACTCTAAGGGGGGTGTAAGATGACCCAAACCACTCTAAGGGGGGGTGTAAGATGACCCAAACCACTCTAAGGGGGGGTGTAAGATGACCCAAACCACTCTAAGGGGGGGTGTAAGATGACCCAAACCACTCTAAGGGGGGTGTAAGATGACCCAAACCACTCTAAGGGGGGGTGTAAGATGACCCAAACCACTCTAAGGGGGGGTGTAAGATGACCCAAACCACTCTAAGGGGGGTGTAAGATGACCCAAACCACTCTAAGGGGGGGTGTAAGATGACCCAAACCACTCTAAGGGGGGTGTAAGATGACCCAAACCACTCTAAGGGGGGGTGTAAGATGACCCAAACCACTCTAAGGGGGGGTGTAAGATGACCCAAACCACTCTAAGGGGGGGTGTAAGATGACCCAAACCACTCTAAGGGGGGTGTAAGATGACCCAAACCACTCTAAGGGGGGTGTAAGACGCCAATGTTGGTTATCAAGTTATGCATTTTTTTAAAAGAAAACACAAAATAACTATAAAGATATATACTAACTGCACTTTTCTTAATTTTTCAGGCACAAAGAGATGCACCATGATCTCGACATTCCTTTTACAACCCTTTCCTGGACTTTACTTTTCTTTTGCATTTCTGCTGGACTTTTCATTTTCTATTTCATTTATGTTTTATTATTAATTTTTTGTTAGAGAAAAAATTAAAAAAAAATTAGATATATACATGTGGCTATGTGTTTAATTCTGTTGTAAGTTTCCTTTTCATTCTAATTCCTATTTTCATTTTCCTTTTCTTTCTCTGTCCTGTTTTTATTTTCCTTTTCTTTCTCTGTTCTGTTTTTATTTTCCTTTTCTTTCTCTGTTCTGTTTTTATTTTCCTTTTCTTTCTCTGTTCTGTTTTTATTTTCCTTTTCTATTTTCCTTTTCTTTCTCTGTTCTGTTTTTATTTTCCTTTTCTTTCTCTGTTCTGTTTTTATTTTCCTTTTCTTTCTCTGTTCTGTTTTTATTTTCCTTTTCTATTTTCCTTTTCTTTCTCTGTTCTGTTTTTATTTTCCTTTTCTTTCTCTGTTCTGTTTTTATTTTCCTTTTCTTTCTCTGTTCTGTTTTTATTTTCCTTTTCTATTTTCCTTTTCTTTCTCTGTTCTGTTTTTATTTTCCTTTTCTTTCTCTGTTCTGTTTTTATTTTCCTTTTCTTTCTCTGTTCTGTTTTTATTTTCCTTTTCTATTTTCCTTTTCTTTCTCTGTTCTGTTTTTATTTTCCTTTTCTTTCTCTGTTCTGTTTTTATTTTCCTTTTCTTTCTCTGTTCTGTTTTTATTTTCCTTTTCTTTCTCATTGGTGATTTAATTGTATTTCCTTTTTAGGTAACAAATAAAAAAAAAAAAAATTGTGGCTATGTGTTTAATTATGTTTTATTTTCCATTTATATTCGAAGATCTGGTAGAATTTAATTTCCTTTTACACAAAATAAAAAAATTTTTACATTTCAAAACAAATGTGGCAATGTGTTTTATTCAGAAGGTACTGGATGGCCAGGACACAGCAAAGCTAACAGGCGCTGTGTAGAATAGCGTGGTCACACTGACTGACAGCGCCAACAAAGCTGAGGGCCAACATCATATTCAGCAATGTAGGCGTTGTTCGCAACAACGCCAGGTAGCGACTGAGGAGGCCTGCTATAGCGAATCGCTAACGCCCGCGGCTGACGCTAGCGGCGCTCATAGCGCCATACTTCAGTCGCTCATCTGTCGCTACCTGGCGCTATTGATGAATCGGCCTCCCCGTCAATCTTCACGTCCGCTCCGCGGGACTATGTTAAAATCACCACTCTGTGGGGGGGCCCAGGAACCAACAAACGCCTGTCCCAAATTCCAGGGGCATTCCTCCGGGGGGCCCACAAAGCCTCGGCTCCCCCTCTGGCCGTCTACCAGTCCCAGGAGCTGACATCTGCACTCACCCCGGCCCCCCCAGGGACAAGGCCCCAGGGTTTGGGGGGACAGAGCAGAACTGAGCTCATCTAAAAAGGAAGGCAAGAAGAACAAACAGAGAGAAGGAAAGAAGGAAGAAAAAGAGAGGGAAGAGAAAAGAACAACAAAAATGTAAGGTCAAAAACAAAAAGAAGAGGAAAAGGAAAAGAAAGAGGAGGAGGAGTCCCCCGCCCCCCCCCCTCTCCGACAAAGCCGACCCCGGCTCCACATCTTCCACACTGCATCGCACCCCCCCACACCCCACATCACCCGTTCCCTTCCAACAAAGCTCGGATTTCCGGGGATCCCTTATAGACTTACCACACCATCCAGGTCCTAGAGTGTTTCTCGGCCCCTCCTCCACCCCGTCAAGAGCCAATTCCTGCATCCTCTTGATGTTCTCCACCTCCCCGTACCATTCCATCAGAGAGGGTGTGATGTTGGATCGCCAGTGGCGGGGTATTACTGACCTGACCGCTGTAAGCATATGCCTTAACAACCCCTTTCCCCCGCCGCCACCGACCCAGGGACCATAGACAGGAGGGTCACCCGTGGGGAGTTGGGAATCTTTTCAAGTGTCGTCGCTTCAAAAAACTTTAGGACACCCTCCCAAAAAGTTCTTACCGCTGGACATTCCCACCAAACATGTGTCAGGGTCCCAAGAGCATTATTACACCTCCAACGGTCCCCGGTCTCAGATCCCCCAAATTTCACTAAGTCCACCGGGCACTTGTACCATCTAGCTAGGATCTTATAGTTCCTCTCCTGAGCTCTGCATGAGACTGAGAATTTATGCGTTAAGGCGAAAGACTTTTCCCACTCCTCCCTCTCAAATGTCTGCCCCAGATCCTCTTCCCATCTCCTGCAAAATTGAGGGAGCTCCCCTACCCTTCATCCACTCTGATAAATCTTGTAAAGAGTTGAAACAACGTGTGTCGGAGAGGTACTAGCTTTGAGAAGCGTTTCCAGGGCTGTCAAGGGCCTGGAGAGAGCTAGTCTGTCGCCCTGAGATTTGATAAAGGCTTTCAGCTGGGCGTGTAGGAACCAGGAAATCTTCTCCCCCCCTCCTCGTGCCTGCAAGTCCGATAGGGATGGCAGACCCAGTCTAGAGACTACATCGCCCAGTCTCGCGCCTTGGGAGGCATCCCGTATAAGGAATGATTTAACACCTAACCCCGGGGGAAATGCCGGGTTGTCAAATAATGTGGTGAGGGGGCCTATGTGATAGATAGAGGGGGCCTATCTATGTGATAGATCCCTGCGATTCAATGACCTATCCCAGAGGGTCAGAAGAGGGCGCACCAAATATGAAAGTTCCTGCTTCTTTGGGTGGCACACGGGGTCCACCCAAGGCAGGGCCATCAAGCTGATTGGAGAGATTTCATCTTCTAAAGTGACCCATCGTTTGACTGGTGGAACCAGTCTACAAGCCTCAACAAGACTGCTGCCGCGTGATATAACTTCAGATCGGGGACACCGAGTCCTCCCTCCTTTTTGGATCTGCATAGTGTCCCCCTTCCAACCCTAGGTTTCTTGTTGTCCCATACAAAATTGAAAAAAGCCACCTGTAGTTGCTGGAAGAACCCCCGTTCCGGCAATAGCGGAAGGGTTTGGAAAACATATAGAAACCGGGGTAATATGTCCATTTTTTAAATATTAATTCTCCCCAACCACATGTATTGCTTCCTTCCATAGGACCTGAAGTTGCCTATTGTGTAATTAAGGAGTGGGACATAGTTCAGTTTATATAGCTTCCCAAGGTCAGCAGATAAATGAACCCCCAGATATTTTATTGATTCTTGTTGCCATCTAAATGGGAAATTCATCTGTAGTAATTTCTGCACTTGCTCATCTAGAGAAGCGTTCAGTAACTCTGTTTTAGTCAGATTGACCTTGAAATTACTTAGCTCGCTAAACCGATCAAACTCCCTAATGATAGAGGGGAGGGAGGTATGAGGGAAGGTTACGTACAACAGCAGATCATCAGCAAAAAGAGAGAGTTTGTATTCCCTTTCCCCACAGAAAACCCCTTTAATGGAAGGGTTGGCTCTCAGAGCGTTAGCTAAGTGTTCCATGACCAGAACATAGAGCAAGGGAGACAGTGGACAACCCTGTCGCGTGCCATTCCTCATATTGAAGGATCCTGAAAGAGCCCCGTTAATTTTCACTTTAGCGTGGGGGTCATGATAGAGTGCCATGATTCTGTCCAACATTACGGGTCTCATCCCTATTTGGGACAGCGTAGCCCTCAAAAATCCCCACTGGACCCTATCAAAGGCCTTTTCCGCGTCTACCGTGAGGAGGCACGCTGGGATCCCACAGGTTTGTGTGTAGTGTATCAGAGAGATGGTCTTGATAACATTATACCTGGCCTCCCTTCCTGAGACAAACCCGACTTGATCATAGTATATTAGCGAAGGGAGAAGAGGCTGGATCCTATTCGCAATTATCTTGGCGTATAATTTGACATCCACGTTGATCAGCGAAATTGGCCTATAGCTGCCTGGCAGGGTGGCGTCCTTACCAGGTTTTGGAATAACCGCGATATGCGCTTCCAAGGTTTGTCTCGGGAAGGGGCAGCTGCTGGACACTGAATTAAATACCTTAGTCAGGAAGGGGACGATCAGGGGTCCCAGCGTTTTGTAAAACCTGGGGGTGAACCCGTCTGGTCCCGGGCTTTTCCCAGCAGGAGACCCTCTTCTAGCCCCAGCTACCTCCTCCCGCCGTATAGGATCCTCCAGGGCCTCGCACTCCTCCGGGGGGATGACAGGGAGGGCCATCTCCATTATGTAACTATCGAGTGCACCTTCTGGGCCCCGTTGTAGTCCTTGAGGGGAAGCAATGTCAATGTTATAGAGGTTGGAGTAAAAGGTTTGAAATTCTTCCGCAATCTGGGGAGTTTTATGTACCTCCTTACCCCCCGCAGTTTTAATACTGGGTATGAAGGAACAGCCCTGCCTTGGGTGGAGGGACCGAGCCAGCAACCTACCGCACTTATCAGAGTGCTCGTATAGGCGAGCCCTACACCTGTCCCTGAATCTGAGGTAATCTTGATCATACAACCCTTTCAGCTTCTGCCTGCCATCTAGTAAATCACACAATCCCTTAGGAGACGAGAGGGCCTTGTGTGCCACCTCCTGTGTGTGTATGCAACCTAACGTGTCTTTGATCTGTTGCGCCCTTTCCCTCTTAAGCCTTGCGCCATGTTTGATGAAGACTCCCCGTAGCATACACTTAAGCGTTTCCCATTGTATCGGCAGTGAAGTATCGTCGTTGCAGTGATCAATGTAGAGGTTTGCCACTACAGCCTTGACCTCTGCCATACATGGGATATCTTTTAATAGGTTGTCATTAAGACGCCAAGTGCAATGCCTGGGGGTCGCATCCGGAATTGGGAGGATCAGGAACACAGGGGCGTGGTCTGACCAAAGCATCTGTCCAAAAGAGGACTCAGGGTCCACCGCGAGTGAATGGTGACTCAGAAAGAAGTAATCTAAACGACTGTACATATTGTGGGTACAGCCCACAGCTCCCTCACCGCAGCCTCCCCTCCGCCCCTCCTCGCAGCTCTCTCGGCTCTCCTCAGATCCATCTTCGCTGACTCCTCTTGAGGGCCGCATCTAGCAGTGACAGCGGGTGGCTGCTCCCGCCCCCGCCTCTCCTCCACTCCTCGCAGTGTGTAAGCTCGTCGCCGGACTCCGCTCCCGACGCCGGTCTCAGGGTGGCAGCGGCCGGCGTCTCGGCCCCAGCCCCGCTCACCTCGACTGGTGCTAAGGTGGTTCCTGGCTCTTCCTTTTCGGGCAGCGCTCCTTCATTATGCACGCCTGCCCCAGCGCGTCCGCTCCTCTGCTCCTTCTGCCCACTTCCTGCAGGCGCCATCTTGTCCTGCAGAACCTTCGGCCGCGACTTGGCCCTGGGGTGGGAAAAAGCCCCCACATCAGTCTTAGGGGGCGCTTTAACGACGCCCCCACCTTCTTTTTCCTATTGCCCCCCATCAAGCTGGTCAGGGGAGAAAATGGGGTGCTCAGATCAACTGGAAAATTCTCTCCTTGTTTCCTCACTCCTGCATGCCGAAGCCACGCCCCCCTTTCCACTTTATAATGGGTGATTTATCTATTTGTATGAAGCTGGATACTGTAATGGCCTTCCAGGGATGGAATCCCAAGGATTGGTAAATAATGCAAACTGATATACAGAGATGGAGCCAGTTTGTCATATGGTGACAAACCCAAAAGGCGCACAATGACACAATAATAAATCAGAGTTGCAGGATTGGGTGTACAGGCAGTGTCCTTGATGCTGGATTAATGGCAAGTCCCATACAGTGTCCATGCAATGTGAAGTCCAGAATAGACAGAGTCCAGGGAATATGCAATCCGGGTAACTGACAAAGTCCAGGAAATCTAGCCTCAAGCCATTCAAAATAGAAATTCAGTCCTGGGAAATCCATACAACAGGAATACCTGCTGGTGGCCAGGTGTAATTGCAGGATAATTCCAGGAACAGAGCCACCGGCAGTTGAGCCAGGGGAGCTGCAGGTTTCAGGTTGTGGCGGAACTCCAGACCTAACAGAGCCCAGCCAAACATGTCTTTTTGGGTAGAGCCTCTGTTTTATTTTAATGAATATTAATGATGAGTGGTGGGTCCACAGGTTGTTCTTTGTCTTCTTCTAAATTAAACGTGTGGATACAAATTCCTTTCCTTCCAACTTACACCACCTGACACAGCCACAGTCCATTAGGTTAATTAGTTCACAACTAGCTTTGAGCTAAGGGACATTGTAGATGACAAAGTGTAGGTGTGCAGCCAAAAAATGTTGGCTGAGTGCCTCTCCGATTGGTCCCATTCTAGTCTGATTTATTGTAGAAAAGGGCAGCATGTTTTTCATGACAAAAAAAATCACTCAGAATATTAATTGCAGGCCACAGAAAAGGTTTCAGGACTAGTCCTTGATAAAAAAAGACAGGAAAGATATGTCATTTATTTCAGGGGGTAAATGGTGGTTGTCTAAGCTCTTGGCTTTCTGGAATAATTCTATCCTCCACCCATCTGCCAGCAATGCTGATAAGCAGCCACCACCATGCTGTCATCAACTGCCATCTTAAACTGAATGTAAAAAAAAACCAAGCATGTGACTGGTATAAGCAATGATTTGAACATTAGAAGACATTAAAAGCAAACCTTCAAAGGCAAACAGGCTTCACTAGTTTGCCCCCACAGCCTTTGCCTCCAAGCCATGCTCACCATCAGAGACTATTGCTGTTGATAGGGTGCACAGAGAACTTTGGGGTTTATTCATCAAGGGATAGCGGCAGGCAGCGTTTGGTGAACACCGGATGCTGTACGCAATACCACATTTATGAAGCTGATTCTGGTGAGCGACTCTAACAGCGCCATGTAGCGTACGATTCCAATGCTGTACTGGTGTTAGAACGCCCAACATACATCTCATTCATCAATGCCGGCCGGGTTACTACAGCGACTGAGGCGCTCTGTTACAGCGGCCGATAGCCGATCACAGCGTCTACTAGCAGTCGCTCTAAGTGCCTCTGTACAGACGCTCATCTGCCGTTACCTGGAGCTAGTCATGAATCAGCCTGCCCGTTGATATTATGGTGCCAGTTGCCTAGGCATTGTCATGCCTGTTAGCTGTGCAGCATTAACAGCCACACTCAAGAGAAGCTGGAGGTGCTGGTGGCTGCCTGCGTTGGGTATCACTAGCAAAATCTGTGCATTTTTCATCAACATCTTAAAGTAAAAGTATAACATGCCTCCTCTTATGACGGACGGAGACATTTTACCCTCACACATTCCTCTGCCTTTAACCAGCAGAGAATTTAATGTTTTTTTTTTATCAGAGCTAGAGTGCAATGCAACATACACTGTAACAGCCACTTAGCTGAGTTTACTGATACATTTGTTTCTCTGCTGCTGAGAGACAGAGGGCTGTGTGTGATGAAAACTTCTCCAAACCAGAATAACAGCCTTGCAAAGTTGAAGAAAAAAACTCCCCAAAACTCACTTGCCCCATCTGCATGCATGATACTGACTTATTTCAGCACTTACCTTTTCTTCTGCACCCACATAAAAGCTAAAACCTCAATTTTCTCCTGGCCATTGGCATCTTATGTGCAGCAATCTGAATTGCCCTGGGGAGGGAATTGTTAGTCCATTTCATGGGTTAAATGGAATAAGGGAGATGTACAACTCTGCCATTATAGCCAACAGTGAAAAATAACAAAGCTTTTTTGACCATAACCATGCTGGTACTAAATACTCACTTAAAGCTATAGGTTAAGAATGCACTATTAAATCCATTCTTATTCCATTACGGTGCAGGGTTGATAGTGTATCTACTTCTTCAAGATGGTAGACCCTCCATGTACTTGTAATAATACGATAATAAGACAATTATCTCCACTCACCAGGATCTCGTGCCCACCATACTACAGTACTGGGGGCAACAGAACAGATGGTATGCCACACCAGCGGCTGGCTTCTCCTCGGCCTACCCGGCTCTCCCTCCCGTTTGGCCAGTTAACAGTATCCACGATTCCTGTTCCAGCAGGGTGTTATTTCTCTGGTCCTGTACTACTCACTGTTATGAAGAGGTTAAGCAAGAGCAAAAGTGTAGTGGCTCTCATAGTGCTCTGTTACATGTAAGGCTGCAGCAGAGCGCTTTTTTGTCGAAGGCCTTTGCCCTCATTTAAATACAATAGTATTGTGGCCTTTGATAAATGTGTCGTACATCTGCTAGTTAGATGGGAGGCAGCCCGAAGCCTGCTTTTGCAAATGGCTCCAATAATTAATCCCATGAGCCATGTCAGAAGTCTTAGCTTTTCTATTACTTACAGGCTGCAGTGCAGATAAATGGGCCTGGCCTGTTTACATAAATCATGTCTTTCTTGTCTAGCACACTAGGATGTTCTATTATAACATTGCTGTGATTGTTCTATCTTTCCAAAGACCTCTGGCTAACATTGATATTCTACCTTTTAATTTATCTTCGTGATAATTTGATCAGGGTAACATATACATCTCAAAGAAATCCTGGCATCTAGGTTCTGATTCATCAGTACACATACAATTATTGCCCTGACCCTGGCCAGCAGTTCTCTTTTGTATAGGTGGCAGTAACAGCACAGGTTTCCTGCAGTTGTGAATACTCTACTGGGTGGAACGTGTCTGGGCTGATCTTCATTGTGCAGAGAAGAAGGTTCCAATTACTTTATTAAAGGCCAAGTCTAGGTTTACCAGTAGTTTATCAGTCGATTTACAGTAGTCTACACAGTACACCTTCCTTTTAACAGTGGTGCAACATCACTAGTCCCTTCTAATATCTCCAACTGGCATAGTTCAGACCCACTCACAGAAGTACAGAGGTGACAGAGCTCACAGAACCATATATTGGCATGGGATTAAAATATTGGGATACATTATCCCTCCCTCCTGCTGTGACTATAACAAACAAACAAACAAAGATGCATCATTCTAAACAGCCAGCCCCCACTCTGCCAAGGAAATATTCATTTATCTTAATTGTTTCTATTGTAATCAGCTATAATACTTTCTAAAGCAGCCATGCGCCTACTTTTGGAATGTAGATAGCTTACAGTGCAATATGATTTGTGCATTGTACTGTGTGAAAGAAAAGATTGTCTCCTATGTAAATGTCACAGCAATACTTTAGGCCTGAGTCCCTTATGGGGAAGTTTTACCCGTTATGCTTGCTAACCCTTACTGCTAACTAGGGATCCCCACCAGTCATCACATGAGGTACAAGAAAAGTGATCATGATCATCTGGTCATTGTGCTCTTAGATGTGTCAAGGCCACAGGGGTGGTGTGCTGCTGGAGGGATAAACTTTATTATCCTTGAGGTGATAGGGCATGGCTTGATCTGGGTTAAGAGCCTGAGATGTGGGGTTAGTAAAGCAATAGTACAACTGAAAATGTTATTTGCCTTTTGTGATGTTTTCTGAAATTACCAGAAGAACTGTGTAGACAGTAAATAGTGATCCTCATATTAGTAGTCACCCATGGGTAACAAGGGTCCACAGTGCTTACAATGAACTTGGTTGTAGAGGCTCTTTGGAGGATTTTGGGTAGTAAACATGAGAGAGGCACCTGACCTTGCATCATGAATGTATGCCAGTGCTGGTACCACAGCCAGAGAGACAGAGAAGCCTTGGCAGAAAGTAATGCAGTAGCAGAAGAAATTGAAGGAGAAAGAGCATAAGGGACCAGAATAGGGAGTTAACAGTTTACAAAATAAAGGATGTTCTACTTCATGCTGTCATCTGTTTATTTGCCATACATATATGTTTTTGCAGAGAATATAACAGCACTAACTTGATGAGTCTGTATGGCCTCGATTCATCAAGAGTTGAAAAACATACTCATGTGAATGAGTGATATTCTCATGCTTTTTTCTCATGGAGTGAATTTTTTACTACCATGAATATTTTTTTTAACTCTTGATGAATCAAGACTGATGCGTGGATATTTCTTTTGGGATAACCCCTACCAAATGTGAAGTGGTGTGCCTTTACTTGGTCTCTGAAGCACCAGTTAGGTTATTAGCAATATACACCAGTGTGCGGTTCTATCTAAATAGCTTCATGTACAAGATTTGTTACTTCATGTATGAAATTTGTGACTTTTGACATTAATGATACACTGCAATACATATGAAAGATCACTGTGTGAGCCACAGTGGTACATCCCAAATTGGGATGCCCCAGGCACAAGAAGCGAACTGGGCATAGTGAAAATCCCGGATTTTGGTACACTTGAAGGCTTATAGCTGAACAAAACATACCTGGCCTGGCCCAGCAATTTAAAAGATTTCAGTGATGGCCGCTGACCCCCCCCCCCCCGGATCGGGGTGCCCTGCTGTGTGAAACCCTCTGGGGCACCTATAAACACTTACCTATCACCGGTCCAATGGCACATGCATGGGCTCTCGTTCAATGAGAGCCATTTGCAAACAGTTATCATTGGAGCGTGTGCTGACACTTCTGCCCATTCTAGTTAATGAGAGCCATTTGTGGAATGACATAGTCATGGAAGATTGCTCTCATTGGACAAAAGCCTGCACATGCGCCATTGTAACCAGGAAGAGGTGAGTGAATAAGGGTATTCTAGGGGGTTTCACAAGAAACATAGCCCAGGAAAGTCAGATTCACAGGTTTTGTTCCACTTTAAGACACTTTAAGACAAGCTTAAAATTGACCTTGAGTATCTTTAGAAAGGACCACTGGAAATATCCAGATTTAAACAGTATCTGTGGGTTAAAAAATGAAATAAGTATATGCACCATAGCTCCCTCGCAACTGGTAGCATAGGAGTTGTGCCAGGTGAGGTACAGTATGTCTGAAAAACAGCCAAGATCTCCTGCATGGTCATTTTTATTTGAAAGACTTCTGATACCATTCAGTTTACTGAACTCTGGGATTTTGTATTTTCATTATGTTCAGTTTTAAAGATGCATTTTTATTTAAGCAATTTGCTTTTGGAAAAATATTGCTGATAAAGCAGCAGCTTCTGGAAAATGACAAAGCCACCTCCAAAGCCATACCCGTGGTAGCGACGTGACTGATGGAAAACATATGGATGATGCCTTCCAACATGAGGGTAATTGAGTAGGGTCAAGTCTGAAAGATTTGGATGACAAAAATGCATTTTCCATGCCTCCCGCTTTGTGAGAGATGGTGTAAACTTAACCCATTTCTCACCGCTTTGATTTGTTCTGAATTACAAATTGCAGGAGGAATACATTAAATTACCTCCCTTTGTATCACCTACCATATTTACATTCAAGAGCAGAGCACAAAGCAATGCTTTCTGTAATTATTCCTCCATCCTTCCACCCAGGCGTTCCATCACTTACGTACATTGTAATGCTACAAGCATTGAAAATTCAAGGCTAAACGTTATCATTATTCAGTAACAATTGGCCGTCACTGTAGGCAAATCTGGCGGAGAGCTTGGCAGAATAAACATAGCCCTCTCTGTTTCTGCTGAAATATCATCATAGGGCTTTTTATTTAATGTTAAATGATAAATAAAATCAAACTTTCTTTTATCACATAAGGTCAAAACAGTGTTTAATGCCATAACTGCATTTATGGTTCGTGTGTGTTATTAACTATTGTATATGACAGGCTCAAAAAAACACCTTTTAAGCCAACAGAGAAACCAATGGGAGACCATCTTCACCTAACCTTAGCCTAATCTAATGTATACAATCAAGATTGACAGAGCCAAATGGGACATGAGCAGTACATAAATATGGACCTTGTTTATGAATTGCACCATCTAGCATCTTTCTGGTGGCTGTAGTGCCAGTTTTGCAGTGCCAGGATCTTTGCCTTTTTGTTGCTATCATGACTACAATGGTGACTAAAAAGTCACAGCACCCGATTTTAACTAATTAACTTTGATTGCTGGATTTGGTATTGGCCAGCCTGTCCCAGCGTCTGTTGGACCAGACTGGCAATTATACCAGTACCACTTTGTACCGCTGTCTTTTGGGCGCTGCACAGTATATTTATCATTGTTTTGCACCCTGAAAAGATTGGCACTGAATTTTGCTGTGTTTCAACATTACAGTTACAATATATACTGCTGAGGAAAACTTGGCGTTTAGCCTGTGTTTTAGTTGTCATTGTTCAAAATTACACATTGTAAACTAAAAGAAGCAATAAAAAACGATTTTACCATAAAAAAAACCTCCTGCGTTTACATGATTGACAAGTCACAATGCAAGTTCTGTATAAAAGATGTGTAATATATTTATTATAAGCAAGTTCTGTCCATTGTGCTCTATAGGATCTTGACCTACAATGCCACTATCAACTGGTGCTGCTTCAACCAGAGCATCTGACGCTTCTGTGTGAAACCCCCTAGGGCGCCAGTCCAACAGCACATGCTTGGGCTCTCGTTCAATGAGAGCCATTTGCTGAGACTACATAATTCAGCAAACAGTTCTCATTGTGAATGAAGAGCGTGAGCTGATGCTCCTGCCCATTTTAGTTAATGAGAGTCATTTGCTGGATGACATAGTCATGGAAGACGGCTCTCGTTGGAGGAAAGCCTGCGCATGCGCCATTGTAGCCAGTAGAGTTTCCCCTCTCCTATTTTCTATAGCAACGTAGAGATTTCCGTAGAAATTTTGTTGCGACAACTCACCTGAAAATTCTCTCCAAAAGTGTAAACTTGTGTGTTTTAAGGAGTGTATTCTAAGTATGTCACACACCCCGCTTCAAGATATCCATAACATGTGGGTAATACCGACCTGAAGAGGGCGTTCTGCAGAGATGATAGCAAAAAGAAAGCCCCTCCCTGATCCATAAATACCTGGGACCTCCCACTCATTACCCAGTTTTCCATCTCTGCAGACGGCGAGCAAGTCAGAAGATGTGGTCTCCTCCTTGCACAGGGGGATTTCAGGTAGCCGGGATAACTCCCGGCCTGTTATTTGATTATTTCCGCTCGGACCCCCTTTTTCCCTGAATTGACATTAAGATACATGCCTCCACAGTCTTGGCTGCTGGCCCGGGCGAGGGTATATTGGCACCTCTGGCGCTTAGGAGCAGCGCTCCCCCGTGAGACCCTAAATAAGAGGGTAGGCGGTTACACCGGGTTGGTGATCCCGGTTTGGGATGCCCCATCCCTTGGTATTTGCCCCTGGGTGGTCCCTCCACAGTCCCCCTATTTATCACAGTGGGGGTTGGGGGTCTCTATCTTAGGGCTAGTCCTTATTCATTTTATTCTTTTATGCACTTTATTGTGTGGTGTGTCTTTATTGTATGTGTGTCTGTGCTTTTCAACAGTCTGCGGCGCCGCGGCCGCCATTACAGCCGGGGCGCCGGTCTTTTCACCTTGTGAGGGGAATTTTTCCCCTCACACACTTCTGGGGGGGCGGGGCCGGCCCTCGGCGCGCTGCCGCGGCCAGCCCCCCGTTGTCTGTGTCTCCCTGCAGCGAGCGGGGCGGGTGCTCCGCTGGACGCTGCGGTCGCACCCGCCTGCTGTGTCACTTAGACCGGCGCCGCGGCATGTCGGCGGCGCCGGTCTCTGAGGAGGCTGTGAGGGAGGGAGCTTCTTCCCTCGCGTCTACGTCGGGGGGGCGGGGCCGGGCTTTCGGCGCATCGCCGCGGCTCCGCCCCCCTCTGTTTCTGGCGCCGATGCGGAGCTTGTGGCTCCGTACTGTTAGAGGAAGGGGGCGGACTTTGCTCTTCGCGCGGTCCGCGCTGGCCACGCCCCTTTCTCGGCCTGCGTCTCACGTCAAGGTCTCCATTGCTCCTGTTTCCTACGGATCTGTGAGTGGCCCTGTGGGCCCTATTTATTCTATCTTTACTTCCTTATATTAGTCCTATTTGGCATTTATTGGGTTCCTTTCTGTCTTTCAGGCGAAGGTTTTATCAGGAGGATCATCAGTAGTATTTAGGGGGTTTCTCCCGGTCCTAGATCCCTGGGTTCATTTTATTGATCATAAATCCTCCCACTCGGGACATTACAGGGGCATCCCGGGTTGCTTATTGGCGTAATTCCCTGGGTCATAGCGACTACTAAAAGTTCACCTTATGGAGGCATCCCCGGATACTGGGCTCGGGACCCCTTCGGGGCAACCCCGGAAGTGTATGTTGTGTGGGGTATCCATTACTGGGGACGATGTGCTTCTGTGTATACCTTGTGCACAGCAAACTATTACGCGGCAGTCCGAACCCCAGGCGTCTGGGTCAGCACCGCCGGTCGCTTCATCTCCCCCTCCCACCTTGACACGCACCCCGTGTGACGTCGTCATGGGCAGGGAGCTGCAAACTGAGATGTGCGCCAGATTGGCCAACCTTGAGAAAATTATCTCCAGCTCGGTCGCCCGTAAGGCTCCAGCTAAGAGAAAGCATTTGTCGCCGGCTCCGCCGGTGGATGACCTTGATGACGTTAATAATCTGGATTGGTCTGATTATTCCCCGCTAGAGGAAGGGGAGGTGTATGAGGATTCAGATATTTCGGACGATGAGCAGTCTTTTGGCGCTGATGCCGAGCTCGGTGACTCGGGGAGATTCTCCGATACTCCTCACGCTCTGGCTCTGATGTTGGAGGTTCTGAATATTTCCCCTCCCGAGGAGGCGCCACAGCAGAAGGGTGAGTTGTTTGAGGAATCCAGGCCGCGCTTGGAGTTTCCTACGCAAAGGCATTTTGACAAAATTATTGCTAAGGAATGGGACAGGCCGGCTCGGCTCCCTGGCATTCCTCAGGGGTGGGATAAGAAATATCCCTTCCCTTCGGAGGCGGTTAAGCGCTGGGCATCCCCCCCGAGGTGGATGCACCGGTTTTGGGGTTGTCCAACTCCTCTGTTTTAAATAGACCTGATTGTTCCACCCTCAAGGATGGAGAGGATAAACGCATTGACCAGATGGCTTGTCATGGGTTTGCTAGCGTTGGGTCAGCCATGCGGCGCTAATGGTGTTGGCTGCCAGGTCTGTGGTCAGGGATCTGTTGACTTCTTCCGGGCTTCGTCCTGGTAGTGAAGAGTTCCTTAGCCTTAAACGGTGTGAGTTGTTTTTATCCTTTGTGTTAACAGCCTTGGATGACACCTTGATGATGTGTTGTAGGACGTCGGCTCTGCTGGTGACTATTCGGTGGTCGGTGTGGTTGCGCCAGTGGGCGGCTGATTTTATGTCCAAGAAGTCACTGACGGCTCTACCTTTTGTCGGATTACGGCTCTTTGGAGAGACATTGGACTCTGTCACCAAGGGTGGTAGGTTACCTCAACGCAAGAAACAACGCCGTCCCTTTCGGGGGGCGCCTTCCTTTACCCCCTCCTTTCGTGGGGCCAGATCTGGCAGGGGATTTGCCTTCCCCTCTTCCAGAGGAGATTCTGGGAGCAGGGGCAGAGGACGTGCCCGTCCAGGATACAGTTGGGGCTCTAAGCCCAAGCCGGCTACTAAGCCAGCTCAGCAATGAGGGGGCGCCCTCACCCATGCGGGTGGGGGGACGGCTGCGACACTTCTCTCAGATCTGGGATCAAGAGGTCTCGGACAGATGGATCCGGGAAGTGGTATCTTCCGGTTACAAGTGGAGTTCGAGCTCCGCCCCCCTTCCAGATTTTTCAGGTCTCGGATGCCTTCGGAGCCTCTGGCGGCGCAGGGACTCCTGGTGGCAGTAGAGAATCTTCTGGACATGGCTGTCATTTGCCCAGTGCCCCCCTCAGATCAGGGCAGGGGTTTTTATTCCAATCTGTTCACGGTACCCAAGAAGGACGGATCGGTCCGTCCCATCTTGGATCTGAAGTTTCTCAACAGGTTCATCCGGCCGCGGAAATTCCGCATGGAAACGCTGCGCTCGGCTATTCACTCTCTTCGTCAGGGAGACTTTCTGACGTCCATAGACATCAAGGATGCTTATCTACACGTTCCGATTTTTCCAGCACACCAGAGGTTTCTCAGGTTCGTGGTGGAGGATCGGCACTTTCAGTTTGCGGCACTCCCTTTCGATCTCACCTCGGCTCCTCGGGTGTTCACCAAGGTGCTGGCGGGGGTGATGGCTCTGCTCAGGGTGCAGGGTATCCGCATTGTGCCCTATTTGGACGATCTTCTGATCATGGCCTCTTCCTTCAACCAAGCGGAGTTGGACACCAGGGTGGTGGTGTCCACTCTGGAGAGGTTCGGTTGGGTGATCAACCACCCCAAGTCTTCTCTTTCTCCGTCCAGAGTAGTGACCTTTCTGGGAATGTCTCTGGACACTTCGCAGGCCAGGGTGTTTCTGCCCCAGGCCAAGATTCTTTTGATTCAAGAGTTAGTTCGGCTTCTCTTGTCGGTCCCTCGTCCGGCCATCCGGCTAGGGATGAGGCTGGTGGGGTTAATGGTGGCCTCATTCGAGGCAGTTCCCTTTGCGCAGTTTCATACAAGGACGCTTCAGCTTCATCTGTTGAAGGTTTGGGACAAGTCTCCACTATCGTTGGATCAGTCCTTCCTGATGACTCCCCGAGTTCGTCGATCCCTGCAATGGTGGCTGGGGTCTGTCAATCTGTTGAAGGGCAGATCTTTTCTGGCGCCGTGTTGGGAAACAGTCACCACAGATGCCAGTCTGTCAGTTTCAGGGTCTGTGGGGCCCGCAGGAGGCTCACGAGCCCATCAATGTTCTGGAGTTGAGAGCCATCAGGTTGGTTCTGTTTCGCTTGACTCATCAGTTGCAGGGCCTGCCAGTTCAGGTCCGGTCGGACAACCGGACGGCGGTTGCTTACATCAATCACCAGGGGGGGACTCGCAGCAGGAGTGCCCTCAGGGAAGTGTCTTTGATTCTGGACTGGGCGGAGAGCCACGTCCCGTGTATCTCAGCAGTCTACATTCCGGGAGTGGAGAACACAGAGGCGGACTCTCTGAGCAGGGCCTCCTCTCGTCAGGGGGAGTGGTCCCTCAGTCCTCAGGTGTTTCGCTCGATTTGCCTCAGGTGGGGGTTCCCGGCGGTGGACCTCTTTGCCTCTCGTCACAATCACAAGCTTCCGGTGTTTGTTTCTCTCTCGCAGGATCCACTGGCCCTGGCGGTGGATGCCATGTCCCTGAACTGGAGGGATCTGGGGTTTCTTTACCTGTTCCCTCCGTTTCCAATGGTAGCCAGAGTGATGCGCAAGCTGGCCATGGAGGGCGCGTCGGCGATTCTGGTGGCACCAAGGTGGCCAAGGCAGGTTTGGTTCGCAGACCTGGTAAGGCTAGCAGAGGATCAGTTCGTTCTGCCTCTACTGCCGGACCTGCTCACCCAGGGTCGGCTACGCTATCCCAATTTACCTTCGCTGGCTTTGACGGCGTGGCTGCTGAAACCGCCATCTTGAAGGAGGAAGGTCTTTCTGACGCGGTGGTTCAGACTCTTATTAGCGCCAGGAAGCGCTCTTCCTCTACTATTTACTATAGGACCTGGAGGTCCTATATTGACTGGTGTGAAAGTAGGTCTTTCTCTTGTCGGGAGTTCTCCATTTCCAGGATCCTGGAGTTTCTTCAACATGGTCTGGATCTGGGGCTTCAGCTCAGTACCTTGAAGGGGCAGGTTTCTGCCCTGGCGGTGTTCTTCCAAAGGTCCTTTGCACTTCATCCCTTAGTCAAGACTTTTTTCCAAGGAGTTACGCATGTACGGCCTCCTAGGAAGCCTTTTGTTCCAGTCTGGGATTTGAATCTGGTTCTTTCTGCTCTTCAGGGTCCTCCGTTTGAGCCCTTGAATGAGGTCGCTTTGTCTTCACTTACTCAAAAGGTGGCCTTTTTGGTGGCTATCACTTCGGTTAGGCGTGTTTCTGAGTTGGCAGCCTTGTCCATTAAAGCTCCATACTTCGAAAGGCATCAGGACAAGGTGGTCTTTCGTTTCAAGACGGATTTTCTTCCTAAGGTGGTCTCTGCCTTTCATCTGAATCAGGACATTGTTCTGCCTTCTCTATGTCCTAATCCCAGCACCGACAAGGAAAGGGCGTTGCATTCCTTGGATGTAGTTCGTGTTGTGAAATATTATCTGGTGGTTACGTCTTCCTTTCGTAAGACTGATGCTTTTTTTGTGGTGCCCTTTGGGCCTAGGAAAGGTTTGGCTCCTGCCAAATCTTCCATTAGTAAATGGATTCGTCAGGCCATCATTGGGGCCTATTCTGCCAAGGGGAGGAGTGCCCCTTTTCGTGTTACTGCTCATTCTACTCGTGCGGTTGGAGCGTCCTGGGCTTTTCAGCACCAGGCCTCTGTTGAGCAAGTTTGTAAGGCCGCTACTTGGTCTTCTGTTCACACTTTTTCCAAGTTTTACAAGGTTGATGTTCGGGTCTCAGCGGATGCTGTTTTTGGCCGCAAAGTTCTGCAAGCTGTTGTGGTTTAAGTTGTACCTTGTTGCCTTGTTTTGGATCCCCGCCCTTTTATGGACACTGCTATTGGATGTCCCACATGTTATGGATATCTTGAAGCGGGGTGTGTGACATACTTAGAATAATACCATTTTGTGAAATACTCACCTGTAAAATGGGTATTATAAGTATGTCACACACCCCGCTTCACCCGCCCTTCTTGTATTCTGGATCCTTTATATTGTGAACTTTGCGTTGTTTTGTCTTATATTTGCCTCTTCCTGGTCCCTTACCTTACTGCTTCTTTATACTGGGTAATGAGTGGGAGGTCCCAGGTATTTATGGATCAGGGAGGGGCTTTCTTTTTGCTATCATCTCTGCAGAACGCCCTCTTCAGGTCGGTATTACCCACATGTTATGGATATCTTGAAGCGGGGTGTGTGACATACTTATAATACCCATTTTACAGGTGAGTATTTCACAAAATGGTATTTTTTTAAAGTGGACCAAAACCCAGGATTTTCACTATCCTGGGTTCTGGTCCACTTCCGCTGGGAACCCCGCTCGTCCAATCAGCGTGCTCAGAGCCGCTGTGGTATGCACGTACAAGCGGCGTCCAACCACAGCAGCTCTGAGTACACTGGCATCCGCATTTCGCACTTCCCTCTAACAGGGAGCGCGCCTGCGCCGGCCATTCACAAATGATTCACGTACAAGCGGCGTCCAACCACAGCGGCTCCGAGCACGCTGGCAGCCGCATCTCGCGCTTCTCTCTAGCAGGGCGCATGCCCGCGCCGGCCATTTGTGAATGGCCGGCGCGGGCGCGCTCCCTGTTACAGGGAAGCGCGAAATGCGGCTGCCAGCGTGCTCGGAGCCGCTGTGGTTGGACGCCGCTTTTACGTGAATCATTTGTGAATGGCCGGCACGGGCGCGCTACCTGTTAGAGGGAAGCGCGAAATACGGATGCCAGCATGCTCGGAGCCGCTGTGGTTGGACGCCGCTTTTACGTGCATACCACAGCAGCTCCGAGCGCGGCTCCGATGTTGGATCGGGGTCCAGGTAAGGTTTCTGGGCGTCTGTGGGGTTTTCAAACAGCGGGGCATCCCGCGGGGAGGGATAGGATTGGCCCAGGAATCTTATAGATTCCCGGGCCGATCCGCTTGGGTGTTGGTCCACTTTAAGAAGGCTTTTGGGCGAGATCCACCTGCCCCCATTTGGTATAGCCCTGAACCCATACCGAAGGGCATAAGGGCTGGCATACTGGCCTTTGAGTCCTGGGTTACCAGCATATGGGGTGTGGGGTCTAGGCTGTATTGCAAGGTCTTGACCCTTCCACCCCATGGCTTGCACATGAGGTTTAGGGCAACCTCAGGTAAGCTGCTCCCATTTTATCTCTTGCATTGTATGTCCCAAATGGGGCTCTCATAGATTAGAGTTAGGACTGCACCCATAGAGGCACCTTGGCGTGGTGGTGCAGCTTAGCATACTTCTGCAGATGTGTGTGACCGAGCCTCTGTTTTTACCAGATTTAGAGACAGATTATAGATTGGTGTGCAAGCTAACAGGGTTGAGTGCTGCGGCTCCTTTAAGTCTTTAGTAACCTAATTGCCCTGCTGACTTGCACCTCCCAGGTTAGTTATAAAATAGTCTGAGCAGCTGCCACTCCCCTCTTGTTACCAGCCCTTATGCCTAGTGCCTGGCCTAGTTGGCATTGGGAGGGGGTACACACTTAAAAAAAAAGAATGGCTTTTTTCAATTAAATCTTTTTACAACCCGATGACAGTGATAAAGTAAACTGTCATGCGAGTGAGAATTCTCTCATAGCTTTCTTGTATGCTTCTCAGGTAGTAAAACATGTGGTAAATATGATAAATGACGGGTTAACAATTAACATATGGGAAATATATTAAAATACAGCTAAAGACTGTAATATAAAGTATCACTAGCTATAATATAAAATAATACACAGTAGAATGTTGATTCTAGCATTAATCTGATTTAATCATGGGTGGGAAGGATTGGACATTCTTTGTAGGGTTTTCTTTCTTTGTATCAGTTAGGACTTCATTTTTGCCATTTTGCTTTTTTTTTGATGGTGTGAAGTTTGGATAGTTTAGTCTTTGTGCACCAGGAGCCTCCCTGGCACAGAGTTGCCCACTTCATAACTAAATAAAAAACTTTGACCTTAGCTTCCACTTTCAAATGAGCTTAGGCTGCAGCAACCTGCTCAGCAATGCGCCATTTTTTATTGCGTTGCTGGTCCCTTAATAACCCGTGCATGCGGCAGTCAATTTACCAGCTGTGACAAATTTGAATCTCAGTTAAGTAAAAATAACTCTATGTAAGAGCAACAATACAGGCACAGTGGAAAACAAATGGTTTATCTTAGGCCATTTGGACTGTGTAATTGCCACTTTGACGCCATTATTTAACTTTTTGTTGACATAAAGAGTTTTCTTTACATTTTCGCGTGTTTGTTTTGCGCCACAGTGGAATTGTTTAAACAATGTTATGTCTAGCGGTAAAATTGGGGCACTCACTTATTTGGAAGATTGTTAAGAACGCCTAGTGACTGCTCCCGACCTGCCTCTTATTTCCCTACATCAATCTAGGTTTTTTCTTTATTACTTGCTTAATTTATTGTAATGGTATTCGATGTTTACAGAGCTGAGTTGTACTGTATTTTTAGAACAAAGACTGGAAAACAGTTTAACGTGTCTGGGCTTCGGCACAGTTGTAAGCGAATCAATACCAGTTACAAAATGGAAGAGCCACAACAGTGGAGTGCTGTTTGCATTTCCTCTTTGAGAAATCAAAGCTGAGGAATATGGACTTTTCAGATCAATAAGAGAAGTATTTCGTTGTGCCAGAATTGTTATACACAACATTTGTGCAGGCTGTGCTAATTCAATTCCTCAGCCTTTGTTAATCTGATAAAATAATAGGGCAGTATTTCATTTATTGTATTCTAAAGCAGGCCTGGACTGACAATCTGCTATTTATGGAGACCGCTAGGAGGGCTGGCATGTCTATGGACAGGGCAGACGTCTGCATTGGGCTTCCCCGGGCAGCTGCACCTTATTCCCTTTATTATGGCCATCCCCTCAGGATACAAGGCCGTGGAGTTACCAGGGCTAAGGACTGCCAGCTAGAGGCAGATTGGCCATTAGGAGAGCCTTTCTTTTTTTCTGTCAGCCCTTTTATTCTTTGTTTATATCCTACTTGTCACGGACCGGGTGGAGCGGACTCGGGTGTGGATCCGCTTTAACTGTGGGACCGATGGCGGGTACCGTGTCAGGGGAGCGGAGTCTAAGGGGCCACCGGTATTCACCAAAGCCCAACGCAAGGCAGGTTGGTCTTGTGCGGCAAGTGACCCCCAGGTCGCTACCCCCAAACAGCGGCCCAGTCCCACAGTCAGCCGAGGTTCAGCGAGGTACACAAGTGGCAGGCAAAAGGCGTAGTAAGTACAGGCAGAGATCGGGGCTGGCAGCAAAGGTTCAGAGTCGGGGACAGGCAGAGGTCGGTACACGGGTGAGCAATCCAAGAATGTCTGACTTTCAACAAGCATGGAGAGACCAAGATCCAGCACTGAAGGAAGTGCCTCTTTAAATAGGAGAAGTGGATGCATGATTGGATGACCAGGCACCAATCAGTGCTGTACAGGCCCTTTAAATCTCAGGAATCTAGTGCGCTCGCCCTCTAGTGGATGGAGACGTGCGTGCACCTGAGCATGCGAGAAGGAAGCATGGGGGAAGGGAGACAGCTAGGAACAGCCATGAGGGAAGTGCTGCAAAATGGATGATGGCTGGATGCAGCCTTGGAGGTAAGTGAAGTGCTGCTAGATTGGCGTGCAGCGCTCGCCCTAACACTACTATTATTTTCTTTCCATCTATTCTGTTTCTTTCTTTTATCTGTTAATTCTGCCATTCCTTTCTTTCTTTCTTCTTTCCTTCTATTACTTTTACTGTCTTTCCTTATATTCTTTCTCTCATTACGTCTATTCTTTTTTTCCTTACATCTCTTCTTTTTTTCTCCCATTCCTTCTCTCTCTCTCTTTCCTGCTTTCTATTTTTATGTCATTACATTTATTATTTCTGTCATTCCTTCTCTTTTCTTTTTTTGTGTTAGTCCTTTTCTCTTTTCCTTTCCTGCTTTCTTATTTCTGTCATTCCTTTTATACTTTTGCTGTTTTCATTCATTCATTCTCTTTCCTTATTTTTGTCAATCATTCTATGATTTTGTTCTTTCTTTTTTTCTTTTATTTTTTATATTTGTTCATTTCTTTATGTCTATTCTATTTTTTTTTTCTTTTCTCTATTTTATCACTTCCCGCTTTCTTTTTTTTGTCATTCCATCTATTTTTCTATTCATCATATCTCTTAATAGTTTTATTTAGTATTCCTTCTATGCTTTGTTATTCCTTCTATTCTTTTTTTTCTATTCAGTGCTCCTTCTATACTTTGTAATTCCTTCTATTATTTTTCTCTTTCTATTGTTTGACAATATTCACCATACATACAACTCTGTATAGAGTCATACCTATACAGTCTTACCTAATGTTAAATAAGACTCTAGGCGGCGACCACATAGTCGTTAGTGTTTTTTTAGTTTGGTAAATCATACGATGAGTGACGATGTGGCCATAAAAGTGCTGACGCGTCATAAATCGGGCTCAAAGTTGCCCAAGGGCCCGTGTTAACCTGGAGCTGGACCTGTCTATAGACACTCATGAGGCCATGAGTGACCATAGACAGGTCCGGCTCCAGATTAACGCTCATTCCCTTATACCCGACATATATTTTGTATACAGTGGGCCCATATACACCCTTTGCAATGTATGCTGGGGTTTCAGGTTCGAGTTATGATTTCCCAGAACCAAGTTCTAACACTGGGGGGGGGGGGGGGGGGGGTAAGATTTGTGTTCATTTAGTTTCAATAAAAGAAAAAATAACTTTGTCTTTGTATATGTTGTAACATAATAAACATATTAATATCTGAAAAGAGACTGCATGTTCCCTTAAAATGTGTCTAGAACTGACAAAGGCCTACTTTTTTTTCATGCAGTCATGGACAATGCTGAAACTGGGCCCTTTTTTGTGGTTAATATCTTAAACCTGACCAACAGCGTTGCACAATTGGAAAATTAAACTCCCCAAAACTCACTTGTCCCCTCTGCATTCCTAAAACTGAATCATTGTCAGCACTTACCTTTGCTCCTACATCCACTCAAAAATTGCTGCCTCACAGATCTTCTCCTGGTAGCGGCCATTTTGGAGCTTCCTTTCCTGGCATCCTAGCCATGGTGCTAACCGAATTCAACTGACCTAACTGACAATGCACACTAACAGAAAACCCAGCAGAACTTCCTGCTTTAAGGCAGCTTGAACTCCAGGAGACGCCATTTGTTTGTAAAACTGACCACAGCCGGAGTTAGAAAAAGGTAAATGAATAATTAAGTGCAGAAATCTAAATTGCCCTGGGGAGGGATGCATATGAGCACTGTTTGTTGTAAGGGTGTGGGCCTGCTTTAATTAACTCTAAACCCAATAGCAATAATAAGGTAGCAAGCAGCTCACTGGTATGTCTATTCTCCATCTCTTGCAGTGCAAGGTGGATGCCGTAGCATGCCCTCATTATATTGCTATTCCTCCAGGGCCACGCACAAAAGTAGTCTAACAGCCACTCTGTACCTTGGTGCTCTAAGTGTGAGCAAGCACAGCAAGCCACAGTGGTCCCCCCCGCTGTCTCTGACCACAACAGGGCATGCTTCAGACATACAAAGATGCTCCATGACATGGTCTTCCCAGCTCAGCCACCAACCAGAAATTACAGGAAAAATGCAGCTTTGCTTCAAACACATAAGGCATTGCAAGTAATCAGACTTTGAGATGCCTTGAAACGGCTCATTCTACACTGTTCCCAATGGGAGTAAGGTGGTAGATAGTGTGTTTCTGGACAGGGGCTTTAATATTTTACTCCGGTAATATTGGCTTGTTGGTGCTGTCAGTGTGCACTAAAAATGGCGGGAGAACTATAGTGGAGAATATAATGTTGTGGAATGACGTGTTTAGAGTCAATCATTTCCAGAGATAGGCCTTCTTCCAGTACTTTTTTATTGACTCAGCATGCTTAAAAGAGGGAGAATGAGGAGTTGGGATGCAAGGGTGTATTACTCATAGCCCTGTCACTGCTGAAAAGGGGAAGTCTTACAAACAGCCATTTATGTTTGCTAGTAAAAATATAACGCAGCCATCAGGAGAGCCTAGGCCCCTGTGAAGAGGGGGCCCCTGGTCAGGTGACCCTAAAGAGCACCCTGACATAAGACCCTCAGGCTGCCACACTATTGCTGCTGGTGTAGATGATAAATGAGGGGGCCTGCTCCACCTCTCCCAGGCTGGTTTGCTTTGGGGCATCACTTTGGGCCGGGCCATTAGAGAGGGGGGCAGACTCTATAGAGCTTATATTGTGCCTGGGCCCCTCATAACCTATAATTTGATGGCTGGGCCCCTAGTTTCCTTTATGGCCTGAATATTAAGGTAAGCCCTGCTGCTTTGGGGGAAGATGTCCAGTACAAACTAAGGCCCCAACCATCACATATTGTTTATAGATGGGCCCAGTCTCAGTATACAGCCTATATTGTGTCTGCCTCCACCCATAACGTATAGTGTGATGGTTGGGCCCCTAGAGTTTTGTGTCCTATGTGGTCTGTCTGGATTTTGAGGTAAGCCTGGGTGCCCTGGGGACAGAGGCTCAGTTAAAACAAGGGACCAATCCATTCACTCATTGGTTTTAACGAGAGGCTCAGACATTTCTACTGTATGGGGCCAGAAAATTACAGATGGCGGTCCACTGTGAGGTCACATACTGATGTTAGTAGAAAGGGCCTGGCTAGCAATCTCTATTCTACTTCACGCCAAATATGTTCAATAGAATTGAGGTCAGGGCTTTGTGCGGGTCAAGTTTCTTTACTCAAAGCAAAACATTGGCCTTGTGCATTGGGGCACATTCATGCTGAAACATAAATGTGCCTTTTCCAAACTGTTCCTACAAAACTGGAAGCATACAATTGTCTAAGAATGTCCTAGTATGTTGAATCAAAATCCATTCAGGTTGGCAATGTTCTCCTGGCATCTGCCAAACCCAGAATCGACCATCAGATAAAGAAGCGTGATTAATTACTCCACAGAACAACTAATTTCCCTTGTTCCTGAGTCCAGTGTCAGCATTGTGCTTTTCATCACTCCATCAGAAGTGTGGTATTGTGCTTGGTAAAGTAAGGCTTGCATACAGCTATTGGGACATGAAGACCATTAGCATGAAGTTCTCAATGCACAGTTTTGGTGCTGTAAATACCAAAAGAACTGTGCAGTAACAGTAACAGTAAAAGTGCTTTATGGAGCAGGGTATTATGCATAATAGACCTCAGAACTGGGGAAGTCTGCTCTGTAACTTGCTGCAGTTTTGAACGCTTCCATTTTCAATAATACCACTCACAGTTATTATTAAATTATATTAACCCCATGTGAGGGAAATTATTAAAAAGTTGTAGAAAAGTCAAGTTGTAGAGCAAACTCCCTCAGTTCTGAGGTGCAAAGGATCCTATCCTATGTATTCTTTCTTACAATTTAGCTTAAAAAAGGGAGATGGCCATGAATCTATTACTCACTCATCATGTTATCAAAGTTGACTTGAACCCCACTAATCTCTGTTGCTAAATTTCTCTGACTCATCACACTGTGGCCTTTATGCAGTGGTTTACCATGGACCTTCTCTGTTTACCTGCCACTCACTCCCATGCTGCTGATTGCTCACTCGCCGCCCCATCACCAGAAGTCAGGCCGTGCGAGTGGGCTTGGCCTGTGTATGGCATCTCCCAATGATAACTATAGGCACCTCTGTACATAGAAGTTCCAATGCTCAAAGCCTACAGTAATCTCTCAAACCTCTTAGTCTATGACCACAATTGCTGCCACTTACCTTCAGCCTCTCTGTTCTGAAACTTTTCTACAGAGATGCTTACACATGCAAGGACTCGACTCTTCCAACTCTGACACAGCAGCTTATTGCTGCCATGCAATCCTGTACTTAGCTACTCCCATCACTTTCACCTTCCATTTTTGTATTAGACAGCCGTTTCTTGTTAACCACATTACTTATTGCTTTCCCGAATGGTTGTACAAAACAAAAAATAAAACATGAATAGAAATGTCCTACAGTACAATAAAACTCTTCATTCATACTCAGATCCACACAGTTTTGCAATACTAAATGTGATTTTTACTATTCCAAGTTCTGATCCATACCCTTGGTCCATACCCTTGGATGCCCCACTGTATGAAACCCTGCCGATTGTGTGTTATATATACCGCAGTACAGATGTGGCTCTGCTCCAATAAGCATATTTGACCACACATATACTGTAGATAGGAGCTTAGCCACTTCTCATGACATAGAGGGATGCAAGAGACTCTGGCTGCACCTGCATTCAGATAGGCTGGGGGCAAGAGTGCTCCCCAGGCTACAGGGAAATGAGATGTGGCCAGCATGCATCAGCCATCAATATTGAAATCAGCCAATTGGCGATCTCCACATTTTCAGGCGGGTGTGGCTTCAGCAGTTGAAAAAACATTTTCTTTAAAAAACTGTCCAGCTGACTGCATCATCTCAGTACTAGATTTTGTGCCACTTTAAACTCTTCTCCCACGTTCCCTGGAAAGTCTGGTGTAACCACTCTGCCAAAATGGCACTCCCCTACCTAAAATCTAAAAGTCACTTATCCAATCTTATTTTATATGACTGTTTTTACCATTCAGACAAGTTTTCACTCTTTAGTTTCTTTCAGCCTCTCTTGGTTTTCTTCTCTTTCTTCTTTTTGGATGGATAGACAGTTTTTATTATTTCTTGTTCACCTATTCTCACCTTCTGTTGGCATGACAGAGAGCTCTGTCCTGGGCCCCTTGTCTGTTTGTTTGTTTGTTTTTACCATGTTCAGATAAGTACCACTCAACTCATTTGGCTTCTATTTTAATCTATATGTAGATAATGCTCAAGCTTATCTATGCATTCAGTCCGCTTGCATTCTTCATTGTACATCTTATTTTGCTTCCCCAAACTGAGAATCGAGAAATAAGCTGTTTTTCTGCCATTTTTCCCCATTTTCCTGGGTTTCTGAGCTCAGCATAACATCAACTATAGATAAGCCCCGAAACTCCTGTTCTCTGAGCTTGGTGTTTATTTGAATTTTACTCTAACATTTATTCCACATATTAACATATTGCATGCTGGAGCATAACACAACTAAAATGCACGTTTGTACCTATGTAAATGTGCCAAATGACTACTGAAATAATGGTCTACCATTTGCTTGCGCAACCTGCACTTTTCACTCTAAACATCCCTTTACCTTTGAAAAACAAACTATATAGTCCCTGAAAGTACTCACCTTTCTATGCTACCAGCTTTCTAGGCGTACCCAACTTGTTGCAGTGGGTGCATCTTTCTCAAGTAATCCCTGGTTGAACAGGGTTTCCCTAAAAAAATGTATAAAACAGCTGAATAACTACAGCTGAATAAAGACCACAATTTTCTAAAATATCAATATGCAAACAAGAAAAAACAAGCTAAATATGAAAGTGCAAGGTCCTCCAAACAGAAAAATACCGAACATGCATAAGTTCTTTTAACCCTTTTAACTGCCACCCTTTTTAGATTTTATCAGCCTCGGTTGACTCATTTTTCACTATTTTGCGCTATGTTCAACTGTGATTTTTGCAGGATTTTTCAGGAAAATGATATACTGTTTTTCTTCAGCAGAGTTTGGGCCTAAAAATGAAATGTCTTGTTTTGTTTTCCATGCTTTAACCCTTTAAATGCCGAGCACGTAGTTTCTATGTGGTTGCTTTTCCTACTGTTAAGTGCCAAGCACGTAGAAACTACGTGCCTGGCATTTCCCCCTGCTAGTTAAAAAAATAGAAAAAAAAAAACTTACATCCAGTATCGATGTGAAGCTGGGGGTCTCCTCTTCCTGGGGGGGGGGCATCCGATCCCCCCCCTTGGGGTCTCCCGTCTTCAGGAGGGGCCCAAAACTGGCCGCCCCCCCCCCCCCCCTTTCGCCACTGACAGTTGCGGCTGCAAAAAAAAACAAAAAAACAATGACAGTCACTCACCTCCTCGCCCGATCCCTCTGCCGCATCCTCTCTTCACCAGGGGGGGTTCCGATCCCCCCCCCCTGGGCTCCGCAGGCTTCAGGTGAGGACTCTCTTCCGGGTCCTCACCTCCTTTAATGACGGCGCTGGCCGCCGCCCCTAGCTCCATCTTTTGTGGGAGGAGCGGGATGACGTCATCCCGTTACTCATATACTGTCACCGGCACCCAGCTCTGTCAGATGCCGGTGGTGATCAGAGCAGGGCGGGTGACAGGCGAGGAGCCTTCTCGCCTCTCACCCGCCCTGCTCCGATCACTATCGGCATCTGTCACTGACAGATGACAGCAGAGTTTTTCTTAGGAAAATGTGGCTTTGATTCGGCTTTTTTATCCTTTTTTTAGGGAAACTCTTTGCAAACAAAGAATACATTGAGGGATTACTTCCAGAAAACTGTGGCCTTTTTATTTTTTTGCACATATTTCACCCAAAAATATTGAGAATACACCTAAAAAATGACAAACAAGACATTTCATGTTAAAGCCCAGACTATCCTGAATAAGACAATATATCATTTTCCTGGGAAATCCCTGGAAATCCTTTCAAAAATCAAATTTGAACATGCGTAGTGCAAAATAGCGATAAATGGCCTGGCAACAAAGGGTGACAAAAACTCCAGGTAGGCTGGCACTTAAAGGGTTAATAAAAGTTAAAAGGGCACTTTATGGCATTTTCAAATAAAATATAACTACTATCTGTACTATCAGGGGTTACATTTAAAAAAGGGGCATAGGATCCCCACTTTCGGGGGGAGGCACCCCAGTTTTTTTTTTATTTTTAATTCTTAAGAATTAAAAAAAAATGACACGGGGTACCCTCTTTCCAGCAAAACCAGCCTGGGCACCAGCTGTTGGGAGCTTTTTGACCAGAACGGGGGCCAGACCAGGGCACGAGGCTACAAGCCCACATAGCCATCATAGGTTGAGGGCTCTTCTGCCCCTCCCAGGGCATTGGGGAGGCAGGTAATGGGGTCGGGAGTTAATGGCAAGTCACTCGTTTGCTGCAAGTGACTTACCAGTGCCTCAAGCCTTGTGAACTTGTATTGGGGTCTCATGGGCTCCTTTCCAAGTTCACAAAAGGTTAAATGTAAAAAAAAAACACACAGCGAGACAACAATTTTGTATTATTGAAAAAAACCTTACCCAGCTTATGAGGAGGTAGTTAATGTGCTGGGGGCTAGCCGCAGATGACTTGTCAGCCTCCAAACCTTGGGAACTGGTATTGGGGTCTCATGGATTCCTTACCAGTTCGGGGGGGGGGGTCAATGGCCACCTGGAGGAAGAGGAGACATGCCACAAACAGGGGGCAACACCTTATTCTTAGTATACAGTACGTCTTGCTCCAAATCTAATACTTACAGTTGGGATATACTCCGCCAGATGGCGCTGGACTGCAGAGACATCGAAAATAGGCTCCTCCCGGCCCCTCAAATACCCAGGGACCTCCCACAAATCCCCAGAATTTCTCTGCAGTCTGGCTGCGAAGGACGAGAAATTGGCTCTCTACTCGCAGGTGAGCGGGGTTATTAACCTGCGGCCCTGTAGGACTATTCCCACCCTTTCCACTATTAATATGCCTCCCAGCCTTGGCTGTGCTGGTCGGGTGAAGGTAGGCAGCACCGCCATTGGTGCTTAGGAGCGCTGCTCCACCGCAAGCCCCCACCAAAGGGTAGGCGGTTCAGGCTTGTGGTGAGCCTCTATGGGATGCCCCTCCCGCACTATTGCCCCTGCCTATCGGTGGGCCCTATTTAAGTGGCCGCCGTCCTCCCTCATCCTCCTTATACTCTTCGGGGGAAAAGAGGGGGGGTGTGTATGTGTATAGATATGTAGGTTATGCAGTCTGTGCTTTCACTTTTCACATGTCTTTATTCTTGTGACAGCCGCCGCACTGACTTGTCTTTATTGCTTTTAAATTTACCGCCGCCGCTCGCTGACTTGGCGGCGGCATTACCTCAGGCGCTGGTGCGCCATCATTGGCTGTTGGCCTTCTGGCTTCGCGCTCTTTGGGGGGGGAGGGGCCCGTCTTTGGCGTGTTCGGCGTCATCGCTGTTACTGGCCCGCCCCTCGAGGTATACCGACGCCATCTTTTCTGACTTGGTTGGCCTATGCGCGACGGACTCCTACCTACAGCGGTCCGTAAGTACCCTCGCGGGCGGCTTTATCTGCTTCACTTTTGTTACACTGTACTTAAGGTCTTGTCTGCTTATGTCTTTCAGGCGGGACGAACCCTTCTTGGCTTCTCCCGGCCCTGTTTCTAGTATATTACTTATTAGTATATTACTTATACTCCCACGTCCCTAGCGGGTTATTGGGGCATCCAGGGTTGCTATATAGCGTTATTCCCTATCGGCGTATAGCGCCGCTATAATCACCATATGGAGGCATCTCAGGATAATGTTACCGGGGTCCCTTTGGGACAAGACCGGCTGTGTGTAGCGTGTGGGCAGCCTCATGCTGACGCTGACAAGGCGCGGGTCTGTGTACCCTGCGCTGAGCAGGTGCTTGCGTTGCAATCTGGCCTGCCAGTGGCTGCACCTCATTTCACTTCACCTATTCCCCCAAGCTTAAATCTCACTCCTGCTGAGTTGCATACTAGTGGGGATTCTCAGCCTGATGTGTCTTCTAGACTGGCTACTGTTGAACAGATTATTGCGTCTTTAGTGCGTAAGGCCCCTGCTAAGAAGTGGCACTTGACGCCTAATGTTACTTTTTTCCCTATGGGAACTGAGGAGTTTTGGAATCAGGTGTGGCTATACCCCATCTGATGAAGGGGAGCTCTTTTCTGATTCAGGCTCATCTGATGAGAGATCGAGGGGTCATGACGATTCTGGCTCTGACCCCTGGGCCCCGGATGACACCGACAGATTATTGACCCAGATTTTTGAGGTTCTGTCTATCTCTCTCCCTGTTGAGGCTCCCAGGCAAAGAGGGGAGCTTTTCCATACAGCAAGATCACGTTTGGAATTTCCAGAGCAGGCACATTTCCATAACCTTGTGCTCAAGGAATGGGAGCGCCCCAGTAAACTTCCCGGGGTTCCAAAGAGTTGGGATAGGAAGTATCCCTTTCCTGCTGAGGTGGTTAAATGTTGGTCATCCCCCCCCCCCGAGGTGGATGCCCCGATCCTAGGGCTATCTAACACCTGTGTCATGCATTCCCCTGATTCTACTACCCTGCGGGATGCTGAAGACCGGCGTATTGATCAGCTGGCATCCCACGCCTTTGCATGTGCGGGGACGGCGCTGCGGCCGGTCTGGGCCACTAGAACCCTTATCAGAAATATGCTCGATAGTGCCCCTGATGATTTGCCTTGTGAGGTGTTTAATGCACTCTCCAGTTGTGATGTTTTTGTAAATTTTGTCCTATCAGCATTGGATGACACCATCAGAATGTGTGCCAGAACTTCTGCCCTTGTGGTGGCTATACGCTGCTCGGTTTGACTGCGCCAGTGGGCTGCTGACAACGCTGCCAAGAAGGCCCTCACTGGGTTTCCCTTTAAAGGACTGCGTCTGTTTGGAGACCGCCTGGACCTTTTTGCTAAGGGAGGCAGGTTACCCCAGCGCAGGCGGCAACCTCTGCCCTTTCGGGGTCAGGGTTCCTTCTCCTCCCCTTACCGTGGTGCAAGACAGGGAAGGGGGGTGTCTTTCCCTGGGGCCCGGGGAGATTTCTGGGGTAGAGGCAAAGGACGTGGATGTCCTGGCTCCTCCTGGGGTCCCAAAGCTAAATCCTCTCCCAAGCCCCCTCAGGCATGATGGGGCGCCCTCACCCATCCGGGTGGGGGGACGGCTGCAGCACTTCGCTCACATCTGGAGGCTTCATGTCTCAGACCGGTGGATTCAGGAGGTTGTGTCCTCCGGTTACAAGCTGGAGTTTTCTGCCGATCTCCCTCCAAGATTCATCAGATCCCGGATTCCTCAGGACCCTGTGTCAGCTCAGGAGCTAGTGCAAGCAGTGCAAGGCCTCCTGGAGCTGGGGGTCATCTGCCAGGTCCCTTTAAGAGAAAAAGGGCTTTTATTCCAACCTATTCACAGTACCCAAAATGGATGGTTCTGTCAGGCCCATTCTGGACTTAAAGATTCTCAACAAGTTTGTCAGGGGTAGGCGCTTTCGCATGGAAACTCTGCGCTCTGCCATCAGTTCCCTGCGCCAAGGGGATTTCATGACTTCTGTGGACATCAAAGAGGCTTACCTTCATATTCCTGTGTTCCCAGGTCATCAAAGGTTCCTCAGGTTCGCTCTGATGGATCAACACTATCAATTTGTGGCCTTGCCCTTCGGCCTCACTTCAGCTCCCAGGGTGTTCACCAAGGTGCTGGCTGGCGTGATGTCTCTGCTCAGATGTCAGGGCGTCCGCGTGCTTCCCTATCTGGACGACATCCTCATCACTGCCCAGTCTCTAAATCAGGCAGAGTTGGATACTCAGCTGGTGGTGTCCACTCTGGAGTCATTTGGATGGGTGATCAACCACCCCAAGTCCTCACTGTCCCCTTCCTTGGTAACTCCATTCCTAGGAATGAATCTGGATACAGTTCAGGCAAGGATGTTCCTTCCTCAGCAGAAGGTGGACAGTCTGATTGCACAGGCTCAGTCCCTCCTAGCTTGTCCCCATCCCTCCATCAGGCAGGGGATGCAGCTGGTGGGCCTGATGATGGCATGCTTCGAAGCGGTCCCTTATGCTCAGTTCCACTTGAGGCCTCTGCAACTTCACCTATTGTCTGTATGGGACAAGGACCCAGCGTCCGTGGACAGGGTCTGTGTGCTCTCCCCCCGGGTCAGGAGGTCCCTCTTGTGGTGGATGGACTCAAGGAACCTGTTGGGGAGCAGATCCTTTCTTGCCCCTTCCTGGGAGACGGTCACCACGGATGCCAGTCTGTCAGGTTGGGGGGGTTTCTGGAAGTCCCTGCGCTGCCAGGGGAGGTGGGGCCCTCAGGAGGCCCACACACCTATCAATGTCTTGGAGCTGCGAGCGATCAGGTTAGTTCTGGCTCGTTTGACTACTCATCTTCAGGGCCTGCCTGTTCAGGTGCGCTCGGACAACCAGACGGCGGTTGCCTACATCAATCATCAGGGAGGGACCCGGAGCAAGGGGGCCCTCCAGGAAGCGTCTCTGATCCTGACCTGGGCGGAGGCCAATGTCCCCTGCATTTCAGCTGTGTACATCCCGGGGGTGGAAAATCACCTGGCGGACTCTCTGAGCAGGGGGACCTCTCAACACGGAGAATGGTCCCTATGCAGCAGAGTGTTTCAATCTCTGTGTCACCGTTGGGGCCAAACAGAGGTGGATCTGTTTGCGTCCCGCCACAATCACAAGCTTCCAGCTTTTGTCTCTCTGTCCAGGGATCCTCTGGCCCTGACTTCGGATACGCTAGCAATGTCATGGAAGGACTTTCAGTTCCTGTATGTCTTCCCCCCAATTCCCCTGCTGGGCAGGGTTCTGCGCAAGATTGCTCTGGAAGGGGTGCCAGCAATTCTGGTGGCCCCCAGGTGGCCAAGAAGAGTGTGGTTCGCAGACGTGGTACAGCTGGCTCTAGATCAATATGCTCTGCCCTTGGTGCCAGATCTGCTCACTCAGGGCTCACTACGCCATCCCAATTTACAAACTCTGGCTTTGATGGCTTGGCTGCGGAAGCCTCCATCTTGATGGAGAAGGGGCTGTCTTCCTCAGTTGTGGATACTTTGATTAAAGCTAGGAAGAAGTCTTCCTCTTCCATTTATTACAGGGTTTGGCGTGCCTACATTGACTGGTGTGAGTCTAGGTCTCTTCCCTGTCGTGTGTTCTCTATTCCCAGGATTCTGGAGTTCCTGTAGCATGGTTTGGAGATGGGGCTCCAACTCAGTACTCTGAAGGGTCAGGTTTCTGCCCTGGCTATTTTTTTCCAGAAGTCCTTTGCTCAGCACCCTCTGATCAGGACTTTTTTCCAGGGGGTCACTCATGTGCGTCCCCCACGTAAACCTATGGTGCCTGATTGGGATTTGAACTTGGTTCTGTCAGCCTTGCAGGGTGCTCCCTTTGAACCTGTGCAGGATGCTGCCTTGGCCATTCTTACGCTCAAGGTTGTGTTTCTGGTGGCTATCACTTCTGTCAGGCGTGTGTCGGAGTTGGCTGAGCTTTCCATTCAGCCCCCCTACTATGAGAGGCACCAGGACAAGGTGGTGTTTCATTTCAAACCTGATTTTCTGCCTAAGGTAGTGTCTGCCTTTCATTTGAATCAGGATATTGTTCCTCCTTCTTTGTGCCCTAATCCTAGCAATGCTAAGGAGAGGGTTTTGCACTCTTTGGATGTGGTTAGGTGTCTGAAGTACTATCTGGTGGCTACTGCACCTTTCAGGAAAACTGATGCTCTTTTTGTGGTCCCTTCTGGTCCTAGGAAGGGTTTGGCTCCTGCCAAGTCTACTATCAGCAAATGGATTCGTCAGGCTGTGATTCAGGCCTACTCTGCTAAGGGGAAGAATTCTCCCTTCTGCCTTACTGCTCATTCCACTCGTGCTATTGGTGCCTCTTGGGCTTTTCAGCACCAGGCTTCTGTTGAACAAGTTTGCAAGGCTGCTACTTGGTCTTCTGTTCATATCTTTTCAAAGTTTTACAAGGTTGATGTTAGGGCCTCAGCTGACGCTGTTTTTGGCCGAAAGGTTCTGCAGGCGGCAGTGGTTTAAACTGCCTGCTGCTGATTTTTCTTGGGGATCCCACCCTACTTTATGGACACTGCTATTGGATGTCCCAATTGTAAGTATTAGATTTGGAGCAGGACATACTGTATACGTACTGTATACTAAGAATAATACAATTCTGTGATTACTCACCTGTAGAATTGGTATTATGAGTATACAGTACGTCCTGCTCCAACCCACCCTTGGTTTGCATTTTCTTGGATCCCCTATATGGTGATTGTTATCATTGTTATAGTTGATAGTTTGGATTGTTTAATTCTCCTTAACTGCTTTTCGATGACTCACCATCTGGCGGAGTATATCCCAACTGTAAGTATTAGATATACTCATAATACCAATTCTACAGGTGAGTAATCACAGAATTGTATTTTTATTGCCCTTCCCTGGGAAGTCCGTACAACTGGATAGTAAAGTTTAAACCCTGACCTCCATGGACTTGCAAGGTAATCTCCATCTACACCTCTTCCTACTCTTGCCTCCTAGGTTTGATTTTGTACCTCTCCCCTCCTTTAGAATTGTTTTCGGTTTGGTATTTTGTACTCCCAAACCTTTACATTCTTTCTTAAATCACACTTCTTCATTCAAGCCTACATTTATTTCTTACACCTTCTTTACTCCCAATGAGGCTAACAATATATCAGTAACAATAGTTTGATAATAGCTGCAGCTAGGACTTTTCTATTTGCTGTCTGCAGCAACTGCTCCAATTCACTCTCATTTTCCTTGCACCGGTCTTTTTAAATCAGCTCCAGGATCACATATTTCTTTCTTTGCTAAATCCTTGCATTCATTCTTGTGCTATTTCCGAGCTTGCATATATAATAGCCAAGTATACGGGGGCACATACTGTATTAATGGAACAATATCATCAGTTCATTTATGCAAATTGTGACTCAATTACCGTTTGATAATGCCAATGTATTTCTCAAACAGAGTGTAAAATAACCTTCTACAAAAGAAAACTTCATCTTGCACATCTCCTATGAAGCTCTTCCCTCATACATTTACATCAGTCTGAGCACCTGTCTCTTGCTTTCACAGTAATGATATGTTTTGGGAAATCAGTTTCTACTTTGTGTTACTCCTCGACTACAGTTCCCTTTTCTTCAATATCTGTTTATATAATTTTGTCATTTTAGTCCCTCACGTCTTTAATTACAGTATTTTTATACTGTAAACGGGCTTACTTATTAACACTTGCACTACTGTTGTTCTAAAGCTAAGTGGTTCTGCACATACATATGCACTACTGTCTTGTTTAGGTTGGAAGTTTTCTGTTATAAAAGTCTTTACAGATACGTTACCAAACCCACCCCTAAGACTGGGGTGTTTGTGTCCCCTTATACCAAACCTATCTGTATTCACTGGCGTTTTGTGTCCTCCTATACCAAACCTATCTGTATTCACTGGGGTAATTGTGTAAACCCTTAAAGTAGCGCTAGCTTCTGGGCCGGCGCTAGCACCCGGCAGGGTCGGGCATCTGCCAAGGGCCCAAGGGAGGAGGGGGGCCTACTGGTGCTGGTGGGAGGTGAGGCACAATATCCCTGAGCGCAGGGGCGTAGCACTGACCTGGGCACTGTGTTGTCCAAAGGCACCAACAGGGCAGGAGGAAGCAAGAGCCAGGCTGTTTGTGCGGTCGCTGGGGCACGTTCTCACCCACCTATACACTTGAATAGATGGGCTAGCACACACACAGAGCAACGTTCTGTGCACAGCCTGTCACAGGAGAACTGTGGACAGTGCAGGGTATACCCTGTCACGGAACTGGAGAAGGGGGCCCACTAAGACCCTGTCACCCAAGGGCCCACAAAACTCTAGAGCCGGCCCTCGTTAGCTTTGTTCACTGAGGTGATTGTGTGAACCCTCAAAGCAGACCTCTCTGTATTCACTGGGGGAGAGTGTCCCCTTATACCAAGCTTATCTGTTTTCACTGGCATGAGAGTGTCTCCTTATACCAAACCTACCTGTAATCAGTGTGTTGCTGTAACTGCAAGTGTCCAACAATGCAGAAAGCAGCAAATAAAGGACAGGGTTATGGCTATGGTGCTTCTGCTGCTTCTGGTAATGGAGCTGGTGCTCAACTGGTTGCTGGTGCTGCAGGGAGAGGATGTCTTACATCCTTGCCTGCTACACCTTCCTCTGGTGCAAGCAGGCACCTGGATTTGTAGGCCCCAGTACTGCTGGCAGAGTGGTGAGGCCAGGACAAATTGAGGCAGTCATACATTACATAGCACACAGTGCTGCTAGTACCTGGGGATATTCTTACACACACTCCACAGCCAAGAGTGCAAAGCCCTCCACCTCACCCCTTATGCCATCACAGTTCAGAGGAAGAAGTGGTGGTCACATTGCCCCAGGCAGTCAGCAGAAGAAGATGGGTGCAAGCCCTCAGCGGTCAGCCTGTCCCCACAACCAGGAACTGAGCGCGCCAAAGCCTCGCAGGATCTCACCAGCATGGCATTTTTTCATGCAGTCCACAACAGACAAGACAGAAGTCATTTGCAAGCTGTGTCAACAGTCGTGAGAGATAGCTGTTAATCATTTCTGCACCTCATGCGTGACCAAGCATCTGTAAGCAAAACATGAGCTGCAGTGGCAGAACTACCAGAAAAACCTGCAAACACCTGAGTCTCCCTCTGTCTCAGCCTGCAGCATCACCTCCACAACAACAAGGCCACCGGTTTACCCCCAAAGGGAGAATGTGGGAACCCCCACCAGCTCCAGCACCAGCAGCGCTGGCAGCGGCACCACCACCAAGCCGGTCCACATTATCCCAGACAGTTGTTCAAATCTCCTTCGCACAAACTTTGGAGAGAAAGCGGAAGCTGGGCCCATCTCACCCACGAGCCCTGGCTCTGAATGGGAGCATTTCAAAGTTGCTGGCCTTTGAAATGCTCCCATTCCACCTGGTAAAGACAGACAATTTTAAAGATCTCATGGTGGCAGCTATCCCACAATATATTTTTCCCAGCCGCCACTACTTTTCTCACCAGGCCATCCTTTGTCCTGCACCAACAGCTTGTGTAAAGTAAAAAAAAAGTGCACTGGACAATGCCATTACTTCCAGTGTCCACCTTACCACAGACACGTAGACAAGAAACCATGGGCAGGGACATTTTATGTCTCTAACTGCCCACTGGGTGAATGTAGTGGCAACAGGAACTGAGGTGGGAAGCACTGTGGCACAGATCCTTCCACCCCCCAGAATTGCAGAACATCAGTTGGTGCCTCCTGTAGCCTCCTCCTCTGCTTCCTACACTCTGCTTCCTCCTCTGCTTCATCCTCAAGCACTCAGCAAAGCCCTTTCCATGCCAGTTTGAACACTGCCATGGGGAAACGGCAGCATGCGGTGCTAAAGCTTATCTGCCTGTGCGAAAGGCCCCACATCGGCCAGGAACGGTGAACTGGCATCTAGGACCAGACAAATGACTGGCTGCTGCCACTGGACCTGAAGCCTGGCAAAGTGGTGTGTGATAATAGGCCAAGGCAGGTTGGTGCTGCATGGTCCATGTGCTCAACTTGGTGGTGCAGAGCTTCCTGGCTCATTATCAAGGAATGCTGGAGCTGCTGCATAAAGTGCGTGGCGTGTACTTGCACCTTCGGCGTTCCTACCCTGATGCCACTCACCTTTTCTGCATTGCAGAGGAATTTCGGCTTTCCCACCCACCTCCTCTTATGTGACTTGCCCACCAGGGGGAATTCCACATTGTACATGATGGAAAGGGTGTGTGAGCAGCAGGTGATAATGGAGTTGCAGCTCCAAAATGTCCATTTAGTCCAAGTGCAGACAGACCAGCAGCACTTCATTATCAGTGAGTGGGCCTCCATGAGGCGGGGCTAGCGGCCCGGCGACTAAGGACCTATTTCGCCTTCTCCTCACCACGGAAGAGTTTGAGGGGGCGAACAAGGGTCCCCCGGTAAATAGGAGACCCGGCAGGGTGAAAAGAAGACCCGACCCCAGTTGAGTTTTATACTTTTTTTCTGTGGGGGTTTAAAGTCTGCTGCGTGAGTCTCAGGATGGGATTAGTTAGTTAGGATGGGCTACTATGTAAGACTCACGTAGCTAGCACTAAAGGATTAAAATATTAACTCATCACAAGGTCTATCAGTACTGGCATGGCACACAGTACTGGATGTGGCTCTTATGCTTAATCTTTATGAGATCACAAAAGTCCATGTCTGTCATGAACTGTCAAGTTCAGTAGATGAAGCCTGATAATATGGGGTTGATTCACAGCCAAATATGGTGATCTCAATGCTAAGCTGTATGTGAGTATCCTACAAAAACAAAGTTACTTTGTACACTGGAATACTATGGGTATGAAAAGAATGACATGGGCGACAATGACCGGAAGCAAATGTTGAGATTGGCAAGTGACCTACACACCTGCCTTGATTTGCTCTTCTCAAGTGGAAAGAGGTAAACCCAAACATGGATCAAGAAGACTTGGATGAAGTGACCACAAATGCATACTCTGGTTAAAGCAGACCAACGGCATCCTATGGAAGGGTACATTTAAAAGAAAGCCCATATATAAACCCCATTTGATGTCCTGGTAATGAATTAGATAAAAATACTCATAAATGAATTTGGCCTCAAAGGAAAAACTTGCGGGAAATTATGGAAAAATTCAATTTTGGCCCATTTTTTTCTTATATCACTATCTTCAATGGGTACTAATTGCTCTCAGCATGAGATTGCAAGGAAAGGCTAGTATAGAACAATGGAATCCTGTCAGAAACCAACGACATACAATGGCAGACCTGGGGAAATTAAAATCACTCTAGCAGGAATACTAAGCAGCCTTGAGGATAGAAAACATTCAAAAAGTAATGTACCTGAGGTGGGGGAACAAAATAGACTGGGTTGGTTTTGGGGGTTTTGGTGTGCTTTATATGGTTACACAGGTAAATTATATACATTGACAGACAAATGAGTCCTTGAAAAAACAAGGAGGATTGATCCAGATTGGGTAACGCTCTTGTAAACAATGCTACATATTATATGTGGATGCCCTCATAAACTGGAACAACACCCATTTTCACAAAATGGGTGTTGTACTAGGTGCAGGGAGGCATCCCGAATCCGGAAGCCCCCTGCACATTATCGGCTCAGAAAGGGAGAAATCTTACCTTTCTCTTCCGAGTTTCCGGCCCTGTATTGGCATCCATGAGATTGCGCTGGCCAATCAGAACGCTGGATTTCTATGGGTGACTAAGGAGAAAGTTACGATTTCTCCCATTCTGCACCGTTAATACACAGGGTGGCAGCCACAATCTGGATGCCTTGCCTGTACCAGGTACAACGCCCATTTTGTGAAAAAGTGTATGTTGTTCCAGTTTAAGTTTTGGAACCATGTCATAGAATATCCCCAAGAACGGAACTATATAAAATAAGAAATCCTGCCAGAGGAGTTACACAGAATTGACTAGCTATTCAAGTTCCTAATTTAGCAATAAACAGTTGGTTAGATGAATTGCCTTTAAACCAAACAACAGTACCATTTGGGTAGTTTGTCTGTATATAGTATAATATGTTGAATTGTAAAATAAAATAATATACCTTCAACATACCTAAGAATTTAACTAAAGAAATGCGATGACGGTTCAACTTTAAGAACATTTAGCCATTTGAAAGCCAGGATTAAGGATTTTACAAATATACTGAAAGACCAGACCTTGACAGAGAACATTAGGTGGACAGAAAATGTTTTTTAAATGGTTTTATGTTGTTTGTATAAATATTCAGCAGCCTCCCAGCTTGATCTGGAATGTAGGGTCACTTACATGAAGCGCTGCATAGCTGTCAGTGTCTGGTCGCGCTAACATCTGCCTCCAGTCTCCGTGCAGCTTGGGTGATTGACAGGTTCGGCTGTGGGTCCTATTTAAGCTTAGTTTGATGTGTCCTTAGACACTTGGTATATGCCTGGCTGCAAAAAAAAGGAGCGATAGTACTGACTTTTCGAGAAATCTTAGAGATACAAAACCCCTGAAGGGCTTTATCAATTCACTGGAGCTTTATAAGCTGCAAGTTCATCTAACATGTTTTAAAAGTGCATTTATTTGCTAAAAACTGTACCTGTAGCCAAATGGATTTTTTGGTGTATTTGTGTAACAGTGGAAGTTTGAGATAAAACTAGCTTGCTTTAATGTGCAACCAGTCCAGACAAGTACAGTATATTTACTAGAGAACCTTACTACAGGTCAACTAATTAGATAAGGTAACATTATTCTTGATGGTTGCTCTTGCTCTGACTTGGGTGCGCATGTGCACACTCCCAAAGCAAGTGCGCACACTCCCAAAGCCCATATGCGTACTCTCAAAGCATATGCATGCACTCCTGAAGCACATGTGTGCGCACTCCTGAAGCACATGTGTGCACTCCCAAAGCCTATATGCGCACTCCCAAAGCACACGTGCACACTTCCTAAGCATGCATGCGCGCACTCCCAAAGCAAACCTAAGGGTTGGTGGGTGGGTAAGTAGGTGGATTGGTGGGTGGGTGGGTAGATAGATGGGTTTGTGAGTGGGTAGCTGGATTGGTGGGTTGCATAGGCCAGGAGGAGTGGAGGAAGGGGAAAGTGCAGCTGTTCCTGCACTTGACGAAGTGGGGCTGGACGGCTGACATCACTCTGATAGGAGGGGGGGAGTGCATGTCTTGCAGCATCAGTGGGGAGAGGAGGAAGGAGAGAGGAGGAAGGTGGGCAGGTGGGAGGCACTGATCTAAGAGGAGGGGGAGGGCTTGTCTGACAGCACCAGCCGGGAGGAGAGAATTTAGGGTGAGTATGCACCCTCCATTCTGTCCTCCTAGCCAGCCGGTGCATACACAATGAGAGCAGCTGAATGGAGCCGGGTGGGATTCACTCAAGGGAGAGGGACAAGCTACACAGCGGAGGGGCGGGGCTAAGGTGAGGGGGAGGCTACATGTCGAGTATCAGAGAGATTTGATAACTTGACGTGTGTGGGGAGGCAGGCAAGGGTGAGTGAGCTCACGTTGTTTCCTTTTCTGTCGCGGCCCCAGACAGCTACAACGCTGCTGAGAGGCAGCAGAGGTCTTCTGCCTCTCTTTTTTTTATTTTGAGTGAAGAATCCCTTTAAATACTCCAATACAATGAGTATTAATACTACTTAACATTTCAATCATATGCTCATATACAATAAACAGAACTTGAGAAAAACATCACCACGGTTTGGCATTATCCATTATCTGCCTACAAATCATCATCATACCATGAGATGCAGAAAAGCAGAGCCCTTTTGGGAACCAAGCAACATTGTCCCCATCACATTAAACAGGCATCTATCTCCGTCCCTTTAATCGACATTATATCATTCCTTTGTTAGCGGGAAGTGGCCACAGGCCCATCGGCAAAGGAGTTCCAGGACACAATGGTATCTAGTGGAGATTTACCAAGCTCAGGTGGCTGAAGACTACTATTCCCATGTGAAAAGCTGTGAGGTGAGAATAACAGTACACTAAGCTAACAGAATAACAAGAACTGTGAAAAAACACAAACAGCTTCACAAACAGTCTTCACAAACAGCAAGGTGCAAGATGATTTAGCAAGATCAGCAGTCATCTTGCATGTTCAGCAGCCATGTTTTATGCGCAAAACTATGGTTCAGCCATTTTGTGTTCCTAATAATGTATAATTATGCTGATTATGCAAATTATGGTTTGGGATAGTCATAAACCATCAACCATTTTATATTCCTGAACCATCTCTATTTGTACCTTTCACGATAAACTTACCTCTTGTCCAGACCCGGGACGCCTGCGGGCGACGCAGGCTCGGGCGGCCAGCGGAGACTCCTGCAGCCGTCAGCCAACTCGAGCAGTGTCGGCCTGAGTGGCGCCAAGTGCGCTTGTCTCCTCCTGTCCTTGCTGCTGTGCTCTGGCTCGCGCGCGCACAGCTTTCTTATTTAAAGGGCCAATGAGCCCTAGTATTACAGGTGGGTGTAACGCCCTAAGAATGATACTCTGGCTAATCACCCTCAAGTTGTTCCTGGGCCATGGAGCCCCAAGCTGCTCCGGACAATCCCCTGTACACAAGCACTATTTAACCATTCCCATGTCACTAGTTCACTGCCCGTGATAGCGTGCTGCTGGGTGTGATAGTATCTGTTATCCTTGTACGTTTCTGTTGCTGACCTCGTCTTGCTTGACCATCCCGTAACTGCAGCCTGGACCAACGTCTGCTTGTACCCTGACTACGAATCTGTCTCGGCCCTTGTGCTGCGTACCCGTGACCTCCCGGCTTGACCCTTGGCTTGATCTCGACTCTTACCTTGTCTCTCCCTTTGGTACTGCACTTTGTAAGGCAGTTTACCAACCGGCTAAACTGACCTTGCCCAGTCTTGCCTCTGGTGCACCCGCCTTCACCCCTTTAAGTTCACAACCTTTGTGCAAGCGTGTCTGTCGAGGCATGTAAAGCGTCCCAGCAAATGAGGGCTTGGCTATAGGTGAAGTTAGCAGCGGAGATTGGGGCTTGTGGTCTTACCTAGAAGGCGGGTGTCCCATGGGGCTTGACAGTACCACAGACAGGTTTCGTACCGGCCTAGAAATAACTTACAGATTCTTGTAGGCCTCGCATATGACATTGCTTTTTTTAGTCAGTATTACATTATTATAAATAAGATATAAAGAAAGAATTAACAATGTCCAGTGGTGAAGTCTGCACTCATCCAGGCACAATTTGTTGTACACTCATAAAGAATTACTCTATCATCAAAGGAGACATTTTGACAATATGCATAATTAGTATGTTAGGATAAAGCTCAGCATTGTACCTGAAAACCTAATATATATTCCTTATTTCAGGTAAATATAATTAATCATTCAAACACTTACCCTATTTCTGGGTCTCTGTTTGAAACAAAAGTGGAGTAAGTGCTGCAAGGACAGAACCAGGATGTTATTGCAGAAGAAACCCCCGGTGTAGTGCTGCCTTTTATCCTCAGGAAGTCGCAATGTTTTCACAGCCCACTTCTTCATTGTAGCCTTTTGCCATTTTCCGCAAAAAGGCATATTGCTCTTATTTCCAATTTCCTATTAAAATAATCAACTTGTATTCAGGTAAATGAACTTGAACTTTAGTCACACTTGAGTGGTTACCGAAGAAGAATATTCCAAAAACGGTGTCTAAAATGCATCAAAACATAAGCACATTCCCACAACACTGAATATGACCTTTAATACCAATAATCTCAGAGATTATCTCACCACCCTTGACTTTGGCAGAATTTCACATACAGTATTCCCTCCTTGCACTGTAAAGCTGATTGTGTTCCTGCTTTAGGGTAGCCAGTTTTTGGAAAGTCACACATTTTGGCAGCTAGACACATTGCTTGATCTATTTTTTTCTCAGCAACCATTAGATCTTATTTTATAAAAATTTATTAATAGTAGGCATATGCTATAGACCTATTAAAGCTGCAAAATATTTGCCTCAGATTCTTACACCTGTTTGACCCATTTCTGAAAGACTTTTGCTAAGAAATGCCAGGATACGTTGAACAATATAGTAATCCCTTTATATATGGTGCATATACATGATAAGCTTAATGATCCTGCAGAGTTGCTGATGGCATAGTCTTGCAACGGCGGAACCAGTCTGTATAACAAATTAATAGAGGGAGGAAGCTCCAACATACAGTACAGCCTTGAATATTCCATGACTTCATGGACTGTTAAATCTTTATTAGGTTTTTCTAAGACTGCGATAAAAGGCATTTTATCTTTTTTAAGGTTTGCATTAACATGTCATTGAGATTTATAGAAACATTGATCTTCATTTGGCTAATCTGAAAAGAGGGCTAGAAATGTCTGTTTTCACACAATGGTGCATTTAGTTTTATCACACCTTTTGCTTTGGATATTTTTGCTAAATGGGTCTCAGAATGCAGAGTAATGGCTCACAAAGGCTTGAGTAGTTCTCTGGTGGGACGATATATTCACATGATGCAGAAGGGCATATTGAACCTGCTCATTGTGCCTCCAAGGTTGTCTAGCTAATGATGAATAGTTTGTGTTCCACATTATACATATAGTTAAAGTGCATTATGCTACTGGCAATCAAACGTAAACCACATTTCACAAAGATCCCATATTGATCATGTATAGGGCTACTCTGGGCAGGCTTGGCGGATTGGCTTTCTTACCAGCCAACATGAATCTATAGTAAATCAGTGCCTAATGAGCAACCCCTGCTGTTACATATTGCATGTATAGGCTTACTGGTTTTACATATGTATTATTTGCTCTTCTTGAACCTTCATTGGTAATGTTTTTACATTCTAAAGCTGTATTTAGCAAGTACAGTAGAAGCCTTGCTGCGATATAGAGACCTGAGACCTAAACCCAACCTATACTTCTATACAGCAACCGAATTTCGCTAATACTTGCTACTTCGTCTTAAAGTTTGTAATGAACATTTCAATGCTACATCAAAATCATGTTTTTCTCATCAAAAGACAACTGACATACAATAATTGACTGTTACTGCTTAGTATTAATATTGTACATGGACTGTCTGCAGTTTATGTTAAATATTAATCTGACCTTGCATGATCAGGTGATTGTACTTTATCTATTGTTTGTCCAGGTCATTGTATGTCTATAGAAATAAGCAAAAGAACTGAAATCTCTGTATTTTTCTTGAAACACTTTTGCTTGTCATTCAAACATAACTCAGAATTCTGAACCGAGAATGCCAGTCAAATAAGTAATGAAACATCTTTAAGAAACATACATATGCGTTACTATGATTCAGTAATTCAGAGAGACACATTTATTATGTATGTTACCTGAGATTCAGTCTCCACTGTAGAAAAATCAATTTTTTTGCTGCTTAAATGTAGGTTACTATTACTGTTACTATTAAGAATGGAATTCCCTGACTCAGGTACTGCCCTCCTAGACATTACAGGGCACAACTTGGATGAGTCTTGATTTTGGGAGAAGAAGCAATAGGTTTAGTGATAGAATGCATTATCTAGGAACAGGGACTGGGAAGCCTTTTGGGGCCAGGAAAGTTAACCCAAAGATAGAATTTCCTTGGGCTTGGGAACAAAAATGTGGGAGAGAGAAAGGGCAAAAACTGCAGGGAATTGCCTGCATACTCAGGCGGGGGTATGGGAAGCTTGATGTTAGTGACTCCCTGGAAGTTACTGTATGTAGAGGGTAATTGCTGGTACAGCAGGAAACTCACAAGTATGAAGGGAGGTTAAATGAAAGATCCAGGCCCATCTCATTGGTGTGAACAGAGTTACACATGGTTGGGGAGGGTGATTGAAGAGAATTTCATGAAGTTTGAGAGAATGGATTGTAGAGGGGGGTTCCAGAGGGTCAGAGAAAGAGGATTGCAGAGTAGGGGTTTAGAAGATAAGGAGGAGGATTGTAGAGGAGGGGTGCCAGTATGTGCAAAAGAGGAGTATAAAGCTGAACAAAACCCAGGATTCTGACTACCTCAGGTTTTTCACCCGGTTTTCAGATTGGATTGGATTTCAGGGCCCGCAATGTTGGGTTTTGTTCTACTTTGAGCAAGGAAACCACACCAACCATTTTATTAGAGGAAGAGGACTATTCTGGCTGTTGCAATAGGTTTTCACAAATGTAAAAGAAAACCTGTGATCGATTCTGACCCTATAGACCACTGATATATGCATATATCTCAAGACGACAAAGACTTTTCATGCTTTGTTTCATGCAAAAGCATGAATTAAAATAAGGTGTGATCTATAAAATTAAGGTATGAGTCACACCTAAGACTTTCACCTTTTAACTAACCAGAGTGAAAGGTTTAGGTGCTGATAATTAAAATATACCAATGCTTTGAATGTGACTGACCATAAATTCACCATTCTAACTCATATAGCTTTCAGTCAAATGGGTGAACACGGTCATCACCTACCTCAAAAATGTAAGACTGTAAATTAACTGGGTGGGGATGCAAAAGGCAAACATATTGGTTTCAGAATTGGCAAAGTTGGACTTCAAAGTCAAAAAATGTATTTTGGTTAACAAAATCTGATTTCGGGTGCCCCTCTGTTTTAAAAGTTCTAGGAAGCATAACATCAGACATAAAACTAAATGGCAAAATATACATAAAATCAGTCCTAAAAAGGCAAAATATAGTTTTGAACTATCCGGTAGCTGTCCTAGAGGGGAACCTTATTTGAGATGCCTGGCAGTCAGAATCATTCTCTGGAAGTCAAGTGCACAGTGAGGCATTCCTTCTCCTTCCGCTGTTTGGTCCCCCACTGTAAAATCAGACCTGCCAGGCATGCACAGTAGAGGGAACAAGGGTTATTGCTGCACATGCTTCTGTTGTCAAATTTGACTACAGTGTAGTAATGCCAGAAAAGGGCTTAAAGAGGACCTCCAATCAAAATAGGTCCTCTCATCCTGCCAGCATGGAAGCATTCAGCTTCAAAGGCCTTGCCGCACACCTCATTGTCCCCATGAAGCCTGAGACTAGCACTCACCTCTACTGCATACACGATATAATCTCCAGCAGCCTGCCAAGTTTGCCCAGCTGAATTGCACATAATTGTGCTGGCCTGGAGAGCCCAATTGGCTGGCAGTAGTCACGTGAATGGCAGTTTTGTCTCAACATGCAAAATACATAAGTAGTGACTTGCTGGTCTCAGGCTTTGTGTGGGAGATGGGGGCAGTGTGCAGACAGGAATTGAAATTATAATGCCCCTGTGCAGCCATGGTTTAAAATGGGCTCATACCTGTAACTTTGCCAAAGAGGACCTGGGTTTCCAACAACATCTGGACACTACAACATAGAGGAGCCAAGAGTTCACATAACCAGCAGTTGATGCTAGCTTGGACAAGGTAAGCTATTTAGATGGTCCAAACCCCATTCAAGGATTGGGGAACTGCTGATAAAGGTGACATTAGGGTCAATTCATGGTCAGTGTGCAAAAACGCTCAGGCAGAGCGCAACAATTCTGCATGCGTCTAGGCGCATGATTCATGGCATACGTCGGGCGCACGTACGAATCGCACCAAATGGCAAGTGCACAGGAGAAGCGCAAATTGCCTCTTCTCGTAGCAATTTACGCCTTCCGCAAGGAAAATCTGCTATTTTGAGGCACAAATGGCCCTGCATTCGGTTGGCTAAGCCCTTAACTGTTCCCGATGGTCCCCCATGTCTCTCCCCTTTCCTTTACTGTTTTTCTATAGTGCTTTGACCTTTCCAGCTTCTGTGTTTTCTACGAAGCTCTATTCACCTTTTCAGAGTTTATTCTCTGGAGAACCTGTGTTGTTAATTTTTTGGGGGGTGTTTACTAGGCGGGGGGCTGTAGACATTTTTTTTTTTAATTTTTTGCCCAATGTCTTGTCCCAGATGTTCTTTTAAACTGTGTCTCTCCTATTTGGTTTGCATATTAATGTTTAACAATTTAACTATACATTTTGTTATGTTTTTGCTAAACTTTGGGGCCCAATATTACATTTTTATTGTTTGGACCTTAATGTTTGTGTTTTTGGCAACTTTTTATCATTTCTGAGTTTTTGGAATGAAATAAGCCTGTTACTCATTTGAATCAGCAGTTTCCTCCACCTGTTTCATAGTTCTATACATTTTGCTCTGGTATTTGTAATAGGCATCGTGGAATCAAATGAAATGGACTAGTCCCAGTTTATCTGCATGAGGTGCCCACAAGGAGAAAGGGACCCACAGGGCTCTGATTTGGCTTTATTCACTTAAAGATTTAGTTTATATTTCCTGCACATCTGATGATATTTATAAAAAAGCATGCCTTGCATCTTGCATAGAGTCTTAAGAAAGTTCCCAGTGGTTTTCCTCAGGAATGTTATTTTCCATTTTCCTGACCTGTCTCCTGACTGCCTTGAAAACGTAACTAACACAAACAGCTCCTTTCATTTGCATGCCTGCAGCAAAGTCAAGTTACATTACAAAGCATTAAACGGCCGCCTATGCATATTCATATTTTACATCAGGTAGAAGCGGCAGACGTTCCTCCAGCATACTGGGGATGAGCGCAGATCGGGAGAACTCTTCTAATGAGTTTATGTAGCGCAAAAGATAATTGAATGCACTGCATTTCCAAAGGGGTCTTCTTTTGATTTTGTGCAATCTCTTTTCCTTTTGTTCCTTGAGGCACATATGCAGAAAGCCAGCAAGAAGGCTGATCATACACACTGAAAACTTCAGCACGACTACGGAGTAAGGATGACATCTAAATAAATGGACCATTTGGTCCTCTGCCAAAATGTATTCCAGCTTGATGCCACCGCAAGACAAATCTCAATTTGTTATTGCGATGTACAGTGTGGCAATGCATTTTGGAGGCTCGCAGGTTTGCAGAAATCCAGGTTTAGGTAGAAATGTCCTTTTCTCTATATAATCATTGCTTTATTTTCACAGTGTAAATAGTGATGAAGTATGATTAGCTAAATTTAACAAAAAGTTATCATATATTCGATTACAGGGAATGTAACAAGTGTACTTTCACAAGGTTCTTAGCAAGGTTTCCCAACCAGTGGTACCTGTACCACTGTTGGCACAAAGGATTGTGTCAGGAGACAATTACCAAAAGGTAATGAAGATTTTTGTGCATGTTAAGCACTTTTAAATACTTGTTTTGTGTAAGAAACTTACCTGTTCCGAGGTGCCCGCAGCAAGTGTCTGCTGGGCGGCGCTCGTCACCTTCCTGCTGCTGAGCACAGCGGGGGAGGCTGCCGGAGTGGCGCGCTGAGCTCCCCGTCTCAGCGGCTTCTCTCTAGCTGTGCGGACGTGCGCTCATACGCGCGCCCCACAGTCCAGTTGCTTTACTGTTAGGAGGTGCTGAACTTCGACTGGCAGGCGGAGCAGCGTCCTCCACACCTGAGATTGATCAGGGGCTGGTCAGCTGCCAGGACTGACCAGCCCCTGGGAATCACAGCCAATCTGGCAGGAGTTACTAGTTGCACCAGTCACTACACACTCCCCTTCTTGGGTTGCCATTGGTCAGTTCCCCAATAAATACGTAACTAGCCCAGTGCTAAGTGCCCGTTATAGCTAGTATTGCTCAGAGTGTGATTTAGTGTGTGTTTTACTTGTGATTGACCTTTCTTCATCTGACCATCCCAGTTTCCTCCCCGAACCAAACCTTTGCCTGCCCAACCTGGAACTCCATCTGACCCTTTGGATACCGCAAACCTCTGATCACCCGGCCTGACCCTCAGCTTGTTTCTGACCATTCTTCTGCCTTACCCTCGTGAGTAGACGCACCTTTGGACTGACTATCCGTATATGACCTTGGCTTTGGGATACCTTCACTGTAAGCTGACATCCTTCGCGACTTTTAAGTCCTGAGGGCAACCGTGTCCGGCGAGTCATATCGTGGCGTCCCAGCAAGCGGGGGGTTGTCTATAGGCAGAAGCAGCGATAGAGATTGGAGGTTGTCAGCTTACAGAAGGGAGGTGTCCCGCTGGGCATCACATTTTCTGCCTTTTTAAATTGGTTTTAGGCATTTTACAACCCATATGAACCTCAGATGGCAATCTCCCCACCAATAATCTACATCCTAGGAGTAGAAAAATAAATCAATATTTTCTCTGACATGACATATTGTAAATCTTCCTTTTAGTATTCTATTCCTGTGGTCCTACTTCATTCGATTGTGAGCCGTGGGATGGATTCTGGGAGGCTATGCAACTCCTCCTTATCCATTTCCATTTCCGAATCCCCAGTCCTGGGTCATGATGCAATCTGGCATTTGCTGGTTCTGCCAGATCTACTGCTAGGAAAGAAGACAGGATGGCAAAACTATTCTAAAGGGACTGCCTATGGGGTGAGGGATTAGGGGATATTACTTATAAAGAAGGGTTTTGGCTCCCATAAAATTTAATCGAAGGCCAGAACAATTTTGGATGCCTGTTTGTATGAAGCCCTTCAACATCAGGTTTTCTTCCAATTTCTGAACGATAAAAAAGCAAATATATTCAAATCTTGCACTGATCACAGATGGGGCCTCATGGCAGGGGCATCCTGGCCATCCCCTATCCTTTAGACTGTAAGCACGTAAGGGCAGGACTCTTTCGCTCTTTCTCCTATTGTATCCTGAGTTCATAGCATTTTGTAGCTTCTTGTTTTTCTGTTCCCAATCCATACCTCTCTCACCTGTTTCCAATGCATTTGTCTCTCTTGCCTGTTTCCAGTCCAAGTGCCTCTGCCTGGTTTCCAGCCCATGCCTCTCTCACCTGTTTCCAATGCATTTGTCTCTCTTGCCTGTTTCCAGTCCAAGTGTCTCTGCCTGGTTTCCAGTCCAAGTGCCTCTGCCTGGTTTCCAGTCCATGCCTCTCTCACCTGTTTCCAATGCATTTGTCTCTCTTGCCTGTTTCCAGTCCAAGTGCCTCTGCCTGGTTTCCAGTCCATGCCTCTCTCACCTGTTTCCAATGCATTTGTCTCTCTTTCCTGTTCCCAGTCCAAGTGTCTCTGCCTGGTTCCCAGTCCATGCCTCTCTCACCTGTTTCCAATGCATTTGTCTCTCTTGCCTGTTTCCAGTCCAAGTGTCTCTGCCTGGTTTCCAGTCCATGCCTCTCTCACCTGTTTCCAATGCATTTGTCTCTCTCACCTGTTTCCAATGCATTTGTCTCTGCCTGGTTTCCAGTCCATGCCTCTCTCACCTGTTTCCAATGCATTTGTCTCTCTTGCCTGTTTCCAGTCCAAGTGTCTCTGCCTGGTTTCCAGTCCATGCCTCTCTCACCTGTTTCCAATCTGTGTGTCTCTCACCTGTTTCCAATCTATGTGTCTCTCATCTGTTTCAAATATTGATGTCTCTCATCTGTTTCCAATCGATGGTATGTGTCTTTCCCCTGTTCCTAATCTATGCCTTTCTCGCTTGTTTTCAACCTATGTGTCTCTCTCCTGTTCCCAGTTCATGTCTCTCTCATCTGCTTCCAATGCATGTATTTCTCACCTGTTCCCAGTTCATTTGTCTCTACTCTATTGACTTGACTGGCTCTAGACTACGCTTTGGTATTAAACTCCTAGCTAATCCTTGTCTCTACTCTCCCAGTCCCAAGACCAATTGATACCCAAACTCTCCCGAGTGCCCAGTGATCTTGCCCTCCTGGGCCTGACTTTTTGTAATGAAAGTGAACCTTTGCTTAAATCTTCACTGGGTAAATGTACTAGAATTGTAGGAGACAGTTTACTGTTATTCTTGCTGCCTATGACCCCTCTGCCTCCTGTCTGTGATGACCTTCTGTAACAGGCTAAACTTAGAGAAAAACCATAGGTGTCACCAATATAGCACAGTTATTTTTGCCACTCTCAATGACATTTATGGATGTGTCCCTAAATAAACTTCCTGTCTCCCAGGTGAGGTTTGTTTTCTGCAATGGAGTGACAGGCTGCAAAGAAACCAGAACATTATCACTATTGAATAGATTTGGGATTTAGGCATGCCCTTGTGTTTCTTGTGAGAATTTTCTTCAATTTTCGGACATTTTAAAAGCCTAAAATGTCATGGGCTGTATGTGCCTGGCTGCTAACATCTCATATCACCATATGCCAGAATGTTCAGTGAGAGGAGTAAGGGCTTGGCCAAATTTACAGAGATGCTCATTACAGCCATAGAAATAAATATCATGAGATTAATCACTGATGAAGGCAAACGGTTTTTAAATGTGATTAAATAGACTTCTGACAGCACTCTGTTTATATATATATAGTGCCAGTCACATGACTGAAGCAGAATATATTACAACAATGTGGAAGACAGTCTAAAGCACTGTTTAAATAAATGCTTCAAATGTGCACTATGTACAAAGAGAGCCTGGGACAACAATGTCTTTTTCTTTGGACAATATTATGGCAGCTGATGAGCCATATATATATATACCTCTCCAGCGTAACCAGTAGGGCATTGATTGTAACCAATGTTTGTTGTAGATCATTTGTTATCCTTGTGTGTATTAGCCATTGTCAGTGCAGAGCCAGCCTTGAGTGTAAATTTGTACCTTTAGGTCAACTGCCATGAGATGTGTATATGGGAATACTCCTAGGTTTATTTCTTACATCAAAACTGTAAATGTATCCATATACTTCCGCTTTAGAACAGAATTGTTTATTCTGGGTACACTTGATTTTGCTGAATTATAGTCAGGTGCAGGGCTGGCTCTAGGTTTTTGGGGGCCCTTGGGCAAGAGTCTTAGTGGGCCCCTAAGTAATCTCACATGATGTCGGACCTTTCAGCTCCGCTTCCTGAAATGGGTCATCTTCTGCTGCTGATTGCCCTCCAGTCCTTATTGCCTTCCCTATAGCCTCCAGTCATCCTCTAGTCCTTGTTGCATTCTCTACTGCCACCAAGCACCCTTCAGCCCTTACTGCTTGCTCCGGTGCCACTAAAGACTTCATCATTGCTGTTAGTTGTCACCTGGTTCTCGCTCCCTTCTGAGCTTCCATCAACTGCCCTCCATTACAAGATACCTTTCCCAATTTTGCTGATCATCCCCTGTTGCTGAGGCCAGCCATGAGCAGGTCTGCACACAACACCCGGGATTTGGTGGTTCGGTTCCACTGTAAAATGGCCAACTGTGAGTCTGAGTGGGCCGCTGAAGATGCCAGGGGCCCTGGCAATTGCCCAGGTTTGCCCTGTGCTTGCATCGGCCCTGGTCAGGTGTATGATTAACCAACTATACCAAGCAGGCAATAATGATCATTATTTTTACATGTAGGTTGAAGCACCGTCATCAACTGAAACCAAAGCAGCTGTGAGGCTTTAAAAGGCTGGGACCAGCCAGACTTAGTAAAGGTTCAGGAAGACAGTTTAATGTCACAGGCCATACTTTATGGCAAGACTGAGCACAGCAACAAGACACACGATAGTTACACTGAAGCAGCATGGTTTCTCCCATGCAATGATATTAAAGCAGGCTGGGTTTTCAACATGTGCTGTTTTGTTTTGAAAAAGCACAAAGAACCAGCAATGTTTAGAATCATGTGGTTGGCCAGGGAAACTTAGTGCAGAAGATGAAAGGCACATTATGGTTACCTCCCTTTGAAACTGTAAGATGTCCATCAGTGACATCAGCTCAAACCTGGCAGAAACCAGTGGGACCCAGGAGCACCCATCTACTGTTAGAAGTCTTCTGGCCAGAAGTGGTTTTCATGGAAAAGTTGCGACCAAAAAGCCACACCTACCACATAGAAACAGTAGCAATTTGAAATATTTGAGTCTGTCCCCAATTAGTACTTCCTACATATTGGATATGGCACCACTTGTTTTTACTTCTTACATGTCTTCATAAAGTATTTATGTTTTTTATGCCACATTATTGATATTTGTTGCGTTTGGCATTGTGACCGTGGTGGTGGTGGAGTGACCTAATTTGGGGTAGCTTGAGCTCCCTGTTTTTCTTTGTATTAAGACGTGAGAACCCAAAAAATCTTTAATAGATTTAATAAATGTAGCAGTTCTTGCGCGTCTGTGTCTTCCACTGCTAACCCAGCAGCACTGCACTATTCAAATCCAATTCATTCTAATGAGATATTGGCTCTGGAGGAGTTGGGCTATTATTGTCAAACCAGTCAAGCATCTGGGGACTGGAGGAGCAGAGATATTTAAATTAAAGGCAAATTAAATATTAATATATGTAAATATCTTATGTATTCTAAGTGATGCAGCATTGTTTTCCTCAATTTCTGGGTCGTACAGTAGCTGAGCTGAGAAGGGCATGCCATTGCACAGCTCTGCTGTGGTCAGGGACCAGAGACGACGCTGAAAAAACAAGGGACAGAGTGGTTGTTTTTTTGTGTGGTCCTGCGGAGAAAATTGAAACTGGGGCAAACTTTGGAGCCCTGCTACGGCTTCTACCTGGCCCTGCAGGAAAAAGAGGAGAGGCACATGGGACAGGCATCTGGTAAGCTGCTTGCAGCCCTATTATTGCCGTTGGATGTACAGTCCCGTCAAAGCAAATTCTAGTTCCTTACTACGCCTAGACAATTCATTTTTTTAGACCAGGTTATTTTTTTAGTAATCTTCCGAATCATTCAGTCATTATTGATACTAGAGCAATAATATATTCCGGCAGAGGGGCAGACAAACATGCAACAGTGAAATCATTCTTCCCAGTATAGCCTATATCCCCTGCAATAGTAAATATTCATAAACAGAACTGTAAAAATTTCAGAACCATAAAATATTAAACCTCCTCCATCAAAATGTTATTCCTGATAAAATGCACCTTTCCACAGCTAGATGTGTAGCCAGGTAATAGCACATCTCTAAATGTCACAGTGACAGGCCATAAGCAGCACTCAGAGGGCCGCAAGTATGAAATGTCAGTGGACTGTCCTGCCTTAAGTATTCCTCTTGCTTGTAGCTAGGATTTGCATTTACTGTTTTTTTTAAATTTTATTTATACAGTGCTACAAAATATGTGCCGCTGGAGAGTGCATTCCTCATTTCATATCAGCCCGTGCATCCTAAGGAGTTTCTAATAAAGTGCCCCCAACCTCAAAGCAGAGGATGCAGCGTTTATTCTTACTTACCCTTATTAAACAAGCTTTATCTCTTTGTTAATTGTAGCAATTATCCTTGCATCCTGGAACTGCGTTTTGCACAGGATCGAGGGAAGCATTCAGCATTTGCGCTTATTGTGTCAGGACTGTCAAGACTACAAGCATTATCAGTGAAATAGGAAGAGTGGAGGGGGCAGAGTCTTGGACAGGTGAATCCCAAGGTCGGGACCATCCCCATGGGACCCTTGCCTTGTGTGCTCTGATTCAATTAGAAGCCGACTGTGTAGAGAATAGAAAAGGAGACTGGGTTACTAATTTGGTGCTGGGGGAGGAGGGAATTAGTAATTTGAAGTTGCTTAACAAAGGATGGGGGGGGGCTATTAATTTCAAGGACAACTCTCTTTTTTTGTTTGGTTTTTGGTATTCTGCCTTATTGTTTTCCTTTTCTGGGATGTCAAATAAACCTGTATGTTAGGATTGTGCAGCCATACCTGTGATTTACTTATCAGCATGCTGTTTCCGACTTTCTTATATTCCTGTGTGTCTGTAAAATAGGAGTGACTCTCCTGTCCTTCAGTGAAGCTTTTAGTCAAGTTTCTCAGCACAAATCCCTGAATCCTTTCACTGTTACGGCTAAACAAAGCAGCAGCAGTTTCCTTTTCAGGTGAGAACGCAGCTAGTAACCTTTTAGCTACTGGAACACAAGACTGTGTTCCCCCTATCTGAAGAGGCTACATTAATGCAGATGGGGTTTAACGTGTTGCCTCTGTTTCAGCCAATTAGCAACCCAGAGTGAAAGAAGTTTTTGATCTGTACATCAGAACACCACTTTAATGTACATTGCTAAAGTAAATACATTAAGGTTGGTTCGTGGTTGGTGTGCTATTTGGAGCATCAAGTGACACTCACACTTCCACCTAATTCCTGGTTATCAAAAATGGGAATGCGCTTTTGTTTTTGCGTCAACTTTTGCACTAGCGTTTGACTATTGCACTAATTTGCAACTAAAATTTTCTGCTAGCCATTGTTTTTGCACACCAAACTGTCTCCGGGGCCTGATTTATGGTATGTTTAGAGGGCAGCAAAGCATGCGCAAATGTGAAGAGAGAATTTCCTCCAGCAAATAGGTGGAGGAAACTGCTGATTCCAACGAGTAACAGTCTTATTTCATTCTGAAAACACAACGTCCTGCATGTTTATGAACAATGAAAGTGTCAGCTGCAAGTTATTTTTAGGGATTGAACCCTTTTTTGGTTTGGGTTCCTACAAGAAAAATTAAAAAAAGTTTTCAAAAAACACAAAAATTAAGGACCAAACAAAAAAAATGTGGATATTGGGCCCCAAAATTTATCAAAAACAAAAACAATGAAAAAAAATATAGTTAAATTATTAATCACTAATATGCAAATATGCAAAACAAACAAGGAAGAACATCCGGGACAAAACATTGGGCAAAAAAGTTAAGGGTTAACTGGAATCAGAATAGCCCCCCCCCAAAAAAAAACAAAAAATGGAGAACACAGGTTCTCCAGAGAATACACTCCGAAATGGCGAATAGAGCTTCACAGAAAACACAGAAGCTGGAGAGATCACATTGCTATGGAGAAACAGTAAAGGAAAGGGGAGAAACATGGGGGACCATTGGGAGCAGTTAAGCGCTTAGCCGGCTAAATGCACGTGGGGCAGGGCCATTTGTGTTTTAAAACAAGAGATTTACCTTGCGGAAAGTGCAAATTGCGCTTCTCCCATACGCTTGCCATTTGGAGTCACATGGAGTCACAAAAAAGAAAAAAAAATAACAGATAAGTACCTTGAGCACATCATATTGGCACCTGATAATGGAATTTTTTTTAAATGCCAGTGAACGTGGAATTACCCTTTAATGTTCCTTTGTAAGAAATAGAGAATTCCCATTAAATATAAAATATTAGATATATAAAAATAGCTCTCCAAGTAGCTTCCCTGGCTAGGATGGTAATTGGGCCTCTTAGATGCTAATTTGGTATAATCTCAGACATCTTGGCTGGGGTCGGGTGAACACAATAGATTTGGGTGTACAAAGGATTCCTATGTAATGTAAATTAAGTCAATACCTGCCCGTGGAATCCCTTTGTGAGCAGAGGTGCGGTCTACAGGGAGGGGCTAGCCCTTTCCAACAGGAAGTGAGGTGGCCTAAAAGAATGGGAGATATTTTTGAATGGGAGATATTTTTGGGGCAGTGGAGAGGGGATGAAGGGAGAGCAAGGACGCGTGGCATGAGGTCCCTGTATGGGTAATTATGAGCAAGTAACTTTAGGCCTAGTTGGCAATTGTACTTAGTAATAGTACATTTTATAAATAGTTTTATGTATTTGTTTAGTCCCGGTGATACCTACACTGTCTAGTGGCTAATGTAACTGTTTAGGCCCTTATTTTTTATATATATTTTGTATTATTTTTACATATGTACTGCTGTCCTGTATCATAAGTCTGTGCACAATACAATCTTTTATACATTCTCATTGGTGTGATTCCTTACGTCATCCACAACCTAGAACCTACAGTGGGCATTTATTGTTATATTAATCATTGATATTTTTATTGAGGTTTTTATAATAATAATTGTTTACACCTTGATAAAGTAAATTGAAGTTCACATCACCACCCACCCTACTGCCTCCTAGCCCCACAGTTAGGAATATTAGTTTATTCCCAATTGCAAGGTTGCAGCAAACACTGTAGCAACCAGCACATCCTATTGGCATAGGTGGAAAAGGCCAGCGGTTTACCAATGGCAGGGGGTCCCTTTCCAGCGGCCTAATTAAATGTGATGGGGCCCTGGTGCAAACAATAAATGGGGTCCTTTCAAGCCTCATACAGTAAACTTTTTTCTGTATTTTAACTCAGCTGGATGCAGCTAGACGACTAAAGCCTGAAACAGCTTAGATAATTGCTGCTTCCTTATTCTAAATAATGGCAAGTGAGCACAAATATGATAACTAAGGGGGGGGAGCAACAATAAAGGCACCCCCTGACCATCTGGGCCCTGGTGCTGCACCCCCTCTACGCCCCTGTCCCTTCCCATCCTTCCGCTGCCCCCCAGCATACTTGTGCCCAGAACAAAAGAAATATTTGATGACCATCATCATGATGCTGATGTGCAGTGTGCTGCTGCCTTACTTACCTGACTCCTATATTCAGCCCTCTAAAAGTAACACAAACTGTCTAAGTAACAGTATGTAAAACTGCACTTGTCAGGTAGGATGGTGCCCAATTGTGCTTTGCATTAACTTTTTAGGTCTGGAGTGTAGTTGGTATTTGCTTGGACATAACATAAATTTTGTGTCCGGGGGGAAATTATCTGCTTACACTTGGCCTATTTATTTTGGGGGAATATGGCTTTACACGGCCACTCTTAATTTTGGTGGCTGTGAAGGACCTACTTGCACTCTGTCTACTAATGTTTGGGGAATTGTGGTACAATCCACTTTGCTTACTCATTTTGGGAAGTAAGGTTGCTGCTCATATGTTATTATTGCGGACTGGGGGTGAACTTCTTACCCACTGTCATTTTTTAGGTCTGGACTCTGGATCCACTTGCTCTCTGTCTCCTAATTAGTCAAAGAGGTCTGCTCCTACTATGCCTTTAGAATTTGGGGGCTGTTTCTTGGAAAATAAGACAGGCTCTTAATTTTTGTTCCTCAAAAAAGTACTAGCTAGGGCATATTTCCATGTGATGTCTTATTTTTCATTCTACATCTGTTCTTCATTTTCATTCCAAAATTGATAGCCCTACCATAAGATGACATCCCAACCCCCCTCCCCATGTTCCTGGGGGGTTCCTTAAAAGTATTGGCTCCTACATGTAGCTTCCCATGATCTGTCTGGTCCCACAATGAGACTGGTTGTGATGCCTGTGTCATATTGAAATGACAGGTTGCTGCTAGTGCGCCTGGCAGGTTGCTAGTGTGTGCCTGGCGTCCCAGGCATTAAATGGCCCTGAGGGGGACTCCTGGTCATGGCGCCCCAGGCAATTACTTTATTTGCCCTGTAACTAGGGCTTATTTTTGTGGTAGGGCTTATATTTAAAACATCCTTAAAAAAATCCTGAAAAATCATGCTTGGGCTTATTTTCGGGGAACAGGGTAGGCAAAATATACGAATGAAGAGCGCAACATAGAAACTCTTCTGATGCCTCAATGTGACTTAGCATATTGCTGCAAGTGCGTTCTTTTCTTTCCTGTACTCACCCATTATTGAGCCCTAAATCATTTTTAAGATTGTAACATATCCCCACAAACTCCAGTTTTGGCTGCAAATCGTATTACAATAATCCATTGTCTAATCAAAGATTATTTCATTCACCTTTCTGCTAGTATAAAAATTAATGTTCTCCGCTAGAATAAGGATAGCAAGACTGTATCACTGAAGACTAAATAGAGATTATAATTAACTCTGGCTGAATAAATCCACATTTAACATTCAGTAGCAATTTGTAGAGTAATACCTTTTTGCTGAGCCTCTGTGTGAGGATGTGCCTGGATTAACATCACGTGCAGGTCCTGCCATTGTTAGGCTAATCATTTATTTGAAAGTCTGACAAGCTATGCGCAAAAGTAATCTAATGCACACAAGTAGTGGGAATTATCTGGGGAGGTGACACGGGGCTACGCTATCTGCTGTAACAAAGGTGTGAATCTCCCAGACAAGCTGTGCGCAGTGCCATTCATAATCATTTGTGACTTTCTACATGCAGCCAATAGGAGCCAACATGGAATGTGAAGTGCTACATATGCACTGCTTTAATGCCTTCGCTGACAGCTAGATTTATTTGGCGATATACACCGAGTGAAATTCTTTTCACTTATATCTGCGTTGATTGAGTATGCTCCTTCGTGTATATACACTTTGATTTATCTCTAGATAATCAAATATCTAGATTAACCACCGACCCTAATACCTATTACAATTAGTGTTTTTAGAATATTTTTCTTGCTCTAGTCAAAACTATTTTTTTGGGATTAATTGTTAAATTAAAGTGCTCACACACCCACTTTCTACCTCCTGTTTGCTGGAGCCCCCCACCCCTGTGCATAGACCCCCGCAATCCTTATCCTGGCGAAATGTGGCCCTGTGATTGGCCCAGATGTAACTGAAGTTTATGTTGTCACCTTCTATCCTCAGCCCAGTGCTCTAAAACAGCCTGTGTTCCTTTTTTATACTAAAGTCTTTGCCCAATATTACTAACAACACAAACAGGATGCAGCCTCGTCCCCTTGTGCTTCCCAGCGATTATACATTTAGTTACAGTGCACCCAGCTCTGCATTGAGGTCAGACTTGTCAGTTATAATACCTGCCATAATATGACAGTTTAGCTTGTAACTTAATTAAGTAGCATATGGCTGCCATGCTGACATGACACTGCATCCTGTTATTGTTTGTATGAATATTGGGCATTAGGAAAAAAACAGGGTCTGTTTTGGGGCACTGGACTGGGGATAGAAGATGATGACATAAACTTTCTTTCCAGGTACAGGATCACTTTAAAAACCAAAAGTTGAGGACTAGTGTTGGGCGAATCCCTATAAGTTCAGGTTTGGAAAGTTCAGCCGAACCTTGAACAAAAGTACGTTTGGTTCAGGTACCGAATTTGACCCGAACTCAAATCTGGTCTCCTTTAAAATCATTGGGGACTTGATCTTTGGGGCCCAAAAATGACCCTATGCAGAGTGTGCAACAGCAGAAAGTGGCTGTACAACTTAACCTAAGCCCTGCAATCGGTTTGGCGTTCTTTTCACTGTCAAAATGTCCATGGCCAGGGCTTCAGAAAGATGGCCCCATGAGTGAGGGCATTTTACATTGAAAGCTGCTGCCAGTGTCCTCACTCATGGTGGCAGCCATCTTTTTGAAGCCCCGATCGTGGACATTTTGACAGAGGAAAGAACGCGACCACCAACCAGATCACAGGGGTCAGGTAAGTTGTACATATGCTTCCTGCTGCTGCACACTCTGTGTTAGGTTAAGCTGGATGATAGGCTCCCGGCAGCCCATCAGCCAGCTTTTTTCAGTTCAGCTGAATGGGTTTGGGAGACAGTACTTGGTACAAATGAGAACTTTGTGGTTTGGGTTTGCTCAACACCACTGTGAAGGCAAAACACAAATTCAAACCCAAATGAGCAAATGCTCATGATAAAACAGTATTGTGGCCTCTGGTGATACAGATGCCCAATACCTAATAAAAGTGATTTAATCGTGTAATACAGGCTCTGTAGCATGATATTCAATAATATTGCTTTTCTATATAATGGATCATATAAATTCATGTTCATTGGAGTAGAAAGACTACACAGCTATTGCCTCACATTATGGATCACAGTGTATTTTGTCAATAAAATAGCATTTAATTTAATGTGCAAGATATATGGAGGATAGCAGAGAGCAAATATACTTTGCTAAGATCCATGGCGAGTTGGAAGCCTTGTGACTGCTATGTCCTAGTAACATACCGTATACATTAATTCTTCTAAAGAGCTGCAGGGAGACATGCCTTTCAATTATTTTACCTTTATAGCAACGCATCTGCTCAAGCACTGTTTGTGACACAGTACTATAGCAAGAGGTGGACAATGGGAAGCGAAAAAATGAAGAATGATTATATCCTGGCTGCTATGGATTATTAGACTTTACACATTATGGGGGTGATTTACAATGTTCATGAGTTTGTACGACTTTCTATGCCTTCGCTGTGTGTGCAGGGAGAGGGGTAAACCGCAGCAAAAGTCGCTCAAATTGAAGTAGTGGACTCTTGTGACAACTGACTTACGCCATGCATTTTCCTGTGTTTTTGCTGCAATATGCAGGCGAAAAATGGTAGCATTTACATTTCAAAATGGTTTGGCGAATGATTTTGTTAAAAAAAAAAAACCATGAAATCTTACTGAAAACACACTTGTACAGCATTTATCTACATGGAAGGGGTCTCAGAATATATGTGGGGTATACTGGGAGTGTCTTGGTTGTTTGAAAAGATTAAAAAAAAAATAGTGACAAATATAAAAGGAATGTGAACATAGTATCATTAATTGTTTTCCACATACTAGTTACCCATTTTAGAAATGCTAAAAAGACCTAGAGAGACAATCTCTCCTCAAGTAACATTATTGTGTTCACCGCTAAATGCTAGTGAACAGAAAAGGTGTTTGCCAGCATTTGCCAAGCCAAACTGATGATGAAGTAAATCCGGAAAACATTGACATCGCCGGCCAAACATGCAATATTTAATGCGGAAACTAGCGTAAAACCTGGAGGATGCTGGCAAAGCATTTCGTAAATTATTTCTTTTTAACATTTTCTCATATTTGTATTACCAAATCCTACTGAGGCAGCAAGAGGTAAATGAAAAACATCTGATTGTCTGACTGACTCAAGATTCTCTGGTCCAGGCCGGGGTTTTAGGTGGTGATAGAGTCAAAAGTTGACTCCACCTGAATTTTAGGGGGGACATAGGTCCATCTATCCTGGCTGTGGACTGAGAGTAATGACTAGCAGGTTGGGGAGGAAGAATTTTATACCTTAGAGGTGGAGCCTCTGTGGATGCCCCACCCCTCGGTGACCAGCTACGTAGGGGAAGGGTATGGAGGGCGTTTTCCTGGGGGAAGCCCCTCCATACTCTCCTCTCCATTGCCATGTTGGTCACATGGGGGAGATTACAGCGAGACTTGACCTTTCTAGTATAAATGGATTCATTTCTACCTGTCTTTAACCTTGGCTGAAATCTGTGCCCTCGTCGCTATATTTGCTGACAGGACATCTAACATCAAACTGATGGATTCAGTTTGGGAAAAGGTATTTAAGTTCATTAAAATTAATAAAAATATTTGTGCAGTGTGTTTATTTTTCCCTGGGGGGAGTTGAAGAAATGTCTTTGAGGGATGCCGGGCACTGCATACTAACCAGGAAATGCCAAACCCTGGCCAGCGCACTTACTTTCAAGTTTCACATGATGAGTATGAGTATGATGAGTGGTGCAAATCTCAATTGGATGACTTTCCTTTCCCGTTGCCTAGTTTAAGGACCATCCAGTATTATTGGACTGGGGGTCACTTTAAAAAAGTGTAAACCTCTACACCATCCTCACTTGACCAGTGTTCACTAAATATTAAGAGAAATTCTCCTCCCAACACATATTTTTTCCTGCCACCGGATTGAGGTTGAGGGAAATAATAACTAAAGTATGGGGAGGATCGCATACAATAAAGAGGATCTCCATTAAAGTGGTGACATAACTCAAAAAAACTTACAGAGCCCATAACTCTTCCCCACTTTAATGAAATCTGAAAATGTATTGAACGCTTGTGCTTTCTGTACTGCATACATAATGTTTTTTTTCAAAAGTTTGTCTAAAAGCCACATTTTATTCTACTGCTGGTGTAAAAAAAACTTGTTCATTTATACTAGAAGCTATTGTAGAAGAAAGTTACAGAAAAAAGCCTATGCATATATTTTTATAGTAAACATGGTTTTGGACTAAGCTTGATTGCAATCAGTATTAAAATGCAGTTTTTTTTCTCATGTTTTGTCTGTTACAGTGGTGGGGAGTCGGACGTCAATGGACAATATTCAACGTTTTTCAGCAGCTCCTGTGTACCTACCAGTGAACTACCATGTTTCTAATTCTGAAGTCTCCTTTTTCCTTAAAGAGGCCAATCAAGACCTCATGAAGAATTCTAGCCTGCAGTCTCGAATGGAACCTCTTTTCATATATAAGGCCAAGGTGCCACCAGCCATAAACGTCACCTATGGACCATACTCAGCAGAACAGTCTGTGCCAAGAAACTTGATAATTACCTCAAGCTCTTTCAGTTCCACCAACAAATTCACATTTAACTGGAAATTAAAAGCTCATATTATTGAGAGCTCTATATATTCTAACAATCCCAAAGTCCAGGCTTTGTTTCACATTACAGGGAGAGACTGGAATGACTATAACCCATCAGAGGATTTACCTTGTGTTAAAATGGTTGCCATCCTAGAAAACCAGGAGATTTCATCAAGCTGTAGATTGAAAGGGAATCTGGGAGTGTGTGTAGCAGAACTGGAGCTGCTGCCCAATTGGTTAAGTACATTGTCTCCAACAGATGACCATGTTTCTTCTGCCACATCACAAGGAATTCCAGTGGAACTACATCATATGGTGCATGCCCCCAGAGAAGATGGGGAATGTTCTACCAAGGAGACAAAAGGGTCAAGCAGAACTCAAGCTAATAGTGATGTTGGAGCCCTGGAAAGGTTTAGCAGTGTAATTGTGTATCCCACTCAAGACACCCTAAGAATGTCTCTTCTCAGACTGGATAGAAATATACAGATTCGTTACCCTTCTGGTCCAGTAAAAGTAGGAGATGTTGTAACGTTCTTTGTGTCGATAGTTGGAGGCTCAGTGACTCATCAGTTCTTGTTAAGGTACGGTGAAGTAATACCATTTAAATAAAATTGGCTTGCGTTGTAACCTTTGTAACCAATGCTGTAACCTTGGATGCCTGCTCAAGTAAGCTCCAAGGCAATAACTACGTTCTTACCCATTTAACAAAGGTGAATGAGCCATAGTTATTTTATTAACAGCTGTATGTCAAAATGTCTATTTATGGTTCTGTGCCCATTTTTGGGTGCGAACATATATCATGTACTTCTAATTCAGTAAAAGATATTATGTGAACTATGGATTATGCAAAATTAAGGGGTTTACCCTATTTGGGTTTGGAGTTTGTGCCCCATAACTGGTAGTTTTAGTTCAGTTGAGTTTATTAATACAATATCATTATTAGTAATGATAAGTTCTCCTCAAATTCTAGACTCTCATTACCTAATGTGTTATGCTGTCTGAATGCCATGTCAAGAAACGAATTTTAATCATGACCATCATTCATTCATTGCCTCCACCTCATCCAGGCTGGCATAAACCACAAGCCCCAGCTCACATGTCCTCACATTCATAGATACATTGCATTGCAAGATTTTCACAGCACCCTCTATATAATGAGATGGAAGAAATTGGAGATCTGACAATAAGACAGCGAACCCTTTTAAAAGTTTGGAATTGCTGGCATGTTTTACTGGTTGCTGCTATTGAATCACGTTTGTGTGTGTAGCACACAGGTAGCTGTCAATTAGTCCATCCAGGCACCCATGACTTATTCAGCCTGTTCCTCAATACTCATTTGTCTGGGGAGTTTTAATTTCTGGGTTTAAATGAAATAGAAACACTTGTTGGGGCATTTTCTTTGCAAGGTATGCATTAAGATATCGTTGCTTATGTCATGCTGCATGCTCAGGCTTTTGACGTTCAACAGAAAAAGCTAGTGCAGGATTGTCATACCTCCTATTGGAGAAGGTGCGGCAGCTTCAAGCTTGGACAGCTGATTTCAGGTCCCCCACAGCCCAGAGGAAACATATACAGCTGTGGGTAAAACTTGTGAACTTTTCAGTATTTTCTATATTTCTAAATAAATTTGACCCCAAACCATATCGGCTTTTAACATGTCCTAACTGTATTTCTATAGAGAACTAAATCAAGTAAATGAGGCAAAAATATTAGGCTTATTTTCTGGGGAAATATCACAAATTGGTGAGTGGCAAAAGTATATAAAACTTTCAGGTGAATTTGAGGGTTAAACAGGAGTCAGTCACTAGGATGATAATCAGGTGTGGTTGGGCAGCCTGGTTTGTTTGAAGAACAGAGATCTGTCAAAGTCTGAGCTTCTCAACACATGTCTGTAAAAGTGTATCATGGCTTAAAGCTGAACAAAACACTTTTTCTAGACCCCAATGCCGGCCTCAGTGGGTTTAAAAGCCACTTTAAACAAAGGAGCATTCAGAAGACCTTTAAAAAGAGCTTAAGGCTCATCATGCTGGGAAAGGTTACAAAACCATCTGTAAAGAATTTTGACCCTACTAATCCACAGTCAACTGGATTGTGTACAAATGGAGGACATGCAAGTTTATTATTATTAACTTCCCCTGGGTGGTCAACCAACAAAAATCACTCCAAGGGCAAGGCATATCTGGGTCCTTAAGGTCACAAGGGACCCCAAGAATACCCTCCAAACAACTAAAGGCCTTTCACACTTTCGCTAATGTTCACTAAAGTCCACTGTCAGGTTGATATTGAACAACAATGGTGTTGCTCGATCCAGTAGAGCCGGCTATAGATGCTGTAGCAGGGCACGTTTATGGACAGGAACAATGCAGAGCCTATACCTGAATTTGTCTGTTATTTTGACCTTGACCTTTTTTTACATCGACACGGTGTCTCTCTTTATATTATATGGTCATTGATAATATTCACTTATCTCTCCTTTTGGAACAGTAAAACAGCACAACATTGTCAGATACTTCTCTGGTGAAAAAGAATGCCAGAACTTTACATGTTTGCTTTCAGAGTCATATAATAGGGCAGCAAAATATTCCTTTCTGCTATCATTTAAGTGGTCCAGTCTTTACAGCCTGTAGTTCAGTGACATCTCTCCTGGTTATTTAACCACTTTAAAGTCACATGTAATAGCAGCAGACTTTTAAATCTGTCAGTGTATTATTATTTTATTTTTCTAGTCAGTCACAGTCTTGCTGACAGATTAGCCAATTTTTAATTAGTTTCATTTTCAAAAGACTCGCTTATGTTTTCCCTTCCTAATTTTTTTCGATGTGGCAGATTTAGCCAATTATCTTCAAACAAGTTCCCTTTCTATTAATGTGTCTTGTTTTATTTCACATGTCACAAGGACAACTGCAAGGAGAAAAAGACAATGCTGGGTTCTTGCCATTCTTCCCTAGTTTGCTTTCTTAAAGGGTAAGCTTTGCTCATTAAATATATACTAGAAAAGCTAAGCTGGCCAAATATCTCCACTTCCTTCTTCCTCTATATTCTTCTGGCTTTTAGATGTTTTAGTGAGGGTTCATCGTGTATTCTTTTTTGTATGTCTGGAGCTCTGCAATGGAAGTGCTATACATTTTTAATATGCAAAATTGTTATAATTACAGCACAGCTCATGAAGGTGCATAGTTTAAAGTGATCCAAAAGTCACAAATAACTTTTCAGTACATGTGCCTGAATGGCATGCCAGCAGAGATGCTGGTTTAAAACAGTTGTAAGCCTGACATATTGGTCTTTCCATAAAGTTGCACATGCAAGGGCGGAACACACCCTGCCAGCTGGTCCCAGGACAGTGGTTGCAAGGCGGTTACAGGCCTCTGGAAACATGTGCAGTAGCAGAAAAGTTTCTAAATTAATCTTTTGCTTGCAATGTCCTTTTAATTTCCTATTTAGAGGTTGAGCTGGTACTGTGCTCTGTAATTACTGTTGGGGTGGGGGCTCTGCTGGCACCCTTTATCATACCTCAGGTATAAACTGTCCCTTATTTAGCAGTTTCTAGGCATTTACACCATAGTAACTGCTGTGGCAAATTAACATATATGGTTGTCAAATGCTTTGCCCGTATTATTAATTAACTTCACAGGGCTTGGCATAGTAAATCAGGGCTGGCGTGGCTAGTAAATGAGAAATAATAACTATACAAACTATGGTATATCATATATATATATATATATATATATATATATATATATATATATATTGTTGTTTCAAGGGGGTTGGATTTGGTGACATGAGTATGTATGGTGCTCAGCATGAGAGCATGTCTGTGGTCTGCAGTTTTACTAATTTATTAGTTCAGAGGTTTCAGAAAATGGACACCTCCGATTCTTTAACGTGATACAAAAGTCAATAATGACTTTTACTTCATTTTAGGCATATGAAAGGTGTGCCTGCTTGGGATGTCCTGTCCGATTAAACTAAAATTTGTGCTATCCACTTACCTAACTTCTGCATTGCCCAAGTCAGGTGGAAAAGCAGAAAACGTTGAGCGCAGCATCCCAAGCACCCTGATGCTAAGGTGAGTAGATAGCATAATCTTTTTGTTATGCTTAATTGGATGGGGCGTCTTAGAAACTATTTCTGAATTCTGCTTTGAAGACATTATTTTGTTTTGTTTTGTACTGAATTATTAGTTGATATTACTGTACAGTGGGCAATGTTACACCATTATAAATGCATTTAATGAAAATATACAAAAAGTGCTATCAGCATCTGCTGTTTGATGATCTCACCTTTTCCTCGGAGATTACAGAGCAGTTGCAGAGCTACTCCCTTTGCAGTTTGTGCCTTCAGGATTCCCTGGAGTGTGACTGCCAGCTGCCAGCACTGGTCCCCTAACAGGTGCGCTTCCTCGGGGAGTTGTTCAGTGGAAAGCTTTGTACAGTGAGATCTATTGTGCTGCCTATTTTGTCACATGTATATGTATACACACTCCAAGTCTCCAGGCTTTTTTTTTTCATTTGGTTAATGGTGCCTATGTATACTTCATACACCAGATATCACCATGGAAAAAAAACTCTAAAACGCTGAATGTCAGGGCAGAAAGTTTCTGCATCAAGTTCCCAAACTCTGGTTGATTATTTTTTTTTAAAGTTTTTATTTGCATAGAATGTAAAAAACATGACATACAATAAAATATGCAATACAGCAAGCACGACGCCGCAGGCGCCTGAAACAGTCTGGCCTACTTGCACACAAGACGTCCATTCACACAACACAAAACATTCACACCGGACTCAGGCCCTACCAGGTGAGGATCTTGCTGGGGGGACCCATAGAGCAAAAAAAAAAAATGGCTAGAAGTACCTCAGGGTATTCAGTCTCCCGCATAGACCTAACTTCCCACCTCCCTCTGCTCCCCCCCAGGGTTGGATAGCGATCCACCATCATATTCCCCCGCTCCACGTATCACCATGAGAGCCATAATCCCCGTGATGCTACACACTCTCATCTCAGCCATCATCAGAGGCCGTATCCTGGCACTGTAGCCAAGGATCCCAGACCTTGGTGAATTTGTCTGGCACACCCCTCGCCTGATATGTCAGTTTATACATGGCAAGCTTCTGATTAACCAGCCTTTTCCATGCCTGCAAGGACGGCCTAGCCGGGTGCTTCCAGTTTATTAGTATGCACTTCCGGGCATAAAAGAGCAGCAGCCGAAGCAACGCCCTCAATGTATGGAGCTCCGACAGCGGCTCCACCACTCCCAGAAGGCACACCGAAACCGAACCTCTGATGCGAAATCCCACTATCTTGCCGATCAGGTTCATTACGTCCTCCCAATAGTCAACTAGTATTCCACATGACCAAAAAACACCATATATTTCACCCTATAAGACGCATTTATTTTTCCCCAAAAGTGTGTGTGTGGTGTGTGTGTGTGTGTGTTGTGTGTGTGTGTGTGTGTGTGTGTGTGTGTGTGTGCTTCGAATGTAAAAAAAAAAAATAGCAATCTCACATATACATTGCTCCCACACTGCTGGCTGGGCCAAAGCCATGGAAGTCCAGAAGATGGAGGAGCAGCAGATGGACGTCAGGGTATGCTTGTTGTCCCTACCATCCACGCTGTCCATGATCTACGCTGTTCCCTCTGCTGCTGCTGCTTTTTGTCTGGCAGCAAATACACCCGGCGCTGCGTAGCTGGTGGGCGTGGCCATATGTGTTTGCTCACACCACCTGAGAAGAAGCAGCGACGCCGGTGGGGACAGTATGGATTGTGGACGGCAGGGACAGCATGGATGGCTGGGACATCGAGCAGTGATCAGTTACCCTGCCCGCTTGCCACTCCTCCATCTTCTGGCCTCCTATGGCTTTGGAGGCCCAGCCAGCAGGGTGGGAGCGAGGTATATGTGAATTTATTTTTTCCTATGGGAGGGGCGAATGCCACACTGCCTATGTGAATGGGAGGGGGAATGCCACACTGACTATGGGAACGGCAGGGGGGAATGCCACATTGCCTATGGGACTGGGAGGAGGGTGCCACACTGCCTATGAGATGTAAGGGGGGGAATGGCACACTGCCTATGGGAATTGGAGGGAGGAATGCCACACTGCCTATGGGGAATGGGAGGGGGAATGAAACACTGGAAATGTGAGGGGGGAATGCCACACTGCCTATGGAAATGTGAGAAGGGAATGCCACACTGCCTATGGAAAATGGGAGGGGGGATGCCACACTGCCTATGGGGAATGGGAGGGGGTATGCCACGCTGCCTATGGGGACAGGGAGGGGGAATGCCACACTGCCTATGGGAATGGGAGGGGGGTACCTGTAAGTGGGGGATTCTGAACCTTACCTATTACCTTATATTCTTAGTATACAGTATGTCCTGCTTCAGATATGATTCTTGGTATTACTCCGCCAGATGGCGCTGGACTGCAGAGACCGGGAAATTGGCTCCTCCCGGCCCCTCAAATACCCGGAACCTCCCACAAATCCCCAGATTTTCTCTGCAGTCTGGACTGCGAAGAACAAGAAGATGGGTCTCTCTTCTCGCAGGTGAGCGGGGCTATTAGCCTGCGGCCCTCTAGGACTATTCTCACCCGTTCCATTTTTAATTTGCCTCCCAGCTTTGGCTGCGCTGGTTTGGGTGATGGTAGACAGCACCGCTGTCGGGTGCTTAGGAGCGCTGCTCCACCGCAATCCCCCACCAAAGGGTAGGTGGTATAGGCACATGGTGAGCCTTACGGGATGCCCCTTTCGCACTATTGCCCCTTGCCCCTGTCTATCGGTGGGTTCTACATTAAGTGGCCGCTGCCCTCCCTCGCTTTCCCTTGTAATTCTCGGGGGGGGGGGAGGCTTGAGTGTGTGTCTTGTACATTCTCCTTTTGCAGGGTGTGCTTGGTTATACATTCCTGATATCACCGTGCGTTTTGGTGGCACTGGTTGGCTTTTTGAATATGCCGCCGCTGCCGCGCGCGCTTGTATGGCGTTCCGCGGTCGGCGACGGCATTACCTCTGGCGCTGCTGTGCCATCCTTGGTCCCGTTTTTTGTCACGTGTGCGGCTTCGCGCTCTTCGGGGGGGGCGGGCCTTGCGGATGGCGCATTCCGCATGACTGTCTCCGCGGCCCACCACTCGAGGTATACTGGGCGCCATTTTGCTTCCTCGTGCTGCGTGGCTGGCGCCTACCTACCGCGGTCCGTGAGTGCCCCTGCGGGCTATTGTTAAAAATTTTCTGTGATGTATGCATGTCGCTTAGGGTGCCCTTTTGCTTATGTCTGATAAGCGGGTCAAACTCAATTGTTTTCTCCCGGCCCTGCCCCCTCTATTAGTTATTAAACTTATTGAGGCCTAGTGTGCTAATTCCTCCCACTTCCCTAGCGGGTTATTGGGGCATCCCGGGTTGCTTTATAGCGTGTATCTCTATTGGCCAGTTGTGCCGCTATGAGGCGTCTCAGGATAATGTGCTTGGGGTTCCTTCGGGACAAGCCCGGCTGTGTGTGGCGTGTGGGGTGTCCCCTACCAGTATTGACAATGTGCAGGTCTGTGTACCTTGTGCCCAGCAAGTGCTGAGGAGTTCTTTGGTCTGTCTGGTTATACCCCCTGGAAGAAGGGGAATTGTTCTCTGATTCAGAATCCTCTGATGAGCGGCCCAGGGGTTATGCTGATTCTAGCTCTGATCCCTGGGCCCAGGATGATACTGATAGGCTTTTGACTCAAATTTTTGAAGTTCTTGCTATCTCTCCCCCGGCCGTGGCTCCTAAGCAGCAGGGGGAATTGTTTCATATTGCTAAGCCACGCTTAGAGTTCCCTGAACAATCTCACTTTAATAATCTCGTACTCAAAGAATGGGAGCATCCTAGCAGGCTTCCTGGGGTCCCTAAGAGTTGGGATAAGAGGTATCCCTTTCCTGCTGATCTGGTTAAACGTTGGTCATCCCCTCCCGAAGTGGATGCTCCAATTCTAGGTTTGTTTAACACCTCTGTTATGCATTCCCCTGACTCTACTACCTTGAAGGATAGTGAGGACCGGCATATTGATCAGCTGGCTTCCGGTTTGTGCCTCTGCCATTACAGCTGTGGCTATTAAAACGCTGCTTAAACGTGTCCTGGATGGGGCTCCTGATGATGTTTCTAGTGAAGAGTATAATGCACTTTCGCGTTGTGAGGTATTTGTGGCTTATGTCCTCTCTGCCTTGGATGATACCATCTGTCTTGGTGGTGGCTATATGCCGCTCGGTTTGGCTGCGCCAGTGGGCAGCTGACAACGCTGCCAAGAAGGCTCTCACAGGCCTTCCCTTCAAAGGTCTACGCCTGTTTGGGGAACACCTTGACCTGTTTGCTAAGGGAGGTAGGGTACCCCAGCACAGAAGACAGTCCCGGCCCTTTCGGGGCCAGGGCTCCTTTCCTTCCCCCAACCGTGGACCCAGAATGGGGAGAGGGGCTTCCTTTTCTGGGGCCCGAGGAGATTTCTGGGGTAGGGGCAGAGGACGTGGCCACCCTGGCCTATCCTGGGGATCCAAGCCTAAGCCTTCTCCCAAGCCCCCTCAGGCATGAAGGGGCACCCTCACCTATCTGGGTGGGGGGATGGCTTCAGCTATTTGCTCATGTCTGGAGGCTTCTTGTCTCAGACCGGTGGATTCAGGAGGTAGTGTCCTCCGGTTACAAGATAGAATTTGCTGCCTGGCCGCCCCCAAGATTCATCAGATCCCGGATGCCCCAGGACCCCATGTCAGCTCAGGCTCTGGTTCTGGCAGTGCAAAGCCTCCTGGAACTGGGGGTTGTCTGTCAGGTCCCCTTACGAGAAAGGGGCAGGGGGTTTTATTCCAATCTTTTCACCGTACCAAAGAGAGATGGGTCAGTCAGGCCCATCCTGGATTTGAAGATCCTCAACAAATTTGTCAGATGCAGGTGCTTTCGCATGGAAACTCGGCGCTCTGCTATCAGTTCCCTGCGTCCAGGGGACTTCATAACCTCTGTGGACATCAAGGATGCTTACCTTCACATTCCCATCTTCCCTGGTCATCAAAGATTCCTCAGGTTCGCCCTGGGGGATCAGCACTACCAATTTGTGGCATTGCCCTTCGGTCTCACTTCGGCTACCAGGGTGTTTACCAAGGTGTTGGCGGGGGTGCTGGCTCTGCTGGCGCAGGTTCAGTTCCTTCTATCTTGCCCTCATCCCTCCATCAGGCAGGGAATGCAGCTGGTGGGCTTGATGGTGTCGTGCTTCGAGGTGGTTCCTTATGCCTAGTTTCACATGAGGCCTCTGCAACTCCACCTATTGTCAGTATGGGACAAGGATCCTGAGTCCCTTGACCAGGTCCTTGTTCTGTCCCCCCCAGCCAGGCTGTCCCTCTCGTGGTGGCTGGACTCCAGGATCCTGCTGGCGGGTAGATCCTTTCTGGCCCCCTGCTGGGAGACGGTCACCACGGATGCCAGTCTGACGGGTTGGAGGGGCTTCTGGAAGTCCCTACAGTTCCAAGGGCGCAGGAGGCCCACACACCCATCAACGTTCTGGAATTGAGGGCGATCAGTTTGGTTCTGGCCCGCTTGACCCAACACCTTTGGGGCAGGCCTGTTCAGGTACGCTCGGACAACCAGACGGCGGTTGCCTACATCAATCATCAGGGAGGGACCCGGAGCAAAGGGGCCCTCCAGGAAGCGTCTCTGATCCTGTCCTGGGCAGAGGACAATGTTCCCTGCATCTCAGCTGTGTACATTCCGGGGGTGGAGAATCTGCAGGCAGACTCGCTGAGCAGGGGGACCTCTCGCCTGGGAGAGTGGTCCCTCTGCGACAGGGTGTTTCAATCTCTGTGTCACCGTTGGGGTCAACCAGATGTGGATCTGTTTGCATCCCGTCACAATCACAAGCTCCCAGCTTTTGTCTCCCTGTCCCAGGATCCTCTGGCCTTGGCCTCAGATGCTCTAGCAATGTCATGGCAGGATTTTCAGCTTCTGTATGTCTTTCCCCCATTTCCCCTGTTGGGCAGGGTTCTGCGCAAGATAGCTTAGGAAGGGGTGCCAGCAATCCTGGTGGCTCCCAGGTGGCCAAGAAGAGTTTGGTTCACAGACGTAGTGCAGCTGGCAGTAGATCAGTACGCTCTGCCCAGGGTTCCAGACCTGCTCACTCAAGGACATCTACGCCATCCCAATTTACAAACTCTGGCTTTGACGGCTTGGCTGCTGAAACCTCCATCTTGATGGAAAAGGGGCTGTCTGCCTCTGTCGTTGACACCATGATTAAGGCTAGGAAGAAGTCTTCTTCTTTTATTTACTATAGGGTTTGGCGTGCCTACATTGACTGGTGTGAGTCTAGGTCTCTTCCCTGTCGTGTGTTCTCTGTTCCCAGGATCCTGGAGTTCCTTCAACATGGTTTGGATCTGGGGCTTCAACTCAGTATGCTGAAGGGTCATGTCTCTGCCCTGGCTGTTTTCTTCCAGAGGTCTTTTGCTCAGCATTCTCTGATTAGGACTTTTTTCCAGGGGGTTACTCATGTGCGTCCCCCTCGTAAGCCTATGTTGCCTGTCTGGGATATGAACTTGGTCTTGTCTGCCTTGCAGGGTGCTCCCTTTGAACCTGTGCAGGAGGCTGCTTTGGTCATTCTTACTCTCAAGGTTGTCTTTTTGGTGGCTATCACTTCTGTTAGGCATGTTTCTGAGTTGGCGGCGCTTTCCATCCAGCCCCCCTACTTTGAGAGACACCAGGACAAGGCGGTGTTTCGCTTCAAGACAGATTTTCTGCCTAAGGTTGTGTCTGCCTTTCATCTGAATCAGGACATTGTTCTGCCTTCCTTGTGCCCTAATCCTAGTAAAGCTAAGGAGAGGGTTTTGCATTCCTTGGATGTGGTTAGAAGTCTGAAGTACTATCTGGTGGCTACTGCGCCTTTCAGAAAAACTGATGCTCTTTTTGTGGTCCCTTCTGGTCCTAGGAAGGGGCTGGCTCCTGCTAAATCTATTATCAGCAAATGGATCCGTCAGGCTGTGATTCAGGCCTACACTGCTAAGGGGAAGAATCCTCCCTTCCGCCTTACTGCTCATTCCACTCGTGTTATTGGTGCGTCTTGGGCTTTTCAGCACCAGGCTTCTGTTGAACAAGTTTGTAAGGCCGCTAATTGGTCTTCTGTTCATACTTTTTCAAAGTTTTACAAGGTTGATGTTAGGGCCTCAGCTGATGCTGCTTTTGGCCGCAAGGTTCTGCAGGCGGCGGTGGTTTGACCTGTCTGCTATTACATGTTGGGGATCCCACCCTACTTTATGGACACTGCTATTGGATGTCCCAGGGGTAAAGAATCTTATCTGGAACAGGCCGTACTGTATACTGAGAATAATACAATTCTGTGATTAATAACCTGTAGAATTGTTATTATGAGTATACAGTACGTCCTGCTCCACCCCACCCTTTGTTCATTATCCTTGGATCCCCTGCATGGTGATTGTTTTCATTGTTTGCTAGTTGCTAGTGGGTTCTGTTATTATTCTCCTGGCTTCTTGTTTAGCTGCTTTTCAATGCTGGGGATTTGTGGGAGGTTCTGGGTATTTGAGGGGCCGGGAGGAGCCAATTTCGCGGTCTCTGCAGTCCAGCGCCATCTGGCGGAGTAATACCCAGGAGTAAAGAATCATATCTGGAGCAGGACGTACTGTATACTCATAATAACAATTTTACAGGTGAGTAATCACAGAATTGTATTTTTCCTCCTCCAAATGCTAGGTGCATCTAATAGAGCAAAAAATATGTTTAATTTTTATTTTTAATGGATTTATTGCACCCTTGCATGCCATCCTGTTAAAGGTAGCAATTCAAAGTGATCCAAAATATAATATATAGATATTGATTTATGATGCCTCATAACATAACAAGCAGCCAGCCAGCTTTGCACTTACCTCACTACTTTCCCCCGGTGGAAGGTGAGTCAGAATCTATGGAGCGCGTAACATCACCGATCGCTCTGTTGTCGGTCACTGGCAAACCAGTCAAAGCATAAGGTAAGAGTATTAACTGGAAATTTTGTGTTTTTTATGCTTTAACTTTCTGCAGGACATCCCAAATCAGCATGCACCCTCACATGTCGCCCTGCTAATAAAAGGAATTTAAAGTGTTTCTTGGCTTTTGGTTCATTTTAATGTGTGAAACCCCGTCAACCGCCTTTAAAACCCACCTTTCTGGCGGTCCCACAACACATGCACAGGCTCCATCCAATCAGTGCTGTATACCATGCATATTAATGGTGAGCATGGTTTAGTGAAAGGGGGACAGCCACATTCCCCTCCCTGGCACTCTGAATGTAGTAAAATTGTAGCTTGAGGAACCTTAAGTCCCTCTTTAATATGCTCAAAGGGCCGGGTCGGGCTGCTCCACTGTACATTACATGGCTAAAAGATAAAAAACAGGGCGCTCGGGTTCTCACCTATTCCAGAATCCTTTTACACCTGCTGTGGAACAGCTTATAGGCAGCTTAAACCCTGACCCGGGCTGCCGGACTGGAGTAAGGAAACACTTGATTAAGACCTGGGCTGCCCCGCTGGACTGAGAAAACTGTTGATTACTCTGAAAAAAAGGCAGAATAAATATCAGTTGGCTTTTCAGAACAATTGTCGGATTTTATATTATTTATGAAACTGCCAACTGCCCTCCCACAAGAATGTTGATGAATGAAGTAGATTCTCTCGCTATAGCTCATAGTTCACAAATAAATACGAAAGCTAATCATATCTTTTGGGGCTTTTTATATTTAGTTACTGAGATCTAACCCCCAGTGCCCAAGGCATAGAGCATCCAATGTCTCCTTAGCCTTGCATTTAAAAGTGGGATAAGCATGTCCCTTTAATATCAGCTGCCATAGGATTGAAAGTATAAGAAGTGTTTGGCTGCTAACATTATTATACATCTATTCTGCATTGATGGATACCAGCCATGGAATTTTATCATCCGCCATTGAGTTCATTCGGAAACTAGCCCCCCAGTTATTTCTTTGAAGACTTTATCTGAGGCCCCCTGTGACGCTGGTCCCACAGTTTATTACTGTGAGCCTCACTAGCCTTGGGGATTTTCAGAAATGATCATTCTTGTGTTTGATTTTTCCCTGCTTATAGTTCTGCTGTGCTTCCAATTAAATTTATTTATTTGAGCATTCATTGCTCGTATGGTCTATCAGAGCTCATATCCAATTAAAATAGACGCTTGCATATAATATTACATAGATGGTTTGAAAATACCCTGGGGGTATATATTTTTCAGCTTTTTAATTTTGTTCATTTAAATCAATTAAAACTTGCCTAGACAGACCGGATACTCGCTAACAAAACTATATAAAGGGAAAATGTTAGTTTACTATTATGAAATCTATTAAGATTGTGATGTAATAAAGCATAGTAGGTCAGGTAGGATAGAGTATATACTTTATTTTACTGAGTGCCAAGAGTGCACTGTAAACAAATTAGAGAACACCACTGCTTGTGAAATCTATACACTTTATTAAGAAACGTACTAATTGCAATTGCAATTTACTAATTTTGGTATATGTCGCTATCTATGTAGAACCAGGCTGAGCTTGCTGCCTAGGCATAGTGACTGCATAGTAAGGCATAATGTTTATTGTGCTCTGTGATACAGACAGAGGTGAGGGGGTGCATTAGATGTGACTTTTTAACACAATCACACCCAGCGTCAGTTGGTGGCTCCTCTAACAACATAGTTACCTCATATTTACCTCTGGATACCGTTGGTTTACCATTGTTTTAGTCATACATATACATCTATAATACCATCCTTTTTCTCGAGTAATTCAGCTCTAAAACTCATGCCTACTCTTACCACCATTCATCTCCAACACCATTGTCTAAATACCTTATCTCTTCTGAAACAAAAAGACCCTTCCCAGCTTTGACTTTTAAATACTGTTAACCTAAACTTAATTAGCACTATATACTCTATGCAGTTCCTTGGGGGCATGACTTCTCTAAGTGGTGCCTAGAGAATTGGCTACATCTTTTCCATCTTTGACCTTCAGTGTTTTGTCTGTGTGGCCAATCTATCCATTTCCTTGACATCATGACCATGGTGTCTGGAATAATAGCTCTTGGGTAAGGAGATGTTATCCCTATTCCCTATACCCAGCTGTTATACTCCTTGACTGTGCTGTTTTCTATTGTGTCTGTTCTGCTATTTCATGCTCATGTTTTATTTTCTATTCCTATAAACAATGTCTTTTGTCATCTAAAGTCATTTTAATTTTGATTTGGCAAAGACCTTTATAACAACATTTGACAGACCAGTTTTCTAAAAGTAAAATGGTCAATCCAAAAAGTGCCCAGTGTTCCCTATGGTCATTTCTAGGCCTATAAACATATATGAACTATATATTATATATTATTCGAGCCTGACAGTGTCAGGACAGACTTTCTGTCATGCTCCACTCAACAATTTTTTGGGCTGCAAACCTTTCCATAGTCTGTATACTTGGCAGGATAAAAATCCTGGTGATCACTGACAGCCTTCTCTCTGCTCAGAAATTAATCCAAAAGCCTAACACAACATGTCATGTTTGATGTTCGAATTTTTACAGCTTTTCAGGAATTATTCTTTGCCTAAAGCAATCTAAAAATTACACTAGCAGGGTTATTTTAGGTCAGGAGCTAAGACGGAGGTGTTTTTTTTTACTAATGAGCTTAAAACAAACCTGTGACAAATGTATCGTTATACTGTACACACAGTACTGAGATGAATAGCCCCTGATTACACTGTTACGTTTCTTGCAGGGTGTTGTAATGCCCACCATGGCAAGGTGCTCTGTATGTTTCTAATTTTCGTACATCAGGTGAGCTCTAATGTGGGGACTGGTTGGCCCGAAACTCTCCGCCAAGGTGCTGTTTGCATATTATGCGGGTCATTAGCTATGCATTGAACATTCTGGTTTTGTAGTGTATATTGAGGTGGCGATTTTATGCTTGTACACATTGATGAATTAGCTTTATAGGACTCCCCATTGGATTGCGCTTTTATATGCTGTACATTTAGGTTGTGGTCTTACTAAATATTCTTTTATTCTTCTTTCATATTCTTTTATTCTGTTTTCGTAACATGCATTTATATATTTTATCTCAGTCTACATTATCATGTGTTGACAGATTTTGGGATAAACTAAGTTACCTGGGAATATTATGGCCAAACCAAGTAGAAGACATCCATAAAGTTCAGTATAATAAACATAGCCAGTGCTTACTATGCCATTCCCAACTCAGTATAAACCCTGGCAGTGGTCAGCTCCAGTCACCGGCATAAAACAAAATCTTGCTGGCCATGAATATCTACAGAGAATTTTTAGTAGGGTAGCAAAATATAGTAAACCAAATCATTGACATACATAAAAAATACAAAATGAATATATGATATATTTGGTAAAGTAGATATCACCTATATTTATTAAGAACCCCATCATATCAGGTAGGTGGGGACATGAACAGAGACTTATGTGGCATCACTGTGCCGACAATGTTTGGCTAGGGCAGCCTCTATGACACCCGGCCCCACAAATAATACCCCCCTTGTAACAAAAATATAACTTTCCCTGTTAATCTACTGGCCTGTGTCCTGGCTTTTTCTTGGGTACAGAAAAGCCTACTCTAGGAGCCTCATAAGCAGGGAGGCCACACGGATTCCTAGCCAGACAAAATTGGCTTACAGATACCGTAGATGGTTGTGGGAAAAACATAGTTGCCATAAAGCACCGCGTGTAACCTTATCTCTGTATGATATGCTGTTGCAATGACAGCGTAGTTGCACACCATATGACTTATGGCCCATTTATGCAAACAGATTAATTGCCTGTTCATTGAGTGAGCAAACGATCGTACAACTCATATCCAAGCAGCTGACTTGAATTCGGACTCAAATGATTTGTCACCAAATGTTCGTTAAAGAGACCGTAATTAAGATAGTAATTAAGATCACATTCAAGTTATTTGTATAGTCCTATTTGTAGCCGATATGCCGACCTCCGATAACGGAATGAACAAGAAATTGTCTGCCAAAATGATATGATGTTTGACCAACAGGCAGATTCTCATTGATCACTTGATAGCAGCAGGCTTTTCCATGAACCAGTGCTTGATTGGGGTGCTTTAGCGATTATTCGTTCTCTAATAATGTGGACATTAGTTGGTTTACTCTAATCCTTCTCCTTTATTCCATCAATACGCCAATAAAACAAAATTTGGACTTCTTAACCCTTTCGCTGCCAGCCTACCTGCAGCATTTGCCACTCCCTGTTGCCAGACTGAGTTTGACTGTTTCGCGCTACACATGTTCAACTGTCATTTTTGAAAGGATTTCCAGGGATTTCCCAGGAAAATTATATATTGTTTTTTTCAACAGAGTCTGGGCTTTAACATGAAATGTCTTGTTTGTATTTTTTAGGTGTATTCTCAACATTTTTGGGTGAAATGTGTGAAAAAAATTAAAAAAAATATATTTTTTTACAATTTGTCGAGTTTTTTGTAATAAAAAATGTAAGTTTGTCAATAAAATCTTATTGCGTGAGAAACCCCAATTTCTCCCGGTTACAGCGATACCACATATGTATAGGTAGACACCCTTTCCTGCCCAGAAGCCTTTTATAGCTGCTGGATGACAAATGGTTAATTCAAAAAAAAAAATGACATAGGGTCCCCCTTCCCGGGGAGGGAGACCCCATTTTTTTTTGGATTTTTAAGGGTTAAAAACCCTTAAAAATCCAAAAAAAAAAATGACGTGGGGTCCCCCTTACCCAAAGTAACCAGCCCGGGACCAGCTATGGGGGCTTGTAGGCACAGAGTGGGGGGGCCAGCTTTGGTGGCCCCCCCACCCTGCAGCCTACGAGCCCACATAGCCTATGTGGGCCCGGGCTCTTCTGCCCCCCCCTGGCCTTTGGGGAGGCAGGTAATGGGGGTGCGGGGGTTAATGGCAAGCCACCCGCTAGGGCAGGTGACTTGCCACCCCCCCAGCCTTGTGAACTGGTATAAGGGGTCTCATGGACCCCTTACCAGCTCACAAAGGGTTAATGTGAAAAAAAAACACCACACAATAATAAAAAGTATTTTATTAGAAAAAAAAAAAATTTTTTTTTACTGTACTTACCTTCGATTGCAAGCTCTTGTCCCTCGCCGCTCAGCTGACAGATGCCGGTGATCGGCATCCAGAGAAGGAGAAGGCAGGAGATCAGAGGATCTCCTGTCACCTCCTTCCAGGGCACCGATCACCGGCATCTGAGAAGCTGAGAAAGCTGAAGCCGGTGATCGGGACCGGGATGACGTCATAAGCCCCGCCCCCAAGGGGGCGGGGCTTAGAGGCAAGATGGCGGCCGCCATCTTGAAGAAGAGAGGAGAGAGCCTCCCAGGCTCTCTCCTGAAGAACGGTAAGTCCTGGGGGGGGATCGGAGGCCCCCCAGGTGAAGAGGAGGGACAGCGGGAGCCAGCGCACACACAGGTAAGTGAATGTCATTTTTATTTTTTTTTTTTTTTTACACTTAGCAGCTGCTGCTGCAGAAGCGGGGGGGGGGGCGGCCTATTCCGGGGGCTCTCCTGGAGCCATCCGACCCCCCACGGGGGATCGGATGGCACCAAATTAAAGAGGAGACCCGGCCGGATCCAACAAGGGGTCAGGTGAGTATTTTTGATTTTTATTTTTTAAACTAGAAGCGAGGAAAGTCAAGCACGTAACACCTACGGGCTTGGCACTTAAGGCCCAGCCAAGCCAGCACGTAGGTGTTACGTGCTTGGCACCAAAAGGGTTAAACTACAGGTAAGTATAATGTCTGAACTCGATTGCAGGAAACATTTTATTATATTGGCTGGCCACAAGATGGCATTCCATATGTCACAGTTCGGGTTAGCAAAGCATCCTTTATGCATAAGCCACTATATGGGACGTCTTAAAATCACAGTCCAGATAAAGTTCAGAATAGAAGAAACAGGTTTATAATGTCACGCATTTAACCTCTTATATATGGAACAACCTGGGCTTTTCTATGAATGGCGCACAGCTGAAGGATGTGAGTGATGCTGCATGCCGATTGTGTGCAGCTGGGATTCCATTCGGAATCCAGAAGTTTATTGGACAAGAGCCGTGCCTGTGCTTTGAACTCAAGCAAAGGTAAGAACAGTGTGCGATCCCTGGAGTTTCACATGGGGGCATCTCTAACTGGGGATCCCCAGGAAGACAGACCAATACCCGGGATAGTGAAAATCCTTGACTTCGGTCCACTATGTTGTCTATCTGCATCCGAGTTGAGTTAATGCAGAACAGAACGCGGGGATTTGACTTACTCAGGTTCTGTTCTGTTTCCTTGGGAGATTCCGAATTTGGATGCCCCACTGTATGAAACCGTCCAGAACACTGCTTTTTACACTCCTCTTCCTGGTTCCAGTGGCACATGTGCGGGCTTGTTCTTTGAGAGCTGCTTGCCGTGACTATGTCACTCTGCAGGTGGCTCTCATTGACTTAAATGGGCAGCTGACACATCCCAGACGGCATGTGCACTCTCACTCCAGCCTATGTGAATGTTTGGGGGAGCACATACACACCACTAGGGATGTAGTCGATAAGGCAGCGCATGCTCCTTATTCACAACAATGAGAGCAGTTTGCCAAATTTCATAGTCACGGCAGCTGGCTCTCATTGGTCGAAGGGCTCTCATTGGTGGAATAGTGAGTGTTTACAGGCTGGGGGGGTTCACAAAGCTGGACATCCCGATTCGGGATGTCCCGGGGAAAGCCAATGGCCAGGTGGGTTTTGTCCTGCTTTAAAGTCTATTGGGCAACGTTTTTTTTTTAATTTAGCAAGACAAAAACAATGTATTTTTAGGATACAAACGAGAGGGGGGGGGGCAGGCATTTTGACTATATGGGGCCTTGAAATTCTTAGTGGCAGCCCTGTTGTATATGAATAATTAATCTTATCACTGATGAATGCACTGACATATAGTGCATGACTTTTCTAGCCAGCATATATGCTATGACCAGTTTGAGCAGCCTCAGTTTAAAGAGGAACATCAGGGGAGGTTAAAACCTCCCTCAAACCTCACTGGACTGCTACCCCCCCCCTCCGGTTTCATGTTTGGATAGTTCGTACTCAACTTGCAAGGGCATCCATCTTCTGGGTCCCTTGGATTGTGGGTGTCCTCCTGACGCCCAACGCCATCCTGTATACCATCAGGCACTGCCCGCGGCCTGCGATCTTGCGTCTGCGCAGTACAGAGGGGGCCACAGAAAAGCCACGAGAATATGCAGAGTGGCACTAAACTTTGGAGAGCATAGCTAATGCTGTGCTGTCAAGTAGCGATGGCTAAGTGGGAGGGGGGCAGAGGATCAGACCCTGAAGCAGCCAGTTGTCGCGGCGGCAACATTCAAAAGGTAAGAGGGCAACATTCAAAAGGTAAGCAAGAACATGGACCAGAAGCAGGTTCTCATCCTGGATCAAGGCAGTAAAAAGGTCCTGGGGCAAGACATGGATAAGGACCACAAAGAGACATAGACCAGGAGCCAAATTAGAACAAGGAGTAGGACCTTGGTGTCAGGGCACAGACCAGGAATAGGACATTAGATCCAGAAACAAGCCAAAATTAGGACCCTTGAGGCATAAGTGTAGAATCTTAAAATCCGACACATGTGATTCCCCAATTAGTCACCCACCTTTGTGACGCTGTCAACCACCAGTCTAAAACTGCCCAAATGCAAACCATTGGTGGTCCTTTGCTCAGCCTACTGAGGAACTAAATCCTGTCCCAGAACATGATTAGCCTCCTGGATTTTAGTGCACAATAGATGACAGCTGAGGTCATACAGACTTCCAGGGTATCATCCAGGGACAGGGCAGGTAATACTCAAATAATCAGTCAGAACTGTTCAGTAACAAGTGACACAACTGAAGGTAATCGAGGCGAGTAGTTCAGTCCAGGCAAAACGTTGATCCATACGATCAATTGGAAAGTCAAGAGTTCTTTATTTGCCCTCCACATCCAATCCATGTCTCCCTCCTGGCACCCTTGTACCTCTTCTTACTGTACCCCCTAGCCAAGATTTTGCCAACTGTGTTATAGCCTCAAAATTACGAGTGTGTGTGTTTGTGTGTGGAGGGGGGGCATACCAACCTTTTTTCACAAAATCTTCTACAATGCAAAAGTTTTAGTGCCATTGAGTTGATCATATTCCCCCTGTTCCTGACCTGTCTCTGCAATGCCATAGCCCAAGCCTTGGAGGGCACTTTTCTTTTTTTTTTTATCATAATGAGAGTATAGGTTGATTTCACTAACCTACAACCTGTAGAGTTGGGCTTTGATATCATTATCATATTGGGTAGTTCTTGGGAAAAGCATTAAATGGATACTAATAGAGAATATTTTTGTTTATGCCCTGATGCCATATGATATTTATAATTATGCTTGCAACTTGAGAGCCATCTGTGGGCTAATCCTAAGTTTCAAAAATATTTGCCTGAGCTTACCTATGCCCCTCGTGCCTCCTTAGTGCTTGACATTAGTGGGTAGGCATGGCTTACATACTGTTAGTTTCCTAATCAGACCTTTCTGAGCCCCTTGCCTTCTCTGGAAGAACACAGTGTGCTAATCTTACATGTTTACAGCCACAGTTCTGGTCTGCAGGTGCGGTCTAATGGAGCAGGAAACCAAATAAGTAGGCTCAAAACACTTATCTTACCACATTGGATATAAGGGTAAGTAATAATATTTAAGATGTTTTTGTTATTAGACAGATGCTGTCAGGAATCGGCACTTACCTGGCCCGCGTTCTGGCGCTGTCTTCGGGCGGCTGGCCGCAGCCGCTCCTGCACGGCGGCCACGCCGAGCGGCGGCGGCGGTGGTTCAGGCGGCGCCGAGCACGGCCGCTCTCCTTCCTCGCTCCCGCGCGAGCACATAATCTTTATGCCCTCCGGCGGCGCTGCACACAGCGCGCCCACCGGATGCTGTAGTAGGGAGGGGTTGAACCAAGGGGCACAGGCACGCCCCTTGGTTCTGGCTATGGGCCAATGAGCCCAAAGGAGGTTCTGGGCTACTCGCCCTTTTGGTCCAATCATTGTCTGGTTCTGATTTTGCACCAATCACTACACTGGTTCCCCATGGCCAATCATACCTAGTCCCTATAAAGGTTCGCCCCCGTCACTTGTTCAGTGCCTGTTATAGCGCCTAGTACCTAGCCCGTCTTGTGAATATTAGCCGATCTGAACTCCTGTTGTCGACCTTGATTGTACCAACCACTCTCGATCTGAACTCCTGTTGCCGACCTTGATTGTTCCAACCACTCTCGATCTGAACTCCTGTTGCCGACCTTGATTGTATCGACCACTCTCGATCTGAAACCCTGTTGCCGACCCCTGCCTGTATCCAGACTACGAGTTGCCGCTACGATCTCAGTCTTCCCGCTGTCGACCTCTGGCCTGTCTCTTGACTTCCTCTGCCAACGCTCTAGCTATTGGTTCTCCAGACCTCCTACATATAAGCTCACATCCTTTGAGCCATTAAGTCCTGGGGGCAACCGATCCCGGGTAGGCGTATTCTGCGTCCCGGCAAGCGGGGGCTCCTACAGGTGAAGCTGGCTGCGGAGATTGGGGATTGTGGGCTTACCAAGAGGGCTGGAGTTACCCCGAGCATGACAGATGCCCTTTAAATTACTTAGTAATGTTAATTTAATTTGATAATTGTATGAAGGTAATTAATGGCAGTTGCTGTTTAGTTTCTTTCAGTAAGGCATGCGTCACAACTGCTCTACACAAGTGCACAGACTCACAATCACTTGTCAGTGTCTTTACACATAAGGTTTGTACCTAACATCTACAGCTGCTGTCTTCCTTTTATTTTTTCTTTTGCTTTATTTCATGGGGTAAGTGCACAAAACAAGTGAAGCTTTTCTTTTTACTCCGTGTTCATTTGTATGGAGAAAAATGAAATAGTACATGCATTTGCTCTTTGTAATTTCAGGACCATGGACAGCAGATGGGACCTTGCTTTTAATGCTTCTATAGCCTAGCATAGTACGCAATACGTACATAAGTATTTGTATGCCAAATACTTAATCATAACCTTACTAATAAACTGTGCCTAGATGATGTATCTTATCTATTCATTGTCTGTTACTGTAAAAATAAATCTTTAATGCTAAACTCCTGGTAGACAAGAAACGTTATTTTGTTATAGGTTCTAGCCAGAAGTTAGGTAAAGAGTGCTTTCTTAAAACAGAAATTATTTACATGGCACATATATACCAAAAGTAACCAAATTTAACTATGATTTTGAGCAGTAGGTGGAGATGTGCAAATCACCTGTTTTCATGAGATTTCAGCTACCCAGAAACAGCTGTTTGGGTTAGCAAAGCTTGAGTATATGTGCTATTTTTTTTACACATCCATCAATTCCTACTTTGGGTCACATGTGTCTGGGGAATGGCCCTTGTCAGCATGATTTGCATAATTCTGCCTACTGCTAAAAATCACGGATGAATCCTGTTATACTGGGTTTGTATATGCCATGTAAATACTTTGTTTCAGAGAAAAAAAAACACCTTTTACCTTGCATCCCCAAATAGGAGTTTTATTCTTTGTTCTTTTTTAGCCTGCTAAATGAAACCAAAAAAACACACTGAAAGTAAATCGTGTGCACCTGTGCTATCCAGATTGCTGCCCCAAAAAATTCTCATATCTCTAATGATAATGGTGGCCCCTGGTCGCTTAGTGGCGGAGACGCTGCTAAGCTCCCACTGGCTCTGAAAGCTTTGACTGTGTATTCCCTATTTGAATGGGGGGGTGGACTTGGTGTGTGCACCCTCTCTGTGGCCCAATGGGTGGGCGCTTTCAGAGCCAGCGGGAGCATGACGCTTGCTTGGGACATGTGTGGACAACAATTTAAATGACAAGATTTTAAATGGCAAAATAAAAGCTAATTTTTAAAGGATGAGTCACTGGAACCAGATTCTACCTTTACTATGGTTATGGCTGTGGTAGCCCACTGGGATACCTGAGGATTCCCATACATGAGGGATAAGAGCTACATTTCAGTATTTCACCTTTTCATTTTACGCTAATGCCCTTATTCATCAAGCGATAGCGCCAGGTAGTGTCTGACGAGCGCCAGGTAGCGGCAGCTAACGGCGACTACCGACTCAAGTACGCCCGCGGCGGTCACAATGACGCATTTATCAAGCAAAATGAGGCTAGCGCCGGCGAGAGCGACGGCTAGCGCGGCATTCATCATGAAGCTGCCTGGACCGAACAGCGCCGCTGCAAATTCCCTCACAGCGCCAGGTATGAGCTGTCGCTCCCTGGCGATGTCCAATGCATTTCAATGGAGCAAGCTATAATTAATCATAATTAATTGGTATTAATTTTTTAAATTTTTTTTTTAATGTCAAAAAATCGGAGAACACTTCTGCAATGTTAGGAATTATTTTTAAGTCAAAAAAAAAAAAAAAAAAAAAAAGTGCAGAATTGATCTAACAGGTCTGAGATTAATGTATTCATATAACAAAATGATTCTAAAAACATGTATAATGTTACATTAAAAAAATATGGTTGTTTAGGGGTTAAAAACTAGTTAATACAGATCGCCGCCAGCGCTCTGGGGTTTAAACAAGGAATGGACAGCGACAGCACATTCGGAGCGTGATTTTTTGATGAATATGAAGCTAGCCGTTCGCTCTGGCCATTCGTTGTCAGGCGCTCACATACAACGCTGGACCTGTGAAACAGCGACCCCCCAGCCAGTATTCAACATTACCGCACACCGACTGAGTCGCTGTCATCAAGCTAACGCCGGCCAAGCACAGCGAATACTGGCTGGCGCTGAAAAAATCACGCTACAGTCGCTCATCTGGCGCTACCTGGCGCTATTGATGAATCGGCCTCCCCGTAATAAACAATAACAGCAGAATAGATAATGACTCTATATTAAGAATACCTTTTCAGCTTAGGCATAAACATAAAACATCATTTTAGCATTAAATGGTTTATAAATAACTGCAGACTTTTACTCTCTCTGAGATGTCTGTCCCAGTGAGGGTCTAGGCAGAAGCATACCTTCCCAAGTGGCTGGTGGGGGTATACCAGTTGGCATTGGCCCATGTACTATTAGTGTGACCCGTCTGGATTGGGGGTCTCTGAAGTGCTTGTGCATCCCCATTAGTTGGCTGCTTCCTAGGTTTGCCCTTATGGGGTGGCTTGGGTTTGTGGTCACGTGGGGCATGCAGGGGATGCACAGGCACACATGGATGCCTTCCCACTCTCCCCTGGCCTGCATTGTGGGCATTTGGGACGGAAGCAAGATTCACATGTTTCCTTGATATCACCACCTGGCCTAATAGGGCAGGACTTACAGCCATATATAAGGGATAGCACAGAGACATATATTACACACTGAGGTTGTGCCAGGTTATACCACAGAATGAGTGGGTCCTTGATGGTTTTGACATACAGGGCACTGGTCTGCTGTTCATCTGCTAAGTATATCTTTATTCATATTTTTACTTTTTATTCATGCACTAATGGCTGTCAGACCCCGAGAATACCTGTCTTCGTTGTGAGCCTGCAACCCCCAATCTCCACAGCCAGCTTTACCTTTAGACAAGCCCCCGTTTGCCAGGACGCTATACACACCTCACCGGACATGGTTGCCCCCAGGACTTGATGGCTCAAAGATTGCAGGCTCACAGCGAGTGAGGACAGGTAGACCAAATGTCAGAATGGGCGAAGTAGGTAAGTACTGGAACCGTACGGGTGCTTTGGAACAGGTAAGTACTGGAACAGTTTGGGTGCTCTGGAGAAATCAAGCGAAGTTGGACGTCAAGCCAAGGGTCACACCAGGAGGTCAGAGAGCTGCGCAGTACAAAGGGATGAGACAGAGACGTAGTCGAGATTCAAGTAATTGGTCGATAACGAAGTTCAGGAAATCACAGGAGAAATCACAACGCCAGCTAAACGCTATCACGGGCACTGACACAATGAAGTGGTAATTCCTTTATAGGACTGAACCCGACCGGATTGGACAGGGGGGCAGTGACTGTGATTGGTGCACTTTGGATCTGTGGGTCGATTGGTGTACTTGGAGACCTCTGGACTGATTGCCCCATCTGAACTTTAAAGGCGTACTGCCCAGAACTGGACCTCCTAGTTTTGGCTCCTTTTAACATCCTCCGGCGGCCTCGCTGTGTGCATGGCCGCCAGAGGACATAAGCTGACTGTGCTCGCGTGCGAACACAAGCCGAATGACAGTGGGCGAGGGAGAAGGGAGCCGGCGCCTAAGGCGTAGGAGGCTGCCGGGCAGGAGAAGCCCAGGCCAGCTGCCTAAGGACACCGCGGGCATGGACTGAAGGTAAGTCATTCATGACAATGGCACTTTGTATTATATGGTCATCTTTGTTAAAGTGGACCAAAACCCAGGATTTTGAAACCTCCCAGGTCACCTGATCTGACTCACCCTTCCCCGGTCCTATGGCCTCTTGTCCAATCAGCGTGCTTGTATTTATATAGCACTTAGCACTTTTGGTCCAATTTGTGGTACTTGCAGTACTTTTATGTTTACATCAATTGCAATCAGCCAGCTTAAATGGGTCCTTGTATTTTGTTTTAACTGTGTTGTGCATTTTATAGCTTGTATAGCCTGTAACAATAAATGGTGTTATTTGATTATATGTTGTGTGTGGTGCAGCCTATTTAGAGCAGTTTATTTTTTTATTCAATTTTTCTGCTCTTGGAGTGCATATCCACGTATCATTTGTGGATAGTGCCCCCCAGAGTTTCCCTCTTCAGTACTTTTTCCAATACTGCAACATATATGTAAATGTCCAGTTATGCATTTCATGAGATTCTATAAACTAGACAAAACAATACATCACAAGAATAAAATGGAGTTTTGAAGCGAATTTGAATTGACAAAATTATGCTCTGCCACAACTATTTTGTTTTTTTTTGAAGTGTAAAGAACAAAGCTCTACTAAGGCTGAGAGAAGCTTTAGAGCACTGATTTTACTTTTACGTTAGGAGTAGACTTACAAAAAGAGATTCAGATTTTAGCTACACTGAAAATCGCTGACCACTTGGAGTCTTTGAAAGATAACAGTACCCAATCCTCATTGGTCCACTCATGAAACTCTTTCTGCGATACCTAAAAGAACAGCTTTTTAAGTACCCCTGTTACAAAACTGGATTACCAAGAACAGTAGCATATGGATATTACTATTTCTGTTTTCAACCAGCTTGCCTGGTTTATTATATAAATGTTTTGACTTTTTGTCAAGTATAATAAGCCAGGTTCAGAAGACCCAGCTACTTTAGGCTTTTATTGAGTGGAACAATAAAGAAAACAACTGAAAACATTAAAATGGTAACATTCCATGGGTTTTATCGGGTCAGAATGATGGTGACCAGTCTCAAAATTCTCCCAGTGATACTTTTACCTCCTGCAGGGTGTCATCTCCCCTCATGAGGCATCCTCTAGCTGTGGCTGCAAAGGCCTGTCTCTGACACTGGAGCCCATGCAGTGCTTGGTCTCCAGCCCTTAACAGCCATTAAAACATGACCTGAGCTGAACCGTATTAGTGAACTGCCTGCACATGTGCAGTCCAACTGCCATTGATGTAAATGCACCACCATGGTAACTTTGAGTGCTGGATGATTACAATATAGATGTAGGATTTTGCTGGTGGTGGAGGCGAGAGGGGTGTAAGATCTAGTTATCATATATGAGGTGGCAGCCAGAAGAAGGAACAGCCAGCACTCCAAATTGCTTCAAGGGCATGTATTAAATCCACACAGTGTACATATAATATCCACCAATTGTGTGTGTCATAAGTCCATTCAGTCCATAACGTCCAACATTTTAGGGTGAAGAATTACCCCTTCATTAGGGACAATCAAGCAAAATAAGGCATCCACAAGCATTAAATACCTGAATAGCAGTGTAGTACAAAGAAATCCTGCCTGATGTCACCATGATGTCATCTGAAAAGGAAAAAAACTGACTTAGAGTTGCATGGACCCACCCTTTCAGAATGGTATTGGTTGAAGAAAATACCAAAAGGTTTTAGGATCGGAAATCAGCACACACTTGGAAGAAACAAACCAGTGTTATTCAAAAGATGTGAAATTAACACACTTGAACTTTGTGTCAAACAAAACATTACAGAAACACCAAAGGTGGGTGAGGACCTACAAAGCTTGAGAAATAGATACATGCCTACTCAGGCTGAAACATTGTAAGAGAGTCAAGTTCAAACAAGTGTGTTTGGATTATTCAGGGAATCTGGTCTACTCGTGGTTGACTGGGCAGGACTGGTCCCGATGGGAATACGGAAGAACCACCAGACCTCCTCGCAAACAAGGCTCAAGGGCACCAAGAACGCAAACTTCATCAGACAGTAACCCCCTGAGATTTATGTATCAGACAGCGAACAAGGGACAAGCATACAATCCAAAAGAACAACGTCCCAGAAATCTAGGGCTGACCTTTTTTAATTGGACACCAACACAAACAACCCAGATAGGTTGGTCTTATAGATTCCCGGGCCGATCAGGGGTGGGTGACAGTCCACTTTAAGAGGAGGTAATCGGAATCTCCTGCTGTTACAGAGAGAGACATTCTGGATACATAGACTGAACGCTGTACAACCGAGATAGGTTAACGCCTCTTGGCTGAGTTTTTCAGTTTATTCCTTTTCTTCTCCATACCTTCCCTGATATTTTTCCTTGTTCTCTTCCTTTTCCTATCCATTTCTCTTTTCTCCTTTTCCCCAGCTTTTTCTCCCCTTTTTTCCCTTGATGTCTCCTAGGCTCCTGCCTGACTTTGTCACTGGCCTTCAATGTTATCATGATTTATCTTCTCCCTTCCCTTGTTTATGATATTTCATAACTTTGGCCTCCCTCCCTCTCCCTGCGTCCCCTCCCTCTTTTCTGTTGTGTTTTCTTATCTATTTTTGTGCCCTTTTTCCCTATCTCTCTTTTCCCCCCCTTGCTCTTCTTTATGTCATGAATGACTTGCCTTCTACCCGTGCCCGTGGTGTCCCTAGGCAACGGGTTCAGGTTCCTCCTGCCCAGCAGCCGCTTCTGCCTCGGGTGCCATCCCCAGCGGCGCGTGTGCCGCCGAGTAAGTCCTCCCCCCTTGCCCATTGTCCCTCAGCTTGTGCTTGCTGGCCTATACAATCAGCTCATGTCCTCCGGTGGTGCAATACTCAGAATGGCCACCGGAGGCTGTTTAAAAGAACGAAGTCTAGAAGGTGCAGCTCTGAGCAGTTTGCCTGGGAAGCTCAGCTGGAGCAATCAGCCCAGAACTCACCAATCAGACCACAGGGCCAGTGCTCCAATCTGCCGCCAGATCCTAAGTGCACCAATCCCAGCCACTGTCTCCCTGTCCAATCCTGCCGGTTTTCCCACTATAAAGGGATTTCCACTGCAGTGTGTCATTGCCTGTTATAGCGCCTTGTACCTTGCTTTGACTCGTGTTATTCATTGATCTGATCACCGTTGCCGACCTCTGCCTGAACCGACTATTCTGATCTACCTCGAGCTGTCTCACCCCTCTGTACCGCTGCAAACTCTGACTCCCCGTGTTAACCTCCGGCCTGTCTCTGGACTTCCGCTACACTCGCTCTTAGCCATTGGTTCTTCAGACCTCTATACCTGTAAGCTCTCATCCTTTGAGCCATTGAAGTCCTGGGGGCAACCGATCCCGGGCAGGCGTATTCTGCGTCCCGGCAAGCGGGGGCTCCTACAGGTGAAGCTGGCTGCGGAGATTGGGGGTTGAGGGCTTACCTAGAGGGCTGGAGTTACCAGAGCGTGACACTTTACTAATATGACCAGTAAATGATTTATCAGATAAGACTTCTCTGTTCTCTGTTCTAAATCAATGGGTTTTTAATGTGGCATTCACAGAAGAAATTGGACACTATTAATAAAGTTTTGTTTTTACTCATAAGCTCCCTTAGCAACCAAGTTCTTATTGCTATTGCTCTGAGGAGAATAAATGTGTACAGGATTTCTCTGCCCGTCTTTATTACCATTTTTCTAAATGTCTTCAAATTTGTTTTACAAGGAATAGTCACAAGCCAGTATGTGGAGAGACCCATGTTAGGCTTAATATAGGGGAGCTAAAGAGACCAAAAAAACCTCTACTTAGGTAAAGGAAAAGAGTCACTTTCCTAGAACAGAAAGTATTTGCACAGTACCCAGTCCAAGGACAGATAGCATTACCCATCAACCCTTGCAGTAGGCAGAGCTATGCAAATCATCTCTTTATGTCTCTATGCCATCCAAGGCCCTTAGAAACGCTAAGGGTGCAATGCCAAGGATTAGCTTTAAATTTTATACAGCCAGAGATGAATGCTATGAAGATGTCATCTCATACAATGGTATCTCTGCCCTACAAGGGAGGTAAGATTTTTGCATGATTTTAAAGCTGTGATCAAGGAACTCATGGGAGGAAATATTACACTTTTCCCTCAGAAGCATTTTGCTACTGCTTTAACCCTTTTGTTGCCAAGCACGTAACACCTACGTGCTGGCTTGGCTGGGCCTTAAGTGCCAAGCACGTAGGTGTTACGTGCTTGACTTTCCTCGCTTGTAGTTTAAAAAGTAAAAACAACAAATACTCACCTGACCCCTTGTTGGATCCGGCCGGGTCTCCTCTTTAATTTGGTGCCATCCGATCCCCCGTGGGGGGTCGGATGGCTCCAGGAGAGCCCCCGGAATAGGCCGCCCCCCCCCCCCGCTTCTGCAGCAGCAGCTTCTAACTGTAAAAAAAAAAAAAAATAAAAATGACATTCACTTACCTGTGTGTGCGCTGGCTCCCGCTGTCCCTCCTCTTCACCTGGGGGGCCTCCGATCCCCCCCCAGGACTTACCGATCTTCAGGAGAGAGCCTGGGAGGCTCTCTCCTCTCTTCTGCACGATGGCGGCCGCCATCATGCCTCTAAGCCCCGCCCCCTTGGGGGCGGGGCTTATGAAGTCATCCCGGCCCCGATCTCAGGCTTCAGCCTTCTCAGCTTCTCAGATGCCGGTGATCGGTGCCCTGGAAGGAGGTGGCAGGAGATCCTCTGATCTCCTGCCTTCTCCTTCTCTGGATGCCGATCACCGGCATCTGTCAGCTGAGCGGCGAGGGACAAGAGCTTGCAATCGAAGGTAAGTACAGTAAAAAAAAATTTTTTTTTTTTCTAATAAAATACTTTTTATTATTGTGTGGTGTTTTTTTTTCACATTAACCCTTTGTGAGCTGGTAAGGGGTCCATGAGACCCCTTATACCAGTTCACAAGGCTGGGGGGGTGGCAAGTCACCTGCCCTAGCGGGTGGCTTGCCATTAACCCCCGCACCCCCATTACCTGCCTCCCCAAAGGCCAGGGGGGGGCAGAAGAGCCCGGGCCCACATAGGCTATGTGGGCTCGTAGGCTGCAGGGTGGGGGGGCCACCAAAGCTGGCCCCCCCACTCTGTGCCTACAAGCCCCCATAGCTGGTCCCGGGCTGGTTACTTTGGGTAAGGGGGACCCCACGTCATTTTTTTTTTTGGATTTTGAAGGGTTTTTAACCCTTCAAAATCCAAAAAAAAATGGGGTCCCCCTCCCCGGGAAGGGGGACCCTATGTCATTTTTTTTTTTAATTAACCATTTGTCATCCAGCAGCTATAAAAGGCTTCTGGGCAGGAAAGGGTGTCTACCTATACATATGTGGTATCGCTGTAACCGGGAGAAATTGGGGTTTCTCACGCAATAAGATTTTATTGACAAACTTACATTTTTTATTACAAAAAAACTCTACAAATTGTAAAAAAATGTTTTTTTTTTCACACATTTCACCCAAAAAAATACACCTAAAAAATACAAACAAGACATTTCATGTTAAAGCCCAGACTCTGTTGAAAAAAACAATATATAATTTTCCTGGGAAATCCCTGGAAATCCCTTCAAAAATGACAGTTGAATATGTGTAGCGCAAAATGGTGAAACATCGTCTGGCAACAGGGAGTGGCAAATGCTGCAGGTAGGCTGGCAGCGAAAGGGTTAAGTGAGTCAAACCAACTTTTGTCAGTGGAAAACAACCATGGACACTTGCAGACATATTACTCAGCATTTTCTATATGCTCAATATATTGATTTTATTTACTGTTGTTTATTAATTTCTGTATGTGGACACCAGGATTAATACAGGAAGTTAAAACACTAAAACTGTTGAAAGGTCAAATCCAAGAGTTCTTTTTAGAGATCAAGCTTTATAATTCTGTGTGTATAAGCCTATATTTTTATATTCCTAAACTAATGGTCATATGAATGTTTAGGCACATACTAATTTCCACCAGGCTGCTTTCAGTAAAGGTAGTATTTGCTGCTAGACTGATTATTCACCTTATTGCTAAAATGGAGCTGCCTTATTTTTATCTTCGTGCTTTTATTTTAATAATGTCATTAAATATGAGTTTCAAGTTTGTGCAGTGATATCTTGTTGCATTTTATTAATATTTTCAGTAAATTACTGTATATCTAGTTACTCAATTATGGGCTGGTTGGTATACATTTTTAATATAATGCCAAAAGGAGGTATGCTATGATGATCCTGTAATTCCTTTGGTATATGGTATTTTTCAAGACGCACTTGCCCATAAGACTCACCTAGGAATTGACCCAAATAGTAATTTAACATACCTCCCCAACATGGCAGAATGCCCTCAATCACCCCATAACAGGTAGTGTGGCAGATCCCCACACCTCCAAAAACAAGCAACATGCAGAATCCCACCTCCCATATAACAGGCAGCTTGCAGAATACGCCCATAACAGGTAGTTAGGCAGATCACCCCATCCCCCCAAAAATAGCAGAATGCAGAATCCCCCCTTCCATATAACAGTCAGCTTGCAGAATAGCCCCAACCCACCATATACCAGGCAGTGTGGCAGATCCTCCCCCAATCCACAACCGCCGCTGAGCCAGTTAGATAAAAGAAAATATTCTTACCTGTGCCGGAATGCAGAAGAAGCAACCACTCTCTACAGCCAGCATGCGAGATGCATCAATGACAATGCTCCGTGCAGCCGACCATATGCCGATTCATCATTGACAGTGCACAGAGTGGCACCCTGATGTCATTCATACATCTATATGCACTGACTGCAGAAAGTGGCATATTCTTCCAGGTCACGTCACAGATAATATCTTTTTTCTCTCACTTTCTCAGGTGGTTGGAGAGTGGGGGGGGGGGGATCTGACACATTAGCTCTAAAAGACACACAGGCATGTTCCCCCAGCTTTTGGGGAACAATAAGTGTATACTTTTGGTTGAAAAATAAGGTAATTCATTATTAATTTAGCTTTACATTAACTTGAGTTTTTCATAAAAATATATTGTTATTAGTCTCTTCAATTGGTATGACTTGCCTGTAACAAAAAGTTGAGCAACCTCAATCCAAATATAATACATGGCGAAAGAGTGAAATAATATTTTAGTCCAGACAAGATATTTATGTAATTAAAATTTGAGATCAATTGCTACTCCTGTTGAAGTTCATGAGAAGTAATTTTGAAAGCGTTTACACAGCTACACAGAACAAAAGTTGACTTAAGGCTGAGGAACATTAGTAGTTTAGCATTTTCAGATAAAACTTTCATAAGCTGTTTTTAATTACCTTTGAGAACGCAACTCAGAATTGTGGTAAACTTTGAGCCAGCTCTGCAGGAGAACTGTCTTTCAAGTGCAAAATATATTAGATGCCAATTTGAATTAGGATGGTAAACTGAAATCAGGAATGCAACTTTCAAACAGCAATCAGTAGGTGTGGGTAGGCCCATTATTATAAAAACTTTAAATGAAAAATACCTGGACTGCAAAGAAAATGTTATGTTTGTAGAACAGTGGTTCCCAACCTATTTTTATAAAAGGGAACATCATACCTTACTTGCTTTGTACTAAGCTAATGTCAAGTGGCTTAGGCAGGGGCCACAGTGTTCTTTTAACTCCAACAGTAAGTGGATGGGTCACAGGACTATATGACAGCTTCTCAGGTCTATTATATGCCTTTGGGGAAATTGTGCTAACTTACTGCCCAACATCTAACCTTTATTATAGGTAGAAATCTAAAAACAATAAACTATTTCAGAATTAAAAACTCTATCTAATCCAGGAGTGATGGTGTGCATATCTACCTGTTATTGGTCTTCTGTTTGGCCTCTCTAGCAGAGGTGCAACTAAATGTAACCAAGCCCTGGTGCATATATTAAATTGACCCTGTCATGGTTTATACAGTACATTTGTTCCTGTTCTTACAATGATAGGTCCTGTCGAAGTCTCTTTCCCTGCACCCCCTGTACTTACTCCCCTGATCTCAATAAAGTCAATAAAGAGACCTAGAAACGGGACAATACTGACAGACTACTAAAAGCTACTAAAGGAATAAATGGCTAAAGTAGTGACCTCAGCAGAGCTGAAGGTAGGCCACTACATCCCATGCCCCCTTTTTATCCCAGCTGCCAATTTGATATCTGATTTCTCCATTTTAACTGCTATAGTTGCACTATATGAATTCTAAGGTTAACCATCCTGTGTGGGCATAAATGAAAAGTAAAAACTGTCCCTGTTTTGGGGGGTAAAGTCTCATCAACAGGTTTGCATGCAAATCTTTGAAGGCCTTCCAAAACCATGTGTGCATGCACATTTCCCCTTATTCTAAGTATACAGCGCGTCCTGTTCCAGAATATTCCTTACACATGGGTAATACATCCACAAGATGGCACTGGACTACAGAAAACAGCTTGTGGCTCCCCCCAGCTCTATATAAGTCAGGGACCTCCCACCAATTCCCCAGTTTTCATCTGCAGTCCGGACTGCGAAGATAGAAGATGGCTCTCTATATACGCAGCGGGGCTTACCAGCCTGCGGCCCTGCAGGACTATTACCACACTTTCTGGACCCACTGCCTCAGTCTCGGCTGACTGGTTCGGGTGAAGGTAGGACAGCACTCGGGTTAGGTGCTTGAGGAGCGCTGCTCCAACCGCAGTCCCTGCTTTGACATGGGTAGGCGGTATAGGCCTGTGGTGAGCCTTGTGGGATGCTCCCTGGGTTTCCCCTTAATCCCTATCCCCCTTAGGTTTCTGCCCCCTCCTCTACTTTTTATTTCACTTGGGCGTTATGTGGTCGCTGCCCCCTTGCTACTCTCTCCCTGTGGAGATCTTGGGGGGGGGGGGGGTGCGGTATGTCAAGCAGCCTGAATTGCTTACTTGATTGTGCCAGAATTGATTTTGTTGTATCCGGCACGTCTTGCTTAATGTGTTTTACTATTAGCCGCCACCGCGTGCTTGTACAGCGCTTCGCGGACTGTGGCGACATTACCTCAATTACGTCAATGGACGGCGGGATCACGAGGGCGCCATTCGCGCTCTTCAGGAGGGGGCGGGCTCTGTAGATGACGTTTTCCACATCACTTCTCTGCGGCCCGCCCCTCGAGGTATATGCGGACGCCATTTTTACCTTCCCCATGCTGCGTGTCTGCTATTTTCTACCGCGGTTCGTGAGTGCCCCTGCGGGGTGGCTTTATATATATATTTTATTGTTATATTCTTATGGGGATGACTTCTTATGTCTTTCAGGCGGGTAGACCTCATTGTGGTTTCTCCCGGTCCTCTCCCTTTTAGTTAAGGCTATTACTATTATAGCTCTATGGGGGACTTCGAGCCAGGTCTCCTTGATCTGGCCCTAGGAATGCAGTCTTGTCCGATACTTAACTGCCCTCACTCCCTAGTTTACTCATGTATGCATGGGGGGGGTTTCCTAAAGTAGTTAGGATACCCTTAGTTGGGAGTGTTTAAAGGGGTTTTCTACTTTTCTATATACACAATAATTCACCTATATATCAGTGGTGCAATGATTTATTTTAAGTGGATGACATATTAAAAACAACACACAATAAGTTATCTATTCTGCTGTACAGATGCTAATGGCCTATCAATAAAATAAATCAGGAGGTAGTGTCCTCTGGTTACAAGATAGAGTTTGCAGCCTGCCCCCAAAGATTCATCAAATCCCGGATGGCTCAAAACCCCCTGTCAGTTTAGGGTCTGTGCGGTCCAAAACCTTCTGGAGTCGGGGGTCATCTGCCAGGTGCCTTTGAGGGAAAGGGGCAGAGGCTACTATTCCAATCTCTTCATCAGACCTATCCTGGATTTAAAGTGCCTCAACAAATTTGTCAGATTCAAACACTTTCGCATGGAGACTCTGCGCTCAGCTGTCAATTCACTACGCCCGGGCGACGTTATGACCAGATTTTCTGCCTAAAGTTGTGTCGGCTTTTCATCTCAATCAGGACATTGTTTTACCTTCTCTATGCCCTAATCCTAGTAACCCTAAGGAGCGGGTTTTACACTCTCTGGATGTGGTCAGGACTCTGAAGTTCTATTTGGTGGCTACTGAATCCTTTAGGAAGACTGATGCTCTTTTTGTGCTCCCGTCTGGACCTAAGAAGGGTCTGGCTCCAGCTAAGTCCACTATCAACAAGTGGATCCGTCAGGCTGTGGTACAGGCCTATTCTGCTAAGGGGAAGGAGCCTCCCTTCCGCTTTACTGCTCATTCTACTCGTGCTATTGGTGCCTCTTGGGCTTTTCAGCACCAAGCTTCTATTGAACAAGTTTGCAAGGCCGCTACTTGGTCTTCTGTTCATACCTTTTCTAAGTTTTACAAGGTTGATGTTAGGGCCTCAGCTGATGCTGCTTTTGGTCGCAAAGTTCTGCAGGCGGCAGTGGTTTAAACTGCCCACTGTTCATTTTTGGGGATCCCACCCTACCTTACGGACACTGCTATTGGATGTCCCATGTGTAAGGAATATTCTGGAACAGGACGTGCTGTATACTGTATACAATTCTGTGATTACTCACCTGTAGAATTGGTATTATATGTATACAGCACGTCCTGTTCCATCCCACCCTTGTTATCATTATTCTTAGTTACCTGTGTATGGTGATTGTTCATATGTTCATTTTTGAATTCCTGTTATTATTGTTCTCCCGGCTTCTTGTTAACTGCTTGTCAATACTGGGTAATTTGTGGGAGGTCCCTGACTTATATATGGCCGGGAGGAGCCACAAGCTGTTTTCTGCAGTCCAGCGCCGTTTTTTGGATGTATTACCCATGTGTAAAGGATATTCTGGAACAGGACGTGCTGTATACATATAATACCAATTCTACAGGTGAGTAATCACAGAATTGTATTTTCCAAGATTTTCAGGGACTGGACACAAAGGACATTTCTGCAGGGGAGAAACAGGGTTTTTGTGTACCATTAATGTAGTTTCAAAACAAACTTTAACACAATATTGTGTGCTTAATTTTAAAGTACCTGTCCTGGCGAAAAATATAGAAAAATACCCTTAGTTTCGTAAAGCTAGTTTACCTTATAGTGGGAAACGACATAGAAAATTTCATCCCTACATGCAAGCAGCCACCGCCTCATGTCACTCATGGTGACCAGCTGTGCCCGCTCCATTCACTACAATAGTGGGGCTACTTCAGCCCTTGGGATGCCCCCTCTATTGAAATGTATGTAACTGGTGTGGCCAGTCCCCATGAGTAATGCGAGAAGGCAGCCATATGACCAAAGGCTGTGATTGTGAGCAGGGATGGTGCGGTCTGGATCTGCAGGTGTGGTAAGTTTGAAACTCCCATATAGGGAAGATCAGTTGTGTGGGACTGTTGGTGAGTATCTATCCTTTTTTCTCGGACAGTCCCTCTAAGAATAAATAGCAATACTTTTTGTAAGTAATCTCCCCCAGTCTTCCACAAGTCACGCTACCCTATACTCATTGCCATTTTTCACCCCTTCCTGCTTCCATGATGGGTATGCATGTAACTGGTGCAGCCAAGACAGGCTTTTCCCCCAGTTGAGAATCCATGTTGTAAGGGGTTGTGGTTGTGTGTATCATCTACTCTTTCTAATATAGAAATATGTAACTACTGTGCGATGTTAGTCTAGTGTATTTATTATGATTTTTGAGGGTTGCTATTCTGTTGCTTTGAACTCTACAGTGCTTTTAATTAATTTCGTGGTTTCAATGACACTTAGATGTGGTCATTAGGAGATGCAATTTGTGTCTGAAGTAAAATCCATGTCAGTTTTAGTTCCTCTTTTAGCCAAAACATGGTTAATATTGATGCTTTTTTTTCTCTGCTTTACGGCCTCTAAGCTGTTTTTCAAACCTTGTATTTACAGTATTATACCACAGCATAAATCATTCATTCTGCAGATGCTATTCCTTATTCATTCTATTATAATTAAAACCTCCAGTGCATGGCTGCATATCCATGACCTGGACCTGTACTGTTACGTCGGCTACACATTGGCTCCCTGCTCTTTTCTGAATTAGCTGAGAAAACTTGGACATGTATCTCTCAAACTTTTATAGTTAAATTGTGGATGACCTGTTCAGTATAGGCAGTGCTTCCATGCAGCTGTTCCTTATAAGCAATATTGGTAGTTACATAGTCTAGGTTTAAATTGTTTAATAAGTTTAAATTGAACGCCTAAATTACAAACCCCTGTGCCACCAGTTTTTTTACCATTTTTTTATGGCTCTGAAGTCTATGTTCTGAAATATTTATATCATGTTTCAAATAGGGATCAGAGCTGAATAGATTTTTTAAATTCAGTATTAACACATCAAGGTCTCTAATGTGTATTTTCACATTCCCAAGGACTGATGTACTGCCACCCTGAACATGTTACAGGCTGTGCATTTAACTTGTAACCTGGAAAACTGGTAAAAGGACACCCCAAATGGCATTTGTAAAGATATAAATTTATGTGTGCCAAAATGATGTCCTCAAGGTGCTGAGCTTACAAAGCTTTATTTTTCTTGTGTTGACATATGTGTGTTTTATGGAAGCAGTTTTCACTACTACTAATTTTTTTGCTGCTGCCAGCTGTACACCAAGTATGTACACCAAGATCTACCAAGATCTACTGTTTTTTAATTTATTTTTTTATTGAAAAAAATAGTTTATTTAGAAATAAATATAAATTTACAATTACAGTTACAATACACACTACAATGCAAATACAGTCCATTCAAATCCCTTTACATCACATTCTTACAACAGTCTGTGGGCAATGCCTGATGATTTGTCCTGAGCAATGGTCCTGACTGTTCATTATTCATGGTTCCACCAAAGCATACATTACAAAGCAACAGGGGTGAAGGGTGTAGGGGTAAGGGGGGAGGAAGGTAAATGGAAGGAACTTCACAGGCCCGAAGCTTTATTTAGGACAACACACAGAAGGGAGAGGAGGGAAGGGGAACAAAACAACTGCATAAATCAATCGTCTCCCTCGCTGCCGTCATCCATCAGGTTATAGTCTCTGAGCAGGCTGAGGATCAGCCTGCAACAGTCCTTGATGGACATCCTCACCCTATTGTGGACCAGGCGGCTCCTGGAACACCCCAGAGCATCCTTAAAACAACACATGAGACGCCAGGCGCGCTGGATCTCCTCAACGTTAAAGTTGTCGTGGAAAAGTCTGTATAAAACACCGCAGTGAATCACTGCGTTCCTTGGCACACAGTTCATAAGTTCTGGTCCCGGAGCATCCAACAGGTCTTGGGCATAGGGGCAATCCCACATGATGTGGAAAGAGGTTTCCTCATGAATCATGCACAAGGGGCAGTGTCTATAGTTTAGCAAACCTCTGGCATGCAGGAAGGAACGCACAGGCAGACCTCCCTGAATGGCTTGCCACGCCAAGTCTTAATGTCTGTTGGTCAGTTTTTTAGAGGACACATTTTTCCAATCTCATGTACTCACTCTGGGGGGAGAAATTCAGAGTATTTCATGATGTGAGCAATGAAATGTGGGCACGCTCTGGAGAATATGCAGCCAATCAGAAAGATTCTCCGGCTGTGTGGCTGGTGACTGCAGGCTGCGTGCCCCGCCAGTCACCTAGCAACAGCTGAAGCAGTGTTCAGCCTATCCAGCTCCTTTCCACGCACATGCGCTGTATATCGGTAGCAGCACTGTGTAAAGAAGTCAGATGGGCTACAATCTTTCTTGCTGGGAGACCGACTTGATTGTGTGCCCCCGGTCTCCAGCTTTAGTTTATTGCAGTGGCACAATAAGGAGCGCGCACTATGCGGCATTGAGCGCACACTGCTGAGGAGAGGGACTGGTGCTGCCCTGATCACTTACATTTTAATTCTCCCATGAAGGGACGAGAAGATGCTGAGCCAGTGCATCTTTTATTTAAAGGTTTTGTACATTTCCATTCAATTATTAGTGTAATAATTTTTTTTTTCAATACTTGTAAAAGCTCTTTTGTGACTATCTTTAATTTAATATCTTTAATTTTTTTCATAGCTACATTTTGCTATAAACCTCCTTTAAGAAAACAAATATACCTAAATGACAATATAGCATATGTTTGGATGAGTTGGATGCATCATTGGGTCAGATGTCCAGATCGGCAGACTTAAGTTTTGAGGACATGGGTACACTGCGGGATCCCATGGATCGTAATTGACATCCTGGCTAAAAGATCTTGGGATGCAGCCTCCATTTTATATAGGCCCTCTTTGGCATTCAATGGTATCCTAAGAAGCATGGTGGTCTGACTTAATAACCTAAAAAGTTATGGAAAGCAATTCTTTAAGGTTCTTCCGACTTTTTACAGAGCTGTTACTTTCCTTACTAACGCTTCAGCGGAGAACATCAGGGCCACAGCAAAGATTTCTGCTTTAGTTTCCTGTATTAGGAGGGCCCTGTGTTTAAAAACCTGGTCAGCAGATAAGGTGTCTAAGACTAAGCTGTGTGGGATCCCATTTCATGGCAATTCACTCTTTGGGGAAGAATTATATAATATTTTATCCAGGTCGAAACTGGTAAGAGATTTCCTGTGCTCGGATAAGGAATAGAGGCAGAGGTAAGGTATGTATTACTCAGCCCAAACAGCCTGAGCAAAAGAAGCAGAGACCTCAGGTAAGGCCCCAAAGGAGTTTTAATGTTCAGTTTAAACCTACAGAGGGGCCTAAGCCTCAATCCTGACAACGAGTTGCCAGTGGGGGGCAGACTCTTCAGGTTTGTAGCTGCCTGGAGAACAGTCACCCAAAATTAGTTTGTGCTAAAATTACTGCAAGTGGGTTATCGGTTAGAATCCCCCCTCCCCCACTCCTCATTTTTAGTGACCAAACTTCCAAGGGACCTCAAAAAGATTAGCTTTCCTTTCAATTCTGCTAGAGCTTCTGCAGGAAAGGGTGATAAAAGAGTTCCCACAAACCCACTGAGGGTTCACGGGGTTGAGAGGAATGGTGAAGTAGGGTCCTTGGCGGCTTCCGGGTCTTCCGAACATTATTCATCAGGGTGGCATTGTGCATCAGAATCCATCAAAGCTTCAACTGACAGCGTGGATTTTAAAAGGTCCATCCTAAAGAGTAAGGGGTGTTCAACTAGAGTGACTGAAACTCTACTAGGCAGCCGGAAATTAACCACTAGCAAAATCTACGGAAAGGTATGGAGACGTTTTTCTTCATATTGTGACATTGAAAGAATGAAGCTGAATGAAAGAAAGTTAGCTATAGTTCTCGAATTCTTGCAGCAAGGATTCGAGAAAGGGCTAAGCAGTAGGTACACTAAAGACTCAGACGTACGTCCTTTCAGTTTTTCTTGAACATAATGAACATATCAATCGTCTTTTCAAGTCAGATAGTAGACAAAGGCCATCTCCTTTTAAGGGTTTTCCTACATGGGACTCATCGCTTGTATTAGGAGGACTGATAGAGCCTCCTTTTGAACGGAGAAATGGTTATCTCTAAAATTTTGTTTTCTGTTAGCCATTACTTCTGCAAGAAGAGTCAGTGAACTGCAGGCCCTGTCGTCAAAGGAGCCTTATTGATAAAGTTATATTGAGACCTAATTCATTGTTTTTGCCAAAGATTGTGACTACAACTAATAGGACACAGGAGATAGTCCTTCCGACACTACCAATAGGGGCTGGCAAGGAAGAAGATCTCTCACTATTAGATGTTAGAAGAGCTTTAATTATTTATTTGGAAAGATCCAGAGAATGGACGCGGGCAGAACAACTCATAATAGCTTTCAGTGGCAGCCTCCAAGTCCACCATAGCTAGGTGGATAAAACAGACTATTGTACAGGCTTATGTTACTAAGGGGGCTTCTCCCCCAGAGGTGTCTGCCCATTCTACAAGAGCAATGTCAACATCCTGGGGACTTGGGCCTCATTGGAAGAAATCTGCAAAGCATCAATGTGGTCACCCCACACCTTCCTTAAACATTATAGACTTGATTTACTATCTGCAAATCATCAGGCCTACGGTAGAAGGGTATTACTTGCAGCGTCCTACCCCTAAGGTATAATTACTAATCCTCTCCGTGTGTTCAAACTGAAGTATGAAATGGAAAAAACCTTGTTAGACTTACCGGTAAAGGCTTTTTGTGTGGTCAGCCTGAAGTATTCATGAAAAAGCTGTTACCGGGTTTTTTTGCCCACCAGAAGAAATCATTTATTCAGCTATATAGAAATAATGCAAGGCCACTAGGTAACATACTGAATTAAGGACCCGCTGGTGCTCTGGTGGGCTAAAGCATTAATAACAAAAAATTAACATTGCCAGTTAAGCGTATCCATGGGGAAGTGGGTAAAACTCTTGATAAACTTTGTATGGTCCTTGTCATGATTCCTTGTAACTGTCACACAGACCCCTACTGCTATGGATCAACCCTTGTAAGTAACCTTTGGATGCTTAAAGGAGGACTATTGTGAAAAAATGGGCTAATGATTAAAATCCGTACAAATATGCTGGATGGTGGGAGGAGGGGTCATTTAGTCAAGCTTTTTTTGAAGAAAAGTTTATATGGATTTTTAATATTACACAATTTTGCGATATGCCTTCTTTAATGGCTCACTGCATGCCAGGCAGCATAAGGTTCAAGGATCTTTTATTGGTCACATACATAAACAGTAGTATGACATGCAGTAAAATGCTCTTTTTTTACAGCTGCCTGGCTCTGGTGCAGCATCACCTATTATAGGTTGTCTGCAGGTCTGGTAGGTCAGCACAGATAATGTGTTCTGCTGTACACATCACCCGCTGAAGTGCCTGTCTGTCCTGTTTAGTGCTATTATCATACCAGGCTGTGATGTTCCTTGTCAGAATGCTCTCGATGACACATCTGTAGATGTTTTCCAGAGCTCTAGGGGGCAGTTGGAAATCTCTTAGCCACCTTAGATGGTATAGCCTTTGTTGTACTAAAAAATATGGACTCCTAAGTAATGGAAACTGGATAATCTGTCCACTGGTGATCCATTTATCATGAGGTTGGTGTAGTTCATTTTCTATTTGTTACTATAGTCTACTATCAGTTCTTTTGTCTCAGTTGTAGTTACTAAGAAGTCTCACCTTTCTATGTAGTAGTAATTGACATGCCTCTATTTTAACCCCCACATTATTATTTGATACAGCTTTTATATAGTCTTTGGATGTTTACACTGGCTAGTAAGTTGGATAAACATGGCAGAGACAACAAGCCATGCCTATTAGCCAGATTTAAGTAGATAATTATAATACAGCTACTTGCAGGGCCGGCTCCAATGGGGTTGACCCCCCCCCCCCCCCAAGGTGCAAGGGCTCAGAGAAAGCCCAGTGTGACATCTGCCCTGGTTACTTGCCAATTTCACTTTCTATTTTCAACTTATTCCCACACTGAAGCAATAGTTTTATTCAAGACTTTGAAATACTTAAAGGTGTATGTTGCTTATAATGCTTGGGTGATGGTGATGTTTAGGGCGATGCCTTTTTTACTCTTACAGACTTAGTGCCAATCTGACAAAATTGGAAATGGAATAGACCATAATGATCAATAATTAGCAGTAATTGTTTTGTACTGTGAAGGAAATAAAAATTAGATCATTAGAGCTGCAGTCAAGGGATGTGAGATGGTAGGTGCCACGGCTGCTCATAGCAAGAAATGAACCTATTGGATTTGTATTACAAACATAAAAGGCAAAACAAGCAATCCTTGAAGCCCACTGCTTTTCAGCAGTTTAGATCAATATCTCAAGAAGCACGACTTTCATGAACTAATTCTATTTTCTCATTAGGACACTGTTTTAAGTTAGTACGGCCAATACTTATTCTGCATAATCTTATGACACAACAATATCGCTTATTATTTAAGAAGAACGCTGAGCAACGTAATTGAATTTAGCCTCCCATAATAATTTACACGAGGTAGTATTATGCATTGGAGGCTGCTTGTTCATTAGCTGGACCTTTTCCATTTAAAGAAGTCCAGGGGGTGCACGCTGCAATCTGTATAAGTGGAAATGGTTATATGCTTGAATATAAAGAGTTTCAAGCCGACCTAAATAGACACCCCCATACAAAGGAAATTGCATTTTGGCATGCCCCTATAACTATTCCCTAGAATTCTTTAAGAACTAAGAAAATTGGTAAGAATGAGAATTGAACCACACATAGGACAGACCTGATTGGTTGGGATAAAGGGTCGCACAGGCCCCAGGTTCCACCATTAAAGGGACAGTCCTGACTATAACAAAAAACGGCATACAACCCTCAGCATTCAAGCTTCTTTACTGGACCTGGAATGAATTCAAATCATTGTGGGATGCTTATGGTCATGTGATCACTGCTGCCAAACAACAAGGGAACCTGCTCTCACATGACCTGCAGCAAGGGCGCTTAGTGATGCTGGAAGAGTAGTGTGCTGTTGGCACAAAACCCTAGGCCTGCAGCCAGTAGGACTCAGCGGGATTCAGGTGGGAGCTATTTTTTTCCTTTTTTTAACCCATTTGGACACACTGGTGCATAGGGAACGGAGTGATTTTAAGGAGACATACCCCCAGTTACTATCTGCCTTCTGCTCATAACTATTTGTCAGCACACGGGCTAGCAGGGCTTTAACTGGGGGTCTTAAGCACACAGTGAGCATGTGTTTTATTGGCTGAGCAAGGCAATGCTCAAGGTAAAGTATCAGCATACAGTATTTGGATTAGCTACCCAGTCTTGACTGTGTACAGGTTCCCTGTAAGGCAGCTTTCATGCATCCTCTGCATGTTACATGTAGTAAAATTAATTTGTACTACAACCCAACCTGCCATTCATACAGCCCAAACTATCTATTATCTGCTCGCAATTATAGATAAATGACTAGGTCATATATATCACTTAGATTTGCTCATACCAGACACAGGTCTGCTTTAACAACCGCAGTGGAGCTATGGCTCAGAATGATTTAAGATCATGATACTATGAGAGACTCTTAGACCTGTAAATATATTCCAAATCCCCAGGTGGCGGGCCACATTTTGTTAAATCGAGCATTATGAAAAGTCTGAGAGTGACTGGTAAATAAAGGATGGAAAGGTTTTCATAACACACATATTCATCTATTCATAGATCATTGTCAGGTGTATTCTAAGATTAGTATTCTCTCAGTATTCACGTCTTACTATTTGCTCAGCATTGCTTGTCCCTGTTGTATCTGTGAATATATTTCCATACATTCAGTCCATTTTCTGAAAACATCCCGGTGCTGCGTTAAAACCTCTGCTTGGCCAAAATTGTCTGAATATAGGTTGTGCAGAACAGTGAGACTTGCTTTACAACTATGGAAAAATATTCATACAGTCTTCCAATTCCAACCACAATTATATTACAGTATCTGTTGCAATCCCAGAATTACCCAGCATTGCTCCCACCAGTAATGTTTGCTCCATGATTTCCACATATCCATATCTTTGATCTGTGCTTTTGTATGTCTTCAGCTGGTAAAATGATCCATAGACCTATATTTGTTTTCTACTCATTTCTGAAGTGCTTGTATGGCCTCTGAGCACAGCACACCAGTCTGTGAAGCACCACTGGTCCTTCATGGCTCCATGTGTTAGGATGTCATCATTTAAAGGAACAGTCAAGAAGCTCATCTGAAGCTTGTCTCATGTGCCTCTTCTTCATTTCCTGAAGCATGCTTTGGATGCTGTAGCATGTCTACAAAGTTTACCCATCCTTTTCATTCTATTCCACTATGACCATGCACCAAATGTGGTCACAGGGCCACCCCTGTCCTCTCATGTCCCTCAGTGTTCCCAGCCTGAGCAAGCTTGGTAAGGGGGACCATTGTGGCTTGCCGGGATCATTTATGCTGGGATTTCTAAGGGACAGGGACAGTCATGTGACCATATTTGGAGGTGGCTGTGGAGGGCTGGAATGGAAAACTGCGGCAAACTTTGTTTATCTGCTACAGCATCTTCAGTGTGCTACAGGAAATGCAGGAGAGACACATAGGACAGCACTGTAAATGAGTTACCTGTTGTCTAATTATTGTTTGGATTATCCATTTAAATTGTATTTTTTTCCTCATTTGGGCAAATTATCATGATAGGAGATTTCTAATATTCTTTACTATTTTTTACAGACACGAGTGCAGGCAGGATTTTAAAGGAAACCTAAAAACAGGATACATAAAAAGTTATCCTTCCCCATCCTAGTTTACCTGTGGATGTTGCAGCTGTTGTTTTCTGTATGCCCGTATCAACCTTTAACCCTTTAACTGCCAGCCTACCTGGAGATTTTGTCACCCTTTGTTGCCAGACCATTTTGCACTATTTTGCGCTACACTCAACTGTTCAACTGTGGTTTTTGAAGGGATTCTGGGCTTTAACCTGAAATGTCTTGTTTGTCATTTGTTACGTGTATTCACAATATTTTTGGGGTGAAATATGTGCAAAAAAAGTTTAAAAAATACAATTTGTACTGCTTTTTTGTAATAATTTTTTTTTTTTTATGAAATCTTATTGCATGTAAAAGCCCCGTTTCTCCTGGTTACAACAGTACCACATATGTATTGGTAGACATCCTTTCCTGCCCAGGAGACCCCCCCAAACTGAAACAGCGCTTTAGGAGATTTTTAGAATCCCTTAAAAATAAACAAAATGGCATGAGGTCCCTCCTACCCAGCATAACCAGCCTGGGGACTAGATATGGGGTTTGTAGAACAGGGCACAGGGCCCCCACCCTGTCAGCTGCAAGCCCCAAATCCTAATAGCCATGGGATCTTTTGCCCCCCAGACTTTGGCGAGGCAGGTAATTGGGGGGGGGGGGGGGGGGGCTCAGGGTTAAGGGCAAGTCACCCGCTAGCCGCAGGTGACTTGCCAGACCCAGAGCCTTGTGAACTGTTATAGGGTCTCATAGATCCCTTACCAGTTCACAACAGTAAAAATGACTTTATGGGGTCAGCCATTGTGTCCCTTGCCAATCCGATGACATATGCGGTGATCACTGGAGAGGGGTGGGGGGAAGCAGGGCATCAGAGGATCTCCTGCCCCTCTCTTCCTCTGCCCAGCGATCAATGCATCTGTGAGCAGAATCGCCAGGAGCCGGGACTACGACCGACGAGTGATGTCATTCGTCCCGCCCCCAAAAGTCTAGCTGTAAAGACGTCGGTGCTCATCGGGAAATGAGGGGGAGAGGGCCTGTCAAGCTTTCTCCTGAAGACTGAAGAGCCCTAGGAGGGGACTGGAGCCCCCCGGGTAATAAGGAGAACCAGCGGGAGTGATCTCACATGGAGGTGAGTAATTGTCATTTCATTTTTTTTTCTTTTTAATAGGAGATTCTGGCGGCCGCTGAAGAGGGGGCGCTATTCCAGGCACTCCCCTGCAGCTGGAGGAGCCTGGGTGGGGGATCGAAGACCCACCGGGCGAAGAGGAGACCCGGCCAGATAAAACAAGGGGTCAGGTGAGTGGCTTTTTTTTATTTTGGCCACTAGCAGGGGGGAAAGCCAGGCATGTAGAATTTACGTGGCTGGCGTTTAATTGTCAGAGAGGTAGCCACCTAAATTTTATGTGGCTTGCAATAGAAGGTTTAAAAATATTGTGGAATCGTGTGCAATGCAGTAGTGCTAGCTTCTCAGTGCAGCCTATTGGAGGAGCGCTGGCAGGCACTGTGTGCTGGTGTCAATGGTTCCCAGCAAGCTCCTGCTACAGTATTTCTTGGATGTGGATCTTGCCTAAAGGCAATGTATACATTAGGAATATCTCCCAACAGCCATAGGCTTCTGGTGTCATGGTATGCCGCTCTGAATAAAGGATTAACAGTTGTGATAGATGAAATGGACCGTGGTTTGCACCGAACTTTGCGAGTTCGGGTTCCCAAACCTGAACACGAACTTCAGCCAGAAGTCATGGAGACTTCTGGAAAAGCTGGTTGATGCCTCAGGAGCAGTTGATGCCTCAGGAGCAGGGGTTCCCAGCCTTTTCATTTTTGAAATATCTCAAGTACCACCAAATTGGTTGGCATGGGTTGCCAGTCACTTATAAAAGGTAAGGTGCACTAAATATGCAAAAATAATTTCAGCACCTTTTGGAACTGTTTTGTATTAATGGAGCAAATTTGTCTTGGGTAAAGTATAGATGACAGCAGATCAGGTTTGCAGTAGAGATCAGTCTGCTGCCTTGCTGCAAACCTCCGGATAGGGCCTTGCATTACCACCAGTAGTACTGGTTGGGAACCCCTGGTTTGGAGCTTTTTCACATTCCTAAAATATGTCTTTTTTTTCTGGATACTGTATCTCTATATTTGGCGGAAATTAAAAATGATATTTGTACCTGACTAAGTAGTAAGTGGAGAAGCTCTACGACTGAAGTAGAGAAACCCTGCAAATGAGTGGAGTCACTGTCCTTGCACTGCCTTCCAAACATAATCTCATTTTTATTTTTTCCCTCCGACACAAATGTGATATACTTCATAAATGCATTATGCTTTAATACTTCTAATTTTCTAAAGGGCTGCAAACTCAGGTAGCGCACTGATTATTATGCAGTAACATAAAACACATGATTCCTATGATACAGATTTATTATGAGTACAAGTTGTTCTGACCTACTGCGCACAGATCAGAGACGGGGTCCACATAATCTTTTCCTCCTGTAATGATCCGGGACGTGCTATACCGCAGAAAGCTGTTATCCTCTGTCGCAGCAGATTTGTACTCCACACGAGAGATCCTGTGACAGATGTAATTTATTTTTTCTTAATAAGTACTTGAGGAACACATCTTTCCTATGTCCACTTGCTATCAGGCCTTGTAAATAATTACAAACAAAGAAGTATTTGACCGCAAAGTGCAATTTACATTTCTATCAGATAATAGCTTGTCATCTGACAACTCTTAATGCTGCCATGCATGAATGGTAAAAGGTTTAAACCTTTGCCTGCTATGTTCTATAGACCAATGCAGACAGAATGTATTTGATTTCAATTTGTAGATTTGAATATGTTGCGTGCTTAAAGAAAACATGTACGGGTAAAATTGATTGTTATTGTACATGTTGCCCTGTAATGTTGTTTTTTGTATTCGATTATATTCTCACATTAATAATGGTGTCTTCATGACTATTGCACCCACTGCAACAGTCTTTATTGAGTATGGGTATGTACTTAATTTCTTGGCTCATGCCACAGCCTCCAGAATCACACTTTCCTAAATGACAGTCCGTTAACCAGCACAGCGGCCTATAAGTTAGCCAAGGAGCACGACAGCTCAAGTTAAATATATATTTTAATGTGATAATCGCAAACCAAAAACAAAATCTCGCACTTAGGCAGGAAGTATGAGAATAATGTAATATTGTGTATACAGGTCTGAGATGCATAATACAAGTTACAGGTTAAGTGAATGCAAACATACAGCAGAATTTAGGTTACCTTAGCTAAACAGATGAAGTGTAGTGATATAGGGCACCACAGGGAAGCATGGGGATGGCCTATGGCATTTTTGGTACCTTCAGCACCAACATTTGACCCCCCCCCACACACAGTAAACAAGTGTGTCTAGGCCGCTTTGATGCGGAAGTCCCTCATTCCCCCTCCCTTCAGGAAGGAGGGTTTCCCCCCCACCCATCTTGCTCCTATCCTGGGCACTACCAGAACCATTTGTGGATCATAGCTTTTGTTAAGAAGGTCACAGGACCCTGACCCTGTTGCCAAAAGATTGGGATCAATGCCACTCATATTTTGGTTTCATGAACATGGGGTAGGATGGATCAGAACTTGAGATCTCCATTCACTTTCCTTATGAGCTCAGTACTGCAATGAAAAAACTATGGGTAGATTCAGGCTTGTGGCCCGGTTCTGATTATGTGTGATTAACTTCTGGCTAGGATGCATAGCACCCCAGTTATGCTTGGTTCTATGTTGACACAGGTCATTCCTTTCAAGTGTGGTTCAGACTGTGGCTTCATCTCAGTCCAGGAGTTTGAAATGCAACATTGATTTCCCTTGAGGCCTCCTCCCCCAAGGGTGTGAGCCCTGCTCAGCTTCCTGAGGGGATTACCACCTACTCGCGCTTAGCAAATGGCATGGTCATGAAAGACTATTGAGAAATGACATTTGCTAAGACCATGGGATTTTAAATGAGGAAATGGGCTTCAGAAAATTGATATATAGCATTTTTCCTAATTATCCTCTCACAGCCTTTCTTCTGGAAGACATGTGACATGGGGGTTATCCAAATGAGATGATAATGCCTCTAGAATTAAAAGGTTCACTTTTGGGAGCTTCTTTTTCTCAGCACTAGAAATAGTATTGTACGAAATTTGGTACCTCTGAATGCCAAATACAATTAAAGTCTATCGACCTGATTCAGAGCCTGCCCATGAATGCTTGTTTTTTTATACCTTAATAACTGGGAAATTGTGAACGCTATTGTGGAACCCATTGTTCTCGGTGTGCTATTTCCTTGCATGGGTTTCCAGCATACATCTTTTTTTGTTGTAACCAGCTATTTTAATGTACTTCCTGCCATCCCCGGCCACTGTACCCATGGTAGTCTGCATGTCCTAGCACATACTAACCTTTCTTGCCCCCGCTGGCATCTAGGGCATCCCATGTAGTCTGCATGTCCTTGCACATACTTACCTTTCTTCCCCCCCGCTGGCATCTAGGGCATCCCATGTAGTCTGCATGTCCTTGCACATATTTACCTTTGTACCTTGGTTGCCATGTCATCTGCTTCTACCCACTGTTACTCTACTCATACTTTGGCCACCTTCTGTTTTGGTGTTCAAATTTGCACTGCCGTTTGTTTGCTTAGCATCTGCTTTATGTAGCTGCTTAGAAAAGATGCCACCACGCTGTTTTATTGCAAACATTTTTTTTGGTTTATTAACTTTTTTTAAAACACATGTATTTGAATTTTATTTTTTTCTGGGAACAATATACATTATACATTAGCACTTTTTGGTCCACATGTGTGCCTGTATATACACGCACATTTTTACATACTTACCCAAACTGGTTGACGCATTGGCGACATCCCTTCTTCAGGGTCGGTAGAGGGAAAATACCTGAGTTAGTATTTATGGCTATGTGTTGTTTGTGTAATGCTTGGGTATTGTTCTGCTCCACTGGCTTGACACCCACCTGAGTCTTGCGCCACTTCCGTATCGGGTGGCCCCATCGCTGCGTACTCACCCTCTGATGAATCTGTAGGGACAGTAGCTGTAGGGCTATCTGCATGGTGCATCAAGCATAGGGGATTGTAACCAAAGGCTCAAGGGACAAGCAGCTTGCCTTGTACCTGGCAAGTTACAAACCCCTATGCTATGTGGGACATGTCCAGTGCTCTTCCAAGGGTGCTGTTGGGCATTGGGCTTTTGCACACCTCACCACCTGATGGGAGCTCTAACAATTGGCCGACATGTTGGCAGGTGGCATGTTGCCCCCCCAACCTTTGTATTAATATAGGGGGCTTTTGTACCCTTACCAGTTCAGCAGGCGTGGAAGGTAAAACAAAAAAATACACCACCTGTCTGTGGGTCCCTGTCAACGCTTCCTCCACAAGCAAAAGAGATAAACGTGACTACGCTTTCTGTATTCGGACTGAGGAGGGACCTCCTCAACAGTGGCAGCCTGCCATGGAGAGTCCTGGGCATCTTAATTGGTGGCAAAACTAATTATTATTATTTTTGTTGATGATAATAATACATTATTATGTTTCTTTGAAGTTATATAGACTGCATTATATGCCTTCACTTGAATTATTTACGGACATGCTAGGATTAAAATACTTATTATACTTAATTCTTATTTTAATTTGACCAAACAATGTATTGTTTTCTAAATTTTACACATCATATTATATTTCATATTTTTATAGAGAAATAGATTGTATTGGAAAATGTATATATGCATTTCTTCGCATTTGATTTCTATAGCATTTATGCATATTTCTATTACATAAATGTGAAATGTCACTTGTTGCATTTTTCATTCCACTGAAAAAATGGATGACAGAAACACAAAGTACAGCACATGCTGCAGGACATTCCACAACTGCAATATAACAGATTGCCGTACATGAACATAAATCTACTTTGAGAAGACAGATACTATAGTTTTAGACTCAGCAGGTCAGTAGTAAAATAGAACACCAGCCATACCTGCCAGTTCATATCAGTAATGTAGGTCTGGTGCTGCAGCAGGATAATCTTCTGTACCAACAAATAAAAGGCAAAGGGGCCATATTCGTGCCATCTTTTTCTTAGGAACCAAAATAAACCCTGGCTTGAGACATTTGAGCCCTGCTCCAATGATGCATCACCATCTGATAAAATATTCAAAATATGCTATAATCACAGTTGGACCCTCAAATTTCCTTTATGGGCTTCAGTTCTAGTCTGTAATACCAAGTTAACTTTAGGAAATGCAATTTATCTTGACTATAAAATTCATAGTATGTTTAATATTATTGACCTAAAACCAAAATAACGAAGTAATTGTTCCTTCTCAATCGCAATTGGGCAACAGAGCAATCAATGTTAGTTTTTTAGCTGATTGCCCTCAAACAAACCAAAGCTGTGACACATTTTAATAGTGTAAATGGCCAATAGGGGTGCTTCCAGCCTGGAGATAGAGAGATCTCCCTTGCTCCTGACTTTTGGCTTCCTGACTTTAGGCTGATTTACTCTTTTTGGTTGCTTTTCTGTGTACAACCTGGCTTATCTTCACATTAACCTGGGCTTTAGCCTCGATTCAAAGACACATTCGTCCGGACTTCCGTAGCTGTCTGTGAAAGTTTTGGTGGGTGTTAGTCTTTTTTTTTGCTTTTTTTCGTCCATTTTCTACTCGCACTAACGTTTGGGAAAATGTGTATATGCTCTTTCGATGAACGGAAGCAAATCGGAACATTTCCAATCAAAATCGGAAATTTTCCGTTCGTTCAGATAACTTCTGTTGTTGGGATGGTTTTTGTCTGATTCAGAGAGCTGATTTCCGACGGACCACCACCCTAAAATCCGTTTCATTTCCGATCCACTTACGAGACCTTTGAGGGCTCGGATTGCTATTGTTGAACATGTTTTGTGGCTATGTGGAGGAGTCTGCGCGCCTCTAGCACCAAGGCATTGCATGTATCAGCATGGCCGAGGCCATAAATTGTATAGCAATGCATACCTGAATCAATACATTTCATGTCTGGATGGAAAATGACATCCTCGTAATTCGTAATCTGCCGTACGAACGGACGGAAACTTTACAGAAGGTTTTCAATGCATGCATTGAATCGCTCGAACGCTCATACGAGAACGAAAACATTTCACAAAAAAAAAACAGATTGGCACGAAAACAGAAGTTTTTTTGTGTCTCTCTGAATCGAGGCTTTTGTGCGAGAACCATGACTTGTCACATTTATGAACACTTGCTGCCTGCACTGACCACAGCCTGATATCCGCTCAGTACAGCTTGCGTTGCTATTCTTTCCATTGTCAGTAGAACCTGCAAATCGGTCAAAACATCAGCATCCTGGTTACTGTTCCACAACCCATGCATCAAATTCATGATGGCCCTCAGTGGTCTACCTGGAGAGAACAAAGCATGTCAGTAGACTTTGTACCTTGGGTGAGTCTATGTCACCTCATTCATACAGTGTATTGTACTGTATTGTACCATGTAGAAAGAAAAGTCTTAATGATCAAATGTTGAGGTTTTTGTATATTTATGAGTATTTCCCACATCACAGAATATTTTCTTACATTTCATTCTGTATGTTTCTACCCCACTGGAAGTTCTCACTTCATCAGTATTTAGACATCTGCCTGTCATGCCTTCCAAAACATTCTTATTCTTAATGCTTGACAGACCAGTGTATCCAGTGGCAGAACATCCTGGAAGAGGCACAGTGACCATGAGAAGAGCTATTCTCTCACAGCTCTGCAATGATTGTAATTGTTCCAGGAGGAGCAGCTGTGGTAGACATGCCCCGTTACATGAGAGAAGGCTGTTGCATACACATAGATTTAAAAGTCCAAAACAAATTAAATTTGATTAAAATTGTATCGTACAGTTTCATGAGCATACAGACCTGTAAAACTGCATGTGTAACAAATAATAATCTAACATTCAAAAGTTTATTACCTCCTACTAAAACCTTGCAAGAGACCCTGTTATCAAGGTTTAAGCAAGACAGCACTTGAAGGTCTTGATTAAGTAAACTTGCCCTAAACGCTAATTAAACTGTTTTCTGCTTTATTTTACATGAAAAATCTATGGTGATGTTCTCTCTTTGAATCATGCCTTATGTTAACTTAAGCATTCTGAACTAAAGTGTGAAATGGCCCTAATTTCTGTGAGATAGTTTTCTGCTTGTGTATTACAGAACACAAGCATTTGGCAAAAAAGCAAAGGTTGTGGCCAGCCAGGTGTTGTATGTCATCTGGCAATCTTGAGATCAGCCAATTGGCGATCTCAAAATTGCCAGGTGGACATGGCCTCAGTGGTGGAAAACCAGAAGATGCTTCCCTCCACACTGTCTGTAATGGGGTGATTGGTGGAGACTTTGCACACTGTTTTTAATGGGGTGATTGGGGAAGGGTCTGCACACTGTCTGTAATGGGGTGAATGTGGGGGATTCTGTACACTGTCTGTAATGGGGTGATTGGGAAGGAATTCTGCATAATGCCTGTTATGGGGTGATTATGGTGGGATATTTTAGCACACTATTTGGTGTTTTTTTTCCTCTTCTAAAACCTAGGTGCATCTTATGGACAAATGTGTCCTATAGATCAACAAATATGGTATATATTTTTACATAATTGCAAGAAGAGAGTGGAGATTGGGCCTAGCTTTTATGAGAACCTATCATGGAAAGTGCTGGCAGTTTTTCCCAGGATGCACTTTTTTCACAGGTTGCTTAAGGGTTAAATGTTTGCTTTGTCATTGTCTATGTGTTAGAATATATATCACTTGTGGGTATACACATAATAATCCGGCTAACTTCATGGGGCCATACTTGGTGTCTAGCTTGCAGATCTGAGCACATAAATATGCAGGACAGTAGTGTAGCTCTCCGCTGTATGGTCTATTTGATTATGAAAGCTTGCAGCAAGTTAAAATTACTGCATCACAAAAAGGTTGCTGCACCTTGTCTTTCTAGATTAATTTGCTTGCACCAATGATCATGATTACTGGTTGCTCTTTAGACTTAAAGTGATTGTCCTGGCACACTCAGAAAAATTTCCATTGTGTAGGGCTATACATGGTAATGTTCATTTTTTTCTTTTTAAAAATGAAGCTAGATTGCCAGAGTAATTTTAAATGTACCTCATTATTTTAATTTTCCTCGTGTCCTCTGTATGAGTGGCAAGGCTGAATTATACAAGCACATTAGCCTCGATTCAAAGACACATTCGTCCGGACTTCTTGGTGGGTGTTAGTCTTTTTTTGCTTTTTTTCGTCCATTTTCTACTCGCACGAACGTTCGGGAAAATGTGTATATGCTCTTTCGATGAACGGAAGCAAATCGGAACATTTCCAAACAAAATCGGAAATTTTCCGTTCGTTCAGATAACTTCCGTTGTTGGGATGGGTTTCTGTCTGATTCAGAGAGCTGATTTCCGACGGATCACCACCCTATAAATCCGTTTCATTTCCGATCCACTTACGAGACCTTTGAGGGCTCGGATTGCTATTGTTGAACATGTTTTGTGGCTATGTGGAGGAGTCTGCATGCCTTTAGCACCAAGGCATTGCATGTATCAGCATGGCTGAGGCCATAAATTGTATAGCAATGCATACCTGAATCAATACATTTTATGTATGCCTTATAGATGCATGCTGACCTAAATTAGTCCTTAGCATGTAAACATTTATTTTCCCACACATCCATATAATTGCTATATTTTTTTAGACTTATATCCTTTGTAAATTATATTAGGATTGTTGAACTTGAATCTTAATTTGTTGTAGGAGTTATTGTTTTAGTTGGTTACCTTTGCTTTGTGTAATTATTTTATATTTGGTCGCAGGAACCGCAAGATGTGCCACTCGTCCTTGCTCCTGATGCCCGTTCTTTGCCTGCAGAATGCGGGCCAGGGGTTCTCTAATCGGGCACTATGCAAAACCCGGCCCGTGGTGGCAAGGGCCCTCTGGCTTTTGAAGTCCAGATTTAGGTGTTTGGACCATACAGGGGGGGGGGGGGCACTGCAGTATGACCCCAACAAGGTTATACCAAAATTTTAATTTACATTTTTTAACAGGGACCACACGTGCCAGAGTGGCACAACTGAGTGTCAGGGTCCTTCAGTTGGTGGGCGAGATGCAGGAGCTGCGCAACCCGTTGAAGAATAATGTTCAGTGGCCTGCCATTGCTATGTATTTTGTTTTTTAGTTGTAAAAATTGTACATTTTCAAAATTTTTTTAAATTTTATATTTTATGATGTATAAAAAGAAAATGTTACATTGTCATTTCATTTACAAAATACATTAACACAAAACTAATGGGCCCAGAAATATTTAAAGATGAATATTCACATGACCGAGAAGTGATTTGGGTAAGTTTTAGGGGGCTAAAATGGAAGAAGAACCTAACCGAGAAGTGGTTTGGGTAAGCTTTAAGGGTCCAAAAGGGAAGATGGAGGAGAGTACTAAGTGATTTAGCTAAACATTGTAGTAGTGAGGGTGGCAAATATGTAGGCAAGCACTTTAATGAGTTAAGTTTGTAGTGCGCAGGCGCAAGATGGTAAGGATTTCCGTCTGGACAAATATTTATTGAAAAAGGGAAACAGAATCGAACGGGAAACGTAAAGGATTCGTTGGAGGATACGATGGGAAAAGGGCAAAAACTAAAGCCTACGTTGTAACATGTGAAAATGAAACGGAAAAGTCTGGATGGAAAATGACATCCTCGTAATTCGTAATCTGCCGTACGAACGGACAGAAACTTTACAGAAGGTTTTCAATGCATGCATTGAATCGCTCGAACGCTCATACAAGAACGGAAACATTTCACAAAAAAAACAGATCGGCATGAAAACGGAAGTTTTTTTGTGTCTCTCTGAATCGAGGCTATTATTGTGTGCATTGCCTTAATCTGAGCTGGTCACAGTGTAAAAAGCTCATTTTCAGTCTGTTGCTAAGAGTGGCTGTCAACCTGACACAAGCCTCAGGATTGAACTGGTGGTCAGGTTCGGGGGGGGGGGGGGGTGATGAAGGGGAAGAATACATTTCCCTTCCTTTCTGTGGCCAGAGCAGAGAGAAAGCATGGAGATGATGCTTCATCAAGTTAGCCACCAGGTAAATTATTTGAAGCTTGACTGGTCAAGTCAAGTCATGGGGCTGTTTCCTGGTTTCCAGCTTTGCCCTGACCTTGACTACTTGCTATCTTTATCTTATCTGAAATCTGGCCCTGTAAGCATCCCTGCTGTGTTAGGTGGTCAGTGGGTGGTATTTCTGCAGCTTTCAATGTCCTTTATAATTGTAGTTTCAAGGCAGTTTGGGCCAAAGTGGCTTCCCAAAGTCCTTCTAATGTTTAATAGCTCACCTATGTTTAATTTCATGAACAAAAGATGCCAACACACAATAAATGGAACACGGAAAGCAAAACATGCACTTTCATATTTGCTACACTAAGTAAGCATCACTTTTAATTTCTCTAAAGGCTAGCACTATACCAGAAGTAACAAAAGTGATTGACAGTTTATTGTTCTGGGCAGTAATCACCGTACCAGTTCCAGCTTTGCCTTTTTGTAAATATTTCAGTACTCCTTATCTGCTCTGAAAAAATCTGCACTCCTCTCTCAGGATCTAATGCTCTAAATTTACCTAAATAAATCATTTATATTTGTCAAACTGACCAGAATCCTGCTAACACTGAGCAGAGACAGCTGTAATTACTGCATATCATTACCCACTCACAGACATAACTGTCAAGCACCCAGGAGAATTGTACTATTAATGTCTTTATCTGCACCACTTAGGTGTTTGCTATCGGGTACATTTTGCTTTAAAATAAATTAATAAAATGGTTAACTTTTTAAACAAAATCTGGACAATTTGCTTTTTTTTCTTAGCTTGCATAGCAATGGCCATATCACTTGAAATATAACTATTGTAGTGATATCAATTTTTAATGATCAAATAACCTTCTGTATTCTGTGTTTACCTGCATGTGGGGTGGAATGACTTACCAAACCTCAGCCCCCAGTGTTATTTCCCTGCCTTTTGTCCAGTGTTGGATCAAACACTGTGGAGATCTCTAGGTATTAGACATGGTAGTCAAAGATTCAATGCATGAGAAAAAAGCTTCAGAATTTCACTGTTGCTAAATCACCAGATAAGTAAACAATTAAAGTCAATGGCACTTTTTTACTCCTAAGAAAAGTATAGAACTGTTTACTCCTTTCTACGCTGTAGTTAAAGCTGCCATTGACTTTCATTGTCTTTTTATCTGGTGATTCAGTAACAGTGACATTCTCAGGCTTTTTTCTCATGAATTGAATTTTTTACTACAATGAGAATTTTTTTCTACCTTTATTGAATCAAGGCCAATGGGTATATATACTAGTCACCAAAACCTCTGCATGTGACTATTCTAACAGTATTGGGAGTGGATTAAACACTTAACTCACCTGTCTAATTTCTTGAGATTCCTCATGCGCCTGTTCTAGTGAGATAACATTGTACTGAGTAGTGTGCATGTCCTCTTCTAGATGCAGTGCAGGAGTCCCCAACCGTTCTTACCATGAGAGCCACATTCAACACTAAAAGATATTCAGGAACCACATTCAATGCAAACAGATCATACAGGCCAAATACTCTACACACTTTATATAACAGGAAACGGCTGCCAACCCTTCAAATAACTATGTAGCTGGGTATTTCAAAGCGTCAAACTTGACAGTTCAGTTGGCATGGATTCACCCTAAAACCCCCAGAAAATAAATAAATATAGGGCACACCACACCTCCCACTCTCTGATCACCCAGGCCCAAGAGGTAATATGGAATCACAGGTTACAGTATGGGACAGTGGGGGTACAATGCTGAAAATGCTTGGGACAGGTACATTTTGCATTTCTTCACCTGTCTAGCTTTGTATTAACCCTCATGCAAGTCAGTGACCATGTCCAACCTTGGGCACCATGTAACCCCCCCCCCAGTGTCAACAGTATTCTAGACTTCTTAAATGTGCTAGTCTGGCCGACAGCCTGTGGACCACCCAGAGGCAGTCTACGAGCCACTTGTTGTTCCCAAGCTCCCAAGCCTGGGGATCACTTATTTAGAGTGTGGTGATTGTAACGTTTTTGTTACTTTAAGTTGATATGATCTTTTGGATACAATTCGGAAAGCTTGACTAATGTGCCCTAGTATAGTAAGTGTCCAGGTCATATAACACCTCCTGAGCTAGGCAATGGTCAGCTGGATCACTGAACAACCGACTGGTGATGCTGAAAACCCAGATAAGAGATTGGTACATGTGTTAGTTTTGAATATATCCTTAGCATTGTGGGTACTACTGCATATCAAAAAGTTGTACCTAACTTATCTTCTATAGAAGAAGGAAAATGTAGAGAATAGGGTAGCTGAATAGGGAGAATCAGGACTCAGGTTACTCTGTTGTCACATCAAGAGGAATCACATGGGATAGGCAGTAAAAAGTCTCATTGCCTAAACATCTCTTGATTAATCCCAGACAACTTCACAAGCAAGGGGGTCCTGTTTATGGCTTCCTTTTATTTTTCTGTCTTTCACTTTGTAACACGGAATTCACCCCAGAGGTAAAGCTTACAGTAGTGCCAATTTTTTTTTTTTTTAAGCTGTAATTTTGAGAGTTGTGAAGTCTTAGATCAAGTCTGAGTTTTTCTGCTCTATGTGACTCCACTGAGATTTAAAGAAATCTCTGCTACTGTCACTTGAACGAAAAGTGATGATTTTGTTCGTAAGATGAACTGTTTTGTTACTACAAAGAGCATGTGAGTGGGATTCTTCACAACACGGTGGAAGACTGCAGGAAAAACCTTGACAATCTATCCAAGTGTAAAAATCTAGAAAATATTCACACAAAAAAATTCTAGCTAATTCTTCACTTATTCCACCTCCCTATAATGGCATAGACAAAGGGGTACATACTTTTCCTTTAAATACACAGTCATATTTTTCTTAAGAAAGGTTAAGCTCTAAAGTCCAGAGGCCATTGTTTAGAATTCCTTATCATTCAGATGTCTCGCCATAGACCCTGTCATTTATATGGTGAGAAGGATTAAATACCCTCAAACCTTGTTGTGTTAAGAGAAAAGATCATTCATCTCCAGAAAATGTAATCAGGCACCATATCGTATCAACAACAATAATAGTTTACTCCTTATGTTGTCAAAGTCTGAAACATTTTATCTTAAAACAATTTTCTCCTTTTTTATTTCACATTGACAGTATGTTTTAAAAAACAAGATATTTAGCGAAAGGATAAAGAGCATTGGATGTTTTTGAACCCTTTTTATTAGTGTTCCACAATGGTAATAATATAATAGATATGTGTTCTCTAGCTAGGTGTCAGCAACCCCAGCTTTAAGAGAAATCTATGTCTCTGACTAGTCTAGTGTGCTGTTCTCCTCACATTTATTTAACTGTCTTATTCATTATCAGTTATCTTCCCCATATTGTTTTTATGCAGTGTTGTTTTTGCCGCCATCTACTGGCCAGAATCTTATGCTGCATGCCTCGCTATTTCCTGATTAGTTTTGTATGCTGGGTGTGGTTTTATACAGCCCAGGTCCATGTGACTTGCTGCAGCCATTTTAGTTTTACTCTGCATAGCTGTGTGACTGGACCTCATCTCTTGGGCTTGTGAAGGCATCAGTTTTTGACCAGCAGTAGCATCAGGAAAGACTCTTACAGGACAGCATCAATATCACTACTGCCTCTACAGTATTATATCACTGCTTGTTGCTGTATTTGGATGGAATAAACCCTCACTGGTTGAAATCTACTTCTGTCTACTTCTGACTCCATCAGCCTGGGCTCCTGCCGGTCCGGTCTGCTCCACTGCTTGGATACGAAGGTAGGAGAGTCACACAGTCACATTAGTTACACCTTCAGTCACCTTCATGTGGGGACAGAACAGTCAAAAACTGCCTTAAAGTCCAATAACCCGGCTAGAGATCCCCCCAGAGCCCAGCACCTCACTCAGGGTTCTCCATAGCAACAGCGTATGTCCAGACAAGCCTGAGGGGAAGCACTGCGCGTCCTATATGAACCTCTGTCTACATACCAAAGAAATGTTTATGCATACAGGGTTTTCCTCAATCCATACCCTTAATAGAGACTTGCTGCATATCACCTTACATAACGGAGGACACCCTGACCCCCAAAAGTCCGCAATTCATTTAAACACCTTAGGAATCATATCAAGGTGCCCTATCAGAGCTGTGCTGCGAGTTTCAACCCCCAATTCAAAGGTTTATTTTCTTAAAGAGACAGCGCACCTTATATCAAAATGTCCGAAAAAGACCTTGCACAGTTCCCCAGTGATGAAACAGAGGAAATGCAATCTAATACTGATCATCATGAACAGCAGGAAGCAGAAACCATGCTTCCAGCAGACCAAGATGTCCGACCAAAACACTCTCTTAAACCAACCATAAAGATAATTGAAAACTATCATACCATGAAAGATGAGCTATATGATGACCTGGAAGAGCAATGGAAACGTGTTTCCTCCCTCATGTCAGGACTTAAATCCTCCTCAGGAGATGCTACAAGCTTACAAGTTGTTATCGAACGGCTAAACACAGTTTATGAAAGATACAAGGGACTGACCACAAGGTATATAACCTTTCTAAGAGACTCTAATGTTGATGAAGCCCAATCAGAACTGAGCAAGGCAGAATCAGAACACAGAGAAAGAGACGCCATGGTGCAGGATGTTAAAGATAAAGTGGAACTCCGTATCACTCAATTGCAAGAAACCAGATCACACAGATCAAGTTCATCTAAACATTCCTCTAGGTCATATAGATCATCTTGCTCAAGAAGCTCCGCCCTGAGCGACAGATTACTAGAGGCCCGCATAAGTGCAGAGCAATCCAAAGTGAGACGTTCCTACATTGAAAAAGAAGCTCTAGCGAGGGCAGAGATGGAGGAGGAAATTGCATTAGCTAAAGTAAGACTACTTGAGCAAGCATTGAGTCAAGGTCTTGATCCAGTCTGCTTGCCACCACAGGAAATAGACAATCCATTCGATCGCACCAGCGACTATGTGCGGAAAGAGTTTTTCTCACCACCTCCTGTTTCCAGTAATGTCCAAGCCGAAAAAACTGAAACCCCTAAGTCAGGTGTTTTCTGGCCGACCTCCACAGCTCAAGCAGCAGTCATCAGAATCTACAGAGGCTAAACACAAGCTTAACCCTGCAGCAACATAATTTTACCCGGGAGCATCTCACCCTTTCACGCCAAGCAACCCATACGCCCCAGGGGCACCACGAGTCGTCATGGCAACAAGCAGTGAGAAATCAGATATATCTGAGTTTGCCAGGTTTATGGTGAGCAGAGAGCTTATCAACACCAGTCTCTCAAAAGTTGATGACTGTGCAGAAAGCTACAGAGCCTGGAAGGCGACCTTCAAAGCCGCCATTGCCAACCTCAACCTAACTGCAGAGCAGGAGCTTGACCACATGATCAAACGGCTGGGCCCAGGCTCTACAAATCGTATCAAGAGCCTCAGAACTGTCTATGTGGGACAAGCAGAAGCAGGTCTTGCTGCCGCCTGGCAGAGACTCGAACGTACTTTCGGCAGTGCAGAAGCAATAGAGAAGGCCCTGTTCAAGAGACTACAAAACATCCCAAAAATCAATCTCAAGGAAGTCCACAAGCTTCAGGACTTGTGTGATCTGCTCATGGAAGTAGAGCTCGTTAAAAGAGACCCTCGTCTGTCTGGGCTGTGCTACCTGGATACGGCCCATGGAATAAATCCAATTGTTGTGAAGTTACCATACAGTCTGCAAGAGAAGTGGGCAACATCAGTCTCAAGGTACGAAAGAGCGCATGACGTTACCTTTCCCCCATTTATTCATTTCTGCAGGTTCATTGATGAACAGGCCCAGATGAGGAATGACCCTAGCCTCGACTTCCTGGAGTTCAACACCTCAGCCTCAGCGACATCATCATCAAGGTATGAAAACACCATGCATAAACAAAGAGACTTTAAGACCAGTGTTAGCGTTAGAAAGACTAACCTACCATCGCCTACAGTGCCCACAGGAAAACAATACACTAGTTCATCAGGTGACAAGACTTTTAATCGTGAGTGCCCCATTCATAAAAAAACACACTCACTGAACAAATGCAGAGGGTTTAGATCCAAAACCATACAGGAGCGCAAGAAGGTCCTCACCGAGCTTGGGGTATGTTTCAGATGCTGCGCTTCATTAGAGCACATGGCAAAGGACTGTAAATCTGCCATCAGGTGTGAGGTGTGTCAGAGCGAAAAACATGCCTCAGCTATGCACCCAACCCCACTTGCCAGAGATTCTCCAGCTGCAGTCACCGCTAGTCCTGCTCCAAGTCATGGCGGGGAGCCTCAGGATAAAGCTAATACCACCACAGCTATTTCCTGCTCATGCTTGGACGTATGTGATGAGGGCCAAAGCGAGAAATGTTGTGCCCGAATATACCTAATCAAGGTCTACCCAGAATGCAATCATCGACGACCAAAGTAACCGGTCCCTAGCAGGACCTAAATTCTTTGAAGCCTTTGAAATCAAAGGACCATCACAACCCTATACCTTAAACACCTGCTCTGGCCGCATAGAGACTAGTGGCAGAAGAGCACAAGGATTCATCGCTTCTCCTATCAATGGGGATACAGAAATACCCCTACCAACGCTGATCGAATGCGACCAAATACCCAACCATAGGAATGAGATTCCTACCCCAGAGGCGGCATTTCACCAACCACACCTAAGGCACCTAGCCAGTGTTATCCCACCTATAGATAACAACGCCGAGATTCTACTCCTGCTTGGCAGAGACAATCTAAGGGTACACAAGGTGCGTCAACAGTGTAATGATCCTGGCTATGCACCATATGCCCAGAAGCTGGACTTGGGATGGGTAGTCATAGGAAATGTATGCTTGGATCAACCAGGAATTGACTCATTCAATTATGCAGTGTTGTTTTTGCCTCCATCTGCTGGCCAGAATCGTATGCTGCATGCCTCGCTATTTCCTGATTAGTTTTGTATGCTGGGTGTGGTTTTATACAGCCCAGGTCCATGTGACTTTCTGCAGCCATTTTAGTTTTACTCTGCATAGCTGTGTGACTGGACCCCATCTCTTGGGCTTGTGAAGGCATCAGTTTTTGACCAGCAGTAGCCTCAGGAAAGACTCTTACAGGACAGCATCAATATCACTACTGCCTCTACAGTATTATATCACTGCTTGTTGCTGTATTTGGATTGAATAAACCCTCACTGGTTGAAATCTACTTCTGTCTACTTCTGACTCCATCAGCCTGAGCTCCTGCCGGTCCGGTCTGCTCCACTGCTTGGATATGAAGGTAGGAGAGTCACACAGTCACATTAGTTACACCTTCAATCGCCTTCATGTGGGGACAGAACATCTAGCACCAGGAGACATCTCTGGAACTGGCACATTTACATTGTCACTGTGTCCCATGAATCAAAATGGCTGGTATTGTGTGGGAGTAGTGGACATGTGTCTTTTTTTCAACCTGAATTGCCATATTAGTTTTTCTATATCTCATGCATATCATAGCTATTGTATAAAACGATTAATGATGAGTTGTATTTTCAGGGAATAGAGCTCCTCAGCCCAAGTCCTCATCTTGGAGTCCCTGCTGATCACTTGTTTTTCTATGACAGACAGTGTTCCCCAACCCTCTTCTCAAGAGCCACCAACAGCCAGATTTGACAGGTGAGGTAGTTAGTGTTCAGACAAAGCTACAGAGCCGGCTATATGGAGATCACAAAAACATGACCTGTTGGTGGATCTCGGTGAGAGGGTTGGAGGACAATGTTCTATAGTGTAATGGAGACTTTTCAGGACTGTAATGCATATGTACGAAGTAGCTGTATAAGAAAATAGAACTGAGTACCATGTCATAAGTACTAGTAGAAATGGCTATTTTTTTAACAGATTGGAAAAGTCGTCTTAAACTTTTCCCTTGATTTAATCTTTCTTTTTGTTAAGCTAAACCAGGTATTCACAATACACGGTCCTGGGGGTGCATGCACCCCCCTCTGCCGTCAGTTGTTGCCCCTAACATCCCTAAAGAGTTGGAGAGATGAGTTTGCCTTGCAGCGCAAATAGCTGGCCACTAGAGTGCATCCCTACTTCATGAAGCTGGAAGTGAGGCACCAATGAACTTCTTTATAGAGGTGGGTGACAACTATATGCTCACCTCTGCCCTTCTCACCTCTGCTTACCTCTTCCCAATTTACTTGTGCTAACTTTTCTGTTTACTTCTGCCTACCTTTACTCACTGCTTTTCACCACACCTCTGTCCATCAGTTCTCTTCCCATTTAACCTTTGCCCAGCTCTGGTTACCTCTTCCTACATACCTCTTCTCACGTCTGCCTACATCTGTCTACCTCTACTTACCTCTCCCCACCTCCTATAACCCCACTCTTTCCCACCTCACCTCTGCCTACCTTTACCCACCTCTGCCAACGTCACCCAGTTCTGTTCAACCCACTTCATTCTGCCTCACCTCTGCATATGCATCAAAGCATATGCAATTCTTTAAGGTTAAAGGGAAAGTCAAGTTTTGATGAAATTTTTGAAAGTGTGCAGCAGAAAGTGCGCTGCTGTAAAAACTTACCTGAGCCCCATGGCATTGCTCCCCATGGGCTCATTTTAGTACTTTTTCTATTTTCCTTTTGTTAGAAAAATTTTAGGACTCACGTCTCTCTTCTTGGTGTACAGACTTAGTGTACGTTGTCATGTGTTTCAGACAAAAATTATACACTTTCAAAAATTCCCTCGAAAGTGGACTTGCCCTTTGAAGCTTGCATGCAATAAACTGCTTTTTCTCTGCTTGGTTTTTATTGCCGTGCCTTGAAGTTGAAAAAAAGACAGTGTGACCCTTAGACCAAAGGAGATTGTGTACCCGTAATCTGAACTTTCTTAGACCATCTATATATTTATTAAGGAAATGGCAAACTGGCCTGGTTATTCAGCTTATGAGGGGTCAAACAAAGATGATTTTACTATTAAATAAATATTTAAACCTTAGCTTTTCCTGTTAGATCTGTCACTCTTTACCAACATTTGATGATACAGTATCCTTTATACTGTGTCATGGAACAAGTGTAATGTAATGTTATTAAATTTGCCTGCACTCTCTAAACAAGAAGAAGTAGTTTATTGTCCTGGTTTTCAAAAATGGACATGTACAACGAGGATTTCCACTTTCAATCAAAGCTTTTTCTTTTTAAAATGTTTATAACATTTAGTGATACAATATCTTTCATACATAGAAACCAGTAAGAGATTAAAGAATTATGTTTTATATAGATACTAGCCATAAAAATTTATTTTGATTCTGGTGCATAGCAGGAGTACATGAACTAAATTGTATAAAAAAATTACACTTTCTTAAGTATTCACTTTTTTAAATTTTATTAAAAGATTGACAAGAAAAGTACATGAGAGTGTATATCTTGGCATTCACAGTAAGACGTGTTACCTAATTATTGACTATTGGGAGACTGGCAGCGATTCCTATTAGCAATTATCCATAAGTAATTATCTGCAGGTGTGCTGACAAACCTTCATAGATCTCCATTTTCTTGAAACTTTTATACACACAAGGGCTTATTTATAAAACTTAAAAATTCCTGATGAGCAAGACAACTTTGTATGTGTCAGTGTGCTTATTTTCTTTCTTGCATGGTAAAATTACTTTTTTATGCCTAAACTTTTTTTCAGTGTGCTTTCTATTATTTATTAAATACTTGAGTAATCATGTTAGACCCTGTTTATATACAGTTCTTGTTATGCTTGGAGTTGTCATATAGGATTTATGAGAATCATGGGGAGATGGGGTATGTCTGAGTATCAAGGTGGCTTGGCATTTCAGTTGTACCATTTAAGTGTCACAGTTTGGTACCTACCTCTTCTGCATGGCTCCTGGTGCAGAAGTGAGCACCACGCCCCAGCAACCACTGACAGTGTCTGACGTGAGAAGCCCATCTTCCTTTGACTGCCTCCTGCTGTGTCACCTTGGGGGGGGGTCTTGGCTCAAAGCCACTTTCAGCAACAACAACACAGTGCCAGTAGATGGTAGTGCTAGTAGATGGGTGAACCCGAAGCCAGATGTTTGTGTTCGAGTCCGTCGTTCGTCCTATCACCTAAGGCTGAAGCAGCAAGAATCTGCTGTAACTCACCTCTGCCTGATCCTCTTCCTGTCAGCAGCGACACTTGAAATCGGCTCAAGCCTGGGCTGCAAAAAGATGCTGGCACTAGAATTGTCCTCACTCATGGGAGCCAGTGGCCATCCTTCTGTAGCGCTATCTGTGGTTGGTTTCAAATGCAGCTGCTGCTGCTGACAAAGAGGGTCTCACGGGCAGAGTTGAGTTAAAGCCGCATTCTTCTGCTGCACACTCTGCACCCCATGCCCCCTCATATCCACCCCACAAAGTTTAGGTTCCCATTCATTTCAATAGGGACCAGATTCAGTTTCAACTAGGTCTAACTGGTTCTAGGTGCCAAGTCCTTTTGCTGACCATTACCATGTTTGACCACATCTAAGCATTAAGCCCTGTTGTTGACCAGTGCCACATTTGGACATGTCCAAGTGCCAAGCCCTAGAGCTGTCCATTGCCACATCTGATCAAGTTACTGCCTGCCAATTAGCTTCATCTAGGCTTGCTTATTAGTTCCAGCTACCATAATTTCTGTTATCGTGGGTCCACTTAGTCTTGAACTGTTATCAGTGACGGCTGCAACCTGTGGGTCCTATCACAGCAGCCACGTACTATGGCTGTACTGAACTGCTATCAACAGCAGCTACCACCCGTGGGTTCTCGTTGTAGCAGACGTCCAGCGCCAGGCTGCTATTGTGTAAATCAGCACAGCAAGGAATAGCTTTACTATAGTCACAAACACAGTACATGAGCAGTTACACTTACTGTATTGCTTACAGACCCTGGAGTAGCATTACAGTAAATTATAATACTAGAGAGGTAATGGGGAATAACATGAGTAAGATTACACATCACTGATGCTGCCACAGGTTCGTCATGAATCACAGAGCCCAACGGCCACTGGCTCTTTAATAATGACATCAAAGCAATGCCAGATTACTAGCAACAAGAGACAGAAAAGAGAATAAATGAAAACAGACACAACAATATTATGCAATACAGCAGCAACACAGGGTTAGGGACACACTATGTGACATGTATTGCAACTTGACTAGATAGTGAGCTAAAGCAGCCAGTCAAGGAATAGGGAGAAGGTACAGTGACAGGTTTCTTGGACTATGATCTAACAAAGAAGCAGCATAACCACAGGAAATGCAAGTGATGAAGGATATTAATATTTCAATAACAATTTATCAGTTTAAGCTTTAGATACTTGGCAGTTTCAAAGGACTGCATATAGTACTATTAAGGAAAGTATAAATAATACAACATTATGAATTAAAATAATCTCCAAGGAAATATGTAATCTATGGTTACCAGTTGTTTGAGCCTGTCCACAGCCATCATGAGCCCTTCAACCTGCTCTTTTACTTGACCTCCGGATCTCTCTCCTGGCTGCCACCACAGCTGCCTGCTTCTCAGCTGCCATACTACACTGTCTCTAGCCTTTGTTTAAATTGCTTTTTTTGATGTTTGATGTTACGAAAAAACCTGCTCCACCACTTCTCTGAGACATCTTTCACTGGTTAACTCCCAAATATAATGCAGTATCACCATGGCTTCAGAATTAGACTCAATAACCTGCCCTATTATATGTAATGAATAGTCATTAGTCAGTAATCTAGCTTGTCTATGTGCAAAGCCTATCTGACTGGCTGGTGCGGGCACATGTGTCAGTCTTAAGGCTCGGGGGCCGGATGCAGCCCTCCAAGCATTGTATGTGGCCTTCTGACAGTTTACAGGTGGTAGTGGCTTTGGAGTACAGTACTGCCTCTAATTCTGTCCCCTGATACAGTTTTTATAAAATCAGCTGGGATGGGTGTTTTCATAATTATGCAGGAGAAGGAGAGTAGTGTCTGCAACTGTTCTCTATGCAACCTCCTGCCACTACACAAGGGGAGCCTGTCTAACCCATCGAACTCACTGCCATAGCAGAGGGTGAAACAGTTGCTGCAGTGGGTTTTGCTATCTATTGCTAGGTGGGTTGGGAAAACACTGATTGTAGGGCTGGCCTAGGCAAACTGTTTCAGTGTGTGCATCTGTCCTAGCCCAAAAAAATCTTTGGTTGTCCTGGGGAAAATAATTATACACCTGCATCTTTCCTGGGCAAAATAATTCAGCGTTTGCATCTGTCCTGGGAAAATAATTCAGTGGCTACATCTCTCCTGGGCAAAGTAATTTAGTGGCTGCATCTGTCCAGGGCAAAACAATTTTATGGCTGTCCTGGGAAAAATATTTTGGTGCCTGTCTGCATCTGTCCTGGCTGAACTATTTATATTATTTTAAATATTAATATTAGTGTCTGTAACCTTACATTTGAACCATAATGCTGGTGTGGCCCTCAGTGAAAATGAGTTTGACACCCCTGCCCTAGAGGCTGGGACAAGGATATGGCTGGCGGCACTCGCTCCATTCAGATTTCCTTTGCCACAATAAAGGAAATCTGAATGGAGCGAGTGCTCCATCACAGGAGTTACACACAGCAAGACATCTCAAATGGGATGCCCAGACAGGAGAAACACACCACAAGATAGGAAAAATCTTGGGTTTTGTTCTTCTTTAAAGAGCATTTCTAGGATAATAAAATAACAAAAGTACTCACTACATTTCCACTGCAACATGTTTATGCGGATCTAGGGATTCAGTATGTAGTATAGCCATTCAGAAGATCCAGGCTTCTTGTCCTCAAGTGCACCCCCTGCAGCCCTAAGCATGCCAAGGCAGATCACACAGCATTAATTGCACACAGCTGTGCTCCAATGCTATGGCACTCGCAGGGTGGCCAGTGGCCAGGAGTGATGTGCTACAGTAAGGTGAATACAGTATCTTTTTTTTAGCAATCATAGTTTCCCTTATGCCAGTAAAGTAGGTGAAACTGGCATTGATGTACTCATAGGAGATGAGCACCCAGGAAGTCAAGAAAAAAACTGTTGACCATATCAAAGCTACTGTTTAAATTGTTTAGATGTGAAACGTTGGCAACTGCTTTTTTACGATATGAACAACATGTAGAAATGTTCAATAAGGTGAAAGCAACATTTTATAAGAAGATTGAACTCTCTACTTCAATGTAATCCCCCTAGTCTTAAATACATTTATAACACTTTGCCTCCAGTGATCAGATGCCCTCATAACATAAGGAGAATTCTTGCTTACTGCCTCTTTAACTGCATTTCAAAAGAGTAAGTAATGACTTGGAGCCAGACTGTAGGGTAAATGGTTTAGCTCCATGAAGCCCCATTCTGTGATAGCCGGTTGTGATTTTCTTAGACTTTTCATGCAATGCCTTCATTGTTGAAGCATAGATGTCTCCAGTAATTGTTGTCTTGCGTGGTATACATTCTAGTAATAAAGTAATAATTTTTATCCCAAAAGACCTTTGTCGTTGCCTTTCAGCTTACTGCTGCACACAAAATTTCTTTTGAGATGGCTACCCCTTGTACTTTCACTGCATGAGCTCTTGTTTGGTCTCAGGATAATGGTGGTGGACCCATTGTTCATCACCCGTTACAAGAAAGTCTCTTGGCTGAATTGCTGATGACATGCTTTTTGCTTAGGCATCAACAATCCTTGTCCAGCAGACAGCTGGTGAGCCACACAATACGGTCCGAGAACCACATGTAGCTCTCAAGCTACAGTTTGGAAAGCACAGTTCCAATATATTAACTATACCTTACACCCTTTCCTAACTTAGTTTTAGTTATAATGGTAATTTATAAAATTAATTTGCTATGCATTATGGCATTGAGTGAATGGTAAAGATAATATTCTTACCGACAGATGGGTCAAATAGATTTAATATTAAAAATCATAAACTATAAACAGCCACAACTTGGATATGTTTTTGGATGGAAAAAAAATTAGTAGAGCAAACCCTGAAGAAACTATATTCTAAGTAATAGAAGATAAAGGCTGTTGGGGATTACTGTACATGCATTTTACTTAACAAATACTGGAAGTGCAACCAACATCACTGGCCACCTAACTTTTGGAAGAGAAAAATTAAGCCATATGGATTCTTTATGTAATATTCAGATTTTTGTTGCCCACATTTAGTTATAAATAGGCTCCTGTGTCCAAAGTGAATTGAACAGAATTGTTGTCTGAAGTGTTTACGCTCTTTCATTTGCAGAACTGAGAATTAAATTGCAATAGCTAAAAACCTTTGATGTATTTAATAAAGCTTTCATATGAATAGATTTATGTATACCAGAGTGTGTGCCTCAATCAAGGTTGAATAATACTAAATAGAGGCTGTCTGTACTGTGTGATAGTATATTCTCTCTATACTTGTCAGATAACATAGGGAACATAATACAGCTATTTAAACTGGCTGAGATACAGATACAAATATGCATCTTAAATGGAGTTTGCAGTAAAAGCAGGAGGCATATCTGATCGATTACCAGAACAGGTGGGGCAGTGAAACTTGTCCTGGTGATACTGTAGATTTTCTGCTTTCTCTTATAGTCAGTACCTACACGTTAAGCAGACATAAAACATTACAGTCCCTATACTCATCTAAAGGCTCTTTCCAGTTTTGGGCGTCTCCTGAGTTAAACATAACTCAAAATGGTGAAAAATGACCTGTCAACAGAGAGGGACAATCTCAAGTAGGCTGGCAGTAAAAAGGGGTAAAAGTACCTATGCATGTTCAGTATTGTTCTGTTTGGGGGAACTTGTGCTTTTAGATTTAGCTTGTTTTTTCTTGTTTGCATATTGATATTTTAGCAAAATGTGTTTTTATTTTGTTTTTTATACATTATTTTAGGAAACCCCGTGCAACCAAAGAATTCTTTGAGGGATTACTTCCAGAAAGATGAGCCCACTTTCAGGGACTATATGATTTGTGGGGGGTATTTCAGATGTAAAGGGTTGCTTTGGCTGAAAAAGCGCAAGTATAATTACCGTGACGCACATGCTTTAGTTTGGGGTGTTTGGCAACTCTCCCCTTTTCCCCTTTACAGTACCTATTTATGTTGGGCATTGTTCTGTTCAGTGGACCTTGATTTTTCAGATTTAACTTTTTTTTCTTGTTTGGATTTTTTTTTTTTTTTTTTTTAGGAAAATGTGTTTGATTCTACTTTTTTATTCTGTTTTTAGGGAAACCCTGTGCAACCAATGAATTCATTGAGGGATTACTTTACCAGAAAACTGTGCCCATGTCAACAAGCCTGGTACGCCTAGAAAGTTTGAGGTGTGTATTCCAGAGAATATACAATTTGTGGAGTATATTTTAAATGTAAAGAGTTTTTTTATTGAAAAACTGCAAGGTGTGCATAGCGCATAGCAAACTATTTTATCTGAAAATCTCCTAAAGTGCTGTTTCAGTTTGGGGGAGTTTCCTGGGCAGGAAAGGGTGTCTACCAATACATATGTGGTACCATTGTAACTGGGAGAAATGGGGCTCTTACACACAATATGATTTTATTGAAGAACTTACATTTTTTATTACATAAAACACTACATATTTCACCCAAAAATATTGAGACAAACAAGACATTTCACGTTAAAGCCCAGACTTAAATCCATGGACACCCCTTCAAAAATCACAGTTGAACATGTGTAGCCCAAAATAGGGAAAACTGGTCTGGCAACAGAAGATGACAAAAACTCTAGGTAGACTGGCACTTAAAGGGTTAAGTTTGAAAATTAAGCACCCTATTGGCTATGCAATCGATTTTGCCATATTTTTCTGCATAGCCCATAGGGTTACTCTAGGTAGACCGGCACTTTAAGGGTTAAGTTTGGAAATAAAGCACCTTATTGGCTATGCAATAGATTTCACCATATTTTTCTGCATAGCCCAAATACCCTTACCTCATTGGAAAAGTGATGTACCTAACCTGTAAAAATGCCCCATCACAGGCACAGATCATTTTGGGGGGAAAAAGGTAGAACAAACTTTTTTTGCGCTTAATCTAAATGCTTAAAAGCTCCCTAGGAGGCAGGCAATCCACACCACATTGCACACCAGAAATCACACTTGTTTCACTAAATTAAATTTTCTCTAAATAGCATGACCCCTATTGAGCTTTAACAGCTTTTGCTGTAGGGGAACAAGGCTGCAGGAGACCTTCTGGAAGAGGGAGGTGGGGTGCCACACACTGCCTTAAATGAAGGTATGCCGTTCACTGGCTGCAATGAGGGATGCCCCTCACTGCCTGTAATGGGAGATGCTGCACACTGTCTGTAATGAGGGATGCTCGTCACTGCCTATAATCGAAGGATGTCACTCACTGCCAGTAATGAGGAATGCCCTTTACTGCCTGTAAGAGGGATACCCCTCACTGCCTGTGGGGATGCCTCTCACTGACTACAATGGGAGATGCCACTCACTGCCTGTAATGAAGAATGCCATTCACTGCCTGTAATGAGGAATGCCATTCACTGCCTGTAATGAGGGATGCCCCCTCACTGCCTCTAATGGGAGATGGCACACACTGCCTGTAATGAGAGATGGCCCTCACCGCCTGTAATGGGAGATGCTTCACACTGCCTCTAATGTGGGATGCCACATACTGCTGGTAATGAGGGATGCTGCTTACTGGCTGTATTGAGGTATGCCACTTACTGGCTGCAATGGGGGGTGCCACTTATTGGCTGTATTGGGGATGTGCTTACTGGCTGTAATAATGGATGTGGCTCATTGCCTGTAATGGGGTGATTCTGCACACTCTCTGTAATGGGTTTATTGGGAGGGGGGTTTTAGCATATCAATGGATCTGAAAATATGATATATATATATATATATATATATATATATATATATAGTGACATTAAGATACTATACCGGGCCAGGAACAGGTTCATCAGTGAGCCCACAAAAACCCGGGCCTTTTTTTAATCCCAGTCTCTCCCTTACTGGAGGCCCTTAGGGTGAAGGCCATGCAGTGATGGAACCCTAGAGGGTGGACCAGGTGTAAGCTAAGTACAGCACAAGGTGGGAAAGTGGGCCATCAGGAGCCCTTAAGTTGATGAAAAAGGTATCCGATAAATGAACTGTACCTGCCTTCCCTTCTCCTAGATCCAGGAAATACCTCTAATCCCAAATTGTACTGTCCTTGTCAAATAAAAAAATTTAGATGGAGCCCAGGGAAAAAGCTGAACTCTAGGCAGACAAGATATAAAAAGATTCTTAGAAAGCTTCTTTGCCATGTGATGCTGATTTCAAAAGAGAGAGCTATTAGCCCAGTTACAAGCAGGCTGAATAAACATCACCAGAATAGTGCTATGTATGCAGTACCAACCTTGCATTGTGCCAGTAATATGTTACATGCCGAACAGTGAATGTGTTTTTGTTGTGTGTACTGCTGGCCACCAGGGAAGTCATTGGGATATGCTTTAATGCTGTGCCATAATGTATTCATCTATGGTGTATATATGTCTGTCAATGTCAGTCGGTGTTAATGTTGGTTACTGTATACTCACTGCAAGAAATGAAGGATTTTGGGAGTTGTTCACCTTATTAAATCTGTCAGTATGTGGGGTTTGGACTTTCATATTGTTAGAAAATGGCCTTATATAGGCTCTTAACTATAGTCTTGTACCTTTATGCAATCCATCAGTCAGGTCTAACATTCTTCAATCCTAAAGCATAGCTACATAAATTATATAAGCACTTTTGTGATTATGTTTCTTCAGGAGAAATTGTAGGCCTGTGTGGTAGTAGTTCTGCATACTTTCATTGTAAAAAAAATGAGGGCTCCGGCATAGTCCTTGTAATATTAGCAGATGTCTCTGGAGATAGTTGAACATTGTGGTATCATTCAAGATAAAAGTATTCTGACATTCACTACAGATCTGATTGGTAAAGAGAGAAGCCTCTCAAGTCACCTTGGAAAAAGGTACCTTTTTCAATAAAAAATAGAAAAGCGTCCTTAGTACATTTTGTTTTTGATCAAGACAGATGAACCGCCTGAGTTCAGTGTTAATCTGCGTGATTCATGTGAGAAACAAGCCTTCTGAGTGCAAACAGTTTGAAACAATTTCCAGACAAGTTTTCTCTTCTGGAAATGCTTGATGTGACTGAATTACAGTATGATTCGCCCTATAAGACGCACATAGGATTTGGAGGAAAATAAGAAAAAAATATTCTAAACCAAATGTTGTGCTAAAACACCCCATTATAGGCAGTGTGGCATTCCCCCATCCCATTCCTCATGAGCAGTGTGGCTTTCCCCCATCCCATTCCCATAGGCAGTGTGGCATTCCCCCCATCCCATTCCCATAGGCAGTGTGGCATTCCCCCATCCCATTCCCATAGGCAGTGTGGCATTCCCCCCCCTCCCATTCTCATAGGCAGTGTGGCATTCCCCCCTCCCATTCCCATAGGCAGTGTGGCATTCCCTCATCCCATTGCCATAGGCACTGTGGCATTCCCCCATCCCATTCCCAAAGGGAATTGTGGCGTTCCCCCCATCCCATTCCCCATATAGGCAGTGTGGCATTCCCCCTCCCATTCCCCATATAGGCAGTGTGGCATTCCCCCTCCCATTCCCCATATAGGCAGTGTGGCATTCCCACCCATCCCATTCCCCATATAAGCAGTGCGGCATCCGCCCTCCCGTTCCCTATATGTGTGGAATGCCCACCTCCTGTTCCCCATATAGAAAGTGTGGCATGCCCCCACCCCCTAATCAGTGTGACATTCCCCCCAACCCCCCAGATAAAGAAAAAAAAGTATACTTACATGAGCCCCGCCCACGCTCTCACTTTCTGCGCCGTTGCGCCCTGACGCCCGAGTGTCTGTCCCCGCTCTGGCTCCCGCCCCTACACTGTATCTTGTTCAGCGCGCTGGCATAAGCAAAGACTCGGCTGTCAGTGCGCACCTGAGATGCAGTGGAGGGGGCAGGAGGCAGAGCAGGGACAGACAGCATCCCCGCTCTGTCTCCCAGCTCTGCCACTGCATCTCGTTCAGTGTGCACTGACACTCGGCTGTAGGCGCATGCTGTGGAGCCGGAGCGGGGACAGTGGGCTCGAACCTCAGGTAAGTATTTTTTTCACTTTTTTTTTTTTACATTCGCCCAATAAGGCACACTGAGCTTTCCTTTTCCTTATTGGGTGAAAAATACGGTACTTTCAGTTAAAGATGTACAAATACATATTAAGACATAAAGTTGACATATTTTGTGAGCACATAGACATTGACAAACAGATGTTGATAGGGTAGTAAAGTCAGGTAAAGTCAGGCCTTGGTGGGACTAAAGGCCAGATGCATAGCCCACATCCATGTAAATTGGCTATAAATGTGTATGGTTTGTCCATTGTTTTTAGGCTCCTTTTAAACATACAGTATATCTATATCACAGCATTGTGATGCCTTCATTAACAGAAATGTTGTGGTGGTGGCTTCATAGGTCCTTTGCAGCATCTGCAGTCTCCTGTACCCCATCTGTATAAATGGCAGGGGCAGTCATGGCCTAGAGGTAAGAAAGCAGCATTGTGACCAGAGGGTTGCAGTTTCTGGCCATGGGACATGACTGAAGTGTTCTTGAGCAAGACTCCTAACCACCAAGCTGCTCCCCGAGAGCCCAGGGGGCCCCATGCAATCTCCCCCCCCCCCCCCACCTTGCAGCATCTTTGGCAACTGGACTGGTGTGCACCTAATGACTGGGGAGTTGCACACATAAGATGGAGTGGTGTAGGGATTTGGTCCAATTTTATCCTGAGGGCTTACCATTCTGGGGGGGGGGGGGGGGGGGGCATTATGAGTTTTGCTATGGAACCCCGTAAAGCCTATGTACCCCTACATGAATGAGTTAAATGCAGAGGAAAAATCCCTATGTGTGCCCAAGCATTCAATGGCCATAATAAAATAATTAATGTTTAACTAGGATTCCTGGGAAGGAGGTGGCATTGACAACAGCAGGACCCTGTAGATGGACACATGCTGCTCCCTCCCATGTTTTCCACCCCCCACATAAACCGGGTGCTTCTGACTGGCCAACAGTGGTCACATTTCCAGTTCTCAGTCGGAGGCCGGTAAAGCGGAAATATTCTACTGTTCACACAGTAGAATATCTGCACGCACATGGGCTGTATTTAAACAACAGGGTATCCAAATTCTAGCCCTAAAGAGTGCTTTCAGACTCTTGAGGGGGTTTGATCCATTATAATTTTATTGTTAAAGCATTGAGGGAAAGTGTTCAGCACACCGCAACTGACCGTCTCATTCCCCGAACCCCTCAGGCAGGCGGCAGACAACCCTTTATCAAGCAGCCTGAGTTAGCCTACCTGACCCGATTTTTAAAAAGTGCCGATCATAATCATATATAATTTTCTTTTCAATATTTTTATTGAGACAAAATGGCAATACAAAGCTTAGTGCAATGCGTATACAATCATTCTAATAAGGTATAATAATAGCAATGACTACAGAATAATGAAAAGTCAACATTTTGCTGATGGCAAATTTACCGTATTTTTTCGCCCTATAAGACGCACCTGCCTATAAGACGCACCCTGGATTTGGTAGATAAAAATTTGAAAAAAATATTCTGAACCAAATACCCCCTACCAAACACCCCATTATAGACAGTGTGCAGAATTCCCCCAATCACACCATTACAGACCCCACATTACAGGCAGTAAGCAGTATTCCACATTAAAGGCAGGAAGGGGCATCCCACATTACAGGCAGTGAGCAGCATCCCAAATTACAGACAGTGAGGGGCATCCCACATTACAGGCAGTGAGCAGCATCCCAAATTACAGACAGTGAGGGGCATCCCAAATTACAGGCAGTGTGCAGGCATCCCCAATACAGGCAGTGTGCAGGCATCCCCAATACAGACAGTGTGAGGCATACCAAATTACAGGCAGTGTGCAGGCATCCCAAATTACAGGCAGTGTGCAGGCATCCCCAATACAGGCAGTGTGCAGGCATCCCCAATACAGGCAGTGTGCAGGCATCCCCAATTTCAGACAGTGAGGGACATCCCAAATTACAGGCAGTGTGCAGGCATCCCAAATTACAGGCAGTGTGCAGGCATCCCCAATAGAGGCAGTGTGCAGGCATCCCCAATACAGACAGTGTGAGGCATCCCAAATTACAGGCAATGTGCAGACATCCCCAATACAGGCAGTGTGCAGGCATCCCCAATACAGACAATGTGAGGCATCCCAAATTACAGGCAGTGTGCAGGCATCTCCAATACAGGCAGTGTGAGGCATCCCAAATTACAGGCAGTGTTCAGGCATCCCAAATTACAGGCAGTGTGCAGGCATCCCCAATACAGTCAGTGGGCAGGCATCCCCAATACAGGCAGTGTGCAGGCATCCCCAATACAGGCAGTGTGCAGGCATCCCCAATACAGTGTGCAGGCATCCCCAATACAGTGTGCAGGCATCCCCAATGGCATCCCAAATAGTGTGCTGGCATCCCCAATGGCATCCCAAATAGTATGCAGGCATCCCCAATGGCATCCCAAATAGTGTGCAGGCATCCCCAATGGCATCACAAATAGTGTGCAGGCATCCCCAATGGCATCCCAATGGCATCCCAAATAGTGTGCAGGCATCCCCAATGTGCATTAAAAAAAACAAAAAAAAACTTACCGTGTACTCCCTGTTCTTGATGCTCCCCGCCGCAGGTTCAGAGCGGGCCGATTCCCGCCCAGGGGGGCGTCGCCTGTGCCACGCCCACCCCCTACTGGAACGGGCCTGCTGTGAACTTGCGGCTGGCTGCCGCTCCCCACCGCCTCTGTAAGAGTGTAAGAGGCGGTGGTAGCGGCGGCAGGGAGCGGCAGTTAGCCGCAAGTTAACAGTGAGCTGATATCGGGCCGGGGTGGCCTGACGCGGGGGTGATATCGGGCCGGGGTGGTAGGAGACACAGGCAACGCCCACCCCGGCCCGATATCAGCTCACTGTGCTCGCTGTGAACTTGTGGCTAACTGCTGCTCCCCGCCGCCGCTCCCACTGCCACCGCTCCCTCTTACACTCTTACAGTGGCGGTGGGGAGCGACGACGGGAAGCGGCAGCCAGCCGCAAGTTCACAGCGGGCTGGCTCCAGCTTCTCGTTGGGCGTGGCCTCTGATGCCTGTCAGCATCACAGGCCACGCCCTACCCAGGGGCCGGAACCAGATGAGGGAGGAGGCAGGTGGGCAGCGGCGACTACCAAGGCTGCGGGGGAAAAAAGTTTTTTTTTTTACATTCGCCTGTTAAGACGCATGGACATTTCCCCCCCACTTTTGGGGGAAAATAAGTGCGTCTTATAGGGCGAAAAATACGGTAACTTAGATATTATTAATATAGTAAAAAGACAGGGATAATTGTAACTGTCAGCTACTCTTGATGACAACATTGCTGAATAGCTTATATGAGGTCATGCAGAGAATCCCTACAATAAGATTTCAGAAATTTTAAGGAGAATGGGAAGTAAAGAGGGAGAGTAGTAAGGGGGGTTCACTGAGGGAATCTGACAGCAATTCACAGTGTCAGTAACTTTGTCCATGCTGTTAGGAAAAGAAAATATATCCAGGGGGTCAGACCTTTGTGAACAGGTCAAGTGAGTTACCATGTGTCACATAGGTCATTACATTGTTAAAGTGTTTGTGCAGTCTCACCCTAACCCCTGCTGAATCGAGCACTTACCTTATGCCCTTTGTCACAGTGCTGGTATTCAGCTTGTAAATTTTGGTATAGACTGGATATCTGCACATATTTCCTGAGTAAAAGGAGTCTCCCCTCAAATCCTATCCCCCAATCAGCTCAGCACAGCTGGGGTGGTATTGCTACTCGCCTCTGCCCCCTCCCCTGTGTAGCCCGCTCCTCTCCCTTTCTTGTCAATTATTAAGTTCCTCCTTATGCCCACCCTCTTCCCCTGTGAAGGTGCCTCCTTCCCCATTGGCTCTGGTGTTAGGTGGCAGTGCTGCCTGGCCTGTTTATGCAGCAGCATGTCCAGCATGATGGCTGCCACGTCCAGTGCTGCTCTCAGCTCCTCTCACTCTGTGCTGTCTCCTTGGCACCTCTATGACATGCACCAAGGAGGCAGCACAGAGCGGGGACAGTGGGAGCAGTGCTGTATATAGCCATCATGCTGGGCATGCTCTTGTCAGAAATGTGAGTTTCCACACTGGATCCCCCACTAAGTACTGTCCACTGCTGCTGCTTCCTGCCCCCCCTGCCGAGTACTGCCGTCGCTTCTGCCCTCCTCCTCCTGCCCCCCCTGCTGAGTACTGCCTGCCACTGCTGCCCCCTCCTCCTGCCCCCGCCGAGTACTGCCCGCCACTGCTGCCCCCTCCTTCTGCCCCCCTGCTGAGTTCTGCCGGCCACTGCTTCCCCCCCCACTGAGTACTGCCCACTGCTGCTCCCCCCTCCTCCTGTCCCCCCACTGAGTACTGCCCATCGCTGCTGCTCTCCTCCTCCCCTCGCTGAGTACTTCCCGCCACTGCCCCCTCCTCCTGATCCCCGCTGAGCTCTGCCTACCTCTGCTGCCCCCTCCTCCTGTGCTTCGACAAGTACCAACAACCACTTTTGTCCAACTCCTCCCCCCTTGCGTGCCCATGGGAGTGCATGTGGGAGTGCATGCATGCAGGTAGGAGTGCATGTGGGACTGCATGCATGTGAGAGTGTGTGCATGTTCATAGGAGTACGTGCATGTATGTTTCGGAGTGCATGCATGTGCATTTGGGAGTGTGCATAATTTGAAAATTCGTACATGCACTGTGGGAGTGAGTGCATGCAATTTGGGAGTAAGCACATGCTCTTTTGGGACTTGTGTGTCTGGGAGTGCTGGTCTAGGCTCCAATGTCACCTAGCAAAAATGGGAGAGGGGAGAAGCACAGCCAGCTGCAGCAAGTTCTGGGAATCTCACAGACCCTGCCTATTATGTTGATTATTATGCAGCATCACAGATCTAAGTGCCACATCCACTTTCTGCAAAAGAGAAATCATATGGTGAAACTGTAAACTGCGATATCTCGGCCATTTCTTCTTCAGATGGAAACCCCTCCACTCTCTGCCCAGACGTCCTGAGTGGCTGCCTCTCTCTGCACCTATGAAACCTCGCCTCCTCCCTCTCAGTGTGCTTACATCACATGAATGTTGCTAAACCCACAGTTTTTCCTCAGTGTTTCTCTGCATCACTAATGCTCTAATACTTTTACTAATAGGAACTACAGGATCTTTTTGAAAACTGATTAGAGTTTGGGACAGTGCAAGGTAAAGCCTGGGACAATGGGACAACAATCGGGCTTGCCTTTAGTATAATTTAAGGACAGTGCCAAATGTAGCCTGACACAATGGTGTAACAATTGCCTTTTCCTGCTGTAGCTCTTTAATTCTACAGTTAAAGGCACACTCAAAAACATTACTATTGTGCCATACATTGCAATGTTTATTTCAATTTCTTTACTATATTGCCAGGGTGATTATAAAAGTTTCACCTCATGTAGGGCTTCCCTCTGTGATGGGAGTGGCAGGGCTGAGTGATGCAAGCGTACTGTGTGCATTGCTTTAGAGTGAGCTAGGCTTGAGTGACAGTGTGGAGGGCGCTATTGAAGCCTATGCCTAAGAGAGTGTTGCCAACTTGACACAAGCTTCAGGCTTTGATATGTGGTCAGGATGGAGAGGGGGGGCACTGGAAGCAGAGGAAGAAGAAATTCCCCTACCTTTCAGTCACCAGCGCATTTAGACAATGGGGGATTGATACTACATCAGGTAAACCGCCAGGCAAGTGATTTTAAAGTTGACTGGTTAATTCCTTTACGTTCATGGAGATGCAGCTAACCTGGCTGCTGTTAAGATATACCTTAGGACAGTGTTCCCCAACCCTCTCCTCGAGAGCCACCAACAGGTCATGTTTTGTGGATCTGTACGTAGCCGGCTTTTTAGCTCTGCTGTTCTGATCTCTGTTTTTCGAGGTCTGGCTAACATGACCTGTTGGTGGCTCCCGAGGACAAGGTTGTAGAAAACTGCCTTAGGAGCTTAAATTGAACATTTTTACAGTCATGGGGCTTGCCACTAATAAAGCAAGATTTGAGGAGGGGTTGAGAGTGAACCTCAACGTTAGGGATGAGCGAATCGATCCGGACGAACCCGGATTCGATCCGAATTTCAGGAAAAATTCGATTCGGATCGAATCCGAATTTCCCCGCGATTCGATCACTCGAAGTTTTCCTTTAACATCCATTCATTTACATTACAGGCATTCTAAGATGGCGGGCGGGACATGTCTGGACATGTATCCCGCGCCAGTGCAAGCTGGGGCAGTCACATGCAGCCTATCAGCAGCCAGCAAGCCCGGTGACGTCACACAGCGGTATTTAACGGCGGCCATCTTGCTTTTCCTCATTTCTCTATTGCATTCGTGACAGACAGAACGCTGTGTAGCTGAGGCACTTAGACAGGCAGGGACAGACAGGGACAGGCTGGAGACAGGCAGGAGACAGGCAGGAGACAGACAGGAGACAGACAGAAAGCCAGGGAAAGGTAGGAAAAACGGAGGCTGTGACAGGGAGATTTTTTTTTTTTCATCCAGCCTTTGTTAGCGTTTTCAGGCTGCTTATAGTAACTAACTGTGCATATATACTGAACTGATCTTAAGTCTGCTGTGAGGCATCCCATTCTGTGACTAAAGCAGCCTCTATTTAATAGCATAATAAACATTTGCACTTATTCTCATAGAAATCAGGCCTGATAAAGACACTTTTGCTGTGCATGCTCTCTGGTTTTTGTGGCACTGGCATCCCATTCTGTGACTAAAGCAGCCTCTATTTAATAGCATAATAAACATTTGCACTTATTCTCATAGAAATCAGGCCTGATAAAGACACTTTTGCTGTGCATGCTCTCTGGTTTTTGTGGCACTGGCATCCCATTCTGTGACTAAAGCAGCCTCTATTTAATAGCATAATAAACATTTGCACTTATTCTCATAGAAATCAGGCCTGATAAAGACACTTTTGCTGTGCATGCTCTCTGGTTTTTGTGGCACTGGCATCCCATTCTGTGACTAAAGCAGCCTCTATTTAATAGCATAATAAACATTTGCACTTATTCTCATAGAAATCAGGCCTGATAAAGACACTTTTGCTGTGCATGCTCTCTGGTTTTTGTGGCACTGGCATCCCATTCTGTGACTAAAGCAGCCTCTATTTAATAGCATAATAAACATTTGCACTTATTCTCATAGAAATCAGGCCTGACAAAGACACTTTTGCTGTGCATGCTCTCTGGTTTTTGTGGCACTGGCATCCCATTCTGTGACTAAAGCAGCCTCTATTTAATAGCATAATAAACATTTGCACTTATTCTCATAGAAATCAGGCCTGATAAAGACACTTTTGCTGTGCATGCTCTCTGGTTTTTGTGGCACTGGCATCCCATTCTGTGACTAAAGCAGCCTCTATTTAATAGCATAATAAACATTTGCACTTATTCTCATAGAAATCAGGCCTGACAAAGACACTTTTGCTGTGCATGCTCTCTGGTTTTTGTGGCACTGGCATCCCATTCTGTGACTAAAGCAGCCTCTATTTAATAGCATAATAAACATTTGCACTTATTCTCATAGAAATCAGGCCTGATAAAGACACTTTTGCTGTGCATGCTCTCTGGTTTTTGTGGCACTGGCATCCCATTCTGTGACTAAAGCAGCCTCTATTTAATAGCATAATAAACATTTGCACTTATTCTCATAGAAATCAGGCCTGACAAAGACACTTTTGCTGTGCATGCTCTCTGGTTTTTGTGGCACTGGCATCCCATTCTGTGACTAAAGCAGCCTCTATTTAATAGCATAATAAACATTTGCACTTATTCTCATAGAAATCAGGCCTGATAAAGACACTTTTGCTGTGCATGCTCTCTGGTTTTTGTGGCACTGGCATCCCATTCTGTGACTAAAGCAGCCTCTATTTAATAGCATAATAAACATTTGCACTTATTCTCATAGAAATCAGGCCTGATAAAGACACTTTTGCTGTGCATGCTCTCTGGTTTTTGTGGCACTGGCATCCCATTCTGTGACTAAAGCAGCCTCTATTTAATAGCATAATAAACATTTGCACTTATTCTCATAGAAATCAGGCCTGATAAAGACACTTTTGCTGTGCATGCTCTCTGGTTTTTGTGGCACTGGCATCCCATTCTGTGACTAAAGCAGCCTCTATTTAATAGCACAATAAACATTTGCACTTATTCTCATAGAAATCAGGCCTGATAAAGACACTTTTGCTGTGCATGCTCTCTGGTTTTTGTGGCAATGGCATCCCATTCTGTGACTAAAGCAGCCTCTATTTAATAGCATAATAAACATTTGCACTTATTCTCATAGAAATCAGGCCTGATAAAGACACTTTTGCTGTGCATGCTCTCTGGTTTTTGTGGCACTGGCATCCCATTCTGTGACTAAAGCAGCCTCTATTTAATAGCATAATAAACATTTGCACTTATTCTCATAGAAATCAGGCCTGACAAAGACACTTTTGCTGTGCATGCTCTCTGGTTTTTGTGGCACTGGCATCCCATTCTGTGACTAAAGCAGCCTCTATTTAATAGCATAATAAACATTTGCACTTATTCTCATAGAAATCAGGCCTGATAAAGACACTTTTGCTGTGCATGCTCTCTGGTTTTTGTGGCACTGGCATCCCATTCTGTGACTAAAGCAGCCTCTATTTAATAGCATAATAAACATTTGCACTTATTCTCATAGAAATCAGGCCTGACAAAGACACTTTTGCTGTGCATGCTCTCTGGTTTTTGTGGCACTGGCATCCCATTCTGTGACTAAAGCAGCCTCTATTTAATAGCATAATAAACATTTGCACTTATTCTCATAGAAATCAGGCCTGATAAAGACACTTTTGCTGTGCATGCTCTCTGGTTTTTGTGGCACTGGCATCCCATTCTGTGACTAAAGCAGCCTCTATTTAATAGCATAATAAACATTTGCACTTATTCTCATAGAAATCAGGCCTGATAAAGACACTTTTGCTGTGCATGCTCTCTGGTTTTTGTGGCACTGGCATCCCATTCTGTGACTAAAGCAGCCTCTATTTAATAGCATAATAAACATTTGCACTTATTCTCATAGAAATCAGGCCTGATAAAGACACTTTTGCTGTGCATGCTCTCTGGTTTTTGTGGCACTGGCATCCCATTCTGTGACTAAAGCAGCCTCTATTTAATAGCACAATAAACATTTGCACTTATTCTCATAGAAATCAGGCCTGATAAAGACACTTTTGCTGTGCATGCTCTCTGGTTTTTGTGGCAATGGCATCCCATTCTGTGACTAAAGCAGCCTCTATTTAATAGCATAATAAACATTTGCACTTATTCTCATAGAAATCAGGCCTGATAAAGACACTTTTGCTGTGCATGCTCTCTGGTTTTTGTGGCACTGGCATCCCATTCTGTGACTAAAGCAGCCTCTATTTAATAGCATAATAAACATTTGCACTTATTCTCATAGAAATCAGGCCTGACAAAGACACTTTTGCTGTGCATGCTCTCTGGTTTTTGTGGCACTGGCATCCCATTCTGTGACTAAAGCAGCCTCTATTTAATAGCATAATAAACATTTGCACTTATTCTCATAGAAATCAGGCCTGATAAAGACACTTTTGCTGTGCATGCTCTCTGGTTTTTGTGGCACTGGCATCCCATTCTGTGACTAAAGCAGCCTCTATTTAATAGCATAATAAACATTTGCACTTATTCTCATAGAAATCAGGCCTGACAAAGACACTTTTGCTGTGCATGCTCTCTGGTTTTTGTGGCACTGGCATCCCATTCTGTGACTAAAGCAGCCTCTATTTAATAGCATAATAAACATTTGCACTTATTCTCATAGAAATCAGGCCTGATAAAGACACTTTTGCTGTGCATGCTCTCTGGTTTTTGTGGCACTGGCATCCCATTCTGTGACTAAAGCAGCCTCTATTTAATAGCATAATAAACATTTGCACTTATTCTCATAGAAATCAGGCCTGACAAAGACACTTTTGCTGTGCATGCTCTCTGGTTTTTGTGGCACTGGCATCCCATTCTGTGACTAAAGCAGCCTCTATTTAATAGCATAATAAACATTTGCACTTATTCTCATAGAAATCAGGCCTGATAAAGACACTTTTGCTGTGCATGCTCTCTGGTTTTTGTGGCACTGGCATCCCATTCTGTGACTAAAGCAGCCTCTATTTAATAGCATAATAAACATTTGCACTTATTCTCATAGAAATCAGGCCTGACAAAGACACTTTTGCTGTGCATGCTCTCTGGTTTTTGTGGCACTGGCATCCCATTCTGTGACTAAAGCAGCCTCTATTTAATAGCATAATAAACATTTGCACTTATTCTCATAGAAATCAGGCCTGATAAAGACACTTTTGCTGTGCATGCTCTCTGGTTTTTGTGGCACTGGCATCCCATTCTGTGACTAAAGCAGCCTCTATTTAATAGCACAATAAACATTTGCACTTATTCTCATAGAAATCAGGCCTGATAAAGACACTTTTGCTGGCCAAAGGCCTACTGGACCCTGCCAGCTCGATTCCTGCCCGGGGCATCCCATTCTGTGACTAAAGCAGCCTCTGTTTAAGACCATATAAGCATTTGCTCTTATCATATTTGAAATTAGGCCTGATAAAGACACTTTTGCTGGCCAAAGCACTCCTGTACCCTGCCAGCTCGATTCCTGCCCGGGGCATCCCATTCTGTGACTAAAGCAGCCTCTGTTTAAGACCATATAAGCATTTGCTCTTATCATATTTGAAATTAGGCCTGATAAAGACACTTTTGCTGGCCAAAGCACTACTGTACCCTGCCAGCTCGATTCCTGCCCGGGGCATCCCATTCTGTGACTACAGCAGCCTCTGTTTAAGACCATATAAGCATTTGCTCTTATCATATTTGAAATTAGGCCTGATAAAGACACTTTTGCTGGCCAAAGCACTACTGTACCCTGCCAGCTCGATTCCTGCCCGGGGCATCCCATTCTGTGACTAAAGCAGCCTCTGTTTAAGACCATATAAGCATTTGCTCTTATCATATTTGAAATTAGGCCTGATAAAGACACTTTTGCTGGGCATAGCACAACTTGTCCCTGCCAGGTGTACTTACTGCTGGTTTTTAGGGCATCCCATTCTGTGACTACACCAGCCTCTATTTAAGAACCTAACCATTTGCACCTATTCTAATTGAAATTAGGCATGATAAAGACACTTTTGCTGTGCATAGTCTTACTGCTGCCTGCCAGGTGCTCTCTGGTTTTTGGGACATCCCATTCTGTAACATACCATTAGCCTCTGCATTAACTGTAAGCTGCACAGTTATTTAAAGAAATTTGGCCTGTATGAGCCTGCTAACACACTGCTGCTGTGTGCATATATACTGATCTCAAGTCTGCTTTGGGGCATCCCATTCTGTAACATACCATTAGCCTCTGCATTAACTGTAAGCTGCACATTTATTTAAAGAAATTTGGCCTGTATGAGCCTGCTAACACACTGCTGCTGTGTGCATATATACTGATCTCAAGTCTGCTTTGGGGCATCCCATTCTGTAACATACCATTAGCCTCTGCATTAACTGTAAGCTGCACAGTTATTTAAAGAAATTTGGCCTGTATGAGCCTGCTAACACACTGCTGCTGTGTGCATATATACTGATCTCAAGTCTGCTTGGGGCATCCCATTCTGTAACATACCATTAGCCTCTGCATTAACTGTAAGCTGCACAGTTATTTAAAGAAATTTGGCCTGTATGAGCCTGCTAACACACTGCTGCTGTGTGCATATATACTGATCTCAAGTCTGCTTTGGGGCATCCCATTCTGTAACATACCATTAGCCTCTGCATTTACTGTAAGCTGCACATTTATTTAAAGAAATTTGGCCTGTATGAGCCTGCTAACACACTGCTGCTGTGTGCATATATACTGATCTCAAGTCTGCTTTGGGGCATCCCATTCTGTAACATACCATTAGCCTCTGCATTTACTGTAAGCTGCACATTTATTTAAAGAAATTTGGCCTGTATGAGCCTGCTAACACACTGCTGCTGTGTGCATATATACTGATCTCAAGTCTGCTTTGGGGCATCCCATTCTGTAACATACCATTAGCCTCTGCATTAACTGTAAGCTGCACAGTTATTTAAAGAAATTTGGCCTGTATGAGCCTGCTAACACACTGCTGCTGTGTGCATATATACTGATCTCAAGTCAGCTTGGGGCATCCCATTCTGTAACATACCATTAGCCTCTGCATTAACTGTAAGCTGCACATTTATTTAAAGAAATTTGGCCTGTATGAGCCTGCTAACACACTGCTGCTGTGTGCATATATACTGATCTCAAGTCTGCTTTGGGGCATCCCATTCTGTAACATACCATTAGCCTCTGCATTAACTGTAAGCTGCACAGTTATTTAAAGAAATTTGGCCTGTATGAGCCTGCTAACACACTGCTGCTGTGTGCATATATACTGATCTCAAGTCTGCTTGGGGCATCCCATTCTGTAACATACCATTAGCCTCTGCATTAACTGTAAGCTGCACAGTTATTTAAAGAAATTTGGCCTGTATGAGCCTGCTAACACACTGCTGCTGTGTGCATATATACTGATCTCAAGTCTGCTTTGGGGCATCCCATTCTGTAACATACCATTAGCCTCTGCATTTACTGTAAGCTGCACATTTATTTAAAGAAATTTGGCCTGTATGAGCCTGCTAACACACTGCTGCTGTGTGCATATATACTGATCTCAAGTCTGCTTTGGGGCATCCCATTCTGTAACATACCATTAGCCTCTGCATTTACTGTAAGCTGCACATTTATTTAAAGAAATTTGGCCTGTATGAGCCTGCTAACACACTGCTGCTGTGTGCATATATACTGATCTCAAGTCTGCTTTGGGGCATCCCATTCTGTAACATACCATTAGCCTCTGCATTAACTGTAAGCTGCACAGTTATTTAAAGAAATTTGGCCTGTATGAGCCTGCTAACACACTGCTGCTGTGTGCATATATACTGATCTCAAGTCTGCTTTGGGGCATCCCATTCTGTAACATACCATTAGCCTCTGCATTAACTGTAAGCTGCACAGTTATTTAAAGAAATTTGGCCTGTATGAGCCTGCTAACACACTGCTGCTGTGTGCATATATACTGATCTCAAGTCTGCTTGGGGCATCCCATTCTGTAACATACCATTAGCCTCTGCATTAACTGTAAGCTGCACAGTTATTTAAAGAAATTTGGCCTGTATGAGCCTGCTAACACACTGCTGCTGTGTGCATATATACTGATCTCAAGTCTGCTTTGGGGCATCCCATTCTGTAACATACCATTAGCCTCTGCATTTACTGTAAGCTGCACATTTATTTAAAGAAATTTGGCCTGTATGAGCCTGCTAACACACTGCTGCTGTGTGCATATATACTGATCTCAAGTCTGCTTTGGGGCATCCCATTCTGTAACATACCATTAGCCTCTGCATTTACTGTAAGCTGCACATTTATTTAAAGAAATTTGGCCTGTATGAGCCTGCTAACACACTGCTGCTGTGTGCATATATACTGATCTCAAGTCTGCTTTGGGGCATCCCATTCTGTAACATACCATTAGCCTCTGCATTAACTGTAAGCTGCACAGTTATTTAAAGAAATTTGGCCTGTATGAGCCTGCTAACACACTGCTGCTGTGTGCATATATACTGATCTCAAGTCAGCTTGGGGCATCCCATTCTGTAACATACCATTAGCCTCTGCATTTACTGTAAGCTGCACATTTATTTAAAGAAATTTGGCCTGTATGAGCCTGCTAACACACTGCTGCTGTGTGCATATATACTGATCTCAAGTCTGCTTTGGGGCATCCCATTCTGTAACATACCATTAGCCTCTGCATTTACTGTAAGCTGCACATTTATTTAAAGAAATTTGGCCTGTATGAGCCTGCTAACACACTGCTGCTGTGTGCATATATACTGATCTCAAGTCTGCTTTGGGGCATCCCATTCTGTAACATACCATTAGCCTCTGCATTAACTGTAAGCTGCACAGTTATTTAAAGAAATTTGGCCTGTATGAGCCTGCTAACACACTGCTGCTGTGTGCATATATACTGATCTCAAGTCAGCTTGGGGCATCCCATTCTGTAACATACCATTAGCCTCTGCATTTACTGTAAGCTGCACATTTATTTAAAGAAATTTGGCCTGTATGAGCCTGCTAACACACTGCTGCTGTGTGCATATATACTGATCTCAAGTCAGCTTGGGGCATCCCATTCTGTAACATACCATTAGCCTCTGCATTAACTGTAAGCTGCACAGTTATTTAAAGAAATTTGGCCTGTATGAGCCTGCTAACACACTGCTGCTGTGTGCATATATACTGATCTCAAGTCTGCTTGGGGCATCCCATTCTGTAACATAACATAACCTACCTACCATACTAAGCAGCTCTCTTATTTAAACTAAGCAGGCCTCTTGGAGGCTGAGTGTCCACTTTTGGGTGTGCATTTATATTCGGTTTCATATACAGTGGGGTATCCCAATTTGTAAGATAACCTACCCCAACCATGTAAACTAAATAGGCCTGTTGCAGCCTGAGTTTCTCTGCTTGCGTATGGCCTGCATTACAATCTGTCTCTTTCAATGACACTGCTGCCTGTGGTATCCCAATTTGTAAGATAACCTACCCCAACCATGTAAACTAAAGGTTACGTCCTTCCAGAAGGAAAACTTATGCCGAACACTATTTTTGTTAGGGGCATTGACCTTTGGATTGATCGGCATGAAATTAATTTTTTTTTTTCAAAGTATGGCGCTGTGAAGAAGGTCAAAATGATGTCTCATACTTGGATTATTGTTACTTTTTGTTCAGCTTGAAATATAACAGGCCACACGGGCATCCCAAGGCACATGCTATTTTAAACCTATCTGTTATACAACATAAGCGTTGATCAGGCTACTTCAGTTTGCACTTGTTTTTGACTGATTTTAATAAACCAGGCCGCAGGGCACCCCAAAGCTGCACCTTGCACCCTATCTGGTATACAACATAAGCGTTGATCAGCATCAGCTTCATTAAGCTACTTCAGTTTGCACTTCCTTTTTGACTGCTTTCATTTAACCAGGCCGCAGGGCACCCCAAAGCTGCACCTTGCACCCTACCTGTTTATACTAAATAAGCATCTACAGCCTCAGCTTTATTAAGTTATTGCATTTTGAATTGGTTTTGGTCTGCTTTAAATACACCAGGCCGCAGGGCATCCCAAACCTGCATGTTGCACCCCATCTGTTATACTAAATAAGCGTTGATCAGCATCAGCTTTATTAAGCTATTGCATTTTGCATTGGTTTTTGTACTGCTGCCAAAACACTAGCCCATATGGGCATCCCAAACCAGCACATGTCACCCTATCTGTTATACTAAATAAGCTTCTACAGGCCCTTTTTTTATTTATTTATTTTTATTTATATAGAGCTGCAATAGCTTATATTGTGAGGTTAATTTGCCATTTTGCAGCATAATATAGAGCAGCCCCTGTGTAAATCTGAGGGGCAATAGCTTATATAGTGAGGTAAATTTGCCATTTTGCTTCGTTATATAGAGCAGCCCAGTTGCCATCTAAATCAACTACTGTCCGGCCAGTACAGCTTTTCCAGGGCAAACTCTGCTAGTTGCGGGCACAAGTCAAGTTTGGCTTCCCAGCAAATCCAGTGGATCTTGAAGGTGTGTTGGCATGGTCATGTCAAGGTATGACATGACCTGCTGTTTGAGGTCCAGCTCCAGGTCTTCCTGCTGCTCATGAGTAGACTCACTATGCGGGTGTAGAAAGCTACTCACTAGCGACTGAAGACTGAGGCTGCTGCTGATGGAGCTGCTGCTGCTGCTCCTTCCACCCCCCCAGCAGCCATGGCAGTGGAAGGTGATCGCAGAGGTCCCCCCGAGTCAGACCTGCGGGAGTATGGGCCATGGCGCAGATAGACATCGCCCAACTGACTACGTGGGATGTCTCTGTAGTAGGTCAGTTTGTCCTCCCTCTCAGTGGGCGTAAAAAATGCCCCCATTTTGTGCCGGAAGCGAGGGTCCAATAAGTTGGAGAGCCAGAAGTCTTCCCGCTGACAAATGGAGACAATTCTGCGCTCACTAGTACGCAAGCATGTGAGCATGCATCGTGCCATTTGTGCAAATGACTCGGAGGGACTACCTGTCTCCATCTCCACTGTAAACTGCCACGGTGTGTCTGGGTCCTCTGTCTCACCTTACTCACAACCCTCTAGCTCCTGTGGCTGCTCCTGCTCCTCCTCTTCTGTCAGATGACTAGATAAAATGGTCATTTTGTGAAACCTAAACTGTGGTTTGCTTTGCCCCACCCCCTCCTCCTCCTCCACTTCAGCCCCCACAGGCTTCATGTGGCTGTGAAATGTATGTGCCATGTCTCCAGTGCCCTGACCAGCCATGGTTTCCAACATGTGTTGTAGTACATGAAGCAGTGGAATCTCATCGTTCATCTCATAGTCCTGGCAACTGACTAATAACGTAGCTTCCTCAAAGGGCCTGAGCAAACGGTCGGTGTCACGTATGAGCTGCCAATGGTTTACATTGAATTTACACAGGTGTCCCCCTATCCGTTTGGATCATCCAGAAATCCGTGATGGCTTTTCTCTGTTCCTATAGTGCAGTGGTCCTCAACCCTGTCCTCAAGGCCCACCAACAAGTCATGTTTTTTGGATCTCCAAATAGCCAGCTCTATTGCTCTGCAGCTGCACTAATTACTCCACCTGTGCATCTTTGTGGAGATCTGCAAAACCTGGCCTGTTGGTGGGCCTTGAGGACAGGGTTGGGGACCACTGCTATAGTGGATCCTGCATATGGAGGGTGGAATTCCAACGGGTGGAAACATCGCAAATCAGACTATGGTGGGGTACACCGTTGTGACGCTGAGGCTCAATAGGGTTGTGCTTCGTGGTGTAGGAGTGCCAGAAGTGCATGCTAACTTTCTTTCCTGTTGTTCTTTCAGATGGGGGCAAGACTTAAAAACTAGACTGAACACGTGTGCCATGTGAGGACGCATGACTTTGGCTTCCTTGTCGCAGCGCAAACAAGATGTTCTTCCAAGTGTAATGCAGCAGGCTGGACTTATGGTGACGCTGTCTGAGAGGAGAAATCCCTCAGACATCAAGATTAAAAATTCCAAGAATTTTTGAGGGCTAATTATTCAGAGGCAAATGATAGCTAGTTGTTTCTGATTTAATTACAAGGTGGAAACACACCCTCAAACAAAACTTCACTTTGGCAATACTATTGCATTTGTCTATTCATAATTTTATGTATATACACTAACTAACCTACTTTTTCTCCCCAGGATGCTGCATGAAACACTGCCACATCGCTGAGTAGCTGATTTTTCCGAACAACAGTCCGCAATAATCTGCTGCTGCTGCCGCCGCCACCGCCGCAGACTCCAGGGACCCTCTTCCACTACCTCGGCTTGCAACACCTCCTCCCACGACACTCTCCTCATCACTAATTGCCGGCTACTGGAAGAAGAGGCGAGTGTCTCCTCCACTTCTTGGCTGGGCAGTAGCTGCTGAATTTTATGATTATCAGATCTTCATCAATGGATAGTGGAGCTGAACCCAAAGCATAACAGACAGACAGTTGACTGGGGGTGTCAGATGCCACTTGTGATGCAGTGGACTGCTTTTGCAGCACTTCGAGACAAAGTTGCTTCATTGGCTGACACAATGACTGGTAAATCTGTGGAACATATGGTTTACAAGCAAGAATAACCATTTGTTTTTATATGAAAAAGACCCTGGTTTATACAGACTTTTTTTTTCCAGAGACTGCCCTGCGTGGAAATGAATGGCGCTTGGATCATCCAAGCTTTCCTCCCAACAATGCCTGATGTATTCCAGTAGATTGATGACGGGGCCAGACCTACACTAAAGAAAGATGGATCGTGCAAAACAGATTTAAGGCGCTGCTCTCCAGTTACAGACATTCCTCCGCATCGGACCACAAGTAAGTATTGATAAAAAATCCTTTCCGTTACTCTTACTTTTTATTAATATTCTTCGGATAAGACGGATCAGACATGATTCCAGATTAAAAATTCCAAGAATTTTTGAGGGCTAATTAGTCAGAGGCAATGATACCTTCTTGTTTCTGATTTAATTAAAAGGTGGAAACACACCCTCAAACAAAACTTCACTTTGGCAATACTTTTGCATTTGTTTATTCATAATTTTATGTAGATATTACTAACTAAGCTACTTTTTCTCCACATGACTCTCCACAGGGTGTGATTCATCCAATTTTTGGGCTCCTGAAGCCAACCCCAGTGTCTCTTTAAAGTAATATTTGGGCTCCTGCTGCTGCCAACTCCAGGGTGTGATTCATCCAATTTTTGGGCTCCTGAAGCCAACCCCAGTGTCTCTTTATAGTAATATTTGGGCTCCTGCTGCTGCTGCTGCCAACTCCAGGGTGTGATTCATCCAATTTTTGGGCTCCTGAAGCCAACCCCAGTGTATATTTGGGCTCCTGCTGCTGCTGCTGCCAACTCCAGGGTGTGAATCATCCAATTTTTGGGCTCCTGAAGCCAACTCCAGGGTCTCTTTAAAGTAATGTTTGGGCTCCTGCTGCTGCTGCTGCCAACTTCTGCCAACTCCAGGGTGTGATTCATCCAATTTTTGGGCTCCTGAAGCCAACTCCAGTGTATATTTGGGCTCCTGCTGCTGCTGCTGCCAACTCCAGGGTGTGATTCATCCAATTTTTGGGCTCCTGAAGCCAACTCCAGTGTATATTTGGGCTCCTGCTGCTGCTGCTGCCAACTTCTGCCAACTCCAGGGTGTGATTCATCCAATTTTTGGGCTCCTGAAGCCAACTCCAGTGTATATTTGGGCTCCTGCTGCTGCTGCTGTCAACTCCTGCCAACTCCAGGGTGTGATTCATCCAATTTTTGGGCTCCTGAAGCCAACTCCAGTGTATATTTGGGCTCCTGCTGCTGCTGCTGTCAACTCCTGCCAACTCCAGGGTGTGATTCATCCAATTTTTGGGCTCCTGAAGCCAACTCCAGTGTATATTTGGGCTCCTGCTGCTGCTACTGTCAACTCCTGCCAACTCCAGGGTGTGATTCATCCAATTTTTGGGCTCCTGAAGCCAACTCCAGTGTATATTTGGGCTCCTGCTGCTGCTACTGTCAACTCCTGCCAACTCCAGGGTGTGATTCATCCAATTTTTGGGCTCCTGAAGCCAACTCCAGTGTATATTTGGGCTCCTGCTGCTGCTACTGTCAACTCCTGCCAACTCCAGGGTGTGATTCATCCAATTTTTGGGCTCCTGAAGCCAACTCCAGTGTATATTTGGGCTCCTGCTGCTGCTGCTGCCAACTCCAGGGTGTGAATCATCCAATTTTTGGGCTCCTGAAGCCAACTCCAGGGTCTCTTTAAAGTAATGTTTGGGCTCCTGCTGCTGCTGCCTGCTGCTGCCAACTCCAGGGTGTGATTCATCCAATTTTTGGGCTCCTGAGGCCAACTCCAGTGTATATTTGGGCTCCTGCTGCTGCTGCTGCCAACTTCTGCCAACTCCAGGGTGTGATTCATCCAATTTTTGGGCTCCTGAGGCCAACTCCAGTGTATATTTGGGCTCCTGCTGCTACTACTGTCAACTCCTGCCAACTCCAGGGTGTGATTCATCCAATTTTTGGGCTCCTGAAGCCAACTCCAGTGTATATTTGGGCTCCTGCTGCTGCTGCTGCCAACTCCAGGGTGTGAATCATCCAATTTTTGGGCTCCTGAAGCCAACTCCAGGGTCTCTTTAAAGTAATGTTTGGGCTCCTGCTGCTGCTGCCTGCTGCTGCCAACTCCAGGGTGTGATTCATCCAATTTTTGGGCTCCTGAAGCCAACTCCAGTGTATATTTGGGCTCCTGCTGCTGCCAACTCCAGGGTGTGATTCATCCAATTTTTGGGCTCCTGAAGCCAACTCCAGTGTATATTTGGGCTCCTGCTGCTGCTGCTGTCAACTCCTGCCAACTCCAGGGTGTGATTCATCCAATTTTTGGGCTCCTGAAGCCAACTCCAGTGTATATTTGGGCTCCTGCTGCTGCTGCTGTCAACTCCTGCCAACTCCAGGGTGTGATTCATCCAATTTTTGGGCTCCTGAAGCCAACTCCAGTGTATATTTGGGCTCCTGCTGCTACTACTGTCAACTCCTGCCAACTCCAGGGTGTGATTCATCCAATTTTTGGGCTCCTGAAGCCAACTCCAGTGTATATTTGGGCTCCTGCTGCTGCTGCTGCCAACTTCTGCCAACTCCAGGGTGTGATTCATCCAATTTTTGGGCTCCTGAGGCCAACTCCAGTGTATATTTGGGCTCCTGCTGCTGCTGCTGCCAACTTCTGCCAACTCCAGGGTGTGATTCATCCAATTTTTGGGCTCCTGAGGCCAACTCCAGTGTATATTTGGGCTCCTGCTGCTACTACTGTCAACTCCTGCCAACTCCAGGGTGTGATTCATCCAATTTTTGGGCTCCTGAGGCCAACTCCAGTGTATATTTGGGCTCCTGCTGCTGCTGCTGCCAACTTCTGCCAACTCCAGGGTGTGATTCATCCAATTTTTGGGCTCCTGAGGCCAACTCCAGTGTATATTTGGGCTCCTGCTCCTGCTGCTGCCAACTTCTGCCAACTCCAGGGTGTGATTCATCCAATTTTTGGGCTCCTGAAGCCAACTCCAGTGTATATTTGGGCTCCTGCTGCTGCTGCCAACTTCTGCCAACTCCAGGGTGTGATTCATCCAATTTTTGGGCTCCTGAGGCCAACTCCAGTGTATATTTGGGCTCCTTCTGCCCCTCATAGTGATGCCACTTCAACTCTCTGCAATTGTGCCGCTCTGCGATTCTATTAGCGATGCCTCTGATCTGCATGTGATATTTCTTCAAAGTATTATTTAACAAACCCAGCACGCATCCTGTGCGTGTTACAGCAAGGCTGAATGGTTTACAACCCTATTGAGGCTGTAGGAGGCTCAGAAATAGCCGTTTTTAATAGCGATTCGTCGCGAATTTATTCGGGTCGAAACGATTTTTGTCGGAAAATTCGGCGAATCAGTCGAATCGAATTTTTCAAAAGTTCGCTCATCTCTACTCAACGTTTTAGAAATCAGGTCAAAAACATTGCACCAAAACCCTTTAGCAACAGGCCAAACCCCACCAAGTGTGTAGGTAGGAACCCACCTCCTGAGATCATCTGAAACATAGAGGGGAATGACTGGATAGGGAGCGATAGCTTTGCTCACATACTAAATACCAACAGTAGATTTCTTTGGTCTCCAGGGGTCCAGCATTCATATAGTCATGTAAAATGTTTTCCCACATTGCATTCCATTCTTTGTCTGATCAAGCTAGATCTGGGTTTTATTTGTCTGCATACCCAGATCACTTTTCATATGTGTCACCAAAAAGAATCTTCTTCTAAATCATTGACATTGTACCTGGAAACATGGAAAATCTGTACAAGCTTTCTCAAATGCTGATATCAAGGTGTATAACCTAGTCTAAGGTGTGATTTTGGAAAGTGCTTTATCTGTGATCACTCTGGAGCATCGGGAAAGTTTTTATCGAATGACTACACCAAATCTAGTCATATTCATTATTTTTATTATTATTTATAGGCCTTTCTTTTTCCACCAATAGAAGGAGGTGAGAGGATTGAGGTCTACTATAGTTTTTATGGGTGTTGTCTTTGAACTAAAACTAGAATAAAAATTAACTAGATTGTTCTTTTAAAGATGGCATTTAGGCATTTTTTAGACAGTTGTTGCTAAAATGTGGCAGATTATCCTCCTACTTATGACCAGCAAGTTAAGAGATGTTACCACTACTTCCAGATCCTGACAATTAAACACCAAATTATGAGTTTATCACACAAGAAATCTCACCAGGATAAACATGGAGATACGGTAAATTATAACCATATGGTGAAAACTATACACTCATTGCAGCCTAGTCATCTGCAATAAAAGTAGCTGCCCCAAATGTTAAGACAGGTTGCTTATGTAGAACCATGTTCTTCTGCTGCCATTCCAATAGTTAAAAAGCTCAAATTATCTGGACTTTCTTTCTTACACCTAATCAATATACCGTCTTAATACTGAGGGTCCTTGATATAAGTGACTCTCTGACAGCTCTAAGTTTTGGGAAATAAATGATCAGTTAAAAGATAATATTTTTGTTGTATTGCAAAGTATGGATCTAATGTGTCTAATAAATAGATATATAATCATTCTACCTATTAATGCTGTGTGGAAGGTTTTTCAGTGTTTTGTGTATTTGAATTAATATGGGTATGTGGTTAGAGGCATATTTGCCCATTGCCTTTTCAAGATTGTTTTCCTGATTAATTGTGCTGTGTGAGGGTTAGGCCCTTATGCATATAAACTTGTAAGCATCACCACAGATCCCATATGCATGCGGAAAGGCACAGCAGTGACCTACACCCATTTGTTAGAAAATGAGTGTTGGTGTTGGTCCACTTAAAAGGTGTGTTAATAAAGGTTTATATACCAACTCAAACAGTTATAAGATGCGAATATGAAAAACAAAACAAAACTGAAGCTTAAAAGTTGGTCTCTGATGCTTTGGGGTTGTATGAGCTAAAGCAATATATTTATTTGAAAATCATAAAGGTGGCAAGATGACTACAGAATGCCATTTGAAATGATTGAGCTCAGCATGGAAAAACTTGAACTTTGCAACATGACAACTAAAAAACATGTCCAGGACGTCTGTCATAGTTCTGAAGTGTCATTGAGCCACTTTGGAAACATCTCAAACATGCAAGACAACCCAAATACGTGTCTACCCTGGATGGGTTGCGCCCAAAAATAGGAATCTTTGCTTCCTGAATAAAAGAGCCATATCCACAAATATGACAACAAATTGCAAGCTGTCAATGATGCAAAGAGGAAAAATACACTTTTGTAAAGGGGATTCTATCACTTTTTATTTTCTTCATTGTTATGTTTGTGCTATTCTGTAATGACTGATAGTTTTGTGTACATTTCTTTAAAAATTATTTTTCTGTTTTTCAGAAAAAATGTACATGCTTCCTCACAGGCAGTATGGCTGTAGGGTGGGGTGGGCCACTCTGCTTTCAGCCAGCAGGGCTTGGTGTACTATGTACTTGAGTCGAGCAACAACCCTTCTACTTCCTGCCTTGAGCTTTGTCCGCATGCCCTCCCAACATTTCTTGATCCCACTGGAACCCACAGCCAAGACAGCACAGCCCATGTTCTGCCCTGGCAATACTATAGGCCCAGCATAGCGGTTAGGGGTCCTACCCAACCATACTGCATGATTGGTTCAAACACCTTCTAAAGCTTCACTACCATTGTGAGTGGCCAAATCCTCTACTGCTCATGATTTGTCCCTACAATACTATAGTCTCAGTCATGGGGCATGCTAGTTCATTGGCCAGGAAGCACCCTGGAGGCAGTAGGGAATACCGTGGACTGGTCAAGGGCAATAAAATTCTGAGCTGATTTTTGGCCCTAGTCTGCCCGCATTTTTTTTTATATTCTGTTGGTATATGCAACTGTATAAATATAAAAACAATGTAAAATATATTAAACTTAGTCTTACCTGTCTGCTTTTATAAAACTATTCTAAGGAGGCATAACAAGTTTTGTAGGGCATTGGAGATGACTATCCCTTTAAAAATGCAATCAAAATACCATATAGTCTTATGTAGTACCATAGAGACCAGCCTTATACCATGTAAAGCAAATCATGGTTTCATCACATGGGATGCCCATGGGAGCTGAATTCAGACAAAGGCTTGGATCAAAACATTTGCACATTCATCCGTGCTGATATATATATATATATATATATATATATATATATTTATCATGTAGCAATTGAAAAAATACTAATACTAATCAGAGACTGATTGACAGCATGTAAAGTGGAAAGTTGTGTGAAACTGTTGTGTGACATTCCGAAGTAATATAATGGCTGGGAGGAAGGGATCTCCCCGCCAGGGTCACCTTGATAAGCAAAGCATGGCAAAGCATCAAGTTGTTTCAATCCACCAAAACACAGAGTAATGCATTTGGCTTGAACTTACCATCTAACAGTCAAATGTCCCTGTTTTCATTCATTTCCTCTTGCAAATAAATCATCATTAGCCTTACGTTTGCTCCAGCATTTTGATCTCCCTGTGATTCTCGGTTCTGGATGGGTAATTAAAAGCTACTTCAGTAACACTTTGTGAAATGTGTAATCTTTGTTTGACACAGAAAGGACAGTGTAAATGTGTAATTAGTAGCTTAGTGCCAGTTATCAAGGCTTTGCACGGCAAATAATTAGCATTCTGAAAGCAAAGAGGTGGGTGTCTGTAGTATTAACCAGCAGCATTCATTTACTCTACTTAGTTTTTGGCAGCATTGTGGTTGATTCATCTTAACCTCTTCACATCTAGATTGGTCACCAACTAATGGCAGAGAAATGCGCGGCATAAGCAGTGCCTGGGATTGTAAGCGTTTAGCCTGTGGGTCATTTCATTTCCGACGGTTTATTCCTGAAAGGCATGTAAAGAACAGGGGACATTATAAATAGCGCCCTGGGTGTTTTTGTTTCTTTTCTTGGCACAGAAGTGTGCCTCTGTTATTTGCAATCATTGTTTGTTGCAGGAAACATTACAGCTTTGTGTAACAAACCAGAAGAGACGGAAAAGCTGCATTACAGCCCCATCATTAATTAAAATGTTTAAAGATTAGAAGCTGAAACCCACTGTGCCTGCTTTGTTAACTGGGATTAAAGCTCCCAAGCTAAAGTATATTGCTTTTAGCATTTACTGAAATGCCAGCCATGTTATTGACTGGCAATGCTCATACTGTGTACAGTACAGCAGCCATACACACAACTAGGTAGGCTAAGCCCCCTGATTAATTGCACCATAACAATAAATTACAGTTTTATGATGACTTTTATTAGGGTCAGTTAAGGATTTTGCCAGCACCTGACCAGCCTGTGACATCCTGCTGAGCCCCCCACCCCAATGGGCTTTCTTGGCCAGTCAGTGTGTTGTACAGCTGAGTCTATAGCGTTACAGGGAAAGATCATGAGCAGAGGTGAATAGATCATTCTTGAATCAATGGTACTGAAGCTTTTGTATTGTAGTTCCAGATAATGTGGCAGGGATGGGTATCCCCCCCCCTCATAGCCATGATGCTAAGGCTATAGCTTCAGTCCAGTCTGGTAATATAAAACTGGATCCAGTAAAGGAGTCCCACAGCTTCCATGCATGATTACCACTCATCGGCAACCTCTGTGTCGAACTCCCCTGCCCCCCATCTGCCAGTCTCAGTGACTTTAGCATGACCACTAAATTTAATGCAATAATAGGTGTTGGTGTAGCCAGTCACTGTGCCTGATGCAGATGGGGCTGTGTAAGCTTGTTCCAGAGATTGCTAGTGATCGTAAATACTATGGGACTTGATCTGGTTAAGTTTTATACTACCGGTATTTTGCCTCAATAGACCCTCAAGGAAAGTGATTCTGCTTCCTTTCCTGGAGTCTATCACCACTTGGGAACTCCACCAGCAATCTGTAAGGTAACATTTTTTAATAATGCCTTCTATAAACAATGCATGGAAACCGGTACACTGCTTCTTGAAGGAAATATAAAATTAGAAGTATTTGAAGGCCCATGTCCTTGGATGAGAAATGGTGAGAGTGTGTCTCAGCAGAGAGCACAGCATGCCTGCCCTTGTCAAGATTTCCTATTACTCACCCTATTAAGATCCTGTTATGGAGCACAGTGTCACTGCTTGGATGTTTTATCTCTCCTGACAAATGACCGAAAGGGAAATGTTATTAGGAATCTTGAGGGGATAGTGCTTTCTACCGTCAATGTGTGATCATGGGATTCCTTTGCACACGACTCTACACACTGTGGACCATTTAATGAACAGTCTACCAGGACATACGCAGTATAACCAGAAGTGGCTTTACTTTTTCTGACAAACAAATCAAATTACACTGTAGTGTACAACTTAGAAACTTTAATCAAAAATATTATATGAGTTAAAAGGCAATCTTTGGAAAGAATTAACTAATATTATTGTTACTACCTGGCTTCAGCTCACATTTGTTTTTTCTACTTTTAATCTAGCTGCGAACAATAAGGACCAGTATAATTCTCTCTGGGATAGGAAGTTAATTAGAAAAAAATTGTAGGTGTCATAAGTAGAGATGAGCGAACTTTTGAAAAATTCGATTCGACTGATTCGCCGAATTTTCCGACAAAAATCGTTTCGACCCGAATAAATTCGCGACGAATCGCTATTAAAAACGGCTATTTCTGAGCCTCCTAGAGCCTCAATAGGGTTGTAAACCATTCAGCCTTGCTGTAACACGCACAGGATGCGTGCTGGGTTAGTTAAATAATACTTTGAAGAAATATCACATGCAGATCAGAGGCATCGCTAATAGAATCGCAGAGCGGCACAATTGCAGAGAGTTGAAGTGGCATCACTATGAGGGGCAGAAGGAGCCCAAATATACACTGGAGTTGGCCTCAGGAGCCCAAAAATTGGATGAATCACACCCTGGAGTTGGCAGAAGTTGGCAGCAGCAGCAGCAGGAGCCCAAATATACACTGGAGTTGGCTTCAGGAGCCCAAAAATTGGATGAATCACACCCTGGAGTTGGCAGGAGTTGACAGCAGCAGCAGCAGGAGCCCAAATATACACTGGAGTTGGCCTCAGGAGCCCAAAAATTGGATGAATCACACCCTGGAGTTGGCAGAAGTTGGCAGCAGCAGCAGGAGCCCAAATATACACTGGAGTTGGCTTCAGGAGCCCAAAAATTGGATGAATCACACCCTGGAGTTGGCAGGAGTTGACAGTAGCAGCAGCAGGAGCCCAAATATACACTGGAGTTGGCTTCAGGAGCCCAAAAATTGGATGAATCACACCCTGGAGTTGGCAGGAGTTGACAGTAGCAGCAGCAGGAGCCCAAATATACACTGGAGTTGGCTTCAGGAGCCCAAAAATTGGATGAATCAGATCCCTGGAGTTGGCAGGAGTTGACAGTAGCAGCAGCAGGAGCCCAAATATACACTGGAGTTGGCTTCAGGAGCCCAAAAATTGGATGAATCACACCCTGGAGTTGGCAGGAGTTGACAGCAGCAGCAGCAGGAGCCCAAATATACACTGGAGTTGGCCTCAGGAGCCCAAAAATTGGATGAATCACACCCTGGAGTTGGCAGAAGTTGGCAGCAGCAGCAGCAGGAGCCCAAATATACACTGGAGTTGGCTTCAGGAGCCCAAAAATTGGATGAATCACACCCTGGAGTTGGCAGGAGTTGACAGTAGCAGCAGCAGGAGCCCAAATATACACTGGAGTTGGCTTCAGGAGCCCAAAAATTGGATGAATCACACCCTGGAGTTGGCAGGAGTTGACAGTAGCAGCAGCAGGAGCCCAAATATACACTGGAGTTGGCTTCAGGAGCCCAAAAATTGGATGAATCACACCTTGGAGTTGGCAGGAGTTGACAGTAGCAGCAGCAGGAGCCCAAATATACACTGGAGTTGGCTTCAGGAGCCCAAAAATTGGATGAATCACACCCTGGAGTTGGCAGGAGTTGACAGTAGCAGCAGCAGGAGCCCAAATATACACTGGAGTTGGCTTCAGGAGCCCAAAAATTGGATGAATCACACCCTGGAGTTGGCAGGAGTGGACAGTAGGAGCAGCAGGAGCCCAAATATACACTGGAGTTGGCTTCAGGAGCCCAAAAATTGGATGAATCACACCCTGGAGTTGGCAGGAGTTGACAGTAGCAGCAGCAGGAGCCCAAATATACACTGGAGTTGGCTTCAAGAGCCCAAAAATTGGATGAATCACACCCTGGAGTTGGCAGGAGTTGACAGTAGCAGCAGCAGGAGCCCAAATATACACTGGAGTTGGCTTCAGGAGCCCAAAAATTGGATGAATCACACCCTGGAGTTGGCAGGAGTTGACAGTAGCAGCAGCAGGAGCCCAAATATACACTGGAGTTGGCCTCAGGAGCCCAAAAATTGGATGAATCACACCCTGGAGTTGGCAGAAGTTGGCAGCAGCAGCAGCAGGAGCCCAAATATACACTGGAGTTGGCTTCAGGAGCCCAAAAATTGGATGAATCACACCCTGGAGTTGGCAGGAGTTGACAGTAGCAGCAGCAGGAGCCCAAATATACACTGGAGTTGGCTTCAGGAGCCCAAAAATTGGATGAATCACACCCTGGAGTTGGCAGGAGTTGACAGTAGCAGCAGCAGGAGCCCAAATATACACTGGAGTTGGCTTCAGGAGCCCAAAAATTGGATGAATCACACCTTGGAGTTGGCAGGAGTTGACAGTAGCAGCAGCAGGAGCCCAAATATACACTGGAGTTGGCTTCAGGAGCCCAAAAATTGGATGAATCACACCCTGGAGTTGGCAGGAGTTGACAGTAGCAGCAGCAGGAGCCCAAATATACACTGGAGTTGGCTTCAGGAGCCCAAAAATTGGATGAATCACACCCTGGAGTTGGCAGGAGTGGACAGTAGGAGCAGCAGGAGCCCAAATATACACTGGAGTTGGCTTCAGGAGCCCAAAAATTGGATGAATCACACCCTGGAGTTGGCAGGAGTTGACAGTAGCAGCAGCAGGAGCCCAAATATACACTGGAGTTGGCTTCAAGAGCCCAAAAATTGGATGAATCACACCCTGGAGTTGGCAGGAGTTGACAGTAGCAGCAGCAGGAGCCCAAATATACACTGGAGTTGGCTTCAGGAGCCCAAAAATTGGATGAATCACACCCTGGAGTTGGCAGGAGTTGACAGTAGCAGCAGCAGGAGCCCAAATATACACTGGAGTTGGCCTCAGGAGCCCAAAAATTGGATGAATCACACCCTGGAGTTGGCAGAAGTTGGCAGCAGCAGCAGCAGGAGCCCAAATATACACTGGAGTTGGCTTCAGGAGCCCAAAAATTGGATGAATCACACCCTGGAGTTGGCAGGAGTTGACAGTAGCAGCAGCAGGAGCCCAAATATACACTGGAGTTGGCTTCAGGAGCCCAAAAATTGGATGAATCACACCCTGGAGTTGGCAGGAGTTGACAGTAGCAGCAGCAGGAGCCCAAATATACACTGGAGTTGGCTTCAGGAGCCCAAAAATTGGATGAATCACACCCTGGAGTTGGCAGGAGTTGACAGTAGCAGCAGCAGGAGCCCAAATATACACTGGAGTTGGCTTCAGGAGCCCAAAAATTGGATGAATCACACTCTGGAGTTGGCAGGAGTTGACAGCAGCAGCAGCAGGAGCCCAAATATACACTGGAGTTGGCCTCAGGAGCCCAAAAATTGGATGAATCACACCCTGGAGTTGGCAGAAGTTGGCAGCAGCAGCAGCAGGAGCCCAAATATACACTGGAGTTGGCTTCAGGAGCCCAAAAATTGGATGAATCACACCCTGGAGTTGGCAGGAGTTGACAGCAGCAGCAGCAGGAGCCCAAATATACACTGGAGTTGGCCTCAGGAGCCCAAAAATTGGATGAATCACACCCTGGAGTTGGCAGAAGTTGGCAGCAGCAGCAGCAGGAGCCCAAATATACACTGGAGTTGGCTTCAGGAGCCCAAAAATTGGATGAATCACACCCTGGAGTTGGCAGGAGTTGACAGTAGCAGCAGCAGGAGCCCAAATATACACTAGAGTTGGCTTCAGGAGCCCAAAAATTGGATGAATCACACCCTGGAGTTGGCAGGAGTTGACAGTAGCAGCAGCAGGAGCCCAAATATACACTGGAGTTGGCTTCAGGAGCCCAAAAATTGGATGAATCACACCCTGGAGTTGGCAGGAGTTGACAGCAGCAGCAGCAGGAGCCCAAATATACACTGGAGTTGGCTTCAGGAGCCCAAAAATTGGATGAATCACACCCTGGAGTTGGCAGGAGTTGACAGTAGCAGCAGCAGGAGCCCAAATATACACTGGAGTTGGCTTCAGGAGCCCAAAAATTGGATGAATCACACCCTGGAGTTGGCAGAAGTTGGCAGCAGCAGCAGCAGGAGCCCAAATATACACTGGAGTTGGCTTCAGGAGCCCAAAAATTGGATGAATCACACCCTGGAGTTGGCAGGAGTTGACAGTAGCAGCAGCAGGAGCCCAAATATACACTGGAGTTGGCTTCAGGAGCCCAAAAATTGGATGAATCACACCCTGGAGTTGGCAGGAGTTGACAGCAGCAGCAGCAGGAGCCCAAATATACACTGGAGTTGGCCTCAGGAGCCCAAAAATTGGATGAATCACACCCTGGAGTTGGCAGAAGTTGGCAGCAGCAGCAGCAGGAGCCCAAATATACACTGGAGTTGGCTTCAGGAGCCCAAAAATTGGATGAATCACACCCTGGAGTTGGCAGGAGTTGACAGTAGCAGCAGCAGGAGCCCAAATATACACTGGAGTTGGCTTCAGGAGCCCAAAAATTGGATGAATCACACCCTGGAGTTGGCAGGAGTTGACAGTAGCAGCAGCAGGAGCCCAAATATACACTGGAGTTGGCTTCAGGAGCCCAAAAATTGGATGAATCACACCCTGGAGTTGGCAGGAGTTGACAGCAGCAGCAGCAGGAGCCCAAATATACACTGGAGTTGGCCTCAGGAGCCCAAAAATTGGATGAATCACACCCTGGAGTTGGCAGGAGTTGACAGTAGCAGCAGCAGGAGCCCAAATATACACTGGAGTTGGCTTCAGGAGCCCAAAAATTGGATGAATCACACCCTGGAGTTGGCAGGAGTTGACAGTAGCAGCAGCAGGAGCCCAAATATACACTGGAGTTGGCTTCAGGAGCCCAAAAATTGGATGAATCACACCCTGGAGTTGGCAGGAGTTGACAGCAGCAGCAGCAGGAGCCCAAATATACACTGGAGTTGGCCTCAGGAGCCCAAAAATTGGATGAATCACACCCTGGAGTTGGCAGCAGCAGCAGGAGCCCAAACATTACTTTAAAGAGACCCTGGGGTTGGCTTCAGGAGCCCAAAAATTGGATGAATCACACCCTGGAGTTGGCAGAAGTTGGCAGCAGCAGCAGCAGGAGCCCAAATATACACTGGAGTTGGCTTCAGGAGCCCAAAAATTGGATGAATCACACCCTGGAGTTGGCAGGAGTTGACAGTAGCAGCAGCAGGAGCCCAAATATACACTGGAGTTGGCTTCAGGAGCCCAAAAATTGGATGAATCACACCCTGGAGTTGGCAGGAGTTGACAGTAGCAGCAGCAGGAGCCCAAAAAATGGCCTAAAGACATAAATATGTTTTGCACCATTTGGAAAGTGTAAAACGTGGCACCATGCTGAATCTAGTCGCATGCATCAGGCATTGGTGGGTGGAAATCCTGGCTGATCCATCCCTGATTCATTTTGACAAAGGTGAGTCTCTCCACATTTTTAGTTGACAGACGAGTTCTCCTCGCCGTAACTATGGCCCCCGCCGCACTAAACACCCGCTCAGATGGCACGCTACTTGCCGGGCAGGACAGCTTTTCCAGGGCAAACTCTGCTAGTTGCGGCCACAAATCAAGTTTGGCTGCCCAGAAGTCCAGCGGATCCTCAAGGTGTGTTGGCATGGTCATGTCAAAGTATGACATGACCTGCTGGTTCAGGTCCTGCTCCAGGTCTTCCTGCTGCTCATGAGTAGCCTCACTATGCGGGTGTAGAAAGCTACTCATTAGCGACTGAAGACTGTGGCTGCTGCTGCTGATGGAGCTTCTGCTGCTGCTGCTGCCAACCCCCCCAGCGGCCATGGCAGTGGAAGGTGAGCGCAGAGGTCCCCTCGAGTCAGACCTGCGAGAGTATGGACCATGGCGCAGATAGGCATCGGCCAACTGCCTACGTAGAATGTCTTTGTAGTAGTTGAGTTTGTCCTCCCTCTCGGTGGGTTTAAAAAATGCCCCCATTTTGTGCCGGAAGCGAGGGTCCAATAAGGTGGACAGCCAGAAGTCATCCCGCCGACAGATGGAAACAATTCTAGGGTCACTACGCAAGCATGTGAGCATGCTTCGTGCCATTTGCGCAAGTGACTCGGATGGACTACCTGTCTCCATCTCCACTGCATACTGCCACGGTGTGCCCGGGTCCTCTGTCTCTCCTTCCTCAAAAACCTCTAGCTCCTCTGGCTGCTCCTGCTCCTCCTCTCCTGTCCGCTGACTAGATAAACCAGCCATTTCGCCAAGCCTAAACTGTGTTTCGCTGGGCAACTCCTCCTCCTCCTCTTCCTCCTCCTCCTCCTCCAGTTCAGCTCCAACGGGGTTCATGTGGCCGTAAGATGTAAACGCCATGTCTCCAGTGCCCTGACCAGCCATGGTTTCCAACATGTGCTGTAGTACATGAAGCAGTGGAATCACGTCGTTCATCCCGTAATCCTGCCGACTGACAAATAAAGTGGCTTCCTCAAAGGGCCTGAGCAAACGGCAGGTGTCACGTATGAGCTGCCACTGGTTGACATTGAAGTTACACAGGGGAGTCCCCCTATCTGCTTGGATCATCAGGAAATCCGTGATGGCTTTTCTCTGTTCATATAATCGGTACAACATGTGAAGGGTGGAATTCCAACGGGTGGAAACATCGCAAATCAGCCTATGTTGGGGGATACCATTCTGACGCTGTAGCTCAAGAAGGGTGTGTTTGGCGGTGTAGGAGTGGCTGAAGTGCATGCAAAGTTTCCGTGAAGTTGTTAGGATGTCCTGCAGATGGGGGGAACACTTCAGAAACCGCTTGACAACCAGATTGAAGACGTGAGCCATGCAGGGGGCATGGGTCAGGCTTCCTTGGCGCAGCGCAGACAAAATGTTCTTCCCATTGTCGGTAACCATGATTCCCATTTTAAGTTTTCTCGGAGTAAGCCATGTTTGGATTTCCTGATGAATACATTTAAGCAGTTCCTCCCCTGTGTGACTCCGTTCGCCAAGACAAACCATGTGAAGCACTGCGTGACACCTCCGTGCCCTGCACACATGGTAGACTGGAGGGGCACTGAGACTTGAGCCTACAGTGGAGGGTGAGGAGATGGCGGAGGATGAGGAGGCCGAGTCGCACGGTGTCACAGGCCCAATGGGCAGAGAGCGCGGAGGCCGAAGCGGCGTGACCTGTCCAATGTCCAAGGAGCACATTCAGCTTCTGCGCCGTAGGATGAGTGGGCGCATACTGCTGTCTCTTGGACATGGCTTCGCTGATGGATTGCTGGCGGGATGCATGACTTGGAGGAGGAGGAGGAGGAGCAGGAGCGACAGAGGATGGGTATGACGCACAGCTGCCTTCGGCTGAGGTGCTGGAGCCTTGGCTGGCAGAAATTGGGAGCTCACTTGGTGAGGAAGCAGACTGGACCACCCCTTGGGAGCCTCGGTTCTCCCAGGTCGTTTTATGGTGACGCATCATATGTTGACGCAGGGCCGTGGTGCCAACATTTGGACCCTGGCCACGCTTCACCTTTTGCCTACATATCTTGCATGTGGCCATGTTACCCTCCTGCGGATGCCTCAGGAAAAACTGCCACACTGCCGAGTAGCTACTTTTCCCACCCCCTGGCCTCACTGATTCACTGCTGCTGTTGCCAACTCCAGGAACCCCTGCTCCACTACCTCCCGATAAGGTAGACTGCCGCACAGCAGGTGCTCTACCCCGGCCCCGGCCCCGGCCGGCTCCAGCCTTTGGAATTGTGCCCCCATGCTGACTGCTACCACCTTGCTGCCTCAGCTGCTGACTCCGGGGCAACCTGCGCCCCTCTTCTCCTGATGATGACGATGAAGCCCCTTCATCACCCGGCTCCCAAGTGCGATCGGCTTCATCGTCATCATCATCATCACCGAGTTGTGGCTGTACGTCACTGATGTTCGTGGATTCGTCAACAGTGTCTGGCGCAGGAGCTGGAACGCTCGCAGCACCCACGACACTGTCCACATCACTATCTGTCTGCCTAGCTAGAGAAGCCACCTCCATTTCTTGGCTGGGCAGTAGCTGCTGACTGTCCTCTATCTGATGGTCCTCCTCACTAAAGAGTGGAGCTGAACCCAAAGCATAGGATACGTCGCTGGGGGAGGGAACGGCGTAGGACAGAGGCAATGGGAGGACAGGGACTGCTCTCGGGGCATGCCAACTCAGGGTTGTGTCAGAGGAACCTACCGACCCTAGACTGGGGGTCTCAGACGTAAGTTGTGATGATGTTGTTGATGAGCGCGTCAACCAATCTACCACGGCAGATGCGTTACTGGTGGAGACCCGACCGCTAGCAGATACTGGCAGATTAGGTCTCTCAGCGTGACTCCTGCTGCTACTGGCCCCCAGTCTGATGCGAGCTCTGCCTGCGGAATCTTGGCCTCTGCCACTCCTCTTTTCACTTCCAGGCACTTGTCTGCCCGACATAGTCTAACTGGCGTGGTAGTAGGTGATATTTTAAGATCCCCCGGGCAGCGGTGGGTCTATATGAAACAGAATATAATGCACACCAAAAGTGAGCAGTAACACTCAGCCTCCAACAGGCCTGCTTAGTGTAAATAAGAGAGCTGCTTAGTGTAAATAAAGAGGGGTATGCTATGTTACAGAATGGGATGCCTCAACAGAAGTGCACCTGGCAGGCAGCAGTAAGCCTATGCCCAGCAAAAGTGTCTTATAATATAAATATAATAAGAGCAAATGCTTATATGGTCTTAAACAGAGGCTGCTTTAGTCACAGAATGGGATGCCCCCAAAAAAGATCCAGTAGTACTATGCCCAGCAAAAGTGTCTTTATCAGGCTAATTTCAAATATGATAAGAGCAAATGCTTATACGGTCTTAAACAGAGGCTGCTTTAGTCACAGAATGGGATGCCCCAACAGAAGTGGACCTGGCAGGGTCCAGTAGTGCTATGCCCAGCAAAAGTGTCTTTATCAGGCCTAATTTCAAATATGATAAGTGAAAATGGTTATACGGTCTTAAACAGAGGCTGCTGTAGTCACAGAATGGGATGCCCCAACAGAAGTGGACCTGGCAGGGTCCAGTAGTGCTATGCCCAGCAAAAGTGTCTTTATCAGGCCTAATTTCAAATATGATAAGAGCAAATGCTTATATGGTCTTAAACAGAGGCTGCTTTAGTCACAGAATGGGATGCCCCAACAGGAATGGACCTGGCAGGGTCCAGTAGTGCTTTGCCCAGCAAAAGTGTCTTTATCAGGCCTAATTTCAAATATGATAAGTGAAAATGGTTATACGGTCTTAAACAGAGGCTGCTGTAGTCACAGAATGGGATGCCCCAACAGAAGTGGACCTGGCAGGGTCCAGTAGTGCTATGCCCAGCAAAAGTGTCTTTATCAGGCCTAATTTCAAATATGATAAGAGCAAATGCTTATATGGTCTTAAACAGAGGCTGCTTTAGTCACAGAATGGGATGCCCCAACAGGAATGGACCTGGCAGGGTCCAGTAGTGCTTTGCCCAGCAAAAGTGTCTTTATCAGGCCTAATTTCAAATATGATAAGTGAAAATGGTTATACGGTCTTAAACAGAGGCTGCTGTAGTCACAGAATGGGATGCCCCAACAGAAGCTGACCTGGCAGGGTCCAGTAGTGCTATGCCCAGCAAAAGTGTCTTTATCAGGCCTAATTTCAAATATGATAAGAGCAAATGCTTATATGGTCTTAAACAGAGGCTGCTTTAGTCACAGAATGGGATGCCCCAACAGGAATGGACCTGGCAGGGTCCAGTAGTGCTTTGCCCAGCAAAAGTGTCTTTATCAGGCCTAATTTCAAATATGATAAGTGAAAATGGTTATACGGTCTTAAACAGAGGCTGCTTTAGTCACAGAATGGGATGCCCCAACAGAAGTGGACCTGGCAGGGTCCAGTAGTGCTATGCCCAGCAAAAGTGTCTTTATCAGGCCTAATTTCAAATATGATAAGAGCAAATGCTTATATGGTCTTAAACAGAGGCTGCTTTAGTCACAGAATGGGATGCCCCAACAGGAATGGACCTGGCAGGGTCCAGTAGTGCTTTGCCCAGCAAAAGTGTCTTTATCAGGCCTAATTTCAAATATGATAAGAGCAAATGGTTATATGGTCTTAAACAGAGGCTGCTTTAGTCACAGAATGGGATGCCCCAACAGAAGTGGACCTGGCAGGGTCCAGTAGTGCTATGCCCAGCAAAAGTGTCTTTATCAGGCTAATTTCAAATATGATAAGAGCAAATGCTTATATGGTCTTAAACAGAGGCTGCTTTAGTCACAGAATGGGATGCCATGGCAGGGACAAGTAGTGCTATGCCCAGCAAAAGTGTCTTTATCAGGCTAATTTCAAATATGATAAGAGCAAATGCTTATATGGTCTTAAACAGAGGCTGCTTTAGTCACAGAATGGGATGCCCCCAAAAAAAGATCCAGTAGTACTATGCCCAGCAAAAGTGTCTTTATCAGGCTAATTTCAAATATGATAAGAGCAAATGCTTATATGGTCTTAAACAGAGGCTGCTTTAGTCACAGAATGGGATGCCCCCCAAAAAAGATCCAGTAGTACTATGCCCAGCAAAAGTGTCTTTATCAGGCTAATTTCAAATATGATAAGAGCAAATGCTTATATGGTCTTAAACAGAGGCTGCTTTAGTCACAGAATGGGATGCCCCCCAAAAAAGATCCAGTAGTACTATGCCCAGCAAAAGTGTCTTTATCAGGCTAATTTCAAATATAATAAGAGCAAATGCTTATATGGTCTTAAACAGAGGCTGCTTTAGTCACAGAATGGGATGCCCCCCAAAAAAGATCCAGTAGTACTATGCCCAGCAAAAGTGTCTTTATCAGGCTAATTTCAAATATGATAAGAGCAAATGCTTATATGGTCTTAAACAGAGGCTGCTTTAGTCACAGAATGGGATGCCCCCAAAAAAAGATCCAGTAGTACTATGCCCAGCAAAAGTGTCTTTATCAGGCTAATTTCAAATATGATAAGAGCAAATGCTTATATGGTCTTAAACAGAGGCTGCTTTAGTCACAGAATGGGATGCCCCCCAAAAAAGATCCAGTAGTACTATGCCCAGCAAAAGTGTCTTTATCAGGCTAATTTCAAATATGATAAGAGCAAATGCTTATATGGTCTTAAACAGAGGCTGCTTTAGTCACAGAATGGGATGCCCCCCAAAAAAGATGCAGTAGTACTATGCCCAGCAAAAGTGTCTTTATCAGGCTAATTTCAAATATGATAAGAGCAAATGCTTATATGGTCTTAAACAGAGGCTGCTTTAGTCACAGAATGGGATGCCCCCCAAAAAAGATCCAGTAGTACTATGCCCAGCAAAAGTGTCTTTATCAGGCTAATTTCAAATATGATAAGAGCAAATGCTTATATGGTCTTAAACCGAGGCTGCTTTAGTCACAGAATGGGATGCCCCCCAAAAAAGATCCAGTAGTACTATGCCCAGCAAAAGTGTCTTTATCAGGCTAATTTCAAATATGATAAGAGCAAATGCTTATATGGTCTTAAACAGAGGCTGCTTTAGTCACAGAATGGGATGCCCCCCAAAAAAGATGCAGTAGTACTATGCCCAGCAAAAGTGTCTTTATCAGGCTAATTTCAAATATGATAAGAGCAAATGCTTATATGGTCTTAAACAGAGGCTGCTTTAGTCACAGAATGGGATGCCCCCCAAAAAAGATCCAGTAGTACTATGCCCAGCAAAAGTGTCTTTATCAGGCTAATTTCAAATATGATAAGAGCAAATGCTTATATGGTCTTAAACAGAGGCTGCTTTAGTCACAGAATGGGATGCCCCCCAAAAAAGATCCAGTAGTACTATGCCCAGCAAAAGTGTCTTTATCAGGCTAATTTCAAATATGATAAGAGCAAATGCTTATATGGTCTTAAACAGAGGCTGCTTTAGTCACAGAATGGGATGCCCCCCAAAAAAGATCCAGTAGTACTATGCCCAGCAAAAGTGTCTTTATCAGGCTAATTTCAAATATGATAAGAGCAAATGCTTATATGGTCTTAAACCGAGGCTGCTTTAGTCACAGAATGGGATGCCCCCCAAAAAAGATCCAGTAGTACTATGCCCAGCAAAAGTGTCTTTATCAGGCTAATTTCAAATATGATAAGAGCAAATGCTTATATGGTCTTAAACAGAGGCTGCTTTAGTCACAGAATGGGATGCCCCCCAAAAAAGATCCAGTAGTACTATGCCCAGCAAAAGTGTCTTTATCAGGCTAATTTCAAATATGATAAGAGCAAATGCTTATATGGTCTTAAACAGAGGCTGCTTTAGTCACAGAATGGGATGCCCCCCAAAAAAGATGCAGTAGTACTATGCCCAGCAAAAGTGTCTTTATCAGGCTAATTTCAAATATGATAAGAGCAAATGCTTATATGGTCTTAAACAGAGGCTGCTTTAGTCACAGAATGGGATGCCCCCAAAAAAAGATCCAGTAGTACTATGCCCAGCAAAAGTGTCTTTATCAGGCTAATTTCAAATATGATAAGAGCAAATGCTTATATGGTCTTAAACAGAGGCTGCTTTAGTCACAGAATGGGATGCCATGGCAGGGACAAGTAGTGCTATGCCCAGCAAAAGTGTCTTTATCAGGCTAATTTCAAATATGATAAGAGCAAATGCTTATATGGTCTTAAACAGAGGCTGCTTTAGTCACAGAATGGGATGCCCCCCCCAAAAAGATCCAGTAGTACTATGCCCAGCAAAAGTGTCTTTATCAGGCTAATTTCAAATATGATAAGAGCAAATGCTTATATGGTCTTAAACAGAGGCTGCTTTAGTCACAGAATGGGATGCCCCCCAAAAAAGATCCAGTAGTACTATGCCCAGCAAAAGTGTCTTTATCAGGCTAATTTCAAATATGATAAGAGCAAATGCTTATATGGTCTTAAACAGAGGCTGCTTTAGTCACAGAATGGGATGCCCCCCAAAAAAGATCCAGTAGTACTATGCCCAGCAAAAGTGTCTTTATCAGGCTAATTTCAAATATGATAAGAGCAAATGCTTATATGGTCTTAAACAGAGGCTGCTTTAGTCACAGAATGGGATGCCCCCCAAAAAAGATCCAGTAGTACTATGCCCAGCAAAAGTGTCTTTATCAGGCTAATTTCAAATATGATAAGAGCAAATGCTTATATGGTCTTAAACAGAGGCTGCTTTAGTCACAGAATGGGATGCCCCCCAAAAAAGATGCAGTAGTACTATGCCCAGCAAAAGTGTCTTTATCAGGCTAATTTCAAATATGATAAGAGCAAATGCTTATATGGTCTTAAACAGAGGCTGCTTTAGTCACAGAATGGGATGCCCCCCAAAAAAGATCCAGTAGTACTATGCCCAGCAAAAGTGTCTTTATCAGGCTAATTTCAAATATGATAAGAGCAAATGCTTATATGGTCTTAAACAGAGGCTGCTTTAGTCACAGAATGGGATGCCCCCCAAAAAAGATCCAGTAGTACTATGCCCAGCAAAAGTGTCTTTATCAGGCTAATTTCAAATATGATAAGAGCAAATGCTTATATGGTCTTAAACAGAGGCTGCTTTAGTCACAGAATGGGATGCCCCCCAAAGAAGATGCAGTAGTACTATGCCCAGCAAAAGTGTCTTTATCAGGCTAATTTCAAATATGATAAGAGCAAATGCTTATATGGTCTTAAACAGAGGCTGCTTTAGTCACAGAATGGGATGCCCCCCAAAAAAGATGCAGTAGTACTATGCCCAGCAAAAGTGTCTTTATCAGGCTAATTTCAAATATGATAAGAGCAAATGCTTATATGGTCTTAAACAGAGGCTGCTTTAGTCACAGAATGGGATGCCCCCCAAAAAAGATCCAGTAGTACTATGCCCAGCAAAAGTGTCTTTATCAGGCTAATTTCAAATATGATAAGAGCAAATGCTTATATGGTCTTAAACAGAGGCTGCTTTAGTCACAGAATGGGATGCCCCCCAAAAAAGATGCAGTAGTACTATGCCCAGCAAAAGTGTCTTTATCAGGCTAATTTCAAATATGATAAGAGCAAATGCTTATATGGTCTTAAACAGAGGCTGCTTTAGTCACAGAATGGGATGCCCCCCAAAAAAGATCCAGTAGTACTATGCCCAGCAAAAGTGTCTTTATCAGGCTAATTTCAAATATGATAAGAGCAAATGCTTATATGGTCTTAAACAGAGGCTGCTTTAGTCACAGAATGGGATGCCCCCCAAAGAAGATGCAGTAGTACTATGCCCAGCAAAAGTGTCTTTATCAGGCTAATTTCAAATATGATAAGAGCAAATGCTTATATGGTCTTAAACAGAGGCTGCTTTAGTCACAGAATGGGATGCCCCCCAAAAAAGATGCAGTAGTACTATGCCCAGCAAAAGTGTCTTTATCAGGCTAATTTCAAATATGATAAGAGCAAATGCTTATATGGTCTTAAACAGAGGCTGCTTTAGTCACAGAATGGGATGCCCCCCAAAAAAGATCCAGTAGTACTATGCCCAGCAAAAGTGTCTTTATCAGGCTAATTTCAAATATGATAAGAGCAAATGCTTATATGGTCTTAAACAGAGGCTGCTTTAGTCACAGAATGGGATGCCCCCCAAAAAAGATGCAGTAGTACTATGCCCAGCAAAAGTGTCTTTATCAGGCTAATTTCAAATATGATAAGAGCAAATGCTTATATGGTCTTAAACAGAGGCTGCTTTAGTCACAGAATGGGATACCCCCCAAAAAAGATCCAGTAGTACTATGCCCAGCAAAAGTGTCTTTATCAGGCTAATTTCAAATATGATAAGAGCAAATGCTTATATGGTCTTAAACAGAGGCTGCTTTAGTCACAGAATGGGATGCCCCCCAAAAAAGATCCAGTAGTACTATGCCCAGCAAAAGTGTCTTTATCAGGCTAATTTCAAATATGATAAGAGCAAATGCTTATATGGTCTTAAACAGAGGCTGCTTTAGTCACAGAATGGATGCCCCCCAAAAAAGATCCAGTAGTACTATGCCCAGCAAAAGTGTCTTTATCAGGCTAATTTCAAATATGATAAGAGCAAATGCTTATATGGTCTTAAACAGAGGCTGCTTTAGTCACAGAATGGGATGCCCCCCAAAAAAGATGCAGTAGTACTATGCCCAGCAAAAGTGTCTTTATCAGGCTAATTTCAAATATGATAAGAGCAAATGCTTATATGGTCTTAAACAGAGGCTGCTTTAGTCACAGAATGGGATGCCCCCCAAAAAAGATCCAGTAGTACTATGCCCAGCAAAAGTGTCTTTATCAGGCTAATTTCAAATATGATAAGAGCAAATGCTTATATGGTCTTAAACAGAGGCTGCTTTAGTCACAGAATGGGATGCCCCCCAAAAAAGATCCAGTAGTACTATGCCCAGCAAAAGTGTCTTTATCAGGCTAATTTCAAATATGATAAGAGCAAATGCTTATATGGTCTTAAACAGAGGCTGCTTTAGTCACAGAATGGGATGCCCCCCAAAAAAGATCCAGTAGTACTATGCCCAGCAAAAGTGTCTTTATCAGGCTAATTTCAAATATGATAAGAGCAAATGCTTATATGGTCTTAAACAGAGGCTGCTTTAGTCACAGAATGGGATGCCCCCCAAAAAAGATCCAGTAGTACTATGCCCAGCAAAAGTGTCTTTATCAGGCTAATTTCAAATATGATAAGAGCAAATGCTTATATGGTCTTAAACAGAGGCTGCTTCAGTCACAGAATGGGATGCCCCCCAAAAAAGATCCAGTAGTACTATGCCCAGCAAAAGTGTCTTTATCAGGCTAATTTCAAATATGATAAGAGCAAATGCTTATATGGTCTTAAACAGAGGCTGCTTTAGTCACAGAATGGGATGCCCCCCAAAAAAGATCCAGTAGTACTATGCCCAGCAAAAGTGTCTTTATCAGGCTAATTTCAAATATGATAAGAGCAAATGCTTATATGGTCTTAAACAGAGGCTGCTTTAGTCACAGAATGGGATGCCATGGCAGGGACAAGTAGTGCTATGCCCAGCAAAAGTGTCTTTATCAGGCTAATTTCAAATATGATAAGAGCAAATGCTTATATGGTCTTAAACAGAGGCTGCTTTAGTCACAGAATGGGATGCCCCCCAAAAAAGATCCAGTAGTACTATGCCCAGCAAAAGTGTCTTTATCAGGCTAATTTCAAATATGATAAGAGCAAATGCTTATATGGTCTTAAACAGAGGCTGCTTTAGTCACAGAATGGGATGCCCCCCAAAAAAGATCCAGTAGTACTATGCCCAGCAAAAGTGTCTTTATCAGGCTAATTTCAAATATGATAAGAGCAAATGCTTATATGGTCTTAAACAGAGGCTGCTTTAGTCACAGAATGGGATGCCCCCCAAAAAAGATGCAGTAGTACTATGCCCAGCAAAAGTGTCTTTATCAGGCTAATTTCAAATATGATAAGAGCAAATGCTTATATGGTCTTAAACAGAGGCTGCTTTAGTCACAGAATGGGATGCCCCCCAAAAAAGATCCAGTAGTACTATGCCCAGCAAAAGTGTCTTTATCAGGCTAATTTCAAATATGATAAGAGCAAATGCTTATATGGTCTTAAACAGAGGCTGCTTTAGTCACAGAATGGGATGCCCCCCAAAAAAGATCCAGTAGTACTATGCCCAGCAAAAGTGTCTTTATCAGGCTAATTTCAAATATGATAAGAGCAAATGCTTATATGGTCTTAAACAGAGGCTGCTTTAGTCACAGAATGGGATGCCCCCCAAAAAAGATGCAGTAGTACTATGCCCAGCAAAAGTGTCTTTATCAGGCTAATTTCAAATATGATAAGAGCAAATGCTTATATGGTCTTAAACAGAGGCTGCTTTAGTCACAGAATGGGATGCCCCCCAAAAAAGATCCAGTAGTACTATGCCCAGCAAAAGTGTCTTTATCAGGCTAATTTCAAATATGATAAGAGCAAATGCTTATATGGTCTTAAACAGAGGCTGCTTTAGTCACAGAATGGGATGCCCCCCAAAAAAGATGCAGTAGTACTATGCCCAGCAAAAGTGTCTTTATCAGGCTAATTTCAAATATGATAAGAGCAAATGCTTATATGGTCTTAAACAGAGGCTGCTTTAGTCACAGAATGGGATGCCCCCCAAAAAAGATCCAGTAGTACTATGCCCAGCAAAAGTGTCTTTATCAGGCTAATTTCAAATATGATAAGAGCAAATGCTTATATGGTCTTAAACAGAGGCTGCTTTAGTCACAGAATGGGATGCCCCCCAAAAAAGATCCAGTAGTACTATGCCCAGCAAAAGTGTCTTTATCAGGCTAATTTCAAATATGATAAGAGCAAATGCTTATATGGTCTTAAACAGAGGCTGCTTTAGTCACAGAATGGGATGCCTCACAGCAGACTTAAGATCAGTTCAGTATATATGCACAGTTAGTTAGTATAAGCAGCCTGAAAACGCTAACAAAGCCTGGCTGTCAGGCTGGATGAAAAAAAAAAAAAAAATGACAGCCTCCGATTTTCCATTCCTTTCCCTGTTTTCCGCTGACTTTCTGTCTGTCTCCTGTCTGTCTCCTGCCTGTCTCCAGCCTGTCCCTGTCTGTCCCTGCCTGTCTAACTGTCTGTCTCTCCCTCAGCTACACAGCGTTCTGTCTCTCACGAATGCAATAGAGAAATGAGGCTGGAAAGCAAGATGGCCGGCCTTAAATACAGCTGTGACGTCACCGGGCTTGCTGGCTGCTGATAGGCTGCATGTGACTGTCCCAGCATACACTGCCCCAGCTTACATGTCTGGACATGTCCCGTCCGCCATCTTAGAATGCCTGTAATGTAAATGAATGGATGTTAAAGGAAAACTTCGAGCGATCGAATCGCGGGGAAATTCGGATTCGATCCGAATCGAATTTTTCCTGAAATTCGGATCGAATCCGGGTTCGTCCGGATCGATTCGCTCATCCCTAGTCATAAGTACGGAATGGTACTGACAACACAAAATATTGTATTATCTCTAGCATATTTCTTTAGTGACATAGCTTTTCTTTTACATGGACCTACTAATTAGTCAACACACATAAGGGTCAATTTATGGTCGTGCGTGAATGAATTTGCGCACATTTTTTGGAACGCCAAGTTGCTTTAGGGCTTCCTTCTGATTTATGGTCATCAAAATGTGATGCACATTTTTAGTGTGCAAATTAGTGTATGTGCGCCTGCCAAAGCGCAAATTTGCACCTCAAAAATTCCACAAGTGCAAATTTGCTGCCCCAAACTGGCACCTGCGACTGATTTATGGTATGTTTAGAGGGGAGAAAGGAGTGTGTAAATGTGGCAATTTGAAGAGTGAATTTCCTCCAGCAAAGAGGTGGAAGAAACTGCTGATTCCAATGAGGAATCATTGAATCACAGGATTATTTCATTCCTAAAACACATGCTAACAGCACCCAGCAAGTTATTTTTAGGGATTGAACCCTAAGGTTCTCCAAAGAATACACCCTGAAATGGCTAATAGAGCTTTGCAGAAAACACAGAAGCTGGAGAGATCAATTTGCTATAGAGAAACAATAAAGGAAAGAGGAGAAACATGGGGGACCTTCGGGAGCAGTTGAGTGATTATCCAGCCAAATGACATGAGGCAGTGCCATCTGCGCTTCAAACCAGCAGTTTTTCTTTGCGGAAGGCACAAATTGGTACAATTTGTGCTTCTCTCATGCATTAGCCATTTTGTGCTAATTTGTAGAATACAATAAAGCAGTCCTAAAGTCAAATTACCTGTAATCTAAGGCCTGAGTTCTCTTTGCAGTTCCCCTCCTCCAAGTGTCTCAGCCCCTCCTACCTCCACCTTCAAATACCCATAACTGCCTGGTGCCCTCTATAGCCATATAGCTCCCCGGCTCCTCTTCTCCTCTGTAGCCTCCCCCGTAAACCAATTTTGAGTGCTCTTTGCAACCCCCACCTCTCCTTTAACATCCCAGCCAACACATACCAGATACTGCCCCCCACTCCAGAGCCTGTGACTGTCCTCCAGTTTCCTACTCACAACTGCCAAGCCCAGGGAGCCCAAGGGTGAAAAGCCTTCAAAATAATTTCCCTTTACTTCCTTCCCAAACAGCTTTAGCTTATAATGCCGGATTTGATACCTACTACTAGCGATGGGTGGACCCGAACCTCAAAGTTTGGGTTTGTACCGAAATTTGCGAGTTCAGGTTCCCAAACCCGAACACGGACTTCGGCCAGCCAAAGCTGCTTGTACTCACCTCAGCCCAATTCTCTTCCTCAGCAGTGGTGATGGTGGAGCAGCAGCTGCGTTTTAATTTGGCCGCAGCTGGTAGTCATCTTTTTGTAGCCCCAGCTGCAGCTGGAGCCAAATTAAAACGCTGCTGACACTCGGCTGCCGCTGTCGAGAAAGAGGACAAGGCTGAGGTGAGCTTAATGCTGCACACTCTGCGCCTCACCACAGCCACCCCCTAAAGCTCGGGTCACCATTGATTTCAATGGGCACCGGGTTTGGGTCTATGAACTCGAACATTTATTCAAAGACACCTTTAGCATATAATGCTGGATTTAATACCTACTACTAGAGATGGGTGAACCCGAACCACAAAGTTCTGGTTCGTACCAAACTTTCGAGGTTTGGGTCCCTGAACACAGACTTCAGACAGAAGTCTGTTTTCAAGTTCGGCATATGGCCTGAACATGGAAAAGCTGGTTGATGGGCAGCCCTGAGCAGCCCATCAACCCGCTTCACCTAATGGATGCAGCAGCCGAAACTGCTGGAACCCACCTTAGCCTCTTCCTCACCAGCAGCAGCTAGCACTAGTGTCCTCACTCGTGGGAGCTGGTGGCCAACTTTTTGTAGCCCTGACTGGGGCCAAATTAAAATGCAGCTGCTGGTCCGCCCCCACTGCTTTGTGTCAGTGTCCAAATATTTATGGACCTGGCTGTACATATGTATTGTGTCATATGCCATGTATGGTAGCATGCTCACATGCCTAAATTGTGTATATTCTCAATGTATAATTTTTCTTACATCTAGCCATAAAAGATAAGAAAAAAATATTATAGTGATGAGAATCAATGCATAGCATTCAAGGCAAACCAGCGCCTTAGTATATAGACTCTACAAATAGAAGCGCTTGTTTGTTGGGTTTGTTTAAAAATATGTTTTGCTAGATTCGTGACAGTGTCTAGAAACAGTGCCTCTTCAGATTCCCGTCAGAGACTGACAGCGCCTTTCATTTCATGGCAGTTTAATTTTTGCATTGCATTGGACAAGCCAGGAATCCCTGATTAGAAAGCTGGATTCTAAATATATTCGACGGTAAATCTCGATTTTGTGTTCCTTTAAGTTGAAAAACATGACAGAAAATCACATTTTCGGACAAGGGAGAAGGCATTTATATGTCCTTTGGAGGTGTTGCCCTTTTTCAAAATTAGTATGTACATCCCTGCATGATAGAAAAACATCCAACTGCGAAAATTATGGAAAAAATATATACTTTTACTATAGTGCTTTAGGAAATCTCTGCTGGAGTCAAATAGCTGGATGAGTGAAACAAGTAATTATCTAAAGGCGATTCTGAAGGATGCTCAACATGGCGTTTGGCCAGAAGCTTCTTTTATTTTGCAGTGTGTGTGTGTGTGTGTGTGTGTGTGTGTGTGTGTGTGTGTGTGTAGTGGCATTGCTGTGGGTGTAGGCGAATATACTATACAGAGCAGCTTGGTTGCACTGTTATGTGAAAACCATCATAGCTGACAGGTAAAAGATAAGAAAAGCTGAACTCTGCTTATTGAAATGCATTACGGCAACGTGGGCTGTCAACCCAAGCATGCCTATACATTTGCTAAATATTCTCAACAGCCCTCTGCCAAAACATATAAGGAGGTGCATAGAAAAAAATACAGGATTAAAATTAGTAAATGCAATTTGGTATTTATATTAAATATATATATATATATATATATATATATATATATATATATATATATATGAAATTACTATTTTATTCCAAATGATCAGACGCATTGTTAGTAATATGTCTCCCAACCTAGCCCTGGCGATGACTTCTAGCCTCTGTGTGTAAGTCCATCATTGGTTCCTTCGTCACTTCTAAACAGCATGGTGTTATCCATTCTACACCCTCATCTGAAAAGCAGAACCTAGGACAGGGAGGCAATCCCCCAGGCACCCATGTGACACATTTGATCATTCATTCTGGTGACCTTTATATGACAGATTTAGAGCTCAATAATGTTTCACTGAAACCTTTAAAAGGCCTGTGCGTCATAAATTACTCCAAATCTATCAAAGGCGCAAGACACATTGATACTGTATCATATAGCTCATTGGAGGCAGATTCTGAATCTGAATGTATAGAGACCTTATAGTTCATCGTGAATGTGCCCAGAATGGTGGGATGTATAACCTGGGGGAGGTAGAGATCCTTATACATGGCAAAATAGTGGCTAGTTATCTATATGTTCTGTGTGTCGAACTTTGTCAAAGGCTTTGCTAAAATCCAGATATCCAATATCCATAACACCATCTTTAATCAACACTCTTGAGGCATATTTAAACAAATCAGTCTGACAGTTTCCATTAGTTTTACCACTACAGCTGTGAAGTTAAATGGCCTGTACTTACTGGTTTCTTCTCTACTGCTCTTCTTATGAATGGGTACACCATAAGACTTTCTCTGAACATCAGGCAGCTCACCTATTATAAATAGAATTCATTTTTGTAGCCTTCCTTTTCTCACAAGCCTTCTAAACCATACCCTCCAATTTTATAGACCTAGTGCAGTGGGATAAAGAAACAAATCTCCTTTTCTCCTCTGAATGCCTCCAGTTACATGACAATAATTTAATTTGGTAGCTTTATTTGTCTTTATAATTGGAAGATTGTCCCAGATTGTCTGTAAGCAAAAATAATTTCCTCCCTCCAATTCCCTATAACTGTACAAACCTTGTTCAAATTGAGTCCACCCCTCACAAGGAGCACAAGTTATTATACAAACTGAGGTGGCTGGCACCTTCTTCAAATGGAGCAGCACTGCTACCTCAGAGACCTAGACAATGGGTTGTATCGCTGGTTTATGGACCTGTGTAATCCTTATCCTGCATTATTTTGAACTACTGCTAAAAGGGTTATTCAGGTTCACTATAAGTTCCATGCAGAAACCCTGTATAACTGAAAAGGATGTCACATTCATTTGAAATTGTACTTAGCCAGCAAGGGCATCAAAAGTTGGCATGGGCTCCCTAGCATTTCCTTATACTGTTAAACCAGACCTCCAGCATCATTTAGTAAAAAGCCCAAACCCCTAAAAACTACTCCCCAGCATTTAAAATGAATATATTTTAAGTAGAGATGGGCAAACCCGAACCACAAATTTTGGGTTCGTAATGAATTTTGGGAGTTCGGGTTTCCAAACGGCATGCGGGCCGAACATGGAAAAGCTGCTGAGCAGCCGATCAACCCACTTCACCTACAGTTACAGCAGCAGAAAGCTGCTGTGACTTGCCTCTGCCCGATCCTCTTCTGTCAGCGGCAGTGGAGCGGAGGCAACAGTGCCAGCAGCATTTAAATCTGGCCTGGCTGGGGCCATATTCAGATGCTGCTGCTGCCACCACTGCTACCAGAAAAGGATTGGACAGGGGTAAGTCACAGCAGCGCACTTCTACTGCACACTTTGCACCTCTCCACCACAGCCACCCCTCACATTTTGAGTCCCCATTGATTTCATTGAGGATTTGCCCGAATTCGCTGAACCAGAACTATGGGCTGCAACCCTGTTCAGGACTTTAGGATACGGCCACCACCATCTTGCCTCAGAAGCATCACATGCTGAGAAGGGGCAGGGGTTATTGCTTTGCTCTACATAGGCAGAGCAGAGCTGGGGTCAGGAAAAAGACAGCAATCCCAGAATGCAAAGCGGCATAGTCAGATGAAATATCCTGCCTGCAGGAAGCTTGAGTCTCCGTGGGCCACTTCTCGGATGTTTAAGTATTTAACTGCCAGCCTACCTAGAGATTTTGTCACCCTCTGTTGCCACCATTTTGCACTACACATGTTAAGCTGTGATTTTAAAGGGATTTTCCAGAAAATGTATATATTGTTTTTTTTCAGAAGAGCCTAGGCTTTATCATAAAATGTCTTGTTTGTCATTCTTTTGTATATTCTCTATATTTTTGGGTTAAATATGTGCAAAAAAACCTCAAAAATCTATTTTTTTACCATTTGTTTAAAAAAAAAATCATATTGCCTGTAAAAGCCCAATTTCTCCCATTTACAATGCTGCCACAAGCTTATTGGTAGACACCCGTTCCTGCCTGAGAGACTCCCCCAAACTGAAACAGCCCTTCAAGAGATTTTCAGATGAAGTACAACTGCTTTGCACGCCTTGCAGTTTTTCAAGAAAAACAACCCTTTACATTTGAAATCCCCCCCCCCCACTATATATTCTCTGGAAGTACAAATCTCAAGCTTTCTAGGTGTACCAGGCTTGTTGATGTGGGCACAGTTTTCTGGAAGTAATACCTCAATGAATGATTTAGTTGCAAAGAGTTTCCCTAAAAATCAAAGTAGCATTTTACTAAAACAAAAAAAACAATATGCAAACAAGAAAATCTGCAGAAGCAAGGACCCATGAACAGAACAATACCCAACATGCATGGGTACTGTAAAAGGAAGAGTTGGCAAACACCCCAAAGTAATGAATACGCGTAAGGGTAATTTTACTTGAAAATTTCAGCTCTGCAGACAAAGTGTGCACCTTGCAATTTTTCTACCAAAATTGCCCTTTACACTTGAAATACCCCCCATATACTATATATTCCCTGACATTACATACGTTAAGCTTTATAGGCGTAACTAGCTTGTTGTAATGGCTTCATCTTTATGGAATTAATCCCTCGAATACCTTTGGTTGCCCAGGGTTTCCCTAAAAAAATATAAAAGAAGCAGAATTGTCTTGTTTATTTTTAATAAAACATTGCTTTTATTAAGGAAAATCCATATTGCATGTGTAAGCCCTATTTCTCCTGATTACAACGGTACCACATATGTATCGGTAGCCCCCCATTCCTGCCCAGGAGACCCCCCAAACCGAAGAGAGCACTTTATAAAATCTAAAAAATATAATACAACTACTATCCACACTGTAAAGGGTTAAATTAAAAATTATTGCCATGGGGTACCCCTCCCTGGGGGGGGGGGGGGGCACAATCCACTTATTTGTTTTTTAAGGGTTAAAAACCCTTAAAAATCCCCCTAAAATGGCATGGGGTCCCCCCTACCCAGCATAAGCAGCCTGGGGGACAGGGCACAGGGGCCAGCTTCAGTGGCCCCCAACCCTGCAGGTTACAGCCCACAAGCATGCACAGCCTAAATGGTCTCCTGCCCCCCAGGCTTTGGGGAGACAGGCAATGGGGGGCTGGGGGTTAATGACAGACCCTGAGCCTTGTGAACTGCTATAGGGGTCTCATGGATCCCTTTCCACCCTACAAGGGTCAAATGTAATAAAACACACAGATGCATAAGAGAAATATATATATATATATATATATATATATATATATTTAATTAATACTTACCCCCGATCCATTCCCGAACACTGGCTTCTGGTCTCCTGCTGGAAGCCTTTTAAGCCTGCTAGGCCACAGGAGACAAAGGGTTAATTAAAAAAAATGACATAGGCTCCCCCTCCTGGGGGGGCAATTTTTGGGGAATTTTTAACTAAGGTTGAAGGTTTTTAACTACCCAGCATAACCAGCCTGGGTACCAGCTATGGTGGCTTGTAGAACAAGACACAGGGGTCAGCTTTGGTGGCTCCCGCCCTGCAGGCTACAAGCCCATACAGCCTAAATGGCCCTGGGCTCTTCTGCCCCCCTGGGCTTTGGGGAGGCAGGTTATGGTGGGGCTAGGGGTTAATGGCAAGTCACCTGCTAGCTGCAGGTGACTTTCCAGCCCCCTAAGCTTTGTGAACTGGTATAGCGGTCTCATGGATGCCTTACCAGTTCACAAAGACACACAAAGAAAAATGACATTTATTTTTTTTTCTTTACTCACCTCCAGTCTTTTGCTGTCCTCCAGCGATTCTGTCCAATGGTGATCCGGTGACAGCTGCCAGTGATCGGTGGAGGGGGGGCTGGGGAGGCAGGGGATCACAGCCCCCTGCCCCTCCAATCCTCTCCCTAACGATAATCCGGCACTACTGAGCGTCTTCGAGTGGGTACAGGATGACATCACGGAAGACATGCCCTGCCCACAAAAGGTGGGGCTAGCGACGATTATGAAGGAAGTGGGGAGAGGGCTTATCTTGGCCTTCTCCTCACCATGGAAAAACCCTGCGGGGGGATTGGAGACCCCCCAGGTAAAGTGGAGACATGGCGGGAGGTATTGCGGATGCAGGTGAGTAAATGTCATTTTTTTTATAGATGTCAGCGACGGTGGTGGAAGTGGGAGGGGGGCTCTTTCAGGCCCTCTTCTGAACCTGGAAGAGCCCGGTGTGGGCTTGGATGCCCCCCTAGCTGAAGTTTTTTATTACTTTTTGTGGCTGTTAGCAGGGGGAGAGCTAGGCATATAACTCTCATGCACTTAGCACTTAACGGCAAGAGTGGCATCCAAGTGAGAGTTATGTGCTTGGTATTTAAAGGGTTAAAGGCTTAGAAAACGCACTACGTGCAGGTAAGATGATTTTTAATGTGGGCAATCTGTATGTACAGGATGGGGAGAACATACAAGTTATGCTATTATTTAGGGTGAAGGTCTAATCTTTTTCAATTACCTATAAAGCATAGATTCCACGTTTCCTTTGGTCTCACAGCAGCCACAAAGATTGTCCAGTTCCAGTCCTAGTAGACCATTAAAGCCATTTTGTCTTGAGAAATGTAGCCATGCTATTCTCCAGGTAGAGCAGACATAGTTTATTTGTATTTAATACCATAAATATAACTCTATTGTCAGCAATATAGTCTTCTTACATTTGTGCAGTACAAAAACATGTCAAGTACTGCAGGATTTAACGGAAATTATGTTGTTTGTTCAAGATATGCTGAGATAACACAAATACCTCATTAAAAGAAAACTCTAAGCTTCCTGGGACACAATTGTTGGATGGATAATATCTTTTATCTACTGCTGCATTTTTGTCCCATGCTTGTCATTTTTGCAGCATATTAACTTTACAAATACATATGTGTGTCGGTCTCTTTCAATTATTCTTTCAGCAGATTTCTTTGTATGGTTACTAAGCACATATAAGGTTGAGAATCGGTCATTAACAATGATCTAGTGAAGGTGTCATAACACGGAGGGCTTTTTTGCATTGTTAGGCTCTTGATGCATTGCTAGCTGTCATTGGAGATACACGGCTAAATCATTTTCTCTATATTCTCGCTTCTGCAGGGTCAAAGCTGCTCTTGGTGCCAAAGTGATTGCTATAAGAGAAGATGACTCTGAACAGTGGAAGGTCCAAAGACAGATGGAAAATGGAGAAAAACACACAATGGTTATGCTAGATTGTGTGCGACAAACGTCTTTTGTACAGAGCAGGTGGGTTTTTAAGTAAAGAAAAAACAACATATTTGATTTTGATTGAATGATTGCTATCTGTCTAGGTAGTTTAAATCACACACACTTCATCAAGTTTAATGACATGTACTAGGTCAGTAGTTTTCAACCTTGATCAGTTCTACCTTCTGCTAAAGATTATTTTCACTTAAGAGCTGTCTGTATCTTTCCTAAATGGTAGAAAGAAAACATCAATTAGAGGTTTGATTGGTTTCTTATAAAAATCTTTATTACCAGCCTGGTAATCATTTATTTGAACTGGCAGTATTGAACTTTAGTAGATGCAGTGGCTACAATGCGCTATAATATACAATTAGTTTCTGTGTCTCTGTGTCCCCGAGGTAATCCCAGAGGTACAGCAATATATTCCTAATAAAATATAACTTTTATAAAAAAACGAAACCCATACAAAACCCATGCCCAGGTCTGGTGCACAAACTCAAACTTCTATGACAACATGTTTCAGGGGTGCCACATAATCATGTGATCAATAGCGTGGAATATTAAAAGTTATATTTTAAGTGGAATGTTGTGCTGGGCCTTTGGGACTACTTTTGCAATAGGACTTAGCTCAATCTTTTCCATGCACAATTGTTTTTGGAACACAGTTCACGGAGTGAAAACCATCCAAGTGAGCTGGACCATCCTTGTGTGTGTTTCTGTTTTCCAAAAATAATCCCTGGCTATAGCAGCACCTTCTAATTAAAATATATGTTTTATAAATTGATATTTAAAGAAACACTGCCCTGGTCTGAACTCAACCTTCGATCATAACACTTTTCAGGTGTGCAAAACCCTTAATCACATGTTATAATAATAACGTGTATTATTAAAAGTTATATTTTAATTGAAATGTGGTGCTGGCCCTCCGGGGCTACTTTTGCAATAGGACTTACAGCAAACTTATTTATGCAACATTTATTTCTGGACCACAACTGGAGCATTCTTATTTTGAATCTGTGTCTTCCAATCTAGTTTTAAATAACAGAGCAAGAAAATTGTATAAAAATTGAAAATTATATAAGTCCTTATGTAGGCAATACATAAAAATCATTCATACTCAACTTTAGTTCCACACAGCTGATCTGCCATAGTCCAGTAATCTGAAACTTAATACTACCAGTTCCCACATCCAGGTGCCTCTGTGGGCAACAGCCTCCCTCTGAGTCAGTCACATGGACTGGCCACATCCGTTCAATTTACTACAATTGAATGAAATGCAAAGAGCAGGCATGGCCTGTCACTGTGAGTGATGTAAGAAGGCGGCCATGGGTACAGAGGGCCATGATGGGGGAGGGAATAAGCAGGTGTCCAAACATCGGGTGGTAGTGTGTTTTTCATTGTGCAGGTTTTTTCCTTTATTGGAAGAAGGAAATCCAGGGTTGAGTGGTTATTGCAGGTACCATTCCACTTTTACAGGGGATAAGTGCCCATATATATTTGTCTGCCCCCTGACCAGTCCAGCCTGTGCTTAAAGCATTGAATGATAGGGAAAGGCATCTACACACACATCAAAAGCATTGTATTAGTAATAATCCAGTTTCAGCAAAAGTTGACAGCCGGGGACAGGCAGTATGTGGTCCTCCCTTGTAAAAATGTAATAACCAATCCTGTTACCCAGGGCCGGCGCCAGCACAGGGAAAACCTGGGCAATTGCCAGGACCCCTGGCATCTTCAGGGGCCCACTTAGGCTCACACTTGGCCATGGTATTTTTTAAAGTGGACCCGAACCACCGAATGCTGGGTGCTGTGTGCAGACCTGCTCATGGCTGGCCTCAGCATAAGGGGATGATCAGCAACAATGGAGAAGGTGGCATGGAATGGAGGGCAACTGATGGAAGCTCAGAAGGTGGTGAGAACCAGGTGACAGCTGACAAGGACTGGAGGGAAATCAGCAGTAGGAGATGACCCCTTTGTGTCAGTGGAGCTGAAAAGGGCCCACTAAGATTCTCTTGCCCAAGGGCCCCACAAACCTGGAGCCAGCCCTGTTGTTACCTCCCAAACCTTCTTCCCTCCACTAAAAGGAAAAATTAAGCTCAGCTTGACTCTTTTATATGAGGTGTATAAGTAAACTCTTCTCTTGCTATCTAGTATATTCTAGTCATTTTTAGACAGAATTAATTTAAGAGTTTTATTTATGTCATCATGTCAAGTATTACATTTACAAAGTTTTTTTTAAATAAATGTTAAAATATAATAAACATCATCATTAATTAAAGCCTATCGACTTGCCTTGACTTTGACTTTTATATACCAGTATGCATAGACTATATTAATGCTCAAAATCATAACAGTGTTGTTAACTTTATTGGGGTTTTTGGGCATAATTTTTTTTTAAGTTATACTCTCAGATATTTTCCAGTCTGAATAAAATTTCTCAGCTTTTTCAATTTGCATAATTTAATTAATCTGGATATATTAAACATGTATCGCAGAAAAGGAAGAGCTGAAGTGGTAATTAACTATAGTTGTGCTTTCTCAATATAATTTAACAGATATGTACAAAACTGTGAAATGTCTGCTAATAGAAACTCTGTTGCTGTTAACAGGCACTAAATCAGTAATTAAGTAAAACATCCACGTGGGCAGACCCATTGATAACACTTTTTAAGAGCGGTCAATCATTTTCAATTTTGTGGCTTTATTTCATCCTGGTGTTTTTTTCATGAGCACCAAACTATAAGCATGGGAGCAATATTGAATGATATTAGAGCTAAATATTGGCATACCCATAACACAATGAGATTTGCTCGGGGTGTTAAAATCCTTTATTACCAGGTTCGGGACCTGTTTGCTCTTTGAAAAAAAAATAAAATAAATGCCAACCCAAGCCAAAACTTTTTTGTAATATATTTTGTGTGGAGAAGGTTCAGAGACATTTAATTATATTTTAAATGTCTGTTAGGTCAATGGAAGCAGGATTTCACTTTAAAGCAGACCAACAGCATTCCACTCCCCTAAACTCACTTGCCTCATCTGCATTCATGGAACTGAATCATTGTCTGCATTTGCATTTGCTTCTACATCCAATCAAAGCTGAAACACCACCTTGACGATTTTCTCCTGGTAGCAGCAATCTTGAAGCACCTGGGATCCTTCCTTTCCCAGCATCCCATTCAGAGACATTTGTGGTGTTACTGTCTTTACTGGAACATGAGTGCAGTAAGAGAAGGTCACCTTACATGGGTGATAACATAGACAGGGAAAATAAGTCGGGGAGGCCGATTCATTAATAGCGCCAGGTAGCGACAGATGAGCGCCAGTAGCGTGATTTTCACAGCGCCAACTAGTATTCGCTGTGCTTGGCCGGGGTTTGCTTGTTGACAGCGACTCAGTTGGTGTGCGGTAATGTTGAATACGGGCTTAGGGGTCGCTGTTTCACAGGTCCAGCGTTGTATGGGTGCGCCTGACAACGAATGGCCAGAGCGAACGGCTTCCTGCAGATTCATTAACAAATCACGCTCCGAATTTTTTAGCGCTGTGAATTCCTTGTTTAAACCCCAGACCGCTGGCGGCGATGGATTTAAAATAGTTTTTAACCCCCAAACAACCATATTTTTTGATTGTAAAATGATACAAGTTTTTATAAACATTTTGTAATATGAATACATTAATATCAGACCTGTAATATCAATTCTGCACAAAATCATTTTTTTTTTTTTTGCCTTAAAAAAAAATCCTAACATAGCAGAAGTGGTCACAGAATTTTTGACATTAAAAAAAAAAAAAAAACCATTAATAGCAATTAATTATGATTAATTAAAGATTGCTCCATTGAAATGCATTGGACATCGCCAGGGAGCGACAGGTCATACCTGGCGCTGTGATGGGATTAGCAGCGGCGCTGTTCGTTGCAGTCGGCTACATGATGAATCCCGCGGTAGCTGTCGCTCTCGCCGGCGCTAGCCTCATTTAGCTTGATAAATGCGTCATTGTGGCCGACGCCGGGCGTACTTGAGTCGGTAGCCGCCGTTAGCTGGCGGGACCTGGCGCTCGTCAGACACTACCTGGCGCTATCGCTTGATGAATAAGGGGAATAGCCTCAATGTACAGGAAGCTCAACATGCAGCAAGAATTTACAACAGAGACTACACATATGAAACATCGCCATCTACTGTCATAAACGTAAACTGCATTAACCTAGCAACATAGATGCAGATCACATACTAAGCTAAGCTGTAAGTTGTTTCACCATATCTCCAACACCCCTTCTTAACAGCTGAGGCATAGTCTGTTAAAACCATATTCTTTGTAAGCCTCAAGTGGTTTTCATCGGTCAGGGGCTTGGTAAGGATATCTGCTGTCATATCCTCAGTAGAGCATTAAAGTAACTCAAGTCCCTGCTCTTGAAGATCCCTAAGAAAGTGCAACTTCACATCAATATTGTATAGAAACCCGCGCTATTATCTTAAATATACAAAGTTTACAAGATGGATTATATCTGCTCAACATGCACAAAACTTAAATATCCCAATAAGTTCAAAATAATAATACCAAACTTGGTAAGAGAGGGTGGGCACAAGGTGGAAATGTCGTATTGGAGTTGAGCACCTTTTTGTTTTGAACGCATACCCATTGGGACAGTTACATTAAAGGGAACTAGTGGAGGAAATCTATTAAGGACCCTGATGGACAGTTAAGAGTTGTGTCCGGACATTTGAGTGAAAGTCCCTAACATTTCTAATAGCCTTATTAAATTAAGGCAACGCATTACCTGCTCTGTGCTTTAATGTTTGGTAACTTCACATCAATGTCCTTGGTTCTCGAGCTAACGTTTTCCATCTGCACAACTGTATTGATTGTACTCAACGATTCTCATTGGTTCCAACTGTGGTTGACCCAAGTATGTTAACAGTTGTCTTAAGCCATATAACTTCTTGGCTTGCCTGTGCTGCTGCAATGTACTCTGCTTCAGTAGATGATAGTGTAACAGAGAGCTGCTTTCTGCTACTCCAACTGATAGCACCTCTTGATAGAAGAAACAAGTAGCCATTGGTAGATATTCTGTTACTGGTGTCTCCGGCGCAGTCGGCATCCACATATCCTTTTATCACTTGCCGGTAACCTTACCTTGTAGTGCAAAGTTCCTTTAAGATAGCAAATGACTCGCTTTACAGCATCCCAGTTCAGCTGACTTGATTTCTTATATTTGAATGCTGAGGTCTTACCTTTATGTTTCCAAGATCTTGGGTTGAAAATGCTGATTCAGGGTTTGAAGTATTTCTGTTTGCTCAAAGCAAATCAGGATATCGTCCACATAAATGAGCGCATATAACCATCTGTCTGTCCATTTCTTTGTGTATAAGCAGGGGCCTACTTTACTCCTCTATAAGTTCTCATGTGTAAGCACTTCATTTGTTTTCATATTTCATGCTTTGGTGGCTTGCTTTAGACCATGTATACACCTCTGAAGTTTGCATACTAGGTTGTTCCATGTAGATGTCTTCTGCTAACTCGCCATGTAGAAACATTGTTTTCTCATCAAAGTAGCATGTTTGACCTCTAGAACAAATGTATCATTTTAGTTCTCTAGATATTTTGATAATATCCCTTGGCTATGAGTCTTTCTCTGTATCACTGCACTGTGTTTTACCTTTGTTTTCTCTTATTGACCATCATGGTTCTGTGTCTGAGCATGCTTATGTCTGCTCGTCAGTACTGGTAGGTTCTGCGCTCACTTCAACTGTTTGTTCAAAAGTTATAGATGATGGTTGACCAGTATCAGTTTCCTCCTCTGTTCTTCCTTCCTCAGTTGTCATCACATTGTCAGTCAGATCTTCAAAAAAGTTATGCTGTTGCTAATGGTAACCTTGTCTGTTTTGGTATTTAAGTTTCTGTAACCCCAAATATTGTACCACAGTTAATACAGAGAGTTTTCTCCACTGTTTTAGAAAAGAGTTTGTTCTGTAAATAAGGGGCTGTCATTGCTGCCTTACTCTATTATGTTTGTGGTAGTCCACAGACTGACAGCATACATCTGATCATTTCAGTCAGAGTTCCGTTCTTTCTTTTAGCTACTATTTTGCGATTTTGCTTTGGTATGTATGGCACTGTCTTTTGATGCTCTATTCCATTCTGCTTTAATACTCTGGTACTTTGTGATTTGTGAATTCACCTTCATTACCACTCAGAAGTATGAGAGGTTTCCTCTGAAACATACTGTCTTTACTACATAACCCTTTACTTTGTAAAGAACTTCACCCTTGTGTTGCATTAGGTGACTGTATATCTTGAATAACCATCTATGAACATCACTATGTACCTGTTGCCTCGAGGTGTAGATGGGTTTAGGGGACCACATACATCACATACATCACTGTGAACTAGGTCTAGTGGTCCTGAAGCACTGATTGACTTTAGGAAGTGCTGCTGTTGACTCTCTAGCTTTGGATTTGATGCAAAATTCACACAGTAACTGCACAAGGGAATATTGTTAGATGCTTTGTAGTTCTTGTATGCATTTTGGGTTTCTGTTACTCATGATACTGTTACTCTGATACTCATCTATGAGCCTGGTCTTTACAAATGGTCTGTCTCAGATCTTGTCTCCAGTTCATCTTTTCAACAGCACATGCATGAGCCTCAACCACATCCCCGCTATCCCTCTAGCAGGGCATGTGCCCGCTCCAGGCATTTATCAATGGCCGGTGTGGGCACGCTCCCTGTTAGAGGGTAGCGGGGGATGCATTCGTCAGTGTGCTCAGCGCCGCTCGCCTTATACAAAGGCTTAGACGCCGTGACGCCAGCGGATCCGAACACGCTGATTGGACAAGCAGCTGCGCATGTGCCATGGTTTTGGTGACCTGGGGGGTTTCACACAGCAGGGCTCCCCCGATCGGGTGCCCCGAGGGCAAGGACCAAAACCCAGGATAGTCAAAATCCTTGGTTTTGGTCCACTTTAATTATCTTTATAATTCTTTATACTTTATATTTATACTTTATACATATATATTTATTTATATCACTTTTCATTTGATATGTGTGTAATTTTTTTGTTGTTTCTTTGCAGTGTTGCTTTGCATCACTTTACTATACGTCTATTGTTTTTGGACTTATTTGGGTGGTTTGTAGATTGACAGTTCGTAGTTTTGACTTTGCTCTGTGGATACATTTATATTGGAAATGTGAGTGTTGTCGTGAGAGTTATTTACAGTCAGCCTTGTTATGTGGTTTGGATCGTTAGCATGCAGATAGCTCATTCACTGCAAATCGATTTAAACATGTGAGTTCATAGAGGGCATCAAGATAGAAAGGGGTAGCTAGCACAGGCAAAATTATTATGCAACTGGGGCATTAGTGACTTAAATGAAAAGGTGGGTTAAAGGGGCACCCAAACCCCAGTGCTTAAATGAAAAGGTGGGTTAAGGGGGCACCCAAACCCCAGTGCTTATATGAAAAGGTGGGTTAACTGGGTACCCAAACTCCAGTGCTTACAGGGAGATGTGGGATAAGGGAGCACTTAGACCCCAGTAGTAACAAGCCAGTGGTATTAGTGTAGTAGTAGTGACTAGTGAGTCCAATGCTACTCTAGCCCTCACTCCAGCCGCTATCTCTGACTATATTTTGCCCTGAACAATGCAGTTTTTTAACAATACAGCCTATCTGTCTCTAAAACGCTGCCAGCAGGAACCTCGCCCTATCTAAATCAGCGCTACAATGGCACTGGGACACGTGACCATGCCTTTTATATGGAGGGTCAGTCACAGTCATGACCAGAATGGGCATGGCTGTGGAGGCCAGCCAAGGAAGAGGGCTGATTAGCTGCTGTCCCGGTTCCGGTCTGAACACTGAACTCGCACACGGATTTAAATTTGAAATGCATTTCCGGATTTGGGGCCCCGAACCTGCAATGTTCGGCATGGATCCGAACTCAACACTAAGGCGGATCCAAAATGCGTGAGATCTGATTTTATGCCATTTTGGGCATGGTGGTCCTATGCTGATTTTAAATAATTTGGGGCATTTTAATATCTTAATAACTCTTGATGCTTTCTGGGGCCACAAGGAGTCCCAGCCTGGAACCAACAACCAAGCGGTACAGTGCTTAGCTGCCTCATTCGCTTTTGGTTCAGTTCATAGAGGGCATGATCAGGTAACTGTTTAATATCGCTGCGATCTCTAAAGACTCTAGGTACAGAAATTCTGCACTTTCTCCAGGGCACCACAGCATCCAGCTGCTTGAACTTCATGCAGAAAGCAGAGAACTATGGTTGAAGCCAGAAAAAAAAGAGTTTTCTCCTGAAAAATGGCATTCTCTCCTCCTGCAAGCAGCTTAAAAAAATTGTGTGAAACACTACAATTTCATTCATGTGAGGAGGCAATGTAGAGCACATTAATCACTTTAAACATTTTGCACTCTCAAATTCCACACAAAATTAAGCAGATTAATGAGTTTTTTCGGGGTGCATTTTGTCATGCTCGAATTTATTTATCAGAAATCGAAAAACACAGCCTTTATGGTTGAAGAATTGTGCATAGAAATTGCGCACAAAAGATCGCATCTTTTTAAGAAACCAACGCACAAAATTTCACAAATTTTTCAACTTTGATGAATCAAGCCCAATGTATTATAATACAATAGAAGATGTGCCTATAAATGGAATGATTAACAGTAACTGGCGATTCTACAATGCAGATTAGCAGATTGGGCTTCAGCTAAAAGAGAAACCCCGCACTGCCTTAGTACTTCAGTTAGTTACTGACATGTGAGCCCTTCACCCTTTTAGTATTCCTAATGTTTTTGTTGATTAAAAATGATTCTCCAGAAATATCTGATGTGAGGTTGTCTAAACCTTTGTGACTGAAATCACAACCAGGCGTATTAGCATAATTATGCAAGGGCTGCCAATCATATCGCTGCATTCCCCTTGCATATGCTGTGCCAATATGCACAGATTTATAATTAAGTGTCTATAGGCAGAGTAATAGGACACATTGTTCTATTTATAGAGTATCTAATCAAAGCTCATTAAGTGATGGTGTTTCTAGTGTAATCCTATTATGCATTTGGCTGAATTTTATCTTTATGCTTCGTAGATATAAAATATCACTGATTCACATCTTACTGTCATTGTATTTTGACCATAAGTAGTGAGAATATTTTAAACTGGACCTACAGTAACATTGCCTCCTGGCTATTCCCTCAGTACTGACTCTTGCAGTCCTATTCCGAGTATGTACCACCCACGAGCACCTAAAATTACAAAATCTGTTAAAATTCAAATGCTTTGTCTATCACTTCTTTCATGGTTAGAGAATTGACATCTAATGAGGAGTTGGGGTTATTTTCCTGCATTTCAGAGATGGTTCAGAGAGATTCTGCAAAAATGCTTTACTGCAGCCTAATTGTTTTCTTCAGTTCCTAAATAAAATTATTCTTAGTATACAGTACGTCCTGCTCCAGATATAATACTTACACTTGGGTTATCCTCCGCCAGATGGCGCTGCACTGCAGAGACATGCAAAACAGGCTCCTCCCGGCCGTCAAATACCCGGGGACCTCCCACAAATCCCCAGATTTCTCTGCAGTGCTGACTGCGAAGACATGAAGTATCACTCTCTCGCAGGTGGGCGGGGCTTTCAAAGCCTGCGACCCTGTTGGACTATTCCCACCCGTCCTCCCTGTGATGTGCCTCCCAGCCTGGGCTGCGCTGGTCGGGTGAAGGTAGGCAGCACCATGCGTGCTTACGGAGCCATGCTCCACCGCAGTCCCCCACCAAAGGGTAGGCGGTTTAGGCTGATGGTGAGCCTTTAGGGGAAGCCCCTCCCGCACTATTGCCCCATGCCCCGTGTAGCGGTGGGCCCTGTACAAAGGGTCGCCATCCTCCCTCGTTCCCCCCATAGCTCGGGGGGAAAGAAGTGGTCTCAATGTATGTTTACACGCTTATGGCCTTAGTATTGTCTTTGACTGGTATTCCTGGTGTCAGAGCCGCGCTGTTTGCATTTGTATTGTGTATCTGTCGCCGCCGCGCGCACCTCTTTCCTTTACTGGATGTGCTGCGCCGGGCGGCGTCGCCTCAGACGCTGTGGCGTCTTTATTGGCAAATCATTTTTCTAAGAGTGCCATACACTTCGCTCCTCATGACAACGTTGTAACTATCTCAGAGCTTTGCGCTCTTCGGGGGGGCGAGGACCTGATTTGGCGCGCTCCACGTCACAGCCCGCTCTGGCCCGCCCTTCGAGGTTCGCCTTGGCGCCTACGGCTGAACAGATTATTGCTAGGTTGTCAGAGCGCATGGGCCCTGGTAGGAAGCGGCACCTGTTGCCTCATGTTTCTGTATTTTCTATGAGAACCGAGGAGTTTACTACTCCGTGTGACTATACCCCTTCTGATGAAGGGGAGTTGTTCTCTGACTCAGGCTCATCTGATGAGAGGCCGAGGAGTCATGGCGATTCTGGCCCTGAATACTGGGGCCAGTGTGACACTGACGACTAGAGGGGAGCGTTTCCATACTGCGACTGCACGTTTGGAATTTATAGGCTCATTTCCATGCCCTTGTGCTCAAGGAATGGGAATGCCCCAGTAAACTTCCAGGGGTTCCAGGGGACTGGGATAGGAAATACCCTTTTCCCCCTGAGGTGGTTAATTGTTGGTCATCACCCCCCGTGGTGGATGCGCCGATCGTAGGGGTCCCAAATCCCCCCTTTATTACAACCCCTGCTTATAGTACCCTTCGAGATGCTGAGGACCGGCGCATTGATCTGCTGGCCTCCCATGCCTTTTCTTGTGCAGGGACGGTGCTGCGCCAGGTCTGTGCCGCGGCTATTACTGCAGTGGCCGCTAGAACCCTCATCAGAAAGTTGCTTGATCATCACCCTGAGGATCTCCCCTGGGAGGTGTTTAATGCACTCTCCAATTGTGATGTATTTGTAAAATTTATTCTATTAGCGCTGGATGACGCTATTAGAATGTGTGCAAGAACTTCTGCCCTTGCAGTGGCTATACATCGCTTGGTCTGGCTGCGACAGTGGGGTGCTGACGATGCTACTAAAAAGACTCTTACTGGGCTTCTCTTTAGAGGGCAACGCCTATTTGGGGCCCGTCTGGACCTGTTTGGTAAAAAGGGCAAATCACCCCTACGCTGACGGTCGTCTCGGCCCCCTCGGGGCAGGGGCACCCCTCCTCCCCCCTATCTTAGTGTTAAACAGGAACCAGGGGTGTCCTTCCGGATTTTTCGTGCAGACTCCTGCCCCACGAGCAGCAGACAATGCCCTGGCCCCTCCGGCAGGGCTAAGCCCAAATCTTCCACCAAACCCCCTCAAGCATGATGGGGCGCCCTCGCCCGTCTGGGTGAGGGGATGGCTGCAGCACCTTGCTCTTATCAGGAGGCATCTCGCCTCATTCTGGTGGATTCAGGAGGTTGTGTCCTCCAGATACAGGATAGAGTTTGCTGTACGGCCTTCCCCAGTTTTATCAGGTCCCAGGTACTCCTGGTCCCTGCCGCTGTTCAGTTGCTGGCACAGGCCATGCTAGGCCTGCGAGGTCTGAGGGTCTCTTGCAGATTGCCCGTTACAGGCAGAGGCAGGGGCCGCTATACCAACCTTTCCACAGTCCCCCAAAAAAGATGGGTCCGGCTGGCCCATTCTGGATTCACGGCAATTCTCTAATTACAGGCAGTTTCTGCATGGAAACTCTGAGTTGGGCCATCAGCACCTTGCGCCCAGTGGGCTTCTTGCCGTCTGGGGAACTCTAAAATGCCTATGTTTACAGCCCTGTGCCTTTAGGTCTCTGAGGCTCTTCAGGTTTGTGTTGGTAGTCCAACACTGCTAATTGTGGCCTTGTTATCTGGCCTCTCTTCAACTCCCAGAGTGCTCACTCAGGTGCTGACGATGGTGATGTCTCAGATGAGACCAAGGGGTGTCCGCGCGATGACTACCTGGACGTCCTTTCTCACTTCCCAGTTTCTGCGTCAGGCTAAGTTGGATACCCGGCTGGTGGTGTCCATTGGGAGTCATTTGGATGAGTGATAAATCACCCCAAGTCCTCATTGTCCCCTTAAATGGTAACTCCATTACTAGGAATGATCCTGGATTAGGTTCAAACCAGAATCTCCCCTTCTCAGCAATAAAGTGGGCAATCTGGTCACTTGGGCTCAGTCCCTCATTGCTGTCCCGGTCTCTTCACCAGACAGGGATGCAGCTGGTGGGCCCGTTGGTAACTTGCTCGGAAGAGGTCCCTTATGCTCAGTTCCCCTTGGGCCCTTCTGCTACTTCTATTGGTAATACAGGACAGGGATCCAGCAGCCCTGGAGCAGGGTCTGTGGGCCTTCCCACCTGGTAAGAAGGTTCTCTTGGAAGTGGATGAACTCAAGGAACCCGTCTGGGGGCAGTTCTTTCTTGCCCCTTCCTGGAAACAGTCACCATGGATGCCAACCTATCAGGTTGAAAGGGGAGGTTTTCTTCTGAAACTCCCTGCGATTCTGGGGGTGGTGGGGCCCTTAGAAGGTCCTTACACCTATTGATGTTCTAAACAGTGAGCATTTTTCAGTTGGTTCTATCTCGCTTGACCACTTCCCTTCTGGGCTTTCCAGTTTGGGGGCGCTCGGTCTGTCTGACGACAGATGTCCTACATTAATCACTGGAAGGGGCCTGGAGCTGGTGGACCCTCCAGGAAGTGTCTATGTTCCTTTTCTGGGTGGAGACAATGTTCCCTGCATATCAGTGATATTAGCTCCGGTGGAGCCCATCTGCGACAGGATGTGCTAATCCCCGTGTCACTATGGAGTCCAACCAGTCGTGGATCTGTTGTGTTCCGTCACTATCACAGGCTCTCTGCCTTTTGTTTCCCTGTCCCAGGATCCTCTGGCAATGATCCGGATGCCTTAGTAACGTCATGACAGGACGTTCGGTTCTGTATGTCTTTTCTCCATTCCCCCTGATAGGCAGGGTTCTGCGCAAGATTGCTCCCAGGTGCCCTAGTAGAGTGTGGTTTGCAGACATGGTACCGAGGACAGTAGTTTTCTGTACCTTTGCCAGGAGGGCCAGCTCTGGTCACTCAGGGCCCCCTTTGTGTCACTCCAATCTACAGTCTCTGGCCTAGTAGGCCTGACTGCTGAAACATAAATCTTGATGGAGACAGGCCTATCTGTCTCGGTGTTTGAGACTATGGGGATGCTAGGAGCAAGCTTCTTCCTCTTCCTCTTCTATCTGTTATAGGGTATGACATACCCACATTGATTGGTGTGAGTCTAGGTCTCTTCCCTGTCGGGCGTTCTCGGTTCCCAGGGTTTTAGTGTTGTTTCAGCATGATTTGGAGTTGGTTCTCTAACTCAGTACTCTGATGGGTCCGGTTCTGCCCTGTCCACCTTGCCTTAGTAGTCTCGGGTTCAGTCTTCCTTGGTTAAGACTTCCTTCAGGGGGTACTCATGTGCGTCCCCCATGTAATCCTATGGTCCCTGTTGGGATTTGAGATTGAAATTCATTCTGTCTGCTTGCAGGATTTGTCCCTTGGTCCTATTCAGGATGCTGTCTGGCTGTTCTTACCCTCAAGGTTGTCCTTCTGGTGACTGTTACCTTGGTCAGGCGTGTGTCAGCGGGCGGCTCTGTCTACCTAGCCCCCATTCCTTGAGATACACCAGGATAAGGTGGAGTTCCGCCTGAAGCCGGACTCTCTGCATCAGGAGGTGTCTTATGTTCATTGATTCAAGATATTGTTATCCCTGCTGTGCCTTTTTCCTGGCAACGTTGAGGAAAGGGTTCTGCATTCCTTGGACAGGTGTTGGAAATGTTTTCCTTGGTAATCACTGTGTCCCTTAGGGGAACTGATGTTCCTTGGGGCCTATGGTCTTTACATCCTGAATGTGCCCGATCTCGTCTGCTCTCGGGGAGATGGGCGACTTTGGCCCTGGTTGTTACCTTAATGGATGTTCCTTCTGGTACTTGGTAGGGTTTTTTTGGCTTCTGCCAAGTCTACTGTAGCGACTGGATTCGTCAGGCTGTTACTCTGGCCTATTCCAGCAAGGGGAAGAATCTTCCTTGTCCCCTTGATTCTTTTTCTACTCGTGCTTGACGCCTCCTTGGCTTTTCAGCACCGGGCTTCTGTTGAATTGGTTGGCTAGGCCACTACCTTGGCCTTCTGCTCATGCCTTTGCAAAGTTTTACAAGGTTGATGTTAGGGCCTCAGCTCATGCTGTCTTCGCCGTATGGTTATGCAGGTGACAGTGGTTTTAAACTGGCTGCTGTTGTCGTTTTTTGTTGGGGATCCCACCCTACTTTATGGACACTGCTATTGGATGTCCCAAGTGTAAGTATTATATCTGGAGCAGGACGTACTGTATACTAAGAATAATACAATTCTGTGAAATACTCACCTGTAGAATTGATATTATTTGTATACAGTACGTCCTGCTCCACCCCACCCTGTTTTTTTTGCATTATTCTGGATCCCCTGTATGGTGATTGTTACCATTGTTATAGTTACCAGTTTTTTTGGTGGTTAATTCTCCCGGCTTCTTGTTCACTGCTTTTCAATGATGGGGATTTGTGGGAGGTCCCCGGGTATTTGAGGGCCGGGAGGAGCCTGTTTTGCATGTCTTTGCAGTGCAGCGCCATCTGGCGGAGGATAACCCAAGTGTAAGTATTATATCTGGAGCAGGACGTACTGTATACAAATAATATCAATTCTACAGGTGAGTATTTCACAGAATTGTATTATTCCCAGGTGTTTTCTTGGCAACGACTATCTCTACAATACATTTTTGTTAAAACATATAGGGGCTGAGTTTCTAATTATTTGCAGGTTCACTTCATGTTTTACACATTCACCAAACAAAATGTGCCATGTTTACCTGACTATGGGGTCAATTCAGAGCCTGGTGAAAATTTTTTTTATAATAGAGAAAACTGCCTTTCACTTTCATTGTCATTGGGGCTGATTCAGATCCAGTTGAAAACTTACAACCAGTAGACAATGCAAGTGAATGGCAGTTTTCTCTCCTAAAAAAGAAGTGACCTTTCTCACCAGGTTCTGAATCAACCCCTATGCCTGTGTTTGCTGTTTTCACTTCAAGGTCTGTTTAATTGGACCAATGCTTGTTCAGTTCCCCAGCGTTTAGCACTGAGTGAACACCATTGGAATCAATGTTTTTTTTTTTATTTTTTTTGAACTGAACATCAGATAGTTATCTATTATTTGAAAAACCACTAATAAAATTATGATATTTAAAAAAAAAAAAAAAAAAAAAAAAAATATATATATATATATATATATATATATATATATATATAAAGCACATACCACACATATATTCTGAGACCAATACCATGATGAAATACTGTAAGCTGTAGAGGTGTGTTGTCGGCAAGAAACACAGCATATCGGCAGCAAATAGTCAGATCTCTATCACTACGAATAAAGCTCCGTTTGTCAGAATTATCCCTTTCGCTGCCAGCCTACCTGGAGTTTTTGTCACGCTTGGTGCCAGACCATTTTGCACTATTTTGCGCTCCCCATGTTCAAATGTGATTTTTGAAGGAATTTACAGGGATTTCCCAGGAAAATGATTAGAGATGAGCGAACTTTTGAAAAATTCGATTCGACTGATTCGCCGAATTTTCCGACAAAAATCGTTTCGACCCGAATAAATTCGCGACGAATCGCTATTAAAAACGGCTATTTCTGAGCCTCCTACAGCCTCAATAGGGTTGTAAACCATTCAGCCTTGCTGTAACACGCACAGGATGCGTGCTGGGTTTGTTAAATAATACTTTGAAGAAATATCACATGCAGATCAGAGGCATCGCTAATAGAATCGCAGAGCGGCACAATTGCAGAGAGTTGAAGTGGCATCACTATGAGGGGCAGAAGGAGCCCAAATATACACTGGAGTTGGCCTCAGGAGCCCAAAAATTGGATGAATCACACCCTGGAGTTGGCAGAAGTTGGCAGCAGCAGCAGGAGCCCAAATATACACTGGAGTTGGCTTCAGGAGCCCAAAAATTGGATGAATCACACCCTGGAGTTGGCAGAAGTTGGCAGCAGCAGGAGCAGGAGCCCAAATATACACTGGAGTTGGCCTCAGGAGCCCAAAAATTGGATGAATCACACCCTGGAGTTGGCAGAAGTTGGCAGCAGCAGCAGCAGGAGCCCAAATATACACTGGAGTTGGCCTCAGGAGCCCAAAAATTGGATGAATCACACCCTGGAGTTGGCAGGAGTTGACAGTAGTAGCAGCAGGAGCCCAAATATACACTGGAGTTGGCTTCAGGAGCCCAAAAATTGGATGAATCACACCCTGGAGTTGGCAGAAGTTGGCAGCAGCAGCAGCAGGAGCCCAAATATACACTGGAGTTGGCCTCAGGAGCCCAAAAATTGGATGAATCACACCCTGGAGTTGGCAGAAGTTGGCAGTAGTAGCAGCAGGAGCCCAAATATACACTGGAGTTGGCTTCAGGAGCCCAAAAATTGGATGAATCACACCCTGGAGTTGGCAGAAGTTGGCAGCAGCAGCAGCAGCAGGAGCCCAAATATACACTGGAGTTGGCTTCAGGAGCCCAAAAATTGGATGAATCACACCCTGGAGTTGGCAGAAGTTGGCAGCAGCAGCAGCAGGAGCCCAAATATACACTGGAGTTGGCCTCAGGAGCCCAAAAATTGGATGAATCACACCCTGGAGTTGGCAGAAGTTGGCAGTAGTAGCAGCAGGAGCCCAAATATACACTGGAGTTGGCTTCAGGAGCCCAAAAATTGGATGAATCACACCCTGGAGTTGGCAGAAGTTGGCAGCAGCAGCAGCAGGAGCCCAAATATACACTGGAGTTGGCCTCAGGAGCCCAAAAATTGGATGAATCACACCCTGGAGTTGGCAGAAGTTGGCAGTAGTAGCAGCAGGAGCCCAAATATACACTGGAGTTGGCTTCAGGAGCCCAAAAATTGGATGAATCACACCCTGGAGTTGGCAGAAGTTGGCAGCAGCAGCAGCAGCAGGAGCCCAAATATACACTGGAGTTGGCTTCAGGAACCCAAAAATTGGATGAATCACACCCTGGAGTTGGCAGAAGTTGGCAGCAGCAGCAGGAGCCCAAATATACACTGGAGTTGGCTTCAGGAGCCCAAAAATTGGATGAATCACACCCTGGAGTTGGCAGAAGTTGGCAGCAGCAGCAGCAGGAGCCCAAATATACACTGGAGTTGGCCTCAGGAGCCCAAAAATTGGATGAATCACACCCTGGAGTTGGCAGGAGTTGACAGTAGTAGCAGCAGGAGCCCAAATATACACTGGAGTTGGCTTCAGGAGCCCAAAAATTGGATGAATCACACCCTGGAGTTGGCAGAAGTTGGCAGCAGCAGCAGCAGGAGCCCAAATATACACTGGAGTTGGCCTCAGGAGCCCAAAAATTGGATGAATCACACCCTGGAGTTGGCAGAAGTTGGCAGTAGTAGCAGCAGGAGCCCAAATATACACTGGAGTTGGCTTCAGGAGCCCAAAAATTGGATGAATCACACCCTGGAGTTGGCAGAAGTTGGCAGCAGCAGCAGCAGCAGGAGCCCAAATATACACTGGAGTTGGCTTCAGGAGCCCAAAAATTGGATGAATCACACCCTGGAGTTGGCAGAAGTTGGCAGCAGCAGCAGCAGGAGCCCAAATATACACTGGAGTTGGCCTCAGGAGCCCAAAAATTGGATGAATCACACCCTGGAGTTGGCAGAAGTTGGCAGTAGTAGCAGCAGGAGCCCAAATATACACTGGAGTTGGCTTCAGGAGCCCAAAAATTGGATGAATCACACCCTGGAGTTGGCAGAAGTTGGCAGCAGCAGCAGCAGGAGCCCAAATATACACTGGAGTTGGCCTCAGGAGCCCAAAAATTGGATGAATCACACCCTGGAGTTGGCAGAAGTTGGCAGTAGTAGCAGCAGGAGCCCAAATATACACTGGAGTTGGCTTCAGGAGCCCAAAAATTGGATGAATCACACCCTGGAGTTGGCAGAAGTTGGCAGTAGCAGCAGCAGGAGCCCAAATATACACTGGAGTTGGCTTCAGGAGCCCAAAAATTGGATGAATCACACCCTGGAGTTGGCAGGAGTTGACAGTAGCAGCAGCAGGAGCCCAAATATACACTGGAGTTGGCCTCAGGAGCCCAAAAATTGGATGAATCACACCCTGGAGTTGGCAGGAGTTGACAGTAGCAGCAGCAGGAGCCCAAATATACACTGGAGTTGGCTTCAGGAGCCCAAAAATTGGATGAATCACACCCTGGAGTTGGCAGAAGTTGGCAGCAGCAGCAGCAGCAGGAGCCCAAATATACACTGGAGTTGGCTTCAGGAGCCCAAAAATTGGATGAATCACACCCTGGAGTTGGCAGGAGTTGACAGTAGCAGCAGCAGGAGCCCAAATATACACTGGAGTTGGCCTCAGGAGCCCAAAAATTGGATGAATCACACCCTGGAGTTGGCAGGAGTTGACAGTAGCAGCAGCAGGAGCCCAAATATACACTGGAGTTGGCTTCAGGAGCCCAAAAATTGGATGAATCACACCCTGGAGTTGGCAGAAGTTGGCAGCAGCAGCAGCAGCAGGAGCCCAAATATACACTGGAGTTGGCTTCAGGAGCCCAAAAATTGGATGAATCACACCCTGGAGTTGGCAGAAGTTGGCAGCAGCAGCAGCCCAAATATACACTGGAGTTGGCTTCAGGAGCCCAAAAATTGGATGAATCACACCCTGGAGTTGGCAGAAGTTGGCAGTAGCAGCAGCAGGAGCCCAAATATACACTGGAGTTGGCTTCAGGAGCCCAAAAATTGGATGAATCACACCCTGGAGTTGGCAGGAGTTGACAGTAGCAGCAGCAGGAGCCCAAATATACACTGGAGTTGGCCTCAGGAGCCCAAAAATTGGATGAATCACACCCTGGAGTTGGCAGGAGTTGACAGTAGCAGCAGCAGGAGCCCAAATATACACTGGAGTTGGCTTCAGGAGCCCAAAAATTGGATGAATCACACCCTGGAGTTGGCAGGAGTTGACAGTAGCAGCAGCAGGAGCCCAAATATACACTGGAGTTGGCCTCAGGAGCCCAAAAATTGGATGAATCACACCCTGGAGTTGGCAGGAGTTGACAGTAGTAGCAGCAGGAGCCCAAATATACACTGGAGTTGGCTTCAGGAGCCCAAAAATTGGATGAATCACACCCTGGAGTTGGCAGAAGTTGGCAGTAGCAGCAGCAGGAGCCCAAAAAATGGCCTAAAGACATAAATATGTTTTGCACCATTTGTAAAGTGTAAAACGTGGCACCATGCTGAATCTAGTCGCATGCATCAGGCATTGGTGGGTGGAAATCCTGGCTGATCCATCCCTGATTCATTTTGACAAAGGTGAGTCTCTCCACATTTTTAGTTGACAGACGAGTTCTCCTCGCCGTAACTATGGCCCCCGCCGCACTAAACACCCGCTCAGATGGCACGCTACTTGCCGGGCAGGACAGCTTTTCCAGGGCAAACTCTGCTAGTTGCGGCCACAAATCAAGTTTGGCTGCCCAGAAGTCCAGCGGATCCTCAAGGTGTGTTGGCATGGTCATGTCAAAGTATGACATGACCTGCTGGTTCAGGTCCTGCTCCAGGTCTTCCTGCTGCTCATGAGTAGCCTCACTATGCGGGTGTAGAAAGCTACTCATTAGCGACTGAAGACTGAGGCTGCTGCTGCTGATGGAGCTTCTGCTGCTGCTGCTGCCAACCCCCCCAGCGGCCATGGCAGTGGAAGGTGAGCGCAGAGGTCCCCTCGAGTCAGACCTGCGAGAGTATGGACCATGGCGCAGATAGGCATCGGCCAACTGCCTACGTAGAATGTCTTTGTAGTAGTTGAGTTTGTCCTCCCTCTCGGTGGGTTTAAAAAATGCCCCCATTTTGTGCCGGAAGCGAGGGTCCAATAAGGTGGACAGCCAGAAGTCATCCCGCCGACAGATGGAAACAATTCTGGGGTCACTACGCAAGCATGTGAGCATGCTTCGTGCCATTTGCGCAAGTGACTCGGATGGACTACCTGTCTCCATCTCCACTGCATACTGCCACGGTGTGCCCGGGTCCTCTGTCTCTCCTTCCTCAAAAACCTCTAGCTCCTCTGGCTGCTCCTGCTCCTCCTCTCCTGTCCGCTGACTAGATAAACCAGCCATTTCGCCAAGCCTAAACTGTGTTTCGCTGGGCAACTCCTCCTCCTCCTCTTCCTCCTCCTCCTCCTCCAGTTCAGCTCCAACGGGGTTCATGTGGCCGTAAGATGTAAACGCCATGTCTCCAGTGCCCTGACCAGCCATGGTTTCCAACATGTGCTGTAGTACATGAAGCAGTGGAATCACGTCGTTCATCCCGTAATCCTGCCGACTGACAAATAAAGTGGCTTCCTCAAAGGGCCTGAGCAAACGGCAGGTGTCACGTATGAGCTGCCACTGGTTGACATTGAAGTTACACAGGGGAGTCCCCCTATCTGCTTGGATCATCAGGAAATCCGTGATGGCTTTTCTCTGTTCATATAATCGGTCCAACATGTGAAGGGTGGAATTCCAACGGGTGGAAACATCGCAAATCAGACTATGTTGGGGGATACCATTCTGACGCTGTAGCTCAAGAAGGGTGTGTTTGGCGGTGTAGGAGTGGCTGAAGTGCATGCAAAGTTTCCGTGAAGTTGTTAGGATGTCCTGCAGATGGGGGGAACACTTCAGAAACCGCTTGACAACCAGATTGAAGACGTGAGCCATGCAGGGGGCATGGGTCAGGCTTCCTTGGCGCAGCGCAGACAAAATGTTCTTCCCATTGTCGGTAACCATGATTCCCATTTTAAGTTTTCTCGGAGTAAGCCATGTTTGGATTTCCTGATGAATACATTTAAGCAGTTCCTCCCCTGTGTGACTCCGTTCGCCAAGACAAACCATGTGAAGCACTGCGTGACACCTCCGTGCCCTGCACACATGGTAGACTGGAGGGGCACTGAGACTTGAGCCTACAGTGGAGGGTGAGGAGATGGCGGAGGATGAGGAGGCCGAGTCGCACGGTGTCACAGGCCCAATGGGCAGAGAGCGCGGAGGCCGAAGCGGCGTGACCTGTCCAAGTTGCTGCTGCAAAGGGACCACATTCACCCAGTGGGCCGTAAACGACATGTACTGCCCCTGACCGTAGTTACAGCTCCAGATGTCGGCGCTGCCATGTATTTTGCTACACACCGACAGGCTCAAGGACTGGCCCACCTTCTGTTCAACAAAAGTGTGCAGCGCTGGTACTGCCTTCTTGGCAAAGAAATGACGGCTTGGGACTCTCCACCTCGGCTCGGCACAAGCCATCAGTTCTCTGAAAGGTGCAGATTCCACCACCTGAAAAGGGAGCGACTGCAGCACCAGCAACTTGGACAGGAGCACATTCAGCTTCTGCGCCGTAGGATGAGTGGGCGCATACTGCTGTCTCTTGGACATGGCTTCGCTGATGGATTGCTGGCGGGATGCATGACTTGGAGGAGGAGGAGGAGGAGCAGGAGCGACAGAGGATGGGTGTGACGCACAGCTGCCTTCGGCTGAGGTGCTGGAGCCTTGGCTGGCAGAAATTGGGAGCTCACTTGGTGAGGAAGCAGACTGGACCACCCCTTGGGAGCCTCGGTTCTCCCAGGTCGTTTTATGGTGACGCATCATATGTTGACGCAGGGCCGTGGTGCCAACATTTGGACCCTGGCCACGCTTCACCTTTTGCCTACATATCTTGCATGTGGCCATGTTACCCTCCTGCGGATGCCTCAGGAAAAACTGCCACACTGCCGAGTAGCTACTTTTCCCACCCCCTGGCCTCACTGATTCACTGCTGCTGTTGCCAACTCCAGGAACCCCTGCTCCACTACCTCCCGATAAGGTAGACTGCCGCACAGCAGGTGCTCTACCCCGGCCCCGGCCCCGGCCGGCTCCAGCCTTTGGAATTGTGCCCCCATGCTGACTGCTACCACCTTGCTGCCTCAGCTGCTGACTCCGGGGCAACCTGCGCCCCTCTTCTCCTGATGATGACGATGAAGCCCCTTCATCACCCGGCTCCCAAGTGCGATCGGCTTCATCGTCATCATCATCATCATCACCGGGTTGTGGCTGTACGTCACTGATGTTCGTGGATTCGTCAACAGTGTCTGGCGCAGGAGCTGGAACGCTCGCAGCACCCACGACACTGTCCACATCACTATTTGTCTGCCTAGCTAAAGAAGCCACCTCCATTTCTTGGCTGGGCAGTAGCTGCTGACTGTCCTCCTGTATCTGATCGTCCTCCTCACTAAAGAGTGGAGCTGAACCCAAAGCATAGGATACGTCGCTGGGGGAGGGAACGGCGTAGGACAGAGGCAATGGGAGGACAGGGACTGCTCTCGGGGCATGCCAACTCAGGGTTGTGTCAGAGGAACCTACCGACCCTAGACTGGGGGTCTCAGATGTAAGTTGTGATGATGTTGTTGATGAGCGCGTCAGCCAATCTACCACGGCAGATGCGTTACTGGTGGAGACCCGACCGCTAGCAGATACTGGCAGATTAGGTCTCTCAGCGTGACTCCTGCTGCTACTGGCCCCCAGTCTGATGCGAGCTCTGCCTGCGGAATCTTGGCCTCTGCCACTCCTCTTTTCACTTCCAGGCACTTGTCTGCCCGACATAGTCTAACTGGCGTGGTAGTAGGTGATATTTTAAGAACCCCCAGGCAGCAGTGGGTCTATATAAAACAGAATATAATGCACACCAAAAGTGAGCAGTAACACTCAGCCTCCAACAGGCCTGCTTAGTGTAAATAAGAGAGCTGCTTAGTGTAAATAAAGAGGGGTATGCTATGTTACAGAATGGGATGCCTCAACAGAAGTGCACCTGGCAGGCAGCAGTAAGCCTATGCCCAGCAAAAGTGTCTTATAATATAAATATAATAAGAGCAAATGCTTATATGGTCTTAAACAGAGGCTGCTTTAGTCACAGAATGGGATGCCCTGGGCAGGAATGGACCTGGCAGGGTCCAGTAGGGCTTTGGCCAGCAAAAGTGTCTTTATCAGGCTAATTTCAAATATGATAAGAGCAAATGCTTATATGGTCTTAAACAGAGGCTGCTGTAGTCACAGAATGGGATGCCCCGGGCAGGAATCGACCTGGCAGGGTCCAGTAGGGCTTTGGCCAGCAAAAGTGTCTTTATCAGGCCTGATTTCTATGAGAATAAGTGCAAATGTTTATTATGCTATTAAATAGAGGCTGCTTTAGTCACAGAATGGGATGCCAGTGCCACAAAAACCAGAGAGCATGCACAGCAAAAGTGTCTTTATCAGGCCTGATTTCTATGAGAATAAGTGCAAATGTTTATTATGCTATTAAATAGAGGCTGCTTTAGTCACAGAATGGGATGCCAGTGCCACAAAAACCAGAGAGCATGCACAGCAAAAGTGTCTTTATCAGGCCTGATTTCTATGAGAATAAGTGCAAATGTTTATTATGCTATTAAATAGAGGCTGCTTTAGTCACAGAATGGGATGCCAGTGCCACAAAAACCAGAGAGCATGCACAGCAAAAGTGTCTTTATCAGGCCTGATTTCTATGAGAATAAGTGCAAATGTTTATTATGCTATTAAATAGAGGCTGCTTTAGTCACAGAATGGGATGCCAGTGCCACAAAAACCAGAGAGCATGCACAGCAAAAGTGTCTTTATCAGGCCTGATTTCTATGAGAATAAGTGCAAATGTTTATTATGCTATTAAATAGAGGCTGCTTTAGTCACAGAATGGGATGCCAGTGCCACAAAAACCAGAGAGCATGCACAGCAAAAGTGTCTTTATCAGGCCTGATTTCTATGAGAATAAGTGCAAATGTTTATTATGCTATTAAATAGAGGCTGCTTTAGTCACAGAATGGGATGCCAGTGCCACAAAAACCAGAGAGCATGCACAGCAAAAGTGTCTTTATCAGGCCTGATTTCTATGAGAATAAGTGCAAATGTTTATTATGCTATTAAATAGAGGCTGCTTTAGTCACAGAATGGGATGCCAGTGCCACAAAAACCAGAGAGCATGCACAGCAAAAGTGTCTTTATCAGGCCTGATTTCTATGAGAATAAGTGCAAATGTTTATTATGCTATTAAATAGAGGCTGCTTTAGTCACAGAATGGGATGCCAGTGCCACAAAAACCAGAGAGCATGCACAGCAAAAGTGTCTTTATCAGGCCTGATTTCTATGAGAATAAGTGCAAATGTTTATTATGCTATTAAATAGAGGCTGCTTTAGTCACAGAATGGGATGCCAGTGCCACAAAAACCAGAGAGCATGCACAGCAAAAGTGTCTTTATCAGGCCTGATTTCTATGAGAATAAGTGCAAATGTTTATTATGCTATTAAATAGAGGCTGCTTTAGTCACAGAATGGGATGCCAGTGCCACAAAAACCAGAGAGCATGCACAGCAAAAGTGTCTTTATCAGGCCTGATTTCTATGAGAATAAGTGCAAATGTTTATTATGCTATTAAATAGAGGCTGCTTTAGTCACAGAATGGGATGCCAGTGCCACAAAAACCAGAGAGCATGCACAGCAAAAGTGTCTTTATCAGGCCTGATTTCTATGAGAATAAGTGCAAATGTTTATTATGCTATTAAATAGAGGCTGCTTTAGTCACAGAATGGGATGCCAGTGCCACAAAAACCAGAGAGCATGCACAGCAAAAGTGTCTTTATCAGGCCTGATTTCTATGAGAATAAGTGCAAATGTTTATTATGCTATTAAATAGAGGCTGCTTTAGTCACAGAATGGGATGCCAGTGCCACAAAAACCAGAGAGCATGCACAGCAAAAGTGTCTTTATCAGGCCTGATTTCTATGAGAATAAGTGCAAATGTTTATTATGCTATTAAATAGAGGCTGCTTTAGTCACAGAATGGGATGCCTCACAGCAGACTTAAGATCAGTTCAGTATATATGCACAGTTAGTTACTATAAGCAGCCTGAAAACGCTAACAAAGGCTGGATGAAAAAAAAAAAATCTCCCTGTCAGCCAGCTCCGTTTTTCCTACCTTTCCCTGGCTTTCTGTCTGTCTCCTGTCTGTCTCCTGCCTGTCTCCTGCCTGTCTCCAGCCTGTCCCTGTCTGTCCCTGTCTCCAGCCTGTCTCCAGCCTGTCTAACTGCCTCAGCTACACAGCGTTCTGTCTGTCTGTCACGAATGCAATAGAGAAATGAGGAAAAGCAAGATGGCCGCCGTTAAATACCGCTGTGTGACGTCACCGGGCTTGCTGGCTGCTGATAGGCTGCATGTGACTGCCCCAGCTTGCACTGGCGCGGGATACATGTCCAGACATGTCCCGCCCGCCATCTTAGAATGCCTGTAATGTAAATGAATGGATGTTAAAGGAAAACTTCGAGTGATCGAATCGCGGGGAAATTCGGATTCGATCCGAATCGAATTTTTCCTGAAATTCGGATCGAATCCGGGTTCGTCCGGATCGATTCGCTCATCCCTAAAAATGATATATTGTTTTTTTCAGCAGAGTCTGGGCTTTAACATGAAATGTCTTGTTTGTAATTTTTTAGGTGTATTCTCAATAGTTTTGGGTGAAATATGTGCGAAAAAATAAAAAAAAATCTATTTTTTGCAATTTGTAGTGTTTTTTTGTAATAAAAAGTGTAAGTTTGTCAATAAAATCTTATTGCATGTGAAACCCCAATTAATCCCGGTCACAGCGTTACCACATATGTATAAGTAGACACCCTTTCCTGCCCAGGAGACTCCCCCAAACTGAAACAGCGCTTTAGGAGATTTTCAGATAAAATACAACTATGCACCGCGCTAAGCGCACCTTGCGGTCTTTCCAGAAAAAGAACCCTTTAAATTTGAAATACCCCCCAAAAACTATATATTCTCTGGAAGTATACACCTCAGGCTTTCTAGGCGTACCAGGTTTGTTGACATGGGCGCAATTTTCTGGAAGTAATCCCCCAATCAATTCTTTGGTTGCACAGAGTTTCCCTAAAAAAGAATAAAAAAGAAGAATCAAAGCCACATTTTCCTAAAAAAAACTATATACAAACAAGAAAAAACAAGCTTAATCAGAAAAAGCAACAACCCCCGAACAGAACAATACCCAACATGCATAGGTACTGTCAAGGGAAGAGTTGCCAAACACCCCAAAGTAAAGCATGCGCATAACGGTAATTTTGCTTAAAAATTTCAGCTCTGCAGACAAAGTGTGCACCTTGCGATTTTTCAACCAAAACAACCCTTTAAATTTAGAATATCCCCACAAACCATATATTCCCTGAAAGTACACATGTTAAGCTTTCTAAGAGTACTGAGCTTGTTGTAGTGGGCTCATCTTTCTGGAAGTAATCCATTGAAGAATTCTTAGGTTGCACAGGGTTTCCCTAAAAACAATGATAAAAAGCAGAATAAAAACCATGTTTTCCTAAAATATCAATATGCAAACAAGAAAAAAGCTAAATCTGAAAGCGCAAGTTCCACCGAGCAGAACAATACCCAACATGCATAGGTACTATGGTACCCCTTTTAATTGTCAGCCTACTTGAAGTTTTGTCACCCTCTGTTGACAGGTCATTTTTCCCCATTTTGCGGCATGATTAACCGTGATTTTTGCTGGAATTTCCAGAAAAATTATATACATTACATATACATTTTTTGCAGCAGAGTTTAGGCTTTAACATGAAATGTCTTGTTTGTAATTTTTCTACGTTTTTTTGAATATTTCTGCTTAAAAAAACAAAAAAAATATATATATATATTTTTTAAACAATTGTTTCCTTTATTTTAAATAAAACCTTTTTTTTTAAATGAAAACCATATTGCATGTGATAGCCCCATTTCTCCCGATTACAACGGTACCACATATGTATCGGTAGCCCCCCCATTCTTGCCCTGGAGACCCCCCAAACTGAAAAGAGCACTTTATTACATTTACAAATAAAATAAACTACTATCCACACTATAAACATAAGGGGTTAATTAAAAAAAATGACATAGGGTCCCCCCCCTTTTTTGGGGGAATTTTAAGGGTTAGGGTTAGGCTAACCCTTAAAAATAAATAAATATACAAAAATAAAAATTTCCCCCCAAAAAATGGGGACCCCCCCATGTCATTTTTTTTTTTTGTAATTTTAAGGGTTAGGGTTAGGCTAACCCTAACCCGTAAAAATAAAAAAAATGTACAAAAAAAAAAATTCCCCCCAAAAAATGGGGCTAACCCTAACCCGTAAACCCGTAAAAATAAAAAAAAAGACTTTTTTTTTTTTTTTAAGGGTTAGGGTTAGCCTAACCCTAACCCTCACCCTTAAAAAAAATTGTTTTCATTTTTTTTTAATTTTAAGGGTTAGGGTAAGGCTAACCCTAACCCTTAAAAATTAAAAAAATGACGTAGAGGGGAACCCATTTTTTTTTTTTTTATTTTAAGGGTTAGGGTTAAGCTAACCCTAACCCTAACCCTTAAAAATTAAATAAAAATGACGTAAGAACCCATTTTTTTTAATTTTAAGGGTTAAAAAAATTGTTTTCATTTTTTTTTTAATTTTAAGGGTTAGGGTAAGGCTAACCCTAACCCTAACCCTAACCCTTAAAATAAAAAAAAAATGACGTAGGGTCCCCCTTACCCGTCATAACCAGCTCGGGACCAGCTATGGGGGCTTGTAGGCACAGAGTGGGGGGGCCAGCTTTTGTGGCCCCCCCACCCTGCAGCCTACGAGCCCACATACCCTGTGTGGGCCCGGGCTCTTCTGCCCCCCCCTGGGCTTTGGGGAGGCAGGTAATTGGGGGTGCGGGGGTTAATGGCAAGCCACCCGCTAGTTGCAGGTGGCTTGCCAGACCCCAGCCTTGTGAACTGGTATAAGGGGTCTCATGGACCCCTTACCAGTTCACAAAGGGTTAACATAAAAAAAAACACACACACAAAAATGTCATTTATTAAAAAAAAAAAAAAAAGTTTTTTTTTACTTTACTCACCTCACCCGATTGTCAGCTCCTGTGGTGATCAGCTGTCAAATGCCTTGGTGATCGTTGGCCAGAGGAGGGGGGGCAGGGGATCAGAGCATCCCCTGCCCCTCCACTGCTCTGCCCAGCGATCACCAGGGCATCTGACAGCTCAGCCGAGGAGAGGCAGCAAGAGGCCCGGGAGTGACGTCATAAGAACACACACTTAACAACAAGATGGCGGCGCCCGTCGGGAGAGGAGGGGGAGAGCCCCTTCAGGCTCTCCCCTGAAGCTGAAGAGGCTGGGGGGGGCGATCGGAGGCCCCCCCAGTGAAGAGGAGACCCGGAGGGAGGCAGCGCGACTGCAGGTAAGTAAATGTCAATTTTATTTTTTTTTTTTTTACAGTTAGCAGCTGCTGCTGCCAAAACGGGGGGGGGCTATTCCGGGGGCTCTCCTGGAGCCATCCGACTCCCCGCGGGGGATCGGATGGCACCAAATTAAAGAGGAGACCCAGCCGGATCCAACGAGGGGTCAGGTGAGTATTTGTGATTTTTATTTTTTTTACTAGCAGGGGGGAAAGTCAAGCACGTAGATTCTTAAGTGGAGTAGAAGCAAGCACGTAGAAACTACGTGCTTGGCACTGAAAGGGTTATGCATCAGTTTTAGGGATGAGTTAGCCCCCCCCCAAAGTTCAGGTTCAGCAAGTTTGGTCAAACTTTAAAATAAAAAATTGGGGAACCGAAACCGTGATCAATGGGGACCTAAACCCAGTGATCCGGGGTCTGTCGTAAGCATCGGCGTTCAATTCAAATGGTACATGGCAGGGGACACAGAAAGATGGCTGCAGCTCCCATGCGGGAGGACACTCCTGGTGCCAGCTGGCAGTGATGGAGCGGCGGCCATCTTTCTGTGGCCCCCGGTTGAGGATCATTTTAAAGGAACGCTGCTGCTGGCGGGACCGGGATCGTGGGCTCAGGTAAGTTGTTCAGCAGCTCCCTGCTGTTGCATCCTTTAGCTGAAGTTGGTTGATGGGCTGCTGAGTAGCTGGCTGAAGTCTGTGTTCGGGTTTGGGAACCTGACCTCGCAAAGTTCGGTACGAACCCGAACTATGTTACCCAGTTGCATTGCATGCAGCAAACTAAAGACTGACCAAACTGACAAAAACCAGCAAATGTGCTGAATCAGCCAGCTGTATACAAAATAGATACAGAATTAATTAAAGGCCATAACCAGTCATATGTAACCTATAAATAACAAGGATATCAAGTGTAATGGAAAATAAGCCAAATTTATGAACTTCAAAAATGTAAGAAGCCAAACCAAACCACAGATGTATACTTTGCAAGAATATAAGCCACCCAAGTATAAAAGAGGTAAAAGAAAAAAAAGAATTACCGTGTTTTTCGCCCTACAAAAGTGTGGGGAAAATGCCCATTTTATCGGGCGAATGTACAATAAAAAAAAGAAAAAGGCAACTTAAATACAGAGCTCCTGCAGTGCTAGCAGCCACCAAGGAGACCAGACGATGGATGAGCGTGGGCCCGTTGTCGCCGCCGCTGCTTCTTGGGCACGGCACACCCTACACAAACACCTAGTCCATGCAGTAAGTGGCTATGGCCTGTGTCTGCTGTCCTTACTGAACTCTAGCTGCGGGCCAGCCCATCTGCTGCATGGAACGGGTTTGTGTGTAGGGTGCGAATTGCGTCTCAGAAGCAGCGGAGGTGGCCGGGTGGCTGTCAGCAATGTGGGAATGCCATATGAGAGGTTGAACTTTTCTTTTTTTTTCTTTCATTCGTCCAACTGTGGGGGGGGGGGGGCAGGATGATTCTGCCACACAGCCTATATGTGGAGGGGGTAATACCACACTGCCTATGCGGAATGGGATAGAAGGAATGCCACACTGGCTATGGTGAATGGGAAGGGGGGAATGCCACATTGCCTATGGGGAATGGGGTGGGGGGAATGAAACACTGCCTATAGGAAATGGGAGGGGGGATGCCACACTACCTATGGGGAGTGGGAGAATGCCACATTGCCTATGGGGAATGGGATGGGGGAATGCCACACTGCTTATGGGGAATGGGATGGGGGAATACCACACTGGCTATAATGGGGACAGGGAGGGGGGAAAATGCCACTCTGACTGTAATTGGGTATTTGGTTCTTTGGTACATTGAAAATGGTTAGGCAAAAGCCAAGATGTTGGGTAAAATCCCTGCGCATTGAGCATCCTGTTGAGCAGACACTATATGCATAGCCAGCGGAAATCGCTTTTTAACATATAGACTACTTCGAAACTTGGCCAAGCTAATCTGTTCTGTGATTTAAGAATAGCATAATAATATGCAAATATGAAGCAATAAAATATTGAATGATGAGACATGCATTATAAAACTGTTCGTTTTGAATTACTGATTTTTTTTCTTTCCCAAAAAGTTAAGCGTGGGATCAACACGTTGCCACTGTCGGTTACTGTGGAAAATTCTGATGTGCGTTATCACTTCTATAAGTCCTGGAGTAAAGTAAAATTAAATTCATTGGTACATTAAACCAAAATGTTAATGTCAAGGTTACAGTCAGCAGGAAAAGCTATGTATGAGAAAATTAAACAAATATTATGCCTTAAAGGACAAAACGTTAAAGCCAATGCAATTTAAGATTTTTATACCCCCTGCAAAAGAGGATGGAAAATTGGCAGATGTGACAAGCTTTGATTCAACACTATCTGCTGTAAAGAACACCTGTCATTAAATGTATCTTTTTATGAAAAGACAAGACAATTATTGTATTGGGACAATTTACAGACCCCAAATGTCACCCTGAGCCCTCATGAGCAAAAGTTTACTTGAAAGAAGACCACTTACTTATAGCCTTTTATATGAAGCATCAACACCACACATCACCACTTTTGGCCTCAAGCAGCACTTAGCTTGAGAGTTAGGCCACCATCTAGCATCTTATTTTACACTAGCGCTGCTAAATAGCACTAGGTCACAGCCCAGGGTTCTGGTTGAAACCTGGCACTGTAGGGCAAGATTCTATAAAGCACAATGGGCAGAACTGGATTCAAGTGTTTCATGTTTCAAATTAATATTACACACATTTATTTGTGCAGAATTTGCATTGTGACAATAATGGAAACGCAGGACCTAGATGTCGCCAAACAACTTTCTAAGATCTTTTCATAGCAAAATCTTTTCATGACTTCTTTTTGGTTACAACTTACAAATGTGAAAATTGGACAACAACAACGAAAATGCACGAAATGCACTGTAGAGTTTGCTTCTTTTTGTCCCCAGCAGTGATTTCTTGTAACTGTAATGATGAAATGCTGATCAGCACCAGAAAAATACAGCGCCAATCTATTTAAGGAGTAAAAATTTTATAGAAACATTGAAAAGCTGATGGTACAATGTGGCGCTCACTGGCACAGGAAAAATCAGCAGTCGGGTCCTACAGACACGGACACAGGTGGGCCAATACCTAGTGCAATGATAAAAGCAAGTTAATTAGCACTTGGCCCTCCAAAAACTGGCGCTGTAGCCACCAGAAATATGCTAAATGATACACATCATAAATAAAGCCCACAGTGTACCTTCCTAAATGGGTAAAGGTCTAAGTAAGCCAGACATTGTGTCAAATATAACAACTATTTATACTCCTGGGATGCCTACAGAGCTTGCAAACACATATCCTGTTTGCAGATGCAAACACAGTGTACACAGAAGAAAATGAGCCACTGGTCTCTGCTAGTCCAGAATTGTCTCTACCCCTGCCTTCTACATCACACTCTGGCTACACTCACTGTGAAAATTAAGACTAGGAATACACACAATATAAACTTATGCACAAGTAGTAAATGAGTTCTTTTAGACTCATACATATTGTCCAGCATTAAAGTGGACCAACACCCTGAGGTGATCGGCCCGGGAATCTATAAGATTCCCGGGCCGATCACCTCACACACCGCGGGACATCCGAGATCGGGATGTCCCACGGGGTGTAAACCCCCCAAAACCCCCGAAAAACCTTACCTCTCCAGCCGCTGCTTCCGCCGCCGCCGCCTCACTCGCGCTCCTCTCGACGTGCGCACGCCCGCGCCGGCGTCTCTGAATGGCCGTCACGGGTGCGCACACGTCAAGAGTGATGCGCGGGAGGCGCCGACGGGCAAGCTGCTTGTCCGTCGCTGTCAATCAGCTTGTCCGTCGGCGGTGAGGTAAGTTTTTTGGGGCTTTCTGGGGGGTTTCACACAGCGGGGCACCCCCGATCGGGGTGCCCCGGGGAAGTGGACCAATACCCAGGATAGTCAAAAGGTTCTTTTTTTATTGGCAAACGGTATATGCTACACAAAATAACGCTTTCATATAATGAACTTCTAAATGGAGTTTAAATACTCAAACAGATTATGCAGAATCCCCCTTTTATTTGCCTAAAACAGCTAGGGGTGAAAAATGAGACTGGCTTGTGGGCTTTGCCTATAAACTTGTAACCTGGACCACTCTTCCATCCTCCTGTGCTAAAATGAATACACAACTTACCGGATCACAGAAATCCTCCTCCAATCCCAGTGGGTGGGGGGGGGGGCTTTGCACAATGGCCATGGACTTGTGAAGTTAGGCTTGCCAGCCTGCCACTGCCAATGCTGCTTCAAGGATTGGGTGCCTTACCTGTCACTTATAGCCCCAGTTTACAGCTTTTGTTCAACTTACTGGCTTGTCCGGCATTCAAGGAGATTGGGGAGTACAGGTTAGTAGTTTTCTTTTACTTTATTGGCCCAATTTGTTCCAGCACAAGTCGTAGCACAGAGATAGACTGTGGAAACCATGTGTATGTCTAGTGCTGCTTTACTAATATGTAAAGACATTCAGGTTAGATTTAAATTACACATGAAAAGGCCAAATGAAGAACAGTCAAGGTTAAAGAATCACACGGAAAACTATGAATTTAAACTGTACAGCCTCAGTTGGAGATTGCAAATGGAGACATGATGAAAAGCTGTAGCTGTACTCTCTTGGATAAGGCTGGAAAACTTTTAAGAGCAAACAAGCAGAGCAGCCAAGATATTTTGCTTACAAAGCACTCTGTGGCTTGGACACATAACCTTTTAAGTAATTTAAGTGCTGACACCTAAATACTGTCTTATTATCAGCAGTCCTAATAGAATTACACTGTGCACTTCACCGACTGGGGTACAAGATGCTATTTTTCCAAACTTCTCTAATGTCAAAGAAGCAGTTCAGAAACAAACACAACAGTTTTTTTTTATTTAAGCAAAAGATACAAAAAATTTGACATAATATTGTGAAGTAAAATCAGAATCCTTCATATCCGCCAAGTATATACAAGCATATATACAAGGAAATGCGTCTAGCAAGAGAGGTATACAATGGCTGGGGGGGGGGGGGGCAGAAAAATAATAAAATAATAAAACGCTATTAAACTGGGAATTAGAAGGAAACATCCACAATTTTGCTTAATGTGTTCTACATATATAGTGAGGACAGCGAGCTAAGTTCGGAGCATCCTTGGCAGATGCAAACTGGAGAGGATGCCAGTGCTCTTGCATCTTCTGCTTTGGTAAGATATAACTAATCTCTCAAACACTTTCAACACTACGGAAATGAGTGCAACTGGGCAAAAATAATTTTAGTCCTTTGGTATAAGTTTCTTGGGTATTGAAATTACCGACAATCTTTCATAGAACTGGTGATAGTTGAGTTGCACATATTTTGAGGCAGGTAGGAGAGACACCATCTGGGCCAGGTGCCTTATTGGTTTTTGCCCAGGAGCAAATGCCCCACTTCCTTCTCCTTTACAATCAGATCCTGTCTATACTCATGCAGAATAATCACTGGAATTTAGTTTGTAGGAGGAACATTTGAGGAGGGTAGGGTCTACTGAGTTTGTTCCAAGTGCAGGACCAACTTCCTCAAACATACAATAGAACTCGTTCATCTCTCTTTAGCTAGATGTTTACTTGAGGCTGCTGTATTGGGATGGCTGCTTTGATTCATTGTTTAGGCTGCTCCAAACTTCTTTTGAGTCACTGCAGAAGAATCTCTCTTCCAATTTTTTGGCATAATTCTTTTCAGCCACTTTCATTTCTCGAGTTAGGGAATTCCTTAGTCTTCTGCATATAACCATGTCTAATTTTGAATGTGCTTCCCCGATCTGTTGCCTTAGCATTCCTAGCTTGTTACTGAACCAAGGCTTGTTGTTCCTATACTGTTTGAGAGTTTTGTTGGAATGAGCATATCCTCACAGAGGTGACTGACAGCAGTTGGTACATTCAAATGCAGCATGCTTTCCTTTTTTGTTGTTTTAATAGGGGTTCTGGTGATTTTCAGGCTTTGTCTGTAAGCTGGGAGGAGGTGGACCAAGCAAAGATCTGAGAACCCGACCTCAGCCTTCAGCAATGACTTGTTGATTTAAACATTGTGTAGTAGTGATCAAGAGTTATAGTTAGTCTAAAAGCACCTGCTGCATGTTGAATTAATTTAGGGAACTTTTGTCTCAGGTTATAAATGTATATGTCCAGAAAAAGCTTGTGAAGTCCAAATCTGAGTTGTAAATACTTTACAGATCACATGGCCTAATGAGCTTCCAACCTGATGGAAATAGTTGGTGGTCTCTCACTAAAAGTTGGCAGCTTGGCTAACTTTTGCACCTATATTATAAGCTGCATTTTAGCCACTACTTATAATAAAAAAACTGGAAAATGGATCCCTTCAGTAAGCCAATAGTATTCTGCACAAAACACTTTTCTTTTAAGTGAAACTGTTTTTACATGGGCTCCTTTGCTCTGAGGTTCAATAGCAGCCAAGTGAATTTCTTTGTGGTACAGTAGTTACACATATGGTACATGTTTCGCTTGACACCCCCTGTATAAACACCCTTTGATGCTGGGCGACACCATAATGTTGTCATAGTAGGTGTAGGTATAGTAGGTATAGTTTCCTGTGCAAAACACTCAGCAAATGTTGTTAAAGCACAACTTCTGACATGTCTCAATAAGATGGGGATTGTTTTTTAACATGTGTTTCGCAAGTTGCCTCTATGCTGTTTTGATGCAGTTTGGATTATTTTTTTTATTCTGTTTCAACTGAACCAAACTAAAACAGCTAAATTCTGGATACGTTTAACTTAACTTAACTTAACGTTAACCTAAAGGTGAAAAGCAATACTAGTGTTATGCTAAAAATTTGGTAAATCAAGTTTACCTTTAGGTGCACTTTTCGGAGTGTCATTTGTGTCTGCAAATGGGCACTTTTCCAGGCAAGGTACTGTACATAATTTTTCCACGGAGGTAAATATTTTTTATGGAAAATTTGGAAACAACAGCATCCTATGGGGTATGCAGAAAAAGAAAACACTGTTAGACTTTACCGGTAATAGATTTTTCAGGAATCCTTCAGCATGACCACACAGAGAGGATTAGGCAAGTAATTATACCTTAGGGGTGGGAAGCTGCCAGTAGTACCCTTCTACCGAAGGCCTGATGTTTTGCAGTTAGTAAATCAAGTCTATAATGTTTAAGGAAGGTGTGGGGTGATGACCACATTGCTGCTTTGAATATCTCATCCAAAGAAGCACCAGTCCTCTCTGCCCAGGATGCTGACATAGCTTGTGTAGAATGGGCAGACACCTCTGGGGGATAAACCCCCCTAGCAGAATATGTTTGTGCAATAGTCTGTTTTATCCATCTGGCTATAGTGGACTAGGAGGCTGCTAAGCCTTTCTTTTTTCCACGGAAAGTTACAAAGAACAGTTGTTCAGCTATACGCCATTCTCTGGAGCTTTCCAAATAAATGATCAGAGCTCTTCTAACATCTAGCAGCAAGATATCTTCTATCTTGCCTGCTCCAACCGGTTGTGTCGGAAGAATTATCTCTTGCGACCTGTTAGCAGAAGTCACTATTTTTGGCAGAAACAAGGCATTGGGCCTAAGAATCACTTTGTCTGGGAGTATTGCACAATAGGGTCATTTCATAGATAAGGCCTGTAGTTCACTTACTCGCCTGGCCTGGCAGAAGCCTGATGATACAAAATTTTAGCAACAACCATTTATCTGGAACTTCATCTAGAGGTTCAAAGGGTGGCTCAATGAGCCTTTTAAATCCTTTGTCTCCATTCTCTTCCTTTTCTTCACTAGCACCTCTTGATCTAGCCAACACCTGAAATCCTCTAGTAACTGAACTATTTGGTCCAGTGAGCTTTGTTGCTTTTTTCACTGTTCTAGAAGAAATCTCTGCAATGTTCTTAGCACACTCTGTCCTGTGGTTTCCCAGGGAGGAAACACAAAGAACTGAGGTGGGCAGGAAGGGGTGGGGCTTTTAACCTCTGTTTCAGTTTGTGTTTCCTCCCAGCAGGTGGAGCCTCTGTCTCCATGTGGTCATGCTGAAGGATGACTTGGAAAAATTGCACACTTTTTATCATGCCCGTAGGGTGCTGTTGTTTCTAAACTTTCAAGAAATTATCCTTACTTCATTGGAAAAATGATTTATCTTACCAGTAAAATATGTCCCTTTGCAGGTACATGCGATTTTTTGTGAGTTAAAAAGCTCACCAAGATATACGTTTCAATTCATAAACAGAAGTGCGCCCAAAGTTAAACCTACTTTAGAGAATAAATAGCATGAGCCCCAATGGTTTAGCATATGTTACACATAAAGTATATTTTTTAAGTAAAGAATATAAAATGGAAACTTTTAACCCAGCTACCTGCTGGTTCTAATAATGTAATTTCTCAGGTTATTTAGTGATAATATATATATATATATATATATATATATATATATATATATATATATATAAAATTAGATTTGTATATGTATATATATAATTTTCCATATCGCATTGGACATGGAAAAGGCAGCTGGACATGCCCTTTTCTTCCTCTGAATTCCAGCAGAGAACCACTGATGTGAACTGTAATTCGCCTGTAGTCGTGAGTGATTATGTGTCTGCAGCACTCTGCAAGCAACACTTTTTGGTAGCGCTCCCACAGAGCCAAGCTGATTAAATTCTGCTTGCTCTCAATGTCTTTGTGTGAGTTTTATTTGACATGTCGTAAGGTTAGGCCTGGTCACTGGCTTTTCTGTGTGTCTGCCTTTTTGGAAGCAAATGTAACATGGAGAGCATGTTTGTTTCTCAGTGGTTTCGCTGGGTGGTCGAAAGATTTGTTCCTGTACAGGTTTTATTTTTTTTTCTAGGAAAACAAACTAGGTTTTGGTGGCCACCTTTCATATTATTATGCAGCTTTTAACACTGATATTATTTATTTCGTATTCCTATTAAAAGCCTTATCATGTGATTGAATTAATAAAGAGGTAGTGAGATCTGTGATTTAACACTTATATCATGCATGTGCCAGACTAAATTTATGCAAATGCATAATTGTTCATTCAAATGTTAAATATGTAAGCTTACTTTTAGCAGAAATACAATAATACAATCTCCAATAAGCCTCTAATGTTCAATTTCCTTCTAAAGAAAACTTAGATGAAATGATTTCTTAGAAGCACAATCATTGTGACTGTACCTAGGTAAACATAATGCATCTTTGCTGGACTTATATAGTTTTTTTTACACACAAAAATCCAGAGCCTTCTCCTCATTTGTGATCTACCATCCTATATTTAAACAGTTCGAGAGTTAGTTGCTGCCACAGCTAAAGATGAGAATCAAAGCTTTGTTGACTGCATGTTGATCGCTACAGGTACAGTATGTAGGAATGGGATCCTGGGATCAGGTATGTATTATATGAGGTCACAGGTATCTTCTCAGAATGGGCTTCCTAGTTGGAGGCCACTTGTATAAATATGGTGTAATTGTGTTTCTGTACTTTACCTACTATGTACAAAAATGTATATGGGGAATGCAGTAGATTGACTACTTTAGGTTGCTAGGGGTAAAATCAGAGTTTATTTTAAGATATGTAATAACAACATACTATGATTTAGTAGGGCAGGGTAAATTAATTCTGTATGCAATCTGGTTGCAATCTCACTGCCTGATTGTTTGGAGTCCTTATTATTGGTTCCTGTCTTTTATACCGTTTATGCCATGGTCTATTGAGTTGATGCATAGGCCATTTAAGAGTCTTTTCCCCTAATGTGACCTTTTGCAAAGATTCAAGCCTGCCATTAGAGATGAGCGAACTTTTGAAAAATTCGATTCGACTGATTCGCCGAATTTTCCGACAAAAATCGCTTCGACCCAAATTTATTTGCGACGAATCGCTATTAAAAACGGCTATTTCTGAGCCTCCTAGAGCCTCAATAGGGTTGTAAACCATTCTGCCTTGCTGTAACACGCATAGGATGCATGCTGGGTTAGTGAAATAATACTGTAATTAATTATCACATGCAGATCAGAGGCATCGCTAATAGAATCGCAGAGCGGCACAATTGCAGAGAGTGGAAGTGGCATCACTATGAGGGGCCCCTATAGTGTATGAAAAACACACCCTGGAGCTGGCAGCAGCAGGAGCCCAAAAATTTGCTGAATCACACCCTGGAGTTGCAAGCAGCAGCAGCAGCAGGAGCCCAAACATAGCTTGAAAGCCACTGGAGTTGGCTGAAGGAGCACAAAAATTGGATGAATCACACCCTGGAGTTGCAAGCAGCAGCAACAGCTGCAGGAGCCCAAACATTGCTTGAAAGAGACACTGGAGTTGGCTGCAGGAGCCCAAAAATTGGATGAATCACACCCTGGAGTTGCAAGCAGCAGCAGGACCCCAAACATTGCTTTGAAGAGACACTGGAGTTGGCTGCAGGAGCACAAAAATTGGATGAATCACACCCTGGAGTTGCAAGCAGCAGCAGCAGCTGCAGGAGTCCAAACATTGCTTTAAAGAGACACTGGAGTTGGCTGCAGGAGCCCAAAAGTTGGATGAATCACACCCTGGAGTTGCAAGCAGCCGCAGCAGCAGGAGCCCAAACATTGCTTGAAAGACACACTGGAGTTGGCAGCAGGTGCCCAAAAATTGGCCTGAAGACACACTGGAGTTGCAAGCAGCAGCAGCAGGAGCCCAAAATTGCCAGAAAGACACACCCTGGAGTTGGCAGCAGCATGAAGAGAACATATACAGATTTTCGGCACATATATCTTATCCGAAGAAAATTAATAAAAAGTAAGAGTAACGTAATGCGGAGGAATGTCTGTAACTGGAGAGCAGCACCTTAAATCTGTTTTGCACGATCAATATTTCTTTAGTGTTGGTCTGGCCCCATCATCAATCTACTCTAATGCATCAAGCATTGGTGGGTGGAAATCTTGGCTGATCCATGTCCGATTCATTTCCACGCAGGCCAGTCTCTGAAAAAAAAACATGGAGAGTGACAGATTAGTAACATATTAGTAACATAGTAACATATTAGTAACATAGTAACATATAAGGCCTCATTTCATCAAGCAGAGGTCTCTGCAGATTAGGGGTGAGTGGCAGCAGGAGTCTCAGTGAGAGGCCTGATCTCCCGGGATCAGCTAGCGGTCGTGTCTTGAACAGCAACCCATCTGCCGTCACCCATTGGTTAACACGATCATCCACTGCATCACAAGTGACATCTGACACCCCCAGTCAACTGTCTGTTGTATGTTATGCTTTGGGTTCAGCTCCACTATTCAGTGAGGACGATCTGATAATCAGAAAAATCAGCAGCTACTGCCCAGCCAAGAAGTGGAGGAGAGGTGTTGCAAGCGTTTTGGCTCCTTAAGCAGACACTGTTGAGGAACCTGAGGAGGACATTAGTGAGTTTTGAGGGCACTTTTAAAGGCTTGAAGTGATGGAGAGTGACAGATTTAGCGGCCAGCATGGTGGCAGAAGGGGAAAGTATGGAGGCAAATGTGCTCGGGGTAGACCACTCGCGTGGCAGGCTATCTTCCCAGGAGATAGTGGAAGAGGGTCCCTGGAGTTGGCGGCGGCGGCGGCAGCAGCATCAGTAAATTAGTGCGGACTGTTGCAGTTTTTCATCAAGCATCCGGTTAGCAGGTTAACATGGCTATATGAAAGATGTGTAGGCAGAAAGTGAAGTGTGGCCATATTCACATGGTTTGCCTTGAGCAACAGAGTCACACATGGGAGGAACTGCTAAAAATGAGAACTCAATACATGAAATCATGGCTTACTCCACGAAAACTGCAAATGGGACCCATGGTGACTGACACTGGGAAGAACATCTTGTCTGCGCTGCGACAAGGAAGCCTGAGCCATGCATCCTGCCATGGCACACGTGTTCAATCTAGTTGTCAAGCGTTTTCTGAAGTCTTCCCCCCATCTGAAAGACATCCTAACAACGGGAAGGAAACTTTGCATGCACTTCAGGCACTCCTACACCGCCAAGCACACCCTTCTTGAGCTTCAGCCTCAGAACGGTATCCCCCAACATAGTCTGATTTGCGATGTTTCCACCCGTTGGAATTCCACCCTCCATATGCAGGATCGACTATAGGAACAGAGAGAAGCCATCACGGATTTCTTGATGATCCAAACGGATAGGGGGACTCCCCTGTGTAACTTCAATGTAAACCAGTGGCAGCTCATACGGGACACCTGCCATTTGTTTAGGCCCTTTGAGGAAGCTACTTTATTAGTCAGTCGCCAGGACTATGAGATGAATGATGAGATTCCACTGCTTCATGTACTACAACACATGTTGGAAACCATGGCTGGTCAGGGCACTAGGGACATGGTGCATACATTTCACAGCCACATGAAGCCTGTGGGGGCTGAAGTGGAGGAGGAGGAGGGGGTGGGGCACAGCGAAGCACAGTTTAGGTTTGACAAAATGACCATTCTATCTAGTCATCTGACAGGAGAGGAGGAGCAGGAGCAGCCACAGGAGCTAGAGGGTTGTAAGAAGGCGAGACAGAGGACCCAGACACACCGTGGCAGTTTGCAGTGGAGATGGAGACAGGTAGTCCCTCCGAGTCACTTGCATAAATGGCACGATGCATGCTCACGTGCTTGCGTAGTGACCACAGAATTGTCTCCATTTGTCAGCGGGATGACTTCTGTCTCTCCACCTTATTGGCCCCTCGCTACCGGCACAAAATGGGGGCATTTTTTACACCCACTGAGGGGGAGCACAAACTGACCTACTACAGAGACATCCTATGTAGTCAGTTGGGCAATGTCTATCTGCCCCATGGTCCATACTCCCGCAGGTCTGACTCGGGGGGAACTCTGCGATCACCTTCCACTGCCATGGCTGCTGGGGGGGTGGAAGGAGCAGCAGCAGCAGCTCCATCAGCAGCAGCCTCAGTCTTCAGTCGCTAATGAGTAGCTTTCTACACACACATAGTGAGTCTACTCATGAGCAGCAGGAAGACCTGGAGCAGGACCTGAACCAGCAGGTCATGTCATACCTTGACATGACCATGCCAACAGACCTTGAGGATCCGCTGGACTTTTGGAAAGACAAACTTGACTTGTGGCCGCAACTAGCAGAGTTTGCCCTGGAAAAGCTGTCCTGCCCGGGCAGTAGTTGATTTAGATGGCATCTGGCCTGCTCTATATTATGCTGCAAAATGGCAAATTTACCTCACAATATAAGCTATTGCCCCTCAGATTTACACAGGGGCTGCTCTATATTATGCTGCAAAATGGCAAATTTACCTCACAATATAAGCTATTGCCCCTCAGATTTACACAGGAGCTGCTCTATATTATGCTGCAAAATGGCAAATTTACCTCACAATATAAGGTATTGCCCCTCAGATTTACACAGGGGCTGCTCTATATTATGCTGCAAAATGGCAAATTTACCTCACAGTATAAGCAATTGCCCCTCAGATTTACACAGGGGCTGCTCTATATTATGCTGCAAAATGGAAAATTTACCTCACAATATAAGCTAATGCCCCTCAGATTTACACAGGGGCTGCTCTATATTATGCTGCAAAATGGCAAATTTACCTCACAGTATAAGCTATTGCCCCTCAGATTGACACAGGAGCTGCTCTATATTATGCTGCAAAATGGCAAATTTACCTCACAGTATAAGCTATTGCCCCTCAGATTTACACAGGGGTTGCTCTATATGATGCTGCAAAATGGCAAATTTACCTCACAATATAAGCTGTTGCCCCTCAGATTGACACAGGAGCTGCTCTATATTATGCTGCAAAATGGCAAATTTACCTCACGGTATAAGCTATTGCCCCTCAGATTTACACAGGGCCTGCTCTATATAATGCTACAAAACCAAGAGCGGATTTAACTCACACAATATAACCTATTTCTCAGGTTTATATAGGGACTGCTCTATGTAATGGTGCAAAACCATGAATTTACCTACAATATAAACTATTGCTGCTCCATATAATGGTGCAAAACTGAATTTATCTCACAATATAAACTATTGCTCCTCAGGTTTATATAGGGGCTGCTGTATATAACAGTGCAAAACCATGAATTTACCTCATAATATAAACTATTGCCCCTCAGATTTACACAGGGCCGGCTCTATATTATGCTGCAAAATGGCAAATTTACCTCACAGTATAAGCTATTGCCCCTCAGATTTACACAGGGCCTGCTCTATATTATGCTGCAAAATGGCAAATTTACCTCACAGTATAAGCTATTGCCCCTCAGATTTACACAGGAGCTGCTCTATAGAATTCTACAAAACCAAGAGCCGATTTAACTCACACAATATAACCTATTTCTCAGGTTTATATAGGGACTGCTCTATGTAATGGTGCAAAACCATGAATTTACCTCATAATATAAACTATTGCCCCCCAGATTTACTCAGGGGCTGCTCCATATAATGGTGCAAAACAGGGCAAATATATTGTCCAGTATAAACTATTGCTGCTCTGATTTACACAGGAGGGACACTCCAAAAAATGGTGCAACATGGCGAATTTTGCTCACAATATAACATAGATTGCAAATTGAGATTTTCAGACAGGGCCTGCTCTATAAAATGGCAACTTTACCTCACAATATAAACTATTGCTCCTCAGATTTACCAGGGATTTAGGTTGATATATATAATAGTGCAAAACAGCGAATTTACCTCGCAATACTGTATAAACTATTGCTCCTCAGATTTACACAGTGGGCTTCTCTATATAATGGTGCAAAATGGCGAATTTACCTCACTATATAATCTATTACTGCTCTATATAAAAAATAAATAAATAAAAAAAAGAGCCTGTAGAAGCTTATTTAGTATAACAGATAGGGTGACATGTGCTGGTTTGGGATGCCTATGTGGGCTAGTGTTTTGACAGCAGGAAAAAAAACCAATTCAAAATGAAATAGCTTAATAAAACTGAGGCTGAACAAGCTTATTTAGTATAAAAGATAGGGTGACGTGCTGGTTTGGGATGCCCATGTGGGCTGGTGTTTTGACAGCGGGACAAAAACCAATTCAAAATGCAATAGCTTAATAAAGCTGAGGATGAACAATCTTATTTAGTATGACAGATAGGGTGCAACTTGGTGGTTTGGGATACCCTGTGGCCTGGTGTATTGACAGCAGGACTAAAACCAATTCAAACTGCAATAGCTTAATAAAGCTGAGGATGAACAAGCTTATTTAGTATGACAGATAGGGTGAAACGTGGTGGTTTGGGATGCCCTGCGGCCTTGTTTTTGTTACAGGACGCACAAAACCAATTCAAAATGCAATAGCTTAATAAAGCTGAGGCTGTAGACGCTTATTTAGTATAACAGATAGGGTGACATGTGCTGGTTTGGGATGCCCATGTGGGCTGGTGTTTTTTCAGGAAACCAAAAACCAATTCAAAATGCAATAGTTTAATAAAACTGAGGCTGAACAAGCTTATTTAGTATAAAAGATAGGGTGACGTGCTGGTTTGGGATGCCCATGTGGGCTGGTGTTTTTACAGCAGACCAAAAACCAATTCAAAATGCAATAGTTTGATTCAGCTGAAGAAGGATGAACAAGCGTATTTAGTATAACAAATAGGCTGCTAAGCGCAGGTTTGGGATGCCCTGCGGCCTAGTGTTTTTGCAGCAGGACAAAAAACAATTCAAAATGCAATAGTTTGATTAAGCTGCGGAAGGATCAACAAGCGTATTTAGTATAACAGATAGGCTGCTAAGTGCAGGTTTGGGATGCCCACGCCTAGTGTTTTGGCAGCAGGACAAAAAAACAATTCAAAATGCAATACTTTGATTAAGCTGAGAAAGGATGAACAAGTGTATTTAGTATAACAGATAGGCTGCTAAGTGCAGGTTTGGGATACCCAGGTGGGCTGGTGTTTTTTTTTTGTTAAAGGCAGACCAAAAACCAATTCAAAATGCAATACTTTGATTAAGCTGAGGAAGGATGAACAAGCGTATTTAGTATAACAGATAGGCTGCTAAATGCAGGTTTGGGATGCTCTGCGGCCTGGTGTTTTTTTTGTTAAAGGCAAACCAAAAACCAATTCAAAATGCAATACTTTGATTAAGCTGAGGAAGGATGAACAAGCGTATTTAGTATAACAGATAGGCTGCTAAGTGCAGGTTTGGGATGCCCTGCGGCCTGGTGTTTTTTTTTGTTAAAGGCAGACCAAAAACCAATTCAAAATGCAATACTTTTATTAAGCTGAGGAAGGATGAACAAGCGTATTTAGTATAACAGATAGGCTGCTAAGTGCAGAATTGGGATGCCCTGCGGCCTGGTGTTTTTTTGTTAAAGGCAGACCAAAAACCAATTCAAAATGCAATACTTTGATTAAGCTGAGGAAGAATGAACAAGCGTATTTAGTATAACAGATAGGCTGCTAAGTGCAGGTTTGGGATACCCAGGTGGGCTGGTGTTTTTTTTTTGTTAAAGGCAGACCAAAAACCAATTCAAAATGCAATACTTTGATTAAGCTGAGGAAGGATGAACAAGCGTATTTAGTATAACAGATAGGCTGCTAAGTGCAGGTTTGGGATGCCCTGCGGCCTGGTGTTTTTTTTGTTAAAGGCAGACCAAAAACCAATTCAAAATACAATACTTTGATTAAGCTGAAGAAGGATGAACAAGCGTATTTAGTATAACAGATAGGCTGCCTAATGCAGGTTTGGGATACCCAGGTGGGCTGGTGTTTTTTGTTGTTAAAGGCAGACCAAAGACCAATTCAAAATGCAATACTTTGATTAAGCTGAGGAAGGATGAACAAGCGTATTTAGTATAACAGATAGGCTGCTAAGTGCAGGTTTGGGATGCCCTGCGGCCTAGTGTTTTGGCAGCAGGACAAAAATCAATTCAAAATGCATTACTTTGATTAAGCTGAGTCGGATGAACAAGCGTATTTAGTATAATAGATAGGCTGCTAAGTGCAGGTTTGGGATACCCAGGTGGGCTGGTGTTTTTTTTTGTTAAAGGCAGACCAAAAACCAATTCAAAATGCAATACTTTGATTAAGCTGAGGTCGGATGAACAAGCGTATTTAGTATAACAGATAGGCTGCTAAGTGCAGGTTTGGGATGCCCTGCGGCCTGGTGTTTTTTTTGTTAAAGGCAGACCAAAAACCAATTCAAAATGCAATACTTTGATTAAGCTGAGGAAGGATGAACAAGCGTATTTAGTATAACAGATAGGCTGCTAAGTGCAGGTTTGGGATGCCCTGCTGCCTGGTGTTTTTTTTGTTAAAGGCAGACCAAAATCCAATTCAAAATACAATACTTTGATTAAGCTGAGGAAAGATGAACAGGCGTATTTAGTATAACAGATAGACTGCCTAATGCAGGTTTGGGATACCCAGGTGGGCTGGTGTTTTTTTTGTTAAAGGCAGACCAAAAACCAATTCAAAATGCAATACTTTGATTACGCTGAGGAAGGATGAACAAGCGTATTCAGTATAACAGATAGACTGCTAAGTGCAGGTTTGGGATGCCTTGCGGCCTAGTGTTTTGGCAGCAGGACAAAAAACAATTCAAAATGCAATACTTTGATTCAGCTGAAGAAGGATCAACAAGCGTATTTAGTATAACAGATAGGCTGCTAAGTGCAGGTTTGGGATATCCAGGTGGGCTGGTGTTTTTTTTTTGTTAAAGGCAGACCAAAAAATATTAAAACTTATCCAGTTATATTATGATAACTGCTTGTGTGTAACAGATAGGGTTAAATTAGCCACTGCACAGATGGCATGCACAGTGGCAAGGCAGATTTACAGCACAAAGAACTGAAATTGAATTGAAAACTGATCTGGCTAATGAAAAAAAAAAAATTTCACTGTCACTTCTAAGCTGTCCCTGGCTGGATGGTTCCGGTTTTTCCCTATCTTTCTCTGGCTCTGTCTACCTCTGTGTCTGCCTCTCTGACTCTCCCTACCTATCTCTAACTCTCTGTCCCTGTCTGTAACGAGCTTTGCTCTGGCCGCAATAGAACGCTGAAATGCGCACAATGAAGATGGCCGCCGCTTTATATAGCACGGTGACGTCACCAGGCTTCCTGTCTGCTGATAGGCTGCATGTGACTTACCCATGATACCTTGCCACAGGGGACATGTCTGGACATGTGCTTCCACCATCTTAGAATGCCTGTAATTGAAATAAATGGAGTTTAAAGGAAATCTTCGATCGCTCGAATCACGGGGAAATTCGGATTCATTTAGAATCAAATTTTTCATGAAATTCGGAACGAATCTGGGTTCGTCCGGATCGATTCGCTCATCCCTACCTGCCATAGCTCCCATCTTATCTGGAATAGCTTACTCATACCTCAGTGTTACTATTAAAAAAAGTAAAATTAATATATTCAACTAGCTTTCCTTAAACACAAATATTTGTTGACATATAAGGATTCATCTCCACCAGCATTTCTACTTTTTATTTGCAATACATCCTGGAATTAAAATAGAATGTAATTTAAAGTTTACATACATGTAATGCTGTAATGTATTCACTACCTTAGCTATGAAACCCCCAAATAAGGGTCTGGTTCAAACAATTCACGTCAGATGTACAATCATCATGTCACATGATGTGATTAGAAATACACCTCTTCTGAAAGGCAAAAGTATGCAACGCTAGGAATCCAAAAACACAAAGGAGCTCTCCAAACTGGCCAGATAAGGTCTGGGTTATGTATTATATCCAAAACTTTCAACATGCCAGTTATACCATAAAAGGGACTGTAAAGGCAAGTGAAAATTACATTTACCTCTTCACCCACAGGCTCAATCCACATGCAGGCTTCCGTGGCCCCATCTTGATGCTAGCAGCTTAAAGGTGGGGGGATAGGCAAAAACTTACTGAATCAGGTCCTCAGATGTAGGTGGGGACACAAACATAGTCTTCTTTTCCAAAGGTAAGTTTTATTTTGCCCATTATTCAAGAAATTCACCAAGCTGTCAGCCTGACTGATCATGCAGTGTCCACTAGTTTCACAACCCTATCAACTCACTAAGGCAGCAGCACATCCTGCTCAGCAACCTGGCATGGCCAAACTTTTACATTCCTCAACTTACCAATGTAGGTACATTAAATAAAAACAATCAGACACCCCTGTGTTTGATCTTTAAAGACTGACTAACAGCTGATATAGTGCCAAGGGATTGGCAGCCTTTTGTGGTGCCCAATTTCAAAAAGGGCTCTAGGTCTTCTCCGGGTAATTACAGACCTGTACGTTTAACATCTATTGGGAAAAAATTGCTTGAGGGGCTCTTAGTGGACTATATACAAGAAAAGGTAACTGTGCATAGTATTATAAGTGACAGCCAACACGATTTAGGATAGAAGCTGCCAGACTAACCTGATTGGCTTTTATGAAAAGGTGGGTAGAAACCTAGACAGAGGGACGGCTGAATATATAGTGTTACTGGATTTTTCAAAATCTTTTGACACTGTTTCTCATAGAGACTTATTGGGGAAATTGACATCTTCATGGTCAGAAAATACAGTTTGTAACTGGATTGAAAACTGTCTGAAGACCTGTGGGCAGGGAGTTGTGATCATGTGAAGGGTTCCTGGATGTAAGTGGTGCACCCCAGAATTCTGGGCCACTATTATTTAACTTGTTTATAAATGATATAGAGGATGGCATTAAGGGCACTGTCTTCATTTTTGCAGATGACCCCAAGATATGTAGCACAGTGCAGTCTACTGAAGATGTTCACAAGCTTTAGACTGACTTGGACACTTTGAGTGACTGGGCCTCCACTTGGCAAATGAAGTTCAACGTGGAGAAGTGTAAAGTAATACACTTGGGGTCTAATAATCTGCAGGCCACATATGTCCTCGGGGGAGTAAAAACGGGATAGTCAATTGTTGAGAAGGATCTGGGGGCACTGGTAGACCACAGGCTAAATAACAGCATGCAATGTCAAGCAGCTGCTTCCAAGACCACCAAAATATTGTCATGCTTTAAAAGAGGCATGAAATAGGAATGGAAAATTGTCTCTTCACAAGGTACTGGTGAGCCCTCATCTGGAATATGACGTCCAGTTCTAGACAACTGTTCATAGAAAAGATGCCCTAATTATGGAAAGGGTGCAGAGGAGACGTCTAAGGGGGGGGGGGGGGGGGGGGGGGACACGATTAACTTGTAAAACTATATAAATGCAAATAATATGGGGAAAAACTATTTCAGGTAAAATCCTCTCTAAAGACAAGGAACACTCCCTCCTGCAACATTTATCAATGTTACAGAATGTATCCATTGTTAGTGTGAACACAGTATATAAATATACACGTGTAACAAATAGTCTGCGCAGATAATAAACAAGGAGACTGCCTGAAATGTGTCTTTAAAGTGCTAACATTATGCAAAACATGCTTTGAGGATCACAAATAAAGTGCATGTGCAAAAGAAAAAAATCAAAAGGTGACATTACAGTGGATACTTATCTAGTCAGGAGTAAATGTGCCAAGGGGTCACATGATCCTCAAAGTATGTTTGTTGTGTATAATGTTAGCACTTTAGAGACACCTTTCAAACAGTCTCCATGTTTATCTGCACAGGCTATTTGTTACATGTATACCGGTATATATATTTATACTCTTATATTTTTTAATAGTATTAGCACTGGTTACATTGTGTTCACACTGACAGTGGATACATTCTACAACATTGATACATTTTGCTGGAGATAAATGTGCTTGATTGCAATTCCCTGATTAATTTTAACCTTTTTTAAGTATGTTCAAGCTGATGATAGTGTATTCATTATTAAATAAATCTATTTTTGGTTTTGTATTAATCTGGAACAATCTGTTCATGGCTACACTATATACCCACTTAATTATTTTCCTATTATGAAGCCTAAATTGACTTGGAATATGCTTTCCTTCACACTGTCTGTAATGGGGTGATTGGTGGGGACTCTGCACACTGTCTGTAATGGGCTGATGGGGGGGGGAATTCTGCCTACTGTCTGTAATCGGGTGATTGGGGGTGGAATTTTGCACACTGTCTGTAATGGGGTGATTGGGAGGGGTATTTTAGCACACTATTTGGTTTAGAATATTTGTTTTTCTTCTTTTTCTTCTCTAAACCCTAGATGCGTCTTATATGCAGATGCGTCTTATAGATCGGGAAATGTCCACTCCATTCATTGCAATGCAGAGGGTATGACAAGGCCTTGCCAATTTATACATTCCATTAGCCTACACTTTTAAAGTGGCAGGCCTGTTGTGTAAATCAGATGGTAAATAACTAACAAAAAACATTATACTTTCAGGTTGCAGTGCTGCAAAACAAGGAAAAAACAAGCAGTAAATAACATTTTTTTAATTATTTATTTATAAAGCACCATCAACTTCCGTAGCTCTGAACATAGTAGTAATTACACACAGGGTAGAAACATACAGTACATAGACTATTATAAATGCAGTATTACAGAGTTCACAATGAATATTCTGAATACAAAATACAATAGGAGAGAGAGCCCTTTTATTTGATTTGATTTATATATATATGACTAAGATTTGTGATATGAATTTGTATATTATGGTATTCTAATTGTTTTATGTTGTTTTGTTTTGTAATTATGGTTTGTTGCCCCCAGGTTGCCGTTATCATTGTAATTTGTTATAGGGTGTTTTCACCTGGCTTATGCACAATCTATACCTCTGATTTGGATGTACGGCAGTATGGCTCGTGGTGGGGCTTCATGTTGGTGGGCTTTCTGCTGGCTCTGCCGTGGGTCCCTCTGACCAGGGCGGGCACTGGGTGTGCACCCTTGGTGTTTGCCCTAGCTTAATGGGTGCCTTAGTTGGAGCTTGGCGGTTCACGTTTGGTTCCATCTACGCCTGTTCTGCCAGCTCACTTATGCAGGGCTGTGCTCTGGCCTGTGGTCGGGGGTGCGCCTGTGGTTACAGCCACCCGCCTTGGGACACTTCCTGTACATCCCTTGCTAACTCGGAAGTATTACACAGTGCATCTGAGGATATTCAAGTCTCACTGGAATCATGGGGGCCGGCGGGCGGGCGGTGCGGCGACAATTTGGGTGCAATATTCCTCTATTTAAGACAGGCATTTGCCATGAGATAACAGCCTGATGAAGTGACCCTTATGACCCACGTGTGGCTCTTTGTTAGGTGGAAGACGTTGGGGAGCGTATAGTATTGTATAGATTGTATTGTTTATTGGAATTAATTTATTTTCACATATATCATATTAACTTGTTGTAAGGTTTTGATTGTATAGGATTTGGTTTGTTTCTGCATGACACTGTGTAGGGATATTGTTGCATGTGATATCTTTTTATATGTTTGTTTCTGTATTGTGTATGTGTTTACATGTATTTTAAAGGTTTTCATTGTGTTGTGTATCATATGTAATTGTGGAATAAAGATTGAATTCTTTTGTGTTGGTTGTGCCCCCTTGGAATTAAATGGTGGGAAAATGTCCAGTTCAGTCTTGCCCATGTTTAGGTTGAGGAAGTGAGATGCAATGAAAGAAGATATAGCTGTGAGGAAGTTGGGGAGGCGAGATAAGAGAGAGGAGAGATTGGGGCCAGAGAAGTATATTTGAGTGTCATTTGCATAGCAGTGGTATTGAAAGCCTAGTGAAGCCAAGACCATAGGTGTAGACAGAGAAAAGTAGGGGGCCTAGGACAGAACCTTGCGGCACAATGACTGCAAGAGAGCTGGAAGAAGAAACCATGTTAAAGCAGGATACACTGAAAAATCTGTCAGCCAAAGTGAGCAAATACAGTGCGAGACTTTGAACCCCGAGAGAGAAGAGAATATCAAGAAGCAGGGAGTGGTCAACAAATAGGTGAAGAAGTATGAGAATAGATTTCTTTTTCCTTTGGTTTCAGCGGTGAGCAGATCTTTAGTGACTTTGGTGAGGGCAGTTTCAGTGGAATGGTTAGGACAGAATCCAGATTGTAGGGGATCAAGTAAGTTGTTAGTAGATAAATAGTGCCAGTTCTGAGTGGACATTATGTTCAAGAAGTTTGAAGGAGAAGGGGAGTAGTGAGATAGGGCACTAGCTGGAGAGGGCAGAGGGGTTGAGAGAGGGTTTCTTGATTATCAGAGTAATAACTTCATGTTTGTACGAGCAAGGAAAGGTACAAGTGGAGAGGGAAAGTTTGAATATAGAAGTCACGGCTGGAGTGAGGGTTGGAGACAGTTGAGGAATAAGGTGGGATGGAATAAGATCGAGGGAGCAAGTAGTCAGTTGGGCCCTAGAAATGAGAGGGGTTAGTCCAAGTTCAGTAAGAGAGTAAGGCGGGGGGAGGTTGTTTGGAGTGGTGAGGGATTCTGAGGGGAAAAGCCAAATCGAATGTTGTACATTTTTCCTTTGAAGAATGTAGAAAATACTTCTGCTGTTATTTGGGAGGTTGGAGAAGGAGGTAGTGGGCAGAGTAGAGAGAAGAAAGTGTTAAAGAGTTGTTTAGGATGTTGGGCTTGTGTAGAAATAAGTGCAGAGAAATATGCTTGCTTAGCAGATGAAAGGGCAGTCCTGTGTTCCTGAAGCGCTTGTTTATAGAACAAAAAGTCATGAATGGCTTTGGTTTTCCTCCGTTCAGCAGCTCGAGACAGCTGTTTCAGTCTGGCCGTGCTTGCATTTAGCCAGAGTTGGCAGTTTTTGGGGCGGGGGTTAGCTATAACTGAGGAGGGTGGCAGAGTCTAGCGCTGAAGTTAGTGTATTGGTGATGGTGCAGCATTTATGTCAGTAAATGAGGTCAAGGTCTGAAGAGGTTGAAGTGAGATGGACAGAGACTGAAGATCTGAGTTTTTTAAGTCCCTGTGTTAATGGTCAGATTATGGTCAGAGAGGGGGAACAAAGAGGGGTAGAGGTTAGATACAGAGCAGAGGTTAGTTAAGAGGAGGTCAATTGTATGGTCGTCTTTGTGGGTAGGGGCAGCAGACCATTGTTTGAGTCTGAAAGAGGAGGTTAATGAGAGTAATCTGTTAACAGCATGGTTGCTTGTGTCGACATGTAAGGTTGAAGTCACCCATGATAATTGCAGGGATATCTATGGACATAACTTGAAGGAGCCAGGTAGAAAAGTGATCAAGGAAAAGGGTAGCAGTTCTAGGAGGGCAATAGATGACAGCAATGTTTAGATTACAGGGAGAATATAAACACACCGAAAGATGAGAAGGATAGGGAGGGCAGGGATTGGGTCAAGGAGCAGTGTTCAGATAGAAGAATGCCCACACCCCGTCCTGTTTGTTGTTGGGTCTAGGGGTGTGGCTTAGTTGTAATCCCCCATGTTAGAGAAAGGTAAAAGAGTATGAGAGAAACAGGTCATGAATATAGGCAAGTTTATTACGCACTGAACGTGCATTCCACAGTGCGCAGGTGACAATGCAGGAAAATGGGGGAGGGAGTGAGTTTTATTAGATTAGATAGGTTGTGTGTGTTAGCAGGTTTAATACTGTTGCAAATCTTTGGCTTTGATGAAAAGGAAAGCATGCAGGAGTAAAGGCGTAGGGAGTGTGGCTTCAGATTAGGACTGATGTCACCAGCGGCAAGTAGGAGTAGAAAGAGAGAAGAGAGATGGCTGTGGGCTTTGAAATTGGCATAATGTATCTTGTGCTTGGATATAGAGTTAGTGATTTTGCCAGTGAGAGAAATTCATAAGCGGAGAGGTAGAGAGATGAGAGCAGAAATGGGGAGATATAAATGGACTTACCAGGAGCAGGAATATAGTGTGCCTAGGATTCTTAGAGTTAGAGGAAGTAGTATTATGAAATAGCAGGTAATCATTGTTGATGATGCTGGGTTATTCAGGCAAGCAGAGCCTGGTGCAGGTTCCTTTTAGGTTGAATTCGGGTTCAATTTGTTGCAGACGTGGAAAGATACTACTGTATGTAGATGTATGTGGGTATCCATATAAATATTTATTTAATATGCTTGATTTGTTTTAGGGTTAGTGGTCTCTTGGGTTAGGGTTTCTATATGAGAAATAATTCTTCTTTTTCCAAAATGCCGGTCTGGGTCCAGTGTATGTTTTCTAGAATCCATCTGACATTTCTATGACACGCTGCAGGATTCTGACATACTGACAATGCTGGTTCTGTCACTGAAACTTTTATTTAATAGAAAAAAATCTTACAGGAAATGTCATAGTAAACATACTGACAGTGTTCTTATATTATGTCTTGTTTTCTGTGAACAGTTTTAGCAATTAACCCTGATGCTGCTGATAGTTTTGCACCAGCTAGCATAGCAGGAGGGGTGTGACAATCTCAACTTCATAGGACACCCTGAGTTGCTGTGCCATCTGTTTTTTACACTCCTCTTTGTGTACCCTGGTGCTGTTAATTAGAATATTTCAGTAGTTATGCCCTAATCACCTAAACTGGGAAGTGGGCCAGGATTCCACAAGACGACAGATTGTGGTGTTTACAGACTGCTATAGTCTGGCTAGATAGGAAGTGGATCAAAATGATTGCAATTTAAAGGGGAGCTTTTCGCTTCCAAATATATATTTAGTTGACATTAAATATGTACTGTATTTCATGATATGGTTAATTGAAATATACGTATGATCCAAACGTATTAACTGAACATTATAATAATCCGTATTTACATAGTTTGAGTACATTTTCCAACCTCAATTCGTACCTAAGGAATTACAGTATGGATTGTCAATTTAATCACAATCTTCATGTTCTATGAGTATTAGGGAAAATGATAATCATGCCCTATTTAACTGAATCAATAATATTTATTGAAATGTTCAGGCTGTGTATTAGTTTATAGATCTAAAATTTTAATTGATATTGTGGTCTGGATGGGGAACATACTGACCATAGATGGATGGCATAATTGTCTAATTCAAGTTTGGGCTTAGCTGTAGACCCCAGGTCGGAGCCTCAGGAATTCCTTGTAGGCAATGAACCCAAGCACAAGTCAAAAAAACAAGAGCTTGGAGTTGGATATAGACCAGGAACAGCTACCTATTGTTTTAAGTATTGCTATCACATATGGGTGGGCTGTTTGTTTGGTGATCTTTTTAATTTCTTCTAAAAAGATTTAACTGCATCAATAATCAGAGGGGTTATTTCTTTATCCAGCCATGTTCCCCTTATCTGCATCCAAAGTTTTGCTCTTTTAATATGACCTGCTCTATGATATACTTCCAAGTCTGATGTTCCCTACCATCCCTCTACCCTTGAGCTTCCTTAAATTTGATTTGAAATGCCATGTTTCCGGTTCCTCTAAATTAATTTCCACATGGGGACGTTCTGGCTAAGACATAAAAGTTGGGGGAGTAAGAACTGCCATTCTATGGCCTCGATTCAATAAGAGTTGAAGAAAATTCTAATGGTAGAAAAAAATTCAATTCATGAGAAAAAAGCCTGAGGATGTCACTGTTGCTGAATCACCAGCTAAGAAAACAATGAAAGTCAATGGCACTTTTTTACTCCTAAGAAAAGTAGAGAACTGTTTACTCCTTTCTACACTGTAGTAAAAGCTGCCATTGGCTTTCATTGTCTTTTTATCTGGTGATTCACTAACAGTGATATTCTCAGGCTTTTTTCTCATGAATTTAATTTTTTACTACCGTGAGAATTTTTTTCTATAGGCTCAATTCAGAGAGACAAAAAAAAATTCAGTTTTAGTGGCGATCTGTTTTTTTTGTGAAATGTTTCCGTTCTCGTATGAGTGTACGAGCGATTCTATGCATGCATTGAAAACCTTCTGTAAAGCTTCCGTCCGTTCGTACGGCAGATTACGAATACGAGGATGTCATTTTCCATCCCGACTTTTCCGTTTCATTTTCACATGTTACAACGTAGGCTTTCGTTTTTGACCTTTTCCCATCGTATCCTCCAACGAATCCTTTACGTTTCCCGTTCAATTCTGTTTCCCTTTTTCAATAAATATTCGTCCAGACGGAAATCCTTACGATCTAGCGCCTGTGCACTACAAACTTAACTCATTAAAGTGCTCGCCTACATATTTGCCACCCTCACTTCTACTACAATGTTTAGCTAAATCACTTAGCACTATCCTCCATCTTCCCTTTAGGACCCTTAAAGCTCACCCAAACCACTTAGCACTATCCTCCATCTTCCCTTTTGGACTCTTAAAGCTCACCCAAACCACTTAGCACTATCCTCCATCTTCCCTTTTGGACCCTTAAAGCTCACGCAAACCACTTAGCACTATCCTCCATCTTCCCTTTTGGACCCTTAAAGCTCACGCAAACCACTTTGCGGTTAGGTTCTTCTTCCATTTTAGCCCCTAAGACTTACCCAAATCACTTCTCGGTCATGTGAATATTCATCTTTAAATATTTCTGGGCCCATTAGTTTTGTGTTAATGTATTTTGTAAATGAAATGACACTGTAACATTTTTTTTTTTGGATTCCATCATAAAATATAAAATTTTAAAATTTTTTTAAAATTTCTAATTTTTACAACTATAAAAAACAAAATACATAGCAATGGTAGGCCACAGAATATTATTCTTCATCTGTGGTCCCCAACGAGTTGCGCAGCTCCTGCATCTCGCCCACCAACTGAAGGACCCTGACACTCAGTTCTGCCACTCTGGCACGTGTGGTTCCTGTTAAAAAACGTAAATTAAAATATTGGTATAACCTTGTTGGGGTCATACTGCAGTGCCCCCCCCCTGTATGGTCCAAACACCTAAATCTGGACTTCAACAGCCAGAGGGCCCTCACCACCACGGCCCGGGTTTTGCATAGTGCCTGATTAGAGAACCCCTGGCCCGCATTCTGCAGGCAAAGAACGGGCATCAGGAGCAAGGGCAGGAGTGGATATCCAGAATCCCCTGAAAGAATTTAAAAATAATAACATAAAATACACATTCTAAGCTACAATATTGTTTAACATGTCATCAAGGGCTAAAAACAGCCATAGGTTAAGACATGAGTCATCAACTATATTCATTGCCATACTGTGAAAATGGATTGATGGAATGTGAGCAAACTTACCCAGGAGCCATCCACCAGATAATTCTCCTGACTCAAACTGACGAAATAAGCCGGAGCTCTGCAATATATAAGCATCATGGGACGACCCTGGATGCCCTGCAAGAACCCTGAGGAATCACATAGTTGGACCAAAGACTGTTTTTATGTTGTGTGAGTGGCACATCTTGCAGTTCCTGCAACCAAATATAAAATAATTACACAAAGCAAAGGTAACCAACTAAAACAAGAACTCCTACAACTAATTAAGATTCAAGTTCAACAATCCAAATATAATTCACAAAGGACATAAGTCTAAAAAAATATAGCAATTATATGGATGTGTGGGAAAATAAATGTTTACATGCTAAGGACTAATTAAGGTCAGCATTAAAATGCATCTATAAGGCATACATGAAATGTATTGATTCAGGTATGCATTGCTATACAATTTATGGCCTCGGCCATGCTGATACATGCAATGCCTTGGGGCTAAAGGCGCGTAGACTCCTCCACATAGCCGCAAAACATGTTCAACAATAGCAATCCGAGCCCTCAAAGATCCCGTAAGTGGATCGGAAATGAAACGGATTTATAGGGTGGTGATCCGTCGGAAATCAGCTCTCTGAATCAGACGCAAGCCCATCCCAACAACGGAAGTTATCTGAACGAACGAAAAATATCAGATTTTGTTTGGAAAATGATCCGAACTAACGGAAATGTTGCGATTTGCTTCCGTTCATCAAAAGTGCATATACACATTCTCCCGAACGTTCGTACGAATGAAAAATGAACGAAAAAAAGCAAAAAAAAGACTAACACCCACCCAGCTACGGAAGTCCGGACGAATGTGTCTTTGAATCGAGGCTTATGTCCTAATATACCTGTATTTAGAGATGTTCGTGGCCAAGAGATTATTGATTAATATTGTTATTTTTAAACTATTAACACTATTATTTTTAAATGTGCTTACTAGTGGTTCAAAATGTAGAGTGTATGGTAAGTTCCTGATAGCTTCACTCCTAGATATTTAATACTAACCTCATCCCAGATGCATGGGAATATATTTTTAACCTTTGGGATTTTATTCTGTGTTAGGTAAAATTGTAGAATTATTGATTTTTCGAGATGTCATTTAAAGTTAGCTCACCAAACTCCTACCAATACAAATTGGTAGGACTTCTACTAGAGTACTTAATGTTAATAGCACATCATCGGCATATGCCAGGATCTTTACTTCCTTATTTCTTATAGTAATACCTTTAATCCATTTATCTCATTGGATTAGCCTAATTTGTGGTTCAAGTTGGAGATTGAACAGAAGGGATGATAGTGGGCATCTTTGTCTAGTTCAGTTTTTCACTGTGTCGCACTATTGGATCCGTTTATATTTAACTTGCCATATTTTTATGTTTACTCTATTGTTCTGTAATAATTTTGTTGTACATTATCCCCTTATGGGAATTAAATTCTAAAAATGTATAAAGTGACCTTTTGTGTGCCAACCTTGCAATACACTTCACCCAGGACAGACAGTTCATGTGTGATTGCCTATGCTAGTCAAGCTGCAATGTTTTACCTACTGCCTCAAGAAATTCCTTTTATGAATGAAACATATATTCTTGGGGGATAATCAAGTCACTCTGATTTTTATTTTAAGTAAGCGGATTTATATTCTCATAAGGCCATCGGTATTGGTGAAAGAAAATTAAGTGCTCAGTTGAACTTGCATTTGACCTTTTTTGTACTTCCTCACTGCACATATTGAGTGCCAGGTTCAATGCTTAAACTCCCAGAATGTCCCTGAAAACTGGCTTCAGCAAATGTTTTCCAGCTATTACATCACATTAACTTGTCTGTGTTTTTTTATTTTCTGAATTTTTATGGAAAAAGTACATTGAGCACTTTAGTACAATATAGTATATACTTTGTCAACAGCACACAATGTTTATAGAGGCATTGCAGTGCAATGTATTTTAGAATGTTTAATAGTAACACATACTATACTTGGTCACATACTAAAGAATTAAAAAAAGCAAAATTGAAAATGAGCACCTACAGAAAACAAGGAATCCTTGGCTAAGTCACATTCATCTCCTTCAAATTGGAGGCAAATAGTGACATAAGCTAGGTAATCGGAGCTCTCCATTTAACTTGGACATAGGAATGTTTTGGGAGCTAATCAAGCATAACTTATGAATTCCATAATTATTTTGTGAAAGTTTAAAAAACAATTTGTTTTATTGTTTAGTGTTCAGAGCTCAAGCCCAAGAGGGGCCCTTTTTGCATTCATGATTCTAATTTAGCAGAGCCTTCTATGTGCTTTCTGGAGACACAAAATAGGAAAAAGCAAGGGTACTGGAAAGGGATCTGGATTTTCAGGACATATTAAATAAGATATTATATTTCATGAAGTGAACATACTATTTAGCCATTATATTAAAACAGATGTACAACTTTATGGCTAGCATGATTCTCTAAGCTGGTGCCATTTATCCCTTATAGTTGACTTTCTTGACATGCCTTTTACCTCTGTGCTTGTTTACGCTGTTAATTGCAATGAACACACCCCAGTGTCAGCAGTCAGTGTTAGGGTCATAGCTTCCAGCATTTTAAAATAATCTTCAGGGATGCTTTATTTCTGAGCTGGTATTTTAAAGCTTGTCACAACAGTTTTGTTTCAGTGAACAACTGTGTTCAATAAGCAGACAGAAATACAGTATGTCTGTTACACTGACATAAACACATTTTTGTGATGATATTTATTCCTATTACCTAATAATACAGTTTTTTAAATTATTGCAGATGACCTTTGTACCATGCTGAATCAGTTTTGTGATTTCTGATTTCAAAAATGTATATATTTTTTCTGAAGCATGTACAGTTTCCACGGAGCAGCATCATTATTATAAAGTATAGGACATATACTTGCGACATTAAGAAAACAGTAATCTACATATCAGAAAAATACTTGACTTTACAAAACAGTTTTTATTGAACCAAAATAATTTCACATGCAAAATGAAAACCAAACTATGAGCAAAAATTTAAAGCACTTGGCATTAGACTAATGCTGATATGATTTTTCAGGGTTGTTCCTGTATAACATCCAACAGTAATTTGCCATCATTGAGTGATTCCAAAAACCCTAGTAGCGATGTTCCATTACTTTAATGTCCTGGTGAAACCGTTTACCTTGTTCATTGCTTACATCCCCAAGATTTGGAGGGAAGAAAGCTAAATGTGAATGCAAAAAATGCATTTTCAGAGCATGCAACATCCAAGACACTGGCATGCATCTAGCAGTTTCTCAAAACTTTAAACATATTCTGAAGATTTATTTTTTCCTAGGAAGTTTTCACAGATCCACTTGAAGCTTTTCCATGATCTCAAATCCTTATCATTTAGAGTCCCTTCGAAAACATCATCTCTCATAAGCTCTCTGATCTGAGGACCAACAAATCCACCTTCCTTCAGTTTTGCTGGTGAAATGCTGGAGAATTTCTGTGAAATGTACTGGAACCCTTGTAAATTTGTCTTTGCTATGGCTTTTAAAAAGTTTTTAAATCAGTCCCAACTGTGTATGTGCGGAGGAAGAAATATTTTTGTTGGAGCAACTAAAGGATTATGCTGAACATTGTCTCTACCTGGAGCATACATGTTTCTCTGTCCCCAAACACGACGTACATAATGCTGTTCTGTATTTCTAGTGTACCATTAACACAAGAAGCAACAATATTTTGTGAACCCTCCTTGCATTCCCATTAGCTGACCAATCACTTTCAAATCTCCACAGATATTCTGTCGATGATGCTTATATTGTATAGCATCCAAAACAACTAGCATATTTTCATAATTTTCATTTAGAGGACAGGCTGATTGGATGAACCATACTTCTCTCCTTGAAAACTGCAAAACGGATCATTGCTCCTTGCTCCAATCACTATAATGTTCACAACACTGTGCGCTATTAGACCAATACATACACATGACAGTAACCAACGCCACTAAGAAACAAAATACAAGCCAATTTCTACTATCAATGGATATGCTGTGCTCCTGGTTGAAACCACTCTACCTAGTGGTGTACATCTGTGCTGTGTGCGGTGTGTGTGTGTGGACCCCACCCAAAAAATGACCTCCCTGTATCTTCTAGGCAGGTAGGATATGTTAGGAAGGTAGGTGGGTGAGCAGGCAGGCAGGCATATAGGTGAGCGTGTAGGTAGGTAAATAGGCAGGTAGAAAGATGGGTAGGTAGGTGGGGGTAGTCAGGTAGTTGGGTAGGTAGGTAAATGGATAGGTAGTCAGTTGGACAGGTAGGGGGTAGTCAGGTTGAGGAGTATGTGGGATTCTAGATAGAAATTTAAGATAGGTAGGGTGGGTGGGTAGACATGTGGATACATAAGTCAGTAGGTAGACAGGTATATAGTTGGGTAAGTAGGTGAGTAGGTAGGATGGTTGTGGTTAGGCAGATAAGTGGGTAGGTAGTTGGGAGGGCAGGTAGGGAGGTTGGTGGGATGGCAGGTAGAGAGTTGGGCAAGTGGAAAGTAGGTGGGTGGGCAACTGTCACCTAAGCTCCAGGGTCTGACAATTCTGTCTTTGCACCAGGGCTGCCAGCTGCCACTCTAGGTCCTGGGTAGGGAGGTGAGTGGACAGGTATGTAGGTAGGTGGGTGAGTCAGTAGGCAGTTGGATAGGTAGGTTGGTCAGCAGGCAGGTAGATAAGTAGCAGGGTGAGTGGGTAAATTGGTGGGTGAGTCAGTAGGCAGGTTGGTGGGTGGGTAGATAGGTAGATGACTGAAATCACTGCTAATCTGGGCTGGAGAATCCTGTCCTTGGCGATGTCCACCACTTGGACAGTCAGTCAGTCATCAGTCCTCACCACCTCTCTGCGCTATCCTTGGCGCATCCACTTGGTTGCTAACCCCCCCCTAAGTCGGAGATCCGGGGCTCCAAAGTGGGTCACCCTGGGCATCGATGCACTTTGCCCAGGGAGGTCCACTTCTGAGCCCTGATTCTCCAGGGCCATGGGGGCGAGGAAGTCCAAACATACAGGGAATGTAGCTAAAATCTTCAGCTTCAGAACATGTCCCATCCACTGATTTTAGACCCAGGCTCTGGAGAGCAACAGTACTGGGACTTTGCAGTACCACCAATTGGATCCACAAGCCCTTGCAGAGGTGAACTAAGTGCTTCTCTTTACAATGACACCTCCAGTGGGTTTCTAGCCCCCTGGATCCAGAAACCAAGGCACCAAATCATCCTGGCAATCAATGCACCTCGTCCGGGTTAGTATGATTCTGAGCACCAGATCTCTGGTCCTAGAGGGGCTAACGATCCACTGGAGGTGTCATTGGAAAGGGGTTAACCTCAGCTATACAACTGTGTAAGGGCATGTGGCTTAGAGCCGAATGGACCTAGTGGCGGTAATGCAAATTCCTGGTATTGTTGCTCACCGGCGCCGGTTGGTACATTTCCAAGTGTAAGATTTCCGGACCTGGGGGGACTAACAACCCACTGTAGGCACCAAGGGCATGTGGATAGGGGCTGATCGGATCAAATTGGTGGAGGCTCTCTTACAGGTCGAATGGTGAAGGCCCGGGGCACACATCCCATGCCTCCTGCTTATAATCTGGTACTACCTGTAGGGGACAAAAGGTGAGTAAACTTTTTTTTTAATCTAAATTTGGCTGCAAAAACACTTTAGAGCACAGGTGTCAAAATTTTGCCCACGGGCCAAGTCTGGCCCTCAGTGTCATGACAATTGGCCCATCAGCAAAAATACAGCAGCTTGTTAATAAGGTAATTCCGCTGTTTGCCTGTCTTCCTGTGCCAGAATCACACAACTGTCTGGCAGCTGTTTTCGGGGGACTCAAATAGAATCCAAGTGGCTGTGCAATTCTGACATGCGGCATGGGTACTTGCTAGGAATACAGGCACACAGCAGCATTGTTAACCCTGTTTGCCCCCAGACCTCTCCTCAGCTCACTAGAAAGACAGATAGACAGTGGCAGTATTAACTCCATGCACCTCCTCAAGATATGTAAAGTAACTAGCGCCTCCTAAAGTGGGCCAAAAGCTGCTTGTGCAAGTAATGTAGTCTAATAGACTCCAGGGCCCATCGATTCACCTCCTCAGGCTATCCCAAAACAGGATGCCCTGCTATTGTAGGCCAATGTTAGATAAGAACCTGGGATTTTGTCTGCTTTAAAGTGGCCCAACACCTGTGCAGGTGTTGGTCCCTGTGGCAATAAGACAGGCTGCGGGGGCAGCCAGAATGCTTAAGCCCCCCGCACATAACCCCCCCCCCCCCCAGAACGCCCGATATTCTTACCTAAGCCACGATCCTTGCTGGGATCACAGTGCCACATTTGGCTGACGACGCTGAAGTGGACGGGGCTTTCTGATGGCCAGAAAATAACTACCTGTATTCCTGGCAAAGAATTGTGGCTATGAATATAGGGCATACTGGGGGGTTATGTGCGGGCAGGGGCTCCAGCATTCTGGATGCCCAGACTGTCTTATTGCAGCATCTGTGCAGGTGTTGGTCCACTTTAAAACTATTGCTGGTCAGCATAGATCTCTTGGTAAGGGGGTATTCCTGTTATAAATACTCACACCTGCACACACACCCACAAGCATTCCCATGCGTCTGTCCACTAGTTTGTCAGCCCATGTGACCAAGCCCATGTGACTACTTGGGGTAGAGATCCCCATTAAAGTTCTGTAGAGAAGCCTTTTTAACATTGATATTCTTCCTTTCTGAAGATTTAGAGGGGACCTGCGCCCTATTATGTGCACTTCTGCATGCAGACACCTCTCTTTCATCCCCCAGTGTGTCATAGGTCACCGGAAATCCTACAGCAGCCATCACCACCTACAGCAGCCATCACCACCTCTGCCACTTCGGATCTGGATAAAAGGTATCACTCACAGAGGACAGCAGAAAAGATGCAGAGATACCCTTTAAAGCAATCATGCTATTAAGGTTGGCCCACAACATAATCCTAATTGATACCCACTGTGTAATTGAGATTGACACTCCTGCTTTACAGCGATCCTCCCATTTTCTAAAAAATGAATGAGGATCACAGCACGTAGAGCATCTTGATTGACCATTTTTGGAAGTTCTTTTGCTGCCCAAAAACTAGCTCCACACCATGTTACTGCTGGTCGACAAGGGCCCAGTTTTCCAGAGCGAGTGAGGGGAAGGTAAGAAAATCTTGGCTTGATAGTGGTGTGTGCCCTCCCTGTGCTGCGTTATTCTTACCCCGATCAACACCCATTTTAATTAAACTCATCATGAGGTCCCTTTAAAACATTCGCCACTGGATTATTCTCACTATCATGTGAAGATCATAATTAGTTACATACACTGTCACTTTCACATACCTAAGAGTGACTTGCAATGGCTCAATGTTATTTGGAGTCACGCCAGTTCTGATATTCTTCCATGCTGGCATTCACTTTTGTCTGAACCTCTTGTTGGAGAAATATTTATAACTGTCCCAAACTATTTTTATCTCTATTGTTTTATGTATCTTTTATTTTTGTACTGTACTCTATGCAAGACTGCACCTTAAATGTATACCATCTGTCTAACAAAAAAAGAATAAAATAGACTATGAGCAAAAAAAGAAACTGGGCCTGGGCTATGAATTCTTTCAAAGACATATGATGTTCATTAGCAGACAGATATGGAGGCATCATTTAGGCAGAACTTGAAGGGACCGTCTTGTGTCGACAAGACTCACTAATGAAGTCCCAAAAATCAAATGGAATATTCTGCCTCTGGAGACGTACTAGAAATAAGTGTACTTTTCATTATCTATAATCCAGCAAAGCTTGTAATATCTACTTATGTTAAAATTACAGCTGCATTTGAGAGAGACATTAGAGGGTTCCTGTCGGTGATCACGTTAGCATACTGTGCATTTTCTATGACAAAATAAAGCGGTAGGCTCATGCACTATGCAAGACGTTTTCAGCTTTAAAAATGCAGAGCAGAAGAATAATATATGGACAGCGAGACTCTGGCAGGCTGTGTTCCCTTTGAGACATTATAACTGCATAATAGATTATCATTAAAATCAAGTTAACTCGTTGCATCTAGATTTTATATGTTTAGAACTTTCAGAAATCATTTACTTAAGTAAATAAATCCATTCAGCAGGCCACATGGCAAAGCAAGCTTCATGCTCCTGAAGTCAGTCAAAGGAAATAAAACAATGCTAAAGATAAATCACCAAACACAAGAGTGTTAAAAGACACATAGTTATGGAAATATTTGACTTTTTCAATATATTTTAACATATTGAGATACGATCTTCATATTAACAGTATTGGTAGAGTGGAATATTTAATAAAAATCCAGAAAAAGAGGAAAAAGTAAATACACCCTTGACTCCAATATCTGGCATTGCTGTAAGAAATATTATCTATAATATTTCAACTGTGGCTTCAAAGATATAACTGCAGCACTGGCCATTGTAAATCAGAGCTATACAAAAAATAACCCCAAGTAAATTAAAAAAGAATATACTAATCTGGCCCACTCTGGTAGTCCTCTTGTTGGCTGACAGCCCCATGCTGTATTCACAGAAGGAATAGTCCCAGCACTACTAGAACCTAAAAAGACATATGGGCATTCGTGCTGCCAATGGGGTTCTAATAGGGATCCCAAACTTGGGAATAAACCCTTACTACACCCATTCTACTAAAGTCAAAGATTAGGTAAGATGAACTTACCTTTATTGTGGGTTCCCATGGCTGTTCCAAGCTGCAACAACAGAGGCTCACTGGGCTAAAATTTCAGAGATGGCTGCAGTGAAAAGCCATAGTTACCTTACCCCCCCATGACTCTGCAACCTATTCTCTTGAATGCTCCACTGACCTCTTTACTCCTGCTTCAAGTGCTCCTTCCCCACTCCTTGGTTCCAACTCACCCAGAATGATCACACTGAGCTGAGAGCACTAAGCTTGGTCAGTCAGGGTGCACACCTTGCCATTCAACCAGCAAGGTAATCAAGAGTAGAGCGCCATTAGAAGTTAAGAAGGCAGATGAACATTGACTTGTCAGAATTCAGAGCTTCACTGGATCAGTAAGCCTACAACAGACCTTTAATTTATGGACCATGGCAATGTATTAGGAATAACCCATTACTTTCTATAAGAGATGCAGGCTATAGTCTGCTTGGGACCCAGAGGTAATCCAGGTTTATTTTTTTTTGTCTTAACCAGGGCTTCTCAGCCACTGGTACTACTACCACTGGTGGTGCATGAGATCCTATTGGGTGGTATGCAACGTGGCTACAGACTGATTTGTACCCCAACCTGATCTACTGTCATCTATACTTTACCCAATACTGATTTGCTCCAATTAAAAATCCTCTCTAGAAGTGGATATTTGTGCATTTCTAACACTCTTTTAGGTGACCAATAACCCATATATACCACCCAGGTGGTACTTGAGGTATTTAGGAAAGTGGAAAGTTGTACTTAATGATAAAAAGTTTGGAAACCACTTGACAAAACCACTTCAGACCTTATCATTGGTAAGACACCTTTAAAATATATGTCCTAGTGCCACTGTTACTATTTTGTTGTAGTTTTGCAAAGTTATTTCTGTATACCTCTTAATGACTCTGCCTTCTCCTTGTCCTCAGTCAACAGGACATCATGTTTGTTATTGGCTATACATATCTTTATAACGTTTCAGAAATGAGTATTTTACTTTTACTTTTGAAAAAAGTTCTCATGGTAGTAAAAAATTCACTCATTCAAGCATGAGAATCACCAGCTAGAAAGACAATGAAAGGCAATGGTACTTTTTACTACAATGTAAAAAGGAGTAAAAAGTTCACTACTTTTCTCAGGAGTAAAAAAGGACCATTGACTCTCATTGTTTTCCTAGCTTGTGATTCAGCAATACAGAAATTCTCATGCTTTTTTCTCACCACCATGAGATTTTTTTTCAACTCTTACCGAATTGAGGGCTATACGTTTTTATTAGAAAAGGTAGTGTTGCTAAGCTTTGTGCATCTGCCCTATGCATGTTTAGATATACTGTATACAGTATGCATGTACCAGTTGAATTAGAAAATGTGTCTGTACGTTTAGCAGAAAAATGTAGAAGCAGTGAGTGTTGATGCACTTGTATTTACATTAAATGCATATTTATGGGGATATTTTTATGAGCGCCATAATTGAGGCATTCAGATTGGAGCGTTATGAATTTAGTTACAGTGATACTAAGTCAGCAGTGTTTTTCTAGGAAGTATATTTGTTTTTTTTCTCTCCCTAGCTTTACATGCCTCGGTTTCCATTTATACGACAGGCTATTTCCATATTCCTATTCACTGATAAAGAGGAGCTGGCTGATTCTGCAGATGTGCGTGCGGTACAATTATTATTTATTGTGGTACACTGAGTGCCGAGGGACCTTTATCCAATCATCTGGCAGTATAGTTCATCATCAGCAGTGCTCTGATGTGAAGGAAAACTTGCTGTTTGACTGTATCATATTTATCATGCAAGACAAAAACAAGATGGTAAATCGCAACACTCCAAATATGACAACAGCAATCAGAATTGGTAATAATGTTTCTGGAGCCTTTCCAGTATTAAGGTGGTTTTTCAAATTATGTTTTGTTAATTAAAATGTTCTCGGGGCAGTACAGTAAACAGCTTATATGCAGACTGCATTGGCAATCTAATTTAATACCCAGATCCAGTCAGTTAGAATTGTTTTGGTGATCTTTTGATGGTTGCGACCCTGCTGAGAAATTCAGGCCTCTCCTTCTGCCGAGATACAGTCAGGAGAACCTAATAATGGTGGAAAATCCCCAAAATATGGGGTTCCTGCGCTAGTGGCAGTTCATTTCTCAGCAATATCCATCGTCCCTCTCCAAATTTTAAAAGTTGGGCTTTAACAAGGTAGGCAAAAAAAAGTGATGTTGCAGACATGGGGTGGGGCAGGAAGTGTGGGACAGGAAGTCTTCTTGGGCCCTGAGGTCCCTGTGTTGTGAACCACTCACTTCCTCCCACTTTTCTTCCCTGGCAACAGTGTAAAAGCTATTTCAAAACATCTAAAAATCTATGATGTGTTTGAGCTGGGAAGGGCATGTCATGGCACAGTTTGAGGAGTCTTGAGCATGTGGTCATAGACAGCTGCAGGACCACATTGACTTGCTGTGCTCTCTTGTTCTGAAAGTACTAAAGTATAGAGTAGATGTTAGACGCCTTCCTGTATGGTCCTGAAGGACTGAAACTTTGGAGCCTTCAATGGATTCCACCAAGCACTGCAGGATATGGAGGAGAGGCACATGGAAAAGGCATCAGGTGAGCTGCTTGTTGCCTTATGTTTGCCATTGGGTTTAGAGTCCCTGTTAGAAAGGTTCCACTTTCTATGTTTAGTGCCAGTGCTACCTTCAAAGGTAGTTCCAGAGATTAAACAACACATGTTCCTTCCAACAGCACCAGTCATGGTACACGCTTCACTCATACCAGGACTTGTTATCCCTTTTCTGCTCCAACTAGCACAGCACAGCTTGACTCACACTGGTTAGTACCTCCTTTCACAAGTTCCCATTAATAACCGCCTGATAAATCTGTTTTTTAGCTTCTCAGTACTCCTGGCTCCTTACTCCTGCACAGACTTCCTTCCTATTCAGTTAACAGAACAAAGCATGAACCAGTTGATTGACCTGATTTATAATACATCTGATCACTTCTGTGAGTAACATACTTCTGAAAACTACATGTGCATTGTACTTTGACATTCATTTGTGTTGCATTGTGTTGCCTATTTTGATTGTGAAAAGCACTGCCAATGCATCATGCTGAACATTTAAAGCGATACAACAGTTGTTTAATAAAAAAATTACTGTGATCACAGTCAGTACCATTGTTGATGCCCTACTGTGCATACCCCCTGCAAGCCAGTTCCTTGGCAGCCATTACTTACCCTCCCTCTACTTGCTCCTGCAGCAGGACCTGGCTCTATGTGACCACCTTGTATGTCACCATGCAACGGTCCCTCTTTGATCATGACTGGCACACCAGTGGTCATGTGGTATAAACTACCAGCAGCCTAAGAGAAAGAGGTAAGTATGGGGTGACATCTAATCTTTGAAGAGAAGACTTCAATTCAACTAAACACCTCCTTATCAGCTTATCCATTCACACCGATAGGACATCTCTATCTGCAAAGGCAGAACCATCAATAATATAATAATTTATAATAAATCCTAATGGAGGCTCTTTCTACATGAGCGAACTTCCTAAAAACTTCCTAAAAATTTGATTCAAATGATTTGTCAAGTTTCTCCAAGAAACTCTTATTCTTCCAGACTTGTCTGATCATTTACGAATCGCTCATTTCCTAGGGTTTAAAATAAAATAAACTCACCTGTTCTGGATAGCAGGCTTCCTCAGGCTCCCCTTCTCAGATGGCAGGTTGCGGGCTTCCTCCACCCAGACTCTAGGGCTGCAGGCGGGGATGCGGGCTTCCTTTGCCTGGCTCAGGTCCAGTAACACTGTGCGGGATGAAAGCTGGATTACACGGCTGACAGTGCATCCGGCCTCCTCTGTTCCCCCTGCCCCCCCCATTGTGTGTCTTGCACAGGGGGAAGCTGGCCATGCTTTCAGCTGTGCAAGATGGCTTCAATCCCACACAGCGCCCACAGCCGGACCGGAGCTCCGGGGGAGCACTGGACACTCCAGTACAGAGAATCGTGGGGGAAGGAGGTAAGTATCCTCCACTTACCTGCACACCGACTCCCCCGTCATTTTGGTCTGGTGGCTGGCTGTGGGAGGTGGGAGCCAATATGAAGGTAAGTAACAATGAATTTCATGGAAAACTCATCCAGCACAAACCCCCAAAAAATTCGAAATCATGCCAAATCAAATTTTCCCTGTACTTTGGGGCAAATTCCGGTTCTAACAAACCAGTTCGCTCATCTCTAATTCTCACTACTGTTGATACTGATAGATTTTGCTGCATCCATCTTCTTTGTTTCACTGTTTTATATTGTTTATTGAATTAATGAGATTAGAGTTTGTACTATTTATACATATAGAGCTCTTTGATATACTTTTGTTTATATTTATTGGCACAGTTATATTTTTTGTCCAGTTTATTGGCACATAATTGTATATTTAAACGAATACTGGCACTATTGCACTTTTTTATCGGAGGTGGCTTAAATGCTATGGGATGCCCCTGGAGTCTGCAGCAATGTTGATTTTAATTGTCTTATGTGTGTGTTAAATGTGTGTTTTGTGATTGATTTATAATAAATTAATAAATTATTGGCGGTTCTGTTGCATCCGGTCTTTGCAGAAAGACATATTTTTCTCTGTCTGATATTGTTGGATTGTTTGGCTAATGATCGGATAGTACATAATCCACCACTGGGTCCACCGTATTGCTAGAAACCATTTCCTCCTCCAGTAGGAAGCATTTGCTGCTGCAGTGAGTGTTTCTGTTTCCTTTCCCTTCTTACACAGAACCAACAAGGTTTGGAGAGCGGCACCAAGGGGAAGCTTGTCACAATAAGGGTGTAGGTTCACTTTATAGAACAGCAAGGCTTCGTTATGTTTCAGTGTACTTGCCGCATCTGTCCTGTCATGTCAGAAACGCTTCCTGGAGCTTACAAACTATCTGCGTTAGCTTAGCTGTTCTCTGCATCTAGTAATATTTGCATCTCCTAAACACTGTAATTTCTGAAATCGGTTTGAACATTTTGTTCCTACTTTTTACAGTGCTGGTAGTGCTGTGTGATAGCTAATATGTTGCCCAGGGACTCATTTTAGACTTAAAGTAACATTTAAGTACAGAAAGAACAAAAAAAAAAACTCTCCAGACTTCAAATTGATGGTTATTAAGTTATCTTGATGTGGAAAGGAGCCCTTTCCTTCCATCTGTATGCTTGCATTGCATAATGTTGACTGAGGCCGCTGATCCAAAGTCACTTCCAAAAAAAATAAGTTTTATGTTTGATTTTAGTCTCAGCCTTTAACTTGCCAAAATCTAACTAAAGACATTTTTGTACTTAATAAAGTGTGGAAAAGGCTAAGGCCACATAGAGCAGACCTAACCTCTCCCTGGCAACCTAGTTGTTGTCCAGGTAAAGGTAAGTTTGTATTTACAGTTGGTTTTACCATTGGTTGGAGGGGTGTATTAGGGTCCCTGTGAATAAGAACCCTCCCTGGTACAGATTTCAGGTTTGTTATATGCTCCATAAGTGAGGTTAGAGAAACAGTAAATTCTGACCATAACATCTTACCTCTCTGAAAGTTTCTTAACTGCCAGTCTGAGCTCTCAGGAGAAAATTGTTGGCATGCAGCAAGTTTCCTGTTTCTGTGTGAAAGTGGGGGAAGGCGGACGTTTTTTCATGTCTCTGTATCTGTCTCTCTCTTTCACTCACTTACCAGAATACGAACATGATTCACAAAAGAGAAAATGAAAGAGAAATTGGATCCCCCACAGGAGCAGGACACGGAGTGTCCCATTCAGTCTGATGCCAGTAAGGTGGTGATAGGACCTATCACCACTTAATGGGAAAAAAAATAAATAGAGAACGGGCTAAATCTCAGCCTCTGCAACTTTATTCATTAGCACACTGGGATTAATTCTCTACATCAGAATCAGTTTATTGTATATAATATATATGTATTAGTTTGGGGTAACCTCTACACCCCCTGCCAAAAAGCCCAACAGAGACTCACTATTGCACTCAAACAATCAATTTATAAATCCTTTTTTATTGTAGCATATTGTTTAAAACCAATTTAAAAACAATTTTACTGAGCCATATGCATGGTAAGCCACCAGGGGGCGCACTCCCTCATTAACAATACAATCTCATATACATATAAGTAATTTCAAAGTGATTCTGTGCTAATCTATCAATAAATTCATATATATACAACTATTCTAAAACTTAATATACAATTCACAATTAATATCCTCACCCTAATAAAGTGCCAGTGCTTCCATCACAAATAGTCCCTTGTGCAAAATATTTAAGCCCATTCACAAAGAGCAAGGGCACACAGACAACACACAACAAACAAGTGCTTACTGTTAGTATGGTGACAGGAAGGCCCCCCTCAGGCGCAGACCAACGCGTTTCGAGCCCCCTATGGGCTCTTGCTCACGGTCAGTATGTGTGTGGGGACAGAGGGCCACAGCCCTCCTTAAATACATACCCTCCCGACCACTCCCACGCCTGGCCCCAGCTGAATGTGGTGATTGCATACTCCGGCCGGAAGTACACAAATCACCACAACTGCACACACTGGTACTGGCCCCATCCCCCACGCTGATAGGTATAATAATATATACATAATAGAATATTTTACTTTTAACTGCCTCCCCTCTGCCTGCCAGAACCAGAAAGCGTAGCTCCTGATTTCACAAAGTGGGTCTGCGGCCCAAGATAAATTACGCAGAAGCAGTGATCAGGTAAGCAGATCTTCTAGTTGTCTGGCAAAGCCTGGCCCTAGAGTCTTTGGGAAAAGTCCATAAAACTGGACTTTACCTTTAAGGGAAGTTAATTGAATCTGTTTATTGAATCTCAATTGAATATAAATGTAAAAATAAAACATAAAGAAATAATAAATTAATATATTACTGACATTAATCCAAATAAAATGTCTTTTGATGCAGCTGTCACGTCTGAAACATCTTTATGCTTTTTTCCTTTAAATTGCGACCTCTTTGTCTTTTAAGATTGTAGCATAACTAATAAGTTTTCAGATAATATCTGTAATTCCTCTGGGGCCAGAGCAGCAGTGATTCATGAAATACACACTGGAACAGCATTTGAGAATTATTAATTATAATAATAAAAAAGTTATATTTTTTATGTTGCAAGAAATAAATGTCATTTTTAAAGCAGCCATATGCAGTCCTCATTGCTTGAAAGCTTTCCATTCGATTGATAACAATCAGGCTGTGTAGATCATCATTCAGTCCCCTGGAGGCTCTACACTTCCTACAATCAGACACAACAAAATCTTGTATATTTTATTAAGCAGACAAAAGTGACACAGTCTCAAGGGCCACATTCTTTATTGTAATGAAACCATCAATAATAAACTTAGCTCAATTCTAGCATGAAAAGTAAATTTGCTTGCAATTCTTTGTAGCGTTAATGTTCAGTAACAAAGGGGGAGTTTTGGCAACAGGTCCCCTATTCAGGGACTTCAAAAAAGAAAAAAATATTGGTGTTGTCTCTTAAATATAAATATATATATATATATATATATATATATATATATATATATCTTTATATATAATATATATATATATATATATATATATATATATATATATATATATATTACTAACTTTTGTATAATTGTACATTTATCCAATCTGGCAACATCCAATCTTAAAGTGGACCAAAACCCAGCTGGATCAGGCCAAGAATCCCGGGCTGATCTATTCCCTCCCCGCTTTGTGAGCCCAGGTCGTCTGCTACACTTAACTTAATCCTGGTCCAACGGCGCATGCACTGGCCACATCCCCGCTATCCCTCTAGCAGGGCGTGTGCCCACGCTGGCTTGTTAGAGGGAAGCGCGAGATGCAGCCGCCAGCACGCTCGGAGCCGCTGAGCTAAGACGTCGTTTAGACGTGCATAGCTCAGCGGCTCCGAGCACGCGGATTGGACGAGCGGCCGTGCATGCACCATAGGACCGCGGTTAGGTGAGTTGATGCAAGCGATCTGGGGGGGTTTCACATAGCGGAGTGTGGACCAAAACCCAGGATAGTCAAAATCTTTAAATCTTGGTCCACTTTAAACTACAACACACATTTTTAATAAAAAGGGTGTTGTTCCCTGTCAAGGTGGGCATCCTGATTGGCCACTAAAACAAATAAATGAATGCTTCCCTGGCAAAATTGGCTGCCACGTTCAAGCGGTCCACTTCTCCCCCTGTGTATCTGATTGCGGCAGCCAATTGTGGGGATAGTTTTGAATGGTCATTTTGAATGGTAAGATTATTTGTTTTAGTGAACATTAAAGGTTGGGATGGCACCAACAATCAGGATGCCCTACTGTGCAGTTTAATACAGTTCAATGTGTGTATTTCAGTGATAGAAACTCAAATCAGAGGAGTGGGGATAGTGGTAAATACTTCAACTTTATTATTTTGTTACTGCTTATTTGCAGTGGGTAAAGGTTCCCCCAAACTTAAAATGAACTGACTGTTGGTCAATGCAAGGAGGCATCCCAATTGCTGATGTCCCTTTACCCCTACACCACCACCAATCCAAGGTCTGCTTATTTGCCCATAAACCCGTGGCGAATACTGATCCGTGACTGGCTACTGATGGTGATTGGGGTTTACTTCAGAAGTCAGATTAGCAGAAGAGAAAACCAGATTATGTAACCATAAACTGGCAACAACGTAAACAAAGACAATCATTAGCAATTGCGACACATGGACCAACACCTTTTGGATGTTAAAGTTTGTTTGCTCACTGTAAAGAGATTGTCTGGAGTAAAATAAAAAAAAATATATCTTTTATGTCCTGCAGCAGCTTTGTCCTGCTCTGGTTCTCCAAAACTTACCAGGTCTTGAGATTGAGTCCTGCTAGTCCCACGTTTCCTTTAAACAAATCTGGTGCTATGTGGTGTACGCAGAATGCAGAATCAGAATGCAACCTGTGTCAAACTTAACCGGTATTGGTGATAATAACAAACCACATCCTCACCACACAAGGTGTTCCTCGTGCTTCCCAGTCTGGTTCCCTAATGGATGCAACCTTCAACTTCTGAGGTTCTAAAGTTGCTACAAGACTTGTACTGACTAATGATGAGCTAGATCAGGGTGTATCCGGTTTAGAAGCCCTCCGTCCAGATAATTCTCAGGCCGAATACTTGATGCAATAGCTTTAGCCACCACGGCGTGTAAACTGGTATAGAAGTTCCTTGGAAAAAAAAGGTTTTAAAATAAAAAAACATTCACCTTTGTCGCGTCTTCCTTCATCTGTCTCTGCGTCTCCTCTTCATGTCAGAGAGCAGCTGTTGCAGGCTCTTACAGTGGCATCTCTAGTGTAGTGTACCTGGGTCCCCCCTTCTCCTTCCTTGTCATCTCGCCAAGCTAGTGACATGCTTGTCTCTGAAGAAACCTTTTATAACACAGAGGTCGAGCCTTTGTGACGTATGTCACTGGAGGGACATGGAGGAGATTTCACCTTTTTTTAACTCTACTTTACCCCTATACCTGTTCAAAGGTTAGTGTTGGCCTCCTGTCAAATCTGGGTACGACCAGGACCTGAAGCCCAGCATTAGTAATGGTCAGTACACTTTCCTGACATCTATATAACATAAAAGGCAATCAAGGGGTCTAGGCCTTAAACTATAAAAATGTAATAATGGTATTAGCATTGGACACATTAGCAATAAAAGTTGATGTAATGAGTAATCAATTCACATGATCATCATTATACTTCTTGTATAAAAAATTTTACTACTAGTTTTTGTTTTTGTCTTCTTTAAAATGTTTAAGTATTTATTCTAGAATTGGAAAGAGAAGACCTTGTATATTGTCATTCATAGCATATCCTTACAGCATGGGAATGGCATAAGTAAAATGTTATGGATGAGAATATAACAGTGGTGACATTTGTGGTCACTTTTTATTTCCTTGATGAAAGCTCTTTGCATTGAATTCCAATATAGTGTGTTCTCGATATTCCTCTTTATCAAGCCTGACAATAAGGAGCCCCTGGCTACGTCTGTTCATAAACTCTGTAGTCTACCGAATGCGTTAATGATCATTTCGGGTTGTATATTTATTAGTCATCTTTGATACATATCTACAAGACTTCACAGGAAGATAGATTAATACCAGTTTTCCTAAAACCTTCGTCGAATAAAAAAGCATGTCAAAAACATGGTCTGCTGCATTTATTTTTTAACTTACAGCCTTTGTTTTCTGGAACGGGTGCACAAGAATTTCTATTTTGAGGCTTCAAATGTTATGCTTCTTCAAATGGTCTGTGTGGCATAAGTCTCCCAACAGAGAGGACTGTAACTAATACTCTAAAGGATTTCAAAACAGCTTGATTTGCTATATATAAATGCACACAAAGGATAAAATGGCATCTGAATTTTACAGTGCATGGGAAAATAGATGTCTAATGTTTCCCAAATGGTTTTTACCTGCTGTCAAATTCTATGGCCTATTATGTCTAGCTAAAAATTGCCTAGACTTTAGGGTTTTGTAAAACTGGTTACTATAGCTCAGTGGAAAAGAACGGCTTTCAAACTCCACCGTATCTAGTTCAACTTCTGAAGAATCGAGCATCTCTGAGACAGAAGTAGCTATCACAGAAAGAATGGTTTTCTATTCCCCATTGTGTTTGAAGTTTCTTTTAACTCCATACCTAAATGTGAGAAGCTGTCATGGAGTTTTAAACGGAGAGGCATAATCTAAATGTTATTAAAAATGCAATGTATTCTTTAAAGTCAAATTGAAGCAGAGATCCTAGCTCTGCTTCTCAAATGTGCACTTAAAAGTTTTCATGCTCCGAGCAGTTGGGTGTTTAAAAGGAAAACTGCTATTATCATGCTATGAAAGTTTTCATTTGCTGTGCTGTTTAGTTTGGGTTTAAAGTTAAAGGGGAGCTCCACTTTCGAAAACTTAGGCTGGGCTCAGACCAGTCCGATTGAGGAGTGCTTACGCTTTCTGCCAAGCTCCTTGCAATTGCTGGTGTTGGTGTGTGAATAGCATTTTGCTCTTGCGCTCTCCACTCACACTGAGATAGATCGCAAGCACTGAAACCACAGGACGCTGCAGACAGGGCTTTTACGGAGCGCTATGAGTGCTTCACAAACACCCAAATTACATGTGAAAGCACCCATAGCATACTATGGGCAGCTTTTCATAGGTGGATGTGGGGTGCTCTCTTGAAAGTGCCAACGCTCCACTTCTGTGCAGGTGTGAAAACAGGCTTACTCAGATCAAGGCTGCCAGAGGGGCATGAGGCTCCCCTGCTCACATTCATATAGCAGCAATTGCTGTCCCGCAGCCCCGCTATCTCAAGCTGGAGGCACCTTTCTGGATTTCAGCTTTCCATTCTACGATGGTTTATGAAGCTTACCCAAGGGCACCCATTGTGAATAATTGCCATTATATTTTGGCTGTGTACATTGCACATACCCACCTAACAGACTGGAACACTTTAATGCAGCACTTTGGTTCACATTACATACCTGGGCTGCAAAAGAGAAATTGCCACCATAAGAGTGAAGATAAGCAGAGGAGCCTCTCTGGCATCCTTGATATGAGGTATGTAGGGCAGACTACAAATGTTGACTTTCCCTTTAAATATAGCCCAGAAATTGGCTCATTTTATTTTATTTGCCTAAAACTAATTTGTGTCAATATTCAACTGACATTTGGCTAGCTCTGTTTAAAAAAAATACCAATCATTTATCTTTAGATAATTTCAAAACCCACTACACCACCTAATATATTTTTGGCAAGGTACACCAAGCCCCTTTTTAACTATACTGTACTAAAACATGCATATAAGTGCGGTGTTCCCCTTTAAAAAGGAATAGGGGCATTCTTCTTTTACTCTAATTTAGCTCTTTCACAATACATTATCCCATGCAATTTGGAGGCATGTGTTTGCTTTATTTGCTTTCTAGAGGCAAAGCACCCATAAGGATTGACTCATGGGCGTGGGCCAAAAAGCCCAAAACTATGCGCAAATGAATTTGCATGCGGAAACCTGCACTTTGGTACAAGATTCATGGCACTATGCACATCGCACACAATGGCATGTGTGCAGTGCGATCACAAGTTACTGATTCTTGCGCAAACTTGCACATTGCGCATGAAATTCAGCTCTTTTATCCGGAAATAGCCAAGCTACATGCGCATTGTGTAGGTTAAGGCAGTCACTGTTCCTCATGGCCTCCATGTTTCTCCCCCGTATTTACTGTTTAGCAGTGGCAAATTTGTCTCTCCAGCTTCTGTGTTTTTGGTGAATATCACACTTTGGGATGCCTCATAAAGAGGAATCCCAACCTTGTTGCTCATCGTTATAGTCTGTTCTGCATTTTGTAATGCTGTTGTGAAAGCTATGTACTTGTATGGATGCTAGTAAATAAACAAATAAAAGCAAAATGTGCTTTTGCCTTCTAGCATGCTATAGATGGCAATACTTATTCCCAGTTCAGCAGTCTGTTCTCTGGCTGGCATCAGACTCCTTTGCTTGATGCTCAGACTCCCACTAATGTGAATTATGAGTATGTGAGAAGAAGCCGTACAAAGTATAAACAGGTTCCCCCCAGCACCTCTCCCAAGTGGCCCTTCTTTGTTGTGGCTGTGCCCATAAACATAAAGACCTTTTCAATTTATTGGGCCTTTCATTCGCTAATTTCAAAACACATATCTGGGTCAGGAAGCTCATCTTGTTGTTTATGTTCAGGGCAAGTTTTAGATTTTGAAGAATTCATTAGAGATTATAGAAAGTAGAATTCAGACCTATTTGTCACGGAGAGCTGTTTGCTGGCATAAGATATTGTGCAGATCTAGTTTATGACATTCTCTATATCTTGCCTGAATCTTTACATCTATTGCAGATCAGGGAGCTGGGGATATCATACATCAGAAATAGGTTTGCTTTGCTTTGTAAATGAAAGTCAGAGTGCTTATTGTTTATGTCGCCTTCCACAAAGTTATAGGGCCAAGCCAAGACTTTCTTTTTGATCAGCCTAATATCATTTTTCCCTTGAGGTGTTGAATAATGCCAGAGACGATCATTGCCAGAAGTTAATGGTAACATAAAAGCTGTTCAAACAAGCAGTTCAGTTATATAGCTCACTCCACAGTGAGAGCTGGATATGACCACTTCACCCTGCAGAGAAGGCCATTCTTTGGGCTTTCCTGATTGGGCAGCGGCTGCCCACTCATAAATGACCCATAAGGACTCAATGGGGGTCATTCTAATTATTGGTTGAATTAAATGTAATATTTTTGGAGGTCTCGAAGTAGGACAACTTAAACCCGTTTGTGGGTGATGGGAATTGATTAGGGGTGTGGCTAATTTACAGGCTTTCTATGCTACCTATATGTCTGAATAGGAGTAGCTCTGCCCCTGTTTACCTGCTCCAGGGATCTTTTGTTCATAAAAGATGTTAGTGATTGAGCCAATGCGTGGCCTATCCATGTATTTCACTACCGCCATTTATCCAAAGAGTTAGAGCAGTTGTAAACTGCCCAGACATCCTGCTTTCAGTGGGAAAGTGTTCCCCACAATGTCAGCGAAGTGGGACGTTTAGATGTCTCCAGATGTTTTTTTGGGTGACAGAGGGACAAAATGCCCCAAAGTGGGACTGCCCCACTAAAAGTGGGATATCTGGTCAGTTTAAGCAAGGTGCACTTTGGCTGTGTCTTGTGGTGCAGGTTTGCTGTTAACTTTTCTTTTAACTTTTAACAAATCACAAAGTGTAAAAAAAAATATATTTTTTTTTAAATGTTTCCCATTTTTATAGATACATAATTTTTCCAATAAGGTAAAAATATTTTTGCATACCCTGCATACCCTATAGGGCATTATTGCCCCATCAAAATTACAGAGGTACAGGTGATTGGAAAAAACTTCCACACCTAAAGTGCACCATTATTTAGTTAATATGGCCCATCGTAGGTAGAGGAAATATTTGGGAAAAAATGAAACACAAGTATGTCATTGCCTAAAATACAAAAGCTCACAGAGATGCAGGTTGCAATTCACACTGCAATAATTAGCATGACCCCCATGAAAGGTTATGGCACCTATTACTCCCAAGAAATAAAAGTGCACTCTTTTGATTTACCACCAAGCGCAAAATGTGCATTACAAGAGTAAAAAGTGTTATTGCCTTTCACTGTCTAACTAGGGATTGATTCAGCACCACTGCAACTGCCTTTCACTGTATAACTAGGAATTGATTCAGCACCACTGTAATTGCCTTTCACTGTCTAACTAGGGATTGATTCAGCACCATTGCACTGCTACTTTGTTTTCCACCTAAAGCACACTTTCCACTCCATAGTGTACTTTTTACATCTGGTGCTAAATTGACTGTGTAATGCACTGTTAAGTATTACCCATAGCGAACATTAGAAATGTCTATAACCCTTATAGCTACCTAGTTATCCTTGTCAGACATGATCATGTATGTGTATCAAGTATTCCTGAAAGCTCACCTTCAGATATACTAAGTTTGTCTACAAAAGATATCACCTTTCTTCTTGGTCTCACATGTCTTACATTAGTTCATATGCTACCAACGGATTGTCTAATGGATGAATATTGGCAGTAGGTGGTACAATTAGCACACTCGAAATCCATAAAGGTGACTTCTGGTTAAATGAAATACAATCCCACAACATAAGGGGCTAGTAAAGTATTTTGGTCAGTATATAACTTTGTAGCCATTCTTACATTATCCTAGAAAGTTTTTGTGATGACTACAGATTTGCTTTTGATGCATAAGGCTAAAATGCCTAAAATGCTAAAATGCTAAAATGCCTGAGTTTGAGGTTAGGGATTTTTTTTCATTTGTGTTTTTTTGTCTCTAGATAGTATATATCCAGAGAGTTATATTATAGTATATATTTAGGCTTTGTGTTTGGTGATATGTTTGATCTAGGTTTTACAGTTCTGTCACTCCTTTCTGCTGAAATGACTTGCCTAGGGCACCCCCTAGTTGCTTTTAAACTGAACTAAAAGTCCAAAAAGTATTTTGGCTTTGATTCCAAATTAGGATGCCCCGCGATATAATTCTCTACAGTAAGGTACCTCTTTGACTCGATTCGCATACCCATCTATTTGCCTTCAGTGAACAAATGCAGCATTATGCAGAGCAGCTTCACTCTGCAGTGGCATCCCTGCTCTCTCCGCTATAAAAAATTGGCAGCTGTACGTAATACCACATTTATGAAGGCGATTCGGCTGAGCGACTCTAACAGCGCCATGTAGCGTACGATTCATCATTACAGGCGGCTCATTGTATAGTGCCGGAGCTCTGTCGCTCTCCCATACATTTCAATGGACGTTCCTTTTCTTCTGTTTAAACAGGGTTTTTTGTGTTTATTTATTTTTTTCTCTCAAATAATTGTGTCACCTTTCCTGGCCTAGAAAAAGTCATTTTTAAAAACTTTGGATTTTTTATATTTATATGCAGAATTGTCATTACAGGTCTGGAATTAAAGTATTAATGTCACAATGTTACAACAATGTAATTCCTGTGTTTTCGCTGATGCTGTGTGTGTCTGTTTCTTTGTTGAATATGGTGTGAGTCGCTGAGAGTCGGTCGCTACCTCTTGCTCCCTGCAATGCCAAACATACATCTCAATGACGGCCAGGTTACTAATGTGAATGAGACGCTCTTTAACAGCGCCCGATAGCCGATCACAGCGACTACCACAGGTCGCTCTTAGCGCCTCTGTACAGACGCTCATCTGCCGATACCTAGCACTTGTAATGAATTAGCCTGCCCGTGGGGGGATTTTTTTACGTAGGTATAGGATTTCTCAGTAATCATTTTGTTCAATAGCAGATCAGGAGGGATCAGTGCTGGATCTGAGATATACAGTCTTATTTAATGTATGGCTGCAGATCCTTAAGGTTCATTTTGGTTGTGCCTTGTGCATGATTCACAGCTTGTTCTGAGTTCGCTTGTTCTAATTTTACCCCCCAAAAATCTGCACCGGCTATGAGGCAATTCTACAGGTGAGGTGAAAAAAATGGCTCTTGTTCCAAGCACATGGGGGCATCACGATTGCCTGTGCATGAACCCCTCTAAACAGGGATTTCTTACTTTTTTCCTTCATACCTCCCCCATCTTCCTCTGGGTATGTGACTGCCGACGGTCAATCGTGGCTCTCTATTTTGCAGGGGGGAAAGAGAATAAAGGTAAAAAAATCTTGGTTTGGAAGGGGATAATGCGCAGTGGCAACGACACCTAACAATAGGAACAACAATGTTTGTTGTTTAAGTTAGGAATTAACAGCAATCCAGAAACATTATCCAGAGAGGCCTCACCATATTTTCCTGCATTTGTAAAAATTACAACTTTTCTTTTTTTTATTTGCATTTTCTTGTGTGTTGAGGAAAAGCTCATTTAAAAGCAGGATGCAAATCACACCCAAAGCACATCTAAAGTGAAACTTGCTTCACCAAATAATTTGCATGACCCCCCATTGTGTAATAGTTTACACAACGACGAAGATGCTTATGCAAACCTTTTATGGTCTATAAATGTATGAAGAAGAATATCAACATATTAGTACAGAGCTTTGCACCTTAGTATTTTTAATTTCGTAATGAATTCTTCCCCCATGCTCAGTAAAATGCTGCGGTACATGTCAGTGCTATATAAATCTTTAACACAAATGAATAGATAAATAACACATTTGCACATATTCACTCTTCAAGAAACGTGGCTGATTTTATTGAATAAAGGAGAAACACAATATGTGTTAATTAGCACAGATGCTTGTTCTGTTTTGTCTGCTTTTTTCCGTCATCACATTTACACAGACGGAATGTGTAAATATAGATACAATTAGGGAATGTAAGGCTAAAGTAATCTTATGTTAAAAAGATGCAACACATAAATATTGCTGTTTTTAAAACTCATGTTCTAGTCATCATAATTACCGTATTTTTCACTCCAAAAGATGCACCTCCCCAATAGGGCAGATAAATGTGCATCTTATGGAGCAAATGCACCCAGCAAAGCAAGCATTCTGTGGCTGTCTGATTGGGGAGGGCTGTGTGTGGGGCAGAATGACTGACAGCTTGTAATGTTATGCAGAGGATGTGCAGCAGCATGAAGCACCAGGACTCACATTACAGTCAATGCTGGTATTCAGCGTGTTCTCCCTCTCTGCTGCTCCCCTTGTATGACAATGCAATCACTTGACAGGAAAGGGGAAGAGGTTGGGACAGGGATACTCACCCTGTATACTGGCATCAGCTTGTAATTTGAGTTCCGGCATTTCACGCTGCTGCATATACTCTGCATGACATTATAGTTTGGATGCCCCCTCCCCACGCCACTTCCCTGTCTCACGCTGTATAGACCACCAGCAGCCAGCCACAAAGCACTTTTCTTTTTTTATTTCATCCCCACCCACAGAAATCTCATTACCCCCACCCACAGAAATCTCCTTAACCCTGTCCACAGAAATCATTTTTACACCCCCCCGCCCACACTAATCATCTACCCCTGACCTGCAAAAATCACCTCACCCCTCAACTCCCAAAAATCACATTTCCCCCACCCACAGAAATCAACTCATCCCCCAACCCACGGAAATCACCTCATCTATCCTCCCGCAGAAATCATCTCAACCTGCCCAACTGCAGAATTCCCCTACCTAACAAATGACCTCATCCCTCATCTCACCCGCCAAAATAACCTCATCCCTCATCTCCCCCGCCAAAATAACCATATGGTTCACTTATGAAATTGCCTCACCCCCACCCCCAGAAATCATCACACCATTTGGTTCAGAAAATGTATCTTCCTATTTTCCCCCTCTAGGGGAATCTTATTATCAGGTTTGTCCTATAGTGCCAAAAAACATGTTATTTTATGTGCACTCACATTGATCCTAGTCTCAGAACTGGAATCTTCCCAAAAGAAGTCCAACCTTCTGTCCACCCTCTTACACCCACCCCCATGCTTGACTTATTTTTTTACTACAGGAGGAGCTCCTAATGGAGTTCTCATCTTGGGCCTGAATCCCTTTAAAGTGGCCCAAAACTCATAAATATAAGTTGTCTCTTATTCCCACCTGGAATGCCCCGCAGTGTAAACACCCAACAGCAGCCAGCAGAGGTCCGCACTTGCACTGTTAAATTAAGATAAATTTACGGGGAAACTGGGGTGTTTCACAATTTGGGGCATCTATAAAATGTGTATATTCTTCACTTCACCTGTAGAGCTTCTCTATCTCAAAATCAGGTTTACAAGTGTTGTTCACTAGATTGTGTGTTAAAGAGAAGAACTCATATTTTAATGACCCCTCCTTTCTTCATCACCAGCACTAGTGTCACTAACACTGTTTACCTCCCTTTTTTCGATTGTGGCATACAAAAAGGAAACTAACAGTAGGAGGAGATGTGTTATTGCTGTCAGACTTGATTTAATTGCGGGAGGGGGGGGGGGGGCTACAATATAAAACATTTTCAGGTAAATTATCTCTTCCAGGCTATAATCCCCCTTTAGTTCATTTACTAAATGATGTTGATGGGTCCTGTTACTTGGAATGCACACCCATGGTTTCATCTCATTTTGAGTTTATCCCCATTTCATGATGAAAGAAAGTCACAGCTTGCCACTCAGTAGGCACTGTCGCTTTCTGAGCCGCCGCCACATGTTCATGCATCTTTACTGAGCATTATGCTAAATCCAGCTCTGCCGTTACTACGACTGTTCTGCTACTGTGTTCGGAGCTCTTTGCCCTTCACGTGGGGAAACTAGAGTGAGAAATACACTATGGAGAGGAACCAGTTTAACTGCAGTGATTTAAGTACTACAAAATCTGTGTAGGATGAGCTAAAAGAGACATTCAAATAAAAACAGTATAGAAGAAGATATATCAAATACAATGCACAACCTACACCCTGTTTTCCTGTATAACAACTTAAAGGGTTGGTCCAGGCTTAACCCGGACCGACAGCCTGGCACAGCTGGAAAAGTAAGGTAGCGGCCATTTTGAAGCTTCCTCTCCCAACTGACATAACTGACAATGCACAGTAACAGGAAGCCCAGCATGACTTCCTGTTTGCAGGCGGCCTGCAAGCCCATGAGCGGCCATCTGGCTTTTAAAATTTACCGCAGCAGATGAAAAAGGTAAATTATTTTGTGCAGCAATCTAAATTGCCCCGGGAAGGGATGCATATGAGCACTGTGTGTTGTGTTGGTCTGGTTTAAGTCATTTTTGACTGTTGGTCCGCTTTAAAGAAAATATGCCGCGCTCACGTTTTGACCTCACATCTCTTCCATCCAAACCCAGTCCTAAGATCAGGTTCCCCAGAGTCCATGCGTACCCCTGGTGCTTCCTACAACTTCCACTGCTCTGAATAGAGTGGGTATACTTCAGTCACTGGTCTCCTGGGACAGGGCCACATACCATAAATCATCCTTTTCTGATACGGTACTCAGAAACACCTGTCCTTTAAGCGCTCATTCACTGGCGACATGGAGCAGCACAGCCCCACCCCTGCGTCATTAACAGTGATTGGAGCACAGGCAATGCCTCAGCATGCCCCTTCTATAGGAGGCAGTGTTATTGTGCCAGGATGCCATGGCATGTTAGCAAGCACCAGAATATGAGGCTGCCTTTGGGGTTTGTGTGTGAGTATCCAGGTAAGGGGACAGCCATGGCTTAGAGGTAAAGAAGTGATCCTGTGACAAGAGGGTAGAAACTTTGACTTTCAGCCAGAACATGACTGAAGTGCTGAGCAATGCGCCCAGCCACCCAACTGCTCCCTATGTTTGCACAAGCATACAATGCTCCTATATGGCAATGGAACTCAGTCTTTAAAGAGACCCAAACACCTCTAATTCCCCCCCCTCCCCTCCTACAGCAGTTTCACCCTCCTCCAGGGGCATTCCAGTTGCTCTGCCATGTTCAACCTGTGGTTTTGACATATAACACATTCCAGGTTCCCACAGTGCATGCCAAGCACATACTGTGACATAGAAAGCACTCAGTTGAATCCCAGATACAGGGCAGCCATCAGGGCAGGAGAGCCAAGACTCCAGTATGGGGCCCAATGGGCCCAGCTGTGAAGAATGGGCCCTAATGGTCATCCTGATAGGGGACTCACAGGCTGCCACACTATTGCTGCTGGTGTTGAAGATAAATAAGGGTGTCTGCCCCCCCCCACCCCCCCCCCCGTGCTGGTTTGCCTTAGAGCCCAATTCAAACTAGAGGCGAAGCCATCACACTTAGGGATTTATTCATCAAGGGATAGCGGCAGGTAGTGCCTCGTGGCGACATGTAGCAAACGGTGAACGACGGTCATTATATGCAATACAACATTTATAAAAGCAATTCAGGTGAGCAACTCTAACAGCGCCATGTAGCGTCCGATTCATCATTACAGGCGGCTCAGTGGATCCCGGCGGCGCTCTGGTATTACCTGTCGCTACCCGTCGCTCTCCCATACATTTCAATGGACGTTACTTTTCTTCTGTTTAAACAGGGTTTTGTCTTATTTTTTTTTTATCTATCAAATCATTGTGTGACCTCTCCTGGCCCTATTTAATGTCATTTTTAAAAATTTTTGGGAAGAATTGTGTCATTACAGGTCTGGTATTAAAGTGTTAATGTCACAATGTAATAACAATGTCATTCCATATGTTTTTGCTTTGTTACTAGAGGATATGTGTTCAAAAACGGACTTTAATCACACAGCTTCTGGCGCTCTGGGCTACAGCGACCCAATCTTGAGCGCTGGCGCTGTGTGAGGCTGTTTTTTGATGAATATGGTTTGAGTCGCTCACACTGACCAGTCGCTACCATATAGCTCTGTACTGGTGTTATAGCGACTGACACATCAAATTCATCAATGCCTGCCATGTTACTACAGCGACTGAGGCGCTCTGTAATATCGACTCACGGCCGATCAGAACGACCACTATCGGTCGCTCTTAGCGCCGTTGTACAGACGCTAATCTACCGTTACCTAGCACTAGTAATCAATCAGCCTGATAGTTTGTGTAGGGGCCAGACTATATAGAGCTTATATTGTGTCTGGGTCCCTCATAACCTATAATGTGATGTCTGGGTCCCAGTTTCCTTTATGGCCTGAATAATAAGGTAAGCCTGGCTGCCTTGGAGGCAGAGGTCCAGTTCAAACTAAGGCCCCAACCATCACATGCAGTTTATGGAGGGGGCCCAGTGTCTGTGCACCCTATGTTGTGCCTGGAGCCCCCCATAAATATAATGTGGCTGGGACCCTAGACTGAGTTTTTGTTTCCTATAAGGTCTTGGGGCCAGAGGCTTAGTTTAAACTAGGGAGCAAGCCATCATACATTGGTTATAATGGGGGCCCAGAAATTTCTGCTGTATGAGGCCCACAAATTCCAGATGGCTGCCCTGTCCCGATACGCCGAGGGGTGGGGAAATATTAAAATAAATCCATTCTATATATTATATATCACAAAAACTATTTTGATTTACCCGGCTTTGGGTTCACAGCGTTTTTACATCTTTAAGCTGAGGTAGGAGTGCAAACATGTCATTTCTAGGATAATTTTTAAGCAAATAAAGTATTAATATTTCAGCATCTATTTGCAGTGAAACAAAATGCTGCAGTCTCTTTAGATAGAAAGAGTGTTCAATATTCTGAACCAAATCACACCTGGAAAATACAAATGATTTTCTTGTGTGCAGTTATAACAGTTCTTATTAATCATTCATGTGGTATTTACAGTACTGCTGTATTTCATATGGATTCTTGTATTATTCCTGGATTCCTGCAGTAAGGAGGTCATCAACTTATGTAGAGGGCTCTTATTTATTATTATAAATATTGTTATTATCAGTTTAAAGCAGAAGACAAGGAGTCACCTCTGCATCCTGTTTATATAAGGCAAGCCCAACCTGAGAAATAATATACACAACTAATAATAACTCTCCTACCTACCCCTCTCCTAACATATATAGTTCTTATAAGTGCTCATTCACATTCAGATGCTTTGACTATGGTGTTAATTCAGAGCCCAGTGAGAAAACTCTTTATCTTTTTTAGTTTTCTCTCCTAAAAAGAAGTGTGTTTTGTCACCAGGCTGTGAACTGACCCCTATATTATGTCTGCCTTCCTGTGTCTGCATTCTTACAACCAACCTGTCATGTTCAAAGGCAACCACAGCTAGTTTTTCTCTGCTAGATGCAAGTTTAAAGGGTAATTCCACTTTCAATTACATTTTTTAAAGATTCCATTAGGGTGTGCCAAAATGATGTAATCAATGGGCTAAGCTTAGCTGTTATTTAGTTTCCTTTCTATTTTTCTGCAATTCTGTGTTATAAAAGAAAAGTTTTCCCTAGCAACAATGTGTTTACTTTAGCAATGTACATTAACTGGTTTGCTAAAAGTACAGATCACAAAACTTCCTCACTCGGTTTGCTAATGATCTGATTGGCTAAGGAATAGGCAATAGATTTAACCCTTTTTGCTGTAATTCAGCTTATTCAGATAGGGGAGATCACAGTCTTGTGTTCAGTAGCTAAGGGGTTACATGCCGTGTAGTGTTGCAGTGGAAGCGCCATTACTGCTGCGTGACTTAGGCCCTTATTTATCAAGGGCTAGCGCCAGGTAGTGTCTGACTTGCGCCAGGTAGCGCCAGCTATCGGCGGCTACCGACTCCAGAACGCCAGGCGGCGGACACTATCACGCATTTATCACGCTAAATGAGGCTAGCGCCAGCGAGAGCGTCAGCTAGCGCGGGATTCATCATGTAGCCGACTGCAACGAACAGCGCTGCTACTAATCCCATCACAGCGCCAGGTATGACCTGTCGCTCCCTGGCGCTCTCCAATGCATTTCAATGGAGCAATCTTTAAATATTCATAATTATTTGATTTTTATTTATTTATTTTTTTAACTGTCAAAAATTCTGTGACCACTATGGCAATGTTAGATATTTTTTTTAAGGTAAAAAAAAATAAAAAATAAATTTTTTGCAGAATTGATATTACAGGTCTGATATTAATGTATTCATATTACAAAATGTTTAGAAAACTTGTTTAATTTTTTAAACAAAAAATATGGTTGTTTGGGGGTTAAAAACTACTTTTAAGCCATCGCCGCCAGCGCTCTGGGATTTAAACAAGCATTTCACAGCGCGAGAATTTTTTGAGCGTGATTTGTTAATGAATATGCTGGGAGCCGTTCGCTCTGGCCATTCGCTGTCAGGCGTACCCATACAGCACGGAACCTGTGAAACAGCGACTCCTAACCCCGTATTCAACATTACCGCACACCGACTGAGTCGCTGTCAACAAGCGAACAACGGCCAAGCACAGCGAATACTAGCGGGCGCTGTGAAAATCACGCTACTGGCGCTCATCAGTCGCTACCTTGCGCTATTAATGAATCGGCCTTCCAGAGACCGATTCATTACTAACGCCAGGTATCGGCAGATGAGCGTCTGTAAAGCGGCGCTTAGAGCGACCACTAGTAGATGCTGTAAGAGGCTATCGTGCGCTGTAACAGAACGCCTCAGTCGCTGTAGTAACCTGTCCCACATTGATGAATGTGTTGTATGTTGGGCACACTAACACTACTACAGCGCTACTGTGAGCAAAAGGTATCGCCAGCTCAGTGCGATCGACTCTCAGCGACTCACACCATACTTATCGAAAAACTACACACACACAGCGTCGGCGCTCTAAATCTGGTCGATATAGCACAGAGCACCAGACGATGTGTGATTTAAGTCGGTTTTTGAACACATATCCACTTGTAACAAAGCGAAAACACATGGAATGACAATGTTGTAACACTTTAGAGCCAGACCTGTAATGACAATTCTGCATAAAAAACAAAAAAATCTAAAAAATTTTCAAAAATGACTTTTTCTAGGCCAGAAGAGGTGACACAATTATATGAGACACACAAAAAGTAATAATAAAACCCTGTTTAAAGTGGCTATCCTGGGTATTGGTCCACTTCCCCGGGGCACCCCGATCGGGGGTGCCCCGCTGTGTGAAACCCCCCAGAAAGCCCCCAAAACTCACCTCTCCCCGCCACGGACAAGCTGATTGACAGCGACGGACAAGCAGCTTGCCCGTCGCCGCCTCCTGCGCGTCACTCTTGGCGTGTGCGCGCCCGCGCCGGCCACTCAGAGACGGCCGGCGCGGGCGCGCGCACGTCTAGAGGAGCACGAGTGAGGCGGCAGCGGCGGAAGCAGCGGCTGGAGAGGTAAGGTTTTTCGGGGGTTTTGGGGGGTTTACACCCCGCAGGACATCCCGATCTCGGATGTCCCGCGGTCTGTGAGGTGATCGGCCTCACCTCAGGGTGTTGGTCCACTTTAAACAGAAGAAAAGGAACGTCCATTGAAATGTGTGGGAAAGCGACAGGCAGCAACAGGTAATACCTGACGCCACATGGCGCTATTAGAGGCGCTCACCAGATTCGCTTTCATAAATGTGGTATTGCGTACAGTGCCCAGCCTTCACCAGACGCTGCCTGCTGCTACGAGGCACTACCTGCCGCTATCCCTTGATGAATAACCCCCTTAGCTGCTAATGTGCTCATGCGTTACAGTGGAAGCATTCTGGGATATGTAGTCAGTACTTTTTACTTAAGGCCAGAAAAAACACTCCCATCTTAGGATCATGGGCACAAAGGAATATAGGAAACTTGGAAACAGCATGCTGTTAAGCAAATCACATATATGGAGGCGAAATCCTATAACAAATGATTATTTTACATTCCAGAGGAGAAAAACAATAAGGCAGAACATCAAAAACCTGACAAAAAGGGAGTCCTTTAGTCCTTTAAGGATACACCCAGTCTTCATCAGCATGCCTTAAAATGCATTGCTCAGGACTGTCTGGATGCAGCTCAGTGGGGATAACAGGTTGTACTGAAAATAAGAGAGCAGCATTTGGTAGTACATTTGGAAGAGGAGCAAGCTTCAGTCAGTGCAGGCAGGGTAGCTTTAGAGGCCGATTTATTAATAGCGCCAGGTAGCGACAGTTGAGCGACTGTAACGGCATTTTCAGAGCGCCCGCTAGTAGTCGCTGTGCTTGGCCGTTGTTCGGTTGTTGATAGCGACTCAGTCGGTTTGCCGTAATGTTGAATATTGGGTGAGGAGTCGCTATTTGACAGGTTCCGCGCTGTATGGGAGCGCATGATAGCGACTGGCCCTAGCGACCGGCTTCCACCATATTCATTAAAAAATCACGCTCAAAAAATTCTCGCGCTGTAAAATGCATGTTTAAACCCCAGAGCGCTGGCGGCGATGGGTTAAAAGTAGTTTTTCTAACCCCCAAACAACCATATTTTTGGAAACCAAAAAAAACAAGTTTTTTAAATAATTTAGTAATATGAATACATTAATATCAGACCTGTAATATCAATTCTGTACAATTTTTTTTTTTATTTTTTTACCTTAAAAAATTATCTAAAATGGCAGAAGTGGTCACAGAATATTTAAAGATTGTTCCATTGAAATGCATTGGAGAGCGCCAGGTAGTGAGAGGTCATACCTGTCGCTGTTCAAGGTCGGACGCTGGCGCTGTGGGCTGAGGCTGGAATAATGATGAATGAGTCGCTATATGGCGCTATCTCAGTCGCTAAGCAGGATTGGCTTGATAAATGTGTGATTGTGGTGGGGAGCCGGCGTTCTCGTGGCGGGGCCCGTCATTACCGGCCGCTCACCAGTCGCTACCTGTCATATTCCTTCATAAATAAGGGCCTTAGTGAAAGATGAGGTCAGTGGTAGTTGGGGTAGGTTAACAAGCTGTAATCAGGTGAGGTCAAATGTTTCTTTGATTGCCCGTGACATTTAGACTTGATTTCCTGATTACTTGATGTTGAGTAGAAACAGACAATCAATGTTGGCTTTGATTGTCCTGTCACAACCAGAGTGAAAGTTTCAGGCTGCGACAAGGAAAAATTAAATAGAAACTAAATCGTGCAACAGTTCTAATATTTGTGGATATCCACGCAGGGAGCCTAATTTATCAATTTTTTGTGTGGGTGCTAGATGAGCAATGGATGCCAGACGATCTCTGCCCCCACACTGAAGGGCCATTTGGAGACAGACAGAGCTCTGCGTTCGCTCACTCCCAGCGGGCCGCCGGATTCTAGTTCGGGGCTGGGAACTGTAGAAAACAAGCAAATTCATTTAGGAAATACACACTGACCATACAGGCGCTGTGAAAATGGGATTCTAGGCGTTCAGCGTCTGTTGTAATTTCAGTTTTTTTATTTTAGGGTGATGGCAGCACAATAATAAATCTGGAAATGCATTGGAGACACTTGAAAAGACCTGATACAGGTTTTGCATGGCCCGAATTTGCACAACACAAAAGTGCAAAAAATGCATACAAAACATTTCCAAACAGCCCAGGGATCCCCTGGCACATTCACCAGCCTCCTGAGCCCAAAGAAATTATAACCAACACAGCCCATTGAAATGTATGGGATAAGGCCACACAGTGCAGGGTGGCCATCTGGTCTTATCTGGCATTGTAGGGAACTCAGTGCCGGTGCTGATGTTAGATAGGACACTACCTGGTACTATCAGAGGTGCTCTGGATTTTTGACTTTGCACCTTTTGCACTGGGACCTGACATTCACCCGACGCTCATCTGGCACTACCTGGCACTAGAGCTTCTTAAATAAACCCCTTAATCTGCATCTTGGTTCAAGGTTATGTAATGAATGTACAGAGCTCATGGACCAAGTTTGATTAAGTGTTTAAAGAGTTACTAAAGCAGCATGTGAGCAGGGATTTTGGTCATGTAATGCAGGTATAGGCCAGATACAATTCTGCCAGAAGTGATCTAGGCAAGACTCTAATAGGAGGTACAGAGAACAGCCAGTAGATATCTTTGCTGCCCCCTCCCTGTCTTCCCTGTTTCTCAGCTCCTCCAGTTATTGCACTTCCTACCTTGTGGCTTCGCCTGCAGGCACTCGGCTTCTTCAGTAAATAGCGCGCTGTGACAGACATCATTCTTTCCCAGCTGCCCCTGCAGAGTCAGTGGGCGGGGCTGAGGCCTCTCATTGGTCCATTGCCAGGCAGCCTGTAGAGGAGCCAGGGGCGGGGCTGAGGCCTCTGATTGGTCCATTGCCAGGCAGCCTGATGAGGGGCGGGGCTGAGGCCTCTCATTCATCCATTGCCAGGCAGCCCGTTCTGTCTCTCCTCCGGGCGGCGGCGCTGTCAGGGAACAGTGGGCGGGGGGGGGGGGGCCCTGCCACCAGACCTTCTGTCTCTCCTCCGGGCCCCGCCCGACCCGCGGCGGCGGACAGTTACAGTGGGCAGGGGGCCCCTGGCTTAGGGGCCCAGTCGTAATGGCGACCCTTGCGACCCCTATTGCTACGCCCCTGGCCATGCCAGAACACCAGCCTCTATGGGTAATTGGCCAGTGTTAATGGCAAGTCACCTGCTGCCATGAAGGTTCTGAGCACTACCTGCCAAAGGGAGGGGTATTCATAATCCAGGGCATGGCTTCTTCTCAGATTCAACCCCATAGCTGTACCATGATGCTAGGGGGAATCCCAAGGAAGCCACGCATTGGGTTATAAATGCCTCAAAGCCGTTGGATAGTGGGAGGACACCGTCTAGCACTGGATGAAGATGGAGTAGGTATGTAATATTTATAATATTTTAGAATATTAAAGGGCTTGCATTGTGTCTTTTGTTTATTTTTCTGCTGTAAACTAGTAATGGTCCAATAGACCCCTATACTAGTTAAAAGGGTGGTAGCAAGTTAACTGCATGCCAGTGGGTGACTTGGTGGGTGACCTGTCCCATTAACTGTTCCCCCATTGGCCAGGGGGTACGGAAGAGCCCTGTGCCCATCGGCATGGCCTGGTGTTTATCCCGAAGAGCATAGGGGCTGGTGTCTTTGCATGGCCATTGGGTCTCTGAGCCATGCTGACCCCCACCCCTACGCTTGGTCTGATGGCAGGTAGACTAGGAGGGGGGGGGGCACATATTTTTTTTAAATCCAATAGAAACTCATTAATGCAACGTGTGATCGTAGCCTAAGCAGGAGGAAGGTGGTTGACAATGGGGACGGAGGCACTGTATGAATGGGAATGAATGAGGGAGGTGGTCCCATGGGAAGCCCCACAGTTTCATTACTGGATAGGATTGTGAGGGGAGGTGCTGCAGGCAGGGGAAGCAGAGCATTATTTCCACTTCCTCTTGCCGCTTTGTGCAAAAAAGGATGGCAGCAGGACTTGATAAGCTGCTGACTTGATAAGCTGTTGTTTTACTAATTAAAGATAACAAACAGAAGAAATACAGACCAATAACCATGTTATACCTCACCGCTAACATATAAAAGCAATATGCTGGTGTCAAACACATTTTCGCTGAGGGCCACATCAGCATTCTGTTGCTTTCAAAGGGCCGGTTAAAAACACAAAACACAAAATGCAAGCACGACCATTCAAATCTATTGTTACAGACACTGAATTATTTTGCCCAGAAAGATACAGACACTGAATAATTTTGCCCAGGAAAGATACAGACACTGAATAATTTTGCCCAGAGCCCACTGCAATTAGCAATAATCTCTGCAGCATATAACGCACCCTGTGCTAAGTTGGGTGACCTAGGCTGCCCCCCCCCCTTGTGTGTTGAGAGTTGGTTGCACACAGAACAGTTGCAGACAGTACTACAGTACAAAAAAGGCTTGAGCGGCCACATTCGGCCCCTGTGCCTTGAGTTTGACACATGTGCTGTAATAAATCACTGACAAATATAACACCCTTCCATGTTCATAACACATCTGCATCTAACACACACTTGCAGTATGTGCCTTACTCCAGATTATTAGGCATATGGAGACATTTAGGGGATTTGTTTCAGGTCTAAATTACAAGTTACATTTCCTAAAGTAAATTCTACACTGTATCTATAGCAACTGCAGAAGCAGTAGTGGGACATATATTTTTATGAAATGTAATACACTACAAACCCCCGGCAATAATATTTTTGGGCTGTACGTTTAACTTTAAATCCAATAATGTACTTCAAGTTTAGCGGCAATTTGTATTATGAAGCAGAGCATTTCCCCCTAAATCAGAGACGGAGCTCTAGACTCCATCCCTCTGGCCTCTCCATGGTTTATAACCAAGACCTTAGGTCCACATAAAATCCTGCCTTTTAGACTAATGCCGCCTTTCATTGTAAATTACTGTTTCAGTTCATGGTCGAATGTGCTTTAACAAAGCCGAAAAACATGTTACTGCTAAAGTCTTAAATTCTCTGCGTGTTTTTCTCATCGAGTGTCTCCAGGATCTACAAATCTCAGGAAGGGACGTAATGTGTGGGAGGTAAATTCTAAAAGGCAGCCCTCAAAGTCATTTTTTGGCAAGAACGTATAGGAGACAACGAGCACTTGTAGGAGTTATGGATCTCCGGATAATTACTTTGCAGGTTTACCATATCCAGTCAATTTTAGACTCCTAAAGACAATGGGAATTCTTAAAGAGCTGCTATAAATACCTAGTGTTCTGTAGACAACGCAATTAAGTAGAGTATGTGACTTCCCTACAAATGATTCAATCATTAACTGTTTTCTACATTATGGGAATGTTATAATATATATATATATATATATAGGTTAACATGACACCGAGGATAAATCTAACCTGATAAAAGAGAGCATTCAAATTAATATAGTTTGCCCCACTAGATCCAAAACTGAATGTATTAGCTGCACAGTATATAAACCTTTTTTTTAAATTAACCCTGACCCTTCAGATATGAATGGTATGAATGAATGTCCCTAACATTGCTTGATCACAGTAGTCTATTTATGTTAATAGGGACCTACCTGGAATTCTTTAAATGTCATTTGTTCCTTATCTTTATAGTGGACCAAAATGAGTCTATAAGACTCTAGGACCAGCTGATTCCCTCTCTTCAATGCATTCCTAACTGGGATGCCCCACTGTTTGAAAGCCTGAAGTTCGCACGTTGCACTTGCAGCCGGCGGCGACATGACTCACGTGCGTTTTTGGCTGTGCATGAGGAGGATGCGAATTATGCCACGCACCACCAATGCGTGTGGATTGGATTCCATTAGGTTCTCCAGCTGCACATTTATAGCTGGAACCGTTGGACCGAGGAGAGGTGAGTTTTACTGGGCACATGGAGGGGTTTTACACAGTGGGGCATCCCAAATAGGGTCGACCCAGGGGAACGAACCAAAACCCAGGACAGAGTAAACTCTGGGTTTTGGTCCCCTTTAAACAAAAATACATGATCTTAAAGGTTAAGTCTAGTCTTCTTTGAACCCCGCCTCTCTCCCCTTGTGCAGAGGCAGGGTACCGTTACCTCGCTCAGGAATCTAATACCAATCCCCTGGCAACTGAGCAACATGTTGATGTTACAGACCCAAGCTGTCCAGCTTCAACTGCCTCTAGTTTTTCCACTCTGGCCAGATACCTGTAACAGTGAGATAGTCTTGAGGACCACAATCAGAGCTCCTCTAAATTTAAAGTGGATCAAAACCCTTTTATAGTCCCCCCCCCCACCAAAAACACCTTGTGACGTAGCACTCCCACATGCCCAGTTTCCCTGTAGTCTGAGGTGCGCTTCCACCACCAGCATATCTGAATGGCTGGCCGCCAGAGCGCGCCTCAGCAGCAAGATGCTAGGGATGCGGTCACGGCCCACTGAAGCACCGTGGGATCACTGGACAGGTAAGATTTGTGCCAGTCATGGGGCGGCTTCCCAGATTGGAAGCAATCGGTTATGGTTAACTTTAAAGCGATTGACCACTGACACATTAAAACATAAGGGTGCAAACATTTTGCCCCATGCAGCTAATTGGTCTGACTCGGGTGATCACTGCAATAGAAGGTGCGTGTCCAGACTTGGCACACCCTCTCCTCTCTATTTAATATAGAGGCTAGTAAGTATTACTGTGACTGATAGTGGGTGGGGGGGTCTTATGAACCCAACATGGAAGCGCTGGTGACTGGAGTCCGGGCTCGGCCAGCGTAGCATTCCATCCAGCAATTGGGTGAATTGCTGATCACTTGAGCCCCCCAAGTATCTTGGGGGGGCAAAAGGTTAGTACTCTTGTTTTTTGTTTGGGTGGTCAATCCCTAATAAATCCTTATGGCTGTGAAGAACACTTGGGGGGTTATTTAAGAAGGGATAGCACCAGGTAGGGCCTTGTAGTGGCAGGCAGTGTCTGGTGAACGTCGGGTGCTTTACGCAAAACCACATTTATGAAAGCAAATCTGGCTGCAAACACTTTTAGAAACATTTTTGACTTTTTATATTTTTATGAAGAATTGTCATTACAGGTCTGGCACTAAAGTATTAATGTTGCTATAACAATGTCATTCCATACATACATCACATTCATCAATGCCGGCCAGGTTACTACAATGACTGAGGTGCTCTGTTACAGCGCACGATACCCGCTTACAGCGTCTACTAGTGGTCGCTATAAGCGCTACAGGCGCTCATATGCCGATACCTGGTGTTAGTAGTGCATCAGTCTTCACGTGTGCACAGGCATGTGTCACACACCAACATCCAAATCCTAAACAACAAATGGACAAATTACACAAAAAGGACCACCAGATACCACAGAGACCGCACTACCTGAGTATATGTCAAAATATATATATATATATATCTTTATTAATATTTCACCGCAGAATACATAAGACATAACCCTCAATATACACATAAAAACAACTTAAAAAACATACAGACAACTGCCGAGGGAGTCAGAACCCAATTGACTATTCAATATAATCATTACACGGTATCCTAGTACATAATTAATTTATCTCAATCCAAGGCCCCAGTTTAAAGAAAAGGCTAATAGATATCCTTATCCTGCAAAGAGTGCCAGCTAATATATATACACATACAAGTAATCCCTGCTACAAAAAAAAAACAACAAATGGTGTAGGTTTATTTACAATCATAGGTACTATTTCTTAGAACTTTATTTCCAAGTTGAAATCACACATGTCACAGGCTTTCATTTCACACAAACAATTTTTTGTTGAGCAAAACTGATAAAACCTCGGGCAGATAATTACTTGCACATCTCGCTTTTCATAAGAATGCTGTTTCATAAGTCCCAGCACGTTTATTAAGGCAACCTAATATGCGTCACTGTATATTTATATATACACATAGAAAGATGAAACTGGTGTGAAGTCAAACTATCACATGTGATTTATATTGCTGTATGACATATGGGGGGTGGAGATGGTGCAGAGAGAGAGAGTCTGTCGCTCAGGGAACATATGCCGGGGAGCAGCTGTCTTTAAACAGCTGGAAGCAGTTCACTGTGGTAAATTTACTGTACAGGTAACATTTTATTAATGTACAGTCTGGGCATGATTTACACTTTTAAAGGGTAATTCCACTTTCGTGGAAAGTTTTCCATTGCCAAAATCATGTCCTCAAAGTGCTGAGCGTATCTGCTTTTTTCTTTTTTGTTTGCAACTTTTGTGTAAAATAAAACAGTTTCCCCTAGCAGCAATGTGTTTATGTTAGCAATATACACCAAAGTGGTGTGTTAAATGTACAGAACAGAGACTTCCTGGCTTCATAATCATATCATTGGCTAAGGCAGAGATGACAGGTTTAGCCTTCTTTTGCTCTAATTCAACCTTTTCAAATACAAGGATCACAATCCAGTTCCAGTAGCTTCTGGCAGTGTTTGATTTATATTGCCAATGCTGCTGATGAACTTACCTCTTACAGCGGAAGTATTCTGGGATTTTTAGTTAGAAGAATTATTAAGGGCTTTATCCAAGGCCAGAAAAGCTGCTACCATTTTAGTAACACAGAGGCACATGAATATAAGTAACTTGGAAAAGGCATGCTGATAAGGGAATCACAGGTGTTATACATATATGTTCATTTTACATTCTAGAAGAGGAAAACAATTAGGCAAAGCACCAAAAAACTCACAAGAATGGGGTGTTTTCCTTTAAGTCAATGCTAAATTCACACAGGCTGCTGGAAGCACATACAGAAGCATCTTAGTCCTGGTAGAAGAAATGGTCGCTCATTGTAAATATGCTTTGAGGATTTGGGCCATCAGCAACATGCCAGCCATTATGTTAATACTGAAGTGTTTCCCATTTCAGGTCTAATACTTGGGGTTTAGATTGTATTCATACAGTTGCTTTAAGTTCCTGTCCAGACAGCTTAAAGCGGACCAACAGCCAAAAATGACTTAAAACAGACCAACACAACAAACAGTGCTCATATGCATCCTTCCCCAGGGCAATTTAGATTGCTGCACATAAACATTCATTTACCTTTTTCTCCTGCTGTAGTAAATTTTAGAAACAAAATGGCAGCTCATGCAGACCGCCTGCAAACAGGAAGTGCTGCTGGGCTTCCTGTTGCTGTGCATTGTCAGTTATGTCAGATGAATCAGCAGCATGGGTGAGCCGCTGGGAAAGGAAAAATGACTGCTACCTTTCTTTTCCAACTTGGCTGTTGGTCCAGTTTAGATAAATAAATATACAGCCAGCAGCGTCCCCAGCTTAAGCGCTTTCTCCGCTGCTCCTCGACTGGTCTCCATGTATGTCAGTGGTGCTGGATATGAACAATGCAGTGGATGTTGATATGCTTGCTCTGGGCCAACAGGACTATGTTGCAGTCTGCAGGCCTATGAGGGAACAAGCCCTTGAGCTGGCAGGTAAATATAGCATTTTTTTTTAATAGTCCCATGGGGCAAAAAGGAATACTCACTTAATTACCTAAAACACACCTTGCCCAATCAGGATCTTTAAGAATGACCAGCTATGGTTTGGGTTCTCTTCGTGCCCTCCTCCCACTTCCTTAAATGGGGGGAGCATGCCGAGACATTAACTGTCATACCCTCTCTGTGCACAGTAAAAGAAGCTTGAGGTGGGCGGGGTATCAAATAGGCCTTTTCTACTGCACACCATGCACATGTGTGAGTAGCGACTGCTCCCTGTTATACCTTTAGTAGGGCGCACCCCCCCAAGCATTTGTGAATGGCCGGCATGGGCACGCACCCTGTTAGAGTGCAGCATGGATGCGGCCACCGGAGTGCACTCGGCTAGACTTTGCTGGACTTGGCTGGAGCTGAGTCATTAGTCGTGACTAAATGAGTTCACGTCAGCGCAGTCGAGCATGCTGATTGGACCGGAGGTCGAGCATGCGCCATCGAAGCAGGGAAATGTTAGTCGGAGTGGGCGATCTGGGGGTTTCACACAGCGGGCTATCCCGCTTCGGGATGCCCTAGGGGCAAGTACTAAAACCTGGGTTTTGGTCCACTTTAACAGTAGACACTGCCCATCCCCAAGACTGAGCCCAATATGGGAGTTGAGGGGCCTGTCATATGGGCAGCATCACTAACAGTGGCAATTGCCCACCTGCAGAAAACTGAATGACTAGCATATCGGTGACTCCCCTTAGCATTGCTTTAGCACGCCTCTAACTACAGCATGGTTAGCCTTTTACTAAGAATCCTTTAGAAAAGCATTCTCTTAAAAAGGGACATATGCTGATGTGTTCATCCATTATAAGTCATCAGCTCACTAGCTCCTGATGAAAGGATTGACTGTGGGGACGTCTTGGTTTCATAGAAATGTTGCCTTCTTGTGCTAAAGTCCTTTTTCCATTATTGTATCTTGTTTTGCTGCTTTTGGAACTTTTTAGTTATCAAGCCTCCTTGGATTTGGCATTATCATTCATCCTTTAAGTTGCAAATATTCTACTCTCCAAAGGTCAGCTCATTTCAAAATGTCACACATAGAGGTGAAGGAATTTTGACATTTTGAGTTTAGATTTTTTCCCTCTGCCAGGTCGTTATTAGTGGATCAGGAGGGATGTAAAATAAAAAAACATGTTTCAGTGTACCTTCAAAATAAATAGATTTTATGTCTTGCAACTAACCTGTGCAACTTGTGTTTTCGTAAAGTGTTTTATCTGTTTCTAAAGTTTATGTTTCTCACTTAGCAGCTGAAAGGTCACAGTGTAAATCTTATTCTCTATTGTCAAACAAAGCAGCGGTATTGTTAGTTTTATGGACCAAAATTGATGTAAAGTAAGTTTTGACGGTGACAAAACCTCAATGTGAAGCCAGTCACCTGGATTAGTTTTAACCCTAAGCTGTGGGTGCAACAAAAAATTTGTGTTGCCTCAAATATCACGGGATTGTGTGTTGGCTGAGTTATTCTACTTGGCACATAGCTTCCCCTGCTGCAGTAACAATTCTAGGTGGCCTGTTCCTAAAGTGGACCAAAATTCACGGCGATTGACCCAGGAATCTATAAGATTCAAAATCGGGATTCCCCCCAGGTTGCCCCATTCACTTACCTTCGTTCCCGGGCCAACGGCGCATACACGGGCAGCGACTGCATCCCTGCTATCCCTCTAGCAGGACACGTGCCTGCATTTGTGAGGGAAGCGAAGGATATTAGATGGAGCCTTAAACGGCGTAACGTCAGCGGCTCCGAGCGCACTCATTAGACGATCGGCTGTGTGTGCACCGTAGGATTGGCAAGAGTTGCTTTAGGCGATCTAGGTGGTTTCACGCAGCAGGACACCCCTGATCGGGGTGCCCTTGGAGAAAGAAACAAAAGCCAGAATAATCAAAATCCTGGGTTTTGGTCCACGTTAAAGAAGTACTGTAAGCAAGCCATTAGATGCTATGGTTATATCCCTCCAATTTTCTAGTCACTGACATTTTTACTTTAATGTTTTGAAAGGTGTTGTTGTGTTCTTACCTTTTACCTATCCTTGGTTTTATTTTTTCCTAGCTAAGTGCCACAGCATTGGGCTTGGCTGTGGGCTGCAGAGTGAAATGTCCTTTTTTTATTAGCATATGGGCTGGCTATGCTAATGCACGTTCTAGCTGGTAGATTGTGTTTCACTAGAGTGCCTGTATCTCCTGCTGCTAGGCAATGCCTGATGCTCTAGAAGGAGCTTCACTGCCTTATGTAGCCGGAAGGTTCTTGAGCACATTTCTGCTTTACACACACACACGCTGCCATATGACTAGCATGTATTTCCTTACTGAAACCACTATTTCTTTGGTTCCAATTTTGGGTAGTAGTAAGTTGTTGTACCGTGTTAGCCATCGATGTAAGCAAGAAATCCAAGGTTAAGGTAATACCATTTATTGGCTAACTCATTTAGATTGAAAATGCAAGCTTTCGAAGCTGTTCAAGCTTCTTCTTCAGGCATAATACAGATCTGTAACTTAGACACACATTTATACAAAAAACTACAAAGGAGTGACAATTGTTTTTACACTGACACACATGAAAAATAGCTAAGTCGTAAAATCGTATACTGTGAGATAAGGATCAGGGGGATTATAACAATTAATGGTGGGCTGATAAGAATGAGAGGGGGAGATAAAGTGTGTGGAATTTTTATTGCTCTCACGCCAGGCCAGACAGTCTGTTTAATATCAGACCTTGTGATGAGTCTTGTCTATTCAATCCATGTCATAGTGACACATAAAATTATTGTCCCTGTTTAGCCCACAGTCCATCGATTTAAAGATTTGGATGCATTTGGACTCCCATTCCAATCTCTCCTTTTGTGAGCGGAAACCCCCTTTGAGCACTGTGATTTTGAGGTCACATAGGCCATGGCCTGGTCTGCAGAAATGGGCTGCAACAGGCACATCAGTTTTATTATTTTTGATTGTGAACCTGTGCAGATTCAGTCGCTTTCTTAGCGCTTGTCCTGTCTGCCCGATGTAACATGCTGAGGGGCACTGCACACACATGATCAGGTATACCACATTAGGGGATTTGCATGTAAAATTACCCTGTATTTTGTAATCATGTTGCATACCTGGTGTCTATATTCTGTCAGTGGTGTAGATGTGTGCGCAAGTTTCACACCTTTTCTGCAGGCAAGGCCATGTCCCATTTTGTGCTGGGTCACTTAGGGAGCTCCTCACAATGAGTTTTCTCATTGCAGCATTCACAATGACTGACATTGCACACTTAGTGGCCTGGTAGGCCAGACAACTGCTAGATGGCGGTAGTGAGTTCACAAATTAGTGTGCATGTGTAATAGTTATGATTGTTTCGCCCCCCCCCCATGTTGCCTTGTCTTTGGTTGACTTTCCCTACATACAGCAGTATACAGTTCCCAATGCAACTGTCTGCAATGCTTGACAAGGCTGAATTGCACATTCACTGATGATCCACTGGGGGGGGGGGGGGGGTTGGCACAGATGGGTACATGGCTTTTGCCTTTTCCATCTGCCAAAGTGATGAACATGAGGATGTTAATGCTGCAGACACTAGCTCCCCACACATTCTAAACCATAGTTGCACACTTCTTCTCCTCCTGGAATGTATTCTGAGCTCCATGAACTTGCAGCTCCTGCATCCCGTTATCCCTCATCCCTGCATCCTTTTCCTTGTTACTTCTTTCCTTTGAGTGTTGCTCTAACTTGTCACATGTTCCTGGTTGCTCATTGCTCCTAAGCATCTCAGAATGCAAACAGTAGCCAGATAGATAAGCTTTCAGGAGCTGCTGTCACACCTCACAGCTGGATAATATTAGGTACAGTATATTAGGTAATGCACTTCTGTACATGCAGACTGACATTGCCATTCCCATAGTGGTATTGATTATCTGGTGAGTTAATGTACAGTAGGTGGTAATAGTCACAATCATATAGTCTATGGCCTCAATGCACCTTAGCATATTTATTATACATTATGAGAATTGTGTATAATAACTTTGAATTATTCTCTTGGTTGCAATAATGAGGGCAGTGTGTGATCTATGGAGCTATGTCGGGGTTATGTTCCCTCACTTTATGGCCTTTCTGCAGAATAATTTTCAATATTTACTGGACAACTTATGTCCTTCATGGTCAAATTATGTTATATATGATATCATTACATCTGATCTCGTATTCCCCAGGACTGTATAAACAGTACAATAGCCATCAAGGTGGGGGAGTAATATCGTCCGTTTTATGAGATTTTAGTTGGGGAGTAGGAGCATTTTTGTTTTGTATGCACATTAATATTGTTTTATTGATACCTCTGGATGAGCGCCATAATATAGCGGTATATTTTGGGTCAAACTGTTCTGACTTTTTTTAGCCCTTGGGTTAAATACCCTGCCCATTATGCAATAGGGGCCGGTAATGCAGGGCTTGGAGGCCAACTGCCCAGCCTTGGCAAGTTACCAGCTCCTATGCCCTCATGCACAGGTTTGCTTCTCCCAAAAGCCAATGGACACTAAACTCTTTCACAACCTCATGGCTTCAATGTCAAACAGGTAGCTTTTTACAGGTAAAGATACATTATTCCGTAAGTACAGGGCACATACAAGCAATTATTTTTGGCAAGGAGATACACCAGGAGAGCTATTAACAATTAAATACAAATAACATATGTAGTAAAAAGTACATTTAGGTTTAAGCAATTAAGCAGTAGGTGTTGTAGAGTTCAAAGACTGTCAGGCAGGTAAAAAACAGTTTATCAACCTGCGGCATATGAGAGCAATATGCATAAGCGGGATTGAATTTAAGAACATCTCTTATGGGTTTTGTTTAGGGCCATAATGGTCAGGGGTAAAAAACTGTTTTTGTGTCTAGTGGTTTTTGTTGATTGAGCCATGAATCTGCATCCAGAAGAAAAGGGCCCAATTTGACCCCCTGGGATCTACCAGTCAGAAAACTACTAATCCAGTCCAGATCCAGAATCCAGATATAGTTGATGAAATGCCAAAAGAGAGCAACTTGCCATGGAGGATTTGGGGATCTATGGTATTGAACGCAGATGAAAACTACAAATAGCATTCTGGCATCTGACCTGGGTGATCAACGTGATCTTGTCTGCCCCCCTACCTTATGAACTGGTGTAGGGTCATCAGTAAGGCAAAGAAAAAACACCCTAAAAGCATGAAAAAGCATTTTATATTACAGCATGATACTATACTCACCTCCTGCATCTTCATCCAATTGGCAGGTGTCATTCTTATCCAGTTTGGCATTTCCTGGGGCTCCTCTGGCGGCTGCTTTTCTGCTTGCAGTAGCAAGTCAGCAGTCCCTGTCTTAACTCCCTGGCTGCAGAAGGAGAATTTTATGTATCAGAGGCCAAGCCTCTGGTGACTCCCTTCCAAAGGGCAACTTTTTTTTTTTTTTTAAAGTTTCTTTTTATTTGCAATTCAACAAACAACAAAACAATCAAGACAAGCAACATACAATATTGGCAATAAGGTGCCGCAGGCACCAATAATCATTAGCATCTATTCATTGAACATTTAGACACGACAACCATTCACTCACACTGTCATACAATCTGGACCTAGATGTCTAGTTTATTATTCCCTGGGATATAGAGATGTATCAAGGAGTCAATTTTCTCCGGGTACTACTCCCGTTTCCTTAATTCCATTGTAGCTTGCTCCGAGACTCGGGCCACCTCAGGTGAGCAGCCACGCCCCTTAAATTAACCCACTCCCACCTTTAATCGTCCTCTGATGCAGTGTCCTGATTCTGCAGCCAGGGACCCCATACCTTTTCAAACTTCTCAGGCACCCCCCTGGCCATATATGTCAATTTGTACATCGTGAGTTTCTGATTAACTAGAGCCCTCCATGCCCGCACAGAAGGTTTGGCCGGATGTTTCCAGTTAAGCAGAACACATTTCCTGGCATAGAAGAGCAACAGCCTAAATAGTGATTTCATCGCTCCGGTTTCCGATAATGGTTCCACCACCCCCAGGAGGCACAAGGGGATCGAAGCTGCGAGCCGAATACCCACCACCCTACCGATCAGGTCCATCACCTCCCCCCAGTATCCTACCAATATCCCACAGGACCAGGTCATGTGTTCCCATGTACCAGCCTCCCTCTCACACCTGGGGCATAAGTCACTAGCCAGTAATCCCATCTTATGAAGGCGTGTCGGTGTGATGTAAGCTTGATGTAGCCACTTGGTCTGGATAAATCTGTCCCTAGCTTCTATGACCGATGTATGTAGATTGTCAAAGATTTCTTCCCAGTCCTCCGGGTTTAAGGTCTGGTCTAGCGTTTGCCACTTACTTTCAATCTTCCCCCGGGGGGACTCCAGTTCGGCAACCAGACACTTGTATACAGTGGAGACAGGCTTCCCCAGCTCCGGCTCCCTCACCACGCTCTCCACACGGGACACCGAAAAATTCGGGTTGCCCCTACGAAACTGGGTCTGCAGAGCATGTCTGAGTTGCAGGTAGCGAAAGAAGTCCCGATGAGAGGTTTGGAAGGTTTCCCTCACCTGGTCGAACGAGAGAAGCACACCGTCCCTGTACACCTGACCCAGCGTCTGAAGACCCCTTCCCTCCCAGAATTGCGGATCTTGTATAGTGACCAGTTCAGGGAGCTTGGGATTGTTCCAGAGGGGAGCAAAGGGGGACCAACAGACCAACACTGGGTCTCGCCCATATTACAAGTTCAATCTAGCCACCCTATCCCATATATTACACAACACCCTCAGACAGCCGGGGACCTCTCGGAGCCCCCGAGCCCCCCTATACACCAAGAGGGACAGCCTCCCGGAGGAGCCTAACACCTCCGCCTCCAAGCTCACCACTGGATTGCTGCGCGGCTGGCAGAGCCACCAGTGCACAAACAGAAGCTGCGTGGCATAATAGTATAGTTGCATGTGCGGGACCGCCAGTCCTCCCTCTGTGACCTGCGCTTTCATTATTTGTCTGTTGAGCCTAGGTGGAGATTGTCCCCAGATGAAGCTAAACAGAATTGAGTCCAGCGCCTTGAAATGGGAGACAGGTAGTAAGACTGGCGAGGCCTGGTATATATACAGAAATTTTGGAAGGAATATCATTTTATATATGTTAATTCTGCCCATAACTGACAGCGGCAGGTTTGCCCACTGTGTGACCCGCTGCTTTAGCTTGGACACGGCGGGGGCGACATTTAGGGGTATGAATTCGCATGGTTGCCTACTAATCAGGATCCCCAAGTATTTGAAATGTTGGACGATTTTAAGTTGGGATCTTGGGGAAACGTCGGGGGACCCAGGCTCATCCACCAACATCAGACTAGATTTATCCCAGTTGATCCTCAGCCCCGAGAACCCCCCGAAGGTCTCAATAGCGTCCAGGGCTGCGTCAAGGCACCCATGGCCATCCGCCAGGTACAATAGTGTGTCATCAGCATAAAGAGATATTTTCTCCTCCACCGCTCCCAATCTCCAGCCAGAGATGCTTGGGGAGTTCCGGACAATGATCGCCAGGGGTTCGATAGCTAAGGCAAAGAGCAGCGGCGAAAGTGGACACCCCTGTCTCGTCCCCCTATGCAACTCAAACGAGTCCGAGTAACACCCATTGACCCGTATCCGAGCTGTTGGCCGTTCATAGAGCAATTTAACGTATGTAATAAAATTCGCAGGAAGCCCAAATCTTTCCAAGACCGCCCAAAGATATTCCCACTCCACTGAATCAAAAGCCTTCTCATTATCTAACGAAATAACCACCCGCTTCCCCTGGTTATCATGTACAATTTGGAGGTTTGACATCAGTCTGCGGAGATTTATTCCCGTGGTACGACCTGGCATAAACCCTGACTGGTCCGGCCCAATCAACTGCAAGACAACCTTATTCAGTCTAGTGGCCAGTATTTTAGCTAATATTTTGGCATCTTGATTTAACAGGGATATGGGACGATAAGACGCACAGGAGTCAGGGGGTCTCCCTTCCTTGTAGATGAGGACCACATGCGCCTCACGAAAAGAGGCTGGTAGGCACCCACTTTCCAGGGCATGTTTCAGCACCTCCCACAGCTTGGGGGTCACTTGTTCTAGGTCCTGTTTGTACCACTCAGCCGGCATCCCATCCGGTCCCGGCGCCCTCCTACTAGAGAGCATTTTAATTGCACCAGAGACCTCATCCATAGTAATAGGGGACCCCAAGGACTCACGATCCTCCTCGGTCAGCCTCGGGAAGGTAATCCGATCCAGATAAATACCCAGATCAGTCGCTCCATAGTTCGCCCTTGAGGAATACAAGGCTGAGTAGTACCCCAGGAACCCCTGGGCAATCTCCTTTCCCCCGGTCACCCTCGTCCCATTGTCCAGGATTTCAGCAATGTGATTGTATTGGCTTTCAGCTCTCGCTAGGTATGCCAGGGTCTTACCGTTCTTATCCCCTTTATCAAAGATTGTCGCCTGTTTATACAACAATAGTTTCCTGGCCGAGTCAGTTAGAAGTAAATTGTATTCCCTCTTTAATGCCAACAATATTGAGTGGTCCCCGCTGTCTAACGTTGTACTAAATTTCTCTTCCGCTAGTGCAAGTCTGCTCTCCAGATCCGCCACCTCTCTCTCCTTCCTCTTCCTAGCCGCCGCGATGGCACTGATGGCCGCCCCCCTAGTGACAGCCTTGAAGGCATCCCATCTCACTTCCACCGAGGTTTCCATCGTATTACATTCCCAGAATGCCTCAGTAGAGGATTGCAGGCTACTCCTAATGTCAGGGGATTCCAACCAGAGAGGGTTCAGGGTCCATCCCACCCAGCTCTCCCGCCGCAATGATAGCTCAGCTGTTATCAATAGGGGTGAGTGGTCCGAGACCCCCCTCGGAAGGTAGCTACAGGCCGCCACTCTGGTCAGAAAGTCGGGCGAGGAAAACGCCAGGTCAATCCTGGACAGGGACTTGTGCGCAACCGAGTGGCAGGAGTAAGCCCTGTCAGCTGGATGCTTCCTCCTCCAAAGCTCCTGCAACCCCAGCGCCTCGGCCCAATTAGCCAATTGAGTCTTGGGACCTGGATTCTTACCCATCCTGTCCAGCGCCGTGTCCAAGACCATATTAAAGTCCCCCAATAACAAAATCGGGGCCGGGGGGCAGGCGAGCACCTTCTCCATTATTCTGTCTAGTATCCCAGTAGAGAACGGTGGGGGAACATACACTCCGACTATTGTCATAACAGTATCCATGAATTTAGCATGAAGGATAACAAAACAACCTTCACGGTCAGTGTGCACCGAGAACACCACAAACGGGGTACCCTTAGAGACCAACACAGATACACCCCTGGAATAGGCCGAGAATGGGGCGTGAAAGGAATTCTGAATCCATGGCCTCTTCAAGGCCATCACCCTCTGACCCACCAGGTGGGTCTCTTGAAGGATAATTACATTCGGCTTGTGCTTCTTCACAAACTGGAGGACAGTAGCCCTCTTAATCTTATCATTAAGCCCCCGGACATTCCAGGAGAGAAATTTACACTCACCCATCAGTGCCTCTTGAAACATTCCTATCAGGGGCTACATCCCTGTGGCCCGCCGTCCCGCCCAGAGAGCCAATCGTTATTTGGGTCCAGCAATCACACTTCACAGTCATACCAACACAAATACAACAGTTCAAAAAACAGATAGTGTAGCAATTAACATCAAACCAACAATTCCCCGCCCCCCTCCCCCCCACCCAGCTCCACCACCCCCAAACTCCGGCGAGCATCAAAACCCTCCCAACCGAAAACAACAACATAGGTGTAACTTGTTGCAACTGGGGTGCAGGTACCAACGCCTAGTGGGCCTGCAACGTAGGATTAACCACTTAATTATCACTCGGAGGCATGCTGGCAGCCTCAGGTTCCCAGGGTCGCATGGAAGCAGACGGAGGGGGGAAAAAGGGACAAACCAAGGAGCGAAGGGGAGGGGACGGGAGGGATGGGAGAGGGAACAGGGAAAGGGCCGTGGAAAGGAACCTGCAACCTTCCCCGGGGAACCAGAGCACCACCTCTCCCGTGACAATCAGATCAGGATACATTGGTGACTTGGGCATTATGTAAGGCGTAACAACCAACAACTTTTAACTTTCAACTTGACGGCCCAGCCCAGCCCAACAGAGCCGGACCGGGACGACCATTTAGATCCACCATCCGGGGAACCCATCAGAGGCCGGCGCCCCCCGACCACAAACCATCATTAATATTAATATGATAATTCTAGGCTTCTCTCCGATCCAGGACCCAGTCCATCAGGCCCCAGGCAGAGAGTCCAGCCAAGCATTAGCCTCCTCGGCAGAGACAAAGAACCTAGTAGATTCCCCGTCCTGCACACGTAGCCGCGCCGGAAACATCATGGAGTACTTGATTTTCTTCTTCCGGAGCCTCTCTCTTACTCCATTAAAGGAGCGGCGCATCTTTTGGACTTCGGGTGTAAAATCCGGGAAAAAGGACAGACGGCTATTCTCATATGTCACCGCCCCTTTCATTCTTGCTGCGGCCAGGATAGCGTCCCTGTCCTTGTAGTGGAGGACTTTAAATATGAAGGGTCTTGGCGGCGATCCTGGAGGGAGGGGTCTCATAGGGATCCTGTGCGCCCTCTCCACCGTAAAAAATTTGGTCAAATTAACCGGGGCCAGCAACTCTTTCACGAGGTTCTCAACAAATTGTTCTGGGGAGGGGCCCTCCGCTTTTTCGGGGAGACCAAGGATTCTAATGTTGTTCCTCCGATTCCTATTTTCAGCGTCCTCAGCCCTTCCCATCAAGGTGGCTACTTGCCTCCTCAGCAGCGCAATGTCCCCGGTATGGGTTGAAAGCCGGTCCTCTGCTTCTCCGATTCTCCTCTCTGCCTCCCCAGTGCGGTCTCGGATTTTATCCAGATCGTGCCGCACATAATTAAATTGCTCTTGGAGGGCGTCAAATTTGGATGTGAGGGCACTCTGACATGAGGCAATAGCTGCCATTATGACTGCGGTATCAGGGTTAGAGAGCTCCTGCTCCACCCCTTTCAGGGTCTCCATCGTTTGCGTACTGCAGGTGACCGCCGTCGACTTGCGTTTTTTATTTCCTTTCATGTGTGGGGGGGGGACCCCAAATCGGTCCGCACAACACAGCAGCCAGAGGGGGGGGGGATCGCGCCGCGCGGCTTATATAGAAGATCAGTTCCTCGGACTCAGGCAAAGCAACCGCAGGATATTCCAAAAGAAGGGGGGGGCACTGAATGATCAACCGCCCCCTCCACCAGCAGCAGGGAGGTTTGGGGAAGTTCCTGAATAAGTCTCCCAGATGCCCTATCAGGGGGTTTAGGCCTCTACCCACAGGTCCAGCACCAATCAGTACAGGGTCACAGTTCAGCACAGGCACAATCAATCATCCACCCACTGACCTGAGGATCAGATGCAGCTGTTACCTGGAGGAGCCCGGACTCACGCCTCCACGTCTGGGGCCACCGTATCCCCCTCACTCAGAGCAGCAATGAGATGGCACCAGTCCCTTCCCACCTCCGCAGCAGGGCCGTGCCAAGTCCCGCAGGCACCAGGGCTGGCCGCAATGCGCTTGCCGATGGGGCGCCTCTCCCCCCGCAGATCTCTCTTCAGCACCGCCGCAGCCCGGGATGGATCAGTTTCGCTGCCACTCTCCTTCCCCTCCAGCCGCCCACAGTTAAGATGGCGCCGCCTCCCTCCGCCTCAGCCCGCCAAGACACTGCAGCGGGACACACGGCTCACCTCCCGGCTTCACCGCTCACACCGCCGCCGCTCCGGATATGCGGACACCTCCTCCGCCGGCTCCGCAGCACAGTAAGTCGCCGCCGCTGCCTCCCTCTGTCACTCCCCGCAGCCCAGATCCGGCCAGTGCCTCCGCTCCGCTTCCTCCGTCCGCCAGCTATCTCCAGGGCCTCCACAGCCGCCGATCCGTGCTCAAGCGTGAGCCCACTGCCAAGGGGGTTCCAGGGAGGGGGTTAGAAATGATGCCCAGTCACCAGGAAGGGGTATAAATCAGGATAATATGCGGAGCCCAGCACAGGTGCGTCCGCTCAGTACGCCATCTTGGCCACGCCCTTCCAAAGGGCAACTTAACAAGTTCAAAGGTAGTGGGGCTGGCAGGACACCCCTCACTAGACCTGAGCAGACGCACATTGCTAGCCGCTATGTCTCAATTTTCCACTATAGATTTTAATTAATTTGTTTTGGGTTTATAAATAAACTTAATAGACAAGTGACTGGGGGGCGGATGTTAAGCCCATTACTACAATTTGCTCCTGAGTCCCAACCATAACTCCTTTATCCTCATCTCCTGACTTTTAGTCGGGATTTCTGGCTGAAACAGTGAAGACTTGAAAAAAAAAGGGTACAACTGAAGGACTGATTATTTAATAAGGTACACATTAGGATTTTATTGCTTGTACCATGTGTAGACATGTATGATGGCTAGAAGTCTTCTTTGGGCACTATAGACGAGCAGGGCAGGTATTAGAAATGACATATTTTATGCTGGCAAAAATATTAACTTTTTTTTAAAGTTGATAATATGCCAGAATTCTTGATACATCCCAAAAGAATGGATATGTCACATTATAAGAGTGAATTTCTGGTCCACTGTAGCTGTCACTGCTGTATTACAAAAAAGTTTTCCTTGCTTTTAGTTTGTAAGCATCGCAAATTGCTTCATTTACAGTTAGGCTCTGTGAACATTTACTGCACCAATATTTAACTAAAATAACCACAGATGTATATTAATTTCGCTCCTAATTTCGTTCAGCATTTTGGTCACATTGACTGCACATCATTAGTTTTCATTTCTATTATTTGAATGCGCTGTTCCCACTTGTCCTTATTGTCAGTCTGTGTGGTGATATATTCTGAGCAGCCTTATTTTAACAGTTCTTTCAACACTTCTATTGAAGTCTCATATTCTTTCTACGCATGATTGCAATTATCCAGGTTATGTTGCTGCTCATGAAGATGAAAGGAATTATCTTCATTTATCTATGGTGATGTGAGCACCTCTCAGCGCTTCCAGCATCTTGCTATTCACCTGTGAATACTTAATGCTCTTGCAGTCTTAAAGTCAAACTTTGAAGCCCTTTGATAATTTTGCAGTCTTAATTGATTTTTGTGTATATGTTTGGAGCTTGCAGCTCCAGCTTACTTGAGAAGTACCAACTGAAAGGCATTTCCATGTACTTGAATATGTAGAGAAGCTGCAGTCAGGTTCTATTGCCTTCTGCTGTTTCTGAGTGCCACCCAGTCCCACAGAATAAAGCACTTGAATTTAGAGTAATGTTTGAGCACTCTAAAAGGCAGATGTAAGATTACATACAGTATGCTTTGCTGTGGCTGTTTAAAATCTTAATGCTGATTTCAAATATTATAAATGCTCACGAATTTCATGCATTTGAAGGAAACATCTACATCCAACTTAACTCTGCTCAGGATACCTTTTCCATTCCTCTGGTAATTTTGAATCTGCCAGCCTACCAGGTCATTATTAAGTCATCTGACTGCTAATGTGTGGGGTCTAAGACACTGCAAGAATATACTGTTAATGACCGAGTCGGTGAAATCGCTAACAGTATCCAAAGCACTGCAACTGTGCTACAGTCAAAATGAGCTCTGTAGGAGGAGGTGGGCAAATCCTGGAAACAGCTTTCCTGTATTGCATGGTAAAAAGATGAAGACCACAAACAGTCCTTGTGTGATTGGAAGTTTAAACGCTGATTAAAGTGGACCGGCACTATGTTTTGAAATGGAATGATTTTGGATGTTTCTATGGAGGTGTGGATAGATACCCCTACTTTTAAATCTTGGGGTAAGCTGGAGGATGCAGAGAAGGGTTCTGTAGGGTAAAGTCCATTTAACTAACCAAGGGTAGAAATTGAAACAGATAATTATACAGTTCAATGGAAAATACCTTTTAGATCGTGTTTAATATCCAGTATCTCACTCATTATGGTCAAAAGAGAACAGAAAAAGAAAATTTACAGTTCACTCCCTCAGAATTTACAGTTCACGACTGCTCAGAACAACTTGATTCCATAAATGATCATGTGTGAGGAAATGTCCAGTGTTGCTTACTAATTATAACGGGAATTTACTTCTATTTATTTACGGCTTCCAGACTCGTCAGAGTCCCTGGTCTCAGTTTCTTGTGGGTCTAAAATGTGTCTCTAGCTTTGAAACTTCGCTTTGTCCATGCGAGTCTTCATTCATGTTTTCAATAAATAGAAGTAAATGCTAACTTTTATTTAGGAAGTAACACTGGACTATTTCTCACACATTGGTCAAAAGAGGCCTGTCTACTGCTCCAAGCATGGCTTTAACATGACTAACATGGTGAAGTAACTGTGTAGGCATTTTGTTTATATATACAGTTGGGAAACATGTAGGTACAGGTCTTACATTGACATCCAAACAAAGGGGTTGAAAAGTAGTAAAAAATTCAATTCATGAGAAAAAAGCCTGAGAATTTCACTGTTAGTGAATCACCAGATAGGAAGAAAATGAAAGTCAATGGCACTTTCTACTACAGGTAAAAAAAGGGGTAAAAAGTTCAATACTTTTTCCAGGAGTAAAAAAGCGTCATTGACTTTCATTGTCTTCCTATCTGGTGATTCACTAACAGTGAAATTCTCAGGCTTTTTTCTCATGAATTTAATTTTTTACTACCATGAGAGTTTTTTTTCAACCCTTTGTGAATCAAAGCCAAAGGTAGAAAAGTATAGACTATTGAAGCATGAATAAATAAGCATTTCATTTTCATAAAATATTTCTGTCAAATAGTTCATTGGTGCTCCACATGATTTCCCAAACAATTAGCAAACATCGATATTTAGTTACAGCAACAGTGTTAGAGTACATACTCAATTCTAACAATAGGTATTCAACCTGCAACTCATGCGAGTATGTAATAAATATTTAAAAGGCAAAATATAGACAGATAATAAACAGAGTTGAAGGATACTAAAATAAAGGGGGGATGAAGAGAAAGAATGAAAGAAATGGAGAAAGGGAAAGGGAAGGAAGAAGTAGGAAAGGAATAGAAGATAGAGAAGATAAGGGCTGTCAAATCCTGTACAAAGCTAAGTTCCTAACTGAGCTTTTCCTGCCTCAATCCATTGTAGCCTCACCAGCTGCAACTTGTCTATATTAACACTGGCTCCAGTGTTGGAAACATAGTTTTCAACCTGAGCAAAGAAAGGGGATTGAGCTTATCCTCAAATGTAACTCTTATATCAAACCTCACCGTTAATTCTAAAAATGATAATATTGTATTTAAATCTTCACATTAAAAAAAAAATCACTCAATTTTAAGATACATCATATAAAAATGATAGACAACCAATGCATAGCTTCTGAATCCATATTAATATTGATTTGTACATAGGCTAATCTTATGGCTGTCTTTCATGAGCAGTTTTTCCATTTTAGTGCCAGGCGGACATGTTTCGCCTCTCTAGGCTTTATCAGTGCCCTATATCCACTGAATTAATAAAGATGAAGATAAAGTATGCTTGGTCAAATGATTAATTGTTATATAAAAATCATTTATGCCTAATTTACACACATTAACACACATATTTACATACACATTAATGTGATGTTTACATATAAGTTGCTTCAACCCCAATGGAAAATGTAAGATGTCTCATTGGATTGTTGTTACATCATCCAAAAGGCTGACATAAATATTTCATTTGTGGAGTAATAGCGTTAATATTTCATATATTGCCCCCTAGAGAAAAGAAGGGGATGGGTAGAATATCAGTTATTATATACAACCATATGTGAACAATAAACCTTACATTTGTATATTGCTCACATAAAAGGAACAACAATAGTGATTACAATTCTGGAGGAAAATCCTAGAAATTGGTCCACTTTGAAATATTAAAATCACACTGTTAAATTACAAGTAATTTAAATTATTTTGATACCACTTGGCCCCAATGTTATACTTCTGTATAATACTGTATATAAAACGTAGCCAATGCCTTGTGTTAAGACTTGCATAAAAAGTTGAAAATGCTGCACAACTGTTTTGTCAGCCTATTCATCTCTGCAATCGCCAACCCACAACTCAATACAAGTGCTATGAGCAGTACTAATGACCTGCAGCCCTACTAATTATTGTTATTGACCTCCATCCTTATTCTTTGTTGCCAGGAAACCTGGAACACCAATCATTTTTGCTGCAACTTGGCCACATACTGGTGTCACAACTGGGCTGCAGCCACTAGTAATAACTATCTATCTATGGAATAACTATTCCATAGCCCAGATGAATGGATCCATAACATATACCAATGTCAGAACTAGCTCACCCCACAGACAAATCTGAGCTTTTCCATTCCTAGCCAAGAATTAGAAAGTGCACCAGCCTTGTCCGTGTTTGCTGGATTTACGTCAAATTTATTTAGCACAGTGTATGCTAGCAAACACCTTTTCCATTCACCATCTTTTGGCAGTAAACCCGATACGATACGATTGGCAAGATGGTCTGATATGTCTTTTTAGCGTTAATCAGATAGTTAACCAATATGTGAAAAAAACACTAATGATTCTGTTTTCACGTTGCTTTTATATTTTTAATTCAGCCTTTTTTCAGAAGCTTTTTAACCAACCAAGACACTCCTAAGACACCCCCTCGCCCATATGCTGTACAAGTGTGTTTTCAGCAAGATTTCATTTTCCAAAGACAAATCTGCCACAGCAGTTCGCCCGGTGTTCGGCAAAACTTTTCTCGAAGTAAATTCCACCCATAGCGAATATCGGCGCAAACAAAACAAAATGAAATTCAGTTGTCACTGGTGCTGTTTCAGTTTGTGCTCCATTCGCATGTTTTCCCCTCTTGTCTCACAAATGGAGAACACAGGGAAGGCGATAGTTACGAGAAGCTGCGAACGGTGTAAATCAGACCCTTAGAATTTTTTGCAATATAAGATGCACCTGACCATAGAACACAGCTAGGGTTTCAAGGAGGAATACATAAAGGCAGGCAGGATACACACACACACACACACACACACACACACACACACACACTGACCAGCACCCCCTGTGTTCCTGCTCATAATCTATGGTTCCGAATGGCCGTGAGCGTTGCCTATATGGCCGGTGTCTATGGTCAGTGTCCATTGTTTTCAATGGACACCGGCCATATAGGCAACGCTCACACTAGGCCACAGCCGCTGGCCACTCTGAACCAGCACTACAGCGGCAGTGGCGTGGGACCGGTGCCAGTGGGAGCACTGGTTATGTAAGTTTTCCCTTTTACATACATAAGACATAAGACACTCCATAAGTGTGGCTTATGGACCAAAAAACACAGTATACTGTTGAACAGCTGCATACAGAGATCATTTGCATGGATCTGTTCACTGTTTGGAAATACTGGGTAATTCGGGGACCCTTGCTCTGTGTATAACTATTTGATCAATTTATCCAAATGATCCAAACTGAGCTTTGAGGAGCAGTAAGGACTTTTCTCAGCCCACTATGATGTGGAGAAAATGTTTCTTCCTTTTACAAATCTTCTGCAACTGCAATGTTTTAATGTGATATATATTTATTTTCAAAGTTTGGAAGTAAAAGCAACCTTAGGCCGGATCCAAAAACATTTAAAATGAGCTTCTCTAAATGTGTGTGGATTTATCATGGGCTTCTGGTTCTTCCAAACGTTAAAAAAATCTTACTCCTCACTGCAGCTTTAGATTCGTGTTTTTAAATTATAGGGAACATTTTTTTCCACTTTATTGTGTGTTGAGTTAAAAATAGCTTTTACTGTCACAATTATCCAGGGGCTTTCTTTGTTTGGATGATCTCTTTGGCCTGTTACAACTGCATCATTCAGTATTGCCACAACCCTTTTCTGAAATATAAAGCATACCTCAACCTGATCCACATCCTTCTTTCCTTCTACTGTAAGGCTACCCATAGATTAAAATTTCCCTTTATTGCAACTGGAGAATTTTCTTTCTCACTTTTTTTTTATCTTGAATTTTTTCCTTGATTTTTTTCCAATTCAGCACGGTGCAAATGTTTTAAAAATGTGCACAGCTAAAATCAATGCAGAAATGAACTGAGGAAAATTCAACAGCGTTTTTTCACATGAAAAGTGTGAAATAAAAATAGAGTGCTGAATCGACCCTTTTATTCATAACAACACATGACAACAATATTCGGTCTTCTGTGCCATATAACAAAACTCGGACCAAATCATCTATACCATAATTCAGGCTGTCTAACTTACCTGACAGGCTTAAAGCAAACCCTTACCCATGCAAGGACAACAAACAGAATAAAACAGAAAAGCATGGAATAAAATGGAATGGAATAACTTTATGAGTCTAGTACATTCTGGATGTTCAAGGATTTTTTTTCTGACAAGATAGATGTGCAGTTACAGGAAAAGACATGATAATAATTACTTAGAGGTTTATTTATGAAACACTAAGGCCACGTAGTGCAATGTAATGCCAGATGAGTGTCAGGTGAATGTCTGGTCCCAATGCAAAAGATGTTATCAAGTCACAGTGCCTGTGATAGTGCGAGGTAGTGTCCCATCTATCAACAGCGCCAGAAATGGGATGACTGCTGGCACTGAGTTCCCTATAGCGCCAGATAAAACCAGGCGCTCACCCTGCACTGTGTGGCCTTATCCCATACATTTCAATGGGCTGGGTTGGTTATAATTATTTAGGCCACTTTTGATTTTTTTTTTAGTGTCTGGTGCATGTGGTACGGGATACCTGGGGTTTTGTATGTAAACCTGTGATTTGGACCATGCAAAACATGTGTCCGTTCATTCATGTGTCCCCAATGCAATTCCCAGTGTTTTTTTTGTGTTCCCATGCACCCCAAAAATAAAAACTGGGGATTGCCACAGGCGCTATGTGCCTGGAATTCCTGACAGCGCTGGCATGGGCGCAGTGTATTTTTTTTTTTAATTCTTATATTTTCCTGTACTCCCAGCCGGTGCTTAGGGTTCGCTAGTGCATTGCCTTATACAGGGCCAGCACTGTGCCGACCCACCAGCTGAGAGGGAGTGCAAGCTGAACACTGGCTGCTTTCAGCCAACTATACAAACCAGAAGCCAAAGACCAAAATGTACCAATAAATGAAAACAATGAACATGGAACCCCTCGCCTGAGTTACAAGTTGGCAATAAAGGAGTGTCCTCCTATATTTATTATTTGGAGAATTATGTCATCATTTACATCATGTTCAAGGAATACTTTCTGCTTTGATACTTGGTTACAGGAGAAAACAAATTGACACATATTTTGTAACAAACTCTACAAATCAGAAGCCAAAAACCAAAAGTTACTTACAAAACAAATCAAAGAACATGTTATGTACAATGAGTCGGCACTGAAGAAGATTCAACAAATACATCACTTATTAAGTAGCTGTATGACCAAAGGGAAGAAACTGAGGTTCTGCGCACTCTGACAGATTCTGCATTTTAAAGCACAACATGTCTCGGATGGGTGGGATTTGAGAGGATCTTGCTAAGGCTATTTTCCTCATAAAAGTCATTACTCGTAGAGGGACCCCAATGATCTTATCATCTAATACTGACCCACTTTTTAGCTCCTCCAAACCAGGGAGTAAAGAAGGAACACGGAATGGACCTGATGACCAACATTGAAAAAAGAATGCTAGAAGCTCTTGTCAGTTGTTTTTGTTTCAGTTGACCCCAATACAACATTTTGTTTTGATTTTTTGAGTGAATTTTTTGAATGAGTGAAATTGATCCTTTACCATACAAGCTTGTCTGTCAAAGTAATACTATTAAAACATAGTTTTACTGACTTTTTGAAACTCTAAGTTAAAGAGGAACATTGGACAGTCTAGGGAGTCCTCAAAAACTCCCCAAACCCTGGCCTCCGTTTCCTTTAAAGATCCGATTAAATAATTGGCATTTTAAACTTACCTGTCTCTGCACTCATCTGTTCTTCTGAAACTATTCACAGGGCAGCGCCATCTTATCTTCAGTCTTCAATCCCAGGATGCATTGTGCAATCACAGAGATCACAGCTAAGACCCCGCACGGAAGGAAAATACAGCAGGATGTCGGCTAACTGGAAGACGCCAACATCCAAAAGATACTCTATATGACAGTTGGGGGCTAATAGGACCTGCTTGTGCAGAGGTCCGTTGTTCCTCTTTAACTATGTAAATAGGGAGGGGGGTTAAAAGATTCAAGTCTAAAATCTACCAGCATTTATAATTTATGTCTTGCATAGCATTGATCACTGGGTCTTGTGTCAGTATGTCAAACTGGGATACTAGGGGTGGTAGGATTGGTGTTTTGTGCACGACTGTGAAAAATCCAAATTATTCTCTCAATAGGAGAAAGCTAGTCTTTTCAGTTGACTCAGGAATAAAATGTATGTTTTGATCTTATTATGATATTGACCAGACCTTGATCTTGGCACTTGACTAGGCCTTGATCTTGGTGTTTTTATCTGCTGTTCTTTATCCTGTAAATGACAGTGGTCTGGCATAGATCTAGGGTTGCTTGTTTAAAGGCCATTCTCTCCAACTTGGCAATTTGGAGGAAAACACTGTATATATATATATATATATATATATATATATATATATATATATATATTCTTACTTCTGCTTTAAAGCATGCTTCAAAACATTTTAAGACTTAGACATTAGACTTCTCTCCTGACACTTTAATGCACTTTAAATATAGTGATGTCAATTACTGGGATCAACAGGCCAGCGCAAGCTAATTAAGGCAACATCGTTACAGCTACTTGATCACACTTTAGCATCATATTAAAAGGAAGACAGCCTTTGCACTTCCACAGTATATTAATGACTTGTTGACAAACATTATTGCAGATAATGTGGCAATGACTCAGATCTGTTCAAAGTTGGCATTTCGAAGAAGGAGATTTTTAGACACAATGACAGCTTCATCACATGCTACAAGAGCCAAAGCAGAAGACAAATTTTATAAGTGGGCCAGTTTCTAGTTGTAGACATGGACAGAGGCAATCTGGTTAAGGAGCCATAAGACAATCATATTAAAAATTGGGCACTATGAAGGTGAAAAAAGAGATCTTATTTATATTTAACCCTTTCACTGCCAGCCTACCTAGAGATTTTGTCACTCTCTGTTGCCATGTTATTTTTCATCATTTTGCATTATCCATGTTTAACTGTGATTTTAGAAGGAGTGTTAGGTGATTTTTCTTTCAGCAAAGTTTGGGCTTTAACATGAAATGCGTTGTTTGTGATTGTGATGTGATGTACTACATATGTATCAGTAGAAACCCTTTCCTGCCAGGAGACCCCCCCCCCCCAAACTGAACCAGCACTTTAGGAGACTTTCAAATAAAATACAACTACTAATTTAGTAGTGCACACCTAAAGCTTTCTAGGCATACTGGGCTTGTTGTCGTGGGTGCAGTTTTCTTGATGAAATCCCTAAAGGAATTCACTGGTTGCACAGAGTTTCCCTAAAACAATATAAGAAAAAGCTGAATAAAATAAATAAAACTTGAAAACCAATTGCAGTGAACCCCTCGTGTTCTATGCCCAGGTGGCCAAAAGTGGAAGAGAAGCTGCTGGTGAAAGGGCACTGTTCCCAGTGAGGCCAATGCCACTGCCAGAGGTTTCACATGGTGTATCCTGGTCCAGCTTTGGTGGGAGAAGGAAGGGCCTGTTATCACCCGGCAGGTGGTGGTGGACCTCATCCTGGGTATGGGATTCACAGCCGCATACATTTTTACCCTGATCAGTCAAGTGGGGAGAGAAGAGCATGACCTGAGCTTTCTTAGGCTAGAGGGAATGGACTTGTTTCAGGAACAGTACGAGCTGCTGAAGCAAAGTTCTGTCTGGAAGGGGTTAACGCCCATCCAAGTATCCAGACAGCAACTTGTAAAAAATGTAAGAAATGAGTTCATCCCCCATCAGATTTGACAATCTGGTTAAAGTGATATGGTGATGTTCTCACTCCCCTGAAAAAGATTCTGGACATCTAGACTGGGGGCTGATCCGTGACCCTGAGGCTCCACAGGAATGGCAACCAGGTTATCCACCTGCAATTAACCCGCCTATATTGGCCGGGACCAGTTGACCATCTTTTATCCAGGCCAGCCTATGGTTTGCTATAAATGTGGGGCCAAGGGTCACATTAGCTCCACCTGCTCATTTCTGAGGTGCTCGTTGTGCACTGGCTTGGGAAATTTGGTATGTAATACAATCCAATGTAACCTTTGTAACCAGCTTGTCCACAATAGTCAGTGTCCTGAGGTCTGGCACAACTTGGACAAGGAAGTGGTACAGTGCTGTACCTGGATGAGGAGGAGTGTACCCATACACTCCGCCCTTGGTCACTCCCCCCACTCAGGTGGGGGTTCGTGAGGCTTCTGTGCCATCTGCAGGTGGCCATAAGGTGAATCCCCAGTCTGCCCCTAATTCAGTAACTTTTAAAGTAAGATCAAGCAATGTAATAGCTGAGGCAGCTAGGGGGCTGGCACTGCAAGTACCACGGGGGTCCCAGTAATAGTGGCCCCTGCCGGAATCCCTGTTATAAGATCTTGTAGGCCAATACTGGGTGATCCTGATCCTGCACCCCCTGCTGAGCAGGGTGGGAGTGCAGACCCCAAGGCAGAGTGGTCTGGGCTCCCTACTGAGGATCAGGATTACCTGGCTCTCAGGATGGCCACAGAGAAAAAACAAAGAAAGAAAAGAATAGTGGAGTGCTGGAGCTGGGGGAAGTGCAGCTCTCCAACTGGTTTGAGGTGCTCTCTTAGGACTTCTCAATAGAAATTTCTTCTTTCAATTCAGAGGCCTCAGATATTGGAGGAGGAAGCACCAGTCTCCTCCAATAACCGTGTAGGTTCAGATAATGAGGCCAGAGGGAAGGCTAAGAGACATTCATCCTAATGACTCTGATGGCAGTTGATGTTGCCAGCATTAAATGTCCAAGCTCTTGTTTTATGGCCTTATTTTTTTCTCAGCCAGTTTGATGCTGACATTTTGTTTTTGTGGGAGACCAGGCTGGCCAGTCAGACCGACATTCTTGCTATGAAGTGGGAGTGGAGGCATGTCATTGAAATGGAGATCGGGAGGTGCATGGTCTTGGACGTCATTGTGAAGAGGCAGGACCTGCGCCTAATAAATATCTATGGACCCCAACTAACTGTTACAGGAAATGCCTCTTTACTCTCCGTTCCTTGTTACAACCAGCAGTCTTTGGAGGTGACTTTAACACCGTGACTAGGTCCATGATTAAAAGAGGCTTCAAAGGCAAGCTGGGCTGCGATAGTCTGTTTTTGAACAGTATGGTAGTATGGAGAGGCAGGTCTGGAGGATGTGCACATTAAGCACTCTCCAGACCTCAGGGGTTTTGCTTTTCAGCAAGCTAGCAGTCAGAGTAGGATAGGATAGTGTTTTTTGAAAGGGGCTTCTCAGCCTGGGAGGCTGCAGGCGGTTGAGTTCTCCCATCACCTTTTACTATCTATGGTCTTGAATTCTTGTGATACACCCCAAAGGGGAAGGGGCATCTGGGTGATGAATTTGTCTCCCCTTTAGGAGAATAGATAAGGCAATCCTTCTTGGAATGGAATTTTTTCAGGCACAAGTTAAGTTACTGACTCCTTCTAGAATAGTCAGAACTGAGTTGCCCTGAGTTGGCTGCGAGAGACTGCAGTGTTCCAGAGCCATGTAGCGTGCGGACCAGCACCCAGGGAATCCTGCAGCACATTGGAGACTCAGAGAGTGGATAGCGACTACACACAGAAGCGAAGAGAGAACCGGTTTGCTAAGCCACCAAAACAAGACCTCAGACAGAGACATCCGTGTGGGCCTACGAGGAGCAGTGAGGATTACACTGAGGACCAGCACATAAGGTACCAAAGTAGTATAGTTCCAGCCCCTAGAGTGACCCCAGGATCCCGAGAGACTGTTTGCCTACTGTTGCTGAAGTGGAAGTTGTGGTTGCTTTAATAAATGCTGGAAAGAGACGTCTCTAGTGTGTGGTGACTCCACAGGCCCAAACCCAATATCCCTTAGAATTCCAAGAACTCGTGACATTTCGCCCCACGTCATCCGGCCCTGGTAGTGGCGTGTGGGTTACATTATACAGCACATAACTAAAGCTGGAATCTTGTACATTTTCTAAGATATACGTTACAATATACAAAACTTTTTATTAGTACTTATTTATGTGTAAGTCTGGAAAAATGCATATAAAAACGCATAAAATGCATAAATGAACTCTTTACCAAATTCATGTCATTGTCTTGAGAAGAAACTTTACAGAAGTCATGTGTGTACAATGTTTCTGCTTCAAGATAGTGCTATGAGTGCTACGATATTTGTGAATACAGGCTCATCACACGCTGGCTAAGCAGGCATGACATGGGGGTGATTAGAATGCTGAATTTATATTCTGTACACTTTGTTATATAACATAAATAATAGGTATTTAAAGTGGACCAATTACCAGGATTTTGACTATTCTGACATCACTGCAAAGTGTGGATGCTCCCATGTCTAGCCTATCTGAAAGGCTGGGTGTGGGGCCCGCACAGCTGTAGGGATGCCAGGGAAGTGGCAACAAAAATGTTTAGTGTATATTAATAAAGCTGAGTTGCCTTTTGCCAGTGAATCCCTGCAATGTGAAAGTTGAATCTTACTGTGAAGCAAAAGCTAATTCTAGGTTATAATTTTGACTATATTAATGCAATAATTTAGCTGGCATTCGTAAGAATATTTAGCAGTAGCTAAATGTTATGAAATTTTAGGATAACAAATAGTCACATACAGACTCTAAACTTCTATATATTTATCATGTGTATATGAATAGACTATTTTTCCCTAACAATTCATGCGGTAGTGCATAAGCAAATGTGTAATGACATGGGGGGGTATTTATTAAAATGCCCTCTCACAATAAAGCTCACATGGGCTGGTATGCTGGGCTAGACTCTACTGACTGGAAGCAACTGAGTGGACCAGTGTCTAAAATTATACTTTAGCCAAGAAACCTCACCCAGAGTTTTACAGTTAAATACATCCCATAAGTTTATTTAATTCATGTTAAAAAATGTTTTCCAAAATACATGTCACAAATAGTTGACTTGCATCACATAATACTGTGTTTTTTAAAAGAAACAAATGCATTTCATATAATCACCTAATCAGGCTTCATCAGTGCCTAGCTCTCTGATGGCATGCAAAACATATATAGATAGGTTTGTACAATATTCCTATAGATACATTCCACTACAATTTGTGATAGTAGTACATTTTACACACCTCTAAGGCAAAGATAGGGATCCACTGTACAATTGTGAAGATTAGCAGGGGCATAGATGTGGACATCAGTTAGACATATACCAAAGATTATTAATGAATGACAGAATGTGCCCTTATTACGTAAATTATGTTATGTTTTCAACATCCATGGGGCCTTTGCTAGTGTTATAAATAGATAGATAGCCAGAAAGAAATGAATAAATATGGGCATGGTTGGTGATGGGATGGCCTATGGCCTCTGGGTCGGTATCATAGGGCCTTTACCTTTCTCCTTGTGCCCAGTAAATCCTCCCGCCATCCTGGTGTGCAATTAAATGCGCCCACAGCTTAGAGCGCATCCATGTCACTTCTGGCAACGGACGGATGTGACGCTGGGCTCGTCAGTCAGCTCTATTTGTTTGTTTTCATCCTCAGTGCAGGCGCCATTTTTTCAGTGATCTGCGGCTGTGTATGCACTTCACCTCCATTTTGTGTGGACCCGCGGTGATTTAAATGTGATTTAATTGCATTGCTTCTATAATTAGATCAACTCATATGCGCGCCTTATAATAGATCGACCACTTTGCTACATATCAGTAGAGTTAATTTCTGAATACCTTTATGTGGTTTTCAGTGCCATTTTGTTAAAGGCCTGCAGGTGAACGCCATTCAGTTATACCCTTCAATATGAAGAGAAACTATGTATTTATGTCAGATAAAAATGGTCACTACCCTAAGGATTAAAGATTACACTGTAGAGGCATAACATATATATATATATAATGGGAGCCTTAGGTTATGTTCCCATCTGCCCGTTTACGTTTGCATAAGATTATAGTCCATGTTGTGATATTATTTTAAAATTATTCGTTTTAAGAGATATAGGACTCAACCTACCCATCACTGTATCTGGGTTGTCTGTTGTTTACATTTATAGTTATTTATAGTCATTATATAATCCACATTATAGGCTCCTGGGTTATAAGACAAGGCAATTATATTACAATTAGGCACAACAAAGTAGGAAGAAAAAACAGGGAGAAAGAGTATATGCGTATATTCGTGAATAGGCAGGCAGGTGCATGGACTGAGTGGAGGATTCGCTTTCGCTGCACATTCCTTCATCGTTTACCCGCCGGGTGTCATCCTCTCTTCAGGTCCTCTGGGCTCAGCACTAGCTTAATAGGCCAGGCAGTTGCGTAACAACTTCGTCCCAGGGGTTGCGGTTGTACCGGTGCTCGTGTATAACTACAAAAGGATTGGGAGGGTGGGTCACAAGATACAGGGCAGGACTGGGGCCCACCCAGGGGGCCCAGGCCATCGGCAGCATAAACAATGCTGCACCCAGAGTGGCATTGTTCACACTGCCAGTGTCCTGCCCTCCTCAGGGACTTTTTTTGGCTCCTCTAACAGGAACGGCAGTGGGCCTTTCATTTTCACCCAGCCCACACATGGGGGAGCAGGATGGAGATGAGGAGCAGGACAGAAATGGGGGAGCAGGATGTAGATGGGAGCTGGATCACAAAGCGCGTTTTCCAGGGAGAAGAAGTCTTCTCTCCAGGAAGACGTCTGGTGGCTATTGCGGCATTCAGAGGGACCCAGGCTGGAATCTTAGGTAAGGTTCATTTATTGTCTGCCACTGCTGCTGACTGCTGAATTTACTTTTTAGGCTGTGGTAGTGCATCCCTCAACTGCTTTAACCTTTTTAGCTGGGATATTTATTTAACGTTCAGCCCCTAAGCTTCTTTTTTAAGTTTTTCTTTATTGATTTTTCCATTACAAGATAATGGACATATAGACAAACACATCCACACCACACTTATACCGCCTGATACCGCTCTTCACTTTACTTGCCTTTTCACTCCAGCCAAAATCAAGGTACAGTAATGGCCTAGTGGTAAGAATCAGTTTTGTGACCAGAAGGTTGCAGGTTCATGTCCGACTAAGACATGAATGAAATTGAACGAGGTGCCTAACCCCCCCATCTGCTCCCCAGTACTTGCTTTCAGCTGGCCCTGGAGGGCTTTGAGATGTCTTTAGCCCTACACCATATATCTATGAGTTCTATACCTCACACTGATGATGACCAACAAGTCAGAACCATGCTGATACAAGTGAGTATACTATGATGTTGTAAAACTCAAATTTGTGTCTGACTACGATCACTGAGCTGAAATGGTGAATTTAACTGTTGTCTTGTACAGTCTGAACACGTTTCCAAAAGGCTACCTAAACACTTTTAGTTGTGGGCTTTTTGTTTCTTTTGGTCCATTTTTACAAAGCATGTCTGGGTCACCCTAACCTGACTGATCATTTCAGCAAGTGTATTACTTAAAAGTATTAATGTCACACTCTATAAATAACCTTAGAACCTTACGGTATATATTTAGCTTTACCTTTGTATGATTGCAATGGGTGTCTATGATGTAAGAGAAATGGATAATGGATCTGCAATAACTTTTAACACCTTTCAAGTTAGCTATTACCACAGATTTTATTTTCTCAACAACTGGAAAAATAAAGCTGAAGATTTGGAACTAATATTCATTAGAAGTTTATTTCACAGGCTGGCATTTCATTTTTATCCTGACAACTTTCTATTTTGTAGAAAAAGAAGGTGATTCGCTATACTGTTGCCACTGTTGGACATATTTCAGGAAAGGATGCCAGTCAGGCAGTTTATTTAAATGTGAAACTTTTCTTAAAGCAGCATTGTATTAAAATGTTTGCTGTAAAATGACTACAGGACAAAAAACAAAAGCCACCTAGACACACCACTTATTTACACTTGAACCCTGTTTTTCCACTGCTGTTCTTTTGGTCCTTGCTTCCGCTGAAAGTAGCTCAGCAGCTGCTGAAATCTCTGCTTTTTGGTCATGTGGATCCCTCTAAGCAATAAACAGGGGAGGGGGCTGGATACCAATCTCAGTTATGATGGTTGGAGTGCTGTGAAAAAAACTAGGCACTTCTGAAAAGGCCATATCCAGCTTTTTATTCAATTTGTCCAGGCAAAGACCAAAGAAACCATTCTCATCTGGTGTCCCCTGTAGCTAGATCGCTCTACTAAATATTTCTGGGTCACGGTATTGACTGCTTCGGCATGTAGGCCTGTTCTCCACCGGCAGAATTTGGGACGAACAACCCCTCACGAGTCACAGTGATTGGAGGACATGCACTCTCTTCACAGGAGTTCTGGAGAAGTTTTGGTCTTTCACGCCTCCTCAACTGGGAAAATGGAAAAATGGTGTTCCCGTTTGCATCTCCGGTCCCATGTCTTTAGGGAAAGTTAGGTCTGGGTAGACAGAGAGTATTTCAGGATGAAAATAAGGACAATGATTTTAAAGTTTCTGGGTGCAGAGGATATTTGGCTTAAACCTCTGAACTTTGACCACCATCGCCACCAATCTGACACATACCAATGCAGTTTCATCATCCTTGCTTGCACACATGCATGCAAAAGATATAAACTTCAACACTCAAAAGGTAAAAAAAACTAAGTGAAAGCTTAATGAAAATGAAAACATCCTCCTACAAAAAAAGATATCATGATCAACTGATTGGAGTCCTTTTTCTATTTAAGCTCAGCTCTTAACTTGAAATCAAACATACCTTACTCATTTGTATTGTAGTATGAGGCAATCCTGACTTAAGTTATCAATGAGATGTGTAACTGTTTCTTTTATTATCACTGTGACTGACTGATACCTACTATGGCTGTGATTCAATTGGCCATCCCTGTCATATATGGTATAGCATTCAACTGGCTTTATGTATGCATTTTATTGATTTATGATTTATGCATCTTGCCTTAAACGTGGGTTGATTCATTAAAAAATAGCCCCTTCTCTTTGTATTGTCAGAATAGGAACACTAACAGGAATCTAGTATGCTACTTGCCTTGTTAATTTTCCAGACTGTGTGCATAGAAAGAATGTGACTGGGATAAGCTACTGACATTTTCGGGTCGATTCAGAGCCAGGTGACAATTCTCACACCTTTTTAGGAAAGAAAACTACCATTCACTTTCATTGGCTTTGAATCAGCTCCAAGGTAGACAATGAAAATGAATGGTGGTTTTCTCTCCTAAAGAAGGAGTGAGAATTATCACCAGGCTCTGAATCAACCCCTTTATGTACGTGGGTAGTTGCAGCAGTGAATTATTGGAATAGCATAAACTCAATACTATATGCATTATCAGATCAACAAAGATGCATTCATGGCCTTATTATCAACATTTATACAATACAAGCCATTTTTGTGAAAGCCTTGTGTGCGAGAGCCATCAAATTAGCATTTAATAGCAGAAAGAAATTATTATTTCTACTGAAAGTAAATATTACCTCCAGCATAATATAGCAGTGATGCTTTCTAACATTTCCATGATAATGAAATATGGTATCTCAGAATTATTTGCTTATATTTGTGTGTCTGTGAGTTTCAGACTGAATACTTCTATAGGCAGCACTATAAAATATTTGAATGTGGGACATCATGCAAATGTAATGCAAATCTGCAAAGTACATGGTTTCAGGTTCTTATATGTAGCCCTTGGCTAGCTGCAATATGTTGCATGTTGGTAAAGCGTAGTGGAATGTATGCGAATGAGGGTCATGATGCATTCTGTTTAGTAGCAGGCCATTGCATGCTATGGGGATAGAATCAAATTTAGTACTAGCAAACACAAGATTAGTGCCTGAATACAAGACTTTATTGAATCTGCGGCGCTGAGTTGGGTATCTTAGTTTGCATATGTTGGTCTGGCCAAAGAAATTCAGACACTCACATGGTCCACCCAAATCTCGGTCACAGTTTGAAATTACACCACCGGTTAGATCCAGCAACTTATCTTGGAAACCTCATGATCCAGTTCCCTTTTACCTTTCGCCCTACTTAAAATTCTAGCTCTGTAAAACATCAGCCATCATCTACATGCATACTAGTAATGGACTCTGGATCGTAGTCAGTGATAAATTTATCCTGGATCTAGCTGATCTGGTCTGTTCTGTGCTGACCAGGATAGTGCCAGATTCTTGGTCAAAGTATATGCTAAAAATAAAAAAAAACCCTCTCACCGTGGGACCATTAGCCTAGCACACCAGGTATAGGCGCTGGTAACCCAGGTATAGGTGTTTGTAGGCTGCCTCCCATGCCTGCAAGTATACCAGCCCCCATGTACATTAGCATAGGTCCTGTGCTCCAACCTCATGCCAAAAGAGTACTGAAGAGCCAGACCTGTGCTGTAGGGCATAGGGGCTGGTACACTTGCAGGGATGGAGGCTGACTGCTTGGCTTAGGAGCCAAGGGTTACCAACCACTATGCCTGGTGTGATGTGCTAGTAGCCCTGGTTGGGGAGGATAGGGAAAACATTAGGGGAAACAAATATTTTTCCATTACAGTCACATTTCGGTGCGAGGGAGTCCAGAAATTAATGCTAGGGTTATGCCCAAGTATCAGTAAGCCAAGAGAAAGTCCCAAGCCTAAAGTAAATTAATGGCTGATTTACTAAAGCAATGTTTTAAATAGGGTTGGGCAAACCCAACCCTCAAAGTTTGGCATGAGTTTGGGTCCATGCCGTCTTTTGCGAGTTTGGGTCCCCAAATCTGAACACGGACTTCAAACAGAAGTACGTGTTTGAGTTCGACTTTCAGCCTGAACCCTGCAAGAAGGTTCTGGGCATTGCTGTCATTGCTGTGATTGGTCAGACAGGGCACATGATCCCGCTATATTAAAGATGTGGGTTCGCCTCCCGGCCATTTGCATTTGATAGGGAAAGGTTGCCTGTGGAGTGAGGGACAGGTAGGGCGTCACTGATGTTTAATAACAAATATTAGTGGAGTGTCCACTTGTTCAGGCTACTTGGGGGTCACTGCTGTTTAATAACAAATATTAGTGGAGTGTCCATTTGTTCAAGCCATTTAAAGTGGACCAGAGGAAGGCCCATTTTCCCAGGTGCGTGGGCAGCGCACACGTGGCTTGCATGGTGGGTTGGTGGGCCGAAAGCTGGCCAGATACTCCACTGTCCAGCCAGCGGACAGTTTTGGAGGATTCAGGGGAGGAGGACTCACAGCAGGGTAGCGCAGCTCACAGGCATCACTGGAGTGTGGCTGGAGGGAGGAGCAGGAGGAGGAGGAAGAGGAGACACCTAACACTGAGGACAGCTTCTCCTTGACGCAGGAAAGCCTGACATACATGAGCCACTACATGCTTCAGTGCCTGCATTTACCGTAGAGTTGCCCACATAGTCACCAGTGCCCATTACTGGGCGGAAAACCAACTGGATCCCGCTATAAGGATAACATCACCTCCTTGATTCCACCACTGGAGCAGGAAAGAAAGATAAGGGAGTACAAACGCCCTCTGGTGGATGCACTGCTGGAGAAGTTCCCAGTTGAGTTTTAGGGCATGAGGCCAAGGAGGAGGAGCAATTCGCCAGTGCAGCACGAGCACCGGAACCACCTCACAGGGGAGAACGAGCATGGCCACAATGTAACCAATGTACCTTGTTTAATTGTCCCCCCACATCCGCCACCATCGGATATGGCCCGTAGTACCAGGAGGCAGACTTTGACTCAAATGGTGGATGACTACCTGGCAACACATCTCCTGGTACTGAGCAATGGGTCCTCTGTGTCAGTTCCTGGGTCGCTAAATTGGACACATGGCCATAGCTGGTTCTCTCTGCCTTGGAGATTCTCCGGGTCCTGCAGCAAGTGTTCTACCTGAACGTGTCATCACCAACAGGAGGAACGGTCTAATCCACAGCCAACGTGGACATCCTTACATTCCTTAAGATGATTCAGACATGGATCCCATGGGACTTGGCCGTGCTAGCACTTGAATGAGTTGTAAAGTGGCCTCTTCCACCTACACTGCCACATCCACTTCCTCTGTCCCTTCCTCTTACACCTCCACCACCTCCCAGGACACCTGTAAAAATGTTATAAATGTATTTAATTAATTAAATGTATTTATTCACATATATATATATATATATATATATATATATTTTTTTTTTTTTTAATTTATGTATATAATTTTTAATGTATTTATTTTTTTCTTGTATTTATTTGATTTTTTCATTTTGTGAAATTATTTTGAGCACAGGTGTTACCCCCAATTTGGCCTCCAACACTTGTAAAATAAATATTTTTTTCTGTTAGTGTTTTGAGAACTTTCCCTAGCTCATTTTGTGCAGGGCAGTCACTCTGGTGTTCCCCTCGATTTTCAGCCCTCTAGCTCTTGCTACCCCCATTTTACAGGCACTTTTGTGTCCCCAAGCTTAGGTTCCCATTGATTTCAATGGGATTCGGATTTGGATCAAGTCCAGGGACTTGAACCAAACTTTAGCGGCAAGTTTGGCTGAACTTGATGAACCTAAACTTCTACGTGTCTGCTCATCTTTAGTTATAAACCAAAATTACAGTAGCTCACCCTGCAAACAGTGGGGCTGGATTGCTCCCAACAGTTTGCAGCTATCAGAGCACAACCTTTATGTGACTATTGCTAGAGATTTAACATGTACTATAAAAAACCTTATTCACTCAGAATGCTGGCACCGGATGGCCTCTTGTGTGCAGGGGATTTGTTTTTTTTTTCTTCATTTCATTTGAATTTAAACTGTACTATAACTGTACTAATTATTGTCTTTTTATTTACCCTGAATTCTGTTTCATTTAAAGTCCAACTTCAGGAACAGAGATTATTTAAAAGTAAATTCAATTAAAGTAAAAGTAAATTTGCTGATCGTACCTTCTGAAACTGCTTTTTCCAGTAAAATCCAAAAGCTTAATTGTAAAAACTGCTTACTCCTTCCATGCTGCTTTCCCAAATGTCTATTTTTTCCTAACAATTATGTTTGCTAAATAAAATTGTAAATATTAAAAATTCAGCTGATATTTTTCCAGGAAGTAAGAGCCTGAGATGGAAGCCCTTTTTCCCCTAGGGGGAAGAGAAAAAGTCTATTGGACCTTGTTCTTTAGAGGCCAAATCACATTGCTTCTGCTTTTGTGTACATGTTTATAAAGCAAAATGCAATGACTCGATTATCTTCTATAGGGAAGGTTTACATCAGATCTGTCAGTATGCATTTCATTTTCAGTTTTTGCACTCCATTTCTTCATGCAAGGAACCACATGTCAATACACTATATGTACTGCAGCAAACAGATGCATTAGGATAAGAGGAACTGTACACAAAAAGCTATTTTGCTTTTTTTTATTGTGTCCTAAAAAACAGGTAAAACTGGCAATAAATACTACACATTTTTAAAATATCAGAGCAGAGTATACGGAACGCAAACCAGACCAACAGCCTTGCACAGTTAAATAAAAAAATCCTGCCCAAAACTTACTTGCCCCATCTGCATGCATGATATTAAATCTATGAGCACTTACTGCTTCTTCCACCACTCATGCTGCTGCCTTGATTTAACTGACATAACCCACAATGCACAGCACCAGGAAACCCAGCAACACTTCCTCTTTGCAGGCTACCTGCAGCTCCTAAGGATGCCTAGGGGGAAAATCAACCATGTCAGGAGTTACTAAAAGTTAAATTGTGGTTCAAAATATGCACCAGACTGGGTAAACAAAGTTAACAGCAAGCTGGCCTGAATAGAAGCTGACCTGAATAGACCTGGCAACTTTTTTCTGTCTTTGCTATCATTTGTTCCAACAATACATCAAGATCTATTTTTCCACTAATGAATAAGAAATACGGCTCATAAAGTTCACTTTACTGAGCCCAAAGTGGTTTAATTTACAATCACAGAAAATACTTATAAGATGTCTCTAAGGAACCTGTTCCTTGGCTGAAAACAGAGCTAGTCCTGTATTACATTTGTACTGTATCTATCCTTAAAGCAAATATAATATATATATATATATATATATATACACACTCTCTGTCATTACTTTTTTCTTTTTACTAAACTATTGTGCAGACATTCGCCTCCTTGAATTAAGAATGATGTTCTGTCATGTTTCTTGATCCTACAAGAAGGAAACACATGTTCTTGTGCTGCATTCCTCCATTCTGCCACCTAATTGATACACCTGTGGTCAGACACTAGTCAGTTTCTCGTCAGCTTGTACATGTTGCTTGATTTTAATGAACAATATCTGCTGGATAACCAGATTTTGTGTCCAGCTGATTGCCTGTAGGTTGTCACTGAAATATCTGCTTAAAGGGAAACTGTGAATTTGTAAAGCCACTGTGCTATATAGGAGCAATGCAAAGTTAATATTTTTACTTAGCTCTGTTTTTAATTGACTCTCTGGTCAATTAAGATTGGTGGGTCCCAAAATTAACATATCACCAATAGAAGATCGAAAAGAGGTGAAGCCCAAAAAGAGGTGTAGGTGTCAACTGCCGCCCATTTTGGGTTGTTTGGTCCTGATGTCGCCCGGAAAAGGGAAAATTCCTGGGCATCATGAAGGCCCTGTTTTGTTCCCCTTTTGGGTTCACAATTCGAAAACAAGTTTTCCATAGGTGGATCAGTGTCTGAGGAGGGCCACTCCTTGTTCATTTTGTAAAATGTTTTGGTCTCCTACTTTTGGTCTGACGTTCCCTCTTTGCCAGACAGCCACAGCCACAGATAGACCCGTCCTTTGGTGTAGTCCTGGAAAACCTGAACTCCTGCTTGTATCTTTTTTAGGCGGTTTTAATCAAGGGTATTAATCTCCCTATTTAATTGACACAATTGTGTTCCCACTTTCTCTGTCACCAAGAGCATATAGTTTCAAGAATTGTGGTTTGATACCTCACCGGGTGCTGAAAACCCAGGTTTATTACATCCAGTTGTTGGCTGATTGCATATCCGGAATCCTCTTGGGATCTGTTTTACCCTATAGTACTCTTACAGTGTGAGTCCAGGTACATGTAATTCCACCTCCATCATCTTTTTCTTCAGTCTCTGTAATTCCCTATTCATAGCCACGGGTTTATCGTTGCTGAATGCCGCTGCTGGGTTGGAAGGAAGAAGTATGGCATATATCTCTCTGGTTAAATGTTCGTGTCTTGGCACGCTAGTGGTAGGCCAGTCAGTAGGTAGGCGCCAGCTTGTCAAAAATTGTGATCGCAGTCTTATTCATACTGGGTGGGTGCATCAATTTACGGAGCCTTCAAGTACAAAGAGAAAGCAGAAGAACCAGATCTCCATGGGAAAGATCCTGAATCTCATATTTGTAATCCAAAGTGCAAATATAATACCTAAAAACTTAATGTTTTTGGACTTTTATCAAGATCAACTAGCAAACCAGAATGTTCCATAAATGGAAAACAGAACTTTCCATAACTTTCTATAACTAAAACTTAAAAAGGTAAAGGGAACCAATCAAAGTCTGCTGCCGCAGCTCACAAGTCACGCCGTGTTTTTTTAATTTTCAGGGGGCAACGTTGGGTTGTCATGGCGTTCTGGATTGCTAGACAACCCTTTGGTGCCATCTCCACCAATGGGAGGAGCCCGGGACCCTTTTCATCGGCCGGGCTAATCTGCCCAGCAACAGATAACTCCAACTACAGATACCCGCCTATTGGAGGGCAGCTGTCCATGTCAGAGCATGCAGCCTCATCCAAGGCAGGGCATCCCAAATAAAGGGACGAGTCTGCACAACAGCAGCTCGTCCTTACTGTGAGGGGGGCAAGGGGACCAGCACAACAGCATAACATCTTTAGCATATTCATGTAGATTTTTAGCACTGGGTTGGATATCTGGACTGGAAATCATTGCTCCTCTAATTTTGCCCCGACAGGAACTTTAAATATGTGTTAAAAATGTGATCTTTGTCAGCTGCGTTTTACACCTTGCGAGGTCAGCATACTGCACATTATACCATGCCACGTTACAAAAGGCTGCTGATAAATTAAACCAGAGTCTGTCCACACAAACTGCAAAAGGCCGTTGATACAGATCTTAATTATTGTCCTACAAGGCTCTCTCTGAAGAAACAAAGATTCAATCTTCAGAGACGGCAATCCTTTTTCACCATAAGAACAATAAATCTGTGGAATAGCCTCTCACAGAAGCTGGTTACATCAACAGCTGACAGCTTCAAAAAAAGGTTAGATCCTTTTTCTTAAAGAAAATAAAATGTTATTAGTTACTATTAGCTGTTATCTGTAAAAAAAAAAAAAAAAAATATTTTTCAAATATAGTAACTATAACTATATGTAAGGCTAACAAATAATGCCAAAAAGCTACCCCCACATTATATACGGGCACATTATATACGGGCACTACACATTGTGGTGCCCTAACTAGCTGTACTGTGTATTATACTATAGAGCTGTTCTTCCAAGGCCTAAATGGCCATAGTCCATCTTTATTATGCAGCAGCGGGGCAGCACCACCCAGGCTGCCCGGCTGTGCCTCGAGGCGAAAAAACAAAGTACTGATTGCCTGGGTACTCACCGCTTCTGGGATCCCCATCGTCTGCTGCTGTAGAGCAGTCTCTCAGGGAACTAGTAGGTAGGGGACCAGATTCTAGCTGCTCTTTTCTTGGCTTTCAAGTCTCTCAAATTCGCTCTGCTCTGACTTGGTTGATATACTGCCAGAGAGCTGCAAATGGATGTCAAAGCTAAGGACTGAATCCAGTCAGCTCTATTCTATCCACTAGAACTAGCAGGAGTCCTAACTCTGTTGATAATCTGGGTGTGGTGAAAATGCTGAAGCTCCGGTATTCATATCCTCAGTACCAGAGTACCAGGGAACTGAAGGATCACCCTGCACTGCCATGATCTGTATGGTCCTAATATAGCATAAGGTGGCGTGGCCCATTATAAAGATGCCCAGTGTTCCCTATGCTCAATTCAGGCCTGTGTTTGTGTATATAGAGGGCACACAATCACACTAGGGGTGTAAGGTCCGCATTCTGGATACCGTCTCTGATTGGTGGGCGCAACCTGCGCATTGAACGGCCGTCGGCCGGGGCCGCCGTGTGCTGGAGCGCCCTCTGATTGAAGACGAGCTGCACCTGTTGAATAGAGCTCTCCCCAGCTATAAAATGGTATGTGAAACATGCATTGTTTTCTGGCACCTTTGAAAAAGTGAGCTTGTCTCACGGAACGCGTGGGGGACTAGGACGCCAGAGTCTAGCAGGGACCCCTCCAACCCTTCAATTTGGTGATATTTTGTACTTTAACTATCCACAACTATCCACAGATTGGGGCAATCTGGTTGGCTGTTTGTTTTCTCTTTTTATATGGGACAATAGTTCTTGATTGTTGTACTGTAGCACTGTAGCACTTTTTAGGTCAGCACTCAGCGCTTTAATATTGCACTAGTTACTTTATATTCACATACTATATACTGTGTGATAAGGATGTATTCAAAAGGGGAGGAGGGATGGGTGTTTTGTCCCTGCTATTAGATTTTGTTTTTAATACATAGGTGATGGTATATTTGTAAACCATTAATAAATGCTGATTTATTTATGATACTTTTTTTATTTAAACCGGACCTTCAGCGTGATTTAATGAAAAGCCCAAAGTCTGAAAAAACAATTCCCCAGCATGTACAATTAATCTATTTTACGTTTTTAGTCACTAACTTATTATTCTGTCCCCCACTGGGCTGCAACTCTGTTCAGGAATTTAGGATACGGGCGCCGCCATCTTGACTCAGAAGCATCACACTTACTGAGGAGAGAAGAGTGGGATAAGGTACAGGGGGGCGGGTTATAGCTGTTCTTTGCTCAGACAGAGCAGAGCTGGGGTCAGATAACGGTCAGCAGTCCCAGAATGCAGAGCAGCACAGTCAGGAGGCACTTCCTGTTTGCAGGCTGCCTGATAAGATGGCGGCTTCCATAAGCCACCATCTTGGATGTTTAAAGGCTCATAACATGCAGTAGATGCAGGTAGGATGATTATTAATGTGAGCAATCTGTATGTACAGGGTGTTGGAAACATATAAGATAGACTCTTATTCAGAGTGAAGGTCCGCTTTAAGTTTATTGATTTGGTGGTGCCTGAGGTTTTCTCCGGTGGCAGCTGGGGCCCACACATTTTTGTGTGTTTGTGTTTGGATATACTTCATTGGAGGCTCCTCTAAGGCACACACCTAAAAAAATACAGTGGGGGTGGTGCATTGAAATCCTTAAGATACAAACAGTATGCTCATATGCATCCCTCCCCAGGGCAATTTAGATTTCTGCACATAAAAATAATTTTACTTTTTTCCAAATCCTGCTGTGGTAAATTTTAAAACAAAATGACGGTTCATGGATGTGCTGGCCATCTACAAACAGAAAGTGCTGCTGGGCTTTCTGTTACTGTGCATTGTCAGTTATGTCAGTTGAATCCAGGCAGCAGCATGGCTGAGATGCTGGGAGAGGAAGCTTACTTTCTTTTGCAACTGTGTCTGGCTATTGATTCGGTTTAAATTAATGATAGGCAGGGGTGCAGGAATTAAGTATATATTTTGATGTCAAAAGTTATTTATTTCTAGACATAGACAAAAATCATGGTAAAGTGGTTTTAATGATGTTGATTTAGGATGATTCATAGCGTGTACATGCAAGATTGCAAAAATAGAAAAATCTGCGATCATAGTGCCAAAACATTAAGTAATTGTGTTTGTTTCAATGATAAGAAACACTAGATGCTTAATTATGGAATTGCTTCTATCCAACTTTTACAAATCTTTGAGATCTATCATTGCTTCCCTAAAACTTCTGTGCTGTAATTAAAGCGGACCAAAACCCATGCAGGTGTTGGTCTGGTGGCAGTAAGACAGGCTGGAGGGTTTCCAGAATATAGCCCCTCACACAGAACCTCCCCAGAATGCCCATAATCCCATAGCCTAGATCCTCTGCCGGGAATACAGTGCCGTGATTGGCTGCCGAGTGGCCATTTGCGGCTCTTTATTCCTAGTGGAGGATTCCCAGTTGGTCTTAATACCGCCGACCAATACCCATTTATCTCATGATAAATGATAAGCAGACTAAAGGCCAAGTGGGATTTTTTTTGCTCGGAATGCCCCATACAACTCCATACATACAAACGACTTCTTTGCTTCTATATTCACAAAAGAATGTGACATGCCGAGTGAAATGCAGGGGAATAACCAAAACCCTCCATTAAATGTCACTGCTCTAACCAAGGAAGAAGTCCAGCACCGGCTCAAGCAGTTAAAAATCGTTATGTACAGTAATAGGCAAGCCGTTATTTCTAATATTTGTGGATTCAATAACTACAGGGGCTGTTCCGAGGGATTGGCGCTTGCAAATGTGATGCCAGTATTCAAAGGCATCTAGGAGGGAACCTGGGAACTACAGACCAGTTAGCTTAACATCTGTGGTGGGCAAGCTGCTTGGAAGGTTTCTTTAGGGATACTATCCTGGAGCACCGTGGGGAAAATGACCTTATTACTCCATATCAGCATGGATTTATGAGGAATCGCTCCTGCCAGACAAACCTAATCAGCTTTTATGAGGAGGTAAGTTCAAGATTGGATCGAGGGGGGGGTCATTGGATATCATATATCTTGACTTTTCTAAAGCATTTGATGCTGTGCCACATAAAAGGCTGGTACAAAAGATGAGAGTGTATGGACTGGGGGAAAACATGTGCAGATGGGTGAGAAATTAGCTTAATGATCGGAAGCAGAGGGTGGTTATCAATGGTACACACTCAGATTGGGTCACTGTTACTAGTGGAGTACCACAAGGGTCAGTTCTGGGACCAATTCTCTTCAATATATATGTAAATGACATTGGGTATGGATTAAACAATAAAGACTCAATCTTTTCAGATGATACTAAGCTGTGTAAAGTAATTAAAACAAAAGAGGACAGCAGGCAGCTACAAACAGATTTAGGGCCTTTTTCATGAAGGGATAGCGTCAGGTAGTGCCTTGTAAATGACAGGTAGCGGCAGGTGAACTCCGGACGCGCGATGACACATTTATCAAGCAGAATCAGTTGAGCGACTGGGATAACCCCGTGTAGCGTCCGATTCTTCATTATCCCAGCCTCAGCGTACAGCACCGGCGTTAGGCCTTGCAGAGCGCCACGTATTACCTCTCGCTACCTGTCGCTCTCCCATGCATTTCAATGTTTTTTATTTCTCTTTAAACAGGGTTTTTTTTTTTTTATTCTCAAATAATGTTGTGACCTCTTCTGGCCTAGAAAAAGCCTTTTTTTTTTATATTTTTCATTTTTTATATATTTATGCAGAATTGACATTACAGGTCTGGCATTAATGTGTTCATGTCAATGGCAATGTAATTCTATATGTTTTCGCTTTGTTACTGGTGGATACATGTTAAAATACCACCTTTAATCACACAGCCTCTGGCGCTCTGGGCTACAGCGAAGCATTTTTGAGCGCCAGCGGTGTGTGAGGCTGTTTTTTTGATGAATATGGTGTGAGTCGGTCGCACTGACCAGTCGCTACCATTCGCTCCCATACAGTGCTGTACTGCTCATATAGCGACTCCCCACAACATATTTAACAATGCTGCACAGCGACTGAGTCGCTCTGACCTAGCGAACCACGGCCGAGCACAGCGACTACTAGCGGGCGCTCTGAAATGCCTGCTACAGACCCTCATCTGTCGCTACCTGCCGCTAATAATGAATCAACCTGTCAAATAAATTGGAAGCATGGGCAGTTAAATGGCAAATTAAGTTTAACACAGATAAATGTTAGGTTATGCACATGGGAAAGAGAAATCTGAGACATGATTACATACTAAATAAGGAAACACTTGGTGAAACAACAATGAAAAAGGTCCTAGGGGTTTTAGTTAACAATAAGCTCAACTGTAGTAATCAATGCCAGGCAGCAGCTGCCAAAGCAAATAGGATCATGGGGTGCATCAAGAGGGGCATAGGTGCTCATGAACAGATCATTATTTTACCCCTGTACAAGTCACTGGTCAGACCCCATATGGAGTATTGTGTACAGTTCAGGCACCTGTGCTTAAAAAGGACATATCAGAACTGGAGCGCGTTCAAAGAAGGGCAACAAAGTTAATAAAAGGAGTGCGGGGGCTAGAGTACACTGAAAGATTATCAAAGTTAGGTTTTTTTAGTTTAGAAAAAAGATGTTCGAGGGGTGATCTAATAACTATGTATAAATATATTCAGGGTCAATACAAAGATCTGTCCCACAATCTATTTATACCCCCGGAGTGTATCCATAACCCAAGGGCATCCACTAAGGTTAGAGGAAAGGTGCTTTTTCCACCGACATAGGAGGGGATTCTTTTCTGTAAGAGCAGTGAGACTATGGAACTCGCTGCCAGAGGAGGTAGTATGTTATATGACAAGGTAGGGTGTGAAGTGGTTGGAGAGCAATTAGCCAAGAGATCCTTAGAAGGACCGCCTGTCCAAAAAATAAAGTAAATTGCCTGTGATTTTGCACGCACACACACAAACACTGAATAAATAGCAAATGTAGCAAAGGAATTCTGTGTGAGGGGAAAGCTGTTACAATTTATCTCTATGGAGTCAGCTACTGTATAGAATTCAGTCAGTGGCAACAATGTATTTAGAAGATCACATCTGTGAGCAGAGCAATGAGTCATTACAGCTGAATAGTTATTTTAATTCTAGCTAGAAATAATTGGATGAATGCGCAGAGCTTTGAGGCAGTTTTGAGTGTGGGACTTTTAGAAGGTCTCACGTGTGTGGCAAGATGGTCTTTTTAAACAACTCTGGGCTTGTTCACAAAGGGATATAAAATTAAACAGTTTTCATCCACATGAAACCTGTTCGCCAGTGGGGAAAGCAATGAAGCAAGCACCTTGCTAAGTGCTGGTGTGTACTGAACTGTTCTCAGCTCAGGTGACCCATTTCAGCTCTATGTGTACTAGTCCTAAATGCGCTATTACTGTGTTACTTACGACAGAAAAAATGTTATAGGTCACATCAGTGCCTTGTGAAATTGTTACTTGTTCATTTTCCATTTCTTAATGCATTTTATCTGTGTAGTGGCATGTGAACGGAATCTATGCAAACCATGTGAAAATCAAGTCATTTACATGTAATTTTATGCAACGAATGTTAGATGTTAGAGTGATTTAAATGAACACAAATGATAGCAAGGAAAAGAGTAACTCACACATTTACCAAGTTTATTTTTTGTCAGTCACAGTTGAGGGAACAAAGGTCAAAGACTTGGAGGCCGATTCATTAATAGCGGCAGGTAGCGACAGTTGAGCGACTGTAGCAGTATTTTCACAGCGCCCGCTAGTAGTCACTGTGTTTGGCCATTGTTCGGTTGTTGATAGCGACTGAGTCGGTGTGCAGTAATGTTGAATACGGGGTGACGAGTCGCTATTTGACAGGTTCCGCGATGTATGGGTGCGCATGATAGCAACTGGTCAGAGCGACCGGCTCCCACCACATTCATCAAAAAATCACGCTCAAAAAATTCTCGCGCTGTGAAATGCATGTTTAAACCCCAGAGCGCTGGCGGCGATGTGTTAAAAGTAGCTTTTTAACCCCCAAACCACCATATTTTTGGAAACCAAAAAAAAAAAAAGTAATAGTAATATGAATACAATAATATCAGACCTGTAATATCAATTCTGCACAATTTTTTTTTTTTTTTTACCTTAAAAAAATTAACTAACATGGCAGAAGTGGTCGCAGAATTTTTCACATTTAAAAAAAAAAAAAAAAAAAAATTAATAACAATTAATTATGAATATTTAAAGATTGTTCCATTGAAATGCATTGGAGAGCGCCAGGTAGCGAGAGGTCATACCTGTCGCTGTTCAAGGTCGGACGCTAGCGCTGTGGGCTGAGGCTAGAATAATGATGAATGAGTGGCTATATGGCGCTATCTCAGTCGCTAAGCAGGATCGGCTTGATAAATGTGTGATTGTGGTGGGGCCCGTCATTACCGGTCGCTCACCAGTCGCTACCTGTCGCTATTCCTTCATAAATAAGGGCCCAGGTGTTATAATAGGTCAAAATGGCCTAAACAAGGCAAATCCATGCAGGGGCCTAAATACTGTAAGCATCACAAAGCCCTATTGAAAATGAATAGAGCTGCATAAACCCTTCATTTCCAGCCTACCTAAAATTTGTGTCTCCCCCTGTTGCCAAGCCATTCTTAAGCATTTTGAAAATGATATATTGTTCTTTTCAGCAGAGTTTGGGCTTTAACATGAAATGTGTTGCGCTGACGTCAGCTCACTCACCGGTATAAAAGGCCCCTCTCTGCTATGAGAAGACCCCAGATGCTGAAACCTGGAGGAGAGCTTTTATTTTTTGGCTGTAAACAGAGGAACATTCCAGCCATGTAGATGTAGATTCTAGGTGGCTGGCACATAATAGTCGGAAAAGTAGCCAACTAGATTCTACGTGGCCGGCACTTGAAGCGGACCAACATCTTCCATGGCCCGGCTCATAGGGGGGCAATTGGCTGCATTCAGTGGGCAGAACGTCACTGAGCATTGCAATTCCCGGTTGGGGAGCGAGGATGAGGTAAAGATTATGGGCGTTCTGGGGGGTAATGTGCAGGGGGGCTCCTGTCTTTCCTGTAGCAGCGGCGTGGGCGGGCACCAACACCCCCCCCCCCACGGAGGGTGTTCGCTTTAAAGTCTGAATTGCACATCCCCTCCATTCAGCTGAATAGTGCATATGTGGCCAGTCATTATGACTGATGCCATGAAGAAGTGAGGAGGCAGCAACACGACCACAGCCCAATAACATGTCTACCGGTGACCAATAAGGATTGCCAGTTCAAAACTGAATGTTTTCCAGTGGTCACATGATTGGTTGTCATTTGCTTCCATACAAGTGAATGAAAACATAGTGACTTGGCTATATATATCTTTTTTTAAGTTGCTGAAGTGCAGTCATTGGTGTACAAGGTAAATAAGCATGGTAATTAAAAACCCCAGCAGGGCATTAATGTTTCTAGTTCAGGAACTTTAAAAAGAATGAGACAACAAAGATGCATTGTGTAAGGAATTGCTTTATTTTGTTTACCAGGCAAATTGCATGTGCTTGTACAGTTTGTGTATGTATAGCAAGACAATAAAAAGTTTAAGACATCCAAGATAAACATTGTATATTAAATAATGATGTCATGTCATGATAGTACTAGGTTTGAAGTACAGTTTTTAATTAATCTTTATACAGAATAAAATGTCTCTGTTACTTGCCACTAATTAAAATTTGCAAGAACTTGGCATTGATGCATTGCTGGTTCATAAAAGATAAAATGAAAGAAAGTTTTTCATATGTACTGCACTGTCACATCACATTGTATCTAAGGCAGGCAAATATATATACTGCATATACAGTGCCTCGTAAAGTATTCATACCCCTTGAACTTTTTTTCACATCTTGTAAATAGTATAGCCACACATTTAAAGGTAAATTCCACTTTTGACGGCATTTAAAAGTTTTCATTATGTGTGTCACAATTATGTCTTCAAGGTACAGAGCATATCCGTGAATTTGTACTTCCTTATCCTGGCTTGCTGATCATCTGATTGGCTGAGCTCACAGGATGCTTAACATTCCTGAACTTACAGGTCTAACACCATCCTGCTCTAATTCAGCATTTTCTGGGACATGTAGTCAATAGTTTGTACTCAAGGCCAGTAAAGCCACTCCCACTTTTTCAACACAGATTTTAAGAAACTTGGAAACAGCACTGATAAGTAAAACACACAGTACACAGTAAAGTACACAGTCCTAGGTAAATTTTATTTATTTTACACTCCAAAAGAGGAAAACAACAAGGCAAAACAGCAAAAACCTGTCAAAATGTATGAATGAATTTCCTTTACAAGTATTTCATTAAGATTGTATGATGCTAAAGCAACACAAAGTAGCAAGTATTTGAAGTGTAAAGAAGATGATTCATGCTTTTCCAAATTCAAAATATAAATTAAAAACGGAAAAGTGTGGTGCGCATGTTTGGACTTTGACTGGGAAATTCCATCACATGAATATGCTTGAATTTAAACTGGAAGGGGACCCTACTCTTTACTCTAATGCCTTTTGCAGCCTCTAACAGGTTTTCCTCCAGGATTGTTATGAATTTAGCTCTGTCCGTCTTCCCATCAATACTGACCAGCTTCCCAGTCCCTGCTGAAGAAATGCATCCTCCACCATGTTTCACAGTGGAGGTGGTGTATTCAGGGTAACGGGCAGTATTCTGTTTCCTCCACATACAGAATTTGGCATTTAGGCTAAAAAAAAATCTACCTTGGAACCTTCTTTCATATGCTTGCTGTATGTGATCTACATAGCTTAAGACCACAAACTGCTAATGGGTCTTCCTATGCCTTAATTTAAAAAACGGCTTTCATCTATGCCACTATCCCATATAATTCGGATTTGTGTCATACATGACCAATAGTTGTCCTGTGGACAGATTCTCCCACCAGAGCTGTGGATCTCTGCACCTTGTCCAGAATGACCCTTGGCCTCTAGGGTTCTCTCTCTTGGTTGGTTTGCAGTTGTGCAATACTCCTTCCATTCATTGATGATGGATTGAACAGTGCTTTGTGCGAAGTTCAGAGCTTGCACCATTTCTATATCCAAACCCTACAATACACATTGGAATAACCAACTTTATCCGACAGTTGTCTGATGCGTTCCTTGGTTTTCATGATGCTGTTTGTTCAATAATGTTTTCTGAATAGAGCGCTAAATACATATACATGCCACACTCTTCAGTTTTTCAACTTGTAGAGGCTGCACAGAATGGCATCCCTGACCAAAGCGGCTGCAGCAGTTCACCAACTTTTGCCAAAGCAAATACTGCTCATTCAACCAGACGAAGTGCAGCGAAACCAAGGGAATGCAAGCAAACAGTCAGTTTTCCTGACATTTGCCACTACAATTATAGCTCTGTTTGTGTACAGTTCACTGCCAGGTTCCCAAGTTGCAGCACACAGACTGTAATGAAACTAGAGAAGACTATTAAATGTTACTGAATGTTGTAAATCAGGCCCAAAGCATTACTTTACATTTATTCACATTGAACTTCATTTGCCAAGTAGATGCCCAGACACTCAAAGTGCCAAAGTCAGCTGAAGCATGTGAGTAACTTCATTGGACTGCACTGTGCTGCATATCTTGGTGTCAACTTCTAAAATAGACATTGGCATTAATTGCAATCTTCTATATCTTTTATAAACTACTCGAATAATATTTGGCCCAATGCGGAACCCTGGGGGTTGTATTTTCAGCAACTTTGCCTGAGCTAAGTACCAATATATGTATGTGTAACTATTCTCATGGTTAGTTTATGTCTGCCTACTTTTGGATATACCCCCTACCTTATTTTAGTTATTCAGATTAGTTTGTGCATATCACTTCTGTGAGCCTAAATTCTTCCACTAACAACTAGGTATGCTGTGAGTCTATACAGAGTATCCCAACTGAAGCAGGGTACTAAGACGAGAGACCGCATGACCACTCTGGCATGACCACTACTATGAAAGTACCTTCTTTGCAGTTGTATCTACCTCTAATATCTTCATTTTGACTATATAAACTCTTGACTCAAGATGATTGATAATACACCCCATTAGTATTCTGCTTCCTACATTTTTGTTAGTTTTGACATTGACAGACTTATTGGCCAACTGACTAGTTTTAAATGTTTTTTAAGCAATTTACTTATGCGCTTGTATGCTGAGTTCCCTACAGTGCCAGATAAGACCATGCGCTAACCCTGTACTGTGTGGCCTTATCCTATACATTTCAATGGGCTTGAATTTTTTCTTTTGGGCTGGTGCATGTGCCACAAGATCCCTGGCCTGTTTAGAATTATTTAGGATGCATTTTTAGCATTTTTGTGTTGAGCTGCAAACTTGTGATTTGAGCCATGAGAAAGCTGTGTCATGTCTTTCAAGTGTCCCCAGTGCAATTCCCATTAAAAAAAAAATCCATGACCCAAAAAAAATGAAAAACTGGGATTCCAACAGGCACTGGGTGCCTGAAATCCCTTTTTTGTGTGCCTCTGCGAGTGCTATTTTTTTTCCCTTAAATACTTTTAACTTGCAGTGCTCCCGGCCGGCGCTAGGTGCCGCTAGTGCATAGGCATATAAAAGCCGTACGCTGTGAACACTGCCTGGCCGGGAGTGCTACAGCTGATAGCGCCAACAGACTGAGGGTGGCATTGCGGGCACTGCCAAGTGTCTTGGACGAGGCTCTCAAGTGCTGTCCGCACTTATAAATTAGCCTCTATATCTTTAATATGCTCAATTGGCCACTAAGATACATTTTTTATGTAATCAAAGGACAAAATAGAAGAAATTGAATTGTGAAAAAAATATGATATGGAAAGAATGTATTTTATGTGGGGTATGTTTTGTTTTTCGTTTCTGCTTTCAGCATGCTGTATGATTGAGCACTTTCATATTAGTGAAACTCTAGTATAACTTGTTGTCTGTATATAATTGAGACTATAGATTTTCTCATGCAGTTAATATGTCAGGGTAATCACGGGCCTTGCTTAGAGGCTAAACAGTAGGGTGTCACTGGGATAACAACTCATGGAGGAATGCCTGCTGTTTGCCTCTGCTCCAGTTTTTCATCTTTGTGTATCCCACAGAACTCAACGAGATTTCTCCTTAATGCACAACCATTAACCTTTTAAAGAGGTATTGACTTCATCTACTCTTCATCTGAACAGCACATTATAGCATAACTCATAGTTTTACAGCCAAATCAATATTTGTGTAGAGGAGTTTCAGTAACAAACAGCAAGTTGCATGCTAACATCCTAACATCTTGGAGGGAAAGATTTATGCAGCATCAACTTTAAAACAGGCATCATATATAGGGATGGGTGAAGCCCCCAAAGTTCAGGTTTGGTGAGTTGAACTTTGAATAAATGTGGAAATGAATGGGGACCCGAACTTTGGGAGGTGGCCGGGGGTGGGGGTTGAAGAGTGGTGTGCAGCAGAAGCATGCTGCTGTGACTCACCTCTTCCAGCAGCAGCAACATTTGAATCTGGCCCCAGCCAGGGCTACAGTATATAACTTATTTACATGTGTCTTCAGGATTCATTTTCTTATGACAAGATCTTCCTCCCAGTACAGTTCTGCTGGAAGTTAAACATAATATGGCCAATGTTTACCTGTGCTTAACATATGTCTTTTACATTCTGAAAATAAAATATATATCATTAAAGATGGGCAAACCCAAACCCAACTGTGTTCCCAAAACCAACTGTGTTCCCAAAACCTCAACCTGCTTCACCTACAGTTGCAGTAGCTGAAGCTTCTGTGACTTACCATAAATACATAGACTGCTTGTAGGCAGTCATGTTCCAGCTCACTGGGTGATAAATTCCATTTATTTTGGTTGCTTAGCATTTGCCAGTTGTCACCTCTTGAAATGATTACATCTTTTAGTAAAGCTAAAAACCCCAAAACATATGTGTGATCATTAGAAGTCAAATATTTTGACCATATTCCTTCTGTAGGTTCAAAGGATATATAAGATGAGATCCCAAAATGCCTGCCTAGTATCTTCTACAAAATGGCATAATAGTTACACAAGCGTATACTGATTGCAGTAATCGCAGTAATTGCATTCTGTTCTGCGTCTGAAAGTCATGTATTGTAGACTTAATATGTACTGATAAGAGCATTCATAACATAATTAACTGCCTAAAGGAATGAATGGCTATTAAGTTTAACATTCTGATTAGTACATGGTAGGACCACACCAGCCACACATCTCGTATATATTGGCTACTTTTGCATTACAACTTTCATTATATTTTGGAGCGCCATTGCTTGTTACGCTCTTGTAATTTTAAGCTGATGAAAGACAGTATTAGAACTTCAAACTCTCTACTTCACACAGGAATGACAAGTAAACAGCTTTTTTGTCTTTTAATTATTCTGTTACATGCTACAAGGCTCTAAAAAACAAAGAAATGCCTTCAAAACTCAAGAAAATAATATGCTTTTTCTTAGAGTAACCCTAATGAACAGAATCAGTGGAGCAGTGCTGATATGTTTACTAATAAGCAACATTATCCAAGGCAGCGGTTAAATGAGATTTATACGTTTGGTATCAATTAGATTGTTTTTAAATGAAACTTTAGATTCTGGAGATTATACAGTACACCAAGAGATAGGACCTCCTGTTATATCTTTGAATATCGGCTTTACAAACTGACTTTGTAGGGTATAGGTAGGAGGGTAATATTATAAAAAGAAAAACTTAAAGGTAGACCACTTTATACAGTATAAGTTATATTTAGGTATGCAGACAGTACGTGGGCTGCCAATTAGTCCCAGTAAGCAACTAGTTAAAGCTCAGATATAGCTGGAATCACAGTTTTCATGGCCAGCTACATATGTAGTAAACAGTGGAGGATGAAGAATTTTGAACATGGACACCCAAGATGGGCCATGAGTTTTCAGGCCAAGAATTCTCTATTCCCTACTGCCTACATTTACTCACATCATCATGTCCTTGAAACATGAGTTGAACGAGAGCTGGCATAGTTGACACTTGAGGTTGGTCTTGAACTATAATAACTGGTGGGCAGCGGAACTGGTTGTTCATATAGATGAAGGCCTAAGGATAGAATTGATGGCTAGATAAAGACTGGTCTGAAGTTTTAGTAACTCCAGCATAGTCCTAGACTATTGTGACTGGCATATGCAGGTCTTGAAAAACAATTGCTGGCACAGACAGATGCAAGTTCGAGTGCGAGTTGTAATGGGTAACACAGGTGAAGGCAAATGTAAAAACGAAATGGCTTGTAGAGGGAAAAAAACTGAATGGAGTGCATTAGTAGAGATAGGCACAGGTAGAAGGATTTATCCGAATGACTGATGGAGGTGGGGATAGAATGACTGGGACAAGTGAAGGGATTTGCTGAATGACTGGTGGAGATGGGGCTAGAATGGTTGGCACCGGTGGAGACATGTCTGGCGCTAGAATTGTCCAGAAGCAGGTAGAGAACTAGAGTAAATGGCAGAAGTATTTCTAGAGTGCAAATAGTAGCACCCCCATTTTGTTATCATTATTTGATCAGTTATTGAACATTTACTGATTTGACTGTCTTACTAAAGATGTCAGGGCTGTTTCTAGGGGATAGCGAGCAGGGTGACTGCCCTGGGCCCCAAGGCCATTGGGGGCGCCTTCATCCCAGCCATCTTGTTTTCTGCAGATGAGTCAGGACCACTAATCATGATGCAGGCCATAAGACAGGCCCCTCACCGCCTCCCCCATATTGGGAAGGGGCACTGCTTGTTGCTATGGTAGAGGCACAGCATGGCACATACCAGTATGGGACAGAAGCAGCGCCATAGGATGGGTGATTAGGAGGCAAGCGTTTTTCTTCCGGCACTGAGTGTTATTTTGGCTAGAAACTGTCCTGAAAGAGGTGCGCATAAAATTAGTGAGTTTGCTTTATTAGACTAAAGCTCATGTATTGCCTATTCCTGCCATGTGTTTTGGCTGCTAGAATACATTTCCCAGAAAATGTAATGGTTACAAAAATAAAAAAATCTGCATGAAAATAACTAATACAATCTATAGAGATTTCTAAAGCTGTTGGCAGTACGGTTTTTCTTTATCCTCCACTGTTGTACAAGACAAAATGTCTCCATTTGCAGTATGGCTGCCCATTGCTTTGCTGTCAAGCACACATTGACAGTGCTCATTTCTTGTTTATATAACTTCAAATATCTACTTCCCACAAAACACTGAATAACCATTAATGAGAACAGGAGGGAATGTTTATGCGTGAGGAAGCTGACACTATGTGCCGCAAACAAACAAAATAGCTAAAAGATATTTAAGCCTGAAACCTTCTGCATTTATTAAGACCACATTAAGACCAAACCTGCAAAACACATAGAGTTCAAAAGGAATTCTTAAATTTAGCATTTTTATTATCTTTGCTATTATGTTTGAAGGTATAATCCCTGAATATGATTTATGACATTGTGGATCTTTAGGGCAGCATTGATGTAAAAAGTAAAAAACTTGAACAATAAAATGGTTTCTTTTCAGTCTGTTAGAGACATAGCAGATTAAAATGTAGCAGCTAAGCAAGAGCCAATTTGTCTGAGAACCACTAGAGTCTTCTTTGTCATAGTGTCTGTATATCCACTAAGCTTATCTTTATTACTGCATCCTATTGTACCATACCTGGAGTCTAGCAACAATTCCATCATACTTCCAAGAGTAAAAATAACATTTCCCATGAGTGTCACGACCAACGGCAAGAGTAAAATATTCTTGATAGAATGTTTAAAAATATATTAATTAAATAAATTGTCACACATCATCTTTGAGCTGCTCCAACTTCATCCACCTTGTATAACCTGGTATCTATCCAAAGTCCCTCTGAATCTAGCCAGCAACCAACTCGAAGAGGCAGCACTTTAGGACTTTCACTACTGAAGCCAAACGCCATTAAAGTCTATCGGCCAGCCTTTTCATTACAAAAAGTTTTTTATAGAAAATAAGAAGTTTAAAACACTGTTGTGTTCTCACATTTCCCAGTGGCTCGTTTGAAGATCTGTGGTGGCATCTTTGTTGATTGCTGCAGCAGGGGCATCTATGGCATCCTCCGGCAATTGTTTTTCAGGGGGACACAGGTTCCACCATAGAAATGATATTGACATCACAGGGAGAGACTTTTATACCCTGGAGACATAGGATTCACAGGATCTATGGTGGCTTGCTTGGACATCTCTGGTAGCTTTCACTTAACTTCTAAGGACTATACCAGTTCACCGGGTTGGAAAACCATCTACCTGGCATGCTTCAGGTAGCTTGCTAACACCCTAACCCAATTACCCGCACCTCCTCCTGGGCATCAGAAATGCAGTAGTGGCCAATGCTCATTTGCATGGGTCTGGTGCTCTTCCAGGTGTCCTGAAAGTCCACATGCCTGGTTGACCAAGCTAGTAGCCTCAGGGGAGGAAAATATTGACTTATCATTGAAAAAAACTAAAACTAAAAAGACTCAAATATTTTGGTTTGAACCAAATATTGCCTTTTTCTTGGTATGACTGAACTGAAGTAACTATAGAGGAGGGGGCGGCCATTGGACATAAAGGTCTTGGGTAGTGGTTGAATGGGGATGTCACGGGACTCATTCTCAGGCCCCAGTAAGTTTTATTCTACCTGACTAATATGGATGCAATGTGGAGGACAAAAGGTGAGTATGTGTATGTTTTTCCCTACGGTGTCGCTTTAAACGAATGACTCTGTTGCCAAAAGTAAATCTGTAACTTTTGCCAACCTATTAGATATAAGATTTCAAGTTTTCCAAGCACTGAGAATAGCGAGCAATTCTGGGTTCAACTTTGTTCTATTTTCTGGCAGCACAATTCATTGTAAATCATAAGGTATAGTCTGGTCACCTTGCAACCAATAAAAATAACTTAGAAGTGACATTATTATTATTTGTTATTACCGCCATAGGAAAACTGCTTCTGTTGAATGTGGACTTGGAGGCACTTATAGGAACATCATGTCCTTGTAGGTGGAGGACATCCTGTGAAGCACAGCAAGAAGACAGGTTTTCACATATCAAAATTGACAGAGTACCACGCTGCTTCCAACCATTTCCTTTTTCAAAAACAAAATGATAATGACACCTAATTATAACGTTTGATCACACCTGTGCTCAGAGCGCAGCGCTCTTAGTGTTTACAAGAGCTCCATCCAAAGCATGTCGCTAATTCCTGTACAAGAGCTCATTTATTTGAGAAGATGAGGTCCCTGACCTGCCTCTTCAGAGAATGAATTTCCTTTAAAGATGCCATCTGACTGAATTGCTTCATTCACACCATACATTGTGTATGTTCGTCAATCATTTGTTATCATAGACATCATTTTCTATATAAAGTGGACCTAAATTTTCAATGTCAACTTTTTCCATTTTTAAAGCAGCACAAAAGCATCTAAATGACTCCATGGTTGGCTGCTATCCTACCCCCTGGGGCATCCTAAATAGGGATGCCACAATGTGCCCCCCCATTCCCATTGGCTGTGTGGCATCCCCCTCCCCCCATTAGTATAGGCTGTGTGGCATCCCTCTCTCCCCCCATAGGCTGTGTGGCATCCCCCTCTCCCCCCATAGGCTGTGTGGCATTCCCCCTCCCCCCATTAGTATAGGCTGTGTGGCATCCCCCTCTCCCGCCATAGGCTGTGTGGCATCCCCCTCTCCCCCCATAGGCTGTGTGGCATCCCCTCTCCCCCCATTTGTATAGGCTGTGTGGCATCCCCCTCTCGCCCATAGGCTGTGTGGCATCCCCCTCTCCCCCCATAGGCTGTGTGGCATCCCCTCTCCCCCATTTGTATAGGCTGCGTGGCATCCCCCTCTCCCCCCATAGGCTGTGTGGCATCCCCCTCTCCCCCATTAGTATAGGCTGTGTGGCATCCCCCTCTCCCCCATAGGCTGTGTGGCATCCCCCTCCCCCCATAGGCTGTGTGGCATCCCCTCTCCCCCATTTGTATAGGCTGCGTGGCATCCCCCTCTCCCCCCATAGGCTGTGTGGCATCCCCTCTCCCCCCCCCCATTTGTATAGGCTGTGTGGCATCCCCCCTCCCCCATAGGCTGTGTGGCACCCACCCTCTTCCCCCATTTGTATAGGCTGTGTGGCATCCCCCCTCCCCCCAATTCCCATAGGCTGTGTGGCATCCCCCTCTCCCCTCATAGGCTGTGTGGCATCCCCTCTCCCCCCATTTGTATAGGCTGTGTGGCATCCCCCCTCTCCCCTCATAGGCTGTGTGGCATCCCCCTCTCCCCCCATTTGTATAGGCTGTGTGGCATCCCCCTCTCCCTCATAGGCTGTGTGGCATCCCCCTCTCCCCCCATAGGCTGTGTGGCATTCCCCCTCCCCCCCATTAGTATAGGCTGTGTGGCATCCCCTCTCCCCCCATTTGTATAGGCTGTGTGGCATCCCCCTCTCCCCTCATAGGCTTTGTGGCATCCCCCTCTCCCCCCATTTGTATAGGCTGTGTGGCATCCCCCTCTCCGCCATAGGCTGTGTGGCATCCCCCTCTCCCCCATAGGCTGTGTGGCATTCCCCCTCCCCCCCATTAGTATAGGCTGTATGGCATCCCCCTCTCCCCCCATAGGCTGTGTGGCATCCCCCCCCTCCCCCCAATTCCCATAGGCTGTGTGGCACCCCACTTTCCCCCCAGTCGGCTTAAGTAAAAAAAAAAAAGTTAAACTCACCTCTCCACTGACACCGCTCCGCTGAGCGGTCGGCTCCGTGAATGGGGTGGGCGTGGCCTGCGCCGCGTAAGCGTCGGCACAGGCCACACCCACCCCATTCAAGGAGCTGGCCGTAAGAAGCAGCGGCGGGTTCTGTCCCGGGCCCGCCGCTGCGATCGCTGTCTTTTACCGGCAGCGATGACAGCGGCGGGGCCAGAGACAGTGCCCCCGCTGCTCCTCCATCTGCTGCTTCTTCCGTCTGGGGCACATGCGAGCACCCAGGTCAGGGCAGCAGGTGGGTGTGGCCTGCACCGACTTGTGCCCCAGCTAGAAGAAGCAGCTCCCGCACACTGGGCTCCTGCAGTGTGACAGGCAACGCGGGAACGCCGGGAACGGGTGATTTTTTTTTTTTTTTTACATTCGCCCGATAAGGCGCACGGACATTTTCCCCCCACTTTTGGGGAAAAATAAGTTCATCTTATAGGGCGAAAAATGCGGTATTAGAATTACTGACTGGAAAAAGTCATTTCTGCACATTTATTGGGGGGGGGGGGGGGGGAGTCTGATTTCCAACGATAAAAGCCGAAATATTAACAGTGTATGAGGGTCAGCAGATCTGGTGAAGGAGGTACTTTAATAGGCATTGTTATAGCTGTCATGTGCTGTTCATAGAAGTTTGTGTTTTATTATTGCTATTGATGGGTTAAGACAGCTTAAATGGTCTGTTTCACATAAATCAGCACTTCCTGCCCATCAAAGGTCTATTTTTATAAGTAGATTACAGGAGTGCATTGTACTGTACTGCGCCAGCCCCTAATAATCGCAGAGAAGAGGGGATTAGTGTTTAACTGTTTATCAGCTTTTTTAATCTCTAGATTGATGGCAGAAACTTCTTTAAATTGTGTCTCAAAAATAAGTTGTGCTGGGTAGTGTAAACTACAAGTAGGAGCAGTGAGGGGGGTCACCACCTCAACCCCACCTCCTCAGAATCAAGTGTCTGAGTGTGAGCTGTCTGATGGCGGCTTATTAGTACCCCTCTAATGTCGCCCCTTCCTCTCTGCAGCTCAGCGTGAGGGCTGACATCTACCCTGCAGTCTGAAGATCATCTCCCATCTCTGTGCAGTGCTCAAGCACTTCAATATGATCTCTAGCAGCAGAAAGGGGGTAACAGCACATTGTGACCATAGTCTCTGTATAAGTGGACTAAATCCCAGGGTTTTCCATCACCTGGGTTTTCATCTGCCTTATTGTGGAATCCTGATTTGGGATGCCCCTGTGCGTGAAACCCCACAAAACTCTCAACTCGCTCTAGGGTTTCCAACTGCACATGCATGTGCTTTCAGCTAATAAGAGCAGATTTCATCATCAGATCTGGCTTCCCTCCGGGTGTTTGTGCCCATGCCAGCAATTCGGATAAGCCTGGCATGAGAGCCTGAATCAGCATGTTGTGCATGGAGCATGGGACCTCTGGTAAGGTTCATTTTATGTTGATCCCATGTTTTACACAGGAGTTCAAAAGCTCCAGAGTGGACATATGATTAGGATTTTCAGTATCCTGGAGATAGGTCCTTGTCCCTAGAGAATTTGGATTTGGGATGCCTACACAGCTCACCTTTCTGCCATTCCTACAGCCCAAGCTCTCTTCCAATCAGCGCTTTGTGCATGATACAGCATAAGACCCTGTATTAAGTTGAGTGTTGGCATAGAGATTAGGAGAGTCTGCATGTCCCTGCAGATTGCATGCGCACATCCGCACTTAACAAATCTGAATGAATGGATGAAAGAGCACTCATCACTGCAGGGATGTAGCCACAGCCCATGATTATGGCGAGGGACCAGCAGGAAGGTAAGGGGTTTGCTGACGACTATGGGGGGGGGGGGGGGGGGGGTTCACACTGGGGATTCCCCAGTCACTCGACCCCTGTGTTTTTTAGATGGAAAGGGTGCTGGGCATTCCATGAGGGTACAGACAGCAGGACATGCTATATTAGGATGGCCCGTCTGAGAGGAGGAACACCCCAGAGAGTGTCATTTTTAGGTAATGTTCGCCTTCAAGGATGGGGCTAGGGGTGTGGGATAATTGCAAAAATGTTTCCACTACGCGTGCCATCATAGGTGTCCCTCTTTCCTATTGTCAAAAGTTGGGAGGTTTCTGCTCTGCCCACATGGTTGGCAGGTAGCTTGTCATTCCCTAGGGCTGGAAAAAAAAGCTTGTCTGCAATGAACATGACCTGTAGCTGCCGCATAGCAAAGCTCGCTGAATTTGTAAGTATTAAAGAGGAACAACACCTAGGATTTTCACTTTCCTGGATATTGGTCATCTCTGGGGAAGAATCCTGATTTGGGATACTCTGCTGTCTGCATCACCATGGATGGCTGATGGAACTCACCTTTCCCTGGCACAGGTGCAGATGGGCAGCCAATCAGGGTACTTGCTCTATTCAGCTTCTGCTAGCCGCTCTGGCCGCTCTGAGCATGCCGCATCTTTGCTTACCTCTAAAAGGGGAGTGTACCCACACCAGCCATTTAGAAATGCCTGGCACAGGTGTGCGTCCCAGCTTAAGGTATAATGGGGATGTGGTCGGTCTGTAAAGTAAAAAAAAATCCTACTCACCCATTCTCTTCCTCCTTCCTCCCCTTTCCAGTGGTTGAGAAACGTAATATATTCTGAGCTTGAGTCCCCCGTTGTCCTCAAACTACCCCTTGCCAAACATCAGTCACAGTGACAGTGCACACCCCTTCTACTTTCTGCCAGTCATTGCCTTGACATTACCCCTCTATTGCAGTGAATGGAGTTGGGCATGTACAGGCACTGTGTTTGAAGCAGGGGTGGAGCTGTGTCTGACAGCGGGCGCTGTTGGAGAACCCAAGGAATTCATGCATATTACAGGACCCGTTCTCAGAATTCGGGACATTACTGAATGCCGGACCTGTTTTGGGGGAGAAAAGGGAAGCATGATTTTGTATGAACAGACTGCTGTGCTGATAAACCCACTGAGAACACCAATATACTCACCTCACCAGCAGACCTGCATCCCCCAGAAAGTTAATATTGCAATTTAGGCCCCCAGGTACAACTGTGCATAAGCCTTGGTAAATCATATGCCTGTCCCTGGCTATAGGGGGAAAAAAAGAAAAGGGAAACATCAAGCAAGAAAACCTTGTTCAGACCTTATAAACTAAATCTGGACTTACTCCAGTTTTCCAAGGTATTTGGCTTCTGCTTGCAGTCTTCTCCCAAACCAGCAGCTTGATTTTACTGTTCACAATCACTTTTTGGTGTCCTAGGTGCTGACACAGTGTTTTGGTTGCTAGAAGTGGATGGTGGTGATACTGGTATAAGCCGAATCAGGCTTATACCAGGGGGAGAGAGGCTGGTCAGGAACATTACAAGTGGACTTCCACTATAACTGGAGTGGCATTCTAAATCTGGATGCCCCAGGGCAATAGGGAAAATAAACCCCCAATTTTTTTTTTTTTACTTTAGGGCCATTTTAGCTGGGCAGTTAACCAGTAACATACAGAAACACACACAAATGCGCACGTATCATGCACATCCTCACTTCAGAAGTGTTATCATAAACATACAGGCTGATTGATTACTAGGGCCAGCTATCAGCAGATGAGCGTCTGATTAGCAGCGCTAAGAGCGACTGCTAGGAGACACTGTGATCGGCTATCAAGTACTGTAACAGAGCGCCCCAGACGCTCTAGTAACCTGGCCAGCATTGATGAATGAGATGTATGTTGGGCGTTCTAACACCAATACAGTGTGCAGGGAGCGAAAGGTAGCGCCGGCTCAGTGTGACCGACTCTCGGGGACTCACACCATATTCAACAAAAAAACAGACTCACAGAGCGTAGGTGCTCTAAAGCTGGTCACTATAGCATAGAGCGGCAGATGCTGTGTGATTTAAGTATGTTTTTGAACACATATCCACCAGTAACAAAGCGAAAACACATGGAATGCCATTGATGTAACACATTAATACTTTAATGCCAGACCTGTAATGACAATTCTGCATAAAAATATAACAAATCAAAAATGTTTTCAAAAATGACTTTTTCTAGGCCAGGAAAGGTGACACAATTATTTGAGAGAAAAAAAAAATATAAAAAACAAAAAACCCTGTTTAAACAGAAAAAAAGCAACGTCCATTGAAATGTATGGGAGAGCGACAGGTAGCGACAGGTAATACCTGGCGCTCTGGAAGCTAGAGCGCGTATGCTATACGTTGAGCCGCCTGTAATGATGAATCGGACGCTACATGGCGCTGTTAGAGTTGCTCACCAGAATTGCTTTCATAAATGTGGTTTTGCGTACAGCGCCCAGCGTTCACCAGACACTGCCCCTTGATGAATAAACCCCATAATCCACTGGCTTTGTCGGTATCAGACACCGGCCGGATATGATAACAGGGTAGCCTCTTTAAGAGTAAAGTTATTTTTTTTTTTTTAGCAGCTCTGCTATGAAAATGTATGACCTAATGATAACATCTTTATAAACACAAATATAAAATGGACCTGAAAGCCTTAATCCAGTACATTGTTTTGCTGCATTTTCATAATAAAAATCAGCTTTAAGTGTTGCCTGTTTAAACAGCACGATTGCCTTTGGCACTATTCTAATTAGCTCTTAATGTAGGCAAAAGTAGAGCTTAATTGTGTGTGATCATTGTCAGCTATTCCTGAGAAGTTGGCAGCCGCAACTATTTCAATACTACGCAGTGAGCGCAGACACAACAAAGGCAAGCTTGTATAAAAGTGACAAATATGCTGCCCGTGAAGCTTTGCAACACAGGTGCTGGAGCGCTATTTAGAGCCAACTCTAATATCAGCACAGGGTGAGGGTGGTGGGCCGCTTTAAATCTGCAGAATGTTAACAAATAAGTCATTTATTCATGATAAAGTAAGGTTATGTGGCAACTAGGGATGAGCGAATCGATCCGGACGAACCCGGATTCGTTCCGAATTTCATGAAAAATTGTATTCTGAACGAATCCGAATTTCCCGGCGATTCGATCGATCGAAGTTTTCCTTAAACTCAATGACAGGCATTCTAAGATGGTGGACGGACATGTTCAGACATGTCCCCAGGGGCAATTAACGATGGGACAGTCACATGCAGCCTATCAGCAGCCAGGAAGCCCGGTGACGTCACCGTGCTATATAAAACGGCGGCCATTTTCCTTTTGCGCAGTTCAGACTTGCATTGCAGAAAGAACGGAGCTAGCTAGAACTGGCAACATAGGATTTTATTGAGATTCCAGCAGAATAGCAGTGCCTACTGCATAGCCATTCTAAGCGTGTTCAGATGACGCTGATGGGATACCAGACTTTTCTTGTATGGGGCAATATTTTTTTAAATGAACAAGCACCATTTGAACTCAGTAGGGACAAGGTGTTAATTGGAGGGTAGGCAGTGTGTTTTGTCCCATTTTGTCCTAATTTTTTAGAGGTGGGAGGCTTATGGTCTTTTTTGTCCTTGGGGGCGCCATCATGCAGACATGCAGAGGGCAACTTCCATCATAAAGCTGGTTGACTGCGCAAAATCTGCTCATATGTTTGTTTAAACCAGAACAACCCGTTGCTCCTAGCATGGGGGGCGGGGCATCCCAATTTCCAGGGCCACCCTGTGCGGCGGCAGTGTTCTGGGCCAAACCTTCAGGGGGTTTCTGACTGGTCTGGTATATTATTTTACAAGTCAAACCTGATCCCTCCTTGCTTTGAAAGTGCCATGAGACCTATGGCCTACTTATTTTCGTACTATTTAGAATTAACTTGTTTGGAACTTTTTGTTGTTAGGGGAGTATTTGGCATAAAAAGGTTGAGAACCGCTGCATTAGGGGCCCAAAACAGGATTTTATTTCAATATTTTTTATTGAAAATTTTCAACGATACAGTTCTACAAAGCATACAGCATCATATTGCCATCCCGCGCAGGGGAGGTAAAAAGAAGAAGAAAAAAGGAAAAAAACTAGCAACATACGTTTTCATAGTATTGCAAGTTAGCCAAGCTAGTTTTTAACAATCTACAGTGTAATTGCAAATATGGTGAGGCACAAGACATGTGCTTGTTACCATTAACGCAATTTATACTATGCCATGGTCTTTACCGGGTCCATGCGGGCCACGGAACCTCACGGTGTCCGCGACCAGCACCGACGCCTGTACGCCCATTATCTCGGGCTTAATATACTAGGTCCACTGGGGCACGCCATTGGATATTCAGACACTGCCATGCGTTTGTACAGAGGGGAATCGTTTTAAAAAACATTAAAACCATTATACTGCGGAAGGGAAAGGAAAGTGACCCAAAACGATGGGCAAAGTGTAAAGAGGGGAGGAAGAGAAAGAGGGAAGGGAGGGGAGGGGGGGGGGGGTTGTCACTCCACATAGACACCACATATGATTATTATAGTGCCCGCATAGATTCGCCAGGCCAGGCAAATCTTATCCAGGGTTCCCATATAGAGAGGAATTTGTCATGGGAGTCGGTCAGAATACTAGACAACCTCTCATTGATGAGACAAAACAGGATTTTAAAGTGCCACAATGTCTCTAATATTAGAGGTTTAATGGGTGCACGTGTGTGCATTGCCAAGTTATGCAAAGAAAAAAATAATGTCAGCACAGAACTCATCTGAAGCCTGTCCCATGTGCCTCTCCTATATTTCCTTCAGTGTGCTGTAGATGCTGTGACAGGTCTCCAATGTGTGCCATTCTTTATTTTGCATTCCTCCATGACCATGCTTCAAAAATGGTCAGATAGCTGTCCTTTCCAACAACGCATCCAGTGTTAGGTCTGAAGAGCACCAGTAGCTGGACCAACCAAGCTTACTCTGCTACAGCATCTACATTACATGGACTGCTCATTTAAGTGTCTCTTAATTTAGAGGCTTACCAGTGGTAAAAGTCCACAATGCCCTCAATCATCCATTATCCACTTATTATAAGTTGACCACCTTTGACACCTTTGATACTGTCCTTCTGAAGCTTTCCACACACTTCCCATACACGAGCATACTTGTTAGGTCAGGCAGCAGTTGTACAGAACACTCTTTTCCATTTAATAACAGATGTAGCAGAACTGCAAGCTCTCCAGCATTTGTTAAAAAGTGACAAGAGATAGATCCAAATTGTACATGAGAGACAATGAAAGAAGAGTTCCCGAACAAGCCAGACAAGACTTTCTAAAGGCAATTACACTGGAAAAGGTGCTGATGTCTCAAGGCCATGGGAGAATTGTGTCGCCTGACTCCTAATGGGAAAGTGTGGCAAGCACACTAATTAGAAAGATTACTTCCTTCAGACAGGTAAAGAAAAAAGGCATGTGAGTCACCTGTGATAAATTAGAGCTATTGCAGAATTGATTAGATGATTTATGCTTTGATCACTGTGGTAAAGATGGAATATCCATGCTAATTCATTACCACCAGGTTAGCCTGTTATTTATGTTTGTGGGATCCGAGTTTAAAGCACTGACATTTTCTCGATTTCTTTCAGAGCCAACGACTCGCTTTATGAAATCCTGCAGATGGATTTTGAAATGAATGTCGGCAGTGCCTTGGCTGGGGCCCAGCAGATTACATGGCAGGTGGAATACCCCGAGGAGGACTCTGTCAGTGAGGTTGTGATTTCCGAAATCTTTGTCAGCCAGACAGCATTTTCTGGGATTGTCCCTATAGCCATGGTACAGTACAAATTCTGCTCATTATCTGTCTGTGATTTTGTATAGCACTAACATACTTGCCAGCACAGCCGAACCACTAGATTGTGATGGTTTTAGAACATTTTTGAAAGGGACCATAGGAAATAAGAATAAGGCTGTCCTTCTGCATAGCAATACAAGGGGTACCCTCCATGCTCATACACTGTTTCCCAACCAGTGGTATGTAAGGTCGGAGACTGATTGTTGCCTCAGCCTGTCCTGCTGCTATATATATTTAACCCTTGCTCCATTAATGCAAAACTGTTCCAAAGGGCGATGAAAACTATATAGGGGCATTTTCTAAAATGGTTTTATGGGTTGTATGTACATGCCACTTGGTTGTTACTTGAGAAAGTTATTAAATGGATCATGTAATCTGTTAGAAAAAAGGTTTGGGACCCCAATCCAAATTGCTCAGCAACAGAAGGATGCAGAAGTATAATTTAGTACAACAGTTGTGTGTTTAGCATCTTTAGCCTACTGTAGGAGACAGGTGAGGAATTTTTCAAACTTAGCTAGACACCTTAGTCCAGTGATACTCAACTAGCGGACTTCACCGTCAGATTTCCGGATCCCTGCCCTGACAGCTCTGCATTCAGTTGCATCTGTGTTGCCATGGTCAGAGCTGCACCCTTGATCGGCAATGTAGTTCTTAGTCTCCCTGCCAGTGTCATGGCTCCCTGGCACCTAGCATTGCAATATGAAGTACTGCACTGGTGGAAAGTGGCACTGCAAGGTACACACAAACGTTGTTTTCAGTCTCCAGGCCCCATCCAGTCCTTTCCAGCTCAGCCCCATCTATCCCTGTCCCACCATCTCAGCCTATCCATTCCTGTCCTCCCAGCTTTTCCCCACCCAGCACAGTCTCGCTGGCCTCTCCATTAGTGTCCTCCCATCTTTGCCCATCCAGTCCCTGTCCCCTCAGCTCTGCCCCATCCAACCCAGTCTCTCTGCCCCACCGATTCCTGTCCTCCCAGTTTGCCCATCCAATCCTCAGTCTCCCAGCTTTGCCTATCCATTACTCTTACTTCTAGCTCTGGCCATCTAGCCCCCCTTTCCCCAATGTGCTGATTTCTAACTATCCACCCCTGCAACAGCCCCTTGCCCGGACCTTCACCTCTCACTGCATGCCTTTAAATGGACCTTTACAAGAAGTGGTTCAGTACCCCTGCCCTAGTTGATAGGTGCCCAACCGCCTCACCAACGTCCACCGACAGGTCATGTTGTCCATATAGCTGACTGTATAGCTCTGTCTGAGCACTAATTAATTCATATGTGAAGTTGTTTGGAGATCATTTTGGTTGCCCTTCTGGAGAGGTTTTAGCATGTGTGTCTCCCCCCCCCCCCTCCCCCCCACCACCACCACACATGAGAAGTCTGTCTCTTTAGTAAGATAGAAAGAGAGCCAAAAAGAGAACAGGAAGCTCTTTTCACTGAAGTGTGTTAAGGTTAGAATGGTGTTAATACATTTTAATGAAGAAGTATTTTAAATTATTTGTTTAAACAAATGAATGCCTCTCTACTCTGCAATTAATTATGTGCAGTAAGGACTGAGGCAATCTTGAAATAATTTGAATTTGTTTGGTGCCCACTGAAATATATCTCCAGTGCTACCTGGATCCACCTGCCCACCACCCTTCCTTTATGAGACTGCAGTGAAAGTATAGGGGGGGGGGGTTTAATAAGAATTGTGGCAATTGGGGCATGGCAGTTTTCTAAAATGAATATAGGCTGGATTCCCACTTACTGCATTAGGAGGTTGTTGAGTCTATATGTTGTGCTGTGTCTCTTTGTTTACCTTGCTGTGAAGAATCCTAATGCTTGTCACATCACTGCTAATGGTGCCACTGACATAACACTAGGAGAAGAAGTGTTATTTCTTTTTTGGGATTTCCATACTTACACTCGTTATAGATGTGGTGTAGATAATGGTGGCCAATGCAGTCATTTTCCTTTTTAGTCTTGAAAAATCTGGTCTACTGCACTAAAGGCAAAAACTTTTGAAATGAAGATAAAGTTAAATTTGGTCAGGACTGTTGCTTTCCTAGGGAGCATCCTGATTTGGTATGGCCCTTGGTCACAACCGCTACCTAAACCCTGCAACAAGCAAATATTCTCTGGGATCTAATCTTGATCGAATGCTGCAACATAGCTGTGTGCAGTGGCATCCCTCTATCAGGTCTGCCATGCACGCACTGCGGAGGAACCATGAATGCTGCTGCTGTTGCTGCATGCACTTTCATTGCCAACAATGATCAGCACTGGATCCCTGACATATGAGTATCCTTCTCGAACAGTGGGGCAGGGTTTGGGTGGTTCTAACTGCAGAAATCAGGATGCCCATAAAAATAGTCTATGTTTAAGAAGTTCGAACTGTTCCCTACATCTAAAATAAGGTTTTTGCTATCATAAAGCTTTAATGTTTTTATTCACATGGTAATATAATACATGTACTTCTGACTTTGAGCTCATGACGGTACAAGTGGTGTTATGAGTGAAAGGTGGGAGTGTGTTTGGAGACCTCTGCTTATCATATCATGTTTACTTTCCTTTCTTTTTGCTAACATGTGTATTACATGTAATATTTATACATAGGTCTTTTTAGTGAGCTAGATAACCCTCATTTGTTCCTAGAATTTGAAGTCATTCATATTTAAATTGACTTCACTAATGAATCCGTGCTGCGACATCTAAAAATAAAGTATTCATTATACTGTACAAAACTGGTGATCAGATGGCAAATTAAACAGATGAGAAAGGTAAAAAAAATCTAGAGTTCTGGTCCTCCAGATAAGTGTTTCGTGTCGGCAGGTGCAATAACTTTGAACATCTTGGGGTCCCTTTTTATGTGCCAATAACAGAAACTCATTAGGCTTCAGAATAGCACAGTATAAATATATTCACTCTCCTAAAGGCCTGTCCAAGTGACTCTGAGGACCTGAACGACCAGACTCTGAGGTCCTGAACTGAGGACTAAGGACAAGTCACTTTGAGCTCTGGTTATGTTTAAAATGTATTTGCTTTTAATATTCAAAATGCACCAATGACTGCACACTTTGTGGTCACAGTGACTTGGTTATTACAGGTCATCACATGGAAATATAGCTATTGGCAGTGATAGATTCCTCCTTTTTCATGACTTCTGATTTCAGGAGTGGATAATAATAATAATGTTCCTAACGATGCCGTACATGACTATGTGTACTCTAACATCTTAAAGTCCACTTCAGTTATGGCTAGAGCAAGGACCAAGCAGTAAGATAATCTAACGGAAAAGCCAAAAGTCCCTGGGATCAGATATTTTGTGCTGGTCATTAGCTTTTAACCATCACAATATTAATTTCCCTTTGTTCAATTAACTTCTTGTCTATAGTGCCCAAACAGAAAGTAACGTTAGATCCCTCCAATGGGGTCACATATGGTGAAAAATACATTGGAGTTGGGTAACCATATACTACCCAGGTCTAAAACTGCCATTTATTTGCAGTAGAGTAAACTAAACAATAAAAAAGTTTACTCCCCGCAAATAAGACTTCCCTAACCAGCATGTCATCAGCCATTTTATTTCTATATTAGAAAAAGAAATGTGTTATTCCCATACTACAGAGCATATACATAAGATACTCTTATCTATTTATACAAGAAAAAGTCCATCCATGAAGACCAGAAGTGGCCTGAAACCTGAGAAGCAAATACTGATTGGCATAAAGTAGAATGTAGGATCATTTCATGATCACCATTGCACCTCATAGCCATAAATGTTACAACAAGCATGTGTTTGTGGCAGTTACCACTCATTCAGGTCATGGTATATACCATATTCTTTGCCATACTAAAGGCACCTGCCCATAACACACACCCATTATTTGGAGGAGGAAAATAAGAAAAAAAATATTCTGAACCAAATGGTTTGCTAAAATACCCCCTCCCAATCACTCCATTACAGGCAGTGTGCAGAATCCTTCCCAATCGCTCTATTATAGACCCCATATTACATGCAGTGAGTGGCATCCCACAGTACAGGCAGTGAGTAGCATCCAACAGGCAGTAGGAAATGGGGGGCATCACATGTGTGAGAAGGGAGCAGGTCCCCCACACATATACAGTACCTCACAGCCTCAGTTGGGGGGCATGGCCTATGCACGCCTGGGTTCATGAATGAGCACCAGGTGTGCATAGGCCATGCCCACCCGCCGGAGCTAGGAACTCTAGCAACGGCAGCGCGGAGGTGCTGTAAGGCACTGCATATGCCTGTCTGTGTGTGTGTGGAGGACCATGCATTGAAGGAGCAACAGACAGGGAGCAATTTTAACTGCTTCTTGCCTGCCGGTCCTCCATTGCGTTCCCTCGTCTCACACACATTCGCCCTATAAGACTCACCCATATTTCCCCTCACCTTTGGGGGAAAATGTGCATTTTATACGGCAAAAAATTAATTTTAAAAATTTTATAAACAGCACAAAATGGTGAAAAATTACTTGTCGACAGAGGGTGACAACAACTCAAGTAGGCTGGCAGTTAAAAGGGTTAAAAGTAGTTATGCATGTTGGATATTGTTTTGTTCAGGGGAATCTTGGGCTTTTAGATTTAGCTTATTTGTTCTTGTTTGGATATTGATATTTTTGGAAAATGTGTTTTCTATTCTGCGATTACTTCCAGAAGGATGAGCCCACTACAACAAACTGGGTATGCCTATGGTTTGTGTGAGTTATTTAAAAAGTAAAGTTTTGGTTAAAAAAGGTGTGCACTTTGTCTGCAGAGTAAGTAAAATTACCCTTACATGCATTTTTTACTTTGGGGTGTTTGGCAACCCTACCCTTGAAAGTTCCTATGCATGTTGTATAATGTTCTGTTCTGGGGAACTTTTCAGATTTAACTTGTTTTTCTTGCTTGCATATATTTTTTTTTAGGAAAATGAGGCTTTTTCTACATATTTTGGCATATATTTCAACCAAAAATATTGTCCAAACAAGACATTTCATGACACAAAAAAACAGTATATAATTTTCTGGGAAATCCCTATAAAAATCACAATTGAAATTTAGCTCTTAAACACTATTGAAAAACATATATTTTCTACATATTTTGGCATATATTTCAACCAAAAATATTGTCCAAACAAGACATTTCATGAAAAAAAACAGTATATAATTTTCTGGGAGATCCCTTTAAAAATCACAATTGAACTTGTATGGCGCAAAGTATTGAAAAATGGTCTGGCAACAGAGGGTGATAAAATCTCACAGTAGGCTGACAGTTAAAGGGTTAAAGAGATTGTTCACCCAAAACAAAATCCCTTATACCGCAGCTTACCTCGTATTGTCCCCTATGCAGTCGGTTTTGCCTTCTGCGGTTTTAACCATCCCATCTTCTCGGAATGTTCAACACACTTGAAAAATATCAAATATCATAAGGGTTATAGGTGACATTGTCTTACCCACTGGTCTCCCCTTAGCCAGCTATATCTGCTGTAGCTCAATGATGGTGTGTTGAGGGCATTATTTTGTAAAGTCGACGCATATCCTGCTGAGTCTCTGGCCTGGGAAAGTCACCTTACCGCTATCAAAGTTGTCTTGGCATGTCCCCCTTTATCACCTCCCACTTTGGCCCTCACACCAGTGCTCTATGTGATCTGTCTGAATAATCACAACAACCCACCCACCTCCATCTATCCGCCTCAGATAATATTGATGTTGTCACCCTACTAATGCTGTAATGTCTTTAAAAGTGTTACAGAGCATCTCTTACATAGTCACCCACACAGCTTCCTAGTCCCCTTGGCGCAGGTTGGTGACTTTACCTATTAACCAGACAGTCTTGCGCTTAGGATGCTTAGCTTTCAAAAGCACGGCCTGCATCACCTCCAGCCTTCCTGAACACATCCAATCAGCCAAGCAGTTGCTGATTCAGACTCTCTGATATGCCAAGCCATTGTCAACCCCGCCTGTCTGATTCCAGCTGGTCAGCCGGCCGTTGCCAACCCAGTCTTACCTCGTCTGACTGCCAAGCCATTGCCGACTCAGCCTGTTTACCCATGTCTGATATGCCAATTCATTGAAGACCCAGTCTGTCTGACCACAGCTGAATTGTCAAGGCTTGCTGACCCAACTTTCCTACCCACGTCTGATATGCCAGACCATTGAGGACCCAGTCTGTCTGACCACAGCTGAATTGTCAAGGCATTGCTGACCCAACCTGCCTACCCATGTCTGATATGCCAAGACATTGAGGACCACAGCTAAATTAGCAGGGCGTTGTTGACCCAGCCTGTCTGACCAAGTTTGATCTGTCAAGCCCTAGCAAACCCAGCCTGCCAGACCACATCTCTGCCATTCCACACCGGTGATCTTCAAACACCAGTACTGGCTGCCATCCCAGGTCGATCATTCAGCATATCAAATGCTCACGGGGGGCCTTTGGTTTCAAAGGGCTCTTGCACAGGCTGCTGTGGTGCCAGTACCGGTAATGACTATTAACCTTGGCAGCAAAATTACAGCTGCTACCTGAGGTATGTGATGGTTGCCTGTTACAAAACCTTAGTGACCTGTGAAAGTTTGTGATTTCTGTTGAGCTGGTCTGGTGACTGAACAGTGTTGACAAGAACAGGATAGGGGATGATCTTCAGAATCTACCTTTGGGTGGGCTATGCGATGTGCTTGTGGATAAGGTTTTATTAATGCAATCTGTCTGGATAGATAACACACAATTCAATAGTTGCATATTATTTGTATTAAATAAAACTTGCTGAATAAAAAAACTCTTCAGGCAAACCAACACTGTTATTCTTGATTATCCTGTACAGCCCTGATGCTGGCCTTGGGTCATTCCCATAGCACCCAGCAGGGGCGGACTGGGGCTAAAAAACGGCCCTGGACTTTTTGGGGCACACCGGCCCTGCTGTACTGCTTCTTGCCCAGTATAGTATCTTAGCGTCACATTATATATACACCTTATTTTTCGTTCCACAGCATGCACCCAGGGTTTAAGGGAGAAAAATAATAAAAAAATATTCGGAGCCAATTGATGTGATAAAATCCCCCCTTTACAGACACCGTGCAGGATCATTCCATTACAGGCCGTGAGCAACATCTCTCTCATTACAGCGAGTGAGGGGAAGCCCACAGAGGTATGTTGCGGCAGCTCCCATTACAGCCACTGGGGGCATCCCTCAATACAGCCACTGGGGGAATCCCTCAGTACAGCCACTGGGGGCATCCCTCAGTACAGCCACTGGGGGCATCTATCAGTACAGCCACTGGGTGGGGGCATCCCTCAGTACAGCCAGTGGGTGGGTACATCTCTCAGTGCAGCCACTGGGTGGGGGCATCCCTCAGTGCAGCTAGTGGGTGGGCGCATCCCTCATTGCGGCCACTGGGTGGGGGCATCCCTCAGTACAGCCAGTGGGTGGGTACATCCCTCAGTGCAGCCACTGGGTGGGGGCATCCCTCAGTGCAACTAGTGGGTGGGCGCATCCCTCATTGCGGCCACTGGGTGGGGGCACCCCTCAGTGCAGCCACTGGGGGCATCCCTCAGTACAGCCAGTGGGTGGGGGCATCCCTCAGTGCAGCCAGTGGGTAGGGGCATCCCTCAGTGCAGCCCGTGGGTGGGGGCATCCCTCAGTGCAGCCAGTGGGTAGGGGCATCCCTCAGTGCAGCCAGTGGGTAGGGGCATCCCTCAGTGCAGCCCGTGGGTGGGGGGCATCCCTCAGTGCAGCCAGTGGGTGGGGGCATCCCTTAGTGCAGCCAGTGGGTGGGGGCATCCCTCAGTGCAGCCAGTGGGTGGGGGCATCCCTCAGTGCAGCCAGTGGGTGGGGGCATCCCTCAGTGCAGCCAGTGGGTGGGGGCATCCCTCAGTGCAGCCAATGGGTGGGGGCATCCCTCAGTGCAGCCAGGGGGTGGGGGCATCCCTCAGTGAAGTGCAGCCAGTGGGTGGGGGCATCCCTCAGTGAAGCCAGTGGGTGGGGGCATCCCTCAGTGAAGCCAGTGGGTGGCGGCATCCCTCAGTACACCCAATGGGTGGGGGCATCCCTCAGTGCAGCCAGTGGGTGGGGGCATCCCTCAGTTCAGCCACTGGGTGGGGGCATCCCTCAGTTCAGCCACTGGGTTGGGGCATCCCTCAGTGCAGCCAGTGGGTGGGGGCATCCCTCAGTGCGGCCACTGGGTGGGGGCACCCCTCAGTGCAGCCACTGGGGGTATCCCTCAGTACAGCCAGTGGATGGGGGCATCCCTCAGTGCAGCCAGTGGGTGGGGGCATCCCTCAGTACAGCCAGTGGGTGGGGGCATCCCTCAGTGCAGCCAGTGGGTGGGGGCATCCCTCAGTGCAGCCAGTGGGTGGGGGGCATCCCTCAGTGCTGCCAGTGGGTGGGGGCATCCCTCAGTGCAGCCAGTGGGTGGGGGCATCCCTCAGTGTGGCCACTGGGTGGGGGCACCCCTCAGTGCAGCCACTGGGGGCATCCCTCAGTACAGCCAGTGGGTGGGGGCATCCCTCAGTGCAGCCAGTGGGTGGGGGCATCCTTCAGTGCAGCAAGTGGGTGGGGGGCATCCCTCAGTGCAGCCAGTGGGTGGGGGCATCCCTTAGTGCAGCCAGTGGGTGGGGGCGTCCCTCAGTGCAGTGCAGCCAGTGGGTGGGGGCATCCCTCAGTGCAGTACAGCCAGTGGGTGGGGGCATCCCTCAGTGCAGCCATTTGGTGGGGGCATCCCTCAGTGCAGCCAGTGGGTGGGGCACCCCTCAGTGCAGCCAGTGGGTGGGGGCATCCCTCAGTAAGCCAGTGGGTGGGGCATCCCTCAGTAAGCCAGTGGGTGGGGGCATCCCTCAGTAAGCCAGTGGGTGAGGCATCCCTCAGTAAGCCAATGGGGGGGCATCCCTCAGTAAGCCAGTGGGTGGGGGCATCCCTCAGTGCAGCCAGTGGGTGTGGGCATCCCTCAGTGCAGCCAGTGGGTGGGGGCATCCCTCAGTAAGCCAGTGGGTGGGGCATCCCTCAGTAAGCCAGTGGGTGGGGGCATCCCTCAGTGCAGCCAGTGGGTGGGGGCATCCCTCAGTAAGCCAGTGGGTGGGGGCATCCCTTAGTGCAACCAGTTGGTGGGGGCATCCCTCAGTGGGTGTGGGCATCCCTCAGTGCAGCCAGTGGGTGGGGGCACCCCTCAGTGCAGCCAGTGGGTGGGGGCATCCCTCAGTGGGTGTGGGCATCCTTCATTTCACTCCTTCCCGCCAACACTGCACAATAATAAGGCAGCAGGCAGGCAGGGTACCCGATTCATGCCTGCCTGCCCGCCGCTACTGCCCCCCCAGCTGCCCACACACTTACACTGGTTCCCGGCGGGCAGGCGGGCGGCCAGTCTGCCCTCACTGCTATTCCCGCCGCGGCCTCCCACATACACTCACTGACAAATACACTCATGCTTTCCGGCGTAGGTGGCCGGGACCAATATGGCCGGGGTCCATTGTTTTCATTGGACGACGGGCATATGGATCCCGCCCACCGACGTTGGTAAGCATAAGTGTATGTGTCAGTGAGTGTATGTGAGAGACGCCCACTGCGCAACAACCAGGAAGTGCCGGTAAGTAAGTTTAATGTGTGTGTGTTTGTGTGCTCCTGTGTGTGTGAGAGCCGCTGCAGAGGGGGGAACAGCGGCCTTTCCTGGTGACGACCTACCGGGATTTTGCCCGGTATGCCCTGCGGCCAGCCCGCCCCTGGCGCCCAGTAAAGGATCCTCTGGGACCTGTGCTCTTTAGATATCTTGAACAATCCTGTCATTGTGTTAGTGAGCCACTCATTTTACGCTATATAAGCTCTTCAGCTTATAACATAACCAAAAAATGATAGCCTGTCTTCCTATTTTTTTAAACATAATTTTCTGATTGTCCTGTGAAACAATGTCAAGCACATTGCTATATGATGCAAATTTCCCCTGGCAATGACATAAGCTTCAATCACAAAGTCCTAATTAGCCTTTATGAATTTCTTGGCTATCTGTACATTCTACCTCTGAAAATCATCCGGCTGATAGTATATTCCAAGCCAGCTATTGTTCACAGAAACATCTTGCGTCTTATGATTATTTGTGACCTGGGCTCCGATCTACTTTTCCACATTCATTTTTCTTATTATATGTTCATGGCTTCATACACACAATGATGGAAATGTACTTCTTTTCTACTCTAAAACGATACCATACTGCCTTTCTAGTTTGTTCTGACCCGCACCCATTTCCTCGTTAATGGGTGTAGGGCCAGTCTGGCTTGCATTGTGATAAGTTTACATCGACCCCCGTAATGCCCCCAAATTCTTAACCACAATCCTTGGCCAATATGCAGCCCCGCGATGCTGGCGGTCACGTGTGTCGCATACACTGTTCCCGCTGCCAAAAGGTCTGGCTCAGGCCGGCAGCCAGTCGTGGGGCTGCTTTTTGGCCGAGGATCAAGGGTAAAGTGGACCAATCTCCAGGATTTGGACTATCCTGGTGATTGGTCCCTACCCCAGGGCAGGATGCCCCCTTGTGTGAAACCCCTAGATCGCCCACTTTCACTCAACTTTCTGACATTCCCATCACGCAGGCGCTCGTCCAATCAGTGCTTTATTTGGTGCAAACTAATAGGTGGCACGAAGCTGCTGATTTTAACTTCACACCCCGGATCCCCTGTGGAGTGTGTGCTCCCTGCTCCAAGCCAATCTGAATGGCTGGGCGTAGGGAGTGCAAACAGCTACAGGGCAGCTGGGGATGCAGCAGCCAGCAGAGACATGGTTGTGGGAGGTGCTAGGATCAGGTAAGTTTCAGGTTTACTGCCGCCCCAGGGGTTCATACAGAATTTTAGAATCCAGGACGGCCACAGGGGATGATTGGTTCACTTTAAGGTAAGAATTTGTGGGTGAAAATCTGCATGACCCCCCGGTGCTGGTCACAGTGTGGCCTGGGTCGGCCCCACACCCATTAGCGAGGAAAAGGTTGTTGGTCCACTTTAAAGATGAAAACAGTGGTTTAATGACCATTAATAATTACTTGCTATTTGGCTTCTGTAGGGTACTTATAGGACCTGTATTACGATTTTCTGCTGTCAAAAAAATACATTTAATAGCCACACATAATCTCTTATATGGCATAATCACAACTTTTTTTAAAGGGGTTTTTAGTTAACCTCCTCCCTCCCCAGTTGCTGAGGCAGGATAAAGGGGGTTAAAAAACACCTTAACTTATCTAGCATAATTTCTGGCCCTGGGCGTGCTCTTGGAGAGGCTGCAAAGTGTGACATCCCTAGTATGTGCGTGCACCCGTTGGTTTATGTACTTTAATAGGGGGCCGTAGAGTGCACAGTGGCAAATGCAGATTGCAGATCTGCAGATGCCACCTGAAGCACAAATGACAGGGCTGGATCTTCGACAGGTAAGATGTTTTTTTAATCCCCCATCCTGCCCCAGTGCCTAGGAAAGGGACTGGATGGAGGGTTTAATTTAGACTGGACATCCTTTTAAAGAAAAGAAATGCATACCCTTACACAAACTGTATAACAAATTAAACTATGATCCACTTTTTCATTGGGAAACCTACCAGACAGTTATTAGTGACAGCAGAAGCATCTTGTGTTCAAACCTTTAGAATATTGGATGCTAGTGACCACGGCATGCCAGACCAGTCTTCAAATGGCAGCAATCACAGGCAGTGGCTGCAAAAAAGCATCTAAAAGGCATGCAAGGTGAGGCATGGTTGCTTGAGGTTTGAGTGCAGGCATCTCTGGGGAGAGAGGGGGTGATGAGGTTAGTGCACTGAAACTGTCCATGCTCATGTCACTGGGCCTAATGGCCTGCCAGTGGTGGAAAGTGGAATGGAGGGAATGGAGGGAGCAGAGATGCTGTATGATGCATTTAACTGATGTGGGAATACAAAAGAAGTTGAGTACATAACCCGATCTTAAGCTTGAAGATCGAATGCACACAGCTAGTGGGAAGGGGGTGATGATGTTAGTGCAAGATTCTGCAGCTGTGTGTGCTTGTGTCACTGAACCTAAAAATCTGCCAACTTACTTTGGGGCATCCCAAATTGGATACATTGTCTACAAGTCTTCTCTGGTAAACGCCTAAATTCCACTCATTAATTTGTGGTCAACAGAAGTTTAGTTGGGTCTTCCTAAAAGGGCTTGCTATCCTTGCAATGGCATTCTCCAAGCAATCCATTACAATTCCTTTCTTTTCATACCCCAAATGAAGAAGAATGTGTATGGAATAATGACTCTAAATAAATGCAAAAAGAAGCTTCAGCTAAGCATTACCTGTCTCCCTTGTTATATATACTAATCACCCGTATAGGGTTAAAACATTTGTTCCTGGGTGGTAATATCATTTGAATACCTGCAGTGGAAAATAACTTTTTTTAAAGGAAAAATGGCTACATCTAAATTGCTGCTAGTCAGAATTCAGCTGACTGTAATACTTAGCATCCTTTTTAGAGGACGATGTTTTAAGTTTTACAGCAGACACTCACAAGGCTTTTATAGACAATCTAGGCAAATGTACTTTGTTCTGATTCTAATTTTAGCCCTTAGAACGATTCTTACAATCATCTCAAATAAAGCATAATTCAACCACAGTAAGAAGAAGCAAGTTTTATAACCTCATTCCACCATCAGCTCTGATGCATTCCACCTCTGTAATTGTTTTCCCAGCATTTTCCGTCTCGCTCCTCAGATTTTAATTGAGGCTGATTATTTATGATCAGGTAGCAATAAATGCCCAGGACAGCTAATTATTGTTTGGCTGGCAGAGCAAAGCTTGTAGCATAACATGCGGGCCGTTTATACCAGAATTGCATGAGTAATGTTATCAAGGGGGTTCACGGCTTATTCAATTGATTTCCCTTATAATGTATAACATTCATTTAGGTCTGTTAGGTTAATTGCTGACACAAATGGGCACTGGGGTGTGAGTGAAACTGATACCACGGGGAGCAATATTAAGGAAGTGCCAAGTGTAGCTCGTGTCCTGTCTGCTTTGTATATGAACCTATCAAGAAGTAATGTTTGTATACTCAGTAGAGCCGTACATTTTCACATTTACTTACCTCTTAATCACTTTATTCCATTTTATTCATTAAATATTAAAGCCCAGGTGAATAAACAAATTGCTTTTTGAAATTAAATACCTTCATACAGTGCTGTAAAAGAAGATGCTTCTTGTACTTGTATTCTAGGATGGATTAGTATTTTCTGTTTCATAGGCCAACTGCTTTGACCCCCCCCCCCCCCGAACCAAATAAATACCTGCAAATCTATAATGCACGCTTTCAATAAAACCCCACAAAAACTAAAATGCCCCACCCTCCGAAGAAAAAAATCATCTAAAACATAAAACAACCTAATCGAAATTAATATCCCAACAATCCACAAGACCTTTTTATCCCTCTATCGATCATCAAGATTCTAACCGAAATAGCTACCATCTAAATCTACAGGCATGCTCATCCTTAACTTAGCTTGAATGTGGATAAAGATTCCAATTTCTCAAGATATCCAGACTATCCTATAAATCATTCTGAAAGGGCTTATTTATGGAACAATGGACAACTGGCCATTCAATTCAAACATAATAGTGTGACATAAATACACTGGGGTTTATTTAAAGAATGTTTGAAACCTTTGTTCTGAGAGGATTTAAAATCCCCTTGCAAACTCCCCCCGTTTCCTCTATTCATCCTTACTCATTCTACCTTATTCTACCTGCATCCCTACTCAAACTTATGTCTCTACCTCACCAGGGGAAAAATTAGCAGTTGCTGTTTCCCAGAGTATGAGGCCACATGCATGACAATTACTCTTTCGTAGTTCACTCTCTTCATTGAAATGCAAAAAACAAGGTAATCTTGAACCATTGAGCGTTATAGCATTTTTATTGCAGTGTTTGACCTAGTTCAGTGGTCTACCACCTTTATCATCACCGCTTTCCATTTTCTAAGTATCTAAGAGGCCGATTCATTAATAGCGGCAGGTAGCGACAGATGAGCGACAGTAGCGTTATTTTCACAGCGCCCGCTAGTATTCGCTGTGCTTGGCCGTTATTCGCCTGTTGACAGCGACTCAGTCGGTGTGCGGTAATGTTGAATACAGGGTTAGGAGTCGCTGTTTGACAGGTTCCGCGCTGTATGGGAGCGCATGACAGCGAACAGACATAGCGAACGGCTCCCAGCATATTCATTAACAAATCACGCTCCAAAAATTCTCGCACTGTGAAATGCTTGTTTAAACCCCAGAGCGCTGGCGGCGATGGGTTAAAAGTAGTTTTTTAACCCCCAAACAACCATTTTTTTAGGAAAAAAAAAAACATGTTTTTCAAAACATTTTGTAATATGAATACATTAATATCAGACCTGTAATATCAATTTACCTTAAAAAAAAGATCTAACATTGCAGAAGTGGTCACAGAATTTTTGACATTAAAAAAAAAAAAAAAAAAAAAATTAATAGCAATTAATTATGAATTTTTAAAGATTGTTCCATTGAAATGCATTGGAGAGCGCCAGGTAGCGAGAGGTCATACCTGTCGCTGTTCAAGGTCGCTCGCTGGCGCTGTGGGGTGAGGCTGGAATAATGATGAATGATTCGCTATCTGGCGCTTTGTCAGTCGCTAAGCAGGATCGGCTTGATAAATGTGTGATTGTGGAGGGGAGCCGGCATTCTCGTGGCGGTGAGCGTCATTACCGTTCGCTCACCATTCGCTACCTGGCGCTATCCCTTGTTAAATAAGGGCCTAAGTATAAGTACCACGTAGCTTGTACAAAGGGATGCCACTCAATTAAAAACCGTGGTTAAAACACACAAAACAGCTAGTTAAAGTGCACAAAACACAAAAAATATATATACATATATACACATATATTTATCACCTTTTGGTGCAGTTTTGTACAGGTATATATGGTGGCATATCAGGTTTGGGGTCAGTCTGCATCCTTGTCAAATACCACTTGATCTTGAGTAGCACCCTGATCTAGTCTAATGTCTTTGTGTGTTCGCCTGCATTCTCATAGTCAACGGTGCTTAATGCTAATTTTTCCTCTGATCCTGTTATATTAAAAAAATCGCTTGCGTCTGCACAGAGTGGCAGTTCTGTAGCTGAGGTGCTAATTGTTTCTATACTGGTAGACATTTTTATACATTTGGAAACGTATGATGTATCCACATTACACACCTTATGTGCAATGCCCTGCATCTTATCCTTGCTAGTAAGCCTGTTTTCAGCTATGGCATGCAATATTCTGGTGGGTGTTCAACCTAAGCTGCTCTGCTTCCCCTGGGCTCCCTGTGGCAGTTTCAACAGAGGCAGCTAACACAAACTGACAGAAATGCAGAGCTCCAAATGTCACACTTCCACTGTAAAAAAAAATAATCTCTTTCCATGTCCCTCCCCATAAAGTGACGTCATTAGTAACATGAGCGGATTCCACAGGTTTTTCTTCTGTGGTATAAAAGCCTTCCTGCCTATTGGCCCGGTATTAGCTTGGCTGGAAACCAAGGAAGGCGGAGTGGGGACCTATGTCTTCCCTCACAACAGATGCAGGCAGGGCTGCTGCAATAGCTGCTCCCCATCAGCATCAGACCAACACCCGCTGGATCAGGAGGGACCCCCTAACCAGCAGACCTGCACACAGGATGCAACCCCGTGGAGATGAAGAAATATAATAGTAGTGTACTTGTTTTTTTATTTTAAAACTGTATTTTATATAACTCTTCGTGAACTGGTAAGGGGTCCAAGATACATATCTAGCCAAGAAAAAGAAGAAGGAGGATATATAAGTGTATATTGTCCACCATTATCTAAAATAACTCAGAATAAACCTCCATCAGCTAAATGAATATCGTTGTGATCTATATAATAATCCAATATGTTTAAATAAAAGCCCATTCTGTCCAAAAGAGACCCCTGGCACAAGGTAATATTCATCTGAAACATTTAGCCCATGCCCATGCCCTCCTTTGGGGTTCTTGGTCAACTTTTTGTCGCTGGGTGGTATTTGGTATAAAAAAAAAGTTAAGAACCATTGATCTGGACTATATTACGTATAACAATTTATACTCATGTGGGTAAAGATTTATATAACTACCAATTCCCATTCCTAGCATTTTCTCGTGAAAATGAAATCCAGAGGTTGCATGTGATGTGTACACATAAGGGCAGACTAGATGGGCTGTATGCTCTCTTTCTGCCGGGAACCTTCTATGTTTCTATGTTTCCCCTTTACCAGCATCTATGTTTCTGGAGCATCTCTCTTATGGCTTTTAGGAGTTAAGGGCCACTTGCTCCTCTACCATCTACTTTATCTAGTATTTGACTGAAGCACCTAGGCCCATTCAAATGAAATCATTATTGGCGCCCACCATTTAGCTAAAAGGCTACCGAATTATTGCTTAATATAAATTGTGATGTCTGGTAACCAAATAACAAATGCACAGAACACTCCGAACAAACTAGTTATGGATTATTAGTATTGACCTAATGAATGCTCCGGGTCAGTGCCTGGGGCCCACTGGAGGATCCTCTCGCAGCTGCTCTGTTCAGTCCAAGGGTGGACAAGGAATAATGGACAACCCCATAGAAGTCCCTGTTACCAGCTAGTGATAGTGTATCCACCTAGTATTATTAAAGGTGGAGATGAAGAATACAATTTGTACATGTATTTTTTTCTGGAAATCCAATGGTCCCAGTAAACTGAAAGCTGTAAAGTTCGAATTTTTATGTTTATAGTCTGATTGAAGGCCTCTGGTTGTTGGCACAGTATATGCAGTGACATCCTTTATGCTGCCATTGTCCCTGTTGACAAGTCTATTATCAGTTTCTTGTTGTTAACTGTGCATCTGCTGTTGTAAATATATTATTTAGTAGGCACGCAAGGAAAACTATTGCTCAGTACAACACATATCTACACTATGACTAGATTTAAATGACAGCCGTGTTTCTGTGCAGACTCTGACAATACAGGTTCAGAATTACAGGAACTATTAATGGTATAGCTTCAGAAAAGGAGCATTTCTTGTGAATATTTTATGTTATTGTTTTCTATCATTTAATAGTATGCTGTCAATGTGTTCTACAGCTAAATTAACTAAAAGATGTGTAGTCAATGGGCATTTCGTAATAAATGTTCATCACATAATAAAGAGATTACTGAATAATTTCATTCATTTCCTGAGTTGACATGCTATAAAATTAAATTAAATGGTTGCTAATGTGACATGTAACTATTAGTAGTATTCTCCAATAAGACTGTCATCACTCTATTCTCCCCTACCTCCTTATCTCAAACATATGCAACATTTTATCCTCCCTATTGTTAAGCATATCAAACATATGTGACATCCTGACATATGTGTTTTTAACCAGTTGCGATCCTCAACAAATATAGAAACTTCCTAAAGCAAAACAACACTCATTTTACACAAAATTGGTGTTTATTGTAGCACGGGGGAGAGGGAATATTGCTAATGTCCAACCCCTCCCCCCACCACCGGACATACCCTCCCTGTAACCCTAGGTATTTCTTTCCAGCATCTTCCCTCTTCAGCAAAGCCTGGTCTGGGATTGGCTGAAGGCAGTTACCAGGTTCCTGTTCTAGGTTTCCGTTCATCGAAGTGACTCCAGGCTGCATGGAGTTTAGTTTCACCAAGATTTCTGAATCAATTTAATGCCTAGTTAATATTTAATCTTGTATCATTTCAAATAAGGCTCCCCCCATCATGATGGTTGCATACATTTGTTTTTATGAAATTTAGACCAGCTTAATAGGACATTGCATCCTCACTTCCTTCTCTCTGTGTGCCACCAACAGCGGAGTGGGGATGCTGTAGTCTGTTTATTGCCAAAAATGATCACTAGAGCATCCCGGGACTATGTGAGTTTCAAGCTGTAGAGCCTCCTGATTAGGAAGGAAAGGGTCATTGTCGGCATTTAGGTCTGGCTTTGGTCCTTTTAAGACAGCAATCACTGTAAAAAAATATAGAGAGTTCAGTAATAAGATCAGAACCCCACATGGCTAGAATTAGGTGAAAACTGTGTTGATGGGACACAAAACCCAGGGACAAATCCCCATGTACTGTAAGTGTGTAGATTCCGTGTAGACTTATGCACGTATGCAGTCCTTGTAAGCAGGGCTGGAATGACCACCAGAGCACCAGATGAACCTCTGTCACTGACACATGGTCACTTTTAGGGCAGTCCAAGTGATCAAACCTGGAGGGTTCTCCGAGCTTGTTATTTCATCAGTAACATCTGTAATTTGGTAATTTGGTGAATAAACACCAGGTGTTATGTTATTACAATAGTCAATAGCCAGGTTAGGGGGAGGAGACACATGTGGGTCTCTCCCTAGCCTGGCTACTGACTATGCTTTGGCACTCCCAAATCTCATCCTTCATACAGCCTTGTACTTCCCTTCCTGTTCTGACGAGGGGCAGTACCCTGAAACACGTGTCTACAGGTGTAAGTACATGGTTGTGTAAAAAGTTGTAACTATACCCAAGCATTGCACCCCCGGTCTCTGAGAGCTTTGCGAATAGCTTTAGAGATGTAAAGAGATCATTTGCATGGCTCCGACTACTGCAAAGGATTCCAGGAGAAATCCTACTATCCTTGGTTGTATGCAGCATGTTTTTTAAACTGGACCTTCAGCATAATTTAATGAAAAGCCCAAACATTTTAAAAACTATTCCCCAGCATCTAAAACTAATATATTTTACGTTTTTATCAATTAACTTTTTATTATTTCCACCACTGGTCTTCAACTCTGTTCAGGACTCTAGGATACGGGTGCCGCCATCTTGCCTCAGGCTCATAACATACTGAGAAGAGGAGAAGGGGGCAAATGTACAGGGGGTGGGTTATAGCTGTGCTTTCCACAGACAGAGCAGAGCTGGGGTCAGGTAAAGGACAGCAATCCCAGAATACAGTCAGAAGACACTTCCTGTTTGCAGGCAGCCTGAGACTCCATTTGCCGCCGTCTTGGATGTTTAAAGGCTCATAAAATGCAGTAGATGCAGGCAGTATAATTTTGTATGTGGCCAATCTGTATGTACACAGTGGGGGGATAGACTTTTATTCAGGGTCTGCTAGCTTAGTACAGTCTAATCCTGTTTTTTTAGTAAATGTTGAGCCCTAAGAAGGATTTCCTCTGGTGGGCCCAAGGTACTCTAGTGTGACCCTGACTCTAACTGATATGATGAAATGTAAGCCCCATGTGCATTGCTATTTGTCTAAAAGGATACCAGGCATAGGCAGTTTAGTAGCAGTGTTACAGCCTTTGCACTTGTAGTTGATCCTCTGGACAGTGTAAGGTTTGTTTTGTAAGATACATAAATATACACCAGATTTGCTGCATATTTTTGCATGATTGCGGCACACTTCAATGCATTCTACCTCTATTTAGATGCATTATGGGTCACTCAATAGGCTCTTAAATCAGAAGCAAAATGCAGCATACCAGATATTATGAAAATAATGCAAATTCCTGGTGATAGTCTGAATTCTATTAAAATAATTACATGCCCTTGTAATTTGCTTTGACATTACATGGCAGCAAAATAATAATATTTTAAATAAACCTCCGACAAATTGAAGCCATAACATATATTAAGGTGCACTTATATTTGCCCTGCAGCAAGACTGGTCCCGGATTTCCCATATAATCTAGCTTTCTAAAAAAACTATAGCCCTTAAAGCTGAAAAAAACCCGTGAAGTTTTGTTCAGAATTGGGATGTCTCGCTGAGTGAAACCTCCCAGAACGCCACTATTCACTCACCTCTTCCTTGCTTCAATGGCGCATGCTTGGGTTCTCATCCAATGAGAGCCATCTGCCATGTCATTCGGCAAATGGCTGTCATTGACTTTGCCTATCTGACTGGTGCGTTCTCACCATTGACAGTAACAGTAAGAGCCATTTGCCAAATAACATCACAGCAGATGACTCTAATTGGACGAGAGCCATGCATGCTTTGGTGGAGTGGGGTAAGGTGAGTGTTTATGGGTGCCCCATGGGTTTCACAGAGTGGGACATCCCGTATCTTTTAGATTCCAGGGCCAGGCCGGGTGGGTTTTGTTCCACTTTAAAATGCAGCTGTATGCAAAATATCTATACATACCTAACCCCCTTCTGCCATGATCTCTCCCAGCCACGCAGCCTCACTCATCCTAGTTTTGAGATGTCAGCTCCCATGCTGACAGCCCATTCCACATTCCCTTTTAGTCCATTGCTGATAATCACATGGTGCACCCTTTGTTGCCAAAGAACAAGGGTGCCTGGAACGGTGATATGGAAACAGAGATGCACACTGAGTCTGCCCCAGTAGGGGGCGCACAGGTAAGTATACCTTAAGCTTTTTATGCTTGCCTACAGTGGGACTTTAAGAATTAATAAAAAAGATCTCCGCCAACCAGATCTATATTTTGCCATTCAGTTTTAATAACTGTTGGTCTTTTAATATTATATCTGTTGGATTATATTATTCTAATTAGCAATTGTAATTTATTCTGTAATATGTGCAGTTTTCTAAATTGATTTAACCTTTAAGCTGTTTTATACTTTAGCTTTGTTTTTGCATAATAAGTATTGTGCCTTCCAAGCTACCAGGTCTTGCCTTTTCTTTAATATATCAGCCCTCCGTTTCTTTTGATATTGAGTCTTTTGAGTTATCTCTGTATTGTTGGAATCATGTCTTCCATACTTTTATCATTTATCCAGCTTGTTCCAGAAGCTTTTAAACATACTTAATGTCTCCTTCTTCCTCCGTTTGCTCTTTTTTCAGAAGAAGGAAAAGACACAATTCAGGTACACAAATGTCAGCTGCAGGGCGAGGGGGCGGGTTGGAGGACTTAAGATTGTTTCTGCTTTTATTGGATTTCTAATAAAGAAGGGTCACTCCAACACACTGGAGGTGTGCAACTCTTTGCTTTCATATTATCAAGGGCAGGAATAGATTCATGTTCCAGAGGCAGTAATAACTGGCAAGACAAAAAAATAGGAATTCGTTTTTTTTAATGAACGTTCTAATTAGGCCTTGCATCAAAGCAGAGCCACACTCTGGGATCTGGCTTCTCCTATTAGAGGTACTTGTGGGTTGTGAGGCTAGAGACTGATCTGTACCCAAACCCGAGCTGCTATCATCTATACTTTACCCATGTCCCCATGAAGAAAACTACAGTATGTGCATTTATATGTCTGTTTTGTATATTTCTAACACAATTTTAGGGGACTGACAACCCTTTTGTTTCCCACTAATGGTACTTAAAGGAGCACTATCACGAAATTGCGTAATATTAAAAACCCATATAAACACATTAGCTAATGAGAGGAAGGGTCAGTTACACACCTGAACTATATAAAACTCCCGCCAAGCTTGTGGTTTTCTTCCCCAGGGGTGACAGGTTTAGGCCCTTATTTATGAAGGAATAGCGACAGGTAGCGACTGGTGAGCGGCCGGTAATGACGGGCCCCGCTACGAGAACGCCGGCTCCCCACCACAATCACACATTTATCAAGCCAATCCTGCTTAGCGACTGAGATAGCGCCATATAGCCACTCATTCATTATTACTCCAGCCCACAGCGCCAGCGTCCGACCTTGAACAGCGACAGGTATGACCTCTCGCTACCTGGCGCTCTCCAATGCATTTCAATGGAACAATCTTTAAATATTCATATTTAATTGTTATTAATTTTTTTTTTTTTTAAATGTGAAAAATTCTGTGACCACTTCTGCCATTTTAGATAATTTTTTTTAAGGTAAAAAATTGTACAGAATTGATATTACAGGTCTGATATTAATGTATTCATATTACAAAATTATTTAAAAAACTTGCTTTTTTTTTGGTTTCCAAAAATATGGTTGTTTGGGGGTTAAAAAACGACTTTTAACCCATCGCCTCCAGCGCTCTGGGGTTTAAACATGCATTTTACAGCGCAAGAATTTTTTGAGCGTGATTTTATTAATGAATATGGTGGGAGCCGGTCGCTCTGACCAGTCGCTATCATGCGCACCCATACAGCGCGGAACCTGTCAAATAGCGACTCCTCACCCAATATTCAACATTACGGCAAACCAACTGAGTCACTATCAACAACCGAACAACGGCCAAGCACAGGGACTACTAGCGGGCGCTCTGAAAATGCCGCTACAGTCGCTCAACTGTCGCTACCTGCCGCTATTAATGAATCGGCCTCCCAGTCTATCAGGGGTGACAGAACCTGCCACCCGATTTCCTCTTGCTTCCATTAATAAAAATAAACATTAAGCCTGGCTGGATGTTTCTTGATGCTGGGTGTATAAGTGACCTCTCCTCCAACCAGCCAGCATATTTATATAGATTTTTATTATTGGCCCATTTTTTCGCGATAGTTCTTTAATTAGGCAGTCCACCCTACCCTCCTCTCCCTCCTCCTTTACTTAAGACAATTTGGGCAATAGCATAACAAAACAACCCACTGTAAATTGTATATAACACCCCCAAACTGAGAATTTTATGTTAGCATCAATTGAGCCTGCCATTCAAATATCAAACTACAACTTTAGATTAAAAAACAGGTATCACAAAGCCTATCCCCAGGCTTGCAGCTACAATTATAGACTGACAACTGAGAAGGTGCCACTCTTCTGTTATGTACGTTATGGGTTCCCTACGAGCTTTCCAGCACTCCCCTGTGCCCAGATAGATTAGGAGTCTGTTCCCTTATGACCAAAAGCAGGGGAATAACCTCAAACCAGGAGGGCAGTTGGAGGCCATTCAAGACAGGTGTCTATAGGCTGTTTGTTGCTTAAATAATGTCATATTAAACACAATGAGAATGGACATAAATAGCTTCATCATGTATAATATATGGGAGTAGAGCACTATATATTTCCATTAATGGGATGTACATAACTACATATTATGAGAAATCATGGCAGTCAATTCCATAGATATGCTTTTACCATTTTACCAGAAACAATGCAAGAAGATTTGTAGCAAAATCAAATGTACATGTTTTACCTGATAAGTCCTATCTACACAGAGCTAATTATGTAGCATTTACAGGATAGTAAACCTTTATGTAGATCAACAGGTCCATGATATTGCATGTACCATGGTCGAACACAAGACAGCTCTCAGGCTTGTCGTTTAGAACTGGCTTACCGTATATACTCGAGTATAAGCCGAGTTTTTCAGCCCACTTTTTGGGCTGAAAAAAGCCGCCTCGGCTTATACTCGAGTCAGTGAAACGGAGGAGACATGCCCATTCATTTCCCGCCCCCGTGCCGGCTCCCGCACTCACCCTCTGTCACTTCCCGGGGCTTCTGCTGGTGCCTGCTGCCTGGGAAAGTGCAGGCGTGTACTCCGCGGTGGATCGCCTACTAGCAGGGCGCCTCTCCCCCCTCTCCTGCCCCGCCACGTGAGCCGCTGTCATTACCGGTATAACTGCAGAGCAGCGGCGATCGGCGATCCTTCGCCGCTCCTGCCACCTCCGTCGGCTGCACCGCTACTTCGGGCTCCCGCCCCTCTACTCCTCGACAGGTTGCCACATCGGAGGTCGGGGCCGGGGCTGTCAGTTCACCGCTTACTTCTCCTGCGGCAGGTAACTCTCCGGCGGCTCCGCTTCTCTCCACCTCCTTTCTCCACCGGCCCCCGCTGCCGCACGTGTCGCCGGCTTCTGCTTTACAGGCGCCATGTTGCTGCCTCTCCCTCCAGTGCTAGAAGGTCCCTCAGGGGGGAAGTAGTGGCGGATCTTGACACTCTGGGTGCTCCCCGCTGACACCCGGCTCTTCCTTCATTTAGACATAGGGAAATCGGGCACCTATTGAGGCTAAAGATGGGTCTTTCCAGACACTTTGGGCGTGGTTTAATGACAAAAAATGTCCCTCTTTACTGTTTCCAAAAGTTGGGAGGTATGAGTCTGTGCCGTCTATTACGGCTAAGCATCAGTGGCTCAGAAGCATAAGGGTAGAGTTCTGTGCCCTAATGGTTGAGGAAGCGCGTTCATGACTGCAAGCAAAGGCACATGGTAAAGCAGACCAAATTCTGTATCAGCCCATTGATTCCTCAAATCAACTCCAATTCCAATTGAAAAAAGCCGCCTCGGCTTATACTCGGGTCAATAACTTTTTCCAGTTTTTTTGTGGTAAAATTAGGTGCCTCGGTTTATATTCGGATCGACCTATACTCGAGTATATACGGTAATTAAAGTGAGGGTTTTTAACATTTTTTTCATCTATAGAGGAGATATCACACACACACACACACACATATATATATATATATATATATATATATATATATATATATACTGATGCAACAGAAAGTACAAAAAAGACTTGGGGCCTTATTTAAGAAGGGGTAGCGTCAGGTAGTGCCTGGTTAATGAGAGGTAGCGACAGGTAGCGACAGGTGAACGCCGGACACAGCATGCAATTACACATTTATCAAGCAGAATCTGTTTAGCGACTGGGATAGCGCCATGTAGCGTCCGATTAATCATTTTCACAGCTAAGCGAACAGCGCCAGTGTTCAGCCTTGCACAGCGCCAGGTATGACCTCTCGCTACCTGACGCTCTCCCATACATTTCAATGGACAATCCTTTTCCTCTCTTTAAACCAGGTTTTTGTTTTTATGTTTTTTTTTTTTTTTTTTTAAATCTCAGATAATGTTGTGACCTCTTCTGGCATTGAAAAAACAGTTTTTCACAAATTTTTCAATTTTTATATATATCTGCAGAATTGACATTACAGGTCTGGCATTAAAGTGTTCATGTTACAATGTTGTTACAATGTAATTCCATATGTTTTCGCTTTGTTACTAGTTGATAGATGCTGAAAAACAGACTTTAAACACACCGCCTCCTGCGCTCTGGGCTTCAACAAAGCATTTTTCAGCGCCAGAGTTTTGTGAGGTTGTTTTTTTTTCCTGAATATGTTGTGAGTCGGTCGCACTGACCAGTCGCTAACATGCACTCCCATACAGCGCTGTACTGGTCAAATAACGACTCCTCACAATGTATTCATCATTAATGCACATCGTCTGAGTCGCTAGGAACTAGCGACCCACGGCCGAGCACAGTGACTACTAGCGGGCGCTCTGAAAATGCCTGCTACAGACACTCATCTGTTGCTACATGGCGCTAATGATGAATCAGCCTGCCCGGTGTATTGGTGTATTGGGAGTCAGAGGCTTTATCTAGCATTGAAGCTGGAGACTTGTTGCTATCTCATTGCTGTTCCATGTTTGCCATCATTAACAATCCAAACCTCAGCAGGACCCATTGTTTGTCACAGAGAAAAAGGTGTGATCTCCTGCCTGAGTATACCCACATATTTAACAGGAGGAACTGAAAACCTCACTACGGTGCAGAGGGATGATGGGAGTACATACTGTATATATATATATGTAGTAGACGCTGTGATTCGGCTATCGGGCGCTGTAACAGAGCGCCTCAGTCCCTCTAGTAACCTGGCCGGCATTGATGAATGAGATGTATGTTGGGCGTTCTAACACCAGTACAGCGTTGCCGGGAGCAAAAGGTAGTGCCAGCTCATTACGACCGACTGTCAGCGACTCCATATTCAACAAAAAAACAGACACACACAACGTCGGCTCTCTTGATCTGGTCGCTATAGCATAGAGTGGCAGACGCTGTGTGATTAAAGTCTGTTAACACATACTCACCAGTAACAAAGCAAAATCACATGGAATTACATTGCTGTAACATTGTAACATTAACATTGTAACGTTTAGTTTCCAGTTTGGTTTAAATGCATTTTTGTAATAGACTGTAACTGTCATGATTAAGGGCCCTTTGTGGCCTGAAACGCGTAGACGTGTTTTTCATATTTTTATTGAGTATTGCCTGTCTATTTTTATGGAACAAGAGAATAACGTTTTGTACTGATTTTGAATGGAAACTTTGGCTGGCTATCCTTTGGCTGTGTTTGAGACTTGGAGTGGAGCTCTCCCTGCCATGTCGGATTACTTTCTTACACATGGGATGTGGATCATATGTAAGGTAGAACTGACCATTATGTTTTTCTATTAATACTTTAATGCCAGACCTGTAATGACAATTCTGCATAAAAATATAAAAAATCAAAAATGTTTACAAAAATGACTTTTTCTAGGCCAGGAGAAGTGGCCCAATTATTTGAGAGAAAAACATAATTATTAAAAACAAAAAAACCCTGTTTAAACAGAAGAAAAGGATCATCCATTGAAATGTATGGGAGAGTGACAGGTAGCGGCAGGTCTTACCTGACGCTCTGGAAGCTAGAGCTCCATTGCTATACGCTGAGCCGCCTGTAATGATGAATCGGACGCTACATGGCGCTGTTACAGTCGCTCACCAAAATCGCTTTCATAAATGTGGTATTGCGTACAGCGCCCAGCGTTCACCAGACGCAGCCTGCCACTACGAGGCACTACCTAGCTCTATCCCTTGATGAATAAACCCCTAACTCAACCACTATGTAGTATATGTTATTTTCTTGAAAGAGGCACCTCATATGAATAATACAACAAGCAAAAAAGTGCTGGCTCATAAGAAGAGGACTTGGGCATCTGGAGAATTCTTAAAGAAGCATAGGTGACATAACAATTTTTAAATGGTATTAATATTTATAGTACACCCCATAAAACATCTATTGTGTGACATATCCATCAAAGAATATTTTGTCAGGTCTGCCTGCTATTCCCGTATTTTGTTGGAAGATGAGAGGCTGGCTGACACTTGGAGAAATTTATGGAGAAAGACTGCTATGTGCTGACTTCTTTCTGAGAAATATCATTAGAAGTCACAGTGTTCTATTGCCTTGCACGACTAAAACAAATGGGTTTGTCAGTTGTCAGGAAGCACATTTGATTGCTTGAATAGTAGGCCTTGATTAAAGTCCATTGCAGGGAGCAAAGTGTCATTATTTCTACATTATGTCTGATTGTTTACAGTGGGAAAATGTTATTGCGCAAGGACAATGGCCAATGCATCAAAATGCACAGCAGATTGCACATAGTGGGAAGTTTTACTTTGCAAATGTTAACAGTAAACTGTAGTTTATTTAAAATGAATAGGGTCATATCTGAAATAAAATATTGTAGATTAAAGCCTTACTTTAGTCAAAACACAAAAAAAATCACTATACTCACCTTTCATCCCACGCAGGCTTTCACTGCTAGTCCGGTGCTATGACACTTACCAGATCGCCCGATGACAGTGCCGCCTTACAGGAACTATGGCACAGTTCCTGCGACGGTGGCATGAGCCTCACCGTAGTCTCCAACAGCACATCGGTTACGATGCGGTGGAAGAGGAGGGAGCGGTTCCTGGCTGGGGCTGGCAACCGCCGCTCCGGTAACTGTCTTGACACCGGACTAGCAGCAATAGTCTGCGCGGGATGAAAGGTGAGTATAGTGTTTTTTGTGTTTTGACTTTAAATGATGATATAAAGCTGACTTGCGGTAATCAGAGGAGTGTAGAGGGTAGTCAAGGATGTGAGGCAAGTTCAATCATTTTCTGCTCCTCAAATTCCCAGGTGTTAAATAGTATGTAAAGATTTTGAATGAGTCCACATTCATTTTGGGTTGGTCAGCATGGCTCAGCAGGGAGGTACCCAGAGGCTGGTGGTGAGGAATTGTTGGCAGTAAAGGAGGCTGGCCAAGATAATTAAAATGTTTTTTTTGACATATATGGCCATTGTATGCTTGAGCACACATTTGAATTTTTCCTCCGCATTTAACCCATCCACGAAGTGAGACCTGATAAGGCTGACCCTCAGTGCTGAGCTGTGTGTAACGGAATGTACAATCACTGATAAGCAGTGGGGGGCACTGCTGTACGGCCAGGGAGTCATATGGATGCCATTCAAACATCAGACTTCCTCTGGCTTGTGTTTTTAGAAATATTGGACAAAGGCTTTAGTAAAGAAAAGAAACACCAGCTGTTCTGCAGAGGTTCGAGCAGCACGTCTGTAAGGTGTTCACACTAATCACAATAGAAAGCCACACAAAAACAAAAAAAAAACCTCATGATTAAGTGCGACACATCGTTTTATTAAGCAAGGGTGCACCACCTGTAATACTAACTAATATGCTCACTCCCAAATCGTAACAGCCACACCTAATGGAGTGGACGTGAAACTAAACCACACCTTCCTCCAAATCAGGAGCACCAATCAAAAATAAAACATTTTATTAGGAAATCTTACACTCCAAAACAATTTGGGCTAAAATACAAAAAACACTGCTGCTATCTCCCTATAATCTCCAAATATATATTATATGTTGTCTATATGATTTGAGACCATAAATAAATTGCAATCGGACAGAGGATCTCACTAAGGCCCTTATTTATGAAGGAATAGTGACAGGTAGCGACTGGTGAGCGACCGGTAATGACGGGCACCGCCACGAGAACGCCGGCTCCCCACCACAATAACACATTTATGAAGGCAATCCTGCTTAGCGACTGAGATAGCGCCAGATATTATTCCAGCCTCAGCCCACAGCGCCAGTGTCTGACCTTGAACAGCTACAGGTATGACCTCTCGCTACCTGGCGCTCTCCAATGCATTTCAATGGAACAATCTTTAAATATTAATAATTAATTGTTATACATTTTTTTTTTTCTTAAATGTGAAAAATTCTGTGACCACTTCTGCCATTTTAGATAATTTTTTTAAGGGAAAAAAAATGAAAAAAAATTGTACAGAATTGATATTACAGGTCTGATATTAATGTATTCATATTACTAAATTATTTTAAAAACTTGTTTTTTTTGGTTTCCAAAAATATGGTTGTTTGAGGGTTAAAAAACTACTTTTAACCCATCGCCGCCAGCGCTCTGGGGTTTAAACATGCATTTTACAGCGCGAGAATTTTTTGAATTTTTTGAGCGGGATTTTTTAATGAATATGGTGGGAGCCGATCGCTAGGGCCAGTCGCTATCATGCGCTCCCATACAGCGCGGAACCTGTCAAATAGCGACTCCTCACCCAATATTCAACATTACTGCACACCGACTGAGTCGCTATCAACTACCGAACAACGGCCAAGCACAGCGACTACTAGCGGGCGCTCTGAAAATGCCGCTACAATCGCTCAACTGTCGCTACCTGCCGCTATTAATGAATCGGCCTCTAAGTCTATCTAAAAGTGGGCATATATTTTGTGCCGGGCGCAAAAGCTAACCCAAACCCAATGTAATAAGCCTAACCTAAACCCATAAGTTTTGTGTATTTTAGCCCAAATTGTTTTGGAGTATAAGATTTTCTAATAAAATGTGTTATTTTTGATACTGGTTTGGTGCTTCTCATTTGGGCTTCTCATAGACTCTATTAGGTGTGGAAAGTGCGAAACATCTTTTGAAAATATCCACTGTACCGGATAGGGTTTTGGGCCCCTTTCACACCTGGCCGTTTGCATCATGTTGGAGTATAAATACTCTGTCACAAAGGGCTAGAAAATGCAGCCCATTATATTCATATCAGTTTGCTGCAGTTTGCAAAACACTGCATACAGCACTTCACCCACAGAGCAACCGCAATGCCCCTCCATAGAAGTCTATGGGCAAAGCAGGTAAAGAGTATGAAATTCCATTTACCTGTGGTGCATTGTGCTGAAAGGGCTATACTCACCGTCTCCTCCCAATCCATTGCCACTGGTCTTCCTCCGTCCAGCCTTTGGTCAGGCATTGCTGCAGCCAGCATCTTCTTGGGGGTCTTTAGTCCTTTGCTCCAGCAAGGACTACTGGAAGGCTACTACGAGATGACTGCAGCAGTGCCTAAATGGAGATGCCAGTCCCACTGCAACAAACTCCTGCCACCGCCGGGAGCCAGAGCTCCTTCTGCAGCCCCCTCCTCCTCTTCATGGTTACTGCTCATGCCACTGCTGGGAGCCAAAGCACCTACTGCCACCGCTGCCTCCTCGCCGCTGCTGCTTCCAGGTGCCTGGGGCAGTGCAGGGTGGCATGTACATGCTGCCGCTACACCGGGTCGCACCAGAGGCACAGTTGTGTGCTGCGCTTCCTCCGTGTGTCTCCATCGCAATAGCTGCGAAGATGCACAGTGTGAAAGGGGACTTTGAATTTTATACTGAAATTTTGTGTTCGCTGAACAGTGAGACAATATTTTGTTGATCGAATACTGCAATATTTATTTTGGATTAGCGGTGCCATTAAACATCAGCTTGCTTTGTTTTGATCAAAAAATCTTTTTACATTGTAAGTTAAAATGATGTGTCTGCATGGTGTTACAAGGTTCCACGCATAATATGAGACCTTGTCATTGCTTTGGTTTGCTCCTTTCTGTAAGTACATGCTGGATATGAATGTCATTGTTGTACACATAGATGCATGTACAGGTTTCTGCTCAGCTTATATCCACTTACATTATAAAACAACCTTGTCTAATGATGTCATAGCACTGTAATTTTGTAGAGCTAGTTCTAGAAAAAGAGCAATTATACATTAAAGCGGGTGAAAACCCTCACCAATCTAAAAGATTTCAAGCCTGGCTGTTAGCCTGCCCCCAGGGGCATCCTACAACGGATGCTTTGCTGTGTGAAAGCCCCCAGGACGCTGGTGATCTTTCCTGATCCCGACGGGTCATGCAACACGATCTCTGCCAGCAGCCGCATCCACAGCTTCTCTGCAGCCGTGTGCGCTCCTGCTCCCAGCCTTTCCAAATGGCTGGCCATGCACAGACAAAACAGTGTGCCGGGGATGTGGCAAGCTGGCTGCACCTCGTCACAGTGGCACTATTAATTGACTCAATTGACTCAAGTGCCATGGGCAGGGGGGGGAGGCTGAAAGCTTTAAAGATTATGCTAATAACACATACTAGCTGCCTGCTTTTTTCCTCCCCTGTACAGTGGTACATTCTTGCTCCTCCTTGCCAGGAGGAGACATATTGCCCTGATGTCATGTCTGCTGTGAAGTTACATAGTTAACACAGAGTATCCCTCAAACAGCAGTGGTGGCAAAGAACCTCCTACTTTTTTTCCTAAGGATACCTAAAGATTATTAGTTTGACTTTCTGTTTGGTAACTGCATACATAAAGGTGTGAGAATTACGCACTTTCTCTGACATCCAAATTGATGCCCAAATCGTTGCATCGCATAAAATCACAATTTTTGTTTTTGTGTGCCCTTAATCATTTGCATTAATTCAAAAAGGGGCTTACCTTTATGTATATTACTCCAGACCTAAATAGACTTTATAAACAGGATCAACTGTAATGTGAAATGTTCTGGATGCTATGATAAGGACTGTGTACACTATGGGCTTTATTTAAGAAACGCTAAGGCCATGTAGTGCCACATAGTACCAGATGAGCGTCAGGTGAACGACAGGTTCCAGTGCAAAAGGTGTATTTATCAAGTCAAAAAGCCAGAGTGCCTGTGATAGTGGCAGGTAGTGTCCCATCTATCAACAGTGCCGGTGATGGGATGAGTGCTGGCACTGAGTTCCCTACAGAGCCAGATAAGACCAGGTGCTCACCCTGCACTCTGTGGCCTTATCCCATACATTTCAATGGGCTGGGATGGTTATAATTATTTTGGCCACTTTTTGTTATTTTTTTCTGTCTGGTTCATGTGCCACAGGATCCCTGGGCTGTTAGAAATTGTTTTTGGAAGTATTTCTTGAACTTTTATGTTGCACTGCAAACTTGTAATTTGGGTCTGTCCTGCAAATCCCGGTGTTTTTTTGTTCTCAGCCCCCCCAGGGTAAGATGCCCCCCCCAAAATAAAAACAAGGTAACTGTTGTTCAAAGTTGTTCAAACAACAGGTGTTTTAAATGCAATAAAGCATGTGCAGTCTGCAAACTCATAGAAGTAAGAAATTAATTCCACTGTAACTAGAAAAGTGTTTAGGATGAGGCACTTTAAAAAATGTGGTCATATGTAGGGAGTGTAACATACAGGAAATGGGTTGTACCACCCGTTGCTTAAAGTAGTGTAAAATGGAGTTCATGGGGGGGGGGGGGGGCTAATTGGAAATATACTGATAATATATTCAATGCGTGGACGCACTGCAGAGAATGTTAATAATATCAAACAAATTCCTTAAAAGGAATTGGTCAGTCAAACGTTAAAATAATTTTCTTGGCAGCGTATCTAATGCAGTGTCAAAGAAGAGAAAGATAATTTATTTTTCATCTTTACTGCCTCCAGCTCTTTCCCCCTGATTCTAACCACGGATCAAAGTCTAAAGCTTGTGTCAGATTGACTTTTTATTGAAAATTTAAATTTTACAGCATCATATTATACTGATGACATACAGTATATGCTTTAAAGCAGGGGTTCCCAATTAGTGGTATTCTTACTGCTGGTGGTATTCAAGGTCCTATTAGGTGGCACTAACATGGCTGCCACCTGATCTGAACTCCAACTATGTTAACTGGGTTAAGACATGTTAGAAGATCACTGGTGGTTAAGTGATTTTTTCCTCTTTGGAGTGAAGTAGGCGTGTGGAGGGATTCCAGAGAAGAGAGAGAGACGAGGCACTCAATCCTGCAGATCAGTGTGTTTTATAGCTGGACCAAAGCAGTGGCGTAATGACCAGGGTCGCAGGTATTGCAGCTGCCCCAGGGCCTGGTACAGTCCTTATGCAAGTGTGCATGGAGCAGGGATGGGTTGCAAGGGCTGGGTCCCGCGGTGCTGATGGACTGGGCTGAGAGGTGCAGGCTGGGAGGGAGCATGGCGTGGCCAGGGTGCTGGCTCTGGAGAAGAAGGATGGAGATGAGGTGAAGTGGAGAGCAGTACAGAGATGGGGGTGTAGTGGAGAAGCAGGATGGAGATGGGGTGCAGTGGGGAGCAGAGTGTAGATGAGGAGAAGGCTAAAGGTGAGGGTGTAGTGGGGAGCAGAGTGTAGATGAAAAGGACAAATATGAGAGTAAAGTGGGGAGCAGAGTGTAGATGGGGAGAAGGACAAATATGGGAGTGCACCCCTCCCCCCTCGCAATGGTGTGCACTCACGCTGACCATTTCAGATAAACTGTCACTAAATTTAGCTGGGGATGCAGTGCAACCCGCACATATGTCATAGGATTGCCAGCTAGGTTTAATTTAGTTTTTTTTTTAAATACAATACAAGGGTGTCGCATGTGTGTGTGTGTGGGGGGCAGTCCAGAGTTTGCTGGGGGGCACATAGGAAGATAGTTACACCACTGGACAGAAGAGTTGAGATGAGTATAGCTTTTTTTGTTTTCTTACTTAGACAGGGTCTTTAAGCTAGGTTGGCACACAAGAGGGAATGCATGAGCTAAGCTGGGTCAAAGGCGAAAATTGTAGAAAGAAGCAAAAGTAGGGTGAGCAAGATTGGCTGGATTGCAGAAACCTTTTACTTAGATAGTTGGGATTTTTCACTGTCTGTTTTCTCATAATCAGACTAATGACCAAAACTTTTATTCTCCCAGGCTTCTGACAAGTTTAGAGTATTCATCTCTGTAAATCTTTTCTCTTTTCTTTTTTTACTCTTGCCCCTTAAACATTGATGTCCACATCAGTAAATCAGGAGGGTTTTATTTTGCCGAACATGAATTAACTACTTGTGGGAGTGAGAGTTGACATCTGACACTGTGTCCTCCACAAGTGCCCTAAAGACCAAGCAAAAAGGATTATTCAGAGTGGATGAAATTTCACAAGATGAAATATATTAGATCATAAAGTTGAGATGCCTTCAGAAATTTGTGATAAATGTCTGTCATGGCAAGAATTGCACATGTTTTTTTTTGTGACAAATGGTGTTTAACATAAGAAAAGGATTTATGGCAGGTCAAAAAGAGGGAATGAATCATAGGCAGTTCAAAAAGGCTCTTGCATATTGATTGCTTATAGGTAAATTATTACCAAGTAAGTTGCCAGAATTTAACAGTTCATGCTGTTATCAGAATAAAGCATAAAGTTTGCCATGCAGCAGGGACAGTTCACCTCCTGGTCACAAAGGTCTATAAATTCAAGCCTGTTGAAGGGTACAGCAGATCTGTTTTTAGAGAAAAAAATAAATAGACGATAGATTCAGAGGTAAATGTCACCAACTTAAACAATCTGTACTCACCCCTGGGTCCTGGTATTCTTGTTTGTAAGTGATATAACAAAATGGTAGGTAAGCCAAGATTTTTCCATGATGGCACAGCTGTGTGTAAGGGCTGATATTCATTAAGGTGTTTGTAAAATGCCTAATGATTAAACTCATACTGCAAAAAGGGAACACAAAAATGCTATACTTACATTTAATCCCCTGCAGGTGACTGATACTAACCCGGCACTGATACACTTAATGGAACGCCCAATCTACACAGCCGCTGCCCCCATCACACCGCTCACATCCATTTAACAACTGAGGGACCTCCCCAGCCCATCGTCCATGGAGGAGGATGTGCCATAGTGTGTGTGACGAATGATGCGGAGTGGTTCACTGGCGTTGAATGGAGGAGAGCAGGTGGACAATGGAGCTTGTAGCCTGTTCTGTTTTGACTGCAAAATGTCTATGATTTTCTGAAAAAATAGTCAGAACAGTGTTTTAAGTGTAAAATCATGCATATGAGGGAAAAAGATTGAATTCAGAAAGTACAGAATTGAAGACATTAAGCCAGAAAAACAGGTGAACAAGATTTGGGTACCCTTTTCAGCTAACTACAGAAACAGTATGGGTGAGAAGGAGGAAAAGAAAACAAAAATAAATACATCATGAGCAGAAGAAGAAGGCCAAGATCAAACGTTATATAAAGATTTAGACCCTACTTGGAGTTTTGTATCCAGTTTTGAAGACCCCTACAAACAATGTTGATAAGACAGTAAGTCCATAAAAAGGCAATAAAAATAGAGCAGGCCAAAACATATCCAAAGCCCTTCAAGTCCTAACAAGTGCGATAATGTGTCCTCTATCTGCCTCTCATCCAAAACTTGACTGTGGGAATAAATCATGTGCTATTAAATCATCTATAACTGAGGGATAGAGAGAGATGCAGGCCACCACTCTCCCCTCTACATGCAGGCCAGCAGTGCCACCCCCCCTCCTGCCCGTTTCTACCCCCCCCGTTCTTCTTTCCCTTTTTCTACTATTAGGGGATCCACCCTGGGTCGCTTTCTTACCTTACTTTAAAATATGGATGTGAACTATGTCAAGACGATCTTAATTGTACGGTATCTTCAAGTGCCGCTCCTCCTCAGATGGATTTTAGTGGAGCGGAAAGAGGTCTCCCCGGGAAGCCCTACCGCAGGTAGGTCCAAGAAATGTGACAGGGCAGCGCTTGCTGTCGCAGGATGGCGAGACCTGTGGGAGCTTTGTAGGAGTTAGATTATGTTTGAGATAACCAGTAAGCACAGGTGGTGTTAAGATGTTCAGATGTTATCTCTGATGTATAATTAATTATTGTGAACATCACAGTTTTAAGGAAAAAGTTGCATGGCAATACGAAGTGTGTGACCTCATGATCGACTGGGTGTCTCATGCTGATTCTTAACCCTAGAACAGGTAGGTGCACTTTTAGAAAGTTTTATATTCTAAGTATGTCACACACCCCGCTTCAAGAAATTCATAACGTGTGCGTAATACTGACCTGTAGAGAGCGATATGCAGAGATGCCAGGAAAAAAGAGAGCCCCTCCCTGTCCATAAATACCTGGGACCTCCCACTCATTACCCAGTCTTCATCTCTGCAGTCGGCGAGCAAGTCAGAAGATGTGGTCTCCTCCTTGCACAGGGGGATTTCAGGTAGCCGGGATGACTCCCGGCCCTTTAGTTATCTATTTCCGCCTGGATCTTTTTTTTCTGTTACCTCATGCCTCCCAGCCTAGGCTGATGGTCCGGGTGAGGGTAGAAAAGCACCCTTGGTGCTTAAGAGCAAATGCTCTCCCGTGAGACCCTATATAAGAGGGTAGGCGGTCATCCGGGACGGTGACCCCGGTTTGGGATGCCCTGTCCCTTGGCCTTACACTTTGGGTGGTCCCCCCCTTTGGGTAATGCCCCTCTCTCTAGCGGGATAGCGGGTAGGAGCAGGGCCCCTTATTCGGTGTTAGGTCCACATTTTGTAATCATTAATTCTTAATAATGTTTTAATGTATTAATTTATTAAATTATCCTCCCAATAGTTATTAACTTATTTATTACTTCATAACAGCGTGTATTTCTCTGTCAAAACGGCGCTGTGGCCGCCATTTTTATGCAGGCTTTCTCCCTGAGGTAAAAGGGCGGGCGTCAGGGTCAAAGCCACGGCCCGCTCCCCTCCTTCTGTCTCTTCTGAGACCGGCGCCGCGGCCGCTGCGGTGCCGGCCTTTTTGCATTGTCATGGCGGAGGGGAGCTTCTCCCCTCACGCTTTCACTCTTGGAGGCGGGGCCGGGCTTTCCAGCGCTGTGACCCGCCCCTGTGTCACAGGCACCGCTGAGGTGCTTTTCTTTGTGCCTGTTTCCTCAGAAGGAGCTGGCCACGCCCCCCTTCTCTCCTCAGAGCTGCTCTTTACCTCACGGAGAGAGGAAGCTGTCTTCAGGACCACAGTGAGTGGCCCAGTGGGCCCCCCTTCTGTCCCATCACCTATAATTATATATTTTTATGTCATATATATATATATATATATATATTTTATACTCCGCTTTTCTTATTAGCCTTTTTTTATTATGTCTTTCAGATATAACCTACAGTGGTGTTAGGGGGTTTCTCCCGGTCCTAGGGTCCCTGGGTTCTTAATTGGCTTATTGCAAATCCTCCCACTTGGGACATTAAAGGGGAATCCCGGGTTGCTTATATGCGTAATTCCCTCGGTCATTGCAACCAACTATAAGTTCACCTTATGGAGGCATCCCCGGATACTGGCTCCCCTCGGGGCAATTCCGGAAGTGTATGGGGTGTGGGGCATCCCTTACTGGCGATGATGTATATCTGTGTATACCATGCGCACAGCAGACTATTACACGGCAGTCCGGACCCCAGGCATCTGGTTCAGCGCCGTCGGTCTCTCCTCCCCCCCTCCCAGTTTGATCCGTGCCCAGTCTGACGTTGTCATGGGCGGGCAGTTGCAATCGGAGATGTGTGCCCGATTGGCCAATCTTGAAAAATTATTCTCCAGCATGGTCACCAGAAAGGCTCCGGCTAAGAGAAAGCTCTTGTCGCCGTCTTCACCGGCGGCCGACTTGACTGATCTTGATAATCTGGACTGGTCTGATTACTCCCAATTTGAGGAAGGGGAGGTATATGAAGAATCAGATAATTCAGACAATCAGCAGTTTGTGGGTGCTGATACCGAGCGGGGCTTGGGGAGGTCTTCGGATACTCCTAATGTTCTGGCTCAGATGTTTGAGGTTTTGGCCATTTCTCCTCCTGAGGCGGTTCCACAGCAAAAGGGGGAATTTTTCGAAGAATCCAGGCCGCGCTTGGAATTTCCTAACCAAAAGCATTTTGATGGGATTATTGTTAAGGAATGGGAGAGGCCTGCCCGGCTCCCAGGTGTCCCTCAGGGTTGGGACAAAAAATATCCCTTTCCCTTGGATACGGTTAAGTGTTGGGCGTCCCCTCCCGAGGTGAATGCACAGATTCTGGGTTTATCCAACACTACTGTTTTAAATTCTCCTGATTGCTCCACGCTTAAGGATGGTGAGGATAAACGCATTGACCAAATGGCTTGTCATGGTTTTGCCAGTGTTGGGTCAGCCATGAGGCCGGTTTGTGCTTCAGCGCTGCTGGTGGTGGCTACCAGGTCGGTGGTCAGGGATCTGTTGCCTTCTTCCGGATTAGATCCGGATAGTGACGAGTTCCTTGGCTTAAAAGGTGTGAATTGTTTTTCTCATTTGTACTAGCCGCCTTGGATGACACACTGATGATGTGTGGAAGAACGTCGGCTCTATTGGTGACTATTTGGCGTTCGGTTTGGTTGCGCCAGTGGGCGGCTGATTTTGTGTCTAAAAAGTCGCTGACCGCTCTTCCCTTGTGGGATTACGGCTCTTTGGTGAGAAGTTGGATTCAGTTGCCAAGGGTGGTAAGTTACCTCAACGGAAAAAACAGCGTTGTCCCTTTCGGGGGGCGGGCTCCTTTGCTCCTTCCTTTCGTGGGGCTAGAGCTGGCAGAGGAATTGTTTTCCCCGCAGCCAGAGGAGATTCCTGGAACAGGGGCAGAGGACGTGCCCGCCCAGGATACAGCTGGGGCTCTAAGCCCAAACCCGCTGCCAAGCCAGCTCAGCAATGAGGGGGCGCCCTCACCCATGTGGGTGGGGGGACGGCTGCAACACTTCTCCCAGGTCTGGGACCGGGAGGTCTCGGACAGATGGATCCGGGAAGTGGTGACTTCCGGCTACAAGCTGGAGTTCGAGCTCCGGCCCTCTCCCAGATTCCTCAGGTCTCGGGTGCCTTCGGACCTTCTGGCCGCGCAGGAGCTCCAGGCGGCAGTAAAGAGTCTGTTGGATATGGCAGTTATTTGCCCAGTGCCCCCCTCAGACAGGGGTCGGGGCTTTTATTCCAATCTGTTCACGGTGCCCAAGAAGGACGGCTCGGTTCGACCCATTCTGGATCTAAAGATCCTCAACAGGTTCGTCCGTCCGCAGAAATTTCACATGGAAACGCTGCGTTCAGCTATCCATTCTCTTCGGCAGGGGGACTTTCTGACGTCCGTAGACATCAAGGACGCCTATCTGCATGTGCCGATTTTTCCAGCGCACCAGAGATTTCTCAGGTTCCTGGTGGAGGATCGGCATTTTTAGTTTGTGGCACTTCCTTTCGGTCTTACCTCGGCTCCAAGGGTTTTCACCAAGGTGCTGGCCGGGGTGATGGCTCTCCTCAGAGCCCAGGGTATTCGCATTGTCCCTTATCTGGACGACCTTCTCATTATGGCATCTTCCTTTAGCCAAGCGGTATTGGACACCAGAACTGTGGTGTCCACTCTGGAGAGATTCGGGTGGGTGATCAACTACCCCAAGTCCTCCCTTTCTCCGTCCAGGTTAGTGTCTTTTCTGGGAATGTCCCTGGATACTTCCCAGGCCAGGGTGTTTCTTCCTCAGTCCAAGGTTCTCTTGATTCAGGAGTTGGTTCGACTCCTCCTGTCTATCCCTCGTCCGGCCATCAGACTGGGGATGAGGCTGGTGGGATTGATGGTAGCCTCCTTCGAAGCGGTTCTCTTTGCTCAGTTCCACACAAGGACACTCCATCTCTATCTGTTGGCGGCCTGGGACGGGTCGCCACTGTCGTTGGATCAGTCCTTCCTGATGACCCCCCGAGTTCGGTGCTCCCTTCAGTGGTGGCTGGATCCAATCAATCTGTCGAGGGGCAGATCCTTTCTGGCCCCTTGTTGGGAGACGGTCACCATGGATGCCAGTCTATCAGGATGGGGGGGTTCTGGAAGGATCGTCAGTTTCAGGGACTGTGGGGGCCTCAGGAGGCTCACAAGTCCATCAATGTTCTGGAATTAAGGGCCATCAGGATGGTTCTGTTTCGCTTGACTCATCAGTTGCAAGGATTGCCGGTTCAAGTCCGGTCGGACAATCGGACGGCGGTCGCCTACATCAATCACCAGGGAGGGACTCGCAGCAGGAGTGCCCTCAAGGAAGTGTCTTTGATTCTGGCCTGGGCGGAGACCCACGTCCCGTGCATTTCAGCAGTTTACATTCCGGGAGCGGAGAACACGGAGGCAGACTCTCTGAGCAGGTTCTCAGCTCGCCGGGGGGAATGGTCTCTCAGCCCCAAAGTGTTTCGCTTGATTTGTCTCAGGTGGGGGTCCCCGGTGGTGGACCTCTTTGCCTCTCGTCACAATCACAAACTTCCGACATTTGTGTCTCTCTCACGGGATCCACTGGCTCTGGCAGTGGATGCCATGTCTCTGAACTGGAGGGATCTGGGGTTTCTGTATCTGTTCCCTCCGTTTCCCGTGGTTGCCAGAGTGGTGCGCAAGCTGGCCCTGGAGGGTGCGTCAGCAATTCTGGTGGCTCCAAGGTGGCCAAGACAGGTTTGGTTCGCAGATGTGGTAAGGTTAGCAGAGGATCAGTTCGTTCTGCCCCTGCTGCCGGTTCTGCTCACCCAGGGTCAACTACGTTATCCCAATTTACCAACGCTGACTTTGACGGCGTGGCTGCTGAAACCTCCATCTTGAAGGAGGAAGGTCTTTCCGATGCTGTGATTCGAACTCTCATTAGTGCTAGGAAGCGGTCTTCCTCTAATATCTACTATAGGACTTGGAGGTCTTATATTGATTGGTGTGAGATCAGGGAGTTGCCTTGTAGGGAATTTTGCATCTCCAGAATCCTGGAGTTTCTTCAACATGGTCTGGACCTGGGGCTCCAGCTTAGTACTCTGAAGGGGCAGGTTTTTGCCCTGGCGGTGTTCTTTCAAAGGTCATTTGCCCTACATCCTTTGGTTAAGACTTTTTTCCAGGGAGTCACGCACGTGCGGCCTCCTAGAAAACCTTTGCTCCCTGTTTGGGATTTGAATTTGGTTCTTTCTGCTCTTCAGGATTCTCCTTTTGAGCCCTTGAATGATATTGCCTTGTCTTCACTTACGAAGAAGGTGGCCTTTTTGGTAGCCATCACTTCGGTTAGGCGTGTCTCTGAGTTGGCGGCTTTGTCCATTCAAGCCCCGTACTTTGAGGGGCATCAGGACAAGGTGGTTTTTCGTTTCAAGTCCGATTTCCTTCTTAAGGTTGTTTCTGCCTTTCACCTAAACCAAGACATTGTTCTGCCCTCTCTGTGTCCTAATCCCAGCAATGACAAGGGGAGGGCCCTGCATTCTTTGGATGTGGTTCGTGTTGTGAAGTATTATTTGGAGGTAACGTCTTCCTTTCGTAAGACGGATGCCTTTTTGTGGTGCCCTCCGGGCCCCGAAAAGGCTTGGCGCCTGCCAAGTCTTCCATTAGTAAATGGATCCGTCAGACCATAGTTGGGGCCTATTCTGCCAAAGGGAAGGTACCCCCTTTTCATGTTACTGCTCGTTCTACTCGTGCGGTTGGGGCGTCCTGGGCTTTTCAGCACCAGGCCTCTGTTGATCAAGTTTGTAAGGCTGCTACTTGGTCTTCTGTTCACACTTTTTACAAGTTTTACAAGGTTGCTGTTCGGGCCTCAGCGGATGCTGTGTTTGGCTGCAAAGTTCTGCAAGCTGCAGTGGTTTAAGTTGTGCCTTGTTGCCTTGTTTTGGATCCCCGCCCTTTATGGACACTGCTGTTGGATGTCCCACACGTTATGAATTTCTTGAAGCGGGGTGTGTGACATACTTACAATACCCATTTTACAGGTGAGTATTCACAAAATGGTATTATTAGTTTATTAAATTAGAATCAAGTATAAATCTTCGCAGCCCCACTGTATTTTGAGGTGGGCACGTTTTATATATATAACTTCCCATTCAGAATATTGGACATTCAGAAAAAAAAAGGAGAATATCCCAGATTTGAATAAAAAAATAAAAATTTCTTTAAACCATAACAACACCCATTTCTCACAAAATAGGTGCTGTTCCTAGAGCAGGGGGATTGCCGATGCCCCCCTGCGCATTAACCCTGTTAAACTGGAGAAATCCTTCACCTCAGTCCGCCGGAGAAAACAAAGTGCTGTGATTGGTCACCGTAGTCACATAGTTGCCTGCGACCAGATACCTGGAAGCAGCCTGTGGACCATGTGACCATGGTGGTTGGCAACCAAACAGGTCAGCTCCAAACTCCCCCAGTGCTGAAGCCTTGCACAGACAAGGAAGATGCTTGGCTTCCAACAGACAAATGCAAAAAATGTCCAGCGAGGAATACAATCTAAAAGCAGTCCATAAATGCATGCACTATAAAAACAGAGTGTCCATGTGCAATTCCTGAAACGTAAGGTTGCCTTAATAAAAGCACACCTTTCTAAGTTTCTATCTCTAAAATACATACGCTGCTCTTAAAAAACAACCACAAAGCAGATTTCTCCCTGCTATAAGCCTTATTGATGCAGTGTTGCATTATAGTGAAGACTGACAGTATATTATGTTTTGGCTTTTCATATAAAATTATACACTTATGAAAAAGCCACTTTAAGCAAAGAGATGTTCTGCCTAATCAAGTATACAATATCCACTCATGTCATTAGGTGTAAGAAGATTCTCTGCTTTAAGCACTTACGTGGTAAGTTATTCATTATGATGATTACCCCGCAGTTAAAGGAAGTAGATACTGTCTTTCTGACAAGATCTCAGCAAGTTTGCTGCATCTTTTCCTCAAATAATGCAGCACAACATTAAAATGTGCTTTAGGTGTCTACAACTTTTTCGAATATATAATAAACTTCAGAAATTTACAGCTGGCATTTTACATCATTAAACTGTTTTTTTCAGTTTGTTAAAGGAAATATAAATATATACATTAAAAAAATGCCTTTACAAAACAAATTCCTAAAATGTACATTTTAAAAAATGAATTATAAAGCTACTTAGCATTGCTAGTTTTGCTGGGGGATTATACAGTAGACCTGCAAATAATCATTTCTCCATGCTCCCTAGGCATTATCTCCAGAGCAGTAGATTTTTCTTTAATCTTCCACCAACCATTGAGGCAGTCTGCAGCAGCACACCATTTGGCTGATTGAAGGAAGAAGTGTGTGACGTGTATGACAAGTATGACAAGAAAAAGATATAGTGAGTACAGTGCCAAAACCAGAAGGTTCTAGAGTTAGCACATGGACTACCCATATGGTGCCTTCTATGCTAATGTTGTCACAATGTTTGTAGCTATGTGGGAACAAAGTTATTGAGTTCCAGTCAGAACCGGAGAGAGACTGAGCAGAATGAAGTTGGGAAGGAGCAACTAAGTTTTTGTAGGAAGTGGTAGCAGCTCGCGTGGGACATGCGGTGCCAAGGACCACTTACAGAGAACCTATGGAGGTAGCCAATACTCAGGGCTTGTTTAATTCTCAACTTAGTGGGAGATGTTTATTGTGCTACATAGAAACTTGGACTGTCATTGTTGGGAGTGTATTGATTGAACAGTTTATTTCTATGTTGGAGGTAGCCTTTAATACAAATATTAAAGAGACTGGATTGCGATGATGAGTCAGTTATTGTTTGTGTAATCTGACTTTACGCTAACCCCCCACAAGTTCCGCATTAGACACCTTATGTTCAAGATTAACCCACAATGCACCCATTATTACCACCCCAAGGTTGGAATTACATAACAAGTGTGTGCTCAGACTTACAACAATAAATTATTTCAGTACATATTGTTAGTCTTATTGCTGGAGCCGAATTGGAGCTCACACATATCTCTCTTACCAAAGGCTTGAAGTGAAGGTCCAGTTTGATGGACTTTCCAGCTCCCTGCTTACCCTACACTTACTCCTGTGTTGTCGATTGCCATCCTGCAGCTCCAATATGTGAAGCTGGGAGCTGAATTCCAACCTGCAGGTGGGCATATCTGGTGTATAAGGCACAATCAGGGCTTCCGTTACTCTATAAGGGCTCCTCAACTGATCTTCATACACATCCGTACACAAGAGGTGCAGATCTCAGGATCGCGATCAGTGGGCAAAAGCAAGTGTAAGGTGAGCCTGATCTGAGGACTGTGGGAAAGTATACGAAATGAATTTCTTTTTAAGAAAGATGGCTAAGGCCATTAGATGTGCCTGCTAACAAGAAATTCATCAGCCACAGTGTAGAGGCAGGGAACTCTTGTAAGGGTCTTCATTACGAAGAAATACATCTTTGGGTCTCATGATACGGGCAAAAGGTCTTTGGAGGGATCTAATCGAAATCATTTTTGAAGTGGGGTAAGAGGAAAAGGGGGTGTGATGTAATGGAAAGAGGAAAGAATATATGCTGGGATTTGATTAACAGAGATCCAGAAGGGTGGCCACCCAGTAATCATCATATTTAATGTGAAGCAGGATTAAGTAATTGCAACACCAAGCCAGGAATGGTTGGGGCAATCACAGCAAGGGTGTAATTAGTCTGCCCATATTTCGGCTTTAATAGTTTACAAACTGAAAAGAGCAAGCATGCAATGGTTTGTGTTTGTAGTTTTGGATTTTTTATTCTATTAAGTCCTTTGTGAATAGTCAATGTCATAGTTTGGAAACAACTAGCAAACTCACAAGGGCAGCTTTGATTCAGCTAGAGGCCAAGCTGAGGTCAGATCTGGCAGCTCAGGATGTTAAATTAAAAGCTTGTTTTTCTAGAACTCTGAAGAGAGAGAAAATAATTTGCTAATAAGTGATCTTGCTGAAGTTGTTGGTGTGCTTTTAGCAAGAGAAGTGATCAGTGCTGGATTGCTGCCTGTTTTGTAGGAGTTTCTTTCATTTAGTTGCCATGCACACACCAACAGTTTTTCAGTTTGCTGAATAATAGGACAAAGTTCTATTTTTGCTGCTGTCCCACTTCATAGCAGAACAACAGGCCCTTTACCAAAACAAAAGCTTTTAGGAATGACATTAATGACGTATTATTAAAGCCCTATTTGTTACTCCCAAGAACATGTCCCTGAAGAGTTTAACCTCTCAGGCTTGTGTATTTTAGCCTCTAAGACTTTAAGAGCAAATTCAAACACACAACATGCAAGGCCAGTGCTGACCCAGTTTATGTGGGATTACATTTCCCTAGTTCTTTTACTTTTGGGGGCCATAAGGACCTTTTACAAAAGTATGTACGGTATTTCTCAAATTAGGAACAAACAAATAGCAGGCTATACCTTAAAGGACAATTCATTTTTATTATGTTTTTGGTGCTCTGCCTAATTGTTTTCCTCTTCTTGGAAACTAGAGACAGATAACAGGGCAGAACTGACAGAACACTTAACTTGGAAACCCGAAGTCTATGAAATGAACTATGAAATCAGAACACTCAGCTAGGTTAGCACAGTACCAGATAGGCTGAATGGTGTAAGTATTGAAGTCCGAAAACAAGCTGGACCAACACCCGTTTTATTCTTTAACGAGTGTTTGTGCCGCAGACAGCAAATAAGAACAAGCCGGGGGGGGGGGGGGGGGCATCCAGCATAACTCCCGATATCCTTATCTGCACCTCAAGCCAGTGCTGTGAATGGAGTCCCGTGATTGGTCGAGCGTGCTCACATGGGCGGGTAGTGTGTGAGGCGTCCTGGTGGCTGGTGCTGAGGACGCGACCATGGCCCGCAAATATTTTGTATGTAGCTGTTAAAAATGTGGGTGTCATGTTGAGTCTTTTGAACAAGTGAATTTCGTGCGGATTTGATCCACTGGTCACAGGTTTGGGCCTTATTTCAACAACAGATGGTTATCCAGTCTATTCTATTTTAAGTCTATGGGAGACACATTGGTGATTGCATATAAATACAAAACAAATTTATGGTAAGGTAAGAGGGGACCTCGATTCGCCTGAGGTTGAAGCTGGGCAGTTTCTTTGTGATTAGCTTTAAAGGTGACTGTGCTTGTCTGACTAGCTCCTGCTGATAGCTCAGCAGGTTATGCTCACATGGTGCTCCCCCTGCAGCCAATCATTTAGGGAGCCTGAATCATGATTGGAGGCTAGGTTGTGCATCAGGACGGGCTGGGAACCATGCTTTCAGGACTGGAGCTATCAGGCCACTACATTCAATTAGCACGACACATTTTGGCGTAAAATGCTGAAATGGCATTAAACAGGGGCAGACGCGTGACATTTGGTGCACATGATGGGTGATCTTTTCATATAAGCATTTCCGTCTTCACTTATTCCCACTTAAGAATGGACAAGCCACCTTCTTCACTGTCATTTTCTATTTCTATGGACTCAGCAGGAGTGAATAATCTATATGTTTTGTTCTGCATATGTTTCCCTATTACCCATCAATATACCCAGCTCAGGGAATGCCACTTAATACCCCTTTTAGTTGATTAATACAAATAAAAATGACAGCACGATTGCTCATTTAAGTAATGCAGCCCTGCATAAAACAGGCACTTAATTTATGATTTTCTGCCACAAATTGCACAGGCAAGTGACTTGTTTCCATACCTAATTTATTTCATCTTGATTTGCCTAATTTATCCGCATCTACCCAGCAATTTACTTTCATGAAAGAAAAGCTCCAGCGTAACATTATTTTTTGATAAATCCTTATTTCGAAATTGCTAGCTGGCTGAGTGCTCATGTGGCAAATTGTTAAGAATTGCCAGTGACAAGCCATGTCACATGTGATAGATCACACAAAGCCAGCACTGACCAATCTATTGTCACCGCTGTATTGAAAACGGGTGACACATGTCATAATGGCTACTCCCACGGGAGTGGGTGGCTCAAGTCAACTTGTCACAACCACAGGGACATAAGTTCTGCTCTAGAGATGAGGTTTGATTTGTGTGCATATGACCTTTTCATATTCTATTCATACACATATGTGAAATGGCGGAACCAAAACCTTTAGAAATAGTATGCATGCAGCAAATACATTTAATAGCAGTTATTTTACATGTAAATAAATAAATAATTAATACATCTAAGATCCAGTTAAAAAGCATCTTATTTTCTACTGTACTCACCTTAGGTCTCCTGCAGCTGATTTGCCCAGGTTCACTTTGTATCCATTCAGGTAATCTGTCCCTGGACTTAAAATGGGCATCTAATGGTTTATGATAACCACCATGCAGGGGAGTGCCAGGCACTGCCTCAGTGTACTCACTTTATCTAGGGCAGAGGCACCACTCTCCTAAAGCCAGCACATGCCTGAGGAGCAGGGCTGGATCAGACTTTGCTAGATAGCTGCAGAGGAGCTAAGGCATGTATACTAAGAAGCCTACAGGTGCACTTTAGAGCAAACTTACGTTATTATTATTATTATTGTTTATTTATATTGCGCCATCATCTTACGTAGCGCTTTACAAAGTAGTAATTACAGACAGGGTAGAAGCATACGGTACATATACTATTTCAAATGCAGTTTTACAGATTTAACAGTGGATATTCTGAGTACAAGATGCAGTAGGGGAGAGAGCCCTGCCCTTGCGAGCTTACAGTCTAAAGGAAGAGAGGTGAAGACGAGGGGGAAGGATCACTAACAGTCAGTATTGAGCTTTGTGGCATGCGCCTTTTAGAAGATTGGTTAAGCCAGATTATATGCTTGTCTGAATAAGTGAGTTTTGAGGGCGCCTTTGAAGGTTTTGAGTGTTGTGGAGTGGCGGATTGGGTGGGGGAGGGCATTCCAGAAGATTGAAGTTGCACGTGAGAAGTCCTGGAGGCGGGCGTGAGAGGAGGTGACCAGGGTGGAGGACAGGAGAAGGTCGGCAGCAGAGCGGAGGCTGTGTCTAGGTTGATATTGTTGGATTAGAGATGAGATGTAGGGAGGGGCCTGGTTGGAGAGAGCTTTGTAGGTGAGAGTTAGAGTTTTGAACAGGATTCGCTGTGGGATTGGCAGAGAGGCGCAGAACTGGAGGAGCGAGAGGATAGATGGATGAGGCGAGCAGCGGAGTTCAGAATAGATTGGAGGGGTGCCAATCTGTTAGTTGGTAAGCCACAAAGAAGTAAAAAAGAAGTTGCAGTAAAATATGACCATGGCATGCACTAACATTTTAGTGGTGTCAGGTGAGAGGAAGGGATGGATGCGTGAGATGTTTTTAACTTGGAGGCGACAGGAGGTGGCCAGGGAGTGAATATGTGGTTTGAAAGAGAGTGCAGAGTCCAGAATGACTCCCAGGCCCCGAGCTTGGGGAGTTGCAGTTATTGTATAATTGTTGACAGAAATAGATGTGTTAGAAAGGGAAGGGGAGTTAGATGGTGGGAAAGTGACCAGTTCTGTTTTGTCCATATATATAATACATAAAAATGTATTCACCTTTCTGTCTGTCGTGATCAATCCCCACCCCCAATGGTTTCCTATGGATCTGCCAGTGGCCTGCAAAGAGTAAGTGCTGCCGAGTTTCCTGCCGCTGTGCACTTTTAGTCAGTTTAGTCCATGAGCAGCATGGCTGGGATGCTGGAAAATAAATACCCTCCACCCCCCCATCCAGGCCGTGACCACGTGAAAATCTGTGAGGCGGAGGCTTTGAGTTGATGCAGGAAATGTAAGTGCTGCCAATCATACAGGTTACAATTACAGCAGTGTTAAAGATAATGTCAACACAAAGGTTGGCTACTGAAAGACTACTACAAGAGATAAAAAAAACCCAAAACTAATAGGGTTCCATTCTGGCAGGTAAATAAGGCAGCACAGTGTAGCAGGTAAAAACAGTTTCTAAAAGCTACAAGAAAATCTTACTTGGCTTGTGTCTGGGAATGTTTAAATTCATGCAGGCCACGTCTGTAGCAATGAATCAAGAAAACTGCACTTGCCGTATTTATTCTTGAAGAGGTTTCATTACTTATTGAAATGGCTACGATTACGTTTAAAAAGACTTTAGATCAATTAAACCCCCTTTCCCCAAGGCATCCTAATTTCTTCCATGTGAAGAAAGAGGCCCCCATAAAAGAATACACAAGGCTTTTTCTATGGGTGGCTGAACAGGGTGATCACCCTTGGGCACCAAGGTCATTGTTTATGTGGGGGCCCCTTTATCCTAGTCAGGGCAAATATTAGTGGTGCAATCCACATGCCAGGTCCCTCATCCCCTGTATTGGGCTTGGTCATGGAAAAGGGGCACTGTTTGTTGATAAGAAAGGGGTACAGCATGGCACCTCATGATATAGGGTTAGGAGGGGTCATAATTTCTTTCATTTTAGCCTAGAAAACTCCCCTGGGAATACATACTGATCCTGGTCATTCCTAACTATCCAGGAACCAAATGACTTAGTGACGAAGTCAAGTGGCCACCCCCCACATTTAATGTTAAGAATTCACCAAATTTTTCTCCCATAAGGTGCTGTTGTTTCCAAACGTTAAAAACAAAACCATTACCTCATAGGAAAATTGATGTACCTCACTTGAAAAAATGCCTCATCAGGTGGAGGTCGTTTTGGGGGAAAATGATTGAGAAAACATTTTATTTGCACTTTTTTGTGTCTAAATGCTGAAAAAGTTCACAGACATGCATATTGCAATCCACACCACAATGCACATTGCAAGTCACACTGCCTTCACCAAATAATTAGCATGACCCCATTGACAGGCTAACCAATAAGAGATGGCAACACTAGGGTGATGACAAGAAGGACATATAAGAGACGTGAGAAAATACGAAAAAACTGTCTGGTGTAAATACAACAACACATAAACAAATTTGCAACATAGCTTGGATAAAACAATATTTTTTTATAAAGAATTAACAAAACAAGGACCACAAATAATAGCATGTAGCTCATAAACAAAATAAAGATTAAGAAAATATGGATGACTACTGGCCAGGAAAAAATTATAACTAAACAACAGCAACCAAAAAGAGGAAACCTATGAAAATATATTGACAGGTAATAATATAAATTGGTTTGTTAGTATCCAGTAATACCAAGAAGCTAAATATGACTGTGCCATCTACAATTAGGTCAAGCCATTAGTACAACAATACCTATTATGCCTGAAAAAGAAATATAAAGGGTTTTGCAAGCTTGCCTTTTCATTATATTGACTTTTAATTATGGAATGTTAAGTGAGTATTGGAAAGCTGCACGCAATCAGTGACAGAAGACTCCATGATGGACCTTATGGGCCTATGTCCAAGCCTAGGGTTAATGTGTAATGGCAAGTATCAAAGATTAATCTGGATTTGACTGGTGTCAGAGGAAACATATCTTCTGGTATGGCTGTTGTGGATTGCTCTGGAAGCAAATGGGGCAAGCAGCTCCATATTGTTTAAGAAAAGGGAACCATAGAATAATCTATGGTTATGCTGATCGCAAGTACATTAATCAACAATCTTAATCATATAAATTTGTTAAAAGGCAGTCCAAAATATTTCTTTCTTTTCAAAATACTTGATTGGATCACCTCAATGTGTCAGGCAACACACTTCAAACACTTTGTGCACTAGGGCCCATCGCCAATTTTGCACCTACCAGAATAAAATGATTATATGCTTTGCTTAGATAGACAATCACAGTGTGGATCCATTTGAAATAAAACCTCCTTTTCCTCTTAATCCTCCATTCATAAATCGATAATTATAATAATCAAATAATTTCCCATAGACTCATACATGCGAGGGAAGGAAAGATAATATTGTTTAAAAATCGGAAAGTGCCAAAATCCTGCTTTTTATTGTGCTTACCAGATACAGCTAAAGACAGCTCTAAAATCAACTCACATATGGTTCAATATCAATGAGTTTCCAATGGAAATAGCTCACCCCTTCTCTCAAGACTGCCTCCCTTCCCTGGCTGCGGGATTCGGCAGAGTGCGATACGTCTCACAGGGCGAAACCGAAAGTAAACCAAAAGGATGTATTTCGTCACCATGGACTTGTTCACTGGGCTGGGCACATATATAAGGATCGCAGCACATAAGTCTAGATTAATCCTTTCAGCGTCTCCGCCGTATGGGCCAGCAATAATGAATTTAACCACTGCCATAGGAATTTTATCAATTATATATAATCTACATCCAAATAAGGGATCTAAAGCCAATGCTTGGAAACACATCCATCTCTAATGCAACAGTATTAAATTTATGACATTTAAAACAAAATGTAATTATTGTCACAATCCAACAATTTAAAAATTATAAAACAAGAACAAATACACACTAAACATCAATTTGAAAACACATTTACAAACATTTACAAAACTCTCAACCTATTCCCTATTTTTATCCCATCACCTACAAAATCGGGATACAATTACCTAATAAAAGGGGACCTAAAATAACTAATTCATTAATTATTATTATTTTTTTATTTACAGATCAAGGGTGTTGCCATGGGGTGTTACAGATCAAGGGTGTTGCCATGGGGGCAAAATTTGGCAAATTTATTTATCAGTTTATGGGAGGAGGCTTTTATTTATACTATAAAAATTCACATTTGATGTTTTGGGGTCAATACAAGTATTTTGAAAAGAAAGAAATATTTTGGACTGCCTGTTTACAAATTTATATGATTAAGATTGTTGATTAATGTGCTTGCATAACCATAGATTATTCTATGGTTCCCTTTTCTTCTAGAATATTATCCATTTGTTGACACAGGTTTTTTTAGCTCTTGCGCATGCTTCAGTTACACTTGCCATAATTTACTATTGCATGATCTCTATTGGTTTGATCATATCAGCTCCATATTGATGCCTGTGGAGTTAAAATTCTATTGTTCACTCATACATATGATTTTAATGCCATTGTACTCATATGTATGTATGAGTATACTTTTTCTGGTGTATCACGTCGTGTTTTAGTATTATATAAGCTTTGAAGCTGAAGAAAACATTTTCATAACTTGCTTATTGTTACCCATAGCTTTTAAACATAATTGTCTGTGGTTATCTACATCTCTCTACAAAGGCACATAAACACAACATCCCACAGTTCTACAGGTCTCCGGTGACTACACTTTGAACATTTCCTGTTGTATTGAAATACTTTAAAAGCCTTGAAAACAATGTGGTAATGAAACATTATTTGCAAAATGTATTATTTACAAATATTCCAGAAAAGTAAAGTTAAGCTTTACTTACACAGTTGTCAAAGAAAAATGGTAGCACAAAATTCAGTGCCCGCACTTTGTCAGCAGAAAAAAAGGCTTTTCACATTTACGACCACCCCGCATCTTGATTCACATTGTCATGCTCAATGATGAGCCCTAGGAAGCCAATATAATATCAAACCTTCTGGCATGTTCTAATACGCCAACCTGTCCCCTTTTTTCCTGGAACCCAGTTGGGTTCTCGGAAGAGGATGTTTGAATGACATATTCCTCCCCATTTTAACAGTCATGGCTGCAGTTTTTCTATACCAGAGTGAGAAAAAGCCTGAAAATAATCTATTCTTGCTTGTTTATATCCCACTCTCTCACCACAGCTTAAAACATGAGAGAAAGGGAAGCAGAGAACATTGTAGCTCTCCCCTGCAAACACAAGGGATGATGTGCACCTGCTGTTACAATGTTGCGACAGTTGCGCTATGTTGTGTTACATTGTATAACAGCCAGACACCCAGCTATTACCATGTATACAGCTTCACAGCTGACTGCTAGTCCACTCTAAAAATGCTGTATAAATAGAATGCTTACATCACCACAAATGTACTTTTTTATCATGCTTTCAACCAGAGGACAATAGTCAGGTAGCATTATCTCTCAGGATCAGGAGTCACGGTAATATTATTGCTAGCTACATCCATGTCCTATCATCTAGGAATATCAGTACAGTGAAGCCAGGAGTCTCATAACTGGGAATGGGTTCTGCATGGTGCCTCAACCCACAGATGAGACTATGACTGGATGACCAAGGGCCCCATCTTTTATATACATTTGATGTTGTGTAATAATGGAATTGCTATTTAATTTTCGATAACTACTGCTGAGATTAAGGGCCTTATTTATCAAACAATAGCGCCACTCAGCGCCAATGCTTTCACAAGAGCGCCACTCAATGTGTCGAAATGACCGCCATTCAGTGTCTAATTTATCACTTAAACCATGTAGTATATAAAGACTGTCGCTCTTCCCAAAGCTGCACCTGATTATATAGGCATTCAAACCCGTTCTCCCATAGACTTTAATAGACAGGCGTTGTTATAGCTTTTTCTTAGTTCAAAATAGCTTTTAATAATTCTTTTTACTCGGGATGTTGGAATGTGACAATGTTTTAGATGTTGTGTTTGGCCATCAAAGCTCCAAAATGTTTTAGACACCCATAGCATCTTTTTGTTTTTTATATATTCTTTATTTATCATTTTCAAAGATTTTACAACAGTCATAGAAGAAAATAAGGGTAATCCACAGACAGTAGATGCACAGCATTGTCGGATGTGTATAAAATCACACAATCACGATAATTAGGAAGACATCGCCGCAACCAGAGCCTCATCCCCCGAACAACTGTTACGTTCTGCATGAGGGAGGGGGCGGTCTCGGCGTCCAACCCCTCGTCGTAGCTGTAGGGAATTACTAGGGATAGTTGGACCGCCGACCACCATCCAGACACCTGGATGACTACCCCAAGCTGACTCCTCAACCAAGCAGAACTGGATATCCCAACAAAGCATATTTTTGATTTGCTGTTGTCCTACGGGGGAAGGGATGTTGTTTGCATGTACAAATGTAAAATTGCATGGAAACCTGCCACTGTGTGTCCATATCGCTGCTTTGTCACATTGAACTTTAAGTAGTGCCAGTCTGCGGCAGCATAAACTGCTGCCAACATCAGCACCACCAACATTGGCACTGTTTTACCTGATGCGGTGGAGCAAACTGGCGGTGCGTGATGTTTGCTAGCATTGTAAATGCGGCATATGTTGCTGCCTTGGATCTTGGGGTTGTTGAGTTCTCTCACATATACTTGTATCTGATGCAGAACAAAACAGGTGCTGCTTATTTTTCTTTCATGTGTGTAGACTAGCACCACTGGTAACATCCATCTATCATTCAGTGCTCACAAGACACAGCACCAATTTAGCAGCGCTAAAAACTTTCTCAGTGGCATTTCAACTTGCAGGTGCCGGCGGTTAGTTGCCGCTGTTAGGAAGAAGGTGAAATAGTGCTGACTGATATTCTTCATGAATTGAAAACATTTAGATGGGAAAAAACAAAAATGATGAGTCTGGCCACTAGGTCAACACCATGGCAAATGTTCTAAGCCTTCCCTAATCTAAAACTGTAGGTTAGCATTAGCAACACATCCTGGACCACAAAGAACTTTTTTGTATATGAATGAGAGATGTTAAGAGTGCTTTTAAAAAGGTAAAAACTTGAAATGTTAAAACATTTACAGCAGCATAAGAAAAGGAGCCTACAGCTATCAGTTGTCAGATAAAAGGCATCTCCCTCAGTATTTAAGCTATGTAAAAACGAAAAGAAAATGTAAAACAGGAGATGTCCCCTAAGTTGCTATTCATCATGATCTGTCAGAAAATATTGCGTGAAATATGACTGGCTGAAACTTTATCACAGGTCTTCTTTCAAAGTATTGACTTTTGTTAGGAATGTAGACTGACTTTAGGATAACTAGAAGCTTGTCTACAGTTTTGGACATTAAAGTTAGAAAAGGAAGAAGCCCTTGACGTCTACAAGCCAAGTACAAAAGCAAAGCTTACCTACTAAAGTTTGCATGTGAGACTCGACTTTTTGTAGTACAGATGAGTAACTTAGAATCACCCCACTGAAGCGATCAACAGCAGCATATGAATTTGGCCTTGTCCTTTATTGAAATGAGCCTGTGAAAACCATGCTGGCTAGGCCTAATGATGGCTCACAGGACAAAGCTGGCTGCCTCTTTCAGTTGATAATCTAGTCCATGTTTAAATCAATAGAAAGAACGTCTAAATCTATCACAATAATCTGCATTCCTTTCCATACTTCTGCTGCAGAATGGGGTAGAAAAGGAGCCAGCAAAATGTTGGACTCTGCTACTACATCAATGCACATATCTGCTTTGGAATGATCTTTTTGTGTTCATTAAGACCAGCAAAGCTTGTTGGATGCCAAAAATGCACTTAGCTATTCTGTCCCGTTTACGTGCTCTGCTGAGGTACAGTATTTATAAAGCAAGAATAATGATATCTCTGGCCTCCTTGGCTTTATGAGTACAATGCATTAGCAAATAGGTATTGCCATATGCGACCATGGTTTACAAGGATAGCAACAATACACTGCTATAAGTCATTCATAATTTTTAAATTACATTTTTTGAAAAATTAAGTAGGCGATCTCCCACTTAGTGGAGGACAAAGATAATTTAAGAAAATAAAGCTATAGAAAAACATGCTTCTTTATATTAGTTAATACATGTTTTAGTTCATAAAGGTTTTGACTCATTTAAGGTTCTCAAGTAAATTTCAGATTAGTTTTACTGAAATAAACTGATTTACTCATAATTATTTTATGTACCAAAAACTGTCGTTGTATTTATCAAAGTATACCAGGGTCATCTTGTGTCCCATGCCATGGGACTTCATTCATGGTATTGCTTGAATGGGAAATATACATGTTTGGGTGATACTGCAGGACACTCAGGCTTTGTGAACACCAATGTACACTTGTAACCGTGCATTTCATTTTAAGTCAGTGATACCTGTGTGAAAATGTCAAAATTTACATCTTGTTACACTTTACACCAAAAAACTTGCGACAGGCACAATACTGCAAGGGCTAAACATGATTTAATTAAAAATAAGGCATAGCCTTGATCACACACTTTCAACCCAAAAACTTTGACCGTTCCCTCCTCACTACTTAGTGATGTACTGTACACCTCTCATGCCAGGTGGCGGCTAGACACCCGCTCCTAAACTTTCCCCTCTCCCTTTCTTTGCCCCCCCTATCTTCTAGCCCCCCCATCCCTTGCCTTCCGTTCTCCCTCCTCAGGTACGTGATCTTTCGCAAAATATGCACCTCATACCTTGTTTTCGGAGATACAGTTACCCATTCCAGTACAAGTCGACACCCTCTTGGGTGTTACTATATGCTTCACAAAATGTAATGTATGTTGCAATTTGATGTACTTCTCTCATATTCTTAATTAAAAAATTGATTAAAAAAAAAATAAGGCATAGCCTCTCAATTCAATCAGGGCACTATAGGGGCCAGTATCCCAGGGCTTGAATGTTAAACAGCCCTCTCGGCATTCCAACCTCTATGCCCCTTGGCTGGTCTGGTGCTCTTCCAGGGATGCCCAGGACCCAGTGATTAACTCTTAAAAATGTTAAAAAGGCGTGGGGTTCCCCCTTTCCTGGAGAGGAGGACCCTATGTTTCTGCCCAAGTGCCAGCACCCATGTGACCGTGAAGGTCAATCAGAATTCTTGATGTCTTCGGGGGACTGAGGAGAAAGCTAAGATTTCTCCTATTAAGCATCGTTAATGTGCAGAGGGGCATCCACATCGGAATGCCTTCCTGCACCCTGTACAGCACCTATTTTTTGAACATTAGTGTTGTTCCTGTTTAAATTGGACCAAAACCCAGGAATTTAACCCTACTGAGTTTTGGTTCTTGCCCCCTGGGCACTTCAATGTGGGATGCCTGGTTGTGTAAACCCCCCCCCACTCGCCCACTCCAACTTACCTTTCCCCAGTCCCGTGATGCATTCGTGGCATCAACGTCCAATCAGCATGCTCAACTTTGCTGACAGACAACACATCTAGGCTTGTCAAAGCACTTGGCTCCAGCTGAGTCTAGCCAAGTAGAGCCAAGTGTGCCCCTGGCCACATCCCTGCTGCCCTCTAACAGGGAGTGTGCCTGCAATCGCCACTCACAAATGCCTGCCTACTAAAAGTAAAGCAGGGAAGGCTGCTGCTTGCTCAGGCACCGCTAGATTGTGGAAAAGGTGGGTTTACTGACTGACCTGGGGGTTTTTACACAGCGAGTGATCCCTAATCTGGATGCCCTGGCTGGGAAGGAGTATGCCTGCCTTGGAGTCTCATGGACTTCAGCGTGGGTTTTGGTCCACTAGTACATTATTAACGCTATTGTTTTAGATAGGTTGCTTGGGAATAATTGGATTTGTTCATTGCTTTAAATTAATTCACAATTTTGTAATCAAAATTGGTTGACATATGGATGGATATGTTTAGTATGTTTTTTTTAGCTGTACAAGAGGATATTTCATGAAAATCTTGAGTTGATTTTTCTATTTTTTAGAGCTGCTCTGATCTCAGCGCATTTGTTTTTTTTGTTTTCCTGGCACCTGTCCAGACAAAAATAAAAACAGATAATAGTTACTTATTTTACCCCATAGCTTCCTCACTAATATCCAATCTTAAGATAAGGTCCTGCAGCACACTGCCTTCTACAAAAGGAGTGTGTCTGGCATGCCCCTTTGTTATATTAAACTAAGTATGATGGGCTCCACTCATTTTGATGGTGGCTGGTCTTGTCCGCCAATATGCTTGCAAATGGTGGATGAGCGCCCATGGAAACTTAATCTCAGGAATATGTAAGTCTAAGACTGGCAGAGATTATCAAGGCAGCTGTATGGAAGAAGAGGTAAGTTATTTACTAATAGAGAGTAAACCCCTATATACCCCAGGGAAATAATAAAATGTACACAAATTATTGCTTAAAAGGGGAGCAAATACTTTGCCAATACCACCACCCTAATTTTCTGTTATCTTCTTCCATCTGTCCTACTGGTGGAGCAATGTTTATCTTTTCTATGCAGCTTGCACTATTGGTTTGTAGATATATATTATGGATCTGGCTATGTCATTTTACAAACGGGGAGGCAAAGCATACCAAAAGAAGTGACCAGGAGTTCTGCCACCCCCATCAGAGGCCACAATTTTGGCTGACAGATAACTTGTTTGAAAACAATATTTTTTACTTCTACTTTAAACATATTTTTTATTGAGTGTTTGGGATGTTATTGTAACACTTTAGTGGAACACAATGTTTTGTTGCTTTTATATCCTTTGCTTGCCATCTGGGTGTTTTAAAAGATTATCAGCTCTTTATATCGTGAGCCGGATGAAGACAGAGATATCCAGTAAATTTCACCGTTCCTTTTTGTTAACATTTTTATTTGTTTTTGCCTTCAAAGAATATTCTGTGGGAGAATTAATGTGATAAAGTCTGACCTTTTACAGTCAGCGAGATCTAGACAGCATTGTTTGAGGTCTAATTTGTCATCATTTTAACTTCATCAGAATATTTAGATCAAATAAATGTTGAAGTATGAAATGTGAAAGGTCATTTGGAATGTTGATATTAATGGAGGTCACTATTTTATAACTGCTTTGGACGAACGATTCTTTGTGACCTTCTGGCTGGATAATAGCTTTAATGGAAGCATGTTTTATAAAGTGATATCTTGATATATCACATTATTTTGGATAAAGGTCTTCTCAGGAGAAGGTTAAGGAGGTTTTATGGGTTCATTAAGCTGAATGCTGCAATGGGCGCTTGTGAGAATGTTGTAGATGCAAGAGGAGGCGTGTAAAAACTTTAGAATAGGGGATGTGGTTCTTGCATGGACTTCTGCAGTATAGGTCCTGGGGGGAGGAAAAAATGTTTTGGGAACAATATACTTTTATAGAAAAGTATACGTGTTACGTGAACACATTTTAAAACAGATCTCTTATGAAAAAAGAAGCCAATGGGGAACAAAAAGCCCCCAACCACTGCACACCAACCCAAATTGTAATCCCTGATAGAGACGGGGGTTATAGTCATGGCACGACCACACAGATTTCCTTTCTGAACTGCAGATACGCTTATTTCAAACAGCTCAGCAAAACGGTCTACTTCGCAGCATATGAGAAACACTTCAACAGTCATTTGCTCACTCCCATTATGGGGCTGGGCACCAACCACAGGTGCCGAATGTGTAACATCTCCTGGGGTGCCGGCAAAGCATGCACAGTCACTAATATGGGGGTGTTGCTCCCTCTTGCTGACACTCACTCAGACTTTCCACTCAGGATCCCTCACAGCAGCGGAGCCCCACTTTTCTCAAAGTGCACGGTGGTGCAACAGGTTCCCGAGGTGTCAGCCCAGGCACAGGCCACCCCACAGCACTATCACTGGGGTTTCCTTTAGCTACATCAATTGGCCGTCCAGGCAGTAGGCCTTAGAACCCCCCTCACAGCAGGGACTCACTTCCAGTAACCTGGGAATGTTTACTCTTCCTAGGTGGTAGCAGCCAGCAATGCAGGCTACCTCTCTATCAGGCCAGGAAGCAGCTCACCCCAGAAATGCTGGGCTGTCAGGAACTCCACAGACACGTTCCTGTGGCAGGTTGCAGTGGGGCTTACTTTCTCTGGCTTGACATCAGCTTGCATCCCATCCCTTTTTCCCTCTAGCAAAATCCTGCATGATCTTGCAGGACCAACTCCCTGCACCCACATCCAAAATGGCAGTGGGGGTGTCCCAGCCAGGTGCCACTCACCAAAACATTTCAAAACAGTTAGAAAACACATCTATTACAAAGCCAGCTTTAGTGGAGAGATGAGCATGAAAAGAGAAGCTTCACCTTGTTTAGCCATGGCCACCTTGACAGGAAATTTATATAATCATGTCCCTTTCACCAGAACCACCTAATCCTCTATTTCTTCTTGTGTATACCTCACACACATGAAGAAGAGCCATGATAATAATGTCACACCCAAGTGTGCATGTCCAAAGGGAACATGGCCCAATGAAAATTAAAGTGGTAAGACTATACTAGAGGTATTCTGGTAAACTTCAGAAATTCATAAATCCCCATCTAACAACCCCTTGGTTTGCACACTTTATCTAACAAATAAAGTTTTTGAAAAGAATATGCCTTTCAGTTTTGTCCAACTTCCACCCACTATAACATAGCAACATAGAATGTAATGCTGAATAAAGACTTTAGTCCATCCAGTTCAGCCTGTTTATCTCCTTCCAGTGGTCTAGTAGCCATAACTGGAAATTACATACAAGGAAGGCATCCGGGCCACTTTTGAACTTTTTTAGTCTATCTTTCATAAATACCTCCTCTGGCAGAGAGTTCCATAGTCTCACTGCTCTAACAGTGAAGAATCCCCTCTTATGTCAGTACAAGAAGCATCTTCCTTCTAACCTTAGCAAATGCACCCACATTACCAACAAACAAGGTGATCAAATCCTTGATGTCAGGTGGAAAGTCTGTATCCTAAAGACTCCACGCCATGTTGTCCCAATGACATTGAGGTTCTGAATAATGCAAACTACTGGTAGTCTGAATGCCTGATTATCAGGGTCCTGAGCAGAGTAGCACAGTTTTTGGGGTATGTGGCTGTCTGCAATATGCGTTTGTAGACATATGTGTTTATAGGCATTGTACACTTTGAAGGAGGCATTACCATTTTTCTACAGAAGATTTTAGTTTAAACCTGTGCTTAAAGGAGCAGTATCGCAAAATTTGCATTAAAAAAGATAAATAATTAAATAGCCACACTATAGCTTCTAACATGTGTATAAATAATGTGGCGATAGAATAAAGAAAAAATATCTGCCTTTCTTTTAAATTGTATAATGACAATGGCTCAGTCCATTTGCTGGGTTGTATTTAGTGAGCTGCTTCATTTAGCCCACTGGTCTCCTAGCAACACTTTACCTCAGAGGCTGACACTGTAATCAGTGGTAACGGTTGTGTGTGTGTGAGGTGCTGCTTTTGTTATGAGACCAGGTGACTCAAATGTGTAAAATCTGTACAAAATAAACTAAACTGACTGAAAATGACTGAAATTATTCTTTGAATAACTGTGCAGGAAAATCTAAAGGTATTAAAGTGGAACAAAACCCTGAGTGGCCGACCCTGAAGTCTATAAGACCCGGCCACTGACCTTCCCCCTTGGACATTCTAAATCGGGATGCCCCACTGTGTGAAACGACCCCTGGATAACCACAGATCCCCCCATTTTTCTGGCGCGCTCACGCAGATAGTCATTTAGACAGGCTGGGCGGCCAGGAAGGTTACTGCTCAGGCTCCCCATCTGCGTGCAAACAGCACTGATTGGATGAGAGCCCGCGCATGCGCTGTGGGACAGGGAAAGGTACCTTTTCACAGGCGAACTTGGGGATTTCACATATCAGGGCATCCCAAGTCGGGATGCCCCTAGTGGCACAAAACAAAACTCCAGATATTGAAAATCCTGGGTTGGGCTTTGCTCAAAACACACAAAGCTGAAAGAAAGATCATATGGAAAAATGTGTTGAGAAAAGAGAGAGAAAATGGTAAACTGAAAGATTCTGTAGCAGAGCCAACATGAAGGGAAAACTGTCAAAAAAAAAAATGTTTAGAGCAAAAAAACAGGATGTAAACCCAAAAATCATTCTGAAATAAAATAACCCCCCCCCAAAAAAAAGAAAAACTGGCGAGTCTGAGATTTGAACCAATTACTCTATGGTTCAAAGACATTGAATTTACCAATGAGCTAAATGACTTCTAGAGCTTTTCTCTCTGCTTTAGATATATGAGTTCTGGCCAGGCAATGTTGCAATGTTGCAATATTATGCTGGACGGCTGGCAGCACTGAACAGCTGATTACTTTGTTACATTGTTTCCCCCTCTCCTCAGCGTGGAACAGGCCAGAGTGTTGGGCCCTGACACTCAGCAGACATAAACATGAGCTATTAGTCTCCAGCTGCACAACACAGACATCATTATTTTCTACATTTGTAATTCTTACTCCAACACTTACCTACATTCAAAGTACCATTTAAATATAAGTTACCAAAATTCACCAAAAATTTGCGATACTGCTCCTTTAAAGAGGTAGAAAAAAGGTGGTGGGGCTCGACATAAGGAAAGGCTGGGATGCAGTGTGTGGGAAGAGAGAGCCATGAGGGAGCACGAGCAGGACAGGTGCTGACGTCGGGCCAAAGAAGTAAGCCCCACTACAATCTGGCACAGGAGCGTGCCTGTAGAGAACCTTCCTGACAGCCCAGCTTTTTTGAAGTGAGCTGTTTCCTGGCCTGTTAGAGTGGTATCCTGCATTCTGCTGGCTGCTACCACCTGGGGAGAGTAACCGTTGACGGTTTACTGGAAGTGTGTCTCTGCTGTGACGGAGATTATGAGGCTTACAGCCAGGATGGCCGATTGGAGTAACTAAGAAAAACCCCAGTGAAAGTGACTCACATGATCCCGGAGCCCTCACCACATATTGGTGCCTCTTCCCACATTCCTACTCACCTCTAGACAAGCTTGCCCCTGTTTGGCTGCTTAGCCTTAAGCTGAGCCAAAGGGAGGTGAGTGGAATTGTGCGCCCTGAATGGTGAGTGGGCCGCTCAGCCAATCAGCACGCTTGACTTTCGGGCTGAGCCTGCACCATGGGAAAACCAGGTAAGTTAGTGAAATGGGCGAATTGTGGGGGGGGGGGGGGGAGGTATACACACAGCGGAGTATCCCTATTCGGCATGCGCCGCCTGAGAGGAACAACACACAAAAAAGTTAACACCCTGTGTATTGTTACTCTTTAACCGAACACTAGAAAGAAAGCACCTAACCCACTTTGATAACTTTGATCAGTTAACTATAAAACTAGGGAAGACTGGTAAATTAAAATGGACCACAAGTAAGCATACTGCTTCTGAAAACCTCATGGTCCCACTGCCCCCTCAATTAGAACTAAGCCTGTTTTGGGCAGTAAGGTGAATAAACACTTACCTGATTGTTGCAATTCTCCTCCGTTTGTGCCAGTAGTATAGTAGTTTTTTGAGAGACACAACACTGCAGCAGCAGGAACTCATGGGTCACTCAAGGTCCTAGCTCCACAGCAGCCATGGAAGTGTGACCAGCTCCCCAGCTCCCACCTTGCTCCCACCTTGCTTTTTTGATAATATGGCTATGGTACAATATCCAAAGACAATAAATAAATATATAAATATATATATATATATATATATATATATATATATATATATATTTATATATATTTATGTAGTGCTTATGTGTTTGAAATGTTCTTTATGGAGACCCGAGTCCTCTTCACTTCTCAGTACTACACATACAGTGTTGTTCATTGTATTTTTGTTGTGGATCTTCTATGTCAACCTCCATGTACTTCAGGGGGTTGCAGCAAACTGGCATAGAGTGTATGTGAACTATAAAGTTTGTCGCTGGTTTGCGCAGTATAGTTAAATAAAAAATAGCAAGAATATTGTATTGTAAACACTGTAATATGGCTCTGTCTTCTGATATTTATGAAGTTAAAATGTATACTACGTGGGCGTGTATTTCTAAATGAAAATTGCCTCTTAAATCTTTACCCCCGGATCACAAAGAGACAAATAACTAGAGGAAGTTTCAAACTTTCTTGTCCAAACGGGTCTATTAATACATACCGAAGCAATAAAATATTACTGTTAAGTGGCTGCTAGCACTTTGGAAGTGCCATCAATTAAAGTAATTAAGCAATATAATGCATTTATATGTCCCATAAAATCGTTGCCTGTGGGATATTCTGCAAATGAGTATCAACATAAGGCAGGAGGATGTTATTACAGTGTTAAAGACTACTGCAATGATTATGTTTGATTTATGGTAATCGCAAGGCTTAAATATAATTTGAGTTTAGCAGATAGATGTTGCTTGATCAGTGCAGTTCATTTTTGTAGTTCACTGCGTATTTCTTTATGAAGTGTTGCAATAATGACCTTAGTGCAATAAACTGAGCATATGGCCAAGTTTTGTATGTTCTTTGTATATAAAATATCTACCTACTTAGTCATCATATTTTTGGCCACCCTATACCCTTATTATGTGGTCTAGAAAAATAAACTTGTAGGACAGATTATGCATCTTCGGCCATCACTGGTTTGGGCAAGTGTGTGACTTAAACTACTGTCTCCCACTGACAAGACTTACTTTGAAGCTTTAGAGCTGAGCTCATACACCCTTGGCTGTTTAGTGTAGTTCGCTCTATCTTGATGATATACAACAGCAAATAATATCATTGTGACACATAATTGAGTTCATAATTTCTGCACAAATGTTATTTTAAAGCAGAGGTCCAAGTACAACAAAAATGCATACAGTACATGATATTGCTGGATGGAATTCACTACAGGTGAGGAACCTTATTTATGAAGCATCAGCACCACACATCGCCACTTTTTTTAAGACGCCAAAAACAGTCTCCGCTGATGTGGCTGCCAGCTAGCGTCTTATTTAACACTAGCGCCCAAAAGGTTGCAGCTCTGGGGTGCTCTGGTTGTATGTCTGTGTTTTTTTTGTCTGTGATTGTGGGGGTGAGGGCCCCATAAATGCACTGTTTTGTATAACAGACCCCGTTAATCTGGCCCTGCTAAAGTAAACTCTTGTTCACCTGCCTGGTGCTTCGCACTTCAGTGTTGTCTATATATGGTTGCCACTGACGAGGACAATAGGCTTGATTCAGAGAGACAAAAAAAAACTTCCGTTTTAGTGCCGATCTGTTTTTTTTTTAAATGTTTCCGTTCTCGTATGAGTGTACGAGCGATTCTATGTATGCATTGCAATCCTTCTGTAAAGTTTCCGTCCGTTCGTACGGCAGATTACGAATATGAGGATGTCATTTTCCAGCGTGACTTTTCCGCTTCATTTTCACATGTTACAATGTAGGCTTTCGTTTTTGCCCTTTTCCCATCGTATCCTCCAACGAATCCTTTACTTTTCCCGTTAGATTCTGTTTCCCTTTTTCAATAAATATTCGTCCAGACGGAAATCCTTACAATCTAGCGCCTGCGCACTACAAACTTAACTCATTAAAGTGCACGCCTACATATTTGCCACCCTCACTTCTACTACAATGTTTAGCTAAATCACTTAGCACTATCCTCCATCTTCCCGTTTGGACCCTTAAAGTTCACCCAAACAACTTAGCACTATCCTCCATCTTCCCTTTTGGACCCTTAAAGCTCACCCAAACCACTTAGCACTATCCTCCATCTTCCCTTTAGGGCCCTTAAAGCTCACTCAAACCACTTAGCACTATCCTCCATCTTCCCTTTTGGACCCTTAAAGCTCACCCAAACCACTTCGCGGTTAGGTTCTTCTTCCATTTTAGCCCCCTAAAACTTACCCAAATCACTTCTCGGTCATGTGAATATTCATCTTTAAATATTAAAAAACGTAAATTAAAATATTGGTATAACCTTGTTGGGGTCATACTGCAGTGTCCCCCCCCCCGTATGGTCCAAACACCTAAATCTGGACTTCAAAAGCCAGAGGGCCCTCGCCACCACGGCCCGGGCTTTGCATAGTGCCCGATTAGAGAACCCCTGGCCCGCATTCTGCAGGCAAAGAACGGGCATCAGGAGCAAGGGTAGGAGTGGATATCCAGAATCCCCTGAAAGAATTTAAAAATACTAACATAAAATACACATTCTAAGCTACAATATTGTTTAACATGTCATCAAGGGCTAAAAACAGCCATAGGTTGAGACATGAGTCATCAACTATATTCATTGCCATACAGTGAAAATGGATTGATGGAATGTGAGCAAACTTACCCTGGAGCCATCCACCAGATAATTCTCCTGACTCAAACTGACGAAATAAGCCGGAGCTCTGCAATATATAAGCATCATGGGACGACCCTGGATGCCCTGCAAAAACACTGAGGAATCGCATAGCTGGACCAAACACTGCTTTTATGTTGTGTGAGTGGCACATCTTGCGGTTCCTGCAACCAAATATAAAATAATTACACAAAGCAAAGGTAACCGACTAAAACAATAACTCCTACAACAAATTAAGACTCAAGTTCAACAATCCAAATATAATTCACAAAGGACATAAGTCTAAAAAAATATAGCAGTTATATGGATGTGTGGGAAAATAATGGTTTACATGCTAAGGACTAACTAAGGTCAGCATTAAAATGCTTCTATAAGGCATATATGAAATGTATTGATTTAGGTATGCATTGCTATACAATTTATGGCCTCGGCCATGCTGATACATGCAGTGCCTTGGTGCTAAAGGAGCGCAGACTCCTCCACATAGCCGCAAAACATGTTCAACAATAGCAATCCGAGCCCTTAACCCTTTCGCTGCCAGCCTACCTGGAGTTTTTGTCACACTCTGTTGCCAGACCATTTTGCACTATTATGCGCTCCCCATGTTCAAATGTGATTTTTGAAGGGATTTCCAGGGATTTCCCAGGAAAATGATATATTGTTTTTTTCAGCAGAGTCTGGGCTTTAACATTTTTTTTAGGTGTATTCTCAATATTTTTGGGTGAAATATGTGCAAAAAAAAAAAAAAAGAATTTTTACAATTTGTAGTTTTTTTTGTAATAAAAAATGTAAGTTTTTCAATGAAATCTTATTGCGTGTGAAATCCCAATTTCTCCCGGTTACAGCGGTACCACATATGTATTGGTAGACACCCTTTCCTGCCCAGGAGACTCCCCCAAACTGAAACAGCGCTTTAGGGGATTTTCAGATAAAATACAACTATGCTACGCAATATGCGCATCTTGCAGTTTTTCCAGAAAAACAACCCTTTACATTTGAAATACCCCCAACAAACCAGATATTCTCTGGAAGTACACACCTCAGGCTTTCTAGGCGTACCAGGCTTGTTGATGTGGCCATAGTTTTCTGGAAGTAATCTCTCAATGGATTCTTTGGTTGCAAAGAGTTTCCCTAAAAAAAGGATAAAAAAGCAGAATCAAAGCCACATTTTCCTAAAAAAAACTATATACAAACAAGAAAAAACAAGTTTAATCTGAAAACGCAACATCCCCCGAACAGATCAATACCCAACATGCATAGCTACTGTCAAGGGAAGAGTTGCCAAACACCCCAAAGTAAAGCATGTGCGTAACGGTAATTTTACTTGAAAATTTCAGCTCTGCAGACAAAGTGCGCACCTTGCGATTTTTCAACCAAAACAACCCTTGACATTTGGATAACCCCCCATAAACCATATATTCCCTGAAAGTACACACGTTAAGCTTTCTAAGGGTACCCAGCTTGTTCTAGTGGGCTCATCTTTCTGGAATTATTACCTCAAAGAATTCTTTGGTTGCGCAGGGTTTCCCTAAAAAATTTATAAAAAAGCTGAATAAAAAACACCTTTTCCTAAAATATAAATATGCAAACCAGAAAAAACAAGCTAAGTCTGAAAGCGCAAGGTCCCCCGAACAGAACAATACCCAACATGCATAGGTACTATTAACCCTTTTAATTGCCAGCCTACTTGAGATTTTGTCACCCTCTGTTGACAGGCCATTTTTCCCCATTTTGCGTCATGTTTTGGGCCATGTTTTGCGCCATTTTTGCTGGAACTTTCAGGAAAATTATATTTATATTTTTTTGCAGCAGAGTTTAGGCTTTAACATGAAATGTCTTGTTTGTAAATTTTAATTTTTTTTTCAATATTATTAACTAAAAAAATAAATAAATAAATAAATAAATTTTTTTAGAAAATTGACTCCTTTATTTTAAATAAAAAATTTATTTTATTAAGGAAAAGCATATTGCATGTGAAAGCCCCATTTCTATCGGTTAAAACGGTACCACATATTTATCGGTAGCCCCCCGTTCCTGCCCAGGAGACCCCTCTAACTGAAACAAGTATTTTATAACATTCACAAATAAAATACAAATACCATCCACACTACAAAGGGTTAAATCGAGAAAAAAAATGACATAGGGGAGGGGGACCCCATTTTTTTTTTGATTTTTAAGGGTTAAAAACACTTAAAAATCCCCAAAAAAAATTGACGTGGGGTCCCCCTTACCCAAAGTAACCAGCCCGGGACCAGCTATGCAGGGCTTGTAGGAACAGGGCGCAGGGGCCAGCTTTTGTGGCCCCTGGCCCTGCAGGCTACAAGCCCGCATAGCCCGTGGGCCCGGGCTCTTCTGCCCCCCCCCCTGGCCTTTGGGGAGGCAGGTAATGGGGGTGCCGGGGGTTAATGGCAAGTCACCCGCTAGCGCAGGTGACTTGCCATCCCCCCAGCCTTGTGAACTGGTATAGGGGTCATGGACCCCTTACCAGTTCACAAGGGGTTAAATGTAAAAAAAAAAAAACACACACACAGAGAAAAAAATATTTTATTAATTTTTATTTTTTTTTATACTTACCTCCCATCCATCCTGGAGCACTGTGTCCCTCGGTGATCACTGGCTTCTGCTCACCTGCTGGAAGTATTTTATAGCTGCTGGATGACAGAACACAAAGGGTTAATAAAAAAAAAAAAATGACATAGGGTCCCCCCTCCCAGGGGAGGGGGACCCCATTTTTGTTTTGATTTTTAAGGGTTAAAAACCCTTAAAAATCAAAAAAAAAATTGATGTGGGGTCCCCCTTACCCAAAGTAACCAGCCAGGGACCAGCTATGGGAGCTTGTAGGCACAGAGTGGGGGGGCCAGCTTTTGTGGCCCCCCCACCCTGCAGCCTACGAGCCCACATAGCCTATGTGGGCCCGGGCTCTTCTGCCCCCCCCTGGCCTTTGGGGAGGCAGGTAATGGGGGTGCCGGGGGTTAATGGCAAGCCACCCGCTAGCGCAGGGCCATCCTCCCAGCCTTGTGAACTGGTATAGGGGTCATGGACCCATTACCAGTTCACAAGGGGTTAAAAGTAAATAATAAGACACAGACACAAGAAAAAAAAATCTTTATTTTTCTTTTTTTACACTGTACTCACCTCTGATCCGGCGTCCCTCGCCGCTGTCTGTCCCGCGCCGCTCATGTCACTGATCGGCGCAGGGCGGGTGACAGGTGAGGGGGCTCCGATCGGAGCCTCCTCACCTGACACCCGCCCTTCTCCGATCACCACCGGCATCTGACAGATGCCGGAGCTCGGAGGGGGTATAGGAGGAGCGGGATGATGTCATCCCGCTCCTCCCACTATGGGCGGGGCTAGGAGGCGGCGGCCATCGCCACCATTACTAGAGGTGAGGACCCGGAAGAGGGTCCTCACCTGAAGACTGCGCAGCCCAGGGGGGGGGGGGGGGCGGCTGGAAACGGGGGGGGGGGGGGCGGCTGGTTTCGAGCCCCCTCCTGAAGACGGAGGACGATGGGGGGGTGATCGGATGCCCCCCGCAGGAAGAGGGGACCCCAAGCTTCACGGGGATACCGGAGGTAAGTGGTTTTTTTTTTCTATTTTACGTGGCTGGCATTTAAAGGGTTAAAGGTCCCGTAAGTGGATCGGAAATGACACGGATTTATAGGGTGGTGATCCGTCGGAAATCAGCTCTCTGAATCAGACGGAAGCCCATCCCAACAACGTAAGTTATCTGAACGAACGAAAAATATCAGATTTTGTTTGGAAAATGATCCGAACTAACGGAAATGATCCGATTTGCTTCCGTTCACCGAAAGCGCATATACACATTTTCCCGAACGTTAATACGAATGAAAAATGAACGAAAAAAAGCAAAAAAAAGACTAACACCCACCCAAACTTTCACAGACAGCTCCGGAAGTCCGGACGAATGTGTCTTTGAATCGAGGCTAATGAGTAATTTCTTCCATAGTAATTAGACTAATGAGTCACTTACAATACTTAAGCAGCTTGAAGCTGAAAAATTACAGAGAAGCGAGTCCCCAACTGGCCAGTAGGTAAGTGGTATTTTTTAAATGCACAAATCATGTTAAGTTAAGAGGGGAGTTACAGATGATAAAGATTATAGGTCCACTTTAATGAAAGGTTATGGACCTTGTCCAGAATATCAGTTTTAGTCTAGTAGCCACTGAACCTCTCCCAAAATAGGCAACAGCTTTTCTTATTTGAATGCCCAATACATTTGTATTGAGCAAGGCATGGTTCTCAATGTCCATAGGATATAATTGGAAGCCAGGACAAAGCCAGGCTCTCATATGGTAATCTCAGGGCTGTGGAGTCAGAGTTGGAGTCTGAGCTTTTTTGGCTGTGGAGTCAGAGTTGGAGTCCGTATAAATGTACCAATTCCACCATAAAAAGAAAATACTATACTAATATTGTATAATTAATAGAACCTTCATAGGACGTTTAGAAACATTATTCAAAAATATATTTTTTGTTCTTACAATCTAGTTCCAGTGGATATAGATAAAGCATTCTCCATTCGCCCCTTATACTGAGTGTCTTCATGCTGCCCCCAGGCCCTTAGTTACAATGCCTGCAACTTACAGGAATTTACTGTAAATGGATTGTGCAGGCATAAATAAAAAAAAAGTTAATCCTTAACTTTCACCCCCTGCAACTCTTGCAGGGCCTCTGTGCAGGGCCAGCATCTTCATACTTACCAATGGCAAGGAGCCAGCGACTCCATCTTCCAGCTCCGGTGACCCCTCATGGCGGTGTTCATGGAGCCTTGTTTATGTACCCACAAGCCTACACCATTCATTATAATGAAGGGGGCATTCCAAGGCAGGTTCAGCATGCCTCGTCTCATCATGCATGTTGGGGGGGGCATAAAGCCATGTTGATGGCATGTCTACCAAATAATGGAGAATGAAACCAATGTAAGCTCTCTTAATGATCAGGCAATGCTTCATTTGGCATGAATAAGGGTGTTCCAAGCACAGTAAGGCAATGGCAGGCTTGACACTGGGTTTTACAAAGTTTCAGGTTGGCCACCATAGACTAGAGATGAGGTTGCATTTGATTGGTTACAATATACCACCTGCCTGAAGTTGCCATGTAAGTTTCTCATTGGAAAATGTTTGCATCTCACTTTACCAATCTCAAAACTCAGTCAGGTCTGGGGGATTCAATATTTTGCACCAGTGTATAATGAGTTAGAAAGGAGCTATTGAAGAATTGTTGCAGAGTAGCAAGCCCTCTTGGGAAGAATCCCATGGCAGGCTTAAAGGGTCATTCCCCTTTCGATTCAATATTTTGCACCAGTGTATAATGAGTTAGAAAGGAGCTATTGAAGAATTGCTGCAGAGTAGCAAGCCCTCTTGGGAAGAATCCCATGGCAGGCTTAAAGGGTAATTCCCCTTTCGATTTTTTTTTTTTTAAGTTTCAATTCTTGCCTCGCAAAATTATGTCTTCAATGTGCTAAGCTTATCTGTTATTTTTCTATTTTTCTATTTGTTTGCAAACAATTTTTCATAGCAATAATGTGTTTACCTTAGTTATGTACCCCAAAGTGGTGATTTTGAGTACATATCATAGACTTCCTCACTCTAGCTTGCTAATTATTATCTTATATATTAGATTTGCTAAGGCATGGGTGACTGGTTTAACCCATTTTGCTGAAATTCAGCTTCTTCAGTTTGTAACGATCACAGACTTGTGTTCCAGTTGCAGCTGGATAGGTCATTAGGCTGCTTAGAGTTAGCCAACACTGCTAAAGAGTTCACCTGTTACACTGGAAGAATTGTGGGACTGGTAGTCTGTGTTTTTTTACTCTAGGGCATGAAAACCACTCCCACTGTAGCAAAATCAACAATATGAGAATCACAGGTCTGGGGGCATAACCCTAACACAAATGTTTATCTTACATTCCAGAAGAGGAAACAATAAGGCAGAACACCAAAAACACCTAACATTTGAGTTCACCTTTAATATATAGGCTGAAAGAGAATAAAAAGCAAGGTCAAAAGTGCATTCCTAAAACAAAGTATTTACATGGCACTTACAGACCAAGAACAACAGGCCATCCTAAACACTCAAAAACCCACTGAACATACAGATGTTGAATATATCATCTATTATTTACACAGCTATCAAGCCTTCAACTCCTACTTGAGGATGTGTGTACCTCTGCACCAATAAGACCTGTCTATAAATGATTGCAAAGGTAATATACGAAATGTAAACATTTTTGTTATTCAAAATTGTAATAGTATACACTATATAAAAGAGCGGGAAAGGGTTAATATTTCTCTGCCCACAAGCTTGAGCTGTATACATCAAACATTTTAAAACATGATTAAATCAATTAATATGAAAATGCTAACAAATATAATACGTACTCAAAATATTTACAATTGGAAAGAGTGTCTGGTGCTATAACAAACTACCAAAATCACTATAAACCATACTGACCAGTGCTAAATAAATATATTTAATTATAAATAGATTGCAGTCTACACTTTGCATATATAGCAGCCTACTAATATTCCAATACATATAATTACATTTCTGCCTAAAAGTGACAACAAATAAGAGGCAGTGGAGAGGTTACAGATACTCAGCTTTGGCAGGGTAACCCCCCACAGATGTCTGATCCCACGCCTTCCGTTGCTATGCCACTGCCTCAGGAAATTGGTGCGACTTGTGAACACATTTTGGGCTTTTGGCCCATGTTAGGATTAATACAGTGCTTTTAAAAGAAACCAGATTCCTTCTATGTAAGGGTACAATCAGTGTTGTTCTGCTCATGCCCAGCCAGTGGCAGCTCTGCTGCTTCCTGGCCAGTCAACCAGTGTGTTCCAAGGCTGAGGCTATATCATTAGGGTGAGGACATGGTCGGGGGTTGCTTGGGTGAGATAATAGATTGGTGAAGGGGATGGGGGGCTGGGATTGAATGGGAGTGTTAGTAAAGGTAGCAGCCCAGACTGCCCCAAAGCAGTGCCGCCCACCAGGCATTTACCCTGGTTCTACCTATGGCTAGTCCACCCCTGGGTACAAGTTAAAGAGTGTTTTCCTAAAACAGAAAGTATTTACCAGCACATACCCACCAATTACAACAGGCTACACATATGATCCTTGCAATGCAATGCTTGGGTATAGTGTCTAACCATCACTTCCTACTTGTGGAATGGATGCAGGGGAGACAATTGCCCCTAAATATTCTAAATACATCATAATGCATTTTGGTGTTAGTGTACTAGTCTACATAGATACTGTACATAGTAAAAGGCTGCCAATTAAGGAGGAAAATGTGATGGGAAAGAAGAGATTTGTTCAGCCGGTAATAAACTGACTATAATTAGTAATGCGGCAAGGGGAGTGCACTGCACAGATGTGAATATCAATAGAAAGGAATTATTCTTTTCTCTTCCTTTGTTTTTACCTAAGCAAGGATTAAATGCAACTTCCAGCATTCCATTGACCTTCTTTTTCAAAGCCAGGTCCATTAACAAGTGATACATTTAAGCCAAATAATGACTCTTGTTTAGAAAGGCACAGATGAAGTTTAAGTGGGCAGCAGGTATTCAATTCCTTATCAGCTCCTCTGCCAAGTTGCTCATTCGTATTTTTTGAGTTTGTCCAAACCAATGAGGTGGCAAACATTTACATCGGCCTTGCAAAGAGCTTATTCATATTTAAATAAAGCTATTATCTCTGCCTGGAGTTTCAGTAGTTTTATACCCATCCTCTGGAGTATTCTTCTCGGCACTGCCATCTAATCAGCTTTAGCTTTTAATTAAACAGCTGTCATTTGCTTCCTAATTCTACTTCGACCTGATGTTCTATTAAATTTTAATTTACGCTAGGCTGGATAGGAAATATATTCCTTCAGACAACAAAGAAATACTATTAACTAGGTTACAGTTGTAATTAAAAAAAAGTGGCTACCTTGCCGCCAAATTGAGATATGGAAGGTTGTCACTATTTAGTTTTCAGTTCTAGAATCCTATGGCCCGTTATGGGTTACTGCACCTTGCATATCCTCCCTGAATTGTCATAACTAATACTATATTAAATTGCATATCAAATTGTGTACCAAAACAGTCAATATGCGTATTTGATTATTGAAATCAATTCTGAATTAGGTTAGGTTCTGTGAACCTGACAGTTTGAGGAAAGTAGGCACCCTGGTGCAACTTCCCATCCAGCAGCTTCTCTAACCAAGGCAATGGGGTCGATTTAAAGCCAGGTAAGTATTGTCACTCCTTTTTTAGCAGAGAAAACTGCCATTTTTTCACCTAGCTATGAATCAGCCCTAAGGCAGACAATGAAAGTCAATGGCAGTTTTAAAAAAAGGACTGAGAATTTTCATTTCATTGACTTTTCACAAAATACCATATGTTGTTAAATAATAAAGAAAATATTCTCTCCCAGTTGTCTTCATCCTAGATGTGTATCCTGTTCAGGTTTACTTCAACATAAATACATTATAAGTGCACCTATTTAGCATACACTTATAGCTAGCTTATTTTGGTATGGGTTCTGGCCACACAGTTGTGTTCTCCCAACCAAAAAAGAGGCTCACAATGCTAGGTATTGGCATGTACTTTTGATGTCTATAGAAACTGTGCACACGTGCAAGTGCAAGTCTCAAACTTTCCCCTGCTCCAAGTCCTTGCTGTTAGAAAGTGCTGGTGTTTGATTGGAGCTTTCTTGCCAAGGGGGCAGGGTGGCTGGAGATAGTTGTGCATGTGATGTGACATCACCTCACCCTGACCCTCTGACTAAGTTCCCAAAAGCAGGTATGCTCGCCAGCCTCTCCAATCTACTTTTACAAAAAATAGGTGTTGATCCATTCTGGAAGAGGGGGCATCATGATTGCTGCCCCTCTATCAACCACCGGCAAACCCACTAAATATTACCTGTCACCTCGCTCCCTCAAAGTGGGAGCCTAAGAACAGGACACGTGACGGCCACTCATGTGGACATATTCTGCAGCAGGAGAGAGGTGACAGGTAAGATTTGGGATGAGCAGGGGAGCAATCCGCAGTACAGGAGCAGATGACAGGTAAGCAGAGTAGCCTTGTGCGCTTTGGCAACCCTTGCTCTAAAGTCTGTAAAAAAGGGAAATGTACTTTAACTTAAACTAAATATTGTACACTAACTCATAGCACTTTAACATTGTATTGATGGAGAAATAGCATCGTTTTTTTTACAATGTGCTGGATAGGGCGGCAATAGAGGGGAGTCACATGTCTTTTGGTGGGGGGTGCAGTCCACAGTTTGCCATGGGGCCCATAAGAATGTAGTTATGTCACTGCACAGATTTTGACTTTACCAACAACAAGGTACAGAAGAAGTCGGAATGCATTTGCAGATTTTGTCATATAATGCGGACCAACCAGTACTGTATTTTACTGAAATTGGTTTTGCTATGTAACACCTGTCAGACTGGTTCTAGATGTCTTACTATAATGTATGGTGTATGCAAGTTCCCTTTTGTTGATATTTTTTGCATCCGCACACCATTCTCTTTATTTGGGGCAGTCCAGTAGGGGGCATGCACAGGCATTGCACAAGGCATGGCTTCTGCATTCCCCAGCTGCCAAAGTGTTGAACATGAGAATGTTACTGCTGCTTGAACATCAATGGGTATGTTTCATGACTTTTTGAGTGCTCCTGAGCTTCTGCTGAACTCTTTATGATCTGGCACCCACTGTCGGAACCTTTAAAACTGTGTCATCTTGAGATGCTCCCTGAGCTCCATGAACTTGTGACTTCTATGCCATTTCTTCCACCTCCTCCTTCCTATTGCTTTCACTTGATACCTACAATAGTCGTTTCCTGGTTGCTCATTGCCGCTAAGCACCACAAGAGTGCTACAAAAGGAAGTATTGCAGCGTCGTGCTCCACCAGGTCTGTGGACCTGACTCACGACCAATGGCATAGATAGCCCTGATGGGACCCCAAGCCGGGCCCTCCACCAGGGGCCCCCATCAGGGGCCCCCATCAGAAATCTGATGGAAGTGCGCCAGCAATCAACGAAACGCGTTGTGAACACCAGCAATGACGGAAGCAAGGGAGAGGTGCGGCGCACATATGGCAGTAAGGAAGACCCATTCGTCCTGCAGTAAAGCCACCATGGAGGCGGCATGGCTGGGTAAGTATGCGCAGGGAATACATACTATAGAGGAGGTGGAGGCAGCTTGGATCGGGCCCCTTGTTCCACGGGCCTGGGGACAGGCGCCTTCACTGGCTCTATGGTACATACACACCTGCTCCTGGCCTGGATGTTCCCCTGCTCATATATGCTGGATTCTTCCATTTTAATGTAAATTCACACTGAAACTGACCTAGAGAATAATTTGGATTGGCTGTAGACACAATCTCATTTATTCATTTTAAATTACCTCAATAACTAAATATGACCTTCTAAAAAACAAGGGATCAAAACGTTGCCCACTCCCCCCTATTTATATGACCCCCTCAGGGGAACCCTAATTTTTGACAGCTAGAAGCTGCTGCCTACAAGACAGCACATGTTTGAGGAAAAAAAAACCAAAAAGAATGATGGCGATGTTATTTTTTCAAGACTGACTTGCAAAACTTTGAAACAGGTTACAACTATAAAGCATATGTCAGCTAAAAGCATGCCAGGCAGCATTATATAATTAATATATTAAAAAAGGACACAGAAGGTCACTCTGAAGACTTCACATAAGGAAACAGCTGGCAGGGATGCTCACATTAGTGATTACATCCTGAAGTAATGCATGTCACAGCAAAACAAGACACTAACAGCATCTGTGGAGGCTTTAAAGCGGAACAAAACCCACCAGCGGCCGACCTGGAATCTAAAAGATTTTTATTCTTTTTTTTAGGGAAAATGCTGTGCAACCAAAGAATTTAATGAGGGATTGATTCCAGAAAATGGCACCCACGTCAACAAGCCTGGTACGCCTAGAAAGCTTGATGTGTGTACTTACAGAGAATATATAGTTTGTCGGGGGTATTTCAAATGTAAAGGGTAGTTTTTCTTGAAAAACTGCAAGGTGCGCTTAGCACATAGCATAGTTGTATTTTATCTTAAAAATCTCCTGGATAGGATGTCTACCAATGCATATGTGGTACCGCTGTAACTGGGAGAAATGGGGCTTCTACACGCAGTAAGATTTTATTGACAAACTTACATTTTTTTATTACAAAAAAAAACTACAAATTGTAAAGAATAGATTTTTTTTAGCTTTTTTGGATATATTTCACCCCAAAATAATGAGAATACACCTAATAAATGACAAATATTTTAAAGCCCTGGGAAATCCCTGGAAATCCCTTCAAAAATCACAGTTGAACATGTGTAGCACAAAATAGTGCAAAAAGATCTGGAAACAAAGGGTGACAACATCTCCGGCTGGCAGCGATATATTTTAGTCCAAAAAATGAAAAAATACTATACTTACCTTTCATCCAGCGCAGAATATTGCTACTGGTCCAGTTTGCAGACACTCATAGGATCGCCCGATGCCACTCCCGAACCAGGAGCCGGTCCCTCCTCCTCCCCCGCATCACACTGTATACACTCACAAGCCGCCCGCTGAACTGACATAATTTGGCAGTCAGATCTCATTCTTTTGAACTGCAGTCCCACATCTCTAGTGTTGCGCATTACCATTATAATCAATGTGAGCCGTTTGCCAAAAGACGTAAACATAGCAAACGGCTCTCATTGTCCGGGTGCCCATGCATACGCTGTTGGATCGATGAACTGGGGGTTTCACACATTGGGCATACCGATTCGGGATGTCCCCGGGGAATGGTGCAAAAACCAGGAAAGTTCAAATCCTGAGTTTTGTAATAATTTGACAGCCACCCCACTGAAAACATGGTGTCAGTATGCAATCTTCATACCATAAGAGCTAGAAATGACCCCCCTCCCCATGACAGATGGACTTCCATTAAAGAACAACTGTTGTACGACATTTCACCAATATTCTCATAATATAGACATAGACATTTCTCCAAAATACTTTAATATCTTTCTTTCTGTACTTTACTTTTCTAAGACAGCAGCCATCACTATAAATGGTAATGCACAGAACTGGCACTTATGATGGTTGAGGGATTATTATGTGTTTGTCTGAGTATTCATCTCTGTGCTGTAAATCTTTGTGAGCAGACACCGCCTGCAGTGCTTCTATCACTTGACAATTTTTAATTTACAAAAAGTGTCAGACCTGCCTTGCCTGGCAGAAGCGCAGTGGGCAGTAAGTGTCTGCCCTCTGATTACCCTGATCAGCTGAACATGAACCACTTCTGCGAGAGGGCCGTGTTTGGGCACATAGACACCATCCGTTCTTTATGAACCCCGATCAGTTCGAGATTGCTCATCTCTAACTCTGAGGGGTCTGTGTATGAACAGTCAGCTGCAAGTTTAATATGCTTATCAGGAATTGCAGAGTGTTGGTGAATAAAACTGCCAGTATGAATCAGAAATGTAACCCTTTTAAAAAATACATTAGCTCTTTAAATTTAGATTTTTCTCTTGCTGTGTATGTCCTATCTGCGCATACTCTGCATGTGTCTGTTAGTTAGTACTCCAGATATACAAAGTGTTTCTGTTTTATGAGTTGTCAGCATTTACCAAGCATTAATCATGATGACTAATTGATCCCTCTAGTTCACACTCTAGTGATAATTTTCACTTTGATTAGCTACAGCAAAGAGATCTGATCTTTAGGCAGTATTGTAATTACAACTTACAAACTGATTATACAGATACTGGAGGGGAGAATTTATCCCCCAACACTGACTCTTTTCTTACATAAGGAGTATCAGTCTCAGTCTTTTCCAAAAAGGTTGAATAGGAAAGGCAAGAAAATATTGCACATCTTGAAGCTAGACCAGAGGTAGGGGAGCTTTATATATTTGGAATGTATTTGTAAAAGATGCTTTATTTTATAGTCTATTCATGTTGGTGAACAGGCACATACAATGGTGTCCATGGCTGACCAAAGTGTTCCCATACCTTGAATGTGATCAGGAATGAAAAAAATTGATTAGTTATTCCGCCTGATAATTGCTGCTATTGTTGTCAGCTGCACAATAAGACTAACTATTGTTACTAACAAATTGCTTCTCTCCAATCGTCTGTACATGAACATTTAAACATTTGATCTGACAGAACTTTTAGGTTCAGAAAAGAGAAAATTAAGATAACATGTTAAGGCTTGTGACCTCTCCCTCCCTTAGCAATGTAATGAGTTGGAGTGACTGAATATTCAGCTAGGGCTGTACCTGAGGCCCATAGTTAGTATCCCACAGGTAGAGTTAATAAAGCGCACTTTTAGGCTACGGCCCCTTTCACAACAGGCTGTTTGCGTCGCATTAGAGTATAAATACTTCAACATGACACAAAAAATGCAGCCCAGTACAAACAATGGTCCCTTTTCGATTAGTCTGCTGCCTGCAGCACAACCGCAACATGCCCCCATAGAAATCCATGGGTACTGCAGTTAAAGCGCATGTCTGCTGCCTCTGCTGCAATCTCTTGCCTCTGAGAGCTTCTGTTTTCGTGGCCCCCGCTGTCTCCAGGTACCCTTACCCACGGTTGGAGGACAGGAAACAACAGGGTAGTGCAGAGTGGCATGTACATGCAGCAGCAGCACTGCATAGAATTGTTGCTGTGTCTGTGCGTCTTCACCACATTAACGGTGGAGATGCATAGTGTATAAGTAGCCTCAGACCTACAGCACCAACTTCTGTGCCCTTAAGCGAAATTACATGTAAGTTTATCGAGCCTAAAATAGGGAAGGGGGTCAGCCCCCAAAGGTACCAAGGGTTAATTATTGTGACCAGAAATCTCCCAGTGAGCATTATTCGATAACAAGCAGCTAGGTAAACCATTGGGAGATAATGGAGAGAAAGCTAGTGCACACCAAGGGTCATGGATGACTATAAGCCATTTTCATAATCACATATCCAAACCTTTCATTTCAGTAAGGACATGCCCAGGTTATACAGTCTGCAACTCGTAAAAGATTAGAAATCCTTTCCTGACATTTGCCAAGCATGCTCTATAAACAATGCATTTAGCTGGACACCATAATCTGCATACAATGCATGCTCCAGCTGCTGGAACCTAGTAGTTCCAGTAAATATAAATGTTCTTTTTATGTTCAGTAATGAACAACAAGAGGTTCCTAGTTCAGAGAGATGTTCTCTTTCTTTACTTGCCACCGGAACTCCTCCATGTGGAACCTTGGAAACGAACAGTTGCCTAAATCAATGGCTCCTAATACAGGAAGAACCTCCCTCTTCTCTACATTTAATGGATCTATGGTTCTGTACTACAATTTTCTTTTTTTTGTTGACCTCCCTGGAACCCCTTTCATGTAGCTTGCATGTGCAGTGACTACTAGGACTAAGAGGTCCTTCTTCCAATCCTCAAACCTGTACAGTGTACCCCTCTATTCGCTGCTATTCCAGATATTATACAATGTTTAGTCACTACTCATTTTACTGAGCCTCCAAGAGCAATTCCTAATAAACATATGTTGATCTCTCCATTTCGCTGTTGTTCAAATGGCAGAAAGCTGTGAGTCAGCTGTGAAAAGCAGGTACGTGGGTGTTACATAATGTAACACAACAGGGATATACACACATTACATTGTAAACAGAAGCCTCAATCCTATCTGTTTACAATGTAACACAGCAACATGCTAGCCAGTTTATACGAATGTCACAGCGGGGCCCTGTCCTGCTTGTTACATTGTACAGTGTAAGGAGAGAGCCAGCTGTGCGAGTTTTAAACATTGATGCCTGTGTTTATTACAATAAGCGCTGTTGCCCCTGTATGTATGTAACATTTAAACTTGGTGAAAAACATGAAGACCCGCATCATTTTAAGAACTGGGGCAGGATGTAAGTACCTCTTATTTTTTATTCACCACAGATGTCCTCTAACATAATCACTACTGAGCTGTTTTATGTTCATTTAACTGTAGTTATATAACTGAAGATTGTTCCTCTCTCAGGACCGTGATGGGGGTGGGGAACATCTTGGAGAGCCATAAACCTTTTGCATTTCAATCATGGATAGCTGCTGGTAGCTCCGTGTTGGTTTGGGGCATTGCCAGCACAGTTTCTCTGTCTGCTCTTACTGTGTGTATAGGGAGGCTTTAAACTGAACGCGGCGTGACTCCAATGCTTGACATTACTCTGCATCTGCATGAACATTGTAATAAAATGCATTATTCAGCAGCGTATTATTCGCTGCCTAGAACAGCACTTCTTTCATGTGTATGGCAGCTCTGAAAATCCTTGTTTTTAAAAACATTGAATAAGCTGTTCAATTAAAGTCCTTGTGGGCTGCATCAACTCCAGTCACTGGAAATGAGTTCATTAAAACAAATGTAGAGAGCAGTATGTTTTACGTTTTAACAGATAACTCCACCTAAAACAGACATTTTTGGTTTTTGTGGTTTGTGACAATATTTGGGCCTAGTGTTGCTGTTGAAGTCGGATTACAAACTGACTAGCTCCAACCTGCCAGCCCAATTTGAAGAATAGAACAAAAAAAAATGAAGCTAGTCACACAGTGGAAGTGGGACACGGTTTCCTTGAGCTTCTGCGAGTTCTGCTGCTTGGGGATCACGAGTGACAGCTCTGCTGCTGTAATGACTGGATGAGAATTAGATCATGATCTCCATAGGAAAATAACATAGGTTATAATTTCCAGCCAACTGCACCTTATAGTGCTCTGGTACCACCGCTACAAGGCCGAATGCGCGAATATTATGATTTGCATGGTTCATCACTTAGCTGGGATAGGGGTGCATTAAATCGGGGACCTGTATTTTCACTTGAACCTGAATATTCACTATGAATGAATGCAATGTACAGTTACTATAGTGGCCCTTTATGTACATACAAATGTGTTACTACTGTATAGTTAAAGGGTTTTTTTCCCTTATACTATTATATGCAGGCATTTTAAAGGAATGCCTGAAGTAGACGCTCCCGTGCTAGGCCTGTCCAATACTTCGGTCATGCCTACCCCTGACACTACCACTCTGAGGGACAGTGAGGACCGGCGCATGGATCAAGTGGCCTGCCATGCTTTTACCTGTGTGGAGGCTGGCTTGCTATCCTTACTGCTATGGATGATGCTGTGCGGCTGTGTGGAAGGACCTCTGCGCTCTTGGTGGCTATGCACCGCTCTGTCTGGTTGCGCCAGTGGGCAGCTGACGCTGCGGCTAAGAAAGCTCTCACTGGCCTCCCCTTCGTGGAGCTGCGGCTGTTTGGAGAACGTCTTGATGTTCTAGCCAAGGATGGAAGGCTGCCTCAGCGTAAGAGGCGGTCTCGGCACTTTCGGGGGTCCTCTGCCCCTCTCCCTTCCTTTCGCATTCCCAGAGGGGGCCGTGGCTCCCTCCTCTCCAGTGGTTGCAGAGATCCTTGGGGCCATGGCAGAACCTGTGGTCGTCCCGGTCTCTCCTGGAATCCTAAGTCCAAACCCTCTCCCAAGCCCCCTCAGGCATGAAGGGGCGCCCTCACACATCCGGGTGGAGGGACAGCTTTGGCTCTTTGCTCACGTCTGGAGGCTTCGCATCTCAGACCGGTGGATTCAGGAGGTGGTGTCCTCCGGTTACAAGATAGAGTTTGCAGCCTGGCCTCCCCCAAGATTCATCAGATCCCGGATGTCTTTAAACCCCCTGTTTGCTCAGGGATTGCATCTGGCTGTTCATTGCCTGTTAGAGTCCGGAGTCATTTGGTGCCTCATCAAGAAAGAGGTCAGGGGTACTATTCCAATCTCTTCACGGTCCCCAAAAAGAATGGCTCTCTGCACTCTGCTGTCAGTACCCTTCGCCCAGGCGACTTCATGACCACTGTAGACATCAAGGATGCTTATCTTCATGTGCCTATCTTCCCAGGTCATCAGAGATTCTTGAGTTCGAGCTGCAGGGTCAGCATTACCAGTTTGTGGCTCTACCCTTCGGTATCACCTCGGCACCTAGGGTGTTCACCAAGGTGCTGGCGGGAGTGATGGCTCTGCTAAGGAACCAGGGCATCCGCATCATTCCTTACCTGGACGACATCCTGTTTGTGGCCGAGTCTTTTCCTCAGGCCGAGCAGGACACTCAAATGGTGACATACACTCTGGAGTCTATCGGCTGGGTGATCAACTATCCCAAGTCTTCACTGTCCCTGTCATTGGTGAGACCTTTCTGGGCATGCCGCTGGATACCTCTCAGGTCAAGGTGTTCCTTCCTCAGCAGAAGGTGGAAGGTCTTCAGCTGCAGGCTCTGGCTCTGCTGTCATGTCCTCATCCCTCCATCCATCAGGGGATGCAGTCAGTGGGCCTGATGATGTCCTGCTTTGAGGCAGTCCCCTTTGCTCAGTTTCACATGAGACCTCTCCAGTTGCACCTCTTGTCAGTTTGGGATCGGGATCCTGTGTCCCTGGATCAGGAATTTGTTCTGTCTCCCCTGGCCAGACGGTCTCTCTCGTGGTGGCTGGACTCAAGGAACCTTCTGGGGGCAGGTCCTTCCTGGCCCCGTGCTGGGAAACAGTCACCACGGATGCCAGTCTGACTGGCTGGGGAGGCTTCTGGAAGTCCCTGAGGTTCCAGGGTCGGTGGGGCCCACAGGAGGCCCATGCTTCCATCAACGTCCTGGAACTGAGGGCGATCAGGTTGGTTCTTTCTCGCCTATCCACTCACCTCCGAGGTCGGGCTGTTCAGATTCGCTCAGACAACCAGACGGTGGTTGCCTACATCAACCATCAGGGAGGGACTCGGAGCAAGCGAGCCTTCAAGGAAGTGTCCCTGATTACATCCCAGGGGTGGAGAACCAGGTGGTGGACTCCCTGAGCAGGGGGACGTCTTGTCTGGGAGAGTGGTCTCTCAACAACCAGGTGTTTCTCTCCCTCTGTCACCACTGGGGTCAGCCGGACATGGACCTGTTTGCGTCCCGTCACAATCTTCCCAGATTTGTCTCTCAAGATCCTCTGGCCTTCACCATGGATGCCTTGGCAATACTGTGGATGGAGTTTCAGCTTCTCTATGTGTTCCCTCCATTTCCTCTCCTGGGCAGGGTCATGCGCAAGATAGCTAGGAGTGGGTACCAGCCATACTAGTGGCCCCTTGTTGGCCAAGAAGAGTTTGGTTTGCAGATGTCGTGCGGTTGGCAGTAGACCGTCACGTCTTGCCCAGGGATCCAGATCTTCTCACCCGGGGCAGCTACGCCATCCCAATTTACAAACTCTGGCTTCAACAGCTTGGCTGCTGAAACCTCCATATTGATGGAAAAGGGGTTGCCTGCTTCTGTTGTTGATACCATGATTCGGGCTAGGAAGAAGTCCTCGTCCTTTATTTATTACAGTCTGGCATGCTTACATTGCCTGGTGTGAGTCCAAGTCTCTTCCCTGTCGTGTGTTTTCTATTCCCAAGATTCTGGAATTCTTGGTTTGGATCAGGGCCTTCAACTTAGTACCCTAAAAGGCCATGTTTCAGCTCTGGCAATTTTTTTTCAAAGATCTTTTGCCAATCACCGGTTGGTTAAAACCTTTTTTTCAGGACGTTTCTCAAGTGCGTCCACCCGTAAGCCTTTGCTACCTGGGATTTGAATCTGGTGTTTTCTGCCCTGCAAGGGCCTCCCTTTGAGCCTATCCATGATGCTTCATTGTCTCTTCTGACCCTTAAGGTAGCCTTTCTGGTGTCTATCACTTCTGTAAGGTGAGTTTATGAACTAGCTGCACTTTCCATCAAACCTCCTTATTTTGAGAGGCATCAGGATAAGGTGGTGTTTCGGCTCAGGCCGGACTTCCTGCCAAAGGTTTTGTCTGCTTTTCATCTTAATCAGGACATTGTCTTGCCTTCATTGTGTCCTAATCCTGCTAATTCCAAGGAGCGGACTCTGCATTCCCTAGATGTGGTCAGGGCTCTGAAGTTTTATTTGGTTGCCACTGAAACTTTCAGGAAGTCTGATGCTCTTTTTGTTCTCACTTCTGGACCTAGAAAGGGTTTGCCTCTGGCTAAATCCACTATCAGAAAGTGGATCCGTCAGGCGGTGGTTCAAGCCTATTCTGCTAAGGGAAAGGAACATCCCTTTAGGATTATTGCTCATTCTACTCATGCTATTGGTGCCTCTTGGGCTTTTCAGCACCAAGCTTCTGTTGAACAAGTTTGCAATTCTGCTACTTGGTCTTCTGTTCAAACTTTTTCTTAGTTTTATAAGGTTGATGTTAAGGCCTCAGCGGATGCTGCTTTTGGCCGCAAGGTGCTTTAGGCGATAGTGACTTGAACTACTGACCGTTATTCTTTGGGGATCCCACCCTACTCTGGACACTGCTTTTGGATGTCCCAACTGTTATGAATACCGAAGCGGGCCATGCCATGCAATAAAGAAAAAAGCAATTCTGTGAGTACTCACCTGTAGAATTGTTTTTGTTCTTGCATGGCACGGCCTGCTTCGCACCACCCTTGTTATCGTTGTTCTTGGTTGCCTCTTTATGGTGATTGTTCCAAGTCAATTGGGGTCTTTTACCCTTTTCACATTTTTTACTTATTCTCTCCCGGCTTCTTGTCTCACTGCTTGCGTACGCTGGGAACTCTATGGTTAAGCCCGTTTTTATAGGGAGCTGGGACAAGCCACAGCTTTTCTGCAGTACCACTGCGCCACCTTGTGGTGGAATAACCCAACTGTTATGAATACCGAAGCGGGCCGTGCCATGCAAGAACAAAAACAATTCTACAGGTGAGTACTCACAGAATTGCTTTTTTTAACTTTTATTACTATTCGGGAGGTAGTACAGAACTATACATTGTATTATAGAGCATGACCAAAAGAACAGAAAGAACTCACAATAATGTCAGGAAGCAAACAGTACAGCCTAGAAGGATACTGTGTCTTCCATTCCAGAAGATGTAATCAATACACAACAATTAGTTTGGAAACTTCTCAGGGTAATTGGTCACCCTCAAGTATAGACGTAAAAGGTCCCAACCTTATTGAGTGAAGTAAGCCATTTTTATCAGAGACTAAACATCTCCTAGAAAACATACAGGAAGTTAACTTGCTTTACTTGATTATTAGCAAAAATATAGACCTACGCTTCTACCTCCATATAACACTGCTGTTTGGCACCAATAAAGGGGACCACGTTATAGCCAAAACTGCATTATAGTTATCAAAGGCATCATGGAGCTGAACCGTGTTATATCAGAATCTGCCTTATATCGGACCACGTTATATCAGGGCAGCAGTGTAGAAAAGCTTGTCATGTCATGGTATTTAACCCTTCTAGTGCCTGCTACGTGAGTCTCACGTAGCTGCCTCTACTCCACTTAAATGCCAGCTACATGAGACTCACGTAGCTGACTTTAAACCCCCACAGTAAAAAAAATATAAAAGTAAAATTCTCACCTAACCCCTCGTTGGATCCAGCCTGGTCTCCCCTTTAATTTGGTGCCATCTGATCCCCCGTGGGGGCTTGGATGGCTCCAGGAGAGTCCCTGGAATAGCACCCCCTGCCCACTTCGGCAGCAGCAGCTGCTAACTGTAAAAAAAGTTGCGCTGCCTCCCTCCGGGTCTCCTCTTCACTGCCCCTCCTCTTCACTGCCCCCGCCTCCTATCGCCCCCCCCCGGCTTATTTTGTCACTCACCGGGTGTCGTCCTGGCTCCCTGCTGCTGTTCTTTCAGATGCGATCATGCTGGCCACAGGAGCAGAGGGGCAGGTGATCAGATCATCACCTGCCCCTCTGCTACTGTAGCCAGCATGATCACATCTGTCATCACATCGAGGGACAAAGGAGCTGACGATCGGAGGTAAGTAAAGTAAAAAAAAGTTTTTATTTTTTAATAAAAGTATTTTTTTCTTATGTGTCAGTGTGCTTTTTTAATGTTAACCCTTTGTGAACTGGTAAGGGGTCCATGAGACCCCTGTACCAGTTCACAAGGCTGGGGGCTGGCAAGTCACCTGCAAATAGCGGGTGACTTGCCATTAACCCCCGCACCCCCAATTACCTGCCTACCCAAAGCCCAGGGGGGGGGGCAGAAGAGCCCGGGCCAACACAGGCTATGTGGGCTTGTAGGCTGCAGGGTGGGGGGCCAAAAAAAAAAAGCTGGGAAGGGACTTGGAAGTGACTTGAACTCACATCAGGCAATGAAAGTATGCCAGACCCTGTAATAGATAAAGGACGAGGACTTCTTCCTAGCCCGAATCATGGTATCCACAACAGAGGCAGGCAACCCCTTCTCTGTCAAGATGTAGGTTTCAGCAGCCAAGCCGTTAAAGCCAGTGTTTGTAAATTGGGATGGCGTAGCTGTCCCTGAGTGAGAAGATCTGGATCCCTGGGCAAGACGTACTGGTCTACTGCCAACTGCACGACATCTGCGAACCACACCCTTCTTGGCCAACAGGGGGCCACCAGGATGGCTGACACCCCTTCCTGGGCAATCTTGCCCATGACCCTGCCCAGTAGAGGGAACGGAGGGAACACATAGGGAAGCTGAAACTCCGTCCAAGGCATTGCCAGTGCATCCGTGGCGAAGGCCAGAGGATCCTGTGACAGGGAGACAAACCTGGGAAGTTTGTGATGTGACGGGACATAAACAGGTCCACATCTGGCTGACCCCAGCAGTGACACAGGGAGAGAAACACCTGGTAGTTGAGGGACCATTCCCCCAGATGAGACGTCCCCCTGCTCAGGGAGTCCGCCACCTGGTTCTCCACCCCCGGAATGTATACCACTGAGATGCAGGAGACATTCTGTTCCGCCCAAGACAGTATCAGAGACACTTCTTTGAAGGCTCGCTTGCTCCGAGTCCCTCCCTGATGGTTGATGTAGGCAACCACTGTCTGGTTGTCTGAGTGGATCTGAACAGCCCGACCCCGAAGGTGTGTGGTCAGGTGGGAAGAACCAACCTGATCGCCCTCAGTTCCAGGACATTGATGGGAGCATGGGCCTCCTGGGGGCCCTCCACCTTCCGCTGAGGAAGGAACACCTTGACTTGAGAGGTATCCAGTGTCATGCCCAGAAAGGACCACACCAAGGACAGGGACAGTGAAAACTTGGGAAAATTGATCACCCAGCCGAAGGACTCCAGAGTGGAGATCACCCCCTGGGTGTCCTGTTCGGCCTGATGAAAGGACTGAGCCACAATGAGGATGTCGTCCAGGTAGGGAAGGATGCAAATTCCCCGGGTTCGCAGCAGAGCCATCACTCCCGCCAGCACCTTGGTGAACACCCGAGGCGCCAAGGTGATACCAAATGGTAAGGCCACAAACTGGTAATGCTGATCCTCCAGCACGAACCTCAGAAATCTCTGATGACCTGGGAAGATAGGCACATGAAGATAAGCATCCTTGATGTCCACGGTGGTCATGAAGTCACCTGGGCGAAAGCGTAGCTTCTCCATGCAAAAATGTTTGAATCTGACAAACTTGTTGAGGCCCTTCAAGTCCAGAATGGGCCTCAGAGAGCCGTCCTTTTTGGGGACCGTGAAGAGATTGAAATAGTACCCCTGACCCTGTTCTTGATGGGGCACCAGACAAATGACCCCTGACTCAAGCAGGCATTGAACCGCCGAAAGTAACCCTTGAGCTGACAGGGGGTGTAAAGACATCCGGGATCTGATGAATCTTGGGGTGGCCAGGCTGCAAACTCTATCTTGTAACCGGAGGACCACCGGTCTGAAACGTGGAGCCTCCAGACGTGAGCAAAGAGTCGAAGTCGTCCCCCCACCCGGATGTGTGAGGGCACCCCCTCATGCCTGGGGGGCCTTGAGAGGAGGTTTGGGCTTGGAACCCCAGGAGAGACCGGGACGTCCACGGGATCTGCCACGGCCCCAAGAATCTCTGTGGCTACCTGAGAAGAGAGAGCCACGGCCTCCTCTGGAAGAACGAAGGGAGGGGAGGGAGACGGAGGTCCCCCGAAAAGGCCGGGGCTGGCTCCTACTCTGAGGCAGCCTGCCATCCTTGGCCAAAACATCAAGACGCTCACCAAAGAGCCGCAGCCCCGCAAAGGGGAGCCCAGTGAGAGCCTTCTTAGCAGCAGCATCAGCTGCCCACTGACGTAACCAAACAGAGCGGCGCATAGCATAGCAAAGTGCAGAGGCCCTACCGCCCAGCCTCACAGCATCATCCATGGCAGTAAGGATAGATACAACAAAATCAGAGCAAAGCAAGAGGGCCCTATAATCCTCCCTCCTCCTACCAGCCATAGCGCCATGGCAGAGATGCTTGAGCAGTTTCTTAAGGGCAATAGCAGTAATGGCAGCAGCACAGGCCGGGCGCAGTCCAGCCCCCACACAAGTATAAGCATGGCAGGCCAGCTGATCCATGCGCCGGTCCTCGCTGTCCTTCAGAGTGGTAGTGTCAGGGGAAGGCATGGCCGAAGTATTAGACAGGCCTAGCACGGGAGCGTCCACCTTAGGGGGACAGGACCAACACTTTACTAGATCAGCAGGAAAGGGATATCTCTTATCCAATCCCTTGGGCACAGCGGGCAGCCTGTTAGGGCGTTCCCACTCCCTAAGCACCTTAGAAGTGAAATGGCCCTGCTCAGGGAACTGCAGACGCTGTTTACCAGGACATAAAAGCTCACTCTGCTTTATTTTAGCCACCTCAGGGGGAGCAATGTGCAAGATTTCAAAAATTACTGACAGCAGATTGTCAGTGTCCTCAGGGTAGTGTCCCCAGGGTCACTAATGCAACCCTCCTGCTGGTCCCCAAAGGAGTCAGAGTCCTGGAACAGTTTCCCTTCCTCTAGGGAATAAAGTCCACCAGTGGCATCAAATTCCTCATACTCCTCAGTGGAGCGTGAGGGTGTGGAAGTCAGGTGCCGCTTCTTGCCAGAAGCCTTCCTAGGAATAGGCCCGGCAAGCTACTATTCAATGTTGGCCACATGAAGTGCCAGATCAGACTGTGACCCCCTGCTAGCATCCCCCTCACTGGGAGCTAATTGCAGCAGTGGGGGGGTAGGGGATGCCGAAGGGGGTGCAGAGCTGGGAAGCGATGCAGGCAAACCAAGCTGGAGCGCAAGGACACTTTAAGCGCACGGCACACACACCCTGACACTGTCACTCACAGGGGATACCCCAGACATGGCACACAGCCGGGATTGCCCCGAAGAACCCCCAAGCACGCTATCCCCAGAAGCCTCTATATGGTGATTAACACAGGCTAATACAAAAGCCACCCGGGATGCTCCCCACGGGATGCCCTCAGATCAGCAAAGGGTGGGGGAATGAGGGGGAGGAAGGAGTAGAGCTGGGAGAAACCACAACCCACTTGTATCCCGCCTGAAAGACATAAGTAAAAATGAGCATGAGCATCCAGCATGAGCATGAGCATCCCGCAGCACATGCCCCACGAGATCAATAAACCCCCCCAAGGGGGACTCATGGACCAAGGACCAAGGCACAGACCGCAGGATGAAGCAACACACTGCAGGAAACAGCGCTGCAGCCCCGAAGGGAGAAATCCAGGCGCGCAGCTAATCCAAAATGGCGCCGGCAGAGGTATACCTCGAGAGGCGGGCCTCAGGGGAACGACGCGATGCGCTTCATCCCCTGGCCCCGCCCCCCCGAAGAGAGCGAAAACGGTGCCCACGTGACCCCGCCGGCACCATGACAAAGCAAAAACACCACAGGCTATAGCGCCCACAACCGCGGAGCGCAGTACAAAGCGGCGCGGTGGCCAAAAACACCAAAAAACACACTGTAAGCGGTCATAACACCATAGCTAATATCACTCGCTGTCAGCACCCGCCCCCCCCCCCCCAACAAAGTCAGAGAGCGGGAGGGGGGATAGAACGAGATGAGAAGGCAGTGGCGAGTATCCCGGGCAGAAGGGGGGGGGGCGAGGGGGGGGGGACCCCTGGGGGGGTGGGACCCCAGAAGGAAAAGTAGGGGACACGGTCCCCAAAACACTCACCCCCTCAGAAGCCAGGGCAGGAACTCCGCATCCCTAGTAGGCTCACCATAAAGCCTATGGCCGGCTACCCTTTGTGGAACAGGGTCTGCTGCTTTGAGCAGTGCTCCAGGAGCACTTCACCCTAGTGCTCTTCTACCCTCACCCGATCTGTCAGCCAAGGCTGGGAGGCAGTGAGGGTCCAGAAACTGGTGGAAATAGACTTGCAGGGCCGCAGGCTTGGTTGCCTCGCTCACCTGCGCATAGAGAGAGAGCCATCTTCTATCTTTGCAGTTTCACTGCAGAGGAAACGCTGGGAACTCTATGGTTAATCCCGTTTTTATAGGGGGCCGGGAGATGCCACAGCTCTTCTGCAGTACACTGCGCCACCTTGTGGCGGAATAACCCAACTGTTATGAATACCGAAGCAGGCCGTGCCATGCAATAAAGAAAAAAAAAAAAAAAAGTCATTCCCAAATGTTCCTTTGTTATAATTATCTGCAGGGCCGGATTATGAGGGGGGCTCAAGGGGCGTGTTCCCCCGGGGCCCCCATCACCAACCTTTGGATTATGGTCTGGTCCAGGATGCTTTTCAGTATTTGGCATGACAGGCTGTGAGGCCAACAATAAAGCTATCAGCGGCAGTGGGGGCCCCCCTGTGCCTGGGCAAGCTTTTTTGTTTTTGCAAACCTGCAGCCAAAGCCATCACAGGGCAGGACAGAGAGTCTGAAGCAGCAAAGCTGCCATCAGCAACGCTACAGTGATGGGTTCAGGCAGAGCTGTCAATCAGCGGCCGCTCACTGCACATAAACCACCAAGCACAGCCGCTGGCAGCTCAATGCTGTGAACTGTTTTCTGCTGGACCATCTGGGTACCAACACTACCCCCTGTCCAGAATGGTAAATGCAGGAGTTCCTGAGCAGCACGCACCCGCAAAAAGGTGGCACAAGGGACTCGATCTGACGTTCCAGTAAGTAGGCGGGTGCCAGACAACCACTAATCAGTTACTTGGCTGAACTATTATTTTAAAGAAAAAAAAATACTGTACTCCACCAGATTTTGTGCCCAGGGGCCTCCACCTCACTTAATCTGGCCCTTATTATCAGGGATGGAACTTTACATTACGGGGTAAATTTATGGAGGCCAGAGCAAGGGCAAAATGAGCTGATAACCAAGGTGAAACTTTACTGCTCCAGTTTTGTAGAAATCTCCATGGAGCTCTGCTGCACAATGTCCCCACGGCCTTTCTTCCTTCCATTAAAAGAAAGAAACAGACCTCCCTGGATTGTTTTTAATGCAGGGTGCATAAGTACCCCCTTCATTACCAGGTACCAGGTAGCATATTCTCATCATCAATACTATTTTCTTTAATAGTGCTCCTTATAAATCCGTGACAGTGCTCCTAATAAATCTGCTGTGTGTTTCTGATGCTTAATTGTACTCTTCTGCCTTTGATGGGTCTATAGTGTAAATGTCATTTTTCTGAATCGCTCTCCGTTATGTATGGTCAGTCGTACTTAGACAACACAGCTTTTTTTTCTGGACCTGTTTTCTAATACGATAGCAGCTATGAAAGGAAACTAGGCTAAAAGGGAGGGGAGCAAAACTATTGGCCTTTTAAGCTTGATTAGGCAACAAGCTATTTGTTTGACTTATGTTTGTTCTTATAAACTATGCTTATCTTTCTGCCTTATGTACTATGATTTTCAGACTGCATGAGATGTAATTTTTAGTGTAAGATACAGAGAGCGGTGAAATAAGTCATGCAAAAAACTCTCCAGACATTTATCACTGATGGTATCTCATAGGAATTACAAGTGTAAGAGGCATCCATAACCGGAGTTGCATCCTGAACTTGTATACAGCGTCATTAAGGGGCCATAATCCATCGCTTGCTACACTGAATGGGGCACTGAGAGCAGCCCATTTACAGCAATTAATCAAGCTGCTGCCGTGCCGAGGTCTAAATGAAGGCGCTGTGCTAATGGAATCATTAGCTTAAAGCTACTGTAAATTCATCAGGGGAGCAGAGACATATAATCTGATGGTCAGTACAATGTCTGCAGCTCGGGCGCTGGCTGAAGCATTTTATAATCATTCTCTTGCAATCACTAGCTGTCTGTTTGCTCATTTAGCCTCTGGGGCAGCGGCTTTGTATAATGTTACTAAATATCTCTGCAATCTGCCAAAACACTTCTCCTCAAGACGAAGCAATTTTCTTTACCACCTTTAGATGTTGGACCCTGGCCAGCTTTTCCATGTATTATTTATTTTCTTTATTCACTCACCAGTCATATCTGCCTGTGGAAGCCAAGCGAGGAAGCACACAAGTGCATTACATTAATTAAAAGTAGATCAGTTTGGCAAAATTCACAACATCCAATAAGTAATACAGTATGCATATTTCCCAAAGCTTTTTTACAATTCAAACCTTTCTGACCTCACTTATTCATAATGAGTGTACTCCCATACTATTTGGTGCACAGTAAAGTTGTTATGTAACAATTTAGACAAATTATTTATTATCCATTATGTTTATGTGAAAGTTATACTTTGGGTAAAAAACTTGAACATAATACTATGGGAAAAATAGCACCAGCTCATCAGGACTAATGTTTGTGCCCATGACTGTTGCTCTCCCCATTTCATGTGTGATGTCTTCTCTTAACGTAAACCAAAACCCACTCCCCAAGCGCCCTGGAATCTTGTTGCCATTGGCCCTGGTGCTGGTTGCCCCATTGTGTAAACCCCCAGGTTGCCTGAGAACCTTCGTTCCTGGTTCACCAGCACATGCGCGAGCAGCAGCCACATCCCCACTATCCCTCTAGCAGGACGCGTGCCTGTGCCAGGCGTTTGTGAATGGCCCATGTGACCGTGCCCCCCATTATAGGGTAGCGGGGGATGCGGCAGCCAGTTCACTCTGATCTGCTCATATTAAATGAGCTTCTGGACGAAGGGGCTCAAGCAGATCCAAAAATGCTGATTGGGCAAGCAGGCGCACATGCACCATAGGACCAGGAAGAGGGGAGTTCGATCAGGTGACCTGGGCGGTTTCATGCAGCAGGGCACCCCCGATCGGGGTGACCCGGGGGCAAGTACCAAAACCCAGGATAGTTAAAATCATGGGTTTTGGTCCACTTTAAAGATCAGTCTAGTTGTCATAAGCAGGCCACTCCATCATCAGGCCTAATGTTTATACCCCATGGCTGTGGCTCTTCCTATTTCATGTGAGATGTCATGTGTCTCCTCTTTTAAACATCAGTCTAGTTGTCAGGCTGTGGCCAGGATATACGCAGGCCACTCCATCCTGGCTTCAAGAGGATGGAGCCAGATGAGTCTGCCAAATGAGAGACCTCCGGTATGTAAGAATGTCACCAATACTGAGTGAGGTGTGTGCTGCTGGGTATCAGAATCTTAGGAAAGCTAAGCAACAGGTTTGCAAGCTGAGGTCGTGGATCACAAGGGAAGGTTTAATAAGAGTAGGAAAGCCAAAGGTTTGTACATGGCTCAGAATAGGGGGCAAGCCAAGGATCAAATCAGGAGCTAAGTACAATACTTAGTGTAATGGCTATATTTTAAGAATGGCAGTTGCACCTTTTAAATGTCATTGTGCTTGCAGATTCACATAGGCACAAAGATTCTGGCATGTGCACAAAAAAAAACAGGCATGCAAGAAAAACCCATGCACCCAATGTCAATGTGCTGCTGACGTGATGTATACTCATAACCGCCATCTTGGATGTGGGAAACAAGTGCCTGGACTTCTGTGTGGGTAGGGGCAAGAAGGGCACCCAAGTGAGCAGATGTTGAGTATTGTTTTTTTTTTTCTGTATCAAGCTCTATGGGATATGTTTGGAGCCAATTTCCTCTGCTGTTTTTTTACAGTGAGGCTTTGAGCATATTGCTCAAAAAGGTCTTTTTGGTTTGGATGCTGTTTGACCTTAAAAAAAGATTATTAGAGTACAATATATACTGTATACAGTGCTTTGGTATGGCGCTATAAAAATAAGCAATACTATCATTATTATTTTTAATATTATATAATAATAATATGTTACAGAATAGTAAAATCCTTTTTTCTATATCGAAGCATCAATGCAAATGAAGGTTAGCACAGCTGTACAATAGCAACGACTGAAATAAACAATGTAAACATATATTTAAATTGTCATCATTTACAAACTATTTATTATTGTGTTCTATTTCTTTTCTTGCATCTCCCCCCTAAGCTTGTCCAAGGATTGGATAGTCTTTCTGACACAGTGGGACTCCTAATTATACAGTTATTGGCCGGTCTGATTGTGTCTGATTTTGCCAGTCTTGTTAGGTACCATGTTGTGTCCTTGAATGTATTTTGTCATTTCAATTTCACTTCTGGGCATAAGGTATCAATAAAGCTTTTCCACACTTCAAAAGATGCATCAACTTTGCTTTCTTTATGTAGTGCCGCTTCCATCTAGTCTAGTTTAATCTGCAATTACTCCTTAAATTGTTTTAAAGAGGGTGGCTCAGAGGTTATTAAATATTGGAGGATGGTCTTTCGACTCACTACTGAAATTATCATCAGTAATCTCTGTGGTCACCGGGTTAAAAGTTGGATTTTTGCATTTTCTCACTCTTTCTCAGAATGTTTTATTATGGAAACAGTCCATAGGTTATGGTAGAGATACGCCCCTTCACTTTACACATTTTAGAAAAATAGAAGCTAGCAATGGTTTATCCTGAAAGGATGTGGGTGGAGATTTGTAATTCACCATCAGTTGCAGGAACCCTACTGTTGTGACTGCTTGATTTTGAAGGGATATGAGGTTTATTTACAAGGAAAAGTATCTACATAGAAAAACTATTGTAAGATAAAATGCCAAAAGAGGCAAAGCGGAGAGGGATGTCAGTGGAAAAATGGAGAGAGAGCCCAAGAGGGTAGGGAGAGGTTATCCAGGTGACTTGAGATTCTCTGTCTCAAGAGTCTATGAACATTGTCTTTATACATCTATTCCAGCAACACATGCGCACACCCCTGCCCCCTGCACATCTGCTCCATCCAACTCTGTTGGGGCTAGGAGGGGGGCAGTCTTAGCTTTGGGCCAAAATTATTCCATGCATAACAAAGGTAACACCAACACAGTTGCCCTGATAAACAAATGGGCAGTTATTCTTCTATCTAAGCTTGGTCTTTCCGGCCCTCCTGGTGAGGAGTCATAAAACATGTACAGGCATAAGCAGACAATGCTGTAATTCCCATGAATTGTGGTCATGATAGGATTGCGATATAAATATGATCTCTGACAGAACAATTCACAGGGCTGTACAGAAAATGGCATCCAGCAGCTACTATGCCCTCTTCATTCATTGCAATGTAGAGGATGCCCCCTATTGTATTAAATGGAGAGGCCATGGGCGTGTCTCTGTGATTGATGTGGGAGGGAACTGGCACGAAAGAGCTGTTAAACGGAGTCCAGGCCACAGGCAGGGTGTGTAGCAAGGGCTGTGGTGCAGACTCAGTTCCTGCGATCCAATGAGATGCTGACTCAATCTGAAGCACCCCCACTCCCTCTGGGTTGTGCAGCCCCACTGGCAGACATTCAAGTTTGCTGAACAAGGCAAATGCATAGAGTAGGAATGCTACCAGAGGCCCATGCATGCACTGTGGGGATGAGGATTGAGTTTTTGTGGAATTTGTGTGAACCACAGAGTTTCATATCATGGGGAACCTCAAATTCGGGTTCCCCTAAGACAGGTAATCATCTGGCTCTAAACTCGAAAACTGGGCAAAGTAGGTTTTGGTCTCCTTTAACAAGATCTTTGAATCTGTTAATTGGAGTGTCTGGAAAGTGGTCCAACCACCTGACCATTCCTGATTTTTGTTTCTTCAGATCTAAGGGTTTCCTCAAGAAATGTTAGTGCAGACAAATCACTTTTTGGTTAGCACCTCTGTTCTCAGTACACTGTCCAAATCGTTGGACCATAGAGTTCAGATACAGCAGATATGCTCAGCCTGAGAGTCATCCGATGTGGCCCCTGACCTGCTGTGTGGAAAGTGGGATGGTAGATAGTAATGTATGTGATATGTAGAGGCTCAGTAAGGATGAGAGTTTGCAAGGAGGGGAACATTGAAAGTGCAACATAACCCATGGGTGAATTCTCTAGCACGATAACAAGATACCATTTTTTTCAAAAGTGGACCAAAACCCATGGGACTAGCAAGATACTTTTGGTCAAAGCCCCTGTAAAACAAGAAATTGATATTTTTGCCTACCATTTTGACCTGGAGCAAAGATGTGTTTGCTGTTCTTCTCTGCAAGATGTCAGGTGTTTGGTCATTGCATATTTGTGGCAATTACATCATTGCAAATCACAACAGTGGCAGTGACTTGAGGAGGCGGGACTTTACAGCTAAAACTGGTGCCATTAGCTGGGAGTAGAGTGAAGCAGGAGCAGTGAAGATTGCTAAAAGGTTTTTTTTTTTTTATGGAGGGAGAAATGCAGGGGATGGTACTTGAAATAATAGGTTTGGTTCCACTGTAATTGCATGTGTAGCTAGGCATTTTGGTGGGTTGCGTATAGGGAATATGGTTACAGTTTGGGACTAATGAGGGAATGGGCTATAAATCTGGGACCCATATATTCAGAGGCATCAGCATTGGTAGAATTGCATTGGTAGAATATAGGGATTTTTAGTTATAAATGCCTTAATCTGGTGGTGTGGTGGAAGGACAAGCGGGTGTAAAATTAAAAAAAATTAATGGAGTTTGTGGAGACAGTGGGTATCCTGATTGTTTAGAAAATCTACTTTATGCTATTCAAAATGATCATTTTTAAATTCTGAACCTATTTAGTGTGGATCGCAACCATGGCTTTCCAGGCTTTGCTCGCACTAGTGCTGAGGGACAAGGGAAGGATGTGTGACCACATTTGGAGGTGGTCAAAGAGAAATGGAAAGCATTAACAAACTTTGGAGCCCTTATACAGTATATACAGTGCTCTGCAGAAAATGGAAGAGAGGCTCATGGGACACCCTTCAGGTTAGCTCCTTGTTTACTTATTGCCAATGCCTGAACTGTCCCTTCAAAAATTAGAGATTGCCTTACTAGACCTGAATTGTGCAAACATTTGGTTCTAGTCAAACTGAATGAATACAATTTGGGTCAAATTTAACTTTAACTGGAATCCTAACAGCAACATGACAGTGACATAGCACATATAATGTATCATTTCTGTATTGGATTAGTTTCCGCCAGCTCCATTTCAGTGCACCGTATTTTGAAACTTGAACTTTTTGTGCATTTTGCTCTCTATTTCCTTGAATTCAAAACAAGATGCATTCCAATACCTATGAACACAGTGCACTGTAATAAACATGCTGCCTGTGGAAGTGTGATCCTAATGTTTTGTTTTTAAAGACTTTCCAAAAGAAATGAAAGCATTGCTTTATAAACGTGCCCAGTATTGTATAAAAGTAGGGAACATGGGTACAGGAGAGGTCATACAGTATAAGCTAGCAATTGTACAATAAAACAATATATGTTTTATTTATTTATTTTTTTCCAGAAAGCTTCTTTCATAAAGCGCAAAACAATTTCCAACGAGATAAAATAACAGTGTGTGTACAATGTTTCAGTCTCTCAGCTTCATCTCTTCTATTATGTTGGCCAGTAGAGATGAGTGAACTTTTGAAAAATTCAATTCAACTGATTCGCCAAATTTTCCGACAAAAATCGGTTCGAACCGAATTTATTTGCGACGAATCGCTATTAAAAATGGCTATTTCTGAGCCTCCTAGAGCCTCAATAGGGTTGTAAACCATTCTGCCTTACTGTAACACGCATAGGACGCGTGCTGGGTTATTGAAATAATACTGTAAATAATTATCACATGCAGATCGGAGACATCGCTAATAGAATCGCAAAGCGGCACAATTGCAGAGAGTTGAGGTGGCATCACTATGAGGGGCCCCTATAGTGCCTGAAAAACACACCCTGGAGCTGGCAGCAGCAGGAGCCCAAAAATTTGCTGAATCACACCCTGGAGTTGCAAGCAGCAGCAGGAGCCCAAACATTGCTTTAAAGAGACAATGGAGTTGGCAGCAGGAGCCCCGAAATTGGATGAATCACACCCTGGAGTTGCAAGCCGCAGCAGGAGCCCAAACATTGATTTAAAGAGACACTGGAGTTGGCAGCAGGAGCCCAATAATTGTCTGAATCACACCCTGGAGTTGCAAGCAGCAACAGCAGCCCAAACATAGCTTGAAAGAGACACTGGAGTTGGCAGCAGGAGCCCAAAAATTGGCTGAATCACACCCTGGAGTTGCAAGCAGCAGCAGGAGCCCAAACATTGCTTTAAAGAGACAATGGAGTTGGCAGCAGGAGCCCAAAAATTGGATGAATCACACCCTGGAGTTGCAAGCAGCAACAGCAGCCCAAACATTGCTTTAAAGAGACACTGGAGTTGGCAGCAGGAGCCCAAAAATTTGATGAATCACACCCTGGAGTTGCAAGCAGCAGCAGCAGGAGCCCAAACATTGCTTTAAAGAGACACTGGAGTTGGCAGCAGGAGCCCAAAAATTGGATGAATCACACCCTGGAGTTGCAAGCAGCAGCAGCCCAAACATAGCTTGAAAGAGACACTGGAGTTGGCAGCAGGAGCCCAAAAATTGGATGAATCACACCCTGGAGTTGCAAGCAGCAGCAGCAGGAGCCCAAACATAGCTTGAAAGAGACACTAGAGTTGGCAGCAGGAGCCCAAAAATTGGCTGAATCACACCCTGGAGTTGCAAGCAGCAGCAGTAGCAGCCCAAACATAGCTTGAAAGAGACACTGGAGTTGGCAGCAGGAGCCCAAAAATTGGATGAATCACACCCTGGAGTTGCAAGCAGCAGCAGCAGCAGGAGCCTAAACGTCACTTGAAAGACACACTGGATTTGGCAGCAGGAGCCCAAAAATTGGATGAAACACACCCTGGAGTTGCAAGCAGCAGCAGCAGCCCAAACATAGCTTGAAAGAGACACTGGAGTTGGCAGCAGGAGCCAAAAGTTGGACGAATCACACCCTGGAGTTGCAAGCAGCATCAGCAGCAGCAGGAGCCCAAACATTGCTTTAAAGAGACACTGGAGTTGGCAGCAGGAGCCCAAAAATTGGATGAATCACACCCTGGAGTTGCAAGCAGCAGCAGCAGCAGGAGCCTAAACGTCACTTGAAAGACACACTGGAGTTGGCAGCAGGAGCCCAAAAATTGGATGAAACACACCCTGGAGTTGCAAGCAGCAGCAGCAGCCCAAACATAGCTTGAAAGAGACACTGGAGTTGGCAGCAGGAGCCAAAAGTTGGATGAATCACACCCTGGAGTTGCAAGCAGCAGCAGCAGCAGCAGCAGGAGCCCAAACATCGATTGAAAGACACACTGGAGTTGGCAGCAGGAGCCCAAAAATTGGATGAATCACACCCTGGAGTTGCAAGCAGCAGCAGCAGGAGCCCAAACATTGCTTTAAAAAGACACTGGAGTTGGCAGCAGGAGCCCAAAAATTGGCTGAATGACACTCTGGAGTTGCAAGCAGCAGCAGGAGCCCAAACATTGCTTTAAAGAGACACTGGAGTTGGCAGCAGGAGCCCAAAAATTGGATGAATCACACCCTGGAATTGCAAGCAGCAGCAGAAGGAGCCCAAACATAGCTTGAAAGAGACACTGGAGTTGGCAGCAGGAGCCCAAAAATTGGCTGAATCACACCCTGGAGTTGCAAGCAGCAGCAGCAGCAGACCAGACATAGCTTGAAAGAGACACTGGAGTTGGCAGCAGGAGCCCAAAAATTGGATGAATCACACCCTGGAGTTTCAAGCAGCAGCAGCAGCAGCAGCAGGAGCCTAAACATCACTTGAAAGACACACTGGAGTTGGCAGCAGGAGCCCAAAAATTGGCTGAATCACACCCTGGAGTTGCAAGCAGTAGCAGCAGGAGCCCAAACATTGCTTTAAAGAGACACTGGAGTTGGCAACAGGAGCCCCAAAATTGGATGAATCACACCCTGGAGTTGCAAGCAGCAGCAGCAGCCCAAACATAGCTTGAAAGAGACACTGGAGTTGGCAGCAGGAGCCAAAAATTGGATGAATCACACCCTGGAGTTGCAAGCAGGAGCCCAAACATAGCTTGAAAGACACACTGGAGTTGGCAGCAGGAGCCCAAAAATTGGATGAATCACACCCTGGAGTTGCAAGCAGCAGCAGCAGGAGCCCAAACATTGCTTTAAAAAGACACTGGAGTTGGCAGCAGGAGGCCAAAAAATGGATGACTCACACTCTGGAGTTGCAAGCAGCAGCAGGAGCCCAAACATTGCTTTAAAGAGACACTGGAGTTGGCAGCAGAAGCCCAAAAATTGGCTGAATCACACCCTGGAGTTGCAAGCAGCAGTGGCAGCAGCAGCAGCCCAAACATAGCTTGAAAGAGACACTGGAGTTGGCAGCAGGAGCCCAAAAATTGGATGAATCACACCCTGGAGTTGCAAGCAGCAGCAGCAGGAGCCCAAACATAGCTTGAAAGACATACTGGAGTTGGCAGCAAGAGCCCAAACATTGGATGAATCACACCCTGGAGTTGCAAGCAGCAGCAGCAGGAGCCCATACATAGCTTGAAAGACACACTGGAGTTGGCAGCAGGAGCCCAAAAATTGGATGAATCACACCCTGGAGTTGCAAGCAGCAGCAGCAGCAGCAGCAGGAGCCCAAACATCGATTGAAAGACACACTGGAGTTGGCAGCAGGAGCCCAAAAATTGGATGAATCACACCCTGGAGTTGCAAGCAGCAGCAGCAGGAGCCCAAACATTGTTTTAAAAAGACACTGGAGTTGGCAGCAGGAGGCCAAAAACTGGATGAATCACACTCTGGAGTTGCAAGCAGCAGCAGGAGCCCAAACATTGCTTTAAAGAGACACTGGAGTTGGCAGCAGGAGCCCAAAAATTGGATGAATCACACCCTGGAGTTGAAAGCAGCAGCAGCCCAAAAATAGCTTGAAAGAGACACTGGAGTTGGCAGCAGGAGTCCAAAAATTGGATGAATGACACCCTGGAGTTGTAAGCAGCAGCAGAAGGAGCCCAAACATAGCTTGAAAGAGACACTGGAGTTGGCAGCAGGAGCCCAAAAATTGGCTAAATCACACCCTGGAGATGCAAGCAGCAGCAGTAGCAGCCCAAACATAGCTTGAAATAGACACTGGAGTTGGCAGCAGGAGCCCAAAAATTGGATGAATCACACCCTGGAGTTGCAAGCAGCAGCAGCAGCAGCAGCAGCAGCAGGAGCCTAAACATCACTTGAAAGACACACTGGAGTTGGCAGCAGGAGCCCAAAAATTGGATGAATCACACCCTGGAGTTGCAAGCAGCAGCAGCAGGAGCCCAAACATTGCTTTAAAGAGACACTGGAGTTGGCAGCAGGAGCCCCAAAATTGGATGAATCACACCCTGGAGCTGCAAGCAGCAGCAGCAGCCCAAACATAGCTTGAAAGAGACACTGGAGTTGGCAGCAGGAGCCAAAAATTGGATGAATCACACCCTGGAGTTGCAAGCAGCAGCAGCAGCAGCCCAAACATCGATTGAAAGACACACTGGAGTTGGCAGCAGGAGCCCAAAAATTGGATGAATCACACCCTGGAGTTGCAAGCAGCAGGAGCCCAAACATTGCTTTAAAAAGACACTGGAGTTGGCAGCAGGAGGCCAAAAATGGATGAATCACACTCTGGAGTTGCAAGCAGCAGCAGGAGCCCAAACATTGCTTTAAAGAGACACTGGAGTTGGCAGCAGAAGCCCAAAAATTGGCTGAATCACACCCTGGAGTTGCAAGCAGCAGCCGCAGCAGCAGCAGCCAAAACATAGCTTGAAAGAGACACTGGAGTTGGCAGCAGGAGCCCAAAAATTGGATGAATCACACCCTGGAGTTGCAAGCAGCAGCAGCAGGAGCCCAAACATAGCTTGAAAGACACACTGGAGTTGGCAGCAGGAGCCCAAAAATTGAATGAATCACACCCTGGAGTTGCAAGCAGCAGGAGCCCAAACATCGATTGAAAGACACACTGGAGTTGGCAGCAGGAGCACAAAAATTGGATGAATCACACCCTGGAGTTGCAAGCAGCAGCAGCAGGAGCCCAAACATTACTTTAAAGAGACACTATAGTTGGCTTCAGGAGCCCAACAATTGGATGATTCATACCCTGGAGTTGCAAGCAGCAGCAGCAGGAGCCCAAACATAGCTTGAAAGAGACACTGGAGTTGGCAGCAGGAGCCCAAAAATTGGCTGAATGACACTCTGGAGTTGCAAGCAGCAGCAGGAGCCCAAACATTGCTTTAAAGAGACACTGGAGTTGGCAGCAGGAGCCCAAAAATTGGATGAATCACACCCTGGAGTTGCAAGCAGCAGCAGCAGGAGCCCAAACATAGCTTGAAAGACACACTGGAGTTGGCTTCAGGAGCCCAAAAATTGGATGAATCACACCCTGGAGTTGCAAGCAGCAGCAGCAAGAGCACAAACATAGCTTGAAAGAGACACTGGAGTTGGCAGCAGGAGCCCAAAAATTGGATGAATCACACCCTGGAATTGCAAGCAGCAGCAGGAGCCCAAACATAGCTTGAAAGACACACTGGAGTTGGCAGCAGGAGCCTAAAAATTGGATGAATCACACCCTGGAGTTGCAAGCAGCAGCCTGAGCCCAAACATTGCTTTAAAGAGACACTGGAGTTGGCTCCAGGAGCCCAAAAATTGGATGAACCACACCCTGGAGTTGCAAGCAGCAGCAGCCCAAACATAGCTTGAAAGACACACTGGAGTTGGCAGCAGGAGCCCAAAAATTGGATGAATCACATTCTGGAGTGGCAAGCAGCAGCAGCAGGAGCCCAAACATAGCTTGAAAGACATACTGGAGTTGGCAGCAGGAGCCCAAAAATTAGATGAATCACACCCTGGAGTTGCAAGCAGCAGCAGGAGCCCGAACATTACTTTAAAGAGACACTGAAGTTGGCAGCAGGAGCCCAAAAATTAGCTGAATTACACCCTGGAGTTTCAAGCAGCAGCAGCTGCAGGAGCCCAAACATTGCTTTAAAGAGACACTGGACTTGGCAGCAGCCGCAGCAGGAGCCCAAAAATTGACTGACACACCCTGGAGTTGGCAGCAGCAGCAGGAACCCAGAAATTGGCTGGAAGGCACCCTGAAGTTGGCAGCAGCAGGAGCACAAATATTAGCTGGAAGGCACACCCTGGAGTTGGCAGCAGCATAAGCAGGAGCCCAAACATTGCTTGAAAGACACCGTGGAGCTGGCAGCAGCAGCAGGAGGCCAAAAATTGGCTGAAAGGCACACCCTGAAGTCGGCATCAGCAGGAGCCCAAAAATTGGCTGGAAGGCACACCCAGAAGTTGGCATCAGCAGGAGCCCAAAAATTGGTCTAAAGACATAAATATGTTTTGCACCATTTGGAAAGTGTAAAACGTGGCACCATGCTGAATCTAGTCGCATGCATCAGCCATTGGTGGGTGGAAATCCTGGCTGAGCCATCCGTGGTTCATTTTGACAAAGGTGAGTCTCTCCACATTTTTAGTTGACAGACGAGTTCTCCTCGCCGTAACTATGGCCCCCGCCGCGCTAAACACCCGCTCAGATGGCACGCTACTTGCCGGACAGGACAGCTTTTCCAGGGCAAACTCTGCTAGTTGCGGCCACAAGCCAAGTTTGGCTGCCCAGAAGTCCAGTGGATCCTCAAGGTGTGTTGGCATGGTCATGTCAAGGTATGACATGACCTGCTGGTTGAGGTCCTGCTCCAGGTCTTCCTGCTGCTCATGAGTAGCCTCACTATGCGGGTGTAGAAAGCTACTCATTAGCGACTGAAGACTGAGGCTGCTGCTGATGGAGCTGCTGCTGCTCCTGGCAAGCCCCCAGCAGCCATGGCAGTGGAAGGTGAGCACAGAGGTCCCCCCGAGTCAGACCTGCGAGAGTATGGACCATGGCGCAGATAGGCATCGGTCAACTGACTACGTAGAATGTCTTTGTAGTAGTTCAGTTTGTCCTCCCTCTAGGCGGGTTTAAAAAATCCCCCCATTTTGTGCCAGAAGAGAGGGTCCAATAAGGTGGACAGCCAGAAGTCATCCCGCCAACAAATGGAAACAATTCTGGGGTCACTACACAAGCATGTGAGCATGGTTCCTGTCATTTACGCAAGTGACTCGGAGGGACTACCTGTCTCCATCTTCACTGCATACTGCCACGGTGTGTCCGGGTCCTCTGTCTCGCTTTCCTCAAAACCCTCTAGCTCCTCTGGCTGCTCCTGCTCCTCCTCTCCTGTCCCCTGACAAGATAAACCAGCCATTTCGCCAAGCCTAAACTGTGCTTCACTGGGCCACTACTCCTCCTCTTCCTCCTCCTCCTCCAGTTCAGCTCCAACGGGGTTCATGTGGCCGTAAGATGCAGACGCCATGTCTCCAGTGCCCTTACCAGCCATGGTTTCCAACATGTGCTGTAGTACATGAAGCAGTGGAATCACGTCGTTCATCCCGTAATCCTGCCGACTGACAAATAAAGTGGCTTCCTCAAAGGGCCTGAGCAAACGGCAGGTGTCACGTATGAGCTGCCACTGGTTGACATTGAAGTTACACAGGGGAGTCCCCCTATCCGCTTGGATCATCAGGAAATCCGTGATGGCTTTTCTCTGTTCATATAATCGGTCCAACATGTGAAGGGTGGAATTCCAACGGGTGGAAACATCGCAAATCAGACTATGTTGGGGGCTACCGTTCTGACGCTGTAGCTCAAGAAGGGTGTGTTTGGCGGTGTATGAGTGGCTGAAGTGCATTCAAAGTTTCCTTGAAGTTGTTAGGATGTCTTGCAGATGGGGGAAGACTTCAGAAACCGCTTGACAACCAGATTGAAGACGTGAGCCATGCAGGGGGCATGGGTCAGGCTTCCTTGGTGCAGCGCAGACAAAATGTTCTTCCCATTGTCGGTAACCGTGATTCCCATTTTAAGTTTTCTTGGAGTAAGCCATGTTTGGATTTCCTGATGAATAAATTTAAGCAGTTCCTCCCCTGTGTGACTCCGTTCGCCAGACAAACCATGTGAAGCACAGCGTGACACCTCCATGCCCTGCACACATGGTAGACTGGGGGGGCACTGAGACTTGTGCCTACAGTGGAGGGTGAAGAGATGGCGGAGGATGAGGAGGCCAAGTCTCACGGTGTCACAGGCCCAACGGGCAGGGAGCGTGGAGGCCGAAGCGGCGTGACCTGTCCAAGTTGCTGCTGCTGCTGTAAAGGGACCACATTCACCCATGTACTGTCCCTGACCGCAGTTACAGCTCCAGACGTAGGCGCTGCCATGCACTTTGTTACACACGGACAGGCTCAAGGACTAGTCCACCTTCTGTTCAACAAAAGTGTGCAGCGCTGGTACTGCCTTCTTGGCAAAGAAATGACGGCTTGGGACTCTCCACCTCGGCTCGGCACAAGCCATCAGTTCTCTGAAAGGTGCAAAGTCCACCACCTGAAAAGGGAGCGACTGCAGCACCAGCAACTTGGACAGTTAAGTATAACAGATAGGCTGCTAAGTGCAGGTTTGAGATGCCGTGCGACCTGGTGTTTTTTTTGTGTTAAAGGCAGACCAAAAACCAATTCAAAATGCAATACTTTGATTAAGCTGAGGAAGGATGAACAAGCGTATTTAGTATAACAGATAGGCTGCTAAGTGCAGGTTTGGGATCCCCTGCGACCTGGTGTTTTTTTTGTGTTAAAGCCAGACCAAAAACCAATTCAAAATGCAATACTTTGATTAAGCTGAGGAAGGATGAACAAGCGTATTTAGTATAACAGATAGGCTGCTAAGTGCAGGTTTGGGATGCCCTGCGGCCTAGTGTTTTGGCAGCAGGACAAAAACCAGTTCAAAATGCAATACTTTGATTAAGCTGAGGAAGGATGAACAAGCGTATTTAGTATAACAGATAGGCTGCTAAGTGCACGTTTGGGATGCCCTGTGGCCTAGTGTTTTGGCAGCAGGGCAAAAAACAATTAAAAATGCAATACTTTAATTAAGCTGAGGAAAGATGAACAAGCGTATTTAGTATAACAGATAGGCTGCTAAGTGCAGGTTTGGGATGCCCTGCGGCCTAGTGTTTTGGCAGCAGGACAAAAACCAGTTCAAAATACAATACTTTGATTAAGCTGAGGAAGGATGAACAAGCGTATTTAGTGTAACAGATAGGCTGCTAAGTGCAGGTTTGGGATGCCCTGCTGCCTGGTGTTTTTTTTGTTAAAGGCAGACCAAAAACCAATTCAAAATGCAATACTTTGATTAAGCTGAGGAAGGATGAACAAGCGTATTTAGTATAACAGATAGGCTGCTAAGTGCAGGTTTGGGATGCCCTGCAGCCTGTTTTTTTTTTTTTTAAAGGCAGACCAAAAACCAATTCAAAATGCAATACTTTGATTAAGCTGAGGAAGGATGAACAAGCGTATTTAGTATAACAGATAGGCTGCTAAGTGCAGGTTTGGGATGCCCTGCGGCCTAGTGTTTTGGCAGCAGGACAAAAACCAATTCAAAATGCAATACTTTGATTAACCTGAGGAAGGATGAACAAGCGTATTTAGTATAACAGATAGGCTGCTAAGTGCAGGTTTGGGATGCCCTGCGGCCTAGTGTTTTGGCAGCAGGACAAAAACCAGTTCAAAATACAATACTTTGATTAAGCTGAGGAAGGATGAACAAGCGTATTTAGTGTAACAGATAGGCTGCTAAGTGCAGGTTTGGATGCCCTGCGGCCTAGTGTTTTGGCAGCAGGACAAAAAACAGTTCAAAATGCAATACTTTGATTAAGCTGAGGAAGGATGAACAAGCGTATTTAGTATAACAGATAGGCTGCTAAGTGCAGGTTTGGGATGCCCTGCGGTTTTGTTAAAGGCAGACCAAAAACCAATTCAAAATGCAATACTTTGATTAAGCTGAGGAAGGATGAACAAGCGTATTTAGTATAACAGATAGGCTGCTAAGTGCAGGTTTGGGATGCCCTGCGGCCTGGTGTTTTTTTTGTTAAAGGCAGACCAAAAACCAATTCAAAATGCAATACTTTGATTAAGCTGAGGAAGGATGAACAAGCGTATTTAGTATAACAGATAGGCTGCTAAGTGCACGTTTGGGATGCCCTGCGGCCTGGTCTTTTTTTTGTTAAAGGCAGACCAAAAAAACAATTCAAAATGCAATGCTTTGATTAAGCTGAGGAAGGTTGAACAAGCGTATTTAGTATAACAGATAGGCTGCTAAGTGCAGGTTTGGGATGCCCTGCGGCCTGGTGTTTTTTTTGTTAAAGGTAGGACAAAAACCAATTCAAAATGAAATACTTTGAATAAGCTGAGGAAGGATGAACAAGCATATTTAGTATAACAGATAGGCTGCTAAGTGCAGGTTTGGGATGCCCTGCGGCCTGGTGTTTTTTTGTTAAAGGCAGACCAAAAACCAATTCAAAATGCAATACTTTGATTAAGCTGAGGAAGGATGAACAAGCGTATTTAGTATAACAAATAGGCTGCTAAGTGCAGGTTTGGGATGCCCTGCGTCCTGGTGTTTTTTTTGTTAAAGGCAGGACAAAAACCAATTCAAAATGAAATACGTTGGTTAAGCTGAGGAAGGATGAACAAGGGTTTTTAGTATAACAGATAGGCTGCAAAGTGCAGGTTTGGGATGCCCTGCGGCCTAGTGTTTTGGCAGCAGGACAAAAACCAATTCAAAATGCAATACTTTGATTAAGCTGAGGAAGGATGAACAAGCCTATTTAGTATAACAGATAGGCTGCTAAGTGCAGGTTTGGGATGCCCTGCGGCCTGGTGTTTTTTTTGTTAAAGGCAGACCAAAAACCAATTCAAAATGCAATACTTTAATTTAGCTGAGGAAGGATGAACAAGCGTATTTAGTATAACAGATAGGCTGCTAAGTGCAGATTTGGGATGCCCTGCGGCCTGGTGTTTTTTTTGTTAAAGGCAGGACAAAAACCAATTAAAAATGCAATACTTTGATTAAGCTGAGGAAGGATGAACAAGCGTATTTAGTATACCAGATAGGCTGCTAAGTGCAGGTTTGGGATACCCAGGTGGGCTGTTTTTTTTTTAGTTAAAGGCAGACCAAAAACCAATTCAAAATGTAATACTTTGATTAAGCTGAGGAAGGATGAACAAGCGTATTTAGTATAACAGATAGGCTGCTAAGTGCAGGTTTGGGATGGCCTGCGGCCTGGTGTTTTTTTGTTAAAGGCAGGACAAAAACCAATTCAAAATGCAATACTTTGATTAAGCTGAGGAAGGATGAACAAGCGCATTTAGTATAACAGATAGGCTGCTAAGTGCAGGTTTGGGATGCCCTGCGGCCTGGCCTTTTTTTTTGTTAAAGGCAGACCAAAAACCAGTTCAAAATGCAATACTTTGATTAAGCTGAGGAAGGATCAACAAGCGTATTTAGTATAACAGATAGGCTGCTAAGTGCAGGTTTGGGATACCCAGGTGGGCTGGTGTTTTTTTTGTTAAAGGCAGACCAAAAATATTTAAACTAATCCAGTTATATTATGATAAATGCTTGTGTGTAACAGATAGGGTTAAATAAGCCACTGCACAGATGGCATACACAAGGCAGATTTACAGCACAAAGAACTGAAATCGACTTGAAAACTGATCTGGCTAATGAAAAAAAAAAACATTTTTCACTGTCACTTCTAAGCTGTCCCTGGCTGGATGGTTCCGGTTTTTCCCTATCTTTCCCTGGCTCTGTCTACCTCTCTGTCTGCCTCTCTGACTCTCCCTACCTATCTCTAACTCTCTGTCCCTTTCTCTAACGAGCTGTGCTCTGGCCGCAATGCAAGGCTGAAATGCACACAAGCATGATGGCTGCCGCTTTATATAGCACGGTGACGTCACCGGGCTTCCTGGCTGCAGATATGCTGCATGTGACTTACCCATGATACCTTGCCCCAGGGGATATGTCTGGACATGTTCATCCACCATTTTAGAATGCCTGTAATTGAAATAAATGGAGTTTAAAGGAAAACTTCAATCGATCGAATCGCTGGGAAATTCGGATTCGTTCAGAATCAAATTTTCCATGAAATTCGGAACGAATCCGTGTTCGTCAGGATCGATTCGCTTATCCCTATTGGTCAGCATTGTGGAATTCTTATATATACCGTCTAAGTAAAGCCGGTAGCTGCTCCATTATGTCATTGTTGCAAAAACAATTAACCTAAATCACAATAAAAACCCAGGAAATAAATATGGGAAAAAAATTAAGAAATAATTTGTGTTTCGACAACAAAATAAAGATCAGAATCATTATGAATACTATCATAATAGATTAATCTCTTCTATTATAATTGATGTATCACTCCCATTAATAGGAAATCTATGTATCCAGAAATATTTCCATCAACTAGGTTTTATTATATATTTCAAAATCATTGCGAGTTGTTGTTATTTAAATGTTTTCTACATTCATAAAGATCAGTCATAGTAGGGACAATGGCAAACTTCCAGCAAAGTTTCCAAGGGACTTTAAGCATATGGGAAACTAGTTTCACAGATCACTATTAAGACCTCAATGAGGCAATCCTAATATAAACTTAAGGTAAGAAATAGAAAATAAATAAATAATAAAAATTCTAATATAGATGCCAATGAGTCCATGAGAATATTCGGTGTAAAACATCAGCTGTCTAGTACCTGTTGTATTATCTCTAGTATTGGCAATGTTGTTATGAGCTTTATACATATATAGCCAAACACTAACCTAAGTCTACAAATGGGGCAAAGCTGGGAAATAAAAATGAATACTATTTTATTAAATTCATATAAAAAGACAATGAATATACACAACAACTGCTAAAAGTAAATCACCATTGAACCTCCCCTGGGGAAGCTGCATGCACATGGTGGAACGCAAGGGGGGGTGTTATTAAAAAATGGTTTTAATGGCTTCTTTTGCTTAACAATGTGTAATTTGGACACCAACAACTAAAACGCAACCTAAACGCTGGCAATATAGCCACTAAAATAATGCTAATGCATCATAAACAACGTAAATAACACCCTATGTTTCCCTGCCAATTCCCCTTTAAGCATGTATTCATCTTTCAAGGGGTGGGAGCAATAAAGCCTGCATTAGAGATTAAATATATATACCATTGGAACATCATGCTTTCAGTTTTTTGTGTTTTTTTAATATTGGGCAAATGCTTTAGTAAAAATGAAACACAGGCTGTTTTGGGGCACTGGGCTGGGGATATAAGGTGACTATATAAACTTCCTTTCTGGGTATAGGATCACTTTAAGTTATAGAAAGGTAAATTTAACCAGAATTTTAAAGCCACATTCTTAGTGTCAGTACTGGCCATAAATGTTTTGGGAAAGTTACCTTGTTTGCCTAAGTGCGCCAGCATCTTGATGATATTTGCCCCTTTTTTTTAAACACTTGGAGGATTCAAGCTATTTTATACAGAAATATACTTGGATTCAAGTATAATAGTTCTAATGCATTCAATGGACCCAATTGAAGGCTGTTTAAGTGCTTGTTATAGGACTCAAATATAGGCTAGTCCTTTTATTGCTTTTCTCAAAAAAAAAAATGATACAGCCCCTCCAAAACAGGGTGTGATGTGATTATTTTACATTTTGAGCAAAGGTGACATTGTCCTTTTTTGGTGAAAATTTTGAGGGCAGTTATACTTGATATAAATCTAGTAAGAACCTTAAACATGATTTGTTCCTGACAGCTATATTTGTAGACTGCCATGTCCCTTTGGGGTTTGGGTCTGAAACACATAATTTATTTCCTAAGGCTGTGCTGATATTCTTTACAGCACCAACAATTCATTCAACTGCAAGGTGCAGTTAGTAGTATTTTATTTGAAAATCTCATAAAGCGCTCTTTTCAGTTTGGGGTGTCTACTTTGTGGTACCATTGTAATTGGTAGGAATGGGGATTTTATATGCAATAAGATTTTCTCGAAAAACATACTTTTCATGAAAAAAGCTACAAAATTATAATATATATATTTTTTCACATAACATTTTATGTTAAAGCCCAAACTTTGCTGAAAAACAATACCTGTATATAGTTTTCCTGAAAATACCTGCAAAAATCACAGTTAAACATGTAGCACAAAAGGTAAAAATAGCCTGGCAACAGAGGGTGACAACATTTCTAGGTAGGCTGACAGTTAAAGGGTTAATGCAATAGAAAAGTTGTAGAAGAACCTAAAGCGAGAAATTCATAGGATGAAACTCAACTGGATTAAAGTTTTTTATGGAGAAATGAGCTAATGAGCAGGACTAATCAACTAATACAAAAAATATTTTGAAGCAGTTATCACTGCACAAGGGAGTCATACTAAATACTGAAAGCAGAGGTTCATATACCTTTGTCACCCACAAACATTTGATATTGAACCATTTATCTCATTACATACATGACCAAGCCTAATATCTTGGACTCATTTGTTTGATGTGTTTCTCTCTTTCACTTTTATGAAGTTTGAAAATCTGTAGTTTTAGGTCAAATTTATGTAACAAATTTTTAATTACTGTAAAAAAAATAAGTACAGATATGTACAATGTGTCCATAGGTATCAATAAACGTAATGCAACTCATTTAAATGCACTTAATTTTTTTTTTTTTTTTTTCAAAAGCAAAATATATGACATGTTTTCAAATGTTTAACCTGCAGGATACTGAACTTCTAAATACAGCCATTCTGACGGGACAAATGGTGTCCATCCCTGTTAAGGTGCTGGCTGTTCAGGAGGATGGTTCTGTAATTGATGTGTCTGACTCTACTGAGTGCCAGTCAGCTGATGAAGATGTCATCAAGGTGAGACCCCCATTTCAATGATCAAATGATAAAACCAGCTCTGGCATTATATGTTACTCAATATGTCTTGTATAATGCAAATTATAATAATATTTCTTATATTTAGAATATCACTTAACGCTTAATGAAAGCACAGTCATCTGAATCTGAATGCTTACTAGCTGGGCAACATTGCGATGTTATGGTGTCATACAAAAAGATAAATGTTCTATTTCATACTTGGAAATCATTCTAGCTCTTCAGTTATGGGCATGCAAGAAGCATTTTTAATCTTATTTCTATTTAAGTATTTTTTTCAGAAAAGTCATAGCACCATGTATATTTATATTGGTATTCTGATGTATTTTACTGATCTGGGATTATCAAAGGTACCAGCTGTTGCTTAGATCAGCTCTAGCTTTCCCTCAAATTTTTTTTTCTCCTACTCCAGCAGATACATTGTTGATGCATTTTTCTAGGAGATGCTTTAATACTTACAAGTTCATTGCACACAACAATATGGGGTATGATTTTTTTTTTGTCTTGCTTTTAATGCTGCCATACACTTAAAATGTTACCTGTAAGACTGAGGGTTGAACTGACCTATAGAGAATACTTTCCAGGACCCACTTTACATTGTAGCCAGGTATGAACTGGAATTTAATATTTTAACCACTAATATGGAGTTTTTCAACTGTCCTCGGGTCATGCAATGATTCTGGTCAATGGGCCTATCCTTGGGGGGTGCAGATGGAGGGCTCTTTTTATTGGCAGGATTTGTCATTTTTTCATTGGACAGATGCCAGTGCAATTCCTGGCCACCAGCACGTGGTGCGCCCCCCCCCCCACAGTCTCAGCTGACACGGCATTAGGAAGAATAGAGTGGAATATCCATCGCTGGCCAGTGTAAACAATAATAGTAGGTCTTCACTGTTCCAGCTTTAAGGGTGCTGCCTGTATAGTTCCGGGGGGATTGGCGAGTGGGAAGGAGGAGACGAGAAGAACACTGTCTGCTCAGCTCGACATATAAAATAGTTTGCAGGCAGCCAGCCTTGCTTACGTACACTGAACCCCTGACCCCAGGACAAAACAAATTATGTTTTGAGATGAGATGAGGTGATGTGGGAAAAGGTGAGGTGAGCATAAGTGAGGTGTATAAAAGGGTTCTGAGGTGATCTAAGGAAGAGGTGAGGTGGGAGAATTGGGCAGTGTCAGAAGGGAAAATGTGATGTGATTGGAGATAAGGCTGAAAGAGGGAGGGAAGAGATTTGATGATTAGAGTTGAACCTCTGGGTAGAGGTAAGCAGAGGTGAATAGAGTATAGGTAGGTAGCGGTAGGCAAAAGTGCCGGGGGGGCACAATTAAAGCAGTGGCCCCCGTGCCACAGGTTGTACATCCCTGTATTAGTCCATAAAAACTCATAATAAAATAACATATGTGTTGTCTGGAATTAGAATGTTGTAAAACTACCAACATTCTTGTGCACCAAGTGCTCTTGGCAAATAGAGATCTATTCTATTAGTGGTGTAGAGGATAAGGTTACTGGATTAGTATATAACAGACAATTCAGACCAGTGTCTTATTATCGTTTTTACACCAAAATTCTACTTACATGCTTCTGTCCTTCAGCTGCTGCTGATGCTGCACGCTCTAACACCCCATCCCCGTCCGTGCACAGGCCACACCCTCACGCTGGTCGGACCGGGTGCTTGCGTGTGCCCCTGCCAGAAGCAGCAGTGACAGGGACGGAGACAGCGCCCGCCTCTCCTCCAGCTTCCACTGCTGCCTCTTCCGGCAGGGGCACAGACAAACACCCGGTCCGACCAGTGGGTGGGTGTGGCTTGCACCGATGCAGGCTACACCCACCCGCTGCTCGGAAGGGGTGCTTGCGTGTGCCCTACCCAGAGGTTCAAATTTAGGAAATTCTGAATTGCTCCTTTGTTGTAAAAATTTTCTCATGCAATCCAATTTTCCAAGCTTTACGTTTTTTATTTCTACCTTTAGTGAATCAAAGCCATGGTGCTTGTCTGCAAGGACTGAATGTATGCAGGATTTGTTATTAGGGACACCCATATTTTCCCCCATATATCCAAAGGGGTTACATACATAATGATTTTATTATTTGCCTACAGATTTCCTTAAAGGGTCTCTCCACAAAATAGCTGTTTGTCCCTGGAGCTGTTCATTCCTGCTCCTGTTGCATATAATTTACCAGATTCCAGGATCGAGTCCCACAGCATCCCGGCCCAGCCTACATTCCAGCAAGCTCCAGATGAGCGGCCACTGTAGTGAATGTATGCTGGAGAAAGCTTTTCAGGGAACAAAATGCTATAATATAGATAAGATAGTATACAGACAATCCTTTGACAACCACAAATTATAATATAAATATATCTGTATGACCTATCAAAACACTGTCCTTTTGAGTGCTTGACATCAAAAAGGCCTAAAATCAAACAGTATGCTGTATATATATATATATATATATATATATATATATATATATATATATAGTTATAAGCAATATACTGCATGGCTTTGACATTTGCCTGATTGCACATACTTTCTATTTTATTTTGGTATACAGTGTTGAGGAGTTTCAGGCAGATATTTTTGGGATTATCTGGGTTGCTCATTATTTTGTTTCTCCTGAATTCTCTGTAAATAGCAAAACTAACATTTGTCATATACTGATTAGCTGAACAGCAAGCTCCAGTCTTTCCCACTGATTTTGTCCTCACGTTCCTGTCATCCACATATCATTTTATTGTTTTCTAAAATTGTTCTAAATCTGTAATGTAAAGCGTTTTGCTGACTGTACTCTGGAAACCTTGCTCTACAAGCAATGTCAAAAGATTGCTGTGCTAATACTAATGGCTTGAATACATTTTAGTCTGGTTTGTCCAGCAAAGGTCCTGCTTGCCAATGCATGTGGAAATGCATTATGCCAACAAATAGGGCAATATTTGGTGTTAATGCTGCCCTAGGCACAGTTAGTTCTTGTACCCCCTATTGTTTTTGTGAACTGCAAGGTCAGCAACACCCCTGGCTGCCCCCCTCGGATCCTCAAAATGAATATGCACTTGCTTTATCAGTATGTTGATTGGCTGGAGAGCCTGCCATATGCACAAGGACTCCTGCCAGAAATTCTTCAGGGTTACAACATACATACCGTAGCTACAGTACATGCTGGCACTTATAAGAATAGTACAGATGTACTGTTTGTAAAGAAGTGAGCATGTGAAAAGAACAAACATTAGAGCCAAGTTATTGTTCTTTTGTTGCCTTTTACTCCATTGTGGACATTTATCTTAATTCTTATTGTGGCGAGAATGAAAACAAGATCCAGGACTTGAGATCTGGAGCCCAAGATAGAGTCCAAAGGAAACTGATTTCCAGCAAAGGTCAAGGGTAAACTTCAAGTTTTATAGGTTTTATAAGTTTATTGATCCAGGGTACGCCTCCTACCGACCTAGCTGGTAAGTTTCGGAGGGGTAGGGGGGCCTGTGCTGATAGGGGCCCGTAATGAGGACCTGCTATGGGGACTTATCAGGGATATGTATGCCCCTGCACAGGGTAATCTGGGTGCCATCACATTAAACCAAGAACAACACTACAATACAGCAATCATATGTTTACAGATTTGGAAATCTATTTTGTTTTAATTGTTTTAACCACAGCTAAAATTAAACTACAGTTCACTGAGGCATACTTGAGAGCAGATTTACAGAAAGGGGTATGTTACTGGACTTGGCTGGACTAGGGGTAGCTAAAAACCAAACAGATGCATGCACAATTTAGTTGCATCAAGGTAAACTGGTTTTGACCATGTGTTTGTTGAGAGATCATATGGTGACCACAAAGAACCTAGAGGTCCTAAAAGCAGGGACCTTGAAGTGCCTCCCAAGTGGTGGGAGCTAAGGCAGTTCATGTCCTGGGTGGGAGGAGTCCCCAAAGATCTTCTGCACCCTTCTTCCTATTTTCTCACTTTGTGTGTCTCCTGGGGGGGGGGGGGGGGGGGGCAAGAACTTTTTTTCTGCCTATCTGTTTATTAGGCTGGACCTTGCAAACCTGCAGGAACGTTCAATTGCAACATCCTGTCAAATAAAAGGTTTGATCTTATAGTTAAAACCTGAACTGAAGTCTTTAAAGAGCATTCTCACAAATAAGTCCGTATAATCCAATTGTTTGTAGACATAATAAAACACTATGTTTACATTGTCCTCCAATTACCTATTTGACTTATAGACCAATTGCAAGCGTTCTGTATTTCTGCCTATTGTCTCTTTAAACCGGACCTTCACCCTGATTTAATGAAAAGCCCAAACTCTTAAAAAACAATTCCTCAGCATCTAAAATTAATATATTTTACATGTTTAGTCACTAATTTATTATACTTTCCCCCACTGTGCTGCAACTCTGTTCGGGAATTTAGGATACGGGCGCCGCCATCTTGACTCAGAAGCATCACACTTACTGAGGAGAGGAGAGTGGGATAAGGTACAGGGGGGCGGGTTATAGCTGTGCTTTGCTCAGACAGAGCAGAGCTGGGGTCAGGGAAAGGTCAGCAGTCCCAGAATGCAGAGCAGCACAGTCACTTCCTGTTTGCAGGCACTTCCTGTTTGCAGGCTGCCTGCAAAAATGGCAGCTTCCATAAGCCGCCATCTTGGATGTTTAAAGGCTTATAAAATGCAGTAGATGCAGGTAGGATGATTTTTAATGTGAGCAATCTGTATGTACAGGGTGTGGGAAACATATAAGATAGACTCTTATTTAGAGTGAAGGTCCGCTTTAAATAGCCCATTACTATACACTCGAATGTCTTCATATCTACAGATGTCATTGCCACTGATTTGTAGTTGTAAGTTAATCAGTCATCTACTGGTATTTTTTATCTTTAGGACATGTTAGGCAAAATGCTATCTAGGGCATGGGGGTTCTCAACCTTTTGATGAAAGTGGGCAACTTAAATGATTTGGAACCTATTCTCAGGTCTCAATGAGTAGGTTCAGATTTTTTTCATTTGTAATAGAATTTTTTCTACAACAATCTGGATACTCCACTCGTATGTCCTTCCACCACACTCCTACATTCATATAGCCCCCATATGCTAGCAATGCATATGTTGATTGGCTTACCTCTCTGAATATAGGGGTCCCTTATTTATAGTCCTCCCCCATCAGTCTCACATCTTAACCATTCCCAATACTCAATTATTATCGAAAAATATTGTACCGAAATATTATGTCAAAGATTTTAACCAGAAGTGGGGGGGTACATGTGTATTCACACAAGATATTTTGACCAAAGTAGAATGCAAAACCAATGTAAAAAAAATCACATCTTTTTTCCATATCAGGTTACACATAATACTAGACAATATTAATCATTAAAAAACATATACACATACAACACACAAAACCACATAAAGAGAGGTGGGGGAGATAAAAAAAATTGTATCAAATCACAATATCACAACCAAATCAATCATACCCTACCTATGATCTGGATCCTAAGTGCACAGAGCAAATCACAATACAAATATATACATGTATATATACATATATGTGCATACACATACATATATATATATGCAAATAATAACCCAAAATGATGTCAACAAATGAGAGATATTGGTGCCCAAATCACCACTGCTCCGCCTGCCACCGCTGCCAGGTGGTGCGTGAATGTTCGAAGCATGCTGAATACTACTTCTGGGTTCATGAGGAGTGAATGGGAAGCGCTCCCCAGACTTCCTTGCTGTTCACTTCTCGTGAAACAAACTATGTATGTGTCAATGTGTGTGCATTTCATGGCTGTTTTGTGTTTATTAAGACATTTTTACTGACTGACCACCCTCATGTACCACCGAGACACACAATCCCACTATTCAAAAAGGGTGCCACTAAGCTTTAAGTATTCACACAAGATGTTTTGACAGATCGAAGGGAGGCACAACCAATATAAAAGAATCACATCTTTATTCCTCAGCAGTTTTGTACTCATTGTGCGAATCAGACTTGAGTAAAGTATAGATAGCAGCAGATGAGGTTGGCGTATAGGTCAGTGGGCAACTTCTCAGAGTACCAACATAAAGGCTTTGAATACCACCAGCAGTATTCATATCACCTGTTGGGAACCCCTGATCTAGGGTATTTTGTGAGCTTATGCTCTTTAAAAACACTGATACGGTATAGTGGAGCAGTTGTATTTAGTATTGAGGATTGTTTAAACTATAATACAGTGCTATCATGAAAGAATCTGAGAGTAGGGAATACCTTGTGGAGTGGAGCTCCTCTGTGTGCTTTCATCTGTGGCCTGTGCATTTATTTGTGTGTATATCTGTAATCCCAAGATTTAAAAGTGTGCACTCCATGTGCAGTAGACATTAAATAAACATAAAGCAACAAAATATTAAAACTCATAATTTTTAGTAGTGTCTAGAACTGTAATTTTCCATCTTAATGCCACAAAAGGTTGCGGCCTATTCTAGGAGGAATAAATCACTTTAATTTGGCCATTGATATTACTTTTTCCTCCAGACGGGATCCAAACATTTAGCGAAAACAGCCTCAGGCTTTTCTATTCTGCGTCCCTACAAATTCTTGGTGGCTTTGTAAAGTTCCGCTACAGTGAACCGGTTTGAGTGATCTCCTCTTATATATTGTTAGACTAATACTCTGTCCTTCCTCCTGCCTTTCTAGATAATCCTCTTGAAAGCCGGAAGAATGCATCTACAATTGCGGGCAATTAAAGGAGATTTTCTGAGCCCATTAAAATATGTCTACCCAGAGCATGTGCACAAATTGGGCATGCCTTTATTCTGGCATCCTGTTTCCATCTATTTGTGACACTGTATTCTATAAAAATAAATCGAATGCTGCAGATGTCACTTTGAAAAAGTGAAAAATGAAATATACTGCTTGGCTTCCAAAAGAAACAGACTCACCATAGTAAATATGATACATGGGACAGTCGTACCCCTTTACATAAGTAGTGCCTATGGCACAAACCTGATACTAAAGACTACCCTGCTAACCTGTATCCTCTGCAATGATCAGTAGTTTGCATTTGGAACATAGACATAAACTCTTTTTCCGCATTTTGCAAGCCTTGTACAGAGGCTTATGCAGGTGAAAGCTCTGTTGTCTCTATACCTTTTGTGCAGCGCAGCTGATGGATACCAGTCTGCCTATCAGTAACTCATCTGATTGCTGTAACTAAGCCTCCCCTGCAGCCCGCAGTCCCCTGTCTGGGGCTGCAAACTCTGTTCATCCAGCCAGCCCATGCCCCCTGCAATTAGTCACAGAGGTGTAACCACACCCCCTCCAATAGCTACAATGGAGGGGGCATGCTAGGCCTCGAACCACTACCTCCATTACAATGAATGGAGAGGGAAGGACAGCTTTCTGTGATTGATGGTAAGTTGTTATGCCGATACACCATCAAACCCATCTATGTTTTTGGGCCCAAGACAATGCGGAATCTGGCGGCTGCCACGAGGGCTCGATTCCAGCAATCAGAGTTACTGATCACCAGACTGACACTGTGCATCTTCTAGTTATCCTAATCATTCGGCAGCTGCAGAACATTCAGACAGTTTTTCTACAATATATGTAAGGGATGTCTGCTCTGAACAGATTAATGTGAGTCATTACAGCTGATGGATTACTACTTTTGACTATATATAAAGGATAATTGCACAAGATTGCAAGCATTTTTTAGGGTTTTTTCAGAAGCAGGGCTCTTAGGTGTAAAGAAAGATAACAGCTCCCATGCAGTTCCAGAGCTGCGTGGGCTTAAGCCCCTCAAATAGCTTAGGTCACTTTTCAAGTGGGGACCTTTTCTTACCCCAACACCCTTGGTTGAACTTGATGAACATATGTCTTTTTTCAATCGTATTAACTATGTAACTATGTAAAAAAAGAAAGCGGGGAACATTTTTCTTTTTATCAAATATTAATTGTTCTGTAGGCATTTATTTATCACAGGTGTTTAGGCAACAGCAATAACAAGGCAGTAAGTAGCTCCCCTGATGCCTCTCCAATGTGCTTGCCTTCATTTCCTTCAGCGACAGCTAAAAGCCATAGCAGGGCACCAAATTTGCTTGTCCCCTTTATTTGTCCAGAACAACACAATAAAGTGGCTGACAGCCAATCTGTTCCTTGAAGCTCTCAGTACAAACAAGCACGGTTGTAAGGCTCACCAGTTAGCAGGTCCAAATTAGCAGATAATCCCCAATCTACACCACTATCCTCATCTTTAGACAAGCCCCAGTTTCCCGGGACACAAGCAGGCCTCACCAGACACAATTGCCCCCAGGACTTACAAGCTCAAACGTTATTTACTTGGGAGCTGGACCTGCAGGTGGGGGAGCATAGACTGGGGATCATGGGAGGTAAAACGAAGCAAGGACCATATACACAGGAAGTCAGTCTAACAGGCATCAATGCAGAGTGATAACCGGAGGCGGGGTCAGAGGGCAGGCTGAAGGTCAAAACCATAGAACAACGAGGTACAGAAGTGATCAGACAGAGACAAGGTCAGGAAATCCAAAATCAACAGCTGTGTTGTAAGGGAGTGTTCCACAGGTTGAATGATTAACCTGCTGTTGACTCTGCATCTCTATATGCAGGATGCTCTATACCTGGTCACCAGCAGGTGTCCCTCTGTTGGTGGAGAGCCTGGGCTAATTATTCTGCACCTGGGTCTCAGGAGTGGTTTTATTAGCCCGGCTGCTGCATTGGCTGGCGGTAGAGCTGTATCCTCCCAGGTGGTCTAGGCTGTGGACTTCTTAGACTTTGTCTTTAAACTTTATTCCTTAACTATGCACACTACCCCCGTGATTGTTCCATCCCCGCGTGGCCCTATTCACACCGCTTCATTTGCACCCTTCATTTCCAATTTATGTAAGCTGCCCATCCCCTCTGTGTGCACACATCACTTGCTGTTGCTTTAACAGTTATTGGCTTAGTTCCTTTACTGATCTTTGTTGTCATCTGTGAGTGAGTTCCTTGTGTGCTGTGCACTGCATTTCACTATTTGTTTCCACTGCAGTACATTGCAAACATAATCAGGATTCTTGCCTCTCAGTTGGTCAGTTTCAATTCTGGTCAGCCTCCAAACTTGGGATCATATCTGAGAATCCCTGACATGCATACTGACTGGCCAGTGAGTCATAAAACCACTGGGATTACCTAATTTATCTCCTGCAAATCATCTCAATGCATTCAAAACTGTTGAGGCTGGTTCGGTCACAATGCTTTTAGTGGGGGTCTATTTATATCCCATCCCTTGTCCATCTAGCTAAGTAGCTTAGAAAATACAGCACCCCTAATGGGTGGTAGCATGCAGTATTTTCTGTTGCCTATTTGTTAAAGTCATTGTTTAGGCATTAAAGCTAAAAAAAACTACACCTATTCTGGCACTTGGAAACTCTCACGATTGCTAGATCCAGTCCATTGCATTTAATAGAGCAGACATGGTGGCCTCAGTGTGACTGATGACGGGGGTGTGTGCATCATGGAGGCGGGGTCGGTGGCTGACATTGTGCTGGAAGAGGAGCAGAATAAAAGGTCAGCATAGTTTTATTGCCTTGACAATCTTTTTTAAGCAGGACAGCTACTGGCAATTTTGACACGGAGTTGTGGCGGAGAAATGGTGAGTATAGGATTTGAAACGTGCTATGGAGAGGAAGGGGAATGTTTTGTTTTTATTACTGTATTCTCCAGATGATATCTGTTCAATTAAGTTGTATATATATACAGGTATATTATATATATAGTGGTAAAGTATATAAAAATGTCATAAATGATGTGTATTTCTCCCCTGCTAGGCTGTATCAGGCACAATCCATGCTGGGTTTTCAGGACCCAGGTCACTTTCCCCAATCAATTTCAGGTTTGTTCTATGATCTCAGGCCGTGCACAGGTGTTCAGGCTGATTGCAGGGGAAGTCTGAATAAAAAGGAGACACACGGCCTGTCAGTTGTCTGTTGACCAGCCTGAAGGAGGGAGCCCAGGCTGAATTGCACATGTGGTGAACAAAAGGACTGTACGCATGCCGAAGGCTTTTGCGCCTCCTAACTATGGACTTGTGGGGATGAACAGCAGAGGGCTTGTATGCCCTGCAAAGTGGACTTAACTTACCTTGCAGTTACAGCTTGCTGGAGTACCCAGGCCTGGACTTGATTGGGTGAAGTAACCACTTTTGAGTTATTACATTGATGCTGCAATCCCTGAAGTGAGTGATAATTTGCGTTTGAACACATTATTTGCTCAATAAAACCGTTTTGCTGTTGAAAGACTGTTGTCACTGCCGTTCACCCAACCGCTCACAATTGGTGGAGGATGCAAGGGCCCCGTGACTGTTACTAGGGGCAACAGAGTGACAAAAACACACTGCATTTTGGATGTCTTGGGTGAAAGCGGCGACTAAGATGTCTTACCAGACGCAAATGGAGGAAGTGATTAAGAAGCTAATCCAGGCTAACCTCCAGCATGCGCAGGCCCTGGAACAACAGCAGAAAGCCCTGGCACAACAGCAGCAAACACAGCAGCAAGCCATGTCACAGCAGCAGAAAGCCATGGCACAGCAGCAAGCCATGGCACAACAGCAGTAGGCCCTGGCACAGCAGCACCAAGCGCAGCAGACCATGGCAAACCAGCAGGAGACAAATCGCCTGTTGATAGAACATATTGCTGCACTTGGTGTTCAAGCGCATGGCTGAAAGAGAGCAGCTGCCAGTAGCCGAGTGGGCAGACGTGATTGCACCGTTTCTGGCAGGTGAGCCCCAAAAAGCTAACTTTGACCTTAGGGAGCAAGATGTATGGGACCATGCTTGCCTGGGAGTCACACCAGCGGTTCGGGCCCGGAGAGTGCATAACTGGACTTTTGCTGTGGATAAGCCTGCTCGGTCGCAGATGTTTGATTTAGGTCATCTTGTGCAAAAATGGTTGGAGCCGGAGCAGTCCACACTGACGCAGATCGTCGAGAAGGTCGTGGTGGACCATTTTTTTCGGACCCTGCCGCCGAAGCTACAGCGGTGGGCTGGACAAGGCGACTTTCAGACTGCTGATCAGTTGGTCAACGTCGTTGAGAAATACGTTGCTACCGAGGACCATCTTCGAGATGCCCCTGCAGCACCAGCAACCACTAAGACCAGCAGACCGGTGGGTAAGCAAGTTCCCCTTGGTGTGGAGGGGCGTAAGAGGGCAAAAGACTGACCCTGACCCCCAGAGGTCCCCTAATCCTAGGGAAGACGCCCGGGCAAGGAGGTTCCGGGGTCCCCAGTGTTGGAGGTGTCGTGAGTGGGGACACATAGCCACGAATTTCCCCCTCTGCACTGAGCCCATGGAATGTGACGCTGCCCGCAGAAGGTCTCTGTTTGCAGATCCGGGTGGCGCCGCCAGTCGGCGGTCAGAGATTGAGACACAGGTTGTGACTGTGAAAATGAATGGTTGCCCAGTGAAGGCACTATTGGACTCAGGTAGGTGGGTAACTTTGGTCCGGGCCAACCTTGTGCGTAGTGGTTGTAAACCAAAGAAAAAGATTAGTGTGCTTTGCATACACGGGGATATCGTGGTTTAACCTGTAGCCGTGGGTAAGTTTGAGATCCCCGCAGGAACATTGACCCATGAAGTTGGCGTAGTAAAACGCCTTGTGTATGATGCTGTAATTGGGCGTGATTTTCCCTTGTTCTGGCCCTTGTGGGAAAGGCGTAACGCTTCTGCCATCAGCGCAGTACCTCCAGCAGAACCGGTAACCCTCCCCGTCGTCAAGTCCGTTAAACATGTGGTCCCGAACAGATTGTACAGGGGGAGGGCCTTTAATCCTGGGGATCGAGTTCGGGGAATAGTACCCAAGGGTGAAAGTAGAGAGAAGTTTAAAGTGGAACCTAAGCCAGGGAATGTAGATGCTGTGTCCCGAACCCAGACCGCGGGTCAAAAGAAGAGGGGGGGGGGGGAAATGTGGTAAAGTGTATAAAAATGTCCTAAATGGTGTGTATTTCTCCCCTGCTAGGCTTTATCAGGCACAATCCATGCGGGTTTTCAGGACCCAGGTCACTTTCCCCAATCCTTTTCAGGTTTGTTCCATGATCTCGGGCTGTGCACAGGTGATCAGGCTGATTGCAGGGGAAGCCTGAATAAAAAGGAGCCACACGGCCTGTCAGCTGTCTGTTGACCAGCCTGAAGGAGGGAGTCCTGGCTGAATTGCACATGTAGTGAACAAAAGGACTGTACGCAAGCCGAAGGACTTGGCTTTTGTGCCCCCTAACCGTGGACTTGTGGGGATGAGCAGCGGTGGACTTAACTTGCCTTGGAGTTCCACTTTCTGGAGTACCCAGGCCTGGACTTATATTGATTTGGGTGAAGTAACCACTTTTGATTTATTGCATTGATGCTGCAATCCTTGAAGTGAGTGATAATTTGCGTTTGAACACTTTATTTGCTCAATAAAGCCGTTTTGCTGTTGAGACTGTTGTCCGTGTCACTGCCGTTCGCCCAACCACTCACGATATATTTACAGGTATATATATATTTATATAGGCCATGCTTATTCTTTGGTGAAGCAAGTTTGGTTGTGAACTGAAACCTTCATATCAGTGAGTGTTTTTTACATTTACAACGCCCCTTGGGGTATGCAGAGATATATTTCCACATGTTTTTGCATAGCATACAGGCTGCTGTTGTTTCCAAACTTTTTTAAAAATGTGTCCTTACCTCATTGTAAAAATTATATACTTCACCTGTAAAAATGCCCCAGCACAGGTGCAGTTGATATTTATAGAAAGCATTGGAACAAACTTATTTTTTGCATTTTTTTTGTGGGTTAAACTTGCCTTACCAAGAAATTAGCATGACTTCCAAGCTGCTGAAAATTATTAGTAACAGACTCGTCATCCAATCCAGCTCTGCCATTGGTGCTGTGCAGTCCCACCTGTACATGTCCCGGAGCACCTGGCATCTTCAATGACACACTTAGGCACCTCTACCAGACAGGTGAGCCAGAGGTACTGTGTGCAGGCCTGCTTATCCTTAGCCTCAGACCCAGAGGACAATCAGGGGCAATAGTGAAGGTCGTGTCTCGTGAGGAAAGGAGGACAATTCAATGGGGAAGCTCAGAAGGTGCTAAAGATCTAAGGACAATTGGCAGCAACGATGGACTCCTCAGTGGCTGTGGAGAAAGCAGCAGGGCTGAAGTGCGATTGGTAGAAGTGAAAAAGTATCAAGGACCAAAGGATGATTGGTGGCAGCAGTGAAGACATCAAGCACTAGGCCAGTGGAGAGGGCAAAGAGGACTGGATGGGGAACAGGCAGAGAAAGACCCATCAGGGGAAGCAGGGTAACATGACATGGCATGTGACATGCCACACCTCAAGAGGGCGCCTCTAAGACTCTCTTACCCACTGGCCCACATAAAGTTGAAGACGGCCTTGCTGCTGTAAATGTGTGTGACGAGATTGTCACTTACGCTTAGCTGTGACCACCACCCAGGACAGCCCTGCTGTCACTGTTAGACCATGCTTACTGCTGAACTAAGTCAGTAAAGTTTTTCATTTTTATTAACCTAACATGACTGAGTGCTGCGGGAGGAGAATAGATTGCACACTTCCACACAGTAGCATTTGGATATTGAACTTACATTTAGGTCACCTTTAAACCGAAAAACAATTCACAATTGACAAAATACAATGATTTCTCCCCCAGGGGGGTGCCTACCCACTGTCAGAGAGAGGGGAACCAGAGTCACTCGTTCAAAGTGACCTTCCTAGATTAGAGATAAAAGGTAATGCTAAACTAGCCATTGAACCCTTAATGCAGGATTAGGGGGGAGAGGGCCAATTAGCCCCTTTGCTGCTAGGTATTTTATCTTGTAAAGAGGATATGTGGTATGTGCCAGTGAAAGAGTCCCATAAGGCTTGGGTGCCCCAAAATGATTCCAGTTAGAGGCCGGTGACTGCTCCGCTGCCCCCCAGATGCCGACCAGATGCAGGGCGGCAAATCCGTCAGCTGGCGCATTCGTGCCGCTTGCAGCTGATAAAAGGCGCCATGTTGGCATACACTGCTTTGTTACCCTTAGCATAACATTTTAGTTTGTCCCAACCAATATGTTTTTCTGCCACTTCTGTATAGAAAATATCTTATTAATTTCTTGCGCCAGTGCAGGTGAAGAATTTGCCTTACATGCTTCAAATTTGGTGTCATATACATTCTTCAATTTAGTCATTTTTTCCAGCCTAGCTTCTTTTTACTTGAAGCTATTTGAATGATCTGACCTTGTATTACTGTTTTAATGTATCCCGTAATGTAATGGATGAACTAACTGAACTCTAATTTCGAGCAAAATATTAAAATATCTTAATATGGAGGTCTTCCACAAGTGATGGGTCAGTCAAAAGAGAATAATTTAACGATCATTGTCACTGGATCATGATCGGAACAAGGAATTTCTGGGAGTGAGGCTGTCACTACTCCAGATAAAAAGGCACCAAAAACAATCTAGTTGTGAATAAAATGTATGCAGGGCTGAATAATGTGTATAATGAATAGACAATCCCGTGATCATCCCATGATGCTTGTTTGAACTTTGTAATATCCCTGAATGTTTGATCAGGTAGCACAGAGGATATATCTAAGGTGGGATTTTGGATTAATTTAAAATCATCCCAAAGGAACATTGCTACCTTTTCATGATCCCCGAGTATCTCTGAATTACAGCAACAAAATCTATGACTGGAATTTCGCTTTAAGGAAGAGTTGGTAACAAGAAATACAATTAATCAGATTGTACACGAACTAACACAAATCAAATGAACTTAAACACCATTTATAAAAAAGGCTAGTCCTATTATAACACTTTCCTATAATATGATATACTTGCGCCCATTGTATATATTCTTGGATTGTTTTAGATAAAGGGTTGAAAACAATTCTTGTGGTAGTAGAAAACTGACTTTAAGTCAAAAAGCATGAGAATTTTACTGTTGCTGAGTCACCGGCTAGGAAGAAAATGAAGGTCAATGGCATTTTTTGCTATAGTATAAAATAGTGTAATAGGGGAATAGGGCTTTTGAAGCCAGCATGACTTTTTTTTTTATATGTCTGGACAGGGACTTATACTAACAGGTTAAGAAGGCAGTGATATACAGTATCTGTCATCTATCTATCTATCTATCTATCTATCTATCTATCTATCTATCTTTTAACTCTATGTTTGCCTGCTGAATAATGTACTCTAGACATTGGTCTATAGGCATCTTCTCTGTGCTTGTGCTGAAGCCAAGCAGGATGAGCGCTTATTTCCATGCTGACAAAGCTGTATATTGATGCAGAGCATTCTAGTCACCAGGCGCTATCCTTTTTTATATGTTTACAGAATTAGAATAGGGCCTTCCACAAAGCTTGCACCATGATTTGGTCTCTTGAGGCCACTTATTTTTGGAGACATGATGATTGCTGTCCAGGCTAATATATCCATGGAACAGAAAGTCAGAATTATAGCATGGGAAATCAGTTATTTCAGGAACATGCAGGTCCCCAGGTACAATGTTATGGAAGACAGAGCTATTTACATTTTTCAGTCATATTTTTTCCAAAGACAAAAACATCTTGCTCAGTTAGTAACAGAGGAGAACCACTATTTTACCCTTGCTGAAATGTTTTCTATACTTTTTGGTAGAAGCCAATGTAAAAGTTTAATTTATAGACTTCAGAATCATGGTTACAAGTTCTGTATTTCCAAGTTTCAGTTTCAAAGGTAAATAATGAATGAACCATGCATTCCATGTGGGAGGATAAACATGGAAGGCTTTGGGCATTGGGCATGTACTGCAGAAAATAAGAGGGCAGGTATTTGAGACAGGCATCAGCTGCTTGCTGCCTTATTATAGCCATTGCCTGAACTGTTCCCCTAAACAGGCATTGTTGCAGATTAGGCAGATATTTTAATAAATACATTGCAACATTTTTAAACACAACTTTGAACAACGTAGAGGCTGATGCACTACTAGCGCCACGTATTACCAGATGATGCCGGCATTGAAGAATGTGATGTGTGTTGAAGTTGTGCAAATGGTTATGGTTTAACACTTGGGGGGGATTTACTAAATGATTTGCAGTTTTTCTGGTAGTTTATGCATTTACCAAGTGAAAAGTGTCACGTTTGCCTGCCGATGTCTGTGTTTGCTACATTTACGTCAAGTTCATTATACAGTAGCTTGGCGAATGCTTGTGGACTCCTTTTCGATTCATCAACTTTTAGCAGTGAATCCATTAGGAATCAATATTTTTTGGGGTAAGATTTTCTCTTTAGGTCTTTTTTGATAGACAGTTAGCTAGTATTGGAAAAACAACTAATGATACTGGTTTCACCTAACTTTTTAATTTTTAATTCAACTTTTAATGTAAGGCTTTAAAAAAAAACAAGACACTCCTAAACACCCCACATATATTCTGAGACCCATCCCATTCTGATATATGCTGTGAAAGCAAGATTCAGCAATGTTTATTGATTTTTCTAAACCAAATCCAACACAGAAGTTCACCTGAGTTGGCCAAACAATTTTTGCAATTAAATACTGCTCAATTTGTCCAGAAAATTGTGGCGCAGCCACAGTAAAATGGCATCCGACAGTCAGTTGTCACCTGTGTTCGCCACTATATTTTTAGCTCCATTCACCACAGTTTTCCTCTCACACAGCACCATTCAGACAGGAGAGCACTTAGGTCTGGGGATGTGGGTGCTTTCACTCCAGAATTCCATGAACATAGCCTTTTGCCGAGCATTAATATGCATGATTCGAGGGCCTGTGCATACGCCATAGCACTAGGGAAATGTGAGTTTTTCTGGGCAATCTGGGGAGTTTCACACAGCGGGGCATCCCAAATCCCAAAAACAAAGCCTGAGACAGTGAAAACGCTGAGTTTTGTTCTGCTTTTACAAATATTGTAACTGCATGTTTTGCTTCTAAAGCTTTTCTGTTGCCCATGGGACTGGTAAAGGTGTTCATACAGCTTGCATTTAGGATGAGCCACACATAGCTTATTAGTCATGTATCTGCAATAGTGGTCACAGCATGACTTCTCAACGACAAGCCCAGAGCACCAAGCTTCAATCTCTTTCATCCACGCAGGTGTTTCGTTATCAAATGCTGCAGCCAAAAAGAAACTTGTACTTTGCCTTTGTCTTTGTGGAATACATCAATACTTAAGTAACATTAAAGACAGCTAGCCAGTACATAGTGCCAGGAACTTAAAATGATCTCACACTGAAAGTGCTCTGATTAGCATCTGATATCTATATTTCAGATCTTCGTCTGTTGTCACTACTGAGGTTTGTATTCTAAGCTGTCACTTCATAAGTTGAAATGTTTGAGTATAGCAAATTATATATTTCCTTATTGATACTCTTATATAGAAGAAGAAATATGCACATTACATTTTTACCAAAAGGCATCCAGCCATTATAAATGCAATTATTGTGATTTATACAATAGTTATTTTCTAGGAATGCCATGTAATCTCTAGAAAGTGACACTGCATTCCCGTGCCCTAGTCAAACCCTCTAAAATTGATGCTAAACTGATTCTGCAGCCTTGGCAGCAGCTATATTTAAGGAAAAAGGGCTTTTTCGCCATGCCCAGCTTGCAGGCCTAAAATTGCAAATTGGCTGATCTCAAATGACAAACTCACTGGCCCCAGCTTCTTTGTTGTGTAGTTGGAGTGAGCCTCAGCTAGAGGGAAGCCAGGGATGCAGACATGGGCCACATCAATGGGTGGGAGCCCTGGGAAATATAAGATTTGCAGATGATTGGCAAGGTTTAACACTGCCAATGGCTTGGCCGCTGGCTGCATCCCACCCCCTTTTCTCTAATCTAGTCTAGTCTGAGGCGTAGTCCCACCCTCAGCCTGTCTGAATGGCTGGGTGATGGAACAAGCCTCAGTTATAGGGAACCCATGGGTGCAAACGTGGGCCACATCCACACCGTGGGAGCCCTGGGAAAGGTACATTTTTCAGGTGATCAGCGGGGTTTCACACAGCCAATTGCCCAAAAGTATAGTAATGTTCAAAGGGTTCAAAGGTGCATAATTTACAGATTGTTTCATTTTACTTTTTTAGCAGTAATCATAGATGTGAAAAATGGGTGTGCTAAAATGGGTATGGATTAGGATAAGAGTGCATAAATATTAGTTTAATATAAGATTTACAAAACTTGCTGTGAACATGTTTTAAGATTTGGCTAAAACATCTCAATAGGATAGCAATGTAGTGGGCTATTTAGTAAATGTGGAGGGTCAGCTGAGGTGGAGAGGCTCTTCACATTTTATTTATTAACCCCCCAAATGCTATGAATTATGATTGTAATATTAATATATCATAAGTAATATCCACAAATCAGAAATATGTTTGTATTTAAATATTGTAATTGTGAAATTACAGAATATTACATAACATTTGCTGTTTAGTGTGTAACGCTTATTCCACATTTTCTTAAAAAGCTGAATCTTTTCAACAAAGCTGCAGGCACCCTGAACTGCTGCCATCTTCATTTGGCCCATACTGTGTTCTTTAAAGGAAAAGTCCACAGAACTTAGATCAGGGCTTACCTTACTGGTGCTCGCATGTGGCCTTGTGATCTCCCGCAGCTCAGGTTTATGAAGCCAGGAGCTGTGCAACAAGCCTGGCTGAATATTTCTTAATGTGTATCAAGTTAATAAGTGACCTGTCCCCCTGCCATCCAGCAAATTTATATGGATTTTCATCATTGGGCCATTTTTCGTGATAGTACTGCTTTAACTATATTCGGAACAATTTCAAGATTACTTTTAGTGCACACTTGCTTTATGTGCATTGGCTAAAGAACATCAGCTACTTTATAAGAATTCACCTGCCAACTAACTCTGATTGCCGAGATTAACTGCAATATTCATGTGGAAATGTGAGCCTGTTTAAAAATTAAATGCAATTTGATCCATTCTTTTTCATGTATTAACAACATGCCAGAGAATAAAAACTTCTAACGGATACCCGTGTAACAGTTGTAATTAACTAAAGTAAGGGTTGAAACGGAAATGTGAAGCCTATCAGATTAACTTTAAAGAAGAGTTCGAGTTTCCTGATGACATTTACCTCCACTGCATTGATGTATCCTCTTTTGATGTCAATTTATCCAGTAATAGTCAGATGTGTCTATCACAAAATGCACATGACGGCTGTTCATTGCTCATTTTTATGCCACACACAGTGTACAAACAATTGTAGCAGAAGAAACAGATGGGAAAGGGGGGTTCACATAAACTGAAGACACTCACTTGAATGATCTTTATAGCAGCTGGAAAGTGGGATTCAGATGCTGTGTGGGAAGAGAAGGAATAAGCTAATGAAAAAGCAATGCTAGGCATCCAATAAAAAAAAAGGGAGATCTCAATGTCCTTTAATAGCTTAAGTTACGTAATGTTTTGTTCCAGTTGTTCCAGTTATTGAGAGCTTATTTTGCTATTAACATTATTCTAATTGTTTCAGCTTCATTACATGGTTTGTTGAATGAAATAGGTTTCTTAAAAAAAAAATTTGTACAACTGAACCAAATTTGCTAGTGTGCCTACAACAGTTTTGTTGCTCTGTTACATAAAATCTAATATATACTAGCTTGATGTTCATGTATTAAAGTCAATATATAATGTGCTTTTTAAAGGTTCTTCACTTCTTCCTAAAGTGCTTTATGTCATCTTACAGTATATGTTAGATATCTGTTTGATATTAGAATGAAGGGCCTAAAAACATGCTCGTGCTGTGTAAAACCAAAGTAGAGTCGGAATAAAGCCAAACTATGTTGTTAACAAGCTAGGATTAAGCTTCATTAATGGCAAACAAAATTGTAAATTACTTAATGATGCCATTTACTTTAATAAACTGGTAAAAGCCCTAATTAAAACATTTTTTCTTATTTTTACTAATTGTTTAATTGCTTTAAAACATTTTTTCTAAGAAAACAAATGCATCACAATAATAACATGTATACAAAAGAACAAGAGAAAACACTTCAAATTCAACGTTAGAAATAAGTGTGTCTTCATTGTTTAAAAAATCACTATTAGTTGTGCCTTAACCTAAATATCTAAGCTAAGAGCTAGATGTTAGTAGTCGAAACCAATGTCTAGGGATACATTTTTGCTTATATATATATATATATATATATATATATATTATATATATATATATATATATATATATATATATATAGCCTGATTTATCAAGCACTTCTACCAGACTGCTCCAAATTGGTGCAATTTAGAGTAGTACAAAAAATAATTTAAAATTGTTTCAGCTTCAGTTTAAAAAAGTAAGTTCAATTATATTTTGCAGTACTCTATTAAGCACCCGTGTGGTATAGTCAGAAGTTCTTGATAAAAAAAAAAGAGGAGGGAAGTACCATGGGGTATTAGAGTGGATTTTGTTTTATTATACCTTCCTGCCCCTCCCTGCTATTCTTTTGCATAATTTCCTTAAAACAGCACTCCTTCATCTGGTGCCTTTGAATGGAAAGGCAGCCTGGGTAGGAGGCTCCCCTCCTCGCTGCCTTGTTCCATACTTTTAATAGCTAATCCTCTTTGCTTCCTGGGACTAGGAGCCCTTTCCAGTCTGGGCAGTGGCTCCTACCCTTAATCCTCATCCTGATTTTTCTACCTCTATTCCTATTCTTTGAATGCTGTTAGTGTTATTGTGTTGTATTGGGCCTCCCTGCCACAAAGAACATTTATGTATGTTATGTAACTGGTAAAGTAAATATAAATCTGAATCACACCTCTATCTTAATACCACACAGCCCAATTCCAAAGCGGTGGTGGTCACTGTAAGCATCTCCATTTTCCTTTCCCTCCTCTGCTGCCTTTGAGCAAAAAGGAGCTGATGGTAAGGTTGGAGAAAAAAAGGTGACCACTACAGCAGCATCAAGAGCCCCTACGTATAGAGAATTTTAATTACAGCATGGGTTAAGGTAACCCATAGATCGTGCAAACAGTGAGATAGCAAAAACAGGATTGACCAAGTCCAGAAACTGCATAATAAAGGCTGAGCAGATAACACAGGATCCAAAGGAACTAAACCAGGAGAGGCTGGACAGTAGCCAAGTCATCAATTAGAAGCAGAGTCCTCAAAACCAGGTCAACAGCCCAGTTGTTTAGTCTGCCAAAACTGAGTAGAGAATGAAGTTGAATGGTTATAAGTATATTAGAATACCCTTATTAGCCAAGAACATTGTAGACATACAAGGAATTCACTTTGGCATATTACATCCTACAGAAAAATAAGATAACAGAGAATCAACAGAAAAGAGCATAGAGGTATTAGGAACAAAGTATCTAGTACAAGGAATGGTGGGCTCTGTATCTGTTGTGCCATGCACCAAAACATAACAGTTCAGAAGACAGGGGGCTTAATGATGAGGAATACAATGTATTTTGCAAATCACTGTTAAGGAGGCTGAAGGCAGAAGAAAAAAATACATACCTGGACCTTGTAGCCCTACATACAGGAACCTCAAAGCATTGCCCAAAAGGAAAGATACCAAACTGTGCATAACCAGGATGAGTGGGTTCTGAAATTACCTTTCCGAGCAAACTTTTTTTCTGATAGTTCTCTGCAACTGGCTCTCGCCCTTTATCGATGCATCCATAAACCAATAGGAAAAGAAGGAAAATAATAAGGACCCAATAACAGCATTGGAGAATGAAACCAGTAGCTTCTTGAACTAGCCTATTTTTTTAAAATTGTCTCAGGAATAAGAGCCACGGTTTTCTTCTATATGACAGTGCTATTTTATCCCACCTGAGATCATCAGAGATTATGACTCCAATAAATTTGTGTCATGCTCGCTTTCAATCTTCTTCCATAAACAAATGTAGGTTGAGGAGCTGGTCCTCTCCTGAACAAGAGCTGTGACAGAACACAACTTTGTGGAGAAAAGTCCAAGCCTGACTTGCTGTGTTCTAGTTGTCAAAAAGCTGTCAATCCAGGTACATATGTTGTGAGGGTAAGTCCAACCATGTTTACTGTGTTGCTTGAGGACTTAAATGCAAATGCCTGACTGGATATCTTATCACTCGGGGTACCACTGGTTAGCCGGAGTAGTAATGAACGTCCTGATGGGATAATGGGATGACCCCCTTCTCTAGGGCTGTATGAAATAAACAGATGAAGCTAATACTTTTAAGCAAATGACTTGGTTTGGGGCAGTCGTGTTGTGAGTTAGCATATATGCTGTGATTCTGTTCCTTAGTCTTAGCCTGAGCTCAGGGATATTCCTTTCTCTATTTGCTGCCTCCTTCAGCTTGCCTGCCTGCCTGCCCCTGTTATTGAACCAGGATTTTTTATTCCCATAGTCACAGTAGGTTTTCTTGGTAATAATCATATCATCTCAAAAAAGATATAGGGCAGCAGTCCACTCCTCCTTTGTGGACTCAAACACATCCTAACTAGTGCAGTTGAAGCAGGCCTGTAGGCACTTGCAATCTACCTTGGACCCCCACTTGACACTCACATTTGGTTTTTAGCTGCTGTTTTTTAAATGGTAATTAGGTGTACCATACAGGGGTCAGAGGACTCCAGGGTCACCAAAATCATTGCTTTGTATTATCCCGTTGATTTAACAATGGTTTAGAATTTGTTATTTCCTCCGGTTGGACTGAATATGTGTTGAAAGAATCTATGAATTTCCTTGCTAAGACACATCTTGTTCAAATCCCCCTGAAACAAATGCATGAGGGAATCTGCTCCCCTAGTTTCAAGATGGCTTCCACAATAGCAGACTAGGCCAGATCCACATCAAAAAGTGTCAGAATATATACTCCCACTAAAATTATAGCAAATAATCTGCATGCTAAGTATAAGGGCCTGCAAACTAGTGCCAGGTACTCCAAATCCAGGCAACATCCCTTATCCAAGAGAGTGGTATCACATAACTTTAGTTTTTCCAGTAGCTTCTGAATGTCCGTCTGCTCCAAAAATGCTGAAGCTCAGGATGTCAAGTCTAGAGTCTGGTATTTATGTCTTAAAAAGGAACATACGACCTGCAAACAACTAGTCGCCATTTCCTCCCCCACCCCCTGCTCACTACCTTTTGGATGTTGGGAATGTCCATTCAGCTGCTTTGCCTTTCAAAACCGGAGCAGAAGTTCCACCCCCGTTGCTTAGCTGCCTATTAGTGATATGAACAGCTTAGCCATTCTTGTAAAAGTCGCCGGAAGCAGCCGACCACTAGCTGTGCCTTGTATTGAAAGTACGCTCACCTCCAAAGAGCCACATTAATGCTCCCGTCACCTTTCACACTGTTCATTCATTCACTCCCATCCCCTATTCATCTGACGTCGGGCAAGGTGGCTGATGGAAACTGAAGGGCACATTGCCCAATCTAAGTTTACGACAGTTCTGCACCTTACAGTGATGAAAGGATGGAGGAGGGTAAGCTATGTCCTGTTGCCTCCTGTCTGTTGAGGAGGAGGAAGATAGGCGTCTGGTATAGCGGATCGGCACAAATGTGGGGTGTTACTAATGCCTTATCCTGTTGCGTCGGAGCATCATGCTGCACAAGATTGATCCAGGGGGCTGTGACACACAGGTATTTCCCTTGGCCATAGCTACTGCTCCAAGTATCTACTGTTCCATGCACTGAGCTGCACACTGACAGTTGCATAGACAGCCACATTTTCTCTTCCATGTAAATATACAAGGCGGGGATGGTTTTGTTGGGGAAGAAATGGCGATTGAGGACACGCCACCTGGGCTGAGCACACCCCATTAGTTGTGGTATGGCAGCGACTGCACCATCCACAACTTGGCCAGGTGTGAGTTCAGCTGCATGACAACCGGATGACTGGGCACATATTGTTGGCTAGTGGAAATAGATTCTATTATGGATAACTGATGGCACTAGATGATGATATGAGTATTAAACACTGAGGCACTGTGTACCTCAAGTTCCCCAACGCAGTGACAGGGGCCAGCTAAACCAGACAGATGTGGCCCAAATATAAAAAAAAAATAATAAACTTCAATGACCAGCAGTTCCCAGTGCAGGCAGATTTTCTGTGCAGCATCTCACTGTGTCCACTTTCTTTTCTCTCCATTCTTTTCTCCTATGCTGTGGTTCAAAATGCTCTAAACTGTCCCTAAACTGTCCATGCTGCCTCTGCAACAGCCAGCTAGATAATGGTGGATTGTCAGTTCATCACGTGACTATCTCCTCTAATAGTGCCTCCTGATTGGCCTAGCTACCCTGACCTCTTAAGCTGCGACCATGTGACCCTGTCTCTCTGCTTCACCTTGGGTGGCCATGACTTGTGACATGGTGCCGGTGAAATCCTGCAAGATTAATCTTCCGTGTTGCACCGCAAACCACGTGAAGTTGAGGTTTGCCGCAAACCGAACTTCTCCCGACATTCGGGCCGAAACTGGGTTCTACTTATTCGCCTCGCTTATCTCTAGTCAAGATCCACTAGAGAACTATGGGCAGAGCTGGACTGAACTGCTTATAATTTATATTAAACACATATTTATACAGAACTTGCATTGTGATTTGTCAATAATTGAAACGCAGCTCTGAGATGTCCCAAAATGATTTTTGGGAGGGTTATTAAAATTGATTTTAATGGCTTCTTTTATTTAACAATTTGTCATTTGGACAATTAAAACGCAGCCTAAATTCTCTGTAAAGTTTGCCCTCTTTGTCCCCAGCAGTGATTTCTTGTAACTGTAATGCTGTAGTGCTGACCAGCACGAAAATACAGTGCCAACGATTTCAAGGAGGAAAAGATTAATAAATATGCTGTTAAGTGCCATCCAAGATGGTGCTAACTGGTGCTGGGATATCCTGCAGCCGGGCAAAACAGGCGCTGACATAGTAGTCCACTGCACAGCACCAGATAAGACTAAAATGTCAAAAAAAAGATACAAAATGGTGCCCTTACTTCCACTCTAATTTTATCTAACACACCACTTTCATGTAAATAGTTTTTTTTTAAGGTTTACAGGTCTTTTAGCTTTGAATACTCTTACTTTCAGCAGCATTTAATTACCGACTCATTTCTCTAAATACAGTAGTAGTAGGGAAACAGCACAATTAAGTGAAAGCCATGAGCCAGCTACCCATAAGCATCTTAGCAGAGGTATTTGAGTTATTTTTTAACCATACAATAGATCTAAATTCTGTTTACAGTGGGGGGTTTCTAAAAGAGAAGAAATTCTAAAGAAAATGTTTATTTTACAAAATACTGTAAAATGTTCTTACCACTATCGATTTAAAAGCCTCTTGCAGAGATTTTGGTCACAGTATGTATGTATACAAGCAGGGAAAGGCTTAGAGATTCCTTTAACTCATTCCTTTTTATATTAATAAAATAGTAAAAGCTTTTTTTTGTGTCTGATGTTTCCATTTTAAAGTCACTATGGCTAGGCAGTGAATGGAAAGATAAGCAATCATAATATTTAAATTGTAATCACTTTAATGTTCTCCGCCAGGGAGAGGAATACAATCTTTTTCCCATTTGCACAATACAAAGCTACAAATGTGTTATCTTTGGGGAAGTGATTGGAAATTGCTTTAATCAGTACTAGGGGACAACTTCCTCTTGCCTTTTTTTCTTGATTATTTTGGAGGACAAGCCCTGATTCAAGTGGATCGTCGGAATTCTACGTTTTTACATCAATAAAAAATCTGCAATATTAAGAAACAATGAAGCACATTTTGTTCCCCTAAACATGTAATTGAAAACCAATGACCAGAACATGCAGGCTATGATATGTTTAAGACGAAACAATAGCAAAAACAGATTAATCACTAGAAAGGTGTAATGTATAACATAATGGCCCTGATTTATCAAGCACTTCTGCCAGAATACGTCACTTGCTGCAAATTATAATTTTTCATTTTTTTTAGCTTGTTGCTGCACCACTAATGTTTTAGCAAATGTGTTTTTGAGGTGCAGCAACATGCGCCAGTGTAAAAAAGAATGTAAATTATATTTTTAAAATGTTTCAATAATTTTTATTAAGCAATGGAAAAAAAACAAACATATAAAGATTAGACTGAGAAGAGACCCCACAATCTCTCCAATTGCGCCAGAGTAAAAACAGCACCACCCAAATATAATTAAAAATCCTATTTTATTATTACTCAAGGACCACAAGTTTACAAGACGTTTAAAACATAATTAAAAAAATCAAACACAATGACCACCAGGGGGCACTGTAGGCAAGCTACACACTTATACCTATCCAATTCATATACTAATCATATAAATGTCATAATTAATTACCATACATTACATTATATACATAAATTCAATAATCCAAATATAAAGTGCTAAGTGCTAACAAGGGTGAAACCTATTATTACTAAGTGAGGACCGCCAAAAGCAGAAAGAAGAAATCAATCAAAACATACACATGTGTGCTCAAATAAATACATTACCCATCACAAGAAGCCTGCCTGACAGCCTATCCCCCTGCCCCAGCCAACGCGTTTCGTAACGGTAGGGGACCCGTTACTTCCTCTGGGCAAAATGTGGGAAGCAGTGGTCCCAGTGTCTCCCCTATATACTGACCTGCCCCACTCCCATGCCAGTGACGCCCGCTCATGGCCGCGCCGCCGCACGCACCCCGGCCGGAAGTGCGTCAGCGGCCCCAGCCCCTAACCAGCGTCATATGACGCTAGCTGGAATGAAACCGAGCGGCGGTGGAACTGGCCGCAGGGCGTACCAGCACGCTACCCGGTGGCACCTGTCAGCGGCGTGGAGCGAGGCAGGTAAGTACACAGGCCACCTAACCTCGGGACCCACAACATATATAACTATCTGTGACATATATACACACAACATGATCCTACTATATAATTTTTCTAATCAAAAAACATTGAAATATTCTTATAATTCTAAACATGACATCTAATTACATGTGACAAAAGACAGGATTAGACTTCTTATATCCCTATGCCTATCTCCATCTAATCCAGAATAGACAAAGGATAGAGGGTCATGAGGATCTAAGGGTTACCAATAAGATCCCATAATTCTAGGATACACTTCGGCCCTTGTATCAACTGGAATTATTCTAACATTAACATCACCAATGGGGGGATGTATCCTAAAGATATTGGATAGTCACCATATCTATAAACTATCCATAAAACAGCCAAAATTTTCAAGTATATTAAAGTGTCACTCTATTCATTACTAAGGAGGGGGATTCCAAATACATAAGGTCTTGCCTCTTTAGGAGAGTATGGCACTTACAAGGAAGCGCCAAAATCCCCCCAAAAAACAGGGGGGTGGGGGGTGGGAAGAGGGACCAAAAAGGGAGGGCACCGGAGGGCAAAGGGGGTCTACGTGTATATATATATGTCCCACACATAGGATTCAATGGCACTATAGTTGCATCATAAAGATTCTTATGTAGATGTCCCCGGAGGAGAACCGGGGGGAGCCCTATCAACCAGGCTGACCCATTTCATATGGTCATATCTATACAAGACAATATTGGAGAAACATGACATGATAATATAGATAACCCCACATAAGATTATAATATTTTCTTGAAAAGGTGATCTTCCGAGGGCACCAATCCCCACGTCCATCCACACTGGTTCCTGGTAGTATGTCTTCACCAAATACGGGTTATAATGAGGACAAAGTGACATATCCCCCATGAACCTACAAACTAAAACACAAACTTTAAAAATCCAAAAACATCCATACAATGATATAACACACCCCGTGCAATCCCTACTTATCCACCCTGTGTAACCATACCACCCATAACATAGGATCCCTCAACCCAGCGACTAGGGATCTAATCCCCCCTAAGAAAGGTGTGAAAGCAAGGTCCTCATTTAACCCCATGGGTACCTGGGAATCCAAATTAAAAATCCAGCGCAGTTCCCGTTGTTGTAAACAACATTTTAGATTCCCCCCTCTCTGGCCCATACTTACCTTTTCTATTCCTACAACTCTCAGATTGCTGATATCACTATTATGTTCATGTAGTGAAGCGCCACAGGGGACACGACCTTTCCCAATTGTAGATTTCTCAATGCTAACCTTATATTGGAAATGTGGGCCTGTATTCTGGCCTTTAGGGTGTTTTTTGTTTCACCCACGTAAAGCTTTGGGCAACCACAAAATAACCCATATATCACTCCCACGGACCTACGAAAAAAATGAACAGACGATACATCATAAATGGTACAATCCTGGAGATGTCCAGACCTTCTGGATGTCCATAACTGTAACATGTGATCAATAAAAGCATCAAACATCAAGAACGCAGCAATCTAAATCAGTCGAAACTCCGTTAAAAAATTGTTACATATTCACATCAATTTGGAGGATATTCCTCCTTGCCCACCCATGACCTAATCATAAATAGGTTAGCCTCCAATTCAGTAGATTATAAAGGAACAGTAAGGAATCGGGAGGATGAAAAAAGAGAGAGAGAAGCAAAAATACTGCCAGGAGACTAGCATCAAAGTCACTATGTAAATAATGTTGCACCCAAGGAGACCATATCGCTTGAAATAGTTTCAAGTTCACATTTTGAATAGTGGACAGCTTTTCCATGCTCATAATGTGATTGACTTCAAAAAACTATTTTTGAATTCCCTGAAACTCAGTACAGGAGCCTTCCAAGACCTAGCGATAACCATCTTGTATATTTTGTCCCCGTCAAAATATGGTAAGTCAATTGATTTAGCAGTGTAGTGCTGTGGGCAATAGGTTTGTTAAGAAGAGCTATCCAGGGATCATTCCCAATTTGCCTACCATAGACTCTACTGAGAACTTATTTAGAATATTTAGGACCAAAAATCCCTGACCCTGCTACATTCCCACCACACATGCCAGAAGGACCCCAGAGGAAGGACCCCCAAAACAAAGCCCCTGAGAACTGGAAACATAATGAGCCATTTGTTCAGGGACCAGATACCATCTTGTGGTTAACTTTACATTAGCTTCAATAGCTACAACCGACGAAGAGGTACCAAAAGACGCCCTCCACATCTGTGACCAACTTTTCTGGTCCAATTTCTTGTTAATTTCCTGCTGCTATTTTTATATGTAGGGAGGACACGGACTTCAAGACACTAAAAGCAAATGGTTGTATATTTTTTGAAATAACGCGACCTTCTTGGGGTCCCAGCAACAACAGCTCTAGAAGGTGTGAGCTTATCTAACCCCTGCAACCCCTTACAATAGACTATATAGACTATAAAATGATTGATTTGCAACTATCTGAATAACTCTTCTGACAATAAATTGTATTTATCCCTAAGCTACTGGAATGTAAGAATAGCAGAGCTCTGCAAACAATCCAATATTCGCTGTATTCCTACATCCCTCCAACAGCTAAACCTATGTGGCTCCACAAAAACAGGAGGAAACATATGGTTACTCCACATGGATAGCAGGGGAAGGTGTGAAGGGGCAAGCTCGCTTGAAAACTATAACCATTGTATTTGACAAACGCTAATGGGGACGAATACAAGGTTTTTAAAGCATGAACAAAACCCGGCCCAAACCCCCATCTATCCATCAAATAAAACAAATACTCCCAGGAAATGGCATCAAATGCTATTTTAATGTCTAGCGAAAGAAGCATAGCAGGTGTCTGCCACACATTCGCAATATACGAAAAGAGTTATCCATCTAATATTGTCCCCTGCCTGCGTCCTGTTATGAAGCCAACTTGATCGTTATCTATTAATTTTGATAGGAACCTGGACAATATGTCTGCCAAGACTTTAACATATAAATTAATAAGGGAGATAGGTCTAAAATTAGACCAAAGGGAGTGATCCGTGTCTGGTTTTGTTATCATACTAATCGATGCCGTAAGAGATTCCTGGGAGAAGAAGCTTCCTTTCCTGATGTCATTAAACATTGCAGTCAATTTTGGCACTAGAATAGTATTAAATGTCTTATAATAGCCAGCTGAAAAGCCATCTGGTCCTGGCCTCTTATTAGACTTCAGATTTGCAACAATCCTATGCACCTCCTCTAGTCCAAACTTGTCTTCCAAAAGTTCACGCAGATGGTCAGGCAGCTGAGGCAATTTGATGCTGCTAAAAAAGGCATCTAATGCCTCTGAACTCGGTGGGGTAGGATTATAATAAAGCTTCTGCAGCTGCACTCGGAACAGATTAACAACCTTAAAAACATAAGAAGAAGATGATGAATGAATAAAAGGAGGAGGAAGAAAAAATAAGCCAATTGCTTGTTAATAAAGCACCACCCGTGCTATAACTTGTTAAGACAATGAAACAAAACAGGTGCTAGTGGGCGCATACCACTTCAGAAAAGCATCACTGGTTCAGACAACTAACATGATAGATGTGATAGATATTTTTGCAGAATATTATTAATTCAAATTCAAATTCTAAACACTAAACTCAAATTAAAGAAAACTGGGAGCAGTATTAAGAACCTAGTAGACTAAAACTATATTTGTGGCCATATTAAGCCATGAAAAACAACCGCTTACATTGAAACATAGAACTAACCACAGCTCCCAAAACACAACAGGGGGCAGAATTGGCAGAATTGAACAAGAGCGATTATACTTATAATCCTCATCAGCCTCATGTGTATCTGGATCCATACATAAGCCAGTGGATCGGGTTTTGTGTGTCTTTTTCCTGCACGCTGTAACTTGGGGGATTCATTGCCAGACCTAGGAGATTTAGACGATGCAGTCTGCAATGCATACTTAAACCGGACCTTCAGCATGATTTAATGAAAAGCCCAAACCCTTAAAAAACTATTCCCCAGCATCTAAAACTAATATATTTTACAGTTTTAGTCACTTACTTATTATTCTTTCCCCCACTGGGCTTCAACTCTGTTTAGGACTCCAGCATACAGGCGCCGCCATATTATCTCAGAAGCATCACATACTGAGGAGAGCAGAGGGGGGGGGGAGTGCAGGGGGTGGGCTTATAGCTGACTGCTTCACACAGACAGAGCAGAGCCGGGGTCAGCGAAAGGTCAACAATCCCAGAATGCAGAGCGACACAGTCAGAAGGCACTTCCTATTTGCAGGCTGCCTGATGATCCATGAGCCGCCATCTTGGATGTATAAAGGCTCATAACATGCAGTAGATGCAGGTAGGATGATTTTTAATGTGAACAATCTGGGTGTACAGAGTGTGGGAAACATATAAGATAGACTTTTATTCAGAGTGAAGGTCCGCTTTTAACAGGTCGGTAAATGACAAGTGGGCCTGTGTGGACACAGCTGTAAAGGATTTGCCTTTATATTTAAAAAAGATACTTAAAGGAGCAGTATCGCAAATTTTTCTTGGTGACTTATATTTAAATGGTACTTTGAATGTAGGTAAGTGTTGGAGTAAGAATTACAAATTACAAAAATTGTCTGTGTTGAGCAGCTGGAGACTAATAGCTTATGTTTATGTCTTCTGAGTCTTCTGAACACTCTGGCTTGTTCCATGCTGAGGAGAGGGGTGAAACAATGTATCGAAGTATCAGCTGTTCAGTGCTGGCAGCCGTCCAGCATAAGATAACAACATTGCAATATTGCCTGGCCAGAACTTATATATCTAAAACAGAGAGAAAAGCTCTAGAAGTCATTTAGCTGATTTTGACAGTTTTCCCTTTATGTTGGCTCTGCTGCAGAATCTTTCAGTTTACCATTTTCTCTCTCTTTTCTCAACACATTTTTCCATATGATCTTTCTTTCAGCTTTGTGTGTTTTGAGCAAAGCCCAACCCAGGATTTTCACTATCTGGAGTTTTGTTTTGTGCCCCTAGGGGCATCCTGACTTGGGATGCCATGATATGTGAAATCCCCAAGTTCGCCTGTGAAAACGTACCTTTCCCTGTCCCACAGCGCATGCGTGGGCTCTCATCCAATCAGCTCTGTTTGCAGATGGGGAGCCTGAGCAGTAACTTTCCTGGCCGCCCGGCCTGTCTAAATGACTATCTGTGTGAGCGCGCCAGAAAAATGGGGGGATCTGTGGTTATTCAGGGGTTGTTTCACACAGTGGGGCATCCTGATTTAGAATGCCCAAGGGGCAAGGTCAATGACCCGGTCTTATAGACTTCAGGGTCGGCAACTCAGGGTTTTGTTCCACTTTAATACCTTTAGATTTTCCTGCACAGTTATTCAAAGAAGAATTTCAGTCGTTTTCAGTCAGTTTAGTTTATTTTGTATAGAATTTACACATTCGAGTCACCTGGTCTCATAACAAAAGCAGCACCTCACACACACACAGCCGTTACCACTGATTACAGTGTCAGCCTCTGAGGTAAAGTGTTGCTAGGAGACCAGTGGGCTAAATGAAGCAGCTCACTAAATTCAACCCAGCAGATCCCCCTATTCAGCAAATGGACTGAGCCATTGTAATTATACAATTTAAAAGAAAGGCATATATTTTTTCCTTTTTCTATCGCCAGATTATTTATACACATGTTAGAAGCTATTGTGTGGCTATTTAATTATTTATCTTTTTTAATGCAAATTTTGCGATACTGCTCCTTTAACAGAAAGCCCCAGTTATATTTAACATTGCTGTCTTGCCATATCTTTAATAGGGGCCGCATCTCCTTACTTGTTGCCATCGTAGCTGGAGACAGATCAGAGAACACCTGGAGCTTATGCCCCTGAAATGATAGATTAGCAGAGTCCCGTGCAACTCCTTGATTCAGCTCCTTAGTATTATAACAATGGAATTTAGCAATTATATCCCATGGAGGCTCCTCAGGAAATCTTCAAGTGCCCAGAGCCATGTGCACCCAATCCAACTCTAGGTGCTCTATATGGGATCCCAGGTGCCAGTTCCTGACACACAGCGGTTATAATCGATTTCACATCCTCCATATGTTCAGGAAGCCCCCTAAAGTGCAAATTCGATCTCCGGTCCCTATTTTCAATATCCTCCAGCTTGGTATTCAGCAAATTATTGTCATTTTTAGTTTATCTATCACACACTCCTGAGCCTCTTGTTCTGTTGTTACATCCCCCAGCCTGTCTTTCAAGGACCCTAAGCTTCGTGCCTCTTTCTCGAGTTCCCTGGTGAGGGGGTCAGTGAACATATTGGTATTAGATACCAAGGCCTTTTTCAAGCAAACATTTAAACTTGCTTAACAAATCTGGGATGTGTTCTGGCTGTACTACGGGGCTTGGCAGGGAAGAGTCGTCCAGCTCACTTGCAAGAATAGACGCCTCACTGTGATCTCCTACATGATAGCTGTGCTGAACCCGGTCGCCATCTTGGATCATCCAATGATTCTGTCTGGGGCACAAACACTTTGCCAGCTGCCAATCTGGATTGCTAGCAGGTAGGAACCTGCCCTGAAGATCGCCTCACTTGCCCAGGATAGCTCCTCGCCCATAATGCTGTGGAATTGCCCAATATCAGCCCGGCGGCCTAATTTATATTTTTTAACACTCTAATTTGTACTAATGTGACATATTCTGTCAGAGATGCCTGATATAGCTAAACTCAATATAGCAGTACATAGTACAGTAAATGAGCTATAAAGATGTCAGCCTTGTGTAACTCACTCGCCACTACCAGGGCCGGATGATGTGGGACAAGCAGTTCACGAGATTCTGAGGGAACTTGGGTTTTGGGCCTGGATAGTCACCACACACACTTGAAAAGTAGCTCTCCAAAGTTTATCAAAACAAACTCCAAATGAGCATCAATAGCCAACACAGTCTCTATATCCAAGGGTCTCGCTAGGGGCTGGGACTATACTCCTGCCGTACCTTGTTTGGTGGGCTTCAGGGTACTCTGCTCACTCTTCCTAGGCCCTCATGGATCCTACACTGGCTTGCCAGGACAACTTTTACTTCCTTCTCAGTGTGAGTGTTATTTCGCACTGTTATGTTGCACTGTCTCACAGACTGTTTCTCTAGGCCCTCTGGTGTGTTGTCCACACTACATGACTCCTTCTGGATCACTCTCTGGACACACGCTACTTCTCCACTCTGCACTGCACACACTGAACTGAACACTGGCCAATCCTAGGATGTGGCAGTAATATATAACACCTCTGATTGTGATGTCACTCCCCACAGCAGCCTCTGGTGGTTAACTCTACAACTGCTGTTATTTATTATATACAGCTAGGCTGTTTCTGTACAGGGATTTGTATACTATATTAAGTACCCCTGTTTTTCACCTGGACCACACTTAATTTAATAAGTATATTAATAATATAATAATATTAGTAAGTTAATAAATAAATAAACATTACAAATGCACACATAGTTCATCGTAGGATCTATTTCTGGCAAAATACGATGGAAAGAACATTTTCACTTCCTCAGTAATCTTGAGCATATTTTTAAATGCCCGCATGCATATCATTTTAAAAAGCATATCATTTTATGTGACTATTTGACACAGTGTTGAATCTATATTAGTCTTAGCACTGAAGAGGTTAATTTGACCTTAATTTTACATGTTTCTAATATAAAAAAATATCAGTATCCCTCTTACATGCAGTGTTAATCCCTTGCTGTCACAGGCTCTACTGCCTCCAGACCCCCCCCCCATGTTGGTCCTACCCCCCCACTACCAATTTAATCCTGGGGCTTATGTGAAGTTGACACCTCCTCTGTTAGTGATAGGCTAGAATCAATTGCCGCTCACTAAAACTCAAAGCACAGTGCGTTTGCATTACTCAGACCTGCCATGCTCATCAGAGAGGACAGCACAAGAGGTGAAACCTTCATAATTACTCTGGCAATATAGCTTAGATTTCAAAAACAAAAAAGTAGAACATTGCCATGTGTAGCCCTAGACAAGGCGATTACGTTTGAGTATGCCTGGAAAAGACTTTAATCTATGTAAGAATGTTTGTTTTCAGTCATTTGTATCCAATATGTCTAATGTAGTTTTTATTTAAATGATTGGGTTACAGTATCCTTGTTTAACACTCACAATGACACTTACCAATGTGCCCAAACAAAGAGTGGTATCTTATCTTATTGACAGTTCTAGCAAAGCACTAGAGCACTGTTAATCTGGCCATTAATAATGCTGATAGGCGGATATGGTTAACATTGCAGATCATTTCACAATAAGAGTCTATGTCAGTACAAAGATCTGTTCTGCTTAATCCCTAGAAAGTAGAAGCTGTATAAAACAAACACACACTCTTAACTGCCATTAGCATCCTTGTCATTTTGCCGCGCAATGTGTCATAAATGTCTCTCGACATTTTTAAGCACATTAATCATAGCCTTTGAAAGACACAGTGGCTGAAATTTTAAATCAAGTAGTTGCCGTCTTGGGATCTTTGTCAAAATTAATATCAGACATGTATAATTATGAGGGGAACGTGATGATAAATCACTGGTGGGCATGACAGAAATGGGTAAAACAAAGTTATGTTTTAGAACTTCCTACCTAATAAATGGCAAAGCTGGATGTAACAACCGAAATAAAAAAGAAAATAAATCACACCTTTTTATAATCTGCTGATTAGTTGAACATATTTCTTATTCTTTTAGATGTTGCCTGCATAAATATCTAGTATTAGTGTTTGTAAAAAGTTCTACATAAGTTAAACTTGGACTAATTCTTTAAAGTAACATTTAGAGCTTCAATATGCTAAACACATATATCATCCATTTTGTTGGCCTTCTATTTTAATAGGAATAAAACATTAGACTTTTAAGTTGAAAAAAGAATATTGGAATTGAAATGTATCTTGTCAGAGCACCCAGCTTATTATGCCATTAATTTAAGTGTCTGGGTGATGCTTGCTCAATTCATTCCCCTCAGACAGATGATTTCGTATCCTATACTGTTAATACGCTTTTATTGCTAACTGGCAGGTAGACTCCACCCAAAGCAGACTAGGTATTCTAAGGGGTGTAATGTACACTTCCAAATCTATTCCCTTTGCCACAACTAAAATACTTTAACGGATTGACCTGTCATACTATAAAATCATTTTCATGGCAGCTTACCTGATGCAATGTCAGCCCTTTGCGCTGGTCACTGAAATATAGGAGAATTTATCCTTCCTCTTCCTCTGCATCAAGTGACTCTACCTTGATCTTGACCACAAATCCAAGCCTGAGGCTTGTGTCATGCCCCCCCCCCCATAGGCTAGAATCAGTCACTGAAGTTCAGCTCAATCCAATGTAATGCTTACATCACTCAACCCTGCCATTTCCATCACAGATCACAGCACAGCACCAGGCCAGGTGATAGATTGTTTTATTTTATTATTACTCTTGCAGTATAGCTTTATTTAAAAAAATGAGAACATTGTCATGTGTAGCCCTACACAATGGGAATACTTTTGAATGCGCCTGGACAATGAATTTAAACTTGAAAAAAACTAACATTTACATTGTGTAACATTGGTGAATTATTTTTGTGTTACACTTTATTTCTGAAACCATAGTTTCTAATAATGACATATATTATGTGTGATGAAAAGAGGATGACAGGAAAGTAGGATGCCCCAGTTTGCAATGCCCTGGATTGGCTAGTATTCTCACTTGGTGAGCACACAACGCATGTGCGAGCCGTGGTGGCATAGCTGGATACTCCCCATCTCATGGCGCACCTGTGCCAGGCATTTTTAAACAACTGACACAGGTACACACATCTGAAGGGCAGGATCCATGTTCCAGAGATCCACTGAGCCACTGTGGCTTTTGACAATCACTGGCTGTCAGAGCAGTGGCAATGGACAGTGCTGGAAGGAGGCTAATAGAAAAAAAAAGTAACACCTTGTGAACCGGTAAAGGGTCCTTGAGACCCCTATACCAGTTCACAGGGCAGGGGAGGCTGGCAAGTCACCTGCCAGCAATGGGTGACTTGCCATTACCCTCTGCCTCATTGCCTGCATCCCCAAAGCCCAGAGGGGTACAGAAGAGCCTGATGCCCATGTGGGCTATGTGAGCTGGTAGCCTTCAGGACTGGGGGCCAGGTGCTCTCCCTCCAAACCCTGGTCTACCAGCCCCCAGGGCTGGTGCATAAGCTGGTTTTGCTGGCAAGGGGGGACCCCACATATTATTTTTTTTAGTTTCTAAGGGTTTACCCCCATCCCATCACAGAATAATCCCTGGAAATTCCTGCAAAAACTACAAATAAACATATAGCCCAACATTTTGAAAAATGGCCTGGCAACAGATGGTGACAAACCCTCTACGTAGGTCAGTAGTTAAAGGGTTAAAGCAGTCTGCTTCTGGCTGGGTGGGCATCTCAATTGGTGATGACCAAAAGATATATTAGACCACAGGAGCAGCGGTGGGTTTTTGTCTTTTTATTGAATTGGTTTTGGGTTGCTTTAAAGTGGATCAAAACATAGGATTTTCACTACCCTGAGTTTCTGTCCATACCCCTGCTCTGTGAAACTCTGCCAGTCTCCCGTTTCTTGCTAGTGATCCAATGGTGCAGCCACAGATCTCCTCTAATCAACTTTTCTGGCTGTACATATAAATAAGTGGCTAAAATGCTGAATGGAAGCATAGCCTCTTTTTGCGATAAGCAGTGGCATACCCTGCATCCCGCTGCACCAGCCATTCAGTTACAATGGGCATGGCCATGCAGAGCTGTAGCGTGATGCAGGAGATGCCACCGCTGACCACACATACACTATGGGAATGCTGGCAAGGAATGCTAAATGGGTAACCACCAATGAAGCATTTCAAATCCAGGTTCCTTATGGCTGGGGATTTAACCAGTTTGGTCCACTTTAAGGCCCTCATTACGTTATTGCATAGAGCATATATTTTAGAATACTGTTTTAAGTGATTTGAGAGTTACCCATATACAGGAATGTTGCTTACAGATTTTACTGTGCACAAAGAAATGGAATTGCAAACTATACCACCAAATATTTTCTGTTCCACTGCTCCCTATTTCTTTATCTTATAGCTAGTTGATGATTAAAATAATAACATGGTGCTTTCGTCAGGCAGTCAATGACCCCACTAAGCTTTTAAGAAAACTTTGTAAAATGGTTTTTCTCCGTCCCCCAACATCACTTTGTACTGCACATGCAATCTTTTGTGATAAAAGAATACCGGTGCCATTCATAGATGTTGTGTCTATTTTTGCTCTTTTCACTCTGTTCTTACCAGGACCATAAAGAACACCTTTTTATTTTGAGAGAAAGAATGGAATCTAAAGGGGGTCCATTGTACCAGAACTGACTTGTTTGAAAATAATTGAATCATTATTTATATCATCAAATGTAAGATATGATTCTGAAAACGGTTTAAATGGACATTTGATCCTTTTTCTCCATGGGTGTTTAACATCTATCTTTGCCATGCTGTCTATTGCACTCCAGTAGCACACACTTTGGTTTTTGGTTACATGAAACAATCTCAGTCTAGAGAACTAAAAAGGTTGAGTGATATCGCAGGAAAATGGGCACTTATTAAACATAATGGAACTCAAATGTTTTCTGTAATACAGCTCCTGTGACCTTTTTTCAAAATCCATAAGAATGGCCATACTAGTCGTTATTATGAGCATAGTTGTTTACCCACTTTGTGCAATTTGCTCTTTGAAAATACTAGCAGAAAACATAAGTATACTTGTACTTAGAATTGACAAGCCAATGACTTGATTTGAGGCCCCATATGCACCCCTACATGTCTATGCCACAAAACATAAAAACCTTGCAAGATATCTTGGTACTTTTAAATGGCTATTTATAATAACCTGGAAACCACTAAAAGTGAACAAATAGTTATGTATCATTAATTTTAATGCCATAGTTGTCAATATGAGTGTAAAGTTTATAAAAAAAACACTTTCCACCTGTGGGAATTTTGCCCTGCGACACCTATGGTCTTTTGGCTGTTTGCAAATTTGTTCTATATAGTGTATGGGGGGTTAGCAGCTAGGCCTCCTTTTTGAGCGCAGGGCACTCCACACTTCTTGATAGCGCATACACCATAAATAGAAATTAAGAGTATAAATGTAACTCACAGCTGCAGCCCAGGTACTTCACCACCCCAGCCACTGTAAATTCAAAGCACTTTAAAACTTGCCACTTGCTGGCCTTTGCACCTTCCGACACTAATCTTCCTGCTCGCTGCTGAAGCTTGCTCTCTTTTACTAATGCCTCTACATATAAAGAAAGGTTGTATAGTAAACTCAAAACAGATTTTAGGATATTAAACTTGTCATCATAAACACATTTCCCAGGCCATCTTTAGCTAGTCTGTTACTCTTCTCTTGGTCCGCTACAATGCATATAGGTGTCGGGACAAGGAGCAGATAAGAAGGTGCAAGTGGCAGATTGGGGGGGGGGGGAGTTTAAAGGTGGGGCAGTGGTGCATAACATTTACATTTTTTATGGTGTATGAGCTATTAAGAAGTGGGGAGTGTTCTGCGCTCAATATAGGAGGCTTAGCCGCTAACCCTTCAATTCACACTACTAGAGGGAGTCTAGGAATGGGAAAAGGGACCATACTATAGGCATCCCAAAGAAAAGATTCACACAGGTGGAGAAGTGTATTTTTTTATAAACTTTATACATACATTAACTGAATAAGGGGATTTATGACCGACCTCCAAAAACTGCAGCATCAACCCTTTAACTTCCAGCCTACCTAGAGGTTTTGTCACAGCTTGTTGCCAAGCTATTTTTCATTATTTTGCTCTACATATAGTTTAACTGTGATTTTTGCAGGGATTTACAAAAATGTTGTATATTGTTTATTTTCAGCAGACTTTAACATGAAATGTCTTGGTCCACAGTTTAACAGTTACAATGACTGATATTAGTTACGATTAGTTACGTAGTGTGATTGTTCTATTGTTCTCCACTTAAATAAGTTGAAGAGTCATCATTTTTGTTCAGCTTTTACTATCATCTTATGAGCCACTGAACCCTATTCTTCTTTCAGGTTTCTGATAGATGTGATGCTGTATTTGTCAATGGTAAAGAAATGAAAAGCAAAGTTGACACCATTGTAAACTTTACATACCAACACATCACCACACAACTGGAGGTTACGGTCTGGGCTCCACGTCTTCCACTTCAAATAGAAATATCAGACACTGAGCTGAGCCAAGTCAAGGGCTGGAGGATCCCGGTCACTCTAAATAAAAGGTAAATATGTAATCAACTGAAATTATAATACATCATCACAGCCCCATAACTGATGACTTTCCAACATGCATGCAGTGAACTAGAGTGAACATGTGAGCACCGTCTTATATTATACATTTTTTATTACAAAAAAATTGATTAATGATTTGATTGAAAAACAGAATATTTTAAAAGCAGCTGGGAATTAAATGTGGGCTTTTAATTTCTTTTAAAATGCTGCTAGTATAGGTAAACGTACATGATATTAGCTACTGGAGTTCATATATGCCAACATTTGTTGTCCTAGCCTCTGAAGAACTGTCAGGAGCAAACAGTACTTGCAGAGCAAACACCAATATTTCAAATGAAAGTTCAAGCAAATTAGAAATCGACAAATTCATTTGTCTATTTTTAATTAACAGATTATGCACATGCAGCTGAATTAATGCAAACACTCAAAAATATTTAGGACCACATCGTCAAGAAGGGAAACACAATAAAAGATTATTTTAGAGTAAAATATTTTATCATATTTTCATTTCAGTAATGTTAGAGAACATTTGCTTAAAAGGAAATGAAACAAAAATAATATTTTTTGATGTTTTCCATGCAGACCAACCAGAGATAGTGAAGATGAAGAAGATGATGAAAAGAGGGGGAGGGGGTGTTCCCTTCAGTATCAACATGCAATGGTTCGTGTCTTTACACAGTTTGTTGCAGAGTCTTCAGATGTCGGTGGGCAGCTAATCCACATGCTGGGTCCTGACTGGCAGTTTGATATCACTGACCTAGTTAGTGACTTTATGAAAGTTGAAGAACCCAAAATAGCTACCCTGGAATCTGGAAGAGTGCTAGTCGGACGTGATCAGGGAATTACTACAGTCCAGGTATAACTTTTTAATCTTAACTTGATCTTTCTTATTTTTTTCTTAGATCACATTTTAGGAACAATGATTGTTTGGGCAAGAATCTTTTTATTTAATCATAGGAAAGGTGTTGTTACTCTTAATCTTACTTACTCTAGTCTTCTACTGCTCTCAGTGCCTACACATAGCTGAAACAAGACATATTTTCTATTGCTAGCTTCCAGTGTAATTTTAGATGGTGAAACTATTTTAAATGGACAGTCAATGGCATCTACAGTTCATTGCAGGAAATGGAGTAGAGACACTTGGAACAGGCTTCAGCTTAGCTCCTTGCTGTTCTATTATTGCAATTGCCTGGATTGCCGATTATCTGATCTCAAAACTGCGATATGACTCATTAAAGCCGGCTGGCTCACAAAAGTTGGAGACTTTCTGTTTGGGCACGTCCACTCCTGTGCACAGCTGGGAGTGCGCACAGCTGCAGGGAAGCCTGGGATTCAGCGGACGGAAATTGCAGTGGTGCGGGAGCCGTCAGTAAAGGTGAGGTTACCGGTGATCCCCGGGGTTTCACACAAAAGGCATCCCATTATAAGATGTCCTGGGGCAGGCTAGCAGCCTTTTAGATTCCAGGGCCAGTCCCTGTGGGTTTTCATCCATTATTTTGGTTTTATTAGCTAGGTGATTACTACCTACCTATGTACAGTATGTTTATGTATGTATTTACACACATACAGTATATATATATATATATATATATATATATATATATATATATATATAGAGAGAGAGAGAGAGAGAGAGAGAGAGAGAGAGAGCGAGTGAAAGAGAGGGGGGATTTACTGTAGAACATTGAATGTATGATACAGTGTAAAGTAGTCATTCTACAGCTTGTATAACTCAATACATAGACGATGATGTATAAACCCCTGGCAACAAATGTTAGTATACCCCTTAAGTGAAAATGGCCAAATTGTGCCCAGTATAGCCACCATTATTTCCCATTACTGCCTTAAAGTGGACCAACACCCACAAAAACAACTATGCTTTAAACAAACAAACATAAAAAGACACTTACGTTTTGATGATCCTTGCAGCCCTCTGTCCCTCGCAGCGGAAGTCCCTCCTTGGCCGGAAGTCCCACCTCCAGCTCTTGTCCGTGTCCTTCACTGCTTAGACGTGCATACCAGTCTTCAGGGATGGCGTGATTTCTTCGGGAGTGATGTCATCGGTGTGGGCGTGGAGGGAGGGAGGCAGGGAGGAGCTGAAAGGCGAAGGGAGTGAAAGGCGGGGATATGCCAATGAGGTGGCATATCCCCGCCTTTCAGCGGAGCGGCCTCCCTTTCCCCTGCTCTGTCAGAGCGCACTCGTACGCTGACGTAAAGAAAGAAAAAACACATATGCGCAGTAGCGAAAGTGAAGCGCTGCTTGTTCCCAATGCAAGCTGCGCTTCACATACCTATTGCGCATGCGCGAGATTCACAAGAGGAAGAGGTCAAACGATCTCTTCCTCATAGATGGTCATCAAAGATGGCGGCTCGAAAAAGAAAATGATGTGACGGAGGTAAGTTTTTTTTAATAATTATGGTTAACGGGTCCTAGGGCATGCCATGGTTTATTTTTTGAAAGGAAAAAAAATGGCAGGGTGTTGGTCCACTTTAACTATTTTGGCCATGCAGTTGAGCTTTATGGTTTGCCCCTAGAATCCTCTTCTACACCTCTATGACAATTTAACAGTGCTGGTGGATGTTAGAGACCTTTTGCTATTCCACCTTCAATTTAAGGATGCCCCACATTTGCTTAATATGGTTTAGGTCTAAAGACACGCTTGACCAGTCCAGCAACCTTATCCTGAGTTTCTTTAGTAAGGCAGTGGTTGTGCTTGAAGTGTGTTTGGGGTCATTATCATGTTGGAATACTGTGCTATGGCCCAGATGGAGGACATCATACTCTGTTTCAGTTTGTCACAGTACATGTTGTCATTAATAATTTTTTCAATGAACTGTAGCTCTCCACACCATTCAAACAGCCCCAAACCATGACACTACCACCACAATGCTTGACTGTAGGCAAGTCTTTGTACTCCTCACCTGGTTGCAGCCATGCCCACTTGACACCATCTGAACCAAATACGTTTATCTTAGTCTCATCAGACCACTGGAGGTGTCTTCGTGTCCTTATTCTGTTTGTCTTCAACAAATTGTATGTGGAATTTCTTGTGCATCATCTTTAGAAGAGTCTGGGGTGCCAGCCATGCAGACCAATTTAAAGCAATGTGGGGTGTATAGTCTGACCACTGACAGGCTGTCCCCTCCACCCCTTTATCCTCTGGCAGTACTTGAAATGGATATGACATTGAGTATGTGCACTCAGCTTCGACCATTTAATGGAACCTGTTATCCTAAACAATTGTATGGTCTTTGCTACCATGCTGTAGCTCAGTTTCAGGGTGCTGGCAATCTTCCTATAGCATATGTAAGCTTCTGGGTGTAATTAATTCAAATGACCTATTTTGCATCCACAAAATCCAACATAGAAAGGCTTTCATCAGCACACATATGGCAACAGACCGTTGTTACAGCATTCCAAGTTCATTTGGCCAGCTATGCCTAATTACAGTTCACAAAAGTATGGTTTTGGGGGCATTTTTGCCTTGAGATCTGTCTCACATGGTTTGGCTGTAGGCCTTTAGGCCGCCTAGCTCCAGGTGCCAGCTGCACTCTGTTAGCCCACAAGGCTGCCTGGCTGAAAGCTCTCCTCACCCCCTGTGCCACCTGTACCCTGTTAGCCCACACGACTGTCTTGCCGGGAGCTTCTGGTGCCACCTGCAATCTGTCAGCTCCCATGGCTGTCTGGCCTTCCTTAGTCCAGTCACATCAACAGCACCTGCCTGATGACTATCAGCCTATTTATAACTCCAAATTTAACACACCTGCCCCCAGTTGTCACATGAAACTTTGTAACACTAAGTCACATAACATCGGGGATGAAAAATGGCTAATCGGGCACAATTTTAACATTTTTTTCTTAGTGGGTTTTCTCACTTGCTGCCAGGGGTTTAGACATTAATTGCTGTGTCTTGAGTTATTTTGAGGGCACACCAAATTTACCCTTTATACACATTTACAGTGTACACTGACTATACTATATCATATTTTTAATGTTGTCCCATGAAAAGATATAATAAAATATTTGAAAAATATGAAGGGTGTGCTCGATTTTGTGAGAAACTGTATGTGTAAATTAAAAATTAATAAAAATATATACCACCATACATCAGTCCTGCAGAAATAGATTAAATATGGAGCATGATTTGTAGTGCACTGCAAAGCAATCCATTGACTTGAAACCTGTGAATATCAGACCTTCTTAAATTCTCTGGCACACAGATAACAATGAATGGAGCTGGTTTAAATGGGGACATGTTAACACTATATTTACCAACTGTTTGTCATAAGATTTGTTTCAGTCTGAGTACATTCATTCAAACCTAACATGCTTCAAATGCTAAAAATCATAAATGAATTTAAAAAGCAAAGAAACAACGATGTTCAGCAGTCAGAAATTTGGCTAAAACAAAGTTTTCTAGTTTTGGTTCAGTGCCATCCTGAAGTTTAAAGAATATTAGAACAAAGTTGATCTGTGCCAATTGATTGCCTTATAGCAGTGTTCCCCAAACAAGGGGCCACCAACAGGACAGGTTTTGCAGACCTTCACACAGATGCAGCAGTGAATTAATTAGCACTGATACAGCGCGACTGTATAGAGCCAGCTATGTGGAGATCCACAAATACTTGACTGTTGGTGGCTCTCGAGGAGAGGGTTGTGAAAACTGCCTTAAAGGTATCTTTACTGAAGGCTAAGGCTGTCGTAATTAAACAGCAGATTCAGAGCAACTAGTTGCTAAGTTCTATGAAAATGAATGGCTAAAAGCTTTTCATTGGGGAGAAAAAGTTCCTGGACATTAGAATATTACATTATTGAACCTGTGTTTAATAGTTAAGGTGTTTATATCTATTGATGTGTAAAGCCTATCTGTAAAAAAAAAGACCTGACCTCCTGCAGGATCCTACATGGTAGCCTTACTGGCTGCAGCAAGCCCATTCATGAGTGCCACCTGGCTGGCGAACACATTTGTAAGAATGAATGCTGCACACATTTAAGAGCACCATAGCAGGCCTGGGAATGTGCTGTCAGCTCCAATGCACGAAAATGAGCAAGGCACAGCCAGTGACAGAAACGGATCTATCATGTGGGAGGTCAGGTAATTTTTAGCGTTTGATATGTTCGTCTACAGATATGCTTTTGCTCTCATGGGAATGTTTAGAAAACATATTTCACCAACTGAATACAGACCCTCTTCTTAATTAGAGGTAAGCAAGGTTCAGCGGTTTAACAAACTTTTCTGAAAGTTTGGTTGGGTCCAAACTAGTTAGGGGACGAACTAAAACACATGGAAAACAACGGCTGATGCCCCTAAAAGTCTTTTATAGCACTCTGCAGTCACCCAAGGCTGTATAAAAACATGTTTTAGTGGACTAATTAGCATTTAAATTGAGCACGGCATATTGGCATACAAATCACCTATGACCTAATTAGCATTTCAATATCCCATGGTTGTCTTTGATAGTTTAAAGCACATAAAAATGAGGATTGGTGTTCCTGCAAAGTGAAAAGAAGTAATGATTTTTTACAAGCGTGGGAAAAATTACCCATTTTGGGCATCACAGGGGGTAGACCTGTGGTTGTGTAGGCCTGGCAGTAATGAGCAAGCTGAGAAAAGCAATGGCCTTTTACAAGTGCTGAAAAATTTGCCCATTTTGGGCATCATAAGGGATAGACTTGCGATTATAGACCTGTGATTGTGTAAACCTGGCAAAGACCCCACTTTTACGGCGGTAGCAATAGGATTGGCATCTTGCTCCTCTTCTGGCAGACTTTTTCTGGAGTCTGCAAAAGCAGCATTGGTGTCGCCATCACCTGCTTTTGAGTGGACCATACCAGCAGACCTAGCCCTGTGCTGTTTTTCAGAAGATCTGGCCCTACCTTGGCTCAGCTCTTTGTCACTGACAGTGCCCGAAGTACCCTCCTGCTCTGACAGTGTACCTTGTTGCCTGGTTCCTAAGTCCTGTCCAAAACTACATACTTCATACAACATCCATATATACACTTCATACAACATACACTCCATACAACAACTGCATACATACATACATCATCATACTCCTCCTCTTGATGCTCGCCACTTCCCTGTTCTGATGTTTCATCATGGACTACTTGCCCCACCCACACCACAACCACCTTCATAACTCCCAGTATGTCCATGACTACAACCACCCCCACTGCCACAGCTATGCATCTCAGACATTGCTTCCATCTCCACCACCTCCGCAACACACTCCAAAAACTGACTGTCGTCAAAAAAATTCTCCTCATTACTTTGCATAGCAAACGGGCTGCTGAGAAAAGCTGGCGCCCCACTGGGGGGGGGGGGGGGGGGGGGAGGGGCAGTAAAGTGACAGATGATGGAAGAGAAAGGCTTCTTTTACTATGACGTGAAGCTGCAGTGAAGGAAGAATCCACTGAAATCTGGCTTAACATTCCCAGGAGAAAAATAGTTTTTTTTAAAAAACTATATTAAAGTGGACCAAACCCAGGATAGTCAAAACTTTTTGGGGGTTTTGTTCCCCCGACGAACCCGATGAAATGATGAAACCCCCCCAGATTGCCACAGCAACTCACCTTATCCCGGTCCGGGTGCTCCCGGGGAAAGGACCAAAACCCAGGACAGTCAAAATCCTGTTTTTTGGTCCACTTTAATCACAGAGGCACCGTGGATCCCAACCCCCCACACTTAAAACAGAGCCTCCCCCTTGTTTTTTTTTAACTGTATTAAACACTGAGCCCCTGTAATGTTTGTATGCAACAGGGGAGGAGGTCCAAAGACTCCCTTGTTCAACGGTTGGCTGGCACTGATAGGGGGCCACTACACTAATCAGCCCACTTTACTTGCTTACCAATATATTTTTCTAGTTTTCGTTTGCTTAAATAAGCTACGTTTCTCACGGTGGGTCAGGTCAACAGGGATGGGACCCCAGCAAGGGTAACTCCCCTACAAGGTACACTATGTACCCTAACTTAGAGAGAGACAGGGCCTGCATAGCTAAAACTGTGCTGCCCCCCCCCCCAAAAAAAATGCTTGGCAGGTGAAAAAGATTGTTTTTTTGAACTGTATTAAGCACTGAGTCACCATGTATGCCAATTTCCCCAACGCAGTGACAGGGGTCAGCTGAACCAGGCACATGTGGCCCAAAAATTAAAAACCCTCACTGAAGTTTTCAGACTTTACAGGGTGTACTACAATGACCAGCAGATCCCAGCGCAGGAAGATGCAGTTTTTCTGTGCAGCACACTCCCCCCACCCCCAGCATCCCTGTTCCTTTCCTGTCCCTCCTTTTCTCCTATGCTGTGGTTCCAAATGCCCTAAACTGTCCCTAAATTGACCCTGCTCTAAGAGCAATGCTCTCTCTGCAACAGGAAGCTTGATAATGGTGGATAGTAGGCTCATGACGTGACTATCTCCTTCAATAGCACCTCCTGATTGGCCCAGCTACTCTACTCTCTTAAGCGGCGACCATGTGACCCTCTGCCTCTCCTTGGCTGTGACGTGAGGGGTGGTGCAGGTGAAATCCTGCCAGGTTCATCTTCCACGTTTTGCCTGCAAACAACTTTTCCTGAAATTTGGGTCGAAACCAGGTTCTACCGGTTCGGTTTGCTCATCTCTATTCTTAAAATTATCTGCAGGTTACCATCATTCAGACCTTAGCTTAAATGTTTTCTGAGTAAAAATAAATGCTCTGGATTGGAGAAGAAATATTTCTAGCTAGCTAAGTGAGACTAAGAGACAGTAATTGGTTGGGAATATTTTTCGAAAGTCCTGGGATTCAACAAGATAATCACATCAATGCAGAAGATTTCCCTCAATCAGTACAAAATGAAGAAGACGAAATGCCACCCACACTTCAAAGGCATGCCATAAAATCACATTATTTCTTTCAATGTCTGTTAACCCTGGTAATATCTGAAGTGAAAATTGCTACTTAGCAGACCTTAGCGTTCATGTTAGATTAGTAAAAACAAAAGATTAACAAGCTTGGCTCAAGATTTTCCGACTAGAAAAGGTATATGTCAGATATTTCACCTGTAAATTATACATCCTGAAATGTTTAAATAAAAAGATTGTAAGTAGTATAACACTTTCACTCAGGGGCGGACTGGCCATAGGGCATACGGGGCAAATGCCCGGTAGGCCGTCACCTCCTCTGCAATGGCCGCCTGCCGATCCGGTAGTTTATTGGCTCCAGCAATGCTTCTTTCAGGGGGCTTGGTGAATAGGAGCCGCTGCGGTCCGCCGGTCCTATTCACCCGGCCCGCCACAAGAAGCTTTGCTGGAAAGCCGGCATTATAGTTCAAGGCCAGCAGGTGGCCAGTGCGGGGGGGGGGGGCAGAAGAGAGCAGGCGGCCAGGGTGGAAGTGCAGGGCTGATGGCAGCAACTCGGAAAGTGCTCTGTAATGAAGCCCGGGCCATGAGTCCTTGCCAGCCCGTTATTGCAGAGCACTTGGGAAGGGGTCTGTATGTTTATTTGTTTGCTGCGTTGGCTCCTCTGCGCCTGCTGTGAGGTAAGCCGTGCCCCCCCCCCCCTTCTATTTCTCTCTGACAAGAGCCGAGGAATGGGGTCACGTCCTGGCCAGGTAAAGCGATGCGGCGCATGCAGTCCGTGACCTCCCTCCTCTATGTGCCTCATTCTCCAGGCTCTGCTCCATATCATCCTCAGCCGTGACAACCCATGCCCATTGCCGAAGAGGGAGCCTGGCCTATCCCCTCTATACAGGTTAGAGATCAGACATGCTGAGCTTCTGTGCATCTGCCTGCTGTCCCATTTGGTGACCAGACTCTGTCTTTGTCTTTACTTCCTCTCTCACCTTCTTCTTTTCTTCTCACTTTTCCATTTTTTTTAATTTCTTTCTTATTAGCTCTCTTACCCTTAACTCCTTTATGTCTTCCTTCCATCTTTCTTCCACTCTCTATTACACTTTTGTTTACCTTCCTTTTCACACCTTTCTTCTTCTCCCAGCTCCCCCCCCCCCTTTTCTCCTCTTTATTACTTTTTTCGTTATACCTCTTTTGTTTATATCTCTTTCTTTCTTTTTTTCTTTCTCTCTTTCTTAATTACTCTGCTCTTTGTTTCATGCACTTCTTTCTTTTGTTCTTACCTCTCTTTCTCACTTTCTGTTTTCATCTCATTTTTTGCTTTTCACTTCCCCCTTTGCTTTGTTGCATTCTTCCTCGCTTTCAGCATTCTTTCATTGTCTTCTCTCTCACTCTCTTTTTCTCTGTCCCTCATCCTCTGCCTCTCTCTCTCCCCTCTCTCTATTTACTTCACCCTTTTTCTCTCTCCTCACACTCTCCCTCTGTTTTCTCTCCTTCTACCAGTATTCTTTTTTTTTTCTAAGGGGTTCAGACATTGTGGCTGTACAGGGCACCACAATTCCTAGTGGCGCTTCCCTACATAACCATACCCAAATTGGTCATTATTTTATGCTGGGAAGGGTGGCGACCTTAGCCGCTGCCGCTGTACACAGGGTTGCACACGCACTCGCTCCCAGTCCCAGGTGCCGCCATCCACTAGCCTCTACTTTAAAAGAAGCTTTTGCACCTTTTCTTGTCATAGGCTACATGAGCAGGACTGGAGAGGAGGACAGCAGCAGATGAGAGAGAGGTTTTCTTGTGCCTGCAAAACCTCCCCATCAGCCCCACCCCCCACTTCCCAATGCTTTCTATGCCCTGGGGGAAGGCTAGTGGTTAGCTATGGAATCAGTTAGATTCCATGGTTGGCCATGATGGGTTTCACACAGCACCCTGGGTTGGGATGCCCCGGGGAGGTGGACCACTATCTCAATAGTGAAAATCACAGGATTTGGTCCACTTTTGGGCAAATGTTTTTTTTTCATTGAAGACAAAAAAAAATATTTGTAAACTTGTATAGGATCAAAATGGGGGGAGCATAATAATAGGGTTATTTGGGGGGATTCTCTACTGCACTGTTTATGTGGTGATTTGGGGGGATTTTCTGCTGGATTGCTCTTTAAGGGATGATTGGGGGGATTCGGCACACCGCTAATTAACCGGGGGGGGGGTATTATATGGGGCCAGACACACTGCAGAAGTCCCGGGCCGTTTATTAACCCCAGTCCGCCCCTGCTTTCACTGTAAATGAGGTCACCTTTGTATTATCATGAGTAAGACTTTCATTACCCCATTGGGTGATAAAAAGTGTGACCCATGATGATGATTCCCAACATTGCCAAAGTCATAGCTGTGGAGAATACATGATCAGCAGCAGAGAAAAAGGCTTGCTTTGAGCAGATAAATTAAGCATATTTTACCTAATATAAGCAGAGACAGACTCCGAAGGACAAGCAGAAGCATACCCCAAAGGATGAAGAGAAGCATACCCCAAAGTATGAGCAGAAGCATACCCCAAAAGATGAGCAGAAGCATACCCCAAAGTATGTAAGTAGTAAAGGATGAGAAGAAACCGACCCTAAATAATCAGCACACTGGAGGCTGATCAGCAACAGACACTGGACAACAAGCAGAAATAGACATGGGAGGACATTCAGAAATGGGCCCAAAAGGATGGGCAGAAACAGAGCCTAAAAGCTGAGCATAAGCAGACTCCAGAGGATGTGCAGAAACAGTCCACATTGGAGGAGCAGAAACAGATCCCAGAGGACAAGCAGAAACAGATCCTAAGGGATGAGCAGAAAGAGAAAGCTGCAACAGACACTTGACAACGAGCAGAAATAGACACAGGAGGAGAATTAGAAACATACCCCGAAAGATACACAAAAACAGACCCTGAAGGCTGAGCAAAACAGACACTGGCGGGCAAGTAGTAACAGACACTGGGCAACAGACAAACTTACAGGCTGATTCATCATTAGCGGCAGGTAGCGACAGATGAGCGTCTGTAGCAGGCACTTTCAGAGCGCCCGCTAGTAGTCGCAGTGCTCGGCCGTGAGTCGCTACTTTATAGCAGTAATGTTGAATACATTGTGAGGAGTCGCTATTTGACCAGTACAGCACTGTATGTTAGCGACTGCTCATAGCGACCGACTCACACCATATTCACCAAAAAAACAGCCGCACAAATCTCTGGCGCTGAAAAATATTTGTTTGAAGCTCAGAGCGCAGGAGGCGCTGTGTTTAAAGTCTGTTTTCAAGCATCTATCAACTAGTAACAAAGCGAAAACATATGGAATTACATTGTTACAACATTGTAACATGAACACTTTAATGCCAGACCTGTAATGTCATTTCTGAGGAAATATTTTAAAAATTATGAAAAAAACTGCTATTTCAATGCCAGAAGAGGTCACAGAATTATTTGTGATTTTTTTGAAAAAAAAAAAAAGTTTAAAGAGAAGAAAAGGATCGCCCATTGAAATGTATGGGAGAGCGCCAGGTAGCGAGAGGTCATACCTGGCGCTGTGCAAGGCTGAACGCTGAAGCTGTTCTCTGAGGCTGTGAAAATGATGAATCAGACGCTACATGGCGCTATCCCAGTTGCTAAACAGATTCTACTTGATAAATGTGTGATTGCGTGCCGTGTCCGTCGTTGACCAGTCGCTATCTGTTTCTACCTGTCATTAACCAGCCACTACCTGACGCTATCCCTTCTTAAATAGGGGCCTTAGACAAAGGAGGTTGAGTATAACAAGAGCACCAGAGCTGGATTGAAGAACTGCATGTGTACTAAAGTATAGATTTTTTTTCTTTTTACCTGGACAGACCCTTTAAAACTTTTTTATATTGGAAGAACTTTTCAAACTTGCTGCTGCTCCCCGAAAAGGAATCTATCTTGGATCACTTTTGAAATCCACTGCTTTTTCTGATTTGGATTGTTTTTAATTTTTAAAAAAGTCAGTACATTTAATGACAAAAAAATAAATGAATAATGGTCATCACAGTGTTTTATAATAGCCTCCAAAAAGAGTATTTACATATGAACGGGCTTGGACACAAACCAAATCAGACTAATTGGACCTGAAATGAATCTGGGAAGTTTTGCTCATCACTAATCATATCTGACTATATGTAATACTAAAAATAAATATCTGACATGTCTAAGATCATATATTTATTTTATTTTAGTAGATCTTTTTCACATAAATAGCAAAAACAATATTATTGTGGAGCTTGCATGCTTTTCTACTGTAGTAAACAAGTTAGTCTAGGAAAACCATAAGATAATAATGAGGTTTTTCAGCAATCTTGTTTGCTATATCGTGCACAACAGCGGCAAGGATTTTATAACTTTTCAAATATTCAGTAGACAATTTTATTTTCTGACCTTGCAGTCCATTATTTTGCTTCACACCCATAACTAACTTTTATGTTCACTTCTTAGGTTATTTTCCGTGCCACTTCTAATGGCCAACTTGTTTGATGATTTCATTTAGCTAAAGGTAGCCACACACAGAGATACTTATTTTGAGTATTAACTGTCAACTGTTCTGAAAGTGTTGCAGCCATAGACATAACAGGCTCCTTGTGGCAATAATGCTGCTTAGTTATATAAAGCAGGTGTTGGGTGGGATTGTTAAATTTATATATGCAAATGTATACGTGAACATTCATGTTTATGCAAATATGATACCTCAACACGAATACTGTTTATATATTACGCACAGAATAATCACCCAGTCTTATTGTATCGATATTATATAGTGCTAGAAACACAGAATAAAATAAACTATAGTAACCTATTGTATCACAATTATTTTTGTGATTGCTTCCTTAGGTCCTTTCTCCCCTGTCTGATTCCATCTTGGCTGAGAAAACAGTGACCGTGCTGGATGACCGAGTAGGAATTGTGGAGCTGGGGGTCCAACTTATTACTGGCCTCTCCTTGTCTGTACAAGCCAGCAAGGGAAACAAGCGAGCCCTCATTACCACCACAACAGCAAGTGATATTCTGCATGAATATAAACAGGTATGCACCAAACATTCTTAGAAATATGACAACTAATTGTTTTTAAATGTACAGTGTATTGTTCAATGAAACCAGTCACAGTAACTCAACAAGCCCACTCCATTCATTCTGATAGAGGGGGGGTTGTCAGGTCTTGACCCACCTCCTCCATTGGAGTAAATATGTTTGTGTTGCAGGGGGCAAATTTTGGTGCCCAATGCCAACCTGTGAATGCTGCAGAACTCACTTCCGCCATCCCAGTAGTTTTCTGTTACAATGTATGTAGTATAACATGAGAGGTTACTAAAATGTACTACTCCTTTTTTGGGGGTTGGGGGGGCAGCAGCCAATGTAGTTTGCAGGAACGGTGGGTGCACAGTTTTGTGTAAGCCTGCTGGGCAAACTGGATAGGCTGCTGGCAGTCATGTACGTGCAGCAAGCCATGCTGGTGTGTAGGGCAGGTATGTAGTGGGGTACTGACCTAAAGCATCCTGGGGGGGATGCTGTGAATTGGGGCATCCAAATTGGGATCCCCTTGTGCTGCCACAGTTAGAGGACCTCTAGTCCTGTTTTGTGGTTCTTTGATATAGTTGGCTGCTCCTGTTGGGCTCCTCAAACCAGAACACACCAACAGAATATTCTAAGTATACAGCACATCCAGTTCCAGAAGATATTCCTTACACTTGGGTTATACATCCAGTAGATGGCGCTGGACTGCAGAGACAGAAAAAGTGGCTCCTCCCGGCCCCATATATACCAGGGACCTCCCACAAATTCCCCAGTTCTTCTCTGCAGTCTGGGCTGCGATGACTAGAAGATGGCTCTCTCTACTCGCAGGTGAGCGGGGCTATTAGCCTGAGGCCCTGTAGGACTATTCCCACCCGTTTCCATTTCCTGCCTCCCAGCTTAGGCTGCACTGTTTCGGGTGAAGGTAGGCAGCACCGCTGCTAGGTGCTAAGGAGCGCTGCTCCAACCGCAGTCCCCCAGGGTAGACGGTATAGGCCCATGGTGAGCCTTATGGGATGCCCCTCCCGTGTCTTATGCCCCTGGCCTATTGTGCCACAATAATCACCATATGGAGGCTTCTCAGGATAATGTACTCAGGGTTCCTTCGGGACAAGCCCGGCTGTGTGTGGCGTGTGGGGTATCCCCTATAAGTGATGATGTCAGGGTGTGTGTTCACAGTGCCCAGCAGACGCTGGCTGGGTCTGCACCCCCTCGGGCTTCGCCTACCCCCCCACGCTTACATCTGACTCCCAGTGAGGTGCATACCAGTGGGGAGTCTCAACCTGATTTGGCTGCTCGGGTGGCCTGCATTGAGAGACATATTGCTGGCTCTGGCCCACGTAAGGCTTCTGCTAAGAAGTGGCATTTATCACCTGAGGCTCGATTCAGAGACACATTCGTCTGGACTTCCGTAGCTGTCTGTGAAAGTTTTGGTGGGTGTTTGTAATTTTTTTGCTTTTTTTCGTTCATTTTTCATTCGTACGGACGTTTGGGAATGCACTTTCAATGAACGGAACCAAATCGGAACATTTCCGTTAGTTCGGATGATTTTCCAAACAAAATCGGAAATTTCTTGTTCGTTCAGATAACTTCCATTTTTGGGATGGGTTTCCGTCTGATTCAGAGAGCTGATTTCCGACGGACCACCACCCTATAAATCCGTTTAATTTCCGATCCACTTACGGGACCTTTGAGGGCTCGGATTGCTATTGTTGAACATGTTTTGCGGCTATGTGGAGGATTCTGCGCGCCTTTAGCAACAAGGCATTGCATGTATCAGCATGGCCGAGGCCATAAAATGTATAGCAATGCATACCTAAATCAATACATTTCATGTATGCCTTATAGATGCATTTTAATGCTGACCTAAATTAGTCCTTAGCATGTAAACATTTATTTTCCCACACATCCATATAATTGCTATATTTTTTTAGACTTATGTCCTTTGTGAATTATATTTGGATTGTTGAACTTGAATCTTAATTTGTTGTAGGAGTTATTGTTTTAGTTGGTTACCTTTGCTTTGTGTAATTATTTTATATTTGGTTGCAGGAACCGCAAGATGTGCCACTCGCCCTTGCTCATGATGCCCGTTCTTTGCCTGCAGAATGCGGGCCAGGGGTTCTCTAATCGGGCACTATGCAAAACCCGGCCCGTGGCGAGGGCCCTCTGGCTTTTGAAGTCCAGATTTAGGTGTTTGGACCATACGGGGGGGGGGGGCACTGCAGTATGACCCCAACAAGGTTATACCAATATTTTAATTTACATTTTTTAACAGGGAACACACGTGCCAGAGTGGCACAACTGAGTGTCAGGGTCCTTCAGTTGGTGGGCGAGATGCAGGAGCTGCGCAACTCGTTGGGGACCACAGATGAAGAATAATGTTCAGTGGCCTGCCATTGCTATGTATTTTGTTTTTTATAGTTGTAAAAATTTGAAATTTTCAACATTTTTTACAATTTTATATTTTATGATGGAATAAAAAAAAATGTTACATTGTCATTTCATTTACAAAGTACATTAACACAAAACTAATGGGCCCAGAAATATTTAAAGATGAATATTCACATGACCGAGAAGTGATTTGGGTAAGTTTTAGGGGGATAAAATGGAAGAAGAACCTAACCGAGAAGTGGTTTGGGTGAGCTTTAAGGGTCCAAAAGGGAAGATGGAGGATAGTGCTAAGTGATTTAGCTAAACATTGTAGTAGAAGTGAGGGTGGCAAATATGTAGGCGAGCACTTTAATGAGTTAAGTTTGTAGTGCGCAGGCGGAAGATCGTAAGGATTTCCGTCTGGACGATTATTTATTGAAAAAGGGAAACAGAAACTAACGGGAAACGTAAAGGATTTGTGGGAGGATACGATGGGAAAAGGGCAAAAACGAAAGCCTACGTTGTAACATGTGAAAATGAAACGGAAAAGTCTGGATGGAAAATGACATCCTCGTATTCGTAATCTGCCGTACGAATGGACGGAAACTTTACAGAAGGTTTTCAATGCATGCACAGAATCGCTCGTACACTCATACGAGAGCGGAAACATTTCCCAAAAAAAACAGAACTAAAACGGAAGTTTTGTTTTGTCTCTCTGAATCGAGCCTCTGGCGTTTCCCTCTTTCCTATGGAGGCAGAGGAATTTTTTGATGTTACCGGTTATACCCCCCTAGAGGAGGGGGAATTGTTTTCTGATTCAGAATCATCTGAGGAACATCCTAGAGCATATGGTGCCGATTCTGGGCATGACCCATGGGCTTCAGATGATACTGACAGACTTTTGGCTCACATTTTTGATGTACTCTGTATCTCTCCTCCTGCCTTGGCTCCGCGGCAGCAGGGGGAGCTGTTTCATACTGTTAAACCACGCTTGGAGTTTCCTGAACAAGCTCATTTTAATAATCTGGTGCTCAAGGAGTGGGAACGGCCTAGCCGGCTCCCCGGGGTGCCAAAGAGTTGGAATAAGCGGTATCCCTTTCCTGCTGAAATGGTTAAACGGTGGTCATGTCCTCCCGAGGTGGATGCTCCAGTTCTGGGGTTGTCTAACACATCTGTCATGCATTCCCCTGACTCTACTACACTAAGGGATGGGGAGGACAGGCGCATTGATCAGCTGGCTTTCCATGCTTTTGCCTGTGTGGGGACCGCGCTCCGTCTGGTCTGTGCCTCTGCTATTACGGCTGTTGCTATTAAAAGCCTGCTCAGGGGTCTCTTAGATGGGACCCCTGATGATGCTGGTAGTGAAGAGTATAGAACTCTTCTGCATTGTGAGGAATTTGTTGCATATGTTCTCTGCTTTGGATGACACCATTAGAATGTGTGGCAGTGCTTCTGCCTTGTTGGTGGCGATACGCCGCTTGGTCTGGCTGCGCCAGTGGGCAGCTGACAACGCTGCCAAAAAGGCTCTCACTGGGTTTCCCTTCAAGGGGCTGCGCCGGTCCAGGTGCCTTTTCTCCTTCCTTCAGGGGCTTCAGAATTGGATGGGGAGCTTCTTTTGCTGGAGCCCGTGGAGATTTTTGGGGCAGGGGCAGAGGACGTGGCCGCCCTGGCCCCTCCTGGGGTCCCAAGCCTAAGTCCTCTCCCAAGCCCCCTCAGGCATGAAGGGGCGCCCTCACCCATCCGGGTGGGGGGACGGCTTTGGCTCTTGGCTCATGTCTGGAGGCGTCATGTCTCAGACCGGTGGATTCAGGAGGCAGTATCCTCCGGTTACAAGATAGAGTTTGCAGCCTGGCCGCCCCCAAGATTCATCAAATGTCGGTTAGCTCAAAACCCCTTGTCAGCTCAGAGTCTGTCCCTGGTTGTCCAAGGCCTTCTAGATCTAGGTATCATCTGCCGGGTGCCCTTGAGGGAAAGGGGCAAAGGCTATTATTCCAATCTTTTCATTGTTCCCAAAAAGGATGGGTCCATGAGACCTATCCTGGATTTAAAGCTCCTCAACAAATTTGTCAGATTCAGACACTTTCGCATGGAGACTCTGCGCTCAGCTGTGACTTTCCTACGCCCAGGGGACTTCATGACCTCTGTAGACATCAAGGATGCTTAGCTTCACATACCTATCTTTCCAGGTCATCAGAGATTCCTCAGGTTCGCTCTGGAGGATCAGCACTACCAATTTGTGGCCTTGCCCTTCGGTCTCACCTCGGATCCCAGGGTATTCACCAAGGTGCTGGCAGGAGTGATGGCTCTGCTGAGATCTCAGGGCATTCGCATTCTTCCCTACTTGGATGACATGCTTATCGCTTCTCAGTCCTTTCATCAGGCAGAGCTGGACACTCAGCGGGTGGTGTCCACACTGGAGTCATTCGGCTGGGTGATCAACCACCCCATATCTTCCCTGTCTCCTTCCATGGTGAAGTCTTTTCTGGGCATGATTCTGGATTCAGCTCAGGTCAAGATCTTTCTTCCTCAGCAGAAGGTGGAGGTCCTTCAAGAGAAAGCTCAGCTCCTGCTGTCTTGTCCTCATCCATCCATCAGGTAGGGAATGCAGCTGGTGGGCCTGACGGTGTCCTGCTTCGAGGCGGTTCCATATGCTCAGTTCCACATGAAGCCTCTTCAGCTTCACCTCTTGTCAGTATGGGATCGGGACCCTGTGTCCTTGGATCAGGTGTTTGTCCTGTCCCCTCTGGTCAGGCGGTCTCTAGCGTGGTGGCTGGACTCAAGGAACCTGCTGGGGGGCAGATCCTTTCTGGCCCCCTGCTGGGAGACTGTCACCACGGATGTCAGTCTGACAGGTTGGGGGGGATTTTGGAAGTCCCTGAAATTCCAGGGTCAGTGGGGCCCTCAGGAGGCCCATGCCCCTATCAACATTCTGGAATTGAGGGCGATCAGGTTGGTTCTCGCCCACTTAACCCCATACCTGCGGGGTCGGGCTGTTCAGGTCCGCTCGGACAACCAGACGGCGGTTGCCTACATCAATCATCAGGGAGGGACCCAGAGCAAGAGGGCCCTCAAGGAAGTGTCCCTGATACTGTCCTGGGCAGAGGAGAATGTTCCCTGCATCTCAGCTGTGTACATCCAGGGGTTGGAGAATCTGGAGGCAGACTCTCTGAGCAGGGGGACCTCTCATCTGGGAGAATGGTCCCTCAGTAGCAGGGTGTTTTGCTCCCTGTGCCACCACTGGGGTCAGCCGGATGTGGATCTGTTTGCATCCCGTCACAATCACAAGCTTCCAGGCTTTGTCTCTCTGTCCCAGGATCCTCTGGCCTTGGCCATGGATGCCCTGGCAATGTCTTGGACGAGGTTCCAGCTCCTGTATGTGTTTCCCCCGTTTCCCCTGCTGGGCAGGGTGCTGTGCAAGATAGTTCAAGAAGGGGTGCCAGCCATCCTGGTGGCCCCCTGTTGGCCAAGAAGAGTATGATTCGCAGACATCGTGCAGTTGGCAGTAGATCAGTACGCCCTGCCCCGGGTTCCAGATCTGCTCACTCAGGGGCACCTACGCCACCCCAATTTACAAACGCTGGTTTTGACGGCCTGGCTGTTGAAACCTCCATTTTTATGGAAAAAGGGCTGCCTGCCTCGGTTGTAAATACCATGATCAGGGCTAGGAAAAGGTCCTCTTCTTCCATCTACTACAGGGTTTGGCGTACTTACATTGACTGGTGCAAGTCTAACTCGCTTCCCTGTCGTGTGTTTTCTATTCCTAGGATTCTGGAGTTTCTCCAACATGGTTTGGATCTGGGTCTTCAGCTCAGTACTCTGAAAGGTCATGTTTCTGCCTTGGCCATTTATTTCCAAAGATCCTTTGATCAGCATCCCCTGCTCAAGACCTTTTTCCAGGGGGTGACTCACCTGCGTCCCCCACGTAAGCCTATGTTACCAGTCTGGGGCTTGAACTTGGTCTTATCTGCCCTGCAGGGGTCTCCCTTTGAGCCCTTGCAAGGGGCCTCTTTGTCCATTCTTACGCTTAAGGTGGTCTTTTTGGTGGCTATCACTTCTGTTAGGCGTGTTTCTGAATTGGCGGCGCTTTCCATCAAGCTTCCTTATTTTGAGAGACATCAGGACAAGGTGGTGTTTCATTTTAAGCCAGATTTTCTGCCTAAGGTTGTTTCTGCGTTTCATCTCAATCAGGACATTGTTTTGCCTTCTCTGTGTCCTAATCCTAGTAACCCTAAGGAGAGGGTTTCTTTTTTTTACATTCTTTGGAAGTAGTCAGAACTCTGAAGTTCTATTTGGTGGCTACTGAATCCTTCAGGAAGAAGTATGCTCTCTTTGTTCTTCCGTCTGGACCTAAGAAAGGTCTGGCTCTGGCTAAGTCCACTATCAGCAAGTGAATACGTCAGGCTGTGATACAGGCCTACTCTGCTAAGGGGAAGGAGCCTCCCTTCCGCCTTACTGTTCATTCTACTCGTGCTATTGGTGCCTCTTAGGCTTTTCAGCACCAAGCTTCTGTTGAACAAGTTTGCAAGGTCGCTACTTGGTCTTCTGTTCATACTTTTTCAAAGTTTTACAAGGTTGATGTTAGGGCCTCAGCTGATGCTGCTTTCGGCTGCAAGGTTCTGCAGGCAGCAGTGGTTTAAACTGTCTGCTGTTGCTTTTGGGGATCCCACCCTACCTTACGGACACTGCTATTGGATGTCCCGAGTGTAAGGAATATGTTCTGGAACAGGACATGCTGTATACTTAGAATAATACAATTCTGTGATTACTCACCTGTAGAATTGGTATTATATGTATACAGCACGTCCTGTCCCACCCCACCCTTGTTATCATTTTTCTTAGTTACCTCTGTATGGTGATTGTTCAGTTTTTAGTAATGGTTATGGTTCTCCCGGTTCCATTTTAACTGCTTTTCAATACTGGGGAATTTGTGGGAGGTCCCTGGTATATATGGGGTCGGGAGGAGCCACTTTTTCTGTCTCTGCAGTCCAGCGCCATCTACTGGATGTATGCCCCAAGTGTAAGGAATATCTTCTGGAACAGGACGTGCTGAATACATATAATACCAATTCTACAGGTGAGTAATCACAGAATTGCATTTTTAGTTACAGACAAATTCAGTTACAGACAGGGGCAGACTGGCTCCAAAAGTCAGCCCAGGGCTTTACTGGACCTGGCCAGCCCATGAGCCGATCAACTTGGACCTCCTGGGTGCTTTCTTGCCATTCATCAAGTGGCAATGTCAACAGATAATGGGTAAGTGTTAAAATAGACACTCTTAAAGGGATGGGACTTAAGCTTTACTATTGTAGGTGCAGATACTGTGGCAGGGGTGGGTATAGAGTGAATTCTTACAAGGGGTCTAGGTGAGGTGCCAGCCCATTTAGCCTCAAATCAGTGTGGCCGGCTAGGAATTCTCCCTGTGCTCCCTATGACCAGTCTACCCCTGGTTACAGGCCTGAATGGTTTTGAGATTCAGGAACTAGACTATTCTCCAGAATTCAACTGACCTGCATCAGAACAGAACTGCAGCATTTGTTAACCACACTAAGAGTGATAAATCTGTCTGTGAATGTAAAAGTGAAATTTCTGCTTTCTAATCTTTTCCAGCCATTTATTATTCCGGAAAATGTTTAATGTGTTTCTAATAATAATCTGCATAGTGAAGCATTAATTCATATATGAAATTTACAGCATGTACACTTAAAGTCTAATATTATCTCACATTTTAGCAGTTTTTTATTAGGGTAATTTGAAGTGAGCACCTTGGGTTTTTTTCTGCAGTAGCACAACCTTTTTTGCTAGTTTAAAAATGTAAGCACCGAATCGTATATCGTTCAGACTCACACACCTCCTGTGGTTATTTAAAAGTGCCTTAAGTACCTCTGTTTATTCATGTAGTGTCTTGGGTTATTCATGTGGAATAAATCTTGTCATTCCCAATAGTGGCTTCTAGTTTCTACAGAAAATCCTTTAAGTAAGCTATTTAAACTGTTTATATATCAGAAATGTAATGCAGAGTCAAGCATATCTGCCTCAGTAATGCTCACTCTGAGTTCTGAGAGAGACAAAGTCATCCTGCTGCAAAACTAAACATCAGGGGGCCATCAGCACATTACTGTCTAACCTTTTGCTTGATGTCATGGAACGCGAAAGCATTAACATGCCAAGTCAAACCAACTGGACTCACTGTATTATTTTCCAATCCATAATCCCACTGGGTTACTCAATTCAGAATAATATATAATGGGAGATAAAGGGACAGTCCAGGCATTGGCAATAATAAGGCAACAAGGAGCTCATCTAAAGTTTGTTCCATGTGCCGCTCCTTCATTTCCTGCATTGAGCTTTAGATACTATAGCAGGTCTCTAAATTTTGCCCATGAGCTGATAAGCCCAACCTCCTGGGTGCTTCCCAGTCAACAGATAATGGGTAGGGGGTTAAAAATGACCACACTCCAAATTTTTCCACCAATGACAGTGACTTGCTGGGTGCTGCAACCACATTTAAAGTGTGGTCAGGAAAAAAATGGAAATGAAAGGGGCATACTGAAGACTACGGCCACATCTACACTACACTGCAGGAAATGAAGGATAGGCACATTCTGCATTATTATTGTCAATACCTGGACAGTGCCTTTATAGAGAAACCATGGACAAAAATGAGCTTAGTCCTGCTTAAATATAATGAGCATCGCAAAACAAAGAACTGGAAGTCTGTATACTCACTGCTGAGTAGAAGGCTGATAGGCTGCTCCACGGCAGCTATAGAAGAGGATCCCAGAAGCGGTGAAAATCCAGAAGGCCGGTTCTTTGCTTTGCCTGCGCAATGCACAGTGGGGCAGCCTAGATCGCGTTGCCATGCTGCTGCATATTAACCATAGTCCCTCTTTATGTCCAGTTAGTAGATTATACATAATGTAAAGTGCTGCTTTAATCACCATAATCCGTTTGAATGATGGAGGCTACCTAGCTGTTTGGTACACACAATGCAGTTTAAGAGCGGTCCAGCACCCATTTTGTTTTATAGTAAATGGATGTTGGGCACCAATGTGACAGTTGCAGGGGGGGGGCATCCAGATTGCTGGAGCCCTCTGTGCATACCTACACCTCGATCCCAGGTTAAATCTGGCCCTGCGATTGGCTGCCGGTTGTTATGTGGTCAAGAATCCCTTCTGCTTTTCCAGACATCACAAGCTGGACCTGGGGATTGGCAAGATAAGTTGTTATTTGTATACTCTGTATGAAAAGAATTTCAGTCCAGTTTTTTTTCTTTTACTAGAAGGAAGTATAATCATGGGTGATGTTTAGGAATACACCATTCTGCGTTTACAGGGCACAATTGCTAAACTTAAACTGAATGTGGTCGTGAAGAAGTTTGTGTTATGTGAACAATAATTATTTTTTTTTTTTAATACAGGAAGCAGTCATGAGTGTTTGGATTCTTTTTAGTGATGGGGCAGTAACTCCACTGGACATCTATGAAAGCAAAGACTTCTCAATAGTAGTATCTTCCCTTGATGAGATAGTGGCATCAACCTATCAAAATCCCTTGTCCAACTGGCCAGTGGTTGTTGCCGAAGGAGAAGGCCAAGGACCCTTGATAAAACTAGAGCTGGGAATCAGTGAGACCTGCCAGAAGTCCAAGAGAAAAAGTAGTCTTTCTGTCGGCACAGGAAATATCAAGGTTAAGTTTGGGCAAAAGGACACAGATCAGAAAGGGAATATAAATGAAATCCAAACTAGCGACGATGATTTGAAGAAAATTACAAGTAAAACTACAGAGAAAGCTCGAGAACAACAAAGGACAGCAAACGAGTGGCCAAAACCTGCTGTTAGTATTGAGGATACAGTTAATAGAAACTCAACATCCGATTCTCCTTTAGACTATCAAAAAAACTACAATGATGTCCATGTAGTTTCTGTCCCATATACCAGTTTCCCTACACGGATATCACCAGTTCTCAACCAGGAAAGTGAACTTGCCCAGGCTTCAAGGGGTCTAACAGACTTGGAAATTGGCATGTATGCCCTTCTCTGTGTATTCTGCCTTGCAATATTTGTTTTCTTAATAAATTGTGTGGCTTTTGCATGGAAATACAGACATAAAAGGTTTCCTGTGGCTGATCAAGCCAACATTCCTCATTCTCATGATTGGGTATGGCTTGGAAATGAGGTAGAGTTATTAGAAAACCAAGTAGACATGCCTCTACCTGCAGAAGAATGCACTACAATGATTGACCGTAGGTCCCAGTTTGAGGAAAGCAATTTGCTTCTTAATGGAGCCTTACAGAAAAATCCCTACAGTCAAATAATGCGACCATCTGATTACACTTATGAAAAAGAGGAACAAAACGAGCCATTAAATCCCGGCAATTCAAAGAGAAAACGGGTAAAGTTCACGTCCTTTACCACTGTCCTGCCTGAAGAAGGTGGTCCATATACCAATGCAGTCATTTTTGGAAATGAAGAAAATATCAAATGGGTTTGTCAAGATATGAACATTGGGGACTCACGTGAACTTAGAGACTACATGGACAGCCTTCAGGATAACCTGTAAAATACTATGTTTATATTCACCTTTATGCCTTCGTTCTGTTTTTTTGTTTGTTTTTTTAGAGTGGGACTATGAAATCAGCAATAGAGAAGCAGAACAACGTTTACAAGGTTATGATGATATAACACTGCCCATACATTTTTGGCACTGACTTGTTGAGTGCAAGTAAGGGTGTCAATGGATTGTTATGGGTGCTGTATGATAAGTAGCAGTCTCCAGTTAATGACCGCTAAGATATATAAGATAGATCATAAAATGAAAGCTGGGTTACAAGCTTTGATCTGACAGAGCGACAGGGATCGGAGTTGGAACTTTGGTCTGTAGACCTCTTATCTGCTTGTAAATTAAAACTGTCAGGTTTACAGTAAAAAGCACAGTGGACTTTACTTGTAATATTTTAGATACACACTATCTATAAATTTGAATGTATTACAAATGTGTACAAATGGAATTCCGTATTACATGCCAGGTTTTCATAGATTTATGCTATTTTGAGGCAAATGGAGCAGAAAGATGATTATAGAAAAGTAAAATAAATTAATTAATAAATAAATATATGACTGATGATAACCCTCTAAGTTATATGTTCCTATGTGTTATATCTCTAGCTGTATAAATACAGAATGTAATACAGGCCAATTGAAAACTCATTCTATACATTTATCATCTCATCTATCTAGCTGAAATCACAAATAATTGTTTCTAACTATTGAATTATAATTAAATATTTGAGTAGTTTCTTTGAACCACACTTGGTGCCCCTGCAGTGTCAATGAAGTCCTCAGAAGCCCTACGCGAGGAAGCAGTGTCACTACTATGGAGTGGAAGTTATGCAACACCTCTCGAATGTCTAGGAAGGCCGAATAGCTGCCTGCACCAATTTATACTCAAACATCAAAGTTTTGGCGCTGCCCAAAACTAGCCAATGGTCCTCTCCCTGTAAGCTTAAAAAGAATTATTATATTTACTTACCATGACATATTGTAAGCCCTGTTTTTGTGTACTATTCCAAGGCTCCTACATCCTCAAATGCAGCCCTGGGGTGGGGGCAGCATCTCATACACAATGATCCGGTGCTGCGAGATTTGAACAACGACATGTTCAATTCCCAGGTGCTGGGTCATGATGTAATCCAGCCATTGCTGGTCATATTACTTGAGCCCTGGCATTCTGGGGACTGGGATGCCCCACGGTGTGAAATCCTCTGGTTTTCCTTTATACTCATCGTGATTCTTGACACAGCTGCTGCTAAACTTATCTACACTCTGCAGCATAGGAGCAGCACTAGTGTGCAGCATTGGGTAAGCCAATGGCCAGGTGGAGAAGCAGAATAACCATTGTCTTAAGACAAGTACACCAGTGAGGAGCAGGAAGGGGGATTTTACCAAGAAGCAGAAGAACTCTCTGCCACAGGAACAGACTTACCACATAGGTCCCCTTTAAAGCAGACCTACACCCAGACAAAACCATGCACCTACTGGGTCTATACTTTCCCAGGGCAGCAGATTGTCTGCAAAGCGCCATGCCTCAACCCCCCCCCCCCCATTAGGAGCCTTGAGTGCCAAGTTGTATAGTGTGTGCAATAGCGTCTTTTTAGTCCATCCCCCCATCAGTCCCAAATCATAACTGTATTCCTAATACTCAACCCATCTAAATGCCTACCAATGCTAAACATACAACTAAATACAGATATTTCACGCAGGGGTGGTGTTGCACTATCAATGTCACCACGTTCCTCCAAGCTACTGCTGCCCCCTCTATTTGACAATGTGCGCCTTTTTTTACCACTCTCCTTTCAATCTCTCAACCCAACCATACTGAGCCTCTGTTTCAAACCCTTCCTTTATGCGCTATTTCTTTTTACCCATCCCACTCCACTTTCCCTGCAGCGCGTCAGGGGCCACATGCTGAGCATATGTGTACTATGCTGTATGAATAAATATCAGCTGAAAGGTGCAAGACCCAAGATGGATCCTTGTTGTACTGGCATCAGGACCATGGCCTCCATACTCTAAAGTTCAAAGGAACTCATCTGTCAAAACATCTAGAATGTTAGTTACAGAGAGACAGAAGGTATTCCACACGATCGCATGAAAGATAGATGCCAATGGCAAAGCTATTTTGTGTGGTGGAACAGGTATCAATCAGATAAAAGATTATCTGGCTCATACACATGGGAGTCTTATCTCTGACATCACAATCAGAATCAATGGGTGGGGCTAAGAGTCCAATCTTTCCTTTAACCAAACAAGTCCCCACACTGAAAGAGGATTTGTGGGAGAAAGGAGCTTGGTTTATGTCTCTGCTGCCCTAAATAGGGCCAGTAAGCAAATTATGGCTGTAATGTGTCTGTGGATTGTTTGTAGAACAAAATAATTAACAGACTACCTGTCGTGCACCCACCATTCAGGGACAGGCCTGACAGTAGTGTACTTTTATTTTCATTGCAAATTAGCCATATTTCTGTATTTCCTAATTATTATAATTTTTTAAATTGTTTTTCATTGTACATTTCTTATATTCGGTGCCCACTTAGAGATATTAAAGCGCACCAACAGTCAATAATTACTTAAACCAGTACAACACAACAAACATCCCTCTCCAGGGCAATTTAGATTGCTGCACAAAAAAATAATTTACCCTTTTCTAATGCCTAATGTGGTAAATTTAAAAACAAATGGCGGCTCATGCATTTGCAGGCCACCTGCAAACAGGAAGTGCTGCTGGCTTCCTGTTACTGTGCATTGTCCAGGCAACAGCATGGCTGAGATGCTGGGAGAGGAAACTCCAAAATGCTACCTTTTTTTCCAACTGTACCAGGTTGCCTTCTGTTTAATAAGCCAGAACACAGCTTTAGGTATCATGGAGAGCATCCCTATGGCCATTAACCCAGCATATTAGCCCCCTACAGACCATGTCTTTCTTTCTTTTCTTCTCACTCCCCTGAGTGCCCTGCAATTGACTGCTAGAGTTCACCTGTTCCACTGTCCTGATTCAAGATTCGGGGAACAAACACTGTAACTGACGATCACTAATCACGGGACTCAGTTTTCCCAGCAGTAAAGAGAAAGAACTAAAGACAGAGCTTTGGGGGGTTAATAGGGCGCATATATAGACAATGAGGATACTCCCTCTGTGCTGTGTAAAATTGGTGTTGTTCTAGTGTAAATAGGTTTTGCGCGATATGAGCAGTGACTGTTTATTCAATAGTGCGATCATTAATATTGTGTGAGAAACTGGATTGTGTTGCAAACATCCTCATCCTGTTCAGATTAGCATCATGATTATAGTTGCCATGGGTAACGGACAGCTCCTATTTATCATTGGGTGGTAGGATTTGCATGTTGCCCCGCTCCCAGAGCAGAACATGTGAAGTCCTGAACACAAGAGTGGAAGGAGATGATCAGGGTTGTGGCCAGGAGGAGGTCACGGGCTGATCTGAGACTGCTTCTGGGTAGCTATCTTTGGTCTAGCAATGAAATGTAAGAAGGGGCTTGGTGGTAGAGCCACCTATAGGTTAGGGTTAAGATTTTGAATTGAATTCTTTTAGATAATGGTAGCTAGTGTGGGGGATTGGCAGAAAGGGACAGCACTGGAAAAGCAAGAGGGGAGGTGGATAAGACAGGCAGCAGAGTTATGAATAGATTGGAGGGGTGTCAGTCTTTTAGCCCAGAGACCACAGAGTTATTGCAGTAGTCTAGTTGGGAGATGATCAGGGCCTGCTACAGAGAATGCACACCCAAAGGCTGCTTAAATTGTCACAAGATCACCAAAATATAAAACATTTAAATCAAGGCTAGAGGTTCTCCCAACAGCAATTAGACCAATTTATCTGATCTCTAGCTGACTGTGAGGTCAGTACTAAAGTATATACTGTATTTTGCCCTATAAGATGTACCTGCCCATAAGGTGCACCTTGGATGAGGAAAATTACCCCAAAAATATTCTGAACCAAATAATAAGCAATGTGTAGAATCCTCCAATTACAGGCAGAATGGCATCCCTCTCCCATTCCCAATAGGCAATATGGCATTCCCCTTCCCATAGGCAGTGTGGCGTACCCCCAATCCCATAGGCAGTGTGGCTTTCCTCCCTCCCATTCCCATAGGCAGTGTGGCATTCCCCCCTCCCATTCCCATAGGCAGTGTGGCGTACACCCCTCCCATTCCCATAGGCAGTGTGGCACCCACCATCCCATTCCCCATAGGCGGCAGAAGAAGATGGAAAAAAAAAGTCAACCCACATGCTACGGGCTTTACAGAATTGCTGGCCAGGCTGCCACACTGCGGGAGGCCAAAGGAAGATGGAGGAGCCGCTGCTTCTTACCGACCGGGGCACAGGCAAACACCTGGCTCTGTGCAGCAGGTGGGCACAGGCCACACACACCCGATGTATGGAGCTGGGTGTTTGCATGGCCCGGTCAATAAGAAGCAGCAGCAGGGACGGGGACAGCTCCCGCTGCTCCTGTATCTTTTTCTGGCCTCCAGCAATGTGGCAGGCAGCCCGGTCAGCAAGGCGGGAGCCCATAACATGTGAGTTTAATTTTTTTGTTGTTTTTTTACATTCGCCCGATAAGACACATTGATTTGCCACACACACACACACACACACACACACACACACACACACACACACACACTTTTGGGGAAAAATAATTGCGACATATATGGTGAAAAACATGGTATAATGCCCACCCAGCAGACCAATAAATCAAAAAGGAGAGCCAGTGCATACAACAGTATTGAATCACTAATACAAGAAATCCCACATTATAGAGTGTTTAAAGTCCTGGTGCATAAATATCAATACAAATCTTAAATAATGCAAAATAAACAAACACTGTGAGTAAATAAAGGTAATGAACTACCTATATAATAAAGTAAGTGTTCCCATGCATATGAATATACTGATCAAACTTCAAACAATGAAACAAATATAATAAGAAAACACTATGAATGAATGAGGTTAATAAACTGCCTGTATGATAAATTAATTAAGTGCTCCCGTGCATTTTATATACGTTTTTGTAATGGCTAGGGGAACTCTTTATAGGCAAGAATTTCCATTCCAGTTTTGTAATAATAGTGTGAGTTAAGCGAGGAGCACTACTGTATTCTAACTGTATTTCTAATTTACCTTAATACATTTATAAGCCATTTTTGATGCGCATGGCCAAAACAACATAAGTGAAAAAGACCTTACATATCGTTTTATTATGACAGTATGGTTTATATACAAAACACTTCATAGCAGTAAATAGACGCAATCAGAATGCTACACGGTGCATGATTATGAACCCATTTTCCAGAGTTATAAAATATTTATATGTAATATATTTTCTCTGCGTTTGTATTTATGAGAAGCTAGCAATGCCTGCATTAGATGCCTGTATAATACAGGTCTTCAATGAAACTCTTCCATGCCACTCAACATTACTCAGGATACAAGAGTTTGTGATGCATTCATGCAGAGAACCAAACTCAATGCAATTGTATTCCTTCTGGATGAAAGCTTCCAAGAAGGGTAGATGGTTAAAAGTGAAGTTTAATATACACATTTTACCACCTTCTGCTAACCAAAGAAGCAGCTGATGCCACTTTATTAGACTAGGAGAGTTATTGATCTAAGTGATTAACTAACACAACCCAAAGCAGTAAGGAAAAGCATAAGTCTCCATTATTATAAATAAATGGGGCATAACACATCATTTGATTTGAACCACAGGCATTGTTAGGGATGCATGTATTTTAATGCTATATACACTTTTCTAGCAAGACCTGATTGCAGGATTCTACTCTTAAAGGACAACAAAAAAAATTTGGGGTTATTGGGTACCCCTAATGATAAACACCATAGCTCCGGTATATCTAACCCCGCCGTAAAGTAAACTATTATACACTTAGATATACTAAAATCAATATTTTTAATTATTACAGCAAATTAAAAAGCATAACTCATGATAGAGAAATGCAACATGAATAGACATAACATGATGCTCAGATTGTAAAGCACCGTATTACAAAGTTACATACCTGGCAATTAACAGCCGTATTGATACCATACATATAATTCAATCCATAGGCAAAATATTGCACACTCTTTTCCAAATGCAGGGCGGACTAGTTCCGCCTGTATACCAGGCTTCTTCAGCACCGGTCACTTCGTTCTATTGTATTCTTTATTATTAGTACTATACATGAAAAATATAAATACAAAACAACAGAAAGAACAATGAATAAGATACAGGTAAGTATAACAATGAATATCATTTAACTCACGTCAGTCATTTTGACATAAAGTACCTGCTCTATGATTGTACATACTCCTGGCTTGGAAGGCCCATAGAAAATTGTCAACTTAGTGATACAATTGCCCAATAGCTGAGACATTCAGCACATCATAGCCCAATGGCAAATCTAAAAATAATAATGAAATATGATAAATATTCATTTTAAATTACTGGCTGGCCTATTGTGCATTTGGGAAGACCAGGAACACAAAGTTGGGGCATTGTGTGGTACAAAAAATAGGGGCATAATCATTTTAAAGGTGCCTATCAATATAGTATGATGATGATGATAAATTATGTTTTATTATGATCAAAATATTGATCTACATCAGAATAAATAAACCACAGATATTAGAAAATAAACACCAATTTCATAGTAAACAAAAAATATATTTAAAAATACCTTGACTAGAAATTAATCCAATCTCCCCCATAGGGTAGCCACAACGAGGTGCCTGGAACCTGACCAGCAACGCACCGCCCGGACACAAAGAGCGCCTGCAGCACGTGTAGACAAGTTGCGGTGTGCAACACCGAGTGAGCCCGCCTCGCCTCTGGTCCCGCCGTTATAAAAGCATCCGGCGGCATCCGGCGGAGCAGGGGCCGCGCATCACCACCGGAAACAGGAAGCGAGACGTCACCAGCATGGGGGGCCGGCGCCTGACAGCAAAAACCCACCTCCCCCTCCCCAACACAGAGGGAGGAAGGAGAGAGGGGATGCGTCACGCTCTAGCCTCCCGCATCCCGCATCCAGCCCACCTCCCCCCCCCCACCGGCACCTCTTAATTGCCAGTGCGCAACAAAGCTCTAGGACGACAAACGTCCCACTCATACCCTGGCTTTGTTTACCTATTTAGAAGATAGAAATATTAAATTTACAAAATTAATTAAGAACACTAAATTGCGTGGTATATTCATATTTATATTAATAATCGTATTATTTTATATACAAAAGATCAGTAAACTATATAAATATAGTACATTTCATGGGTAAATAAATAAGTAATAATTAATTAAATACATGTAATTTAATTGAATAAGGGCAAATAGAGTAAAATTAAATGGGTTCATAATTGGTTAAATTAATTTTATTTTTAATTTTAATTTATGATTATAATTTATACACACAGGTAAAAGAGAAAAAAAAAAAGAGCCAGTGGTGTGAGTTCATACATGGCAAAATCAAGACCACAGGCGCCCCAACTGAAACTGGTCAAACCGATACGCAAATTATATCAACACTGCCAGCACAATAATGAAAATATTTACCAAATAAACCAAAATTAATTATAAATAGATGACATAAATAAATGGACCATCCAACTCAGGAACACCATGTAATACAATTAACAAGATACAAAATAAAATAAAAATAAATTAAATAAAAAAAAAAAAAGAGAGAAAGTAAGAAAGATATATATAGAACACTCATTGAATATTAGCCCAAAAAAGGTGCGTAGCTGATTGTCTCATTTAGCCCCGGGAAACAATGGGCCTTAAAACGATAAATCCATTGAGTTTCTCGTTGGAGGGTCATCTTCTCGACGTCCCTCCACATGGGTTTGTATGTATCCTATCAATACCAATAACAGACATTTCAGATGGATTCTGTTTATGATAATAAAAGAAATGTCTCCCCACCGGGGTTTTCTTATTTCCTGTCCTTATATCGTACGTGTGTTCATAGATTATTTTGCGCAGTTCTCTGTTGGTTTTACCTATGTAAATACGCTTGCAAGTACAGATAAGAGCATAGATAATATTCGTGCTTTTGCAATTGATGAAGTGTTTTAACTTCATCGGTGGAAACTTGCCCAAAGTTATTCTTTTGTTTGTTGAACATATGAACACATAGTACATGATTGGCATTTATACATGCCTATTGTATTGCAACAGAAAGATCTTTTTTTCGGAAGATAGTGGCTCTGTACTAATTGGTCTCGCAAATTTCTTGATCTACGGTAAACAAATTTAGGTTTTTGTGATATAAGTCTGTTGAGACTAATATCATTACGAAGTACATGCCATGTTTGTAAAATATATCTCTTATAAGTTTGTGGTGGACAGAATAGGTCAGTATCATTGAAGGGAAAGAATCATTCCGACTAATACGAGGTTTGTATAATAAATGATCTCTGGAGCTTTTTTTAGCTCTACTATAAGCTTTCCGCAGTGTACCCTTATCATACCCTCTATTAGTCATTCTTTCAAAAATGTCATCGGCTGCTTGTTGAAAATCCTCCTTTCGACGGGCCCCTGACATATTCACCAGAAGCAATACTTTTCAAAAGTGGTTGTGGATGGGCACTTGTGGCCCGAAGCATAGTATTCGCTGCCGTCAATTTGCGAAAGAATTTTGTGGAGATTTGTTAGATCAAAAAAATTTATATTTGTCTGTCTCAACTCCAATGTGAATTTTAAATTGAGTCGATTCTTATTTAGTACTTCTACGAATTGATGCAGTTTATCCTCCGTGTCTGTCCAGACAAAGAAGACATCATCGATATACCCGTGCCAGGTTTCCACGTGGCACAGGTACCCAGACATGTCGTCATCAGCCCACAAACCTTTCTCCCAACCACCCAGATACAAGTTGGCATATGATGGGGCACAAGTGGTCCCCATCGCCGTTCCCTGTATCTGGTGGTATAGGGTGTTGTTAAAAAGGAAAAGTTTGTGAGTGAGGACGAAATGTAACAATTGAAGGAGAAACATATTGTGGTCATGTGTGTCTAAGGGTAATTCATCAAGGAATATTCGGATATTTTGTAGGCCCAAATTATGGGGTATGCTAGAATATAGGGCCTCCACGTCCAGGCCCACCAAGAAGGACCCGGGGGCCACCGTCATGCCGTCCAAGACACGGAGCAGATGCCCCGTGTCCTTCAGGAACGAGGGTAGTTGATGGACTAGAGGCTGAAGAAAGTGATCCACGTAGCGGCTGGCCCGATCGGTGAGGGACCCCATGCCCGACACTATAGGTCTGTCCGGAGGTACAGTAATGGATTTAGGTACCTTAGGCAGAGCATAAAAAGTAGGTGTCACAGGGCATGGGGAAAGAGCTAGTCGCCACGTCAATCACCCCCCTCTCAACAGCCTGTCCAATCAGACGATGGTGGGCCTCCGAGTCCAACGTGAGCCTGGACATGGGGGCCCTGGCATACAAATTCTTATTAGAAAGAATTCGAAGGCACATCTGTTCATATTGAAATGTATCCATGACCACAATGTTCCCATCTTTGTCAGCAGGTTTAAAAACAAGATCATGATCATTTTCAAGTTCCTTCAAGGCGAGTTTGAGTTCACGGGAAATGTTATAGTTTTTAATAGATGGTAATCGTTCAAGGTCTGATGTCACCAAATCAACAAATGTTGCAACATGGGCATTTAAATTTAAGGGAGGAAAAAAGCTTGATGGCTTTTTGAAAGTCGTCTTTTTTTCAGGTACCATAGGAGTGGTACCCGTGGCTTCCATACAGAGTGCCAACATATCTTGTTCCAATTTCTGCTTCCGAAGGGATGGCCATGGAGGCAGCAGATTGATCATCATCATGACCTCTATTAAAATGATATTTACAAAGTATTTTTCTCGCAAACAAATGTAAGTCCTTAATAATTTCAAAATTGTTAGTACGATTAGAAGGGCAGAAATTTAGCCCTAGTGACAGGACTTCTTTTTGGGCATCTGTTAGTATTTTACCTGACAAGTTAATTAGGTCCATTGTTTGTTTCCCACTATCGACCCAGGCAATTGACTCACTCTGGATTTGGGCAGAGGGCACCAGATGGTCGCTTTACTTTCAAGTCGTATTTTTGAAAGGCCTGTGATCATTTTCTGCCAATTATCCTGTGTAAGACCCGTCATGATGTCTAGTGTGGAAGGAAGAAAAAGAAGAGGAAAAAAAAACAAAAAAACAAACCCCCCCCCCCAATAATGCAAGTTAAGGGGTACATATAAATCCCCTTTGAAAAGGGGCTTCCATACAGAGTGCCAACATATCTTGTTCCAATTTCTGCTTCCGAAGGGATGGCCATGGAGGCAGCAGATTGATCATCATCATGACCTCTATTAAAATGATATTTACAAAGTATTTTTCTCGCAAACAAATGTAAGTCCTTAATAATTTCAAAATTGTTAGTACGATTAGAAGGGCAGAAATTTAGCCCTAGTGACAGGACTTCTTTTTGGGCATCTGTTAGTATTTTACCTGACAAGTTAATTAGGTCCATTGTTTGTTTCCCACTATCGACCCAGGCAATTGACTCACTCTGGATTTGGGCAGAGGGCACCAGATCCTGAGCTTGCGCACTATTACTATTATCTGTTCATGCCCTCTCCTGTCTAGACTTATGTCTTCTTCTAATGTTTCTTTTTCTGTTACGGCATTGTTTAAAAAAAGTCTGCTGTCTACAGGGGTTATGGAATTAGCTGAATTCATCCTAGCCTGGTCCTGCCTACGTCTAACCCTGGATCTAGTTATCCTTTCATCCTGTGTAGGGGCACTCTCATTACCTATAGGGCCCCTCCTATAGGGGGGCCGATTGGCTCTGATCTGATTATTATATGTTATAAATTTATCATTAATTCTAGTTTGTCCCCGCTCCCTAGATGAGGATGAATCAGAGGAAGATGACTGCCTCGATGTATAATCCCTATGGGTTATTCTTGGGTTTTGTTCGGGCCAGATATAGGCTCTATTTTCCTTGTATGCCTGTTTGTCACGTTGTAATTTCAATTCTTTGGACTCAATTAAGTCCTTGTTAATTTTCTCAATTGTGTCCTTGATATTATTATCACATTTTGAAAAGTATTAACATAGAAACATAGAAGGTTGACGGCAGAAGGAGACCATACGGTCCATCTAGTCTGCCGTTATGTGTATACTGTATGTACTCTTTATCTTAGGATAGATGTGTGCTTATCCCAGGCATGTTTAAATTCAGTGACTGTTGATTGTTCAACTACCTCTGCTGGAAGTTTGTTCCAAGCATCTACTACTCTTTCTGTAAAATAATATTTTCTAACATTGCTTCTGATCTTCCCCCCTACTAGCTTCAGGTTGTGCCCCCTTGTTCTATCATTAAGTTTCTTCTTAAAATCACTTCCCTCCTGAACCTTATTCAATCCTTTCACATATTTAAAGGTCTCAATCATGTCCCCCCTCTCCCTTCTTTCCTCCAGACTGTACAAATTAAGTTCTTTAAGTCTCTCCTGATAAGTTTTAAGTTTAAGTCCTTCCACCATTTTCGTTGCCCGCCTTTGGACACGTTCTATTTGAATAATGTCTTTTTGCAGGTAAGGTCTCCAGAATTGCACACAGTATTCTAGCTGTGACCTTACCAGGGCTCTATACAGCGGCATCACAACCTCCCTCTTCCTACTGGTGATGCCTCGAGCTATGCAGCTGAGCATCCTGCTTGGTTTTCCCACTGCCTGGCTACACTGTCCACTCATCTTGCAGCTATCAGTAATCAGTACCCCTAAATCTCTCTCCTCTGAGGTCCTGGCTAACACAGTACTGCCCATACGGTACTCAGAGCAGGGATTCCTTCTACCCAAGTGCATGATTTTACATTTAGAGACATTAAACTCTAGTTTCCACAGTTTTGACCATCTATCCAGTAAAGCTAAATCATTTTCCATGTTGCAGACACCTCCCGGAATATCCACCCTATTACTAACCTTTGTATCATCAGCAAACAGACAAACTTTTCCTACAAAGCCTTCTTCTATGTCACTTACAAATATATTAAAAAGAATGGGACCCAGGATGGAGCCCTGCGGCACACCACATGTAACTCGCCTTTGTTCAGATTGCACACCATTTACAACAACACTCTGATACCGATCCCTCAGCCAACTGGAAATCCACTGAACTATCCAGGGATTGAGTCCTACCTTCAATAACTTATCTATGAGCTCCTTATGTGGTACAGTGTCAAAGGCTTTGCTAAAATCCAGATAGGCGATATCCACAGCACCACCGTCATCTAACACTTTAGTGACATTGTCAAAGAAATCAATAAGATTGGTCTGACATGATCTGCCCTCAGTAAAGCCGTGCTGTTTTGGGTCCAATAGGTCATTAATTTTTAGATGGGAAATTATCTTTTTTTTTAAGATTGTTTCCATTAATTTGACCACTATAGATGTTAAACTAACTGGCCTGTAATTACTGGCTTCTTCTCTACTCCCCTTTTTATGGATTGGTACGACATTGGCCATTCTCCAATCATCTGGAACCTCACCAGTTGAAAAGGAATGGTTAAGTAAATCAGTCAGAGGGGCTGCAATCACAAACCTAAGTTCCCTTAGAACTCTGGGGTGGATTCCATCTGGACCCATCGCCTTACTTACCTTTAGATGTGCCAGCTCGGCTAAGACATCAGCCTCCAGAAACTCCGGAGCTGTGCCCTCCCAGCTGGATGCTGTGCTATGGCAATGCCTGCTATTATCTGAAAATACCAAACAAAAGTAGCTATTCAGATGGTCAGTCACAGACTTATCTCCGTCAATATATTTATTTTCCCTATTTCTAATTTTTGAGACTGCATTGTTTTTCTTCTTTCTGTCACCAATATATCGGAAAAAGGTTTTATCTCCCCTCTTCATAGTTTTGGCCATTTCTTCCTCTTTTTGCCCTTTAGCAGTCCTTATAATTAGTTTTGCTTCCCTCTGTTTAATTTTATATGCCTCTCTGTCAGCTCCACTTCCACTTACTTTATACTTCTTATAGGCAGACTTCCCTAGTAAACCATAATGGTTTCTTCTTCCTTTTATTCTTGCACTGTACCTTATGATGTATTCATCTTGTTTGAACTGACATAATTCAGCTGTCGTCCCCTGGATTTGTTTATCTAATTCGGCTAATTGATGTTTATTGTATTCTAAGAGATGATTCATTTGTTCAAGGGAGCATGCCTGTAAAGTTTGTTCCCATTTGGTTTTAAAGTCTGCCGTCAGTTGTCCAATTTGGGGAAACAATCTTAGTCTCAGACCCTTAGGGACCAATTTACTTGAAATGTATTCTTCCATATACTGGACATCCCACCAGGTTTTAGATTTTTTGTAAAGAAGATTGTATAGTGAATTAAATACCGATTGCATCGATTCCTCTTTTTCGATGGTCGCTTTACTTTCAAGTCGTATTTTTGAAAGGCCTGTGATCATTTTCTGCCAATTATCCTGTGTAAGACCCGTCATGATGTCTAGTGTGGAAGGAAGAAAAAGGAGAGGAAAAAAAAACAAAAAAACAAACCCCCCCCCCAATAATGCAAGTTAAGGGGTACATATAAATCCCCTTTGAAAAGGGGAGATCCCAATATATATTACAAATACAAACAAAAGGTTCCAATGAACCTAATAATACGATCCTACCTCAACTCTAAGTAAAGTTGAAATATTTTTTGTAAAAAAAAAAAAAAAAAAAAAAAAAAGGGGAAAGGGGGATAAAGGTCACCCGGATAATGACATCCCAGGTGGCCTAAGCAGAATGGCTGGTATAATGCCGGGCTCGGTGCACCAAATGGACAACGAAAAAAAATTGGGGGTTATTGGGTACCCCTAATGATAAGCACCATAGCTAACCCCGCCGTAAAGTAAACTATTATACACTTAGATATACTAAAATCAATATTTTTAATTATTACAGCAAATTAAAAAGCCTAACTCATGATAGAGAAATGCAACATGAATAGACATAACATGATGCTCAGATTGTAAAGCACTGTATTACAAAGTTACACACCTGTCAATTAACAGCCGTATTGATACCATACATATAATTCAATCCATAGGCAAAATATTGCACACTCGTTTCCAAATGCAGGGCGGACTAGTTCCGCCTGTACACCAGGCTTCTTCAGCGCCCGTCACTTCGTTCTATTGTATTCTTTATTATTAGTACTATGCATGAAAAATATAAATTCAAAATGTGACAGACGCTCTGTCTTTTGGATGTCATCACTATTCAGTTGCCCACCGGGTCATTCACTGGCCTTTTCTTAATTAGGTTCCAGACAATGTCATTGTATTTTGATACTGTTACAGGCAATGTCATTGTATTTTGGAGTGTATTACAGACTGCCATTGTGTTGATTGATTACGTCACAGACAATGGCATTGTTCTGACTGATTGTGTTACAGACGTCTATTGTGTTGCTGATTGCGTCACCGGCAGAGTTGAGGGATTGTGTGCCCTGCTGCTATTGGTCGGTGTGTGTGTCATGCAGTTCTCCATCAGGTCCACCTTGCATGGAGACTTGTGTATATAAGGCCTAGAGTGGCACTAATAAACACTTCATCTTCACCCTCAATACTGAAGTTCTGTCTCTTATTGGGGGAAACGCTATATTACAATTCACTAGCCCTTGTAAGGGCTGTTCCTGTTTCCTCACGGACGACTCTGGAATTCCAGCAGCACCTCTTACGATTGGGAAAAGGACGTCTCGGGCGGTGAAGCCCTCCGGCGATAAGGGTTATCGCTACACAAAACAACAGAAAGAACAATGAATAAGATACAGGTAAGTATAACAATGTATATCATTTAACTCACATGTCAGTCATTTTGACATAAAGTACCTGCTCTATGATTGTACATGATACTCCTGGCTTGGAAGGCCCATAGAAAATTGTCAGCTTAGTGATACAATTGCCCAATAGCTGGGACATTCAGCACAGCATAGCCCAATGGCAAATCTAAAAATATTAACGAAATATGATAAATATTCATTTTAAATTACAGGCTGGCCTATTGTGCATTTGGGAAGACCAGGAACACAAAGTTGGGGCATTGTGTGGTACAAAAAATAGGGGCATAATCATTTTAAAGGTGCCTATCAATATAGTATGATGATGATGATAAATTATGTTTTATTATGATCAAAATATTGATCTACATCAGAATAAATAAACCACAGATATTAGAAAATAAACACCAATTAGATAGTAAACAAAAAAAAAAGCAGACCTCCAGTCAAAAAATTACAGCTTAGTAATGTGCTCCCCTAAAGCCCCCCTCTGGCAATCAGTGACGTGAGGTATTTGAGAGAGCTTCACCCCATGTAGATGTTATGTAACAGCAGGCAGATTCTGTGCTCTTGAACTACAAGGGAGCTGCCATCTTGATTTATACCTGAAAGGTCTGCTTCTGATTAACAGTCCACAATCTCTGCAATAATCCCTAGCCAGAAGTAGAAAGCACTCAGCTGAAACTGTCATTGCTCTGCTCACAGTAGAGAGTTCCTATATATATTTTAGATGTCTAAATGCTACAGTTGACATAACATGAGGAAACTATGTAACAGCTTCCCCCTCACACATAATTCCTCCAGAATTTTCAGTGTGTGTGTGAAGAATGATAGAGAAGCTGCTCTGTGTTTCTGAAGCATATATCTCTTTCAGTTTGGCGTGAAGTGTTGCTGGCACAGCTCCCCCCTCATGATCATGCTAAAGCAGGACTGTCAGGTGTGCAGTAAGATGGTCACTCCTATGTAATTCAGGAGCGCAAATATTCCACAACATTTGCATGATGTTAAGCCCTATTAAACAGCTTATGTCACTGTTCATCAGAGGAAAAGTTTAGGGAAACATTTTCCAAACGTTATATTTTTGACAGGAGGTACGCTTTAAATAGATAGATATGCACCATTGAGGACAGGCAGTGATGTGGGGTAACATGAGTGTTCATATTTGTAAAAATGTTCAGATTTGTGCTCTATGCCAGCCCGCCAAGTTAAATTTCCATAAATCTGGTCTTAAAGTGGAACAAAACCCACCAGAGGCCCAATCGGGAAGGCCCACTGTGTGAAACCCCCAAAGGTACCAGTAATAACTCACCTTTTCTCAGTCCAACAGAGTATGCGTGGGCTCTTGTCCAATTTTTTACAACGGTGAGCTCACACTGCCGCATCCCCTGCATCCCTAGTGGCTTCTTTGCTCTCCCGCCCCAGGGATGTGAAAGCACACACTTCCCACTGAAGTCAATCAGAGCTCTCTGCCGATGGATGTAAACATGGCAAAGGGCTCTGATTGGACGAGAGCCTGTGTATGTGCCTTTAGACTGAGGAGAGGTAGGTTTTACTGGGTGAACTTAGGAGTTTCACACAAAGGGGCATCCCAATTCAGGGGCACAGAACAAAACTCAGGAAATTCAGATTCCTGGGTTTTGTTCTGCTTTAATGGACTTTGGTTTATTTAAAGGAACATTGTCATACTGAAGTAGAAAAAGGGCACAATTTAATTTACTATGGAGGCAAAAATGTTACCAGGGCATCCATGTGAACAGGTTTCAGGTGGGAGGAAAGTACTCCAAATGCAGTGATTTAGTATCTAAGTATATTTTAATTCAATTATCCTAGAACATTGGGGTCGATTCAGAGGCAGGTGAGAATTCTCACTTCCTTTTGGAGAGAAAATTACCATTCATTTTTATTGTCCTTGAGGCTGATTCAGAGCCAGGTGAAAATTTACACCCGGTAGACAAGGAAAGTAAATGACAATTTTCTCTCCTAAAAAAGCAGTGATAATTCTCACCTGGCTCTGAATCGACCCCAATGTGTACAGAATGTGTACATATACAGAATTAAAAAGGGGCGATTCTTTATTTGAGTATACAATAAAGTAATGTATCATCTATGACCGTCGCAGCCTGTTCACATATTTAATGACATTAATGAGGACTGAGAATAATAATGTCCATTGGATTATTCATTAGTCACCTAATTTATAGATAATTTGAGATATTGATTCAGAGAAATGAACCAAGACTTGTCATCATCAAAGCTTGAAGAAAACTTTCCCAGACAGAGCAAGGTTTATGGAATTGTGGGTATTCTTAGAATAGTTGTACTAGTATTAATATGTAGCAATAATGGAACATTTATATATTTGTTTGAATAAATATAAGTATGATTCCAATGCAGTTTGTCAGGAACATTTCGGAAGACCTGAATCTGAACATCCTTCCTTGACGGTAAAATGTGTGTTTTGTGGTCGGTTTCTGGAAAAAAAAATAACCAAATGCTTTGAAGAATCAAAAAGTTCTATGGATAATAAAACGTATTAAAATGAATAGTCTACCGGGAATCGTATAGATTGATTCCCTCCCCCCGGGGCATCCAGAATGCCCCACTGTGTGAAACCCCCCAGATCGCCCATAGACTCACCTTATTTCTTGGTCCAACGTGCATGTGCGAGCAGCAGCAGCATCCCTGCAATTCATCCAGCAGGACGCGTGCCCGTGCCATGCATTTGTGAATGGCTGGTGCGGGCACGCTCCCTGTTAGCGGGTAGCAAGGGATGCGCCCTCAGCGCACTTCGATCCGACTAAATACATTCATTATATAAGGATGTTTTAAATGAGTTTTTTTTTATTAATATCCTTTTTTTTCAGAAACTAGCTTATAATACAGCAGCAAAAGTGCCGGGATGGATCTTCAATAAAAACCTTTTTATTTCCACCAAGAAATAGTGATTACAAAAACTTTTTCTCAATTCAGCACTAGTGATGAGCAAACCCAAATCGCAAAAAAAACTGCTTTCAGCCTATAGCAACAACAGCCATGCCCAGTATGTATAAGTGAAGAGGGGTCACATGTCCCAGATGTAGCTATGCAGGTTAGACAGAGAGAGGCTGTAGCTGCAATGATGATGACAGTAAGGAGCCCAGGCAAATGTAATAATTGTCCTTTTCAGGACAATTAGGTAAGGAGAGGAGGCTCTTATACTGAGGAGGCTCCTATATTGAGGGATAGATAAACATCTAATTGTCTTTCACCTACACTGCCACATCCACCTCCACCTTCTCCTCCTCACCCCGGAACACTGACACCTGCTTAAAAATTATTATTATTTTTATTTGTTTTTAATTCATTTATTTAGTGTTTTTTTCTTATTTTATGTTATTATTAGTACTTTCCCTACCCCATTATGCAGCCCTCTACCCCGTACTACACTCATTTTACAGCCATTTTTGGCTCACCCGGCATCGGGTCAAGTCCGGTTACATAGAAACATAGAAACATAGAAGGTTGACGGCAGAAGGAGACCATACGGTCCATCTAGTCTGCCCTTATGTGTATACTGTATGTACTCTTTATCTTAGGATAGATGAGTGCTTATCCCAGGCATGTTTAAATTCAGTGACTGTTGATTTTTCAACTACCTCTGCTGGAAGTTTGTTCCAAGCATCTACTACTCTTTCTGTAAAATAATATTTTCTAACATTGCTCCTGATTAGGGATGAGCGAATCGATCCGGACGAACCCGGATTCGATCCGAATTTCAGGAAAAATTCGATTCGGATCGAATCCGAATTTCCCCGCGATTCGATCGCTCGAAGTTTTCCTTTAACATCCATTCATTTACATTACAGGCATTCTAAGATGGCGGACGGGACATGTCCAGACATGTAAGCTGGGGCAGTGTATGCTGGGACAGTCACATGCAGCCTATCAGCAGCCAGCAAGCCCGGTGACGTCACAGCTGTATTTAAGGCCGGCCATCTTGCTTTCCAGCCTCATTTCTCTATTGCATTCGTGAGAGACAGAACGCTGTGTAGCTGAGGGAGAGACAGTTAGACAGTTAGACAGGCAGGGACAGACAGGGACAGGCTGGAGACAGGCAGGAGACAGACAGGAGACAGACAGAAAGTCAGCGGAAAACAGGGAAAGGAATGGAAAATCGGAGGCTGTCAGTTTTTTTTTTTTTTTTCATCCAGCCTGACAGCCAGGCTTTGTTAGCGTTTTCAGGCTGCTTATACTAACTAACTGTGCATATATACTGAACTGATCTTAAGTCTGCTGTGAGGCATCCCATTCTGTGACTAAAGCAGCCTCTGTTTAAGACCATATAAGCATTTGCTCTTATCATATTTGAAATTAGCCTGATAAAGACACTTTTGCTGGGCATAGCACTACTTGTCCCTGCCAGGGCATCCCATTCTGTGACTAAAGCAGCCTCTGTTTAAGACCATATAAGCATTTGCTCTTATCATATTTGAAATTAGCCTGATAAAGACACTTTTGCTGGGCATAGTACTACTGGATCTTTTTTGGGGGCATCCCATTCTGTGACTAAAGCAGCCTCTGTTTAAGACCATATAAGCATTTGCTCTTATCATATTTGAAATTAGGCCTGATAAAGACACTTTTGCTGGGCATAGCACTACTTGTCCCTGCCAGGGCATCCCATTCTGTGACTAAAGCAGCCTCTGTTTAAGACCATATAAGCATTTGCTCTTATCATATTTGAAATTAGCCTGATAAAGACACTTTTGCTGGGCATAGTACTACTGGATCTTTTTTGGGGGCATCCCATTCTGTGACTAAAGCAGCCTCTGTTTAAGACCATATAAGCATTTGCTCTTATCATATTTGAAATTAGCCTGATAAAGACACTTTTGCTGGGCATAGCACTACTTGTCCCTGCCAGGGCATCCCATTCTGTGACTAAAGCAGCCTCTGTTTAAGACCATATAAGCATTTGCTCTTATCATATTTGAAATTAGCCTGATAAAGACACTTTTGCTGGGCATAGTACTACTGGATCTTTTTTGGGGGCATCCCATTCTGTGACTAAAGCAGCCTCTGTTTAAGACCATATAAGCATTTGCTCTTATTATATTTGAAATTAGGCCTGATAAAGACACTTTTGCTGGGCATAGCATTACTTGTCCCTGCCAGGGCATCCCATTCTGTGACTAAAGCAGCCTCTGTTTAAGACCATATAAGCATTTGCTCTTATCATATTTGAAATTAGCCTGATAAAGACACTTTTGCTGGGCATAGTACTACTGGATCTTTTTTGGGGGCATCCCATTCTGTGACTAAAGCAGCCTCTGTTTAAGACCATATAAACATTTGCTCTTATCATATTTGAAATTAGCCTGATAAAGACACTTTTGCTGGGCATAGCACTACTTGTCCCTGCCAGGGCATCCCATTTTGTGACTAAAGCAGCCTCTGTTTAAGACCATAGAAGCATTTGCTCTTATCATATTTGAAATTAGCCTGATAAAGACACTTTTGCTGGGCATAGCACTACTTGTCCCTGCCAGGGCATCCCATTCTGTGACTAAAGCAGCCTCTGTTTAAGACCATATAAGCATTTGCTCTTATCATATTTGAAATTAGCCTGATAAAGACACTTTTGCTGGGCATAGCACTACTTGTCCCTGCCAGGGCATCCCATTCTGTGACTAAAGCAGCCTCTGTTTAAGACCATATAAGCATTTGCTCTTATCATATTTGAAATTAGCCTGATAAAGACACTTTTGCTGGGCATAGTACTACTGGATCTTTTTTGGGGGCATCCCATTCTGTGACTAAAGCAGCCTCTGTTTAAGACCATATAAGCATTTGCTCTTATCATATTTGAAATTAGCCTGATAAAGACACTTTTGCTGGGCATAGCACTACTTGTCCCTGCCAGGGCATCCCATTCTGTGACTAAAGCAGCCTCTGTTTAAGACCATATAAGCATTTGCTCTTATCATATTTGAAATTAGCCTGATAAAGACACTTTTGCTGGGCATAGTACTACTGGATCTTTTTGGGGGGCATCCCATTCTGTGACTAAAGCAGCCTCTGTTTAAGACCATATAAGCATTTGCTCTTATCATATTTGAAATTAGCCTGATAAAGACACTTTTGCTGGGCATAGCACTACTTGTCCCTGCCAGGGCATCCCATTCTGTGACTAAAGCAGCCTCTGTTTAAGACCATATAAGCATTTGCTCTTATCATATTTGAAATTAGCCTGATAAAGACACTTTTGCTGGGCATAGTACTACTGGATCTTTTTTGGGGGCATCCCATTCTGTGACTAAAGCAGCCTCTGTTTAAGACCATATAAGCATTTGCTCTTATCATATTTGAAATTAGGCCTGATAAAGACACTTTTGCTGGGCATAGCACTACTTGTCCCTGCCAGGGCATCCCATTCTGTGACTAAAGCAGCCTCTGTTTAAGACCATATAAGCATTTGCTCTTATCATATTTGAAATTAGCCTGATAAAGACACTTTTGCTGGGCATAGTACTACTGGATCTTTTTTGGGGGCATCCCATTCTGTGACTAAAGCAGCCTCTGTTTAAGACCATATAAGCATTTGCTCTTATCATATTTGAAATTAGCCTGATAAAGACACTTTTGCTGGGCATAGCACTACTTGTCCCTGCCAGGGCATCCCATTCTGTGACTAAAGCAGCCTCTGTTTAAGACCATATAAGCATTTGCTCTTATCATATTTGAAATTAGCCTGATAAAGACACTTTTGCTGGGCATAGTACTACTGGATCTTTTTTGGGGGCATCCCATTCTGTGACTAAAGCAGCCTCTGTTTAAGACCATATAAGCATTTGCCATTATCATATTTGAAATTAGGCCTGATAAAGACACTTTTGCTTGGCATAGCACTACTTGTCCCTGCCAGAGCATCCCATTCTGTGACTAAAGCAGCCTCTGTTTAAGACCATATAAGCATTTGCTCTTATCATATTTGAAATTAGCCTGATAAAGACACTTTTGCTGGGCATAGTACTACTGGATCTTTTTTGGGGGCATCCCATTCTGTGACTAAAGCAGCCTCTGTTTAAGACCATATAAGCATTTGCTCTTATCATATTTGAAATTAGGCCTGATAAAGACACTTTTGCTGGGCATAGCACTACTTGTCCCTGCCAGGGCATCCCATTCTGTGACTAAAGCAGCCTCTGTTTAAAACCATATAAGCATTTGCTCTTATCATATTTGAAATTAGCCTGATAAAGACACTTTTGCTGGGCATAGTACTACTGGATCTTTTTTGGGGGCATCCCATTCTGTGACTAAAGCAGCCTCTGTTTAAGACCATATAAGCATTTGCTCTTATCATATTTGAAATTAGCCTGATAAAGACACTTTTGCTGGGCATAGTACTACTGGATCTTTTTTGGGGGCATCCCATTCTGTGACTAAAGCAGCCTCTGTTTAAGACCATATTACCATTTGCTCTTATCATATTTGAAATTAGCCTGATAAAGACACTTTTGCTGGGCATAGTACTACTGGATCTTTTTTGGGGGCATCCCATTCTGTGACTAAAGCAGCCTCTGTTTAAGACCATATAAGCATTTGCTCTTATCATATTTGAAATTAGCCTGATAAAGACACTTTTGCTGGGCATAGTACTACTGGATCTTTTTTGGGGGCATCCCATTCTGTGACTAAAGCAGCCTCTGTTTAAGACCATATAACCATTTGCTCTTATTATATTTATATTATAAGACACTTTTGCTGGGCATAGGCTTACTGCTGCCTGCCAGGTGCACTTCTGTTGAGGCATCCCATTCTGTAACATAGCATACCCCTCTTTATTTACACTAAGCAGCTCTCTTATTTACACTAAGCAGGCCTGTTGGAGGCTGAGTGTTACTGCTCACTTTTGGTGTGCATTATATTCTGTTTCATATAGACCCACCGCTGCCCGGGGGATCTTAAAATATCACCTACTCCCACGCCAGTTAGACTATGTCGGGCAGACAAGTGCCTGGAAGTGAAAAGAGGAGTGGCAGAGGCCAAGATTCCGCAGGCAGAGCTCGCATCAGACTGGGGGCCAGTAGCAGCAGGAGTCACGCTGAGAGACCTAATCTGCCAGTATCTGCTAGCGGTCGGGTCTCCACCAGTAACGCATCTGCCGTGGTAGATTGGTTGACGCGCTCATCAACAACATCATCACAACTTACGTCTGAGACCCCCAGTCTAGGGTCGGTAGGTTCCTCTGACACAACCCTGAGTTGGCATGCCCCGAGAGCAGTCCCTGTCCTCCCATTGCCTCTGTCCTACGCCGTTCCCTCCCCCTGCGACGTATCCTATGCTTTGGGTTCAGCTCCACTCTTTAGTGAGGAGGACGATCAGATACAGGAGGACAGTCAGCAGCTACTGCCCAGCCAAGAAATGGAGGTGGCTTCTTTAGCTAGGCAGACAAATAGTGATGTGGACAGTGTCGTGGGTGCTGCGAGCGTTCCAGCTCCTGCGCCTGACACTGTTGACGAATCCACGAACATCAGTGACGTACAGCCACAACTCGGTGATGATGATGATGATGACGATGAAGCCGATCGCACTTGGGAGCCGGGTGATGAAGGGGCTTCATCGTCATCATCAGGAGAAGAGGGGCGCAGGTTGCCCCGGAGTCAGCAGCTGAGGCAGCAAGGTGGTAGCAGTCAGCATGGGGGCACAATTCCAAAGGCTGGAGCCGGCCGGGGCCGGGGCCGGGGTAGAGCACCTGCTGTGCGGCAGTCTACCTTATCGGGAGGTAGTGGAGCAGGGGTTCCTGGAGTTGGCAACAGCAGCAGTGAATCAGTGAGGCCAGGGGGTGGGAAAAGTAGCTACTCGGCAGTGTGGCAGTTTTTCCTGAGGCATCCGCAGGAGGGTAACATGGCCACATGCAAGATATGTAGGCAAAAGGTGAAGCGTGGCCAGGGTCCAAATGTTGGCACCACGGCCCTGCGTCAACATATGATGCGTCACCATAAAACGACCTGGGAGAACCGAGGCTCCCAAGGGGTGGTCCAGTCTGCTTCCTCACCAAGTGAGCTCCCAATTTCTGCCAGCCAAGGCTCCAGCACCTCAGCCGAAGGCAGCTGTGCGTCATACCCATCCTCTGTCGCTCCTGCTCCTCCTCCTCCAAGTCATGCATCCCGCCAGCAATCCATTAGCGAAGCCATGTCCAAGAGACAGCAGTATGCGCCCACTCATCCTACGGCGCAGAAGCTGAATGTGCTCCTGTCCAAGTTGCTGGTGCTGCAGTTGCTCCCTTTTCAGGTGGTGGAATCTGCACCTTTCAGAGAACTGATGGCTTGTGCCGAGCCGAGGTGGAGAGTCCCAAGCCGTCATTTCTTTGCCAAGAAGGCAGTACCAGCGCTGCACACTTTTGTTGAACAGAAGGTGGGCCAGTCCTTGAGCCTGTCGGTGTGTAGCAAAATACATGGCAGCGCCGACATCTGGAGCTGTAACTACGGTCAGGGGCAGTACATGTCATTTACGGCCCACTGGGTGAATGTGGTCCCTTTGCAGCAGCAACTTGGACAGGTCACGCCGCTTTGGCCTCCGCGCTCTCTGCCCATTGGGCCTGTGACACCGTGCGACTCGGCCTCCTCATCCTCCGCCATCTCCTCACCCTCCACTGTAGGCTCAAGTCTCAGTGCCCCTCCAGTCTACCATGTGTGCAGGGCACGGAGGGGTCACGCAGTGCTTCACATGGTTTGTCTTGGCGAACGGAGTCACACAGGGGAGGAACTGCTTAAATGTATTCATCAGGAAATCCAAACATGGCTTACTCCGAGAAAACTTAAAATGGGAATCATGGTTACCGACAATGGGAAGAACATTTTGTCTGCGCTGCGCCAAGGAAGCCTGACCCATGCCCCCTGCATGGCTCACGTCTTCAATCTGGTTGTCAAGCGGTTTCTGAAGTGTTCCCCCTATCTGCAGGACATCCTAACAACTTCAAGGAAACTTTGCATGCACTTCAGCCACTCCTACACCGCCAAACACACCCTTCTTGAGCTACAGCGTCAGAATGGTATCCCCCAACATAGTCTGATTTGCGATGTTTCCACCCGTTGGAATTCCACCCTTCACATGTTGGACCGATTATATGAACAGAGAAAAGCCATCACGGATTTCCTGATGATCCAAGCAGATAGGGGGACTCCCCTGTGTAACTTCAATGTCAACCAGTGGCAGCTCATACGTGACACCTGCCGTTTGCTCAGGCCCTTTGAGGAAGCCACTTTATTTGTCAGTCGGCAGGATTACGGGATGAACGACGTGATTCCACTGCTTCATGTACTACAGCACATGTTGGAAACCATGGCTGGTCAGGGCACTGGAGACATGGCGTTTACATCTTACGGCCACATGAACCCCGTTGGAGCTGAACTGGAGGAGGAGGAGGAAGAGGAGGAGGAGGAGTTGCCCAGCGAAACACAGTTTAGGCTTGGCGAAATGGCTGGTTTATCTAGTCAGCGGACAGGAGAGGAGGAGCAGGAGCAGCCAGAGGAGCTAGAGGTTTTTGAGGAAGGCGAGACAGAGGACCCGGGCACACCGTGGCAGTATGCAGTGGAGATGGAGACAGGTAGTCCATCCGAGTCACTTGCGCAAATGGCACGAAGCATGCTCACGTGCTTGCGTAGTGACCCCAGAATTGTTTCCATCTGTCGGCGGGATGACTTCTGGCTGTCCACCTTATTGGACCCTCGCTTCCGGCACAAAATGGGGGCATTTTTTAAACCCACCGAGAGGGAGGACAAACTCAACTACTACAAAGACATTCTACGTAGGCAGTTGGCCGATGCCTATCTGCGCCATGGTCCATACTCTCGCAGGTCTGACTCGAGGGGACCTCTGCGCTCACCTTCCACTGCCATGGCCGCTGGGGGGGTTGGCAGGAGCAGCAGCAGCAGCTCCATCAGCAGCAGCAGCCTCAGTCTTCAGTCGCTAATGAGTAGCTTTCTACACCCGCATAGTTAGGCTACTCATGAGCAGCAGGAAGACCTGGAGCAGGACCTCAACCAGCAGGTCATGTCATACTTTGACATGACCATGCCAACACACCTTGAGGATCCGCTGGACTTCTGGGCAGCCAAACTTGATTTGTGGCCGCAACTAGCAGAGTTTGCCCTGGAAAAGCTGTCCTGCCCGGCAAGTAGCGTGCCATCTGAGCGGGTGTTTAGTGCGGCGGGGGCCATAGTTACGGCGAGGAGAACTCGTCTGTCAACTAAAAATGTGGAGAGACTCACCTTTGTCAAAATGAATCAGGGATGGATCAGCCAGGATTTCCACCCACCAATGCCTGATGCATGCGACTAGATTCAGCATGGTGCCACGTTTTACACTTTCCAAATGGTGCAAAACATATTTATGTCTTTAGGCCATTTTTTGGGCTCCTGCTGCTGCTGCTGCCAACTCCAGGGTGTGATTCATCCAATTTTTGGGCTCCTGAGGCCAACCCCAGGGTCTCTTTAATGTAATATTTGGGCTCCTGCTGCTGCTACTGTCAACTCCTGCCAACTCCAGGGTGTGATTCATCCAATTTTTGGGCTCCTGAAGCCAACTCCAGTGTATATTTGGGCTCCTGCTGCTGCTGCTGCCAACTTCTGCCAACTCCAGGGTGTGATTCATCCAATTTTTGGGCTCCTGAAGCCAACTCCAGTGTATATTTGGGCTCCTGCTGCTGCTGCTGCCAACTTCTGCCAACTCCAGGGTGTGATTCATCCAATTTTTGGGCACCTGAAGCCAACTCCAGTGTATATTTGGGCTCCTGCTGCTGCTGCTGCCAACTTCTGCCAACTCCAGGGTGTGATTCATCCAATTTTTGGGCTCCTGAAGCCAACTCCAGTGTATATTTGGGCTCCTGCTGCTGCTGCTGCCAACTCCAGGGTGTGATTCATCCAATTTTTGGGCACCTGAGGCCAACCCCAGGGTCTCTTTAATGTAATATTTGGGCTCCTGCTGCTGCTACTGTCAACTCCTGCCAACTCCAGGGTGTGATTCATCCAATTTTTGGGCTCCTGAAGCCAACTCCAGTGTATATTTGGGCTCCTGCTGCTGCTGCTGCCAACTTCTGCCAACTCCAGGGTGTGATTCATCCAATTTTTGGGCTCCTGAAGCCAACTCCAGTGTATATTTGGGCTCCTGCTGCTGCTGCTGCCAACTCCAGGGTGTGATTCATCCAATTTTTGGGCTCCTGAAGCCAACTCCAGTGTATATTTGGGCTCCTGCTGCTGCTACTGTCAACTCCTGCCAACTCCAGGGTGTGATTCATCCAATTTTTGGGCTCCTGAAGCCAACTCCAGTGTATATTTGGGCTCCTGCTGCTGCTGCTGCCAACTTCTGCCAACTCCAGGGTGTGATTCATCCAATTTTTGGGCTCCTGAGGCCAACTCCAGTGTATATTTGGGCTCCTGCTGCTACTGCTGCCAACTTCTGCCAACTCCAGGGTGTGATTCATCCAATTTTTGGGCTCCTGAAGCCAACTCCAGTGTATATTTGGGCTCCTGCTGCTGCTGCTGCCAACTTCTGCCAACTCCAGGGTGTGATTCATCCAATTTTTGGGCTCCTGAAGCCAACTCCAGTGTATATTTGGGCTCCTGCTGCTGCTACTGTCAACTCCTGCCAACTCCAGGGTGTGATTCATCCAATTTTTGGGCTCCTGAAGCCAACTCCAGTGTATATTTGGGCTCCTGCTGCTGCTACTGTCAACTGCTGCCAACTCCAGGGTGTGATTCATCCAATTTTTGGGCTCCTAAAGCCAACTCCAGTGTATATTTGGGCTCCTGCTGCTGCTGCTGCCAACTCCAGGGTGTGATTCATCCAATTTTTGGGCTCCTGAGGCCAACCCCAGGGTCTCTTTAATGTAATATTTGGGCTCCTGCTGCTGCTGCTGCTGTCAGCTCCTGCCAACTCCAGGGTGTGATTCATCCAATTTTTGGGCTCCTGAAGCCAACTCCAGTGTATATCTGGGCTCCTGCTGCTGCTGCTGCCAACTCCAGGGTGTGATTCATCCAATTTTTGGGCTCCTGAGGCCAACCCCAGGGTCTCTTTAATGTAATATTTGGGCTCCTGCTGCTGCTACTGTCAACTCCTGCCAACTCCAGGGTGTGATTCATCCAATTTTTGGGCTCCTGAAGCCAACTCCAGTGTATATTTGGGCTCCTGCTGCTGCTGCTGCCAACTTCTGCCAACTCCAGGGTGTGATTCATCCAATTTTTGGGCTCCTGAAGCCAACTCCAGTGTATATTTGGGCTCCTGCTGCTGCTGCTGCCAACTCCAGGGTGTGATTCATCCAATTTTTGGGCTCCTGAAGCCAACTCCAGTGTATATTTGGGCTCCTGCTGCTGCTACTGTCAACTCCTGCCAACTCCAGGGTGTGATTCATCCAATTTTTGGGCTCCTGAAGCCAACTCCAGTGTATATTTGGGCTCCTGCTGCTGCTGCTGCCAACTTCTGCCAACTCCAGGGTGTGATTCATCCAATTTTTGGGCTCCTGAAGCCAACTCCAGTGTATATTTGGGCTCCTGCTGCTGCTGCTGCCAACTTCTGCCAACTCCAGGGTGTGATTCATCCAATTTTTGGGCTCCTGAAGCCAACTCCAGTGTATATTTGGGCTCCTGCTGCTGCTACTGTCAACTCCTGCCAACTCCAGGGTGTGATTCATCCAATTTTTGGGCTCCTGAAGCCAACTCCAGTGTATATTTGGGCTCCTGCTGCTGCTGTCAACTCCTGCCAACTCCAGGGTGTGATTCATCCAATTTTTGGGCTCCTGAAGCCAACTCCAGTGTATATTTGGGCTCCTGCTGCTGCTACTGTCAACTCCTGCCAACTCCAGGGTGTGATTCATCCAATTTTTGGGCTCCTGAAGCCAACTCCAGTGTATATTTGGGCTCCTGCTGCTGCTGCTGCCAACTCCAGGGTGTGATTCATCCAATTTTTGGGCTCCTGAGGCCAACCCCAGGGTCTCTTTAATGTAATATTTGGGCTCCTGCTGCTGCTGCTGCTGTCAACTCCTGCCAACTCCAGGGTGTGATTCATCCAATTTTTGGGCTCCTGAAGCCAACTCCAGTGTATATTTGGGCTCCTGCTGCTGCTACTGTCAACTCCTGCCAACTCCAGGGTGTGATTCATCCAATTTTTGGGCTCCTGAAGCCAACTCCAGTGTATATTTGGGCTCCTGCTGCTGCTGCTGCCAACTTCTGCCAACTCCAGGGTGTGATTCATCCAATTTTTGGGCTCCTGAAGCCAACTCCAGTGTATATTTGGGCTCCTGCTGCTGCTGCTGCCAACTCCAGGGTGTGATTCATCCAATTTTTGGGCTCCTGAGGCCAACCCCAGGGTCTCTTTAATGTAATATTTGGGCTCCTGCTGCTGCTGCTGCTGTCAACTCCTGCCAACTCCAGGGTGTGATTCATCCAATTTTTGGGCTCCTGAAGCCAACTCCAGTGTATATTTGGGCTCCTGCTGCTGCTGCTGCCAACTCCAGGGTGTGATTCATCCAATTTTTGTGGCTCCTGAGGCCAACCCCAGGGTCTCTTTAATGTAATATTTGGGCCCTGCTGCTGCTACTGTCAACTCCTGCCAACTCCAGGGTGTGATTCATCCAATTTTTGGGCTCCTGAGGCCAACCCCAGGGTCTCTTTAAAGTAATATTTGGGCTCCTGCTGCTGCTGCTGCTGTCAACTCCTGCCAACTCCAGGGTGTGATTCATCCAATTTTTGGGCTCCTGCTGCTGCCAACTCCAGTGTCTCTTTAAAGCAATGTTTGGGCTCCTTCTGCCCCTCATAGTGATGCCACTTCAACTCTCTGCAATTGTGCCGCTCTGCGATTCTATTAGCGATGCCTCTGATCTGCATGTGATATTTCTTCAAAGTATTATTTAACTAACCCGGCACGCATCCTGTGCGTGTTACAGCAAGGCAGAATGGTTTACAACCCTATTGAGGCTCTAGGAGGCTCAGAAATTGCTGTTTTTAATAGCGATTCGTCGCGAATTTATTCGGGTCGAAACGATTTTTGTCGGAAAATTCGGCGAATCAGTCGAATTGAATTTTTCAAAAGTTCGCTCATCTCTACTCCTGATCTTCCCTCCAACAAGCTTCAGGTTGTGCCCCCTTGTTCTATCATTAAGTTTCTTCTTAAAAACACTTCCCTCCTGAACCTTATTCAATCCTTTCACATATTTAAAGGTCTCAATCATGTCTCCCCTCTCCCTTCTCCCTCCTCTACCCAATCAAACTTTTGTTTAAAGTTTAGACGAACTTGGTGAGCCTGAACTTCTACAATTTTTAAAAATGTGCACAGCTAAATAGGGCTAAACTACACAGAGTAATTAATAAATACTAATGGTGCTGAATCAACCCTATAGACATGTTTCCAAATCATCCGGGTTCTTACTCATGACAATCTACAATGTTAGACAAATGCATTTAAATATACTGGGAATTCCTTCCCGCATGTGCAAAGGGGTGGTGGTATGGAAGAATGGAGGTTCACTTATGGTGGGAAACACAGAAATTTAAATGTGTGTGGTGGATTGTCTTGAATATTAATCCACATGAGTTGGAAACATGTGAATGTGTTACTCGTGCCTTTGTAGCCTCTATCTGAATTCTTGCACATCTTGGCTGAATTTTAGCATGAGTAAATAAAGGTGGAATTTTATATCCATTTGGCACTCTTACTGCTTTACTTCAAGTTCACAAGTAGAATTTGGAGCACCCCGAGCCACGCAGGGTTGAGAAAATGTTTTGTGAGATGGCTTTACTGTGCATTATCAGTTTTTAATACAGTAACAGGTATGGGCCCAGATTTTAAAACAGGTTTAGGCTCAGGTTCAGACACAGGAGGCTAATCTTTGGTTAAAATATATAAACAGTCTGACACAAAAACGGACTCAGGCACATCCATTGCAGTCTTCGTTGGGAATCAAGTATGTCAGACATGGCTGGGTGGCTGGGCAAATCCTTAGCCTGAGCAGAGGTCAGTTGCTACAGCCAGGGCAATCAAACCTAAAGTGCTGGCAGCAGCAGCCCTAATAAAGCCCTTATCCTGCTGGGATGCAAGGCCCTCATACTGCTGTGAAGCCCCAAGGGCAGAAGGCCCTTCATGCTTCCAGAGGGGTCCACATGCTTCTGGTAAGGAATGTATCAAAGGAAGAAGAGACCATAGGCTCGATTCAAAATCCCAAATGTCATTATGTTCGTATTTGCAATCGAAAGTTTTGTTGGGTGTTTGTCATTTTTTCCTTTTTTTTTGGCCATTTTCGACTCGCACGAACGTTCGAACATAGACGTATATGTTCGTTCGTCCATCGAAATTCATTTTGTGTTTTTACGCAACTTCGGGACTTTTTTCCTTCGAAATCGAAAATGTTTCGATCGGTCAAATCATTTACGTCATTGCAATGGGCTGGCGATTAATTCAGAGAGCTGATTGTCAAGTATTCCGACGCCCATATAGTCATTTCCTTGTCGAGCGTCTTACGGCACCTTTTTGACCTCGGGACTAGGCAGCCAAGCGTGATGGAGAGTGACTTTGAAGAGCATCAAGGTCTTCTTCTGTTTGGCATTGATGGGATCTTGAGGTCAGAGCCCAGATTGCACCGGCGGCGACGCATGAACATCAATGGCATGCATGACGTTGAGCTGTTCGAGCTGACCAGGCTTAATCGCGCTTCCCTCCATAAATTGTATAGTGAGCTGCGGCCATGGTTAGCCCGCACCACAAGGAAGGGGCATGCAATTTCAGGTATGACCAAGATGCTTGGCTGCCTGCAATTTTTGGCGAACGGCTCGTTCCAGAGGCTGGGTGCCCTCTCCGTGGGGATCTCACAGCCTACGCTGAGCCGCGCACTATCACATTTTTTGGAAGGCATGGCTACCCTAACCCCCAAATATATTTTTTTCCCCGATGATATGGTAGCCAGAAACGCCATTAAGCTTGGTTTTTTTAATATCGCCGACATGCCCAACGTCATTGGTGCCATTGACTGTACCCACGTCGCCCTGGTGCCTCCTGCTGCCGACGAGTACATATACAGGTAAGTAATGTTTTTAAATTTTTTTTTCATTTTAGCTTAAGCCTCCTTGTAATGGTCCCTCCTTGTAATGGTCCCTCCTTGTAATGGACCCACCTTGTAATGCTCCCACCTTGTAATGGTCCCACCTTGTAATGCTCCCACCTTTTAATGGTCCCACATTGTAATGGTCCCACCTTGTAATGGTCCCTCCTTGTAATGTTTCCACCTTCTAATGGCTCCACCTTGTAATGGACCCACCTTGTAATGGTCCCACCTTGTAATGCTCCCACCTTGTAATGGTCGCTCCTTGTAATGGTCCCACCTTTTAATGGTCCCACCTTTTAATGGTCCCACATTGTAATGGTCCCACCTTGTAATGCTCCCACCTTGTAATGGTCGCTCCTTGTAATGGTCCCACCTTTTAATGGTCCCACATTGTAATGGTCCCACCTTGTAATGCTCCCACCTTGTAATGGTCCCACCTTGTAATGGTCCCTCCTTATCGAAATGTGTGTGTTCATTTTTCTAAATGCCTTCCTAATGTTTTCTTGTCTTCCTTTTTTTCCAGGAACCGCAAAATGGGCCACTCCTTTAATGTGCAGGCAGTGGTGGGGCCGGACATGCGGTTCCTTAGCGTACTCGCCGGCTACCCAGGCTCAGCCCATGATGCGTACATCCTTAGACGATCAGGATTGTACCGACGGTTTGAGTCTGGGGAATTTTCAGGTGCATGGCTCCTTGGTAAGTGAACATAAACCACATAATGTAGTTGTGGATGTTTGTTTTTAATTACCATTTGGCAGTAATGTCTGCCAAACTTACACCTTAAATAAACTTCTGCCCATGTGAAACCACACTTGAATGTTAGTTAGTAACCAACCAAGCGTTTCGCCAAGTTTGGCCTGCATTAGCCACATTCTAAATTATCTGTTGGTCTAATTTAATAATCCCTCTTACACCACCCTTGTGTGGAATCGTGCACTTAACTTGAGCATAGTTTCGGACCCATCTTTGCTAAGCTGGTTTGCACTTCCACACGAGAGTAGAGCGGGATAAAGTGCATGTGGCGTGTTTCTGCTGTTTTGGTCTCACACAAAGCATATAAGGGGTCAGCAAAACCTACATCCTAAGCACACTTTGAAACCCAGAGCTGGGATCCATATGTATGATTGTCCCTCATCCTCACTCTTTGTATGTTGTCCTTTTGTAAACCTCTAGGACAGATGTTTAGTTTGGGACTGGGACAGTGGCAAATGTTGCCTCATGTTGATCACACAATTGACAAATAGCCTCCTATTGATGTTGCTGGTGCCTTGATGGTCTTACATGTTTGTTTTCCTAATCTTATGTATAAGGTGATTCAGGATACCCGCTGCTGCCGTGGCTCTTGACGCCAGTACTCCGGCCCCAGGATGCCTCCCAGGATGCCTACAACTGTGCGCACCGCAAGACCAGGGCTGTGGTAGAGAGGGCCTTTGGTCTTTTGAAGACTAGGTTTCGTTGTTTGGATCATACCGGGGGCGCCCTGCAATATGATCCGAAAAAGGTCATAGACATAATAATGGCCTGTGCTGTTCTTCACAATTTTGCTATTTCACAACGGGTCCCCCGGTATGTCGAATTTGCTCCCTCTCCACCCAGCGAAGACCAGGAGGAGTCATTTCTGGACACACACAGTAGTGTGTCTGGCCAAAGTGTGCGGACTAATTTGATCGCGACCCATTTTGCTTAATGTAACCTGTATTGGCCTTTGTTTAACATTGTGTTGTTGATTAAGTTTTATTTCCCTTTGTGTATGTTTCGTTATGTTTGTGGTGTTCAAATAAGTAATAAAGTAATTACTCACCACAGGCCTAATGCTTTCCAACTCTCTTTTTTGGATGTGTGAACTGTGTGAATGTCCAAGTATATATTTCTCTGTGACACCCAAAAAAGAGACAATAAAATTTATGAGGCACAGGTGTCTTTAACTGTTTATTTGAAATAAATAAGAGCTCCAACTTGGAGTTGCTGCTCACTCCAATTTGCACAAAAAATAGAGGTAAACACAAAGGATTAATGGTTAGATCAACCATGGCAATAATGAAAAAAACAAACAATCCTGGTTGGCCACATTTGGCCCTGCCACAGGTGTAAACCTGGTACAGGGGTAGAAGCTTGAGTGGCACGTTCAGTGAGGATTCAGATATGGCCTTGGCTAGTGGCCTACCTCACCACTCTAAGGAGCTCTATGGGCGCAAATCAAAAACACACAACCCAAGGCATACACCAAGGGTATCTTGGTTTGCCTCACCAGACAAGTCAATACAGGGGGGATTAAGAGCAAAGATGTTGTACAGATTCATGTTGTGGAGACATTAATATGGGTGATGGCCATAGTACCCAGGTGGTGGCCCTTGCTGATTGCCCCGAACGTGGGCCTGTGTGGCATTCTGAATCTGCAACTGGTCCAAAATGTTGCGCATGATATTTACCATTTCACCCCTGTAGGCACGGTTGTCATTGTTGGCAGTCTCCATGTGGCTGTTGAGGGTCCTCAATTCGTTCTGCACAGCCTGTAATGTGGTATTTAGGTTCTCGATCCGGCCATGCAGTGCCTCTCGGTTTAGTTGGTTTTGCTGCTGGAAGGTCACCCTCTCGTGGTGCCATGCGTCCAACATTGCCATGCCCCTCCCCTGGTTGCGCCGTAGCGGATTCCGCCTCCCCAATCCCCTGGTTCGGGGTCGTGCCGAGGCTGTTGGTCTGGGCCCCTCAACAGACACAGGCATGCTTTCACTATCCTCAACAGCAGAGACAACACTGGGGACTTGACTGTCAGTCTGTGCATGCTGGCCATCATGTGCAGCCACCATGCTGCCAGATTCCCTCTGCTGCTGCTGAGTTGGTGGTGAAACATTTTGGACCAGTTGCAGATTCTGGGCCAGGGGTAGATCTTCAGAAGGGCACATAAAGGATCCATCCTCCTCCAGCTCCTGGATTTCATCCATGAGTGTGTGGGTCTGTATGGACAGAGACAAATTAGATGTTAGCTTGCCCACTACATATGTCAATCTGTTAGTAGTAACATGCAAAGTAACATGGCTAAACGACATTTGCTCAATAAACTTACCAAATATATCGGTTCCTCCCTCCTAGGCTGCACGGAAGTTGACGGCATGTCCACACTGGCAGTGGATTCCACAGTAGCTGAGCGATGATGGTGGCCTGCATGAGAAGCAAAGACACTATGTAAACACACACCTATGCATTGTTGACGGGTCAAAAGACATATGCCGAATTAGTTAACGGGTCCAAACTGTCATGGGCACTTCAACAACGGGGCCAAATAAGCTTCAATTTCCATGCCATTATGTGGTTAAATTTTTGGCCTACAACTACTTCCACATTGTTCTACTCAACTAAGCCAAACATTCAAGTTCAGCTTGTTATGTGGCTGACCACATCCCTTAGAGGCCATTAAAGCGGACCTTCACTCTGATTAAGAGTCTAGCTTCTATGTTTCCCACACCCTGTACATACAGATTGACCACATTACAAATCTTCCAACCTGCATCTACTGCATGTTATGAGCCTTTAAACATCAAAGATGGCGGCTTATGGAATCCGCCATCTTATCAGGCAGCCTGCAAACAGTAAGTTCCTCCTGACTGTGCTGCTCTGCATTCTTGGACTGCTGACCTTTCCCTGACCCCAGCTCTGCTCTGTCTGAGCAAAGCACAGCTATAACCCGCCCCCCTGTACCTTATCCCACTCTCCTCTCCTCAGTAAGTGTGATGCTTCGGAGTCAAGATGGCGGCGGCCGTATCCTAAATTGCCGAACAGAGTTGCAGCCCAGTGGTGGAAAGTATAATACATTAGTGACTACACATGTAAAATATATTAATTTGAGATGCTGAGGATTTTTTGGATAAGAGTTTGTGCTTTTCATTAAATCATGGTGAAGGTCCGGTTTAATGGGAACCCACAAACTTTTACACTCGGGTTCAATGTACATTCACGTCTTGTATGTGGACCAAAAATCTAAAGTTAAGTGGCCACACACATGCCACACCCTGGCCCAACACAGAAATCACCTACAAGCCACAGCCTAGGTGCCTGGCTTCCCAGATGTGTTACTGGCTAATTGTGCATGCTCACTAATTGTAAAGGTCACATACATCTTACTCACCTGCAGGACGGGTCGGGGAATCTGTGTCCCTTAGGGCCGCGTGGCCTTCGACGGCGACTGGATGCATCAATCCATAAATCATCTCCTCAGCCGGGGTCAACTTGAGTTTGGAGGGAAAACCTCCTCCAGTTTTCATGCTGCAAAACAGAGTTAGGGTAATTTAGAACCAGGTGGCCAGTACAACATCCAGTCTAATCCTAAAGCTAACATTTTTACCTGTCAATCCGCCTTTGATTTTCTTTCTTCCGTGCAGCATATTTGAGGTCCGATATCTTGCGCTGAATCTGTACAACATCCTTTAACTCTTCCCCCGCTGCATTCACTTGTCTGGTTAGGTCTGCCAAGATGTTGGCTCTGCGCTGTTTGGTGGTGTTTTTTGATCTGCGCCCATATAGCTCATCATAAACTAAGGTCAGGCCACTAGCCAAGGCCATAATTTGGGCCTCACCAAAACGCCCACTTAACTGCCCTCTTCGCAATGTGCGCCCTGTTGTTTTGGGTTGTGGGTCCTCCATGGTGTCATCCAAATGGGGTGACATCCTTGGCTGGGTTTGTGGGGTATAATGCAGGGAATGGTGGCTGCCTGGGGATTGGCCTGGACTGGGCAAGGGACTGGGTGTTCTGGCCTGGCTGGCCACAGAAGTCCCAGGTGTTGATGTGGCATAGTAACCTTGCCTTTCCACCTGTGCCGGTGCCAAATGTGGGCGAGCAGGAGAGCTTCGTTCGGAGCCTGAAGTAGTGCTGCCCTTGGAGGTAGTAGGGCGGACCAAGGCTGAGGGCGATCTTGCAGGGCCGGCCCTCTTCTGTTTTTTTTTTGGGCACACTCGTGGTGGGCTGCGGGACCTGGTTCGGCCTCTTTGTGGGCTGCATGGCCTGCTGCGGCGTCTAGGGGGGCTGCGGGACCTGGTTCGGCCTCTTTGTGGGCTGCGTGGCCTGCTGCGGCGTCTAGGGGGGCTGCGGGACCTGGTTCGGCCTCTTTGTGGGCTGTGTGGCCTGCTGCGGCGTCTAGGGGGGCTGCGGGACCTGGTTCGGCCTCTTTGTGGGCTGCGTGGCCTGCTGCGGCGTCTAGGGGGGCTGCGGGACCTGGTTCGGCCTCTTTGTGGGCTGTGTGGCCTGCTGCGGCGTCTAGGGGGGCTGCGGGACCTGGTTCGGCCTCGAGGGGGGCTGCGTGGCCTGCTGCGGCGTCTAGGGGGGCTGCGGGACCTGGTTCGGCCTCGAGGGGGGCTGCGTGGCCTGCTGCGGCGTCTAGGGGGGCTGCGGGACCTGGTTCGGCCTCGAGGGGGACTGCGGGACCTACTGCGGACTATTGTGGGTGTTGTAGTGGGGCAGGGTGGGGTGGGTCTTCGGACCCTCTTACCCGTTTTTGGCCCAGTAGCCATACTAGCCTTTGTGGCCTGGGTCTTTGGTTTGCCTGCCTGCTCCTTTTTTTGCCCATAGCTGGTAGTTGGCTTGGCCGGCGTTTTGGTACTAGGCCGTAATTTTGCTTTTGGCTGCTGCGACCTGGTTTTGGGCCCTTCGGAAGGCTCCTGCCGTTTGGCTGCCTTCTTCCCCGTCTGCTCCTTTCCAGTTTTGGCCGGAGGTTTTTTGGGTGCCATTTTGATTTTCTCAAATAATCAGCTGGGTGTGCAGGGACCTTTAAGTAAGCAAGCCAGCGTGTGACGTACGTTCGCACGGCCGTGCGGAACCCGCTGAGGCATTGCGTACGTTCGCACGGCCGTGCGGAACGCGCTGGGGCGTTACTTATCTGCTGCCGAGAAAAAGAAGCAAGATGGCACCCACTATCTTCACCCGCCAACAAGAAGAGATCATCATGTTCGTAAGTGTATTCGATGGACTTTTGTTAGATTAGGAAATGCTGCTCTATATGTGAAGGAAGCGCAGGAATAAATGGCTTTGGTTAAAAATGTGATAAACTACATGCACAAGCAAAGGCACGCAACACACGTGCCAAACAACATTTAGGCCATATTGTGAAATTAATGAACAATAGAAATGTGTGTGTGTTAATGTAATTACCCCAAAAAATGTTTTGCTGACACATATTGATATGTATTGAGAAGTAAAGTCGATGTTTTCTTTCTGTTTTGTAGACCATGCTGGAGCGCAGGTACGACTACCTGCCCAACACATTTGAAAAACGCCACGTCGCCCTGGAGATAATCTCCACCATCCAACAGCAGACCAACACCACCTTCACCCACACGCAGATCATGCAGCATTGGTCGGACCTCAAACGGCTGCACATGCCCCGGGTGCGGAGGTTCTTCGGAATCCATTTTCCAAGTAAGTAGATTGCGATTGCATGCAATATGTAACTAAGACAGAAGGTAGGACTTTACTTAGAATGCCTTTTCTTTGCTAGTGTTGGAAATGGATTACCGAATTCGCCGCACCCGGAGGCGCAGAGGACGACCAGTGCTGCATGATTCTGCAGCTGGGAGTGAAGGTGGTGGATCTCCAGGGCGACGGGCCGACCCCTCCTCTGTGGCCTCCTCAGACCAGCCCCTGGACCTTACCACAGAGGAGGGGCGGCACAGCGTGGGCAGGCAGTCGTACCCTGCCACGCATGCGGGATCCTCGGGTATGTCACTCTTCATGTCTACACCAAAACAGAGAATTGCTAGCTACTGATATCACCAAACTGAATCCTTTATTCTGTATTTGTAGATGTTTCTGTTGCGGGTGAAGTAGTGGGTGAGGAGGCAGCAGATAGGAGCCCACAAGACCCTGGAGAAGGTGAGTGATGTGACCCAGACTTAGCTCAAAACATTGGAGGACTGCGGAATCAGACATCCAAACTAACCATTTGGCCCATGTTTCTACAGGCACTTCTTCACAGCAGAGCCAGGAACCTGGACCTCAGGGTGTTGTCCCCAACGAGCCATCTGTCGGCCACCAACCAAGTAAGTAGTCATGTCATTCTAGAGATTTCGGTCTAAATTCCCATGAACACAAAAACACATAATGCCCTAGTCAATGCCAATATAAGAGGGACCTGTGGCCACTGAATTAGCTTAATTAGTTGCCCAACTGTCCTGTGGCCACTGAATTAGCTTAATTAGTTGCCCAACTGTCCTGTGGCCACTGAATTAGCTTAATTAGTTGCCCAACTGTCCTGTGGCCACTGAATTAGCTTAATTAGTTGCCCAACTGTCCTGTGGCCACTGAATTAGTTTAATTAGTTGACCAACTGTCCTGTGGCCACTGAATTAGCTTAATTAGTTGCCCAACTGTCCTGTGGCCACTGAATTAGTTTAATTAGTTGCCCAACTGTCCTGTGGCCACTGAATTAGCTTAATTAGTTGCCCAACTGTCCTGTGGCCACTGAATTAGCTTAATTAGGTGCCCAACTGTCCTGTGGCCACTTACTAACCTTAATTCCTGTGATTAATCATATGTGCATTATACTTAATTTGTTTCTTGAAATACATTAATTACACAGGTGAAAAACATGTATTGTTCTCCGAATAATTTGAATTTCTGATTTTTGGGAAGGGACCACAAGACAGCGACTTGCTGATATCAATCGGAGGGTCCTTGAGTTGGTGGCCGATCTGCAGGCGATGCGGGACACGTTGGGGACAACAGAAGAGGAAGACTAGTGTCCGGGTTCCTGGCCCTGTAGATTTGTAAATAGTTGTATTTGTAAATAGTTTTCTGGGTTAAACACCCAATTTCTTTGTATATAGTTGTCTGGTTTTTTAAAAGTTTTAAATTGTATATAGTTTTAAAAGTTAACAAAAACTGTGTATATATTTTTAGTAAAGTCAAAAAAATTTGTATATAGTTATTATTTTTTTTTTGGGCCAAAGTTGCCTGAAAAATTTTGCCAAAAATGGCAATTGAGCTATTAAAAACCCAAAAAAACAAAAAAAACATGTTGTCCCATTTATTTGCACACATACATTGAAAAAAAACAAGGGGACAATGACATATTTGAAAATCAAGATTGTGATGTCCGTGAAGTGATTTGGGTAAGTTTTAGGGACCTAAAATGGAAGAAGAACCAAGGCGCTAAGTGATTTGGGTAAGTTTTAGGGACCTAAAATGGAAGAAGAAACAAGGCGCTAAGTGATTGGGGTAAGTTTTAGGGACCTAAAATGGAAGAAGAACCAAGGCGCTAAGTGATTTGGGTAAGTTTTAGGGACCTAAAATGGAAGAAGAACCAAGGCGCTATGTGATTTGGGTAAGTTTTAGGGACCTAAAATGGAAGAAGAAACAAGGCGCTAAGTGATTGGGGTAAGTTTTAGGGACCTAAAATGGAAGAAGAAACAAGGCGCTATGTGATTTGGGTAAGTTTTAGGGACCTAAAATGGAAGAAGAACCAAGGCGCTATGTGATTTGGGTAAGTTTTAGGGACCTAAAATGGAAGAAGAACCAAGGCGCTATGTGATTTGGGTAAGTTTTAGGGACCTAAAATGGAAGAAGAAACAAGGCGCTAAGTGATTGGGGTAAGTTTTAGGGACCTAAAATGGAAGAAGAACCAAGGCGCTAAGTGATTTGGGTAAGTTTTAGGGACCTAAAATGGAAGAAGAACCAAGGCGCTATGTGATTTGGGTAAGTTTTAGGGACCTAAAATGGAAGAAGAAACAAGGCGCTAAGTGATTGGGGTAAGTTTTAGGGACCTAAAATGGAAGAAGAACCAAGGCGCTATGTGATTTGGGTAAGTTTTAGGGACCTAAAATGGAAGAAGAACCAAGGCGCTATGTGATTTGGGTAAGTTTTAGGGACCTAAAATGGAAGAAGAACCAAGGCGCTATGTGATTTGGGTAAGTTTTAGGGACCTAAAATGGAAGAAGAACCAAGGCGCTATGTGATTGGGGTAAGTTTTAGGGACCTAAAATGGAAGAAGAACCAAGGCGCTAAGTGATTTGGGTAAGTTTGAGGGTGTGAAAATGGAAGAAGAACCAAGGCGCTAAGTGATTTGGGTAAGTTTTAGGGACCTAAAATGGAAGAAGAAACAAGGCGCTATGTGATTTGGGTAAGTTTGAGGGTGTGAAAATGGAAGAAGAACCAAGGCGCTAAGTGATTTGGGTAAGTTTTAGGGACCTAAAATGGAAGAAGAACCAAGGCGCTATGTGATTTGGGTAAGTTTTAGGGACCTAAAATGGAAGAAGAAACAAGGCGCTAAGTGATTTGGGTAAGTTTTAGGGACCTAAAATGGAAGAAGAACCAAGGCGCTAAGTGATTTGGGTAAGTTTTAGGGACCTAAAATGGAAGAAGAAACAAGGCGCTAAGTGATTGGGGTAAGTTTTAGGGACCTAAAATGGAAGAAGAACCAAGGCGCTAAGTGATTTGGGTAAGTTTTAGGGACCTAAAATGGAAGAAGAACCAAGGCGCTATGTGATTTGGGTAAGTTTTAGGGACCTAAAATGGAAGAAGAAACAAGGCGCTAAGTGATTGGGGTAAGTTTTAGGGACCTAAAATGGAAGAAGAAACAAGGCGCTATGTGATTTGGGTAAGTTTTAGGGACCTAAAATGGAAGAAGAACCAAGGCGCTATGTGATTTGGGTAAGTTTTAGGGACCTAAAATGGAAGAAGAACCAAGGCGCTATGTGATTTGGGTAAGTTTTAGGGACCTAAAATGGAAGAAGAAACAAGGCGCTAAGTGATTGGGGTAAGTTTTAGGGACCTAAAATGGAAGAAGAACCAAGGCGCTAAGTGATTTGGGTAAGTTTTAGGGACCTAAAATGGAAGAAGAACCAAGGCGCTATGTGATTTGGGTAAGTTTTAGGGACCTAAAATGGAAGAAGAAACAAGGCGCTAAGTGATTGGGGTAAGTTTTAGGGACCTAAAATGGAAGAAGAACCAAGGCGCTAAGTGATTTGGGTAAGTTTTAGGGACCTAAAATGGAAGAAGAAACAAGGCGCTAAGTGATTTGGGTAAGTTTTACTGACCTAAAATGGAAGAAGAACCAAGGCGCTAAGTGATTTGGGTAAGTTTTAGGGACCTAAAATGGAAGAAGAAACAAGGCGCTAAGTGATTGGGGTAAGTTTTAGGGACCTAAAATGGAAGAAGAACCAAGGCGCTAAGTGATTTGGGTAAGTTTTAGGGACCTAAAATGGAAGAAGAACCAAGGCGCTATGTGATTTGGGTAAGTTTTAGGGACCTAAAATGGAAGAAGAAACAAGGCGCTAAGTGATTGGGGTAAGTTTTAGGGACCTAAAATGGAAGAAGAAACAAGGCGCTATGTGATTTGGGTAAGTTTTAGGGACCTAAAATGGAAGAAGAACCAAGGCGCTATGTGATTTGGGTAAGTTTTAGGGACCTAAAATGGAAGAAGAACCAAGGCGCTATGTGATTTGGGTAAGTTTTAGGGACCTAAAATGGAAGAAGAAACAAGGCGCTAAGTGATTGGGGTAAGTTTTAGGGACCTAAAATGGAAGAAGAACCAAGGCGCTAAGTGATTTGGGTAAGTTTTAGGGACCTAAAATGGAAGAAGAACCAAGGCGCTATGTGATTTGGGTAAGTTTTAGGGACCTAAAATGGAAGAAGAAACAAGGCGCTAAGTGATTGGGGTAAGTTTTAGGGACCTAAAATGGAAGAAGAACCAAGGCGCTATGTGATTTGGGTAAGTTTTAGGGACCTAAAATGGAAGAAGAACCAAGGCGCTATGTGATTTGGGTAAGTTTTAGGGACCTAAAATGGAAGAAGAACCAAGGCGCTATGTGATTTGGGTAAGTTTTAGGGACCTAAAATGGAAGAAGAACCAAGGCGCTATGTGATTGGGGTAAGTTTTAGGGACCTAAAATGGAAGAAGAACCAAGGCGCTAAGTGATTTGGGTAAGTTTGAGGGTGTGAAAATGGAAGAAGAACCAAGGCGCTAAGTGATTTGGGTAAGTTTTAGGGACCTAAAATGGAAGAAGAAACAAGGCGCTATGTGATTTGGGTAAGTTTGAGGGTGTGAAAATGGAAGAAGAACCAAGGCGCTAAGTGATTTGGGTAAGTTTTAGGGACCTAAAATGGAAGAAGAACCAAGGCGCTAAGTGATTTGGGTAAGTTTTAGGGACCTAAAATGGAAGAAGAAACAAGGCGCTAAGTGATTTGGGTAAGTTTTAGGGACCTAAAATGGAAGAAGAACCAAGGCGCTAAGTGATTTGGGTAAGTTTTAGGGACCTAAAATGGAAGAAGAAACAAGGCGCTAAGTGATTGGGGTAAGTTTTAGGGACCTAAAATGGAAGAAGAACCAAGGCGCTAAGTGATTTGGGTAAGTTTTAGGGACCTAAAATGGAAGAAGAACCAAGGCGCTATGTGATTTGGGTAAGTTTTAGGGACCTAAAATGGAAGAAGAAACAAGGCGCTAAGTGATTGGGGTAAGTTTTAGGGACCTAAAATGGAAGAAGAAACAAGGCGCTATGTGATTTGGGTAAGTTTTAGGGACCTAAAATGGAAGAAGAACCAAGGCGCTATGTGATTTGGGTAAGTTTTAGGGACCTAAAATGGAAGAAGAACCAAGGCGCTATGTGATTTGGGTAAGTTTTAGGGACCTAAAATGGAAGAAGAAACAAGGCGCTAAGTGATTGGGGTAAGTTTTAGGGACCTAAAATGGAAGAAGAACCAAGGCGCTAAGTGATTTGGGTAAGTTTTAGGGACCTAAAATGGAAGAAGAACCAAGGCGCTATGTGATTTGGGTAAGTTTTAGGGACCTAAAATGGAAGAAGAAACAAGGCGCTAAGTGATTGGGGTAAGTTTTAGGGACCTAAAATGGAAGAAGAACCAAGGCGCTATGTGATTTGGGTAAGTTTTAGGGACCTAAAATGGAAGAAGAACCAAGGCGCTATGTGATTTGGGTAAGTTTTAGGGACCTAAAATGGAAGAAGAACCAAGGCGCTATGTGATTTGGGTAAGTTTTAGGGACCTAAAATGGAAGAAGAACCAAGGCGCTATGTGATTGGGGTAAGTTTTAGGGACCTAAAATGGAAGAAGAACCAAGGCGCTAAGTGATTTGGGTAAGTTTGAGGGTGTGAAAATGGAAGAAGAACCAAGGCGCTAAGTGATTTGGGTAAGTTTTAGGGACCTAAAATGGAAGAAGAAACAAGGCGCTATGTGATTTGGGTAAGTTTGAGGGTGTGAAAATGGAAGAAGAACCAAGGCGCTAAGTGATTTGGGTAAGTTTTAGGGACCTAAAATGGAAGAAGAACCAAGGCGCTAAGTGATTTGGGTAAGTTTTAGGGACCTAAAATGGAAGAAGAAACAAGGCGCTAAGTGATTTGGGTAAGTTTTAGGGACCTAAAATGGAAGAAGAACCAAGGCGCTAAGTGATTTGGGTAAGTTTTAGGGACCTAAAATGGAAGAAGAAACAAGGCGCTAAGTGATTGGGGTAAGTTTTAGGGACCTAAAATGGAAGAAGAACCAAGGCGCTAAGTGATTTGGGTAAGTTTTAGGGACCTAAAATGGAAGAAGAACCAAGGCGCTATGTGATTTGGGTAAGTTTTAGGGACCTAAAATGGAAGAAGAAACAAGGCGCTAAGTGATTGGGGTAAGTTTTAGGGACCTAAAATGGAAGAAGAAACAAGGCGCTATGTGATTTGGGTAAGTTTTAGGGACCTAAAATGGAAGAAGAACCAAGGCGCTATGTGATTTGGGTAAGTTTTAGGGACCTAAAATGGAAGAAGAACCAAGGCGCTATGTGATTTGGGTAAGTTTTAGGGACCTAAAATGGAAGAAGAAACAAGGCGCTAATTGATTGGGGTAAGTTTTAGGGACCTAAAATGGAAGAAGAACCAAGGCGCTAAGTGATTTGGGTAAGTTTTAGGGACCTAAAATGGAAGAAGAACCAAGGCGCTATGTGATTTGGGTAAGTTTTAGGGACCTAAAATGGAAGAAGAAACAAGGCGCTAAGTGATTGGGGTAAGTTTTAGGGACCTAAAATGGAAGAAGAAACAAGGCGCTATGTGATTTGGGTAAGTTTTAGGGACCTAAAATGGAAGAAGAACCAAGGCGCTATGTGATTTGGGTAAGTTTTAGGGACCTAAAATGGAAGAAGAACCAAGGCGCTATGTGATTTGGGTAAGTTTTAGGGACCTAAAATGGAAGAAGAACCAAGGCGCTATGTGATTGGGGTAAGTTTTAGGGACCTAAAATGGAAGAAGAACCAAGGCGCTAAGTGATTTGGGTAAGTTTGAGGGTGTGAAAATGGAAGAAGAACCAAGGCGCTAAGTGATTTGGGTAAGTTTTAGGGACCTAAAATGGAAGAAGAAACAAGGCGCTATGTGATTTGGGTAAGTTTGAGGGTGTGAAAATGGAAGAAGAACCAAGGCGCTAAGTGATTTGGGTAAGTTTTAGGGACCTAAAATGGAAGAAGAAACAAGGCGCTATGTGATTTGGGTAAGTTTGAGGGTGTGAAAATGGAAGAAGAACCAAGGCGCTAAGTGATTTGGGTAAGTTTTAGGGACCTAAAATGGAAGAAGAACCAAGGCGCTATGTGATTTGGGTAAGTTTTAGGGACCTAAAATGGAAGAAGAAACAAGGCGCTATGTGATTTGGGTAAGTTTGAGGGTGTGAAAATGGAAGAAGAAACAAGGCGCTAAGTGATTGGGGTAAGGTTTAAGGGAGCTCCAGGGAAAAGGCAGGAGAGCGCTAAGTGGTTAGGGTGAGTTTAGTGATGGAAGTGAAATTATGTAGGCGAACACTTTAATGAGAGAAGTTTGTAGTGCGCAGGCGCAATATCGTAAGAATTTCGTCTGGACAGATACTTTATGAAAAAATGAAGCAGGATGTAGCGGGAAAATGATAGGATTCGTGTGAGGATACGATGGGAAAAGGGCAAAAACGAAAGGCTACGTTGGTAGTTGGGCAAAATAAATCTGAACCGTTTCGATGGAAAATGACATCCTCGTCTGCGTACTCTGGCATACGAGCACACGGACGCGCTACGGAAGGTTTACGAAGCATGCATAGAATCGATCGAACGTTCATGCGAGAGCGGGAAATTTTGAAAATCTTACGACGTCGGCACCAAACCGAAAGTTTGTTTGTGTCTCTCTGAATCGAGCCTCATGTGTTTCTGGGAAAAAGCAAAAGCACAATGTCCCTTATGCTACAGGAAAGCAGCAATAGCAGCAGTTTTAAGATGCAGGTTCCTGGGCTCGAAGCAGTGGCATAACTAAATGGGGCCTTTTGGCCTTCTACAGCAAAGTTTTTTTCTGCCTTTCAAATCAATTTGATATTAATCACTAATATTTTTGGCAGAAAAAAAATATTTCACCTGCCATTCAGATTATAATGAAGAAAACACTGTTGTTTTAGGTAGTTTTTATGGCAAACTATGGCTTCATCATAGGTTTAAGCAGCTTATATGGGTTCATGATGCTGTTACCTATTCAAAGCACAAAGCCATGACAGTGATGAATTGGCAACAACTGACCACTAATCACATTGCCCTTTGTAATTTTAGTCCAATCGTACTCTGTCCTCATCATGACAACAGGCAGACAATTGAAAGAAGAACATTTGTCATACTGGGTGCCTCTTACTTTCATTGCAGTTTAAGATGAGTGTAGTGCTTTTTGGATTGCATGGCTGTAACCAATTTTAAAATGGATACTCTGGCAGCATTATAAGGGCAGTTTAACATATAATTAAAGATATGCAGAAGTTGGTTTTAGGAAAGCGCAATTAGATAATTTGAGCAGCTCCTACTTGAGGGAAAAACCTGTATTCCCTGGGAGAAATGTAGATAGGTTAATCTGTTCTAACATAGGTGAGAACCTAGGTGAAGAAAATATTAGTGTGGAGAAAAGATTAGTGTAGACAGCGCACCTTGCTGCTTGTAAAGGGGCTGGTGCTCATCCGGTTGTTGGTGCTGCAGGGAGTGGACATCTTTTATCTTTGCCTGCTACACCTTCCTCTGATGCAACAAGGCTCCAGGGTTGGAGCGCATTTTGTAGTCCCTAATACTGCTTGCAGAGTGGCGAGGCAAGAACAAATTGTCATAGATTATATGGCACACAGTGCTACCAGTTCCGTTGGATTGTTTTGCACCCATTGCTGTCGAGAGTGTAGAGCCCTCCACCTCACCCCAGTAAAATCTGCAAGCCTTCCCATACAGAAATCACAGAGTCACTAATGCTCTATGATGCATGACTGGCTGGGATACCATTGGCCATCCGCCTTCCCCTGCCCCAGTTGCAGACCTAGGGCTCACAGATGCTCAAGAGCATCTTTGGGAGAATGAGGATGTGGCCAGCATACCATCAAAGGACACCCTGCATGATGATGAGACCCAAGTGCCAACTGCTGCAGCTTTGTTCAATATTGAGGTTGAGAGGGAGGCTAGCAGGGAGGAGTGGGTGGAAGAAGATGCAAGGCATCTGCAAGCAAAACTTGAGCTGCAGTGGCAGAGCTGCCAGGAAAAACCTGCAGACACCCGAGTCTCCTTCTGTCTCAGACTCCTGCTTCACCTTCCGTACAACAAGGTCATCTGTCTCCCCCCAAAGGGAGCATGTGGGACCCCCACCACCTGCAGCACTAGCAGCACAACCACCATCACCAAGCCTGTGCACAGCATCCTAGGGAAGCTTTCAGCTTTCCATCCCAAAAATGTGAACAAGTGATATTCTGCACAGCTCAATCAATAAGTGGATGGCAGAATAGGGAGTGAGACCAAAATAAATAATTTGCCCAAAAATCCGCTCCACTAAACACACTCCAAAATAAAATGTAAAAAATAAAATATTTTATTTCTACTTCTCTGTCACAATTACATATTCAACTTTTACACATTAGACAAAATAGAAAAAAAGTCCTGAAAGGATGGTACAAAGCTCTATTATCGTGTTATTAAGGGATTCTATTACCCCACTGCAACTGCCAGCAATGTGCAAATTATGCTCTGATGGTCTTTATTTAATAGTGCTAAAATTATTCAATATCAATTATTAAAGTGCTAGTGCAAAATTTATTTTCATTTCATAGCATAGCATTTTATTTTGTCTAATGTGTTCATGTTGAATGTGTAATAAGATTAGTAGAAATATTTTTTTTTATTCTGGAGTGCATTTGGTGGAGTGCATTTCAAAATTGCTGGCTCCCATTCCGTCTGATGGAGACAGGCAGTTTAAAAGATCTGATGGCGACGGCTATTCCACAATATGCCATTCCCAGCCATCACTACTTTTTTCACAAGGCTATCCCTGCCCTGCACCAACAGGTTGTGAATAAAATAAAATGTGCACTGGGCAATGCCATCAGTTCCAGTGTCCACCTCACCACTGACACGTGGACAAGTAAGCATTACATCTCCCTAACTGCCCACTGGGGCTGGGACTGAGGCGGAAAGCACTGTGGTGCATATACTTTCACCACCCAGCATTGTGGGACATCAGTTGGTGTCTCCTGTAGCCTTCGATTCCTACTCTGCTTCCTCCTCTACTTCCTTTTCAAGTAGTCAGTGGAGCCCCTGCACCACTAATTTGAGCACTGCTATGGGGAAACGGCATCATGCGGTGCTAAAACTCATCTGCCTGGGCTAAAAAAAAACCACAGCATCCAAAAGCTGTGGACCGGCGTACAAAAGCAGACAGATGAGTGGCTGCCGCCATTGCACCTGAAGCCTGACAAGATGGTGTGCGACAATGGGCGGAAACTTGTAGCAGCCTTGGGCCAAGGTAGGTTGATGCATATCCCTTACCTGCTGCATTTGGCTAGCTTGGTGGTGCAGAGCATCCTGGCCCATTACCCAGAAATTCAGGGGCTGCTCCTTATAGTGCGTAGCGTGTGCTCACACCTTCAGCGCTCCCACCCTTCAGCCGCCCGCCTGTCTGCACTGCAGAACTTCGGCCTTCCTACCCACCACCTCATATGTGACTTGCCCACCAGGTGAAATTCCACGCTGTACGTGCTGGGAAGGGTGTGTGAGCAACAGCAGGAAACAGTGGAGTTATAGCTACAAAATGCCCAGTTGAGTCGAAGTGCAGACCAACAGCAATTTACCTGCTGGAAAAAATGCTTCAGGCCATGTTGGAGGGGGAAGCAGAGGAGAAGGAGGAAGGCCCATTTTCCCTGCTGTCAAGGCAGTGCCCACGTGGCTCGCCGGGCGGGTTGCTGGGCCAACAGCTGCCAAGTACTCAAAGGTCCAGCCAGAGGCCAGTTCTGGAGAAATCAGAGGTAGGGGGAAAGGAGAAGGACTTTCTCACAGCAGGGTGGCAGCCAGGGTGGCACCCAGTGCAGCTCACAGGCATCTCTGGAGCATGGCTGGAGGAGCAGGAGTAGGAAGAGTAGACATCTGACAGTGAGGACAGCTTCTCCTTGACTCAGGGCAGCCTGGTTCACAGTTCAACAACTGCAGAGTTGCCCATATAGTCAACAGTGCTGATTACTGGATGGCTATCCTACTTGATCCCTGCTATAAGGACAACATCACCTCCTTGGTGAAAATGAGAAAGTACAAATGCATGCAAAGTTCCCAGGTGACTTTGCGGGCTAAGTCGTGGTACAAGGAGGAGGAGAAGGAGCAAGTCGCCAATGCAGCAAGGGCACCAGCAGCACCTCACAGGGGTGACGACTTATTCCATTGTCCACCACATCCACCACTAACGGATACTAGGCAGAGTTTGCCCTCAATGCCTTGAAGGTGCTGGCCTGCCCTGTGGCAAGTGTCTTATCAGAACGTGTGTTCAGTAACACAGGGGGTGTCATTACTGACAGGAGGATCCGCCTAGCCACAGCCAATGTGGACAAGCCTACATTCCTTAAAATGAACCAGGCGTGGACATCATGGAACTTGGCTGTGCTAGCACCTAAGTGAGTGGTTAAAGTGTTTGTTACCTGCTTCACCTTTTACACTTAAACCACCATATCCACGTCCACTGCCTCCTCCCTTTATGTATATATTTATTTAGTGATCTAAATGTTTATTTATTCATGTATATATGTATATATTGTTTGATTTTCTTTATTCTTTTGTATATCTTTAATTTGTTTAGTTTTCTGTTATTGTTTTGAGTACTTTCCCAAGCCCATTTCATGCAGGACAATCACCCTGGTGTTCTCTATTTTCAACCCTTGCTACCCCCCATTTTACAGCCATTTTTGAACCCCCAAGTTCGGGTCCCTATTGACTTCAGTGGGGTTTGGCTGAACTCAGCGACCACATACTTCAATGGGTTCGCTCATCACTAATCAGCACTATACAAATATGCAATAAATAAATGCATATCTTTAAGTTCAACAACGCAATCTGGAGCCATGTATATAGGAAGAAAAAGGCACATATACAATTGACCATCTCAATGTACGTGGCAAAGTCACAAATTAGACTGCTCATTTTATATTTTATGTTTTGGCACAATAAATTCAATTACAATATAATTTAGGGACTAGTTTCCTCCTTGACCCTTCTTAGGGTCAAAGAAAGGCTGCAAATTAACTGTCACTATGCATCGACCTTTTCACGGTTCATAAAAAACACACTTTGTTACATGCCATTTATTTTTAGCTTTGTAACCTTATTAATGGATTTTATTTAATCAGGAACTTCCTGCTAATAAAGAAGAAACTGTGGATATAATATTTAAAGAAAAATAATAAAACAGGCTATAGCATTTTAGAAGATATGGAGCGGATATACTATTACAAAAAAATTAAACAAAAATGAGAGCCTTTGCTATCTAGGGATTGTAGGAGCCATTAATCTGGATGTTCCGTTGCAGGTACAATATTCTGCATGAGAGCAAATGGATGGGGTATCTGCAAAGTTCAGAGATTATTCATAGTTATCATCATCCCTATTTGTTTCTTATATATATATAGCAATGTAATATCAATCTACTCATGCTTTCCTTACACTTACATTACACTTATAGAAAACCACCCCTCACTACTAGTTAGCTCTGATCCTAATCTTGGAGATCAGGCAAATCATCTGCTATTACTGTAATTGTGCAGCAAGAGCAAAAGTAAGTCTACCTCTCCCCAGTTTTGAACCTGGGACCTCTGCAGTGGCAGGCAGGGCGGACTGGAGTTAAAAAATGTCCCGGGACTTTTCTGATCACACCAGCCCTACAGTGCTTCTGGCCCGTTATCCACGCCCCCCACAACAGGCAGCATGCAGAACCACCCATCACCCCCTAGAAGGCTGAGTGCTAGAACCTCCCTATAACAGGCTGAGTGTCAGAACCCCTCAGAACCCCTCTGCCCATAACATATTAAGTGGCAGAACCCCCCTCCCCATAACAAGCTGAGTGGCAGAACCCCCACAACATGCTACATGGCAGAACCCCCATAACATGCCGAGTCGGGGAGCCCCATAACACGTCGAGTGGGGGAGCCCCCATTACATGCCGAGTGGCAGATCCCTCCATAACATGCCTAATGGCAGAACCTCCCATAACATGCTGAGTGGCAGAACCCCCCATAACATAATAAGTGGCAGAACCCCATACCATGCTGAGTGGCAGAATCCCCCCCCCTATAACATAATGAGTGGCAGAACCCCCATAACATGCTGAGTGGCAGAATCCCCCCATAACAGGCTGAGTGGCAGAATCCCCCCATAACAGGCTGAGTGGCAGAATCCCCCATAACAGGCTGAGTGGCAGAATCCCCCCATAACATGCTGAGTGGCAGAATCCCCCCATAACATGCTGAGTGGCATAACCCCCTATAACATGCTGAGTGGCAGAATCCCCCCCCCCATAACATTCTGAGTGGCAGAATCCCCCCCCCCATAACATGCTGAGTGGCAGAATCCCCCCATAACAGGCTGAGTGGCAGAATCCCCCATAACAGGCTGAGTGGCAGAATCCCCCCATAACATGCTGAGTGGCAGAATCCCCCCATAACATGCTGAGTGGCATAACCCCCTATAACATGCTGAGTGGCAGAATCCCCCCCCCCATAACATTCTGAGTGGCAGAATCCCCCCCCCCATAACATGCTGAGTGGCAGAATCCCCCCCATAACATGCTGAGTGGCAGAATCCCCCCCATAACAGGCTGATTGGCAGAATCTGCCCCATAACATGCTGAGTGGCAGAATCCTCCCATAACATGCTGAGTGGCAGAATCCCCCCCATAACAGGCTGATTGGCAGAATCCGCCCCATAACATACTGAGTGGCAGAATCCCCCCCCCATAACAGGCTGAGTGGCAGAATCCCCCCCATAACATGCTGAGTGGCAGAATCCCCCCATAACATGCTGAGTGGCAGAATCCCCCCCATAACATGCTGAGTGGAAGAATCTCCCCCCCATAACATGCTGAGTGGCAGAATCCCCCCATAACATGCTGAGTGGAAGAATCCCCCCCCCCATAACATGCTGAGTGGCAGAATCTCCCCCCCCTAACATGCTGAGTGGCAGAATCCCCCCATAACATGCTGAGTGGCAGAATCCTCCCCCACAACAAGCTAAGCGGCAGAGCCCCCACATAGCAGCCTGAGTGGCAGAATCCCCCACAACATGCTACGTGGCAGGAGCCCCATAACATGCCGAGTGGGGGAGCCCTCATAACATGCCGAGTGGCAGATCCCTCCATAACATGCCTAATGGCAGAACCACCCATAACCTGCTGAGTGGCAGAATCCCCCCATAACAGGCTGAGTGGCAGAATCCCCCATGACATGCTGAATGGCAGAATCCCCCTATAACATAATGAGTGGCAGAACCCCCATAACAGGCTGAGTGGCAGAATCCCCCCATAACAGGCTGAGTGGCAGAATCCCCCATAACAGGCTGAGTGGCAGAATCCCCCATAACAGGCTGAGTGGCAGAATCCCCCCATAACACGCTGAGTGGCAGAACAACCCCATACCATGCTGAGTGGCAGAATCCCCCATAACATGCTGAGTGGCAGAATCCCCCATAACATGCTGAGTGGCAGAATCCCCCATAACATGCTGAGTGGCAGAATCCCCCATAACATGCTGAGTGGCAGAATCCCCCATAACATGCTGAGTGGCAGAATCTGCTGAGTGGCAGAATCCCCCCCATAACATGCTGAGTGGCAGAATCCCCCCATAACAGGCTGAGTGGCAGAATCCCCCATAACATGCTGAGTGGCAGAATCCCCCCATAACATGCTGAGTGACATAACCCCCTATAACATGCTTAGTGGCAGAATCCGCCCCATAACATGCTGAGTGGCAGAATCCCCCCCATAACATGCTGAGTGGCAGAATCCCCCCCATAACATGCTGAGTGGCAGAATCCCCCCCATAACAGGCTGATTGGCAGAATCTGCCCCATAACATGCTGAGTGGCAGAATCCTCCCATAACATGCTGAGTGACAGAATCCTCACCCACAACAAGCTAAGTGGCAGAACTCCCACATAACAGGCTGAGTGGCAAAATCCCTCCCATAACACGCTGAGTGACCAAACCCCCTCACACTCAACCCCCCAGCCCCACTCACCTTGCTGTTGCTTACCGGGGCTGGCCGTGCTGCTGGAAGTGTGGATTGCCACCGCCGCCACAGGAAGCCAGGATTGATGACACTACTGGGGATTGATGCCCATCACTGTGCAGCAGCATATGACGGCCGGGCAGCAACACAGCAATAGCATGAGAGTCAGGACTCTTATGCTGATGCTGTGAACTGCCCAGCCATCATAGGTAGGCAGCCACCTTCCCTGCACTAGCTACTAGCTGCCAACTCACTAGTTTAATGCTGGCTCTGGCATCTAGCTGCCAGCCGGGTGAATGGGAGCCTCCATTCATCTGGCCTGCTTCTAGAAGCGAAAGCCTGCACTGGTATTAAGTAAATCGGCAGCTGGGCAGTGGCAGCCTACCAGGTATTTTCCCAGTATATCCTATGGCATGGCCCTCATGGCAGACTACAGCCATGTCCCAGTTTATCTCTCCAGTCTTAACCTCCTGGCTATTTGTCTGTGTCTGACCAAGGGAGGATGCTGAAGCATTTTTTTGTGAATCCCTGTTAATTGTAGATGCAAGGTTTGTTCTCAGCAACCCTGTTATCTGTCATTTGACCACTTTTGCCGTTTGAGGTCTGACCAGTGCTGCATTATTTGGGTGAAGGTGTAAAGCAACGACCCCTCGCCACTCACATGCGCAGCCACCTCCTCTGCCAATGTTCTCTTTTCATGTGTTTGTTCTATAAACGTCAACAAACAGATGTGAATTGTTAACTTATGTCCTCTGTTCGGGTCTCCTTTAGCTCCACATGCATGCCCCTGTCCATTTAAGTAATTTTCCAAGACAGTGCAAGCTCCCAAGTCTCGTATATGCTAATATATGCCAGTGCTACCTAAAGGCCTTACTCTCCACTCTGCTACTACTGTTGGATGGGCTCACTGACACAGCAACAAGGTGAAGGCAGCTCTCCCATCCCACCCCTGCATCACATTTAAACATGTCACCGTGGTCCATATGACAGTGACAGTAAAGTACAGTGGCCCTGTAATGTTGGAAGGCCGGTGTTACATTCCAGTGGGGGAATGGGGGTTAAAAGAGCAGGGGGATTCTTTAGATCCAGGGAAGGACTCAGTTTGAGATGCAATGGTACTCACTGTGGTGGCAATGTCACTCCTCAGCTTATACAATGCAGGACACTCAGGTGGTGAGGCAGCACTTCTTTATTGGTCTCTTAACCAGCATTACATCCATTACAATCCATATACATCTTCTATCACAAGTTCCTATAGTTGCAATTATTCCTCCATAAGAGCCTCTTGCTCTGTCAGCAAACACTAGTATTTCCTTAAGAGTTTCTCTGCCTCTTCCTCAGATTCTCTGTCACACACCTCTCCGTCTACTGGGGGTCCTCTTTATGCCCTCTAACTAATAATCTGCAATCAACACTTTATTATTGCCTCTCAGTATTCTGGCCTTCTGTTTCTGAACTAATTCCATTTGTTATCCAACACTCCCCTCTTGTGGTCATTTACTGTAACTCCATCTCCATATCTCCTCTCTTAAAGTGGACCAAAACCCACGCCCCAACGGCCATGAAATCTAAAGATACCAGGGCCACTGCATTCCCTCCCCCTGGGGCATCCAGAATCAGGATGCCCCGCTATGTGAAACCCCCAGATTTTTTTTTCTGGTCATGGTGGGTTCCTTTCCTGGTCACCTTCTTTTCTGGCACATGCACAAGCTTAGTTGAAGTAGTTAGTAGAAGTCACCACATCCCCACTGTCCCTTTTTTAAGAGCACGTGCCTGCACCAGGCATATGTGAATGGCCAGCATGGGCATGGGCAAAAGGATGGAGTGAGTTCGAACCTATGGCTTTTATAGGTCTGAAAACCCAAAATTAAGGGGTCAGAATCACGCCCAAGCGCAGGCTAATCCCATAAAACTATAGATGCACGGCCTACTTGAGCCGTAATTATACAACGAACACTTGGTTTGGTGTACGCATACTGTAATTTCCCGCGAAAAGGACAATTCCCATAAGAAAACAAGGCTCAGAATCACCTGACATGGAAAAGAGACCAAATACAGTCCTTTGATGTCATTCCTGCTATGGGAATGTGTGCAAGAGATGCTTTGAATCAGGCCGCATGCGTTTGTGCTTGACCACATTAATTAAATGTACCTATAGAAAGAAAGCTAGGAAGAAAATAAGGCAGTGTAGTTATGCCTTCATACAGACACAATGCTGAGGTTATAGCACTGAGGGCAGGACATATACTGTTTTTTGGGCTGAGATGGAACAGTGAGGCCAAGTACAGAGGGAGGGGCTTGAGGCGACGAGAGAGGCAGGCATTGGATGTGATTGTAAGAAGCAGTGGCCCATTGGGCCCCAAGCAGTGTGGCACACTAGGAATCTGCCATGTCTCCATATGGCCATCCACAAGTACGAATCTTCCCCCATCAGGTCAGCAGAGGACACAGTTAACTTCCTCTTCCATTATGTCATCGTCTGAGTGCCCAAATGTATTCTCTAGGATGCTGTTTGTTGACTGTTTGACCTTTAATACCACTGTATCTTGCGAGATATAGTTGGTAAGAGGTTGAAACAGTTTTATCAACATTTGTGATTTTTAGCTTTCTGTCAGGTGACAGTTTGTGTCAAAATGGTGGTTCCCCAATACAGAGGCAACACAAGTGCCTCTTTTTCCTTTTTTGCTGTACACAAACAATTGCAGTTTCATGTTGAACCCTGTCAAAATACCAAAATTTATTGGCCATTCATTGTAATGGTAATAGTATAAAAGTTATAGGACTATCCACTATCTATTATTTTTTTCCTTTAAAACTGACAGGGGACATTGAGTGAATATTCATATTGTGAAACTAGGGTTTATACTGGTACAGGGCAAAGAACGGGGCAGACTGAAACATATTGTAGGACTCTCACCAGCCCCTGATGCCTAAGCTGTATTTTACCTTGGTTGTCCTATGGTTGTCTATTTTTGGATAAGTATGAGTAATTAATATCAATAGCAGTTATTTTTATTTTTATTGTTTTTTTGACTGCGGCCATGGACAGAGATCTATCTATCTATCTATATATATTGTGAGCGGTTGGGCGATCAGCAGTGACACAGACAACAGTCTTTCCACAGCAAAACAGGTTTATTGAGCAAATAAACTGTTCAAACGCAAATCATCACTCATTTCAGGGATTGCAGCACCAACGCAAAAAATCAAAAAGTGGTTACTTCACCAAACAAATGTAAGTCCAGGGCTGGGTACTCCAGCAAGCTGTAACTCCACGGCAAGTTAAATCCACTTTGCAGGGCATACAAGCCCTCCGCTGCTCATCCCCACAAGTCCACGGTTAGGGGGCGCAAAAGCCAAGTCCTTCGGCTTGCATAAAGTCCTTTTCTTCACCACTTGTGCACCTCAGCCTGGGCTTCCTCCTACAGGCTGGACAATAGACAATAGTGTGTCTCCTTTTTATTCCGGCTTCCCCTGCAATCAGCCTGATCACCTGTGCACGGCCTAAGATCATAGAACAAACCTGAAAGGGATTGGGGAAAGTGACCTGGGTCCTGAAAACCCGGCACGGATCGTGCCTTATACAGCCTAGCAGGGGAGAAATACACACCATTTATGACATTTTTGTATATATATATATATATATATATGGGGGGAGCAGGGTTGCTGTCTGGAGTGCCACATTAGTTTATAGAATGTAATGCCAGTTCAACCCAAAGACTTGCAAAGCTGTGAGTAAAGATCACTTGATACTACTGTGGGTTGGTTGGTGAATGTAAAAAAAACATATTAATGTATCACCTGGCCGTAGCCAATCACAACTAGCTCTGCCAGTGTAAAATATTGAATTACTGTGCCACTGTTACCAAATACCAACCTTAGCATGCCTCCTAATGCACAGTTAAATAGATGTATCAGTCAAAATTACTTGCCGGCAATTTACCTGATGCAGTCCCCTGTTATCTTTTCTCTGGTGGTTGAAAGGAAGGTGGATTTCTTCTTTGCTGCCTCCAGCACCTCCCCCCTGATCCTGACCACAAACCAAAGCTTGAGACTCACATCAGGTTGGAACCACCTCTGTTATGCATAGGCTAAAAATGGTGCCTTCCCCACTGTCACTTATGGCCAACTCACTCCAATGATTGAATCACTCTGCCCTGCCACTCCCATCACATAGGACAAAACAACATGAGGTAAAATTTTACTTTTTCATTACTCTGGCAATATAGCTTAATTTTCCAAATAGAAAACAATGAGAACATTCCCATGTATAGTCCTACCCAATGTGGATACATTTGAGAATACCTAGACAATGTATCTTTCAGATGAGACCTCTCCCAACACACACATCTGCAGAAATGCTTGATGTTAGACTTTTTTTGTTTGCCTGCTGGCCAATATAAACCCATGGGGACTTTGATCTCATTAATTAATATGTATTGTGTGGACTGGAATATCCCAAGTGCATCGACATGCAAGAGCAGGACTATTTTAGAGGCTCTTAATGGAGTGTCTCTAAAACAACTTGTGACATTGCCAAATAGAGGAGATAACCTTCTGGACTTAGTTCTGACCAATGGGGATCTGGTGTCTGAGGTCAGGGTTGAAGAAAATCTGGGTTCCAGTGACCATCAATGCTTATGGTTCAGAATAAAAACAGACATTGTGCAATCACACACCAGAACCAAAGTGCTGGAGGCTAGATGCTAGAGGAAGACAAACTTCAAGGAAATGGCGGAATATGTAGAAAGAAAATTAGGTGAGTGGAACAGAGTAGCAGAAGTGAGTGCCCAGTGGTCACTATTAAAAATGGCCATCTTAAAGGCAACTTAGCAATATGGGAAACAAACTAGCAAGAATAAAAGGAAGAAGAAACCATTATGGTTTACTAGGGAAGTCAGCACTGTCATAAAAGATAAGAAGTCTGCCTATAAGAAGTATAAAGTAAGTGGAAGTGTAGCTGACAGAGAGGCGTATAAAATTAAACAGAGGGAAGCAAAACTGATTATAAGGACTGCTAAAGGGCAAAAGGAGGAAGAAATGGCCAAATCTATGAAGAGGGGCGATAAAACCTTTTTCCGATATATTGGTGACAGAAAGAAGAAAAACAATGCAGTCTCAAAAATTAGAAATAGGGAAAATAAATATATTGACGGAGATAAGGCTGTGGCTGACCATCTGAATAGCTACTTTTGTTCGGTATTTTCAGATAGTAGCAGGCATTGCCATAGCACAGCATCCAGCTGGGAGGGCACAGCTCCAGAGTTTCTGGAGGTTGATGTCTTAGCCGAGCTGGCACATCTAAAGGTAAGTAAGGCGATGGGTCCAGATGGAATCCACCCCAGAGTTCTAAGGGAACTTAGGTTTGTGATTGCAGCCCCTCTGACTGATTTACTTAACCATTCCCTTTCAACTGGTGAGGTTCCAGATGATTGGAGAATGGCCAACGTCGTACCAATCCATAAAAAGGGGAGTAAAGAAGAAGCCAGTAATTACAGGCCAGTTAGTTTAACATCTATAGTGGTCAAATTAATGGAAACACTCTTAAAAAAATTAATGACCTATTGGACCCAAAACAGCGCGGCTTTACTGAGGGCAGATCATGTCAGACCAATCTTATTGATTTCTTTGACAATGTCGCTAAAGTGTTAGATGAAGGTGGTGCTGTGGATATCGCCTATCTGGATTTTAGCAAAGCCTTTGACACTGTACCACATAAAGAGCTCATAGATAAGTTATTGAAGGTAGGACTCAATCCCTGGATAGTTCAGTGGATTTCCAGTTGGCTGAGTGATCGGTATCAGAGTGTTGTTGTAAATGGTGTGCAATCTGAACAAAGGCGAGTTACAAGTGGTGTGCCGCAAGGCTCTGTCCTGGGTCCCATTCTTTTTAATATATTTGTAAGTGACATAGGAGAAGGCTTGGTAGAAAAAGTTTGTCTGTTTGCTGATGATACTAAGGTTTGTAATAGGGTGGATATTCCTGGAGGTGTCTGCAACATGGAAAATGATTTAGCTTTACTGGATAGATGGTCAAAACTGTGGAAACTAGAGTTTAATGTCTCTAAATGTAAAATCATGCACTTGGGTAGAAGGAATCCCTGCTCTGAGTACCGTATGGGCAGCACTGTGTTAGCCAGGACCTCGGAGGAGAGAGATTTAGGGGTACTGATTACTGAAAGCTGCAAGATGAGTGGACAGTGTTGCCAGGCAGTGGGAAAAGCAAGCAGGATGCTCGGCTGCATAGCTCGAGGCATCACCAGTAGGAAGAGGGAGGTTGTGATGCCGCTGTATAGAGCCCTAGTAAGGCCACAGCTAGAATACTGTGTGCAATTCTGGAGACCTTACCTGCAAAAAGAAATTTTTCAAATAGAACGTGTCCAAAGGCGGGCAACGAAAATGGTGGAAGGACTTAAACTTAAAACTTATCAGGAGAGACTTAAAGAACTTAATTTGTACAGTCTGGAGGAAAGAAGGGAGAGGGGGGACATGATTGAGACATTTAAATATGTGAAAGGATTTAATAAGGTTCAGGAGGGAAGTGTTTTTAAGAAGAAGCTTAATGATAGAACAAGGGGGCACAACCTGAAGCTAGTCAGGGGGAAGATCAGGAGCAATGTTAGAATATATTATTTTACAGAAAGAGTAGTAGGTGCTTGGAACAAACTTCCAGCAGAGGTAGTTGAAAAATCAACAGTCACTGAATTTAAACGTGCCTGGGATAAGCACACATCTATCCTAGGATAAAGAGCACATACAGTATACACATAAGGGCAGACTAGATGGACCGTATGGTCTCCTTCTGCCATCAACCTTCTATGTTTCTATGTTTCTACTAAGCTCTGGTCACAGCTGGAAAAGAGATAATGCATCCCAATTTTTACACTGTGAGATATGTCGACTCTGTATATAAAGGTGCTAAAAGTAGCCACTGTTATTCTAATTTTCACATTACGTTTTCACATTTGTTAAACTCATTATATAAAGCTTTTCAAGCAACCAAGATACTCCTGGGAGCAACACACATATATTCTGAAATATCCCACGTTGAAATAAGCTGTAAAAGTGCATTTTCAGCAGGTTTTCAAAACCAAATCTGTAAATTCCACTTTTCCAGGTCAACAAAGTCCAGCAAAAGGCAAACACTCACCACTACAAATATAGCTCTGTTTGCTAGAATTTTGGCCCAGTTTGCTGCTGTGTTCCTTAGGTTGCAACGCACATGGTGCATTAACAATAGAGTAAACTAACAAAAACCTGCGAATGTCATAAATCAGCAACAAAATGTGTGTAAAATTATATTGCCTGTGACTTCAGTAGTATTACTTTCTTAATGCTTTTGTTTTTCCTATGCTGATCCATTGTGCACTATGCTCCGTAGACACGGGTGATCCAGATTATGAGCGGATTATCACTGTGAATTTAGCAGAGTGTGACCAACTTGCTCTTTTTGTCCTAGTGTGTGTATCCTCCTGAAATCTTTTGCTCATGCACAGCATTTTATCTAATATATGACCTTAGTCAAATACACAATCTAACTTATTGACAGCCAGGAATGGAATTGATGAATTATACAGATCAAGTTAAACTATGAGCCAGAGAAAACCTTGAAACAAGAAATTAATGCCTGGGTGGTCAGTATTTCATGTACTAGCTACATGATAACCAGCTTTTAATCTTTTAGATAACATGCTATTGATTAGTAAACCTATCAGAAGGACCATCAGCCCAAGACACCAGAGTGTTATCTACTTAATAACCTGCCTTGGTGACAAAGTGCATGAAGGAAACTGAGCAACAATCATTTCTGACTGTCCTGCAGCATGTCTCATTGGGCCCTTACTGCGCTTCCCGCATCCCGCACATCACAAGAGCAAGCCAAATGTTTCACTTTTTTAATTTGGGTTAACTCTTAGATGGTAATGGATATCTCGGTAATTGCTGCATACATGCTTGACATAAATTATCAAAGGATAACAACAATTTTTTTAAATACATAAAATGTTTTGCTATAAGGACAATTTGTAAGATCAAATCTCAATCAAGGGATTGTCCAGGTAAAAACAAGAATAGCAGCTCCTCTATGCAGGTTCGGTGTTCCCCTGCAATGCTGGCATCTTCATATTTACCCAGGGCAGCAAGCTTGCAGTTCCACATTCCAGCATCGGTGGACTCACTTGGAGGTGATCGTGGGGTCTTATTTACATCTCCACAAGCCTACACCATTCATTGCAATAAAGGGGGCATGCAAAGGTAGAAACACCCCTTTCATTTCCATAAATGGAGTAGGAGTGTTGTGGGGTATGTAAAGCCAATTTGATGATTTTTAAGAAGAAGCTTAATTATAGAACAAGGGGGCACAACATGAAGCTAGTCGGGGGGAAGATCAGGAGCAATGTTAGAAAATATTATTTTACAGAAAGAGTAGTAGATGCTTGGAACAAACTTCCAGCAGAGGTAGTTGAAAAATCAACAGTCACTGAATTTAAACATGCCTGGGATAAGCACACATCTATCCTAAGATAAAGAGTACATACAGTATACACATAAGGGCAGACAAGATGGACCGTATGGTCTCCTTCTGCCGTCAACCTTCTATGTTTCTATGTTTCTATGATGGATACCACTTATTCTTCCTAGAGCTGGAGCATGGAATCTCTCGTTCTCAAGTGAGCATTTTATTTTGATGTCTGGACAGGGATTTTAAAGTCTTCAAGGTAAATTCGGAATGATATTATTGTTGTTGTGTCTCTGGAAAGCAACTAAAGCAGGCAAATGCCCCCCAGACTGTTTGATGGGAAGACCATAAAATACGGTGTACATTGTGCTGATTAAAACATATTATATAAATATTTGTATGTAAAGCAAAAGTGTCATGCTGGAGGTTCCATTTAACAGCATGGAAAACAATCACTGTGTCAGGAGACTTGGTAATTAAGGAAAGATGCCTGCATAATAATTTACCCACATACCCCCTCTCAACCTTGCTATTGCTTTGCCAACTCCCTTTTCTGTTCTGATCAATCTCTCTCTTTCATATTCTCTTTAAATTTTATTTTGTTCACTTTTTCTACTTCCATGTTCCCTCTACTCCTTCTCTCATTCCCTTTTACATTCCCCCCACTTTTTCTCTATATCCGTCTTTGTCACCCTCCTTTTCTCAAAGTGATATTGTACCAAAACTGTAGTTTGATTAGCACTGCTTACAATTTGTCTGTAACACAATTCCCAGCCTCCCTTAAAACTTTATCAGGGCTTCGAGTTGGTTAAGGCTGACATGCGGAGGTGGAGACATTTCATAGGCAGAAGAGTAAGAGTTGGGTAGGAACAGTGGTCCCAGAGGTAGTAACAGAGAAGTGGACTAGAAGGTGATCAACAGTGTAAAGCGAAGGAGGAGGTGAGGACCCTGCAGTGACATCGAGGAAGGTAATTTCTTCATGTTGTCTACCCTGAAAGCTATTTATCAAACCCTCTCATGTAGCTCTTCAATGATACAGCTCCTACTTTTTTCTAGATTGCATTGCTGGTAATTGCCATAACTACCTATAGTGATTGTCTTGCTATGTTTAATATTGTTGGATACGGCAGTATCTCTGCACACAGGTGTGTTGTTGGCAAAGAGAACATGGAGAAGCTGCTGTTCTTACTCCACTCTCTGAAATTTGTTCTGCAAAAACCCAACAGAGTTCCTTCCTTTCTGAGCCCATCCATGTGCCAAAACTGTCATTTTCCACCACAGGGTTTGCCACCTTCCTGTTAAGCATCTAAAGGGTTAACAAACTTCCAAGGTATTTTGAGAGGTACAGATTTTAAAAGGGTCACTGTTTAGGGGTTCACAGCATGCAGAAGCAGGGAGTACATAGTGGCTACTCTTAGACCTATGTAAAAATCAGCTCTTGGATGGGATTTTTGGGGCATAGATGGCCCGAGCAGCAGTTGGGGGGTTGGTGCCTTGCCAAGAACACTTCAGTCATGGCCAGTAATTTGAACCTGCAACCTGCAGGTCACAAGTCCGCTTCCTTACCTCATTAATTTGTCGCTTAGTTAATTAATAACATTGTGAGAAGCCACCCCATAACCCCAGAGAAAACACATACAGTATACAGAAAACATAATAATATTGATATTTCAAACCTGAAACATTAGAACAGTCATTTTCTGTGTAAAATTAAAAGAACATCCGAATATCCTTGATTGTCCCTCAACAACTATGGGGAATTAATCAATTCTCAACTTTAAATACATTATATCATCATGTTTGGAATAGATTTTTCTGTCTGTTCTAAAATGTTTACATGTTTTTAACTGTTATTGTATTTGGTGCATTTTCAATGAAACAAAATATAAAAAAAATTATTTTTTCAAACAAATATAAGTATATCTAATGAGTGATATCTTGATAGCAGAGGGGTGGGCACCAGGAGTGAGGAGAAAAAACTTAAAATAAGGATTCCAAATCTGGATGCCCCATTGAAGAGGAACAATCACCAGGATAGTAATAAACTCTGGTGGTTCTTCCTCTTTAAAATGTATTGCCCTAATTTTTCACATTCTAGAAAAAGGTCTATAATTATCTTTTGTCTCCCACAGCAGCTTCATCTAGGTCCACAGCTGCAAAAACGGACTCATCTTTGGGAGCTTATCCGCTGATTGCAAGCAAACTGATTGATCAGTCTCAATGAATGAAATGCACCATCCCATTCACTATAAGAGAGGGGTCATGCTAGCCGTTGCCTTTGCACGCTCCCTCCATGTGATGTGGCAGAGGCATGCAAACACGTTTACGTGACCTCTTCTTCAAGACCAGGAAGTACTGCAGCACTAGAACTCAAGGAAATTGGTTTAGTTGAGTATTAGTTTTTTCAGTTTAAGGCCAGACTTCAATTATAATCTGTCACAGACAATCTGATCTCATCATATCAGCTTGTAAACAAATTCACCTCTCAGCCATCAGAATATTTCCAATTTCAGTACTGTCAGGGAAACACAGGTCATGTGATCACACTAACAGCCCAACACCTATGATCACACAGCACGCTTTCCCAAATCATTGTCCGTTTCAGCTACCCAGAGGACTACAAGGCCCAGCAAAGCAACAGACACAGATTCTTGGTAAAAAGATTGCTTATGTTAAATCTAGATTTTAATGCAATTAGCAAACTAGGCTATAACTAGGTTATAACAAACATTTGACTATAATGGAATGAATACAAATGCCATTCTGAGTCGTGAGATACAGTTTACACAAGAAAATAGATATGCACTGCCACTATTATGGGGGTGCAGGCCCTGGGATGAATATGCAGCTGAAAATTGACTAATAGTATTCTTAAGCTATCCCCTAGTAAAACCCAGTGACTGGCAGCACACGCTCAACTGTACAGATACAGTTTACAGGTACAGTGAGTAACAAGCAGAGATACAGTCCTTAAATTTCTTCTTATGAGATGTAAAGCAGAGCGGCTTCCATGGAGCAACTTGTGATGTTGGAACCTCTCCTGACACTTGCTAGGTGACCTCTGGGAGGAAGTACCCTTGCCCTCGGTTGAGATCTTGGATTTAATCCCCAGCCAGACACTCCCAACACCCCTCTGGGTGGAGGATCTATCTCCACCTTTGTTGGGAGCTATCTTACAACCTACAAATGCTATTTTGGGTCTAATTTCTAATCCGAGACCAATGCCAGCACGGTTCTGGAATCAAAATAATGGGTTAGTCATGCCACATCTTTCAGGTCCAGGAATAAGGGTGAAAGCTGCCCCAGAACCAGAGTTCTACATTTCCTCTGGTTCCCAGGTCTGCATTGCAATGACAAAACTATGCCTGCATTTGGTATTGTGGCCCATTCTGGTTCGGTATCTGGCTTGGTGCTGGGACACATAGCAGCCCAGCTATGGTCTGATTTGTGTTGGGACCGGATGTCTGAGGCACTGATGTTTGATGAGAGGGAGGTCTCTCCAGGGGTCACCTCTGTCTCAGACTCGGTGGGGCCTTTCCAGTCCAGAGGTGTGAGAGAATCAGTAGGGAGTCTGTGATATGAGCCTGGGCTTGGCTCAACTCACAGATAAGGGCTAATTCACCTTCCTGGAGAGTTTTAGGTCTGGTGCATGTTTATGGCTGGCAAGCCAAATGTTACAGGTACGGTAAAGGGGAACTGGTATCTGGGTATTCAGGCAATTATGATTAAACTGGATATGCCCGTCACACACACCATACACTCAAAGATATGTTGTCAATTATCATGATGATTATTTGGTGAAGGAAGTATAACTCTGGCTGCAAATTTGGGTGAGAATTGCAACAAGTATCTTGGGGAGCATTTTAGCTTTTAAAGGGTAATTTCACTTTCAATTGCATTTTTAAAAGTTTGCATTACTGTGTGGCAAAATGATGTCTTCAATGTGCTAAGCTTATCTGTTATTTTTTTATTTTCTATTTGTTTGTTAAAAGAAAACAGTTTTCCAGAGCACCAATGTGTTTACCTTAGCTATGTACACCAAAGTGGTGATTTCGAATACAAATCAAAGACTTCCTCACTCTAGCTTGATGATAATCTGATTGGCTAAGGTATGGTGACATGTTTAACCCAGTCTGCCGAAATTCTACTTCTGCTGTATGGAGGGATCACAGTCTTTGTTTTCTAGTAGCAAAAGGCTTGATGGCTGGGTTCTCAGCTGGAAAGGTCATTAGGCTTCTTAGACTTAGCCAAAGAGTTGACCTGTTACATTGGAAGAATTGTGGGACTTGTGGTCCATTTTGTTACTCAAGGTCATGAAAACCACCCCCACAGTAGTAAAACAGAGCCCCAGGAATATGAGATTCATGGAAACAGCATGCTGATAAGTAAATCACAGGCCTGGGGTCAGAGACTGAACAGGATTGATTAGTTTACATTCCAAGGAGGAAAACAATAAGGCATAACACCGAAATCCTGCTGAAAAGGGAGTTTTCCTTTAAACCCTTAAAAATGGCGGTGGTTCCTAGCCCGCCTGCCCACTACCCCATTTAAACCCGAGAAATCTTACATTTCTTTTTGGGCCCCCAGCTAAATTAAGCTCTGCGATTGGCCACCATGATCACATGGCCTGCAGGCTTTTTCTGGTCGACGGCAACCACGTGACCATGGTGGTAAATCACAGTGTTGATGATATACCTCATCTGTAAGGATCACCTACTGCAGGTGCAGGGAGAACAAAAAATGTTATTGCACTTTTTTGTGCTTTCTCGTAAGATTCACCCTCAAAGTTAAACTTGTTTTACAGAATGGCATAAGCCTCTTTGCCTTTCCATAACCAAACCAGCCTAAAGGACAATCCTACTTTCAATTACTTTCTACTTTCAAATAATGTCATCAAGGTGCTGAGCTTATCTGTTATTTTTTTATTTCATTTCTATTTGTATTGTAAAATAAAACAGTTTGCCCTAGCAACAATAGGTTTACCTTAGCAATGTAGATCAACTGGTGCACTTAACGTACAGATACTCTGGCACGCTGGCTTGCTAATCATAAGATTGGCTAAGTCAGAGAGGCAGGTTTACCCTGTAATAACTTTACGTGGGGAGGTTATTACTGCTGCTTGACTTGAGGGGGGTTATGAAGTTATGTATGTTGGATAATAGTTTTTTAGTACATTTTGGATTTTTGGTTCTAGAACTAGTTGTGGCATATTTGTGAGGTATGACTTTAGAGTCATTTTTAGGTTATTATTGGGTCTAATTTTTGAATCAGTTATGTGGGTTGTGGTAGTTTAGGTGAGGTAGTCACTTTAATTCACTTAGTTTGATGCACAAACTAATCACCCTTTATCCTGGGTCCAAGGTTATGATGTCCTAGAGAGAGCAGCAAAGACTGACATCAGAATAACCATGGAAGGAAACATTGGTGTGTTTGAATCATCTATGTATAGGAGATGGAGGAGGAAGATTAATGCCAACATGAAAAGAAAAAAGGAAGAAGCCGGAGCCCAGCACTATCTGGGATCTGGAGGAGAAGTCCCTTTTTAGAGAGATTAAAGAGAACTATATCCCTGTAGGCTAGTGCTGGAAATAGCCATCAAGCATGCTTTAACGGCATAGATCTGATGGGATGATGAAGTCCCCATTGCTGATAGGAAGAAAAAGATACGATAATTGGGGGAGAATTAATATAGGATGACGAATAGTCCATGACATGTTAATCCATAAACAATTATGGAAGGATGTCCCTCTTGTTAAAAATAAGGGGTCCCTGGTAGTAGAGGGATCCTCTGTGTATATATTCTCTAGGATCATAGTGCCTTTGGTGGATATATGTGGGGTGAGGGGTGATAATATGTTATCATCGGAACAAGTATATCAGTTCAGAGATAAGTGTGGGAGAATGTCCCCCTTACTGCAAATATCCCTCCTGGGCCAGAAGTTTATAGGGGATTTATGTGAAATTACTGTGTAAACAAGGAATAATGATATAACATAATGTTGGATAGAGAATGCCCACTCTTATGTGATATAGATACCTTACATTGCAATGGAATACTGTATAATTTGGCTGTAATTAGGCAGTGTGTAATCACATATGTATTAACTGTTTGAGTTTATTGGTTTGTTGATGTAAGAAAAGTTGGAGGCTGTGTTGATCCACTTATATACTCACCTAGTCCCGCACGATCCATGTCCAGACTGCGCAAGCGGTGATATTATCGCCGCTGCACAGGAGAGGCAGGAGGTGGAGGAGGTGAACACAGATTGTGTTCATGCTTCCGCATTTGTGTTCCATTGACAAGCAGAATGGCGAGGACGGGTATGTAAAGCACAGTGTACCTGCACCCTGGAAAAGTGGTGAAAGGACCACGCAACGCGTCGGTGAGGTAAGTGGGGCGGAAGGGAACAGATACTAACCATTTCAGATCATATTATACTTTTGCTAACTCTGATGCAGACCGTATGGATGGAAGCTCACTGGGATTGCACTGTATATAGACACTAGTCTGATGGCTCATTTTGCACATGGCACTCTGCACTTTAGTTTAAGGTAATGATTTTTCTATAATAGCTGCAGCAATTATCTATTTTAACACAGCACTCTTATTATAATCAATTCTTATAATTCTATAGCACTGTAATTAATTGCACTTGCACTTTTCTTGTTGATATCCATACAAGAGGCATCACAATTTATTATTTATGATAATAAATTGACCTTACATGATTTTAGATATGTATTAGCCCCAGAATTCCTCCCCACTAAGCTTTTTTGATTTTATTATTATTATTATTTTATTATTTATGTGTTTGTTTTTGTGTTTATGTCTTTTTGCATTGCTGGCATAATTTTCTTTTAAATTATCAAAGTGAATTAATTGTGCAGCTATTTGTGTGTAGGGATTGCAGTGGGCCAGCTCTGGAGTTTCATTGCCTTGTGGTGAGTTATTGCTCCTTTGATGAGGCCATGTGAGGTGGCCACCTATAGCTGCACTGTAGAGGGGGCGGCAATTGACTTGCTTTTTTAATTTATTTTCTTTTTGCATTTTTTTTACTGCTGTCATGTTTTTCAAATGAACTATTGGTGGCTCTGCAGTCCTGGCCCGCCTTCACTCCCTACCCCCTGCGTCTTTGTTGAGGAGTGGAAGAATGTCTTTCTATAGTTCACCTCAGCCAGCTCAGTGGAAAGACATTCTTCCAATTCTCAACAAACTCACCCCTGCCTGTTACAGGGTAAGGATTCTGAGACTTGTGTGTACATTCCCAAAGGGGGAAACAATAAAGCAGAGCAGCAAAAATCTGACAAAAGAGAGTTTCCCTGCACAAGCGGCATGAGACTGGATTAGGTGGATGGAACTATACACCTGCGATTGTATAGTACTTCCTGTTTTCCTGTTTGCAGGTGGCCTGCAGATTTTTTTTTTATTTACCACAGAGGGAGTTAGAAAAAGGTAAATGAATATTAATGTGCAGCAACCTAAATTGCTCTGGGGAGGGAGGGATGGATATATATATATATATATGAGCACTTTTTGCTGTGTTGCTCTGTTTAAATCATTTTCTGACTGCTAGGCTACTTTAAGTGTGGTATTTTGCAGCTTTTCTTGTGATTAATTTGTATACACGCTAAAAAACCTGTATATACCTATATTATTCGGTGCCATGAGAGCTGCACATGGTCATGTGACCATGTTGCAGCCAATCACTGAGCCCGATTTTGCTGGGGGAGCGGCAAATCGGGCTTTGCAGTGGGTGTTCAAATGCAGATCAGCAAAGCTTTGATATATCACACTCAAACACATATTACAGAAGTGGGTGACACACATAGAGCCAGAAATGGGTGTTAGACTTTAGAACAAACAAGAAAATCAACCTTGTTTCAAGAGACACTAAACTAACTGAACTTTACACCATCAGTTAGCCCTGCATTAGAGAGATATCCCGCTTTTCTTAGCAGAGCACCAATGAGGGCAGGACACAGGTGTGCACCCCTGCAACCTATAATGAACCACTTTAATTACAGTGTGCAGCTATTGTCTGTTCCCATCATACAGAGTTAAATGTAGTGGCATCCCGAATCAGGATCCACTAGGACAGTGTTCCCCAACCCTCTCCTGGAGAACCACCAATAGGTCATGATTTGTGGCTCTATAGCTCTGCTCTGTTCATCTGTGAGGAGATCTGCAAAATAGGATCCGTTGATGGCTCTCGCGGAGAGGGTGGGGGGACACTGCCATGGCGCAATGGTTTAAAATCTAAATCTAAAGTAATTTTTTGACGCAAGGACAGCTTTAGTCTGGTCTACCATGTTCTTCCTTTGCATGGAGTGCTTCACCTGCCTGGCATAGGCAGTCCCTATAACTCAAGGCTAAAAACATTATTTTCATCATTTCACTAACTTATCCCTATAACTCTTGAAACAAACAAGTACCGGTAAGAAGAAAACACTCTGTGACATGGTTTTTGTTTTCCGCTTCATGACACTTTCTACGCTGCAATGCATATATTTATCCAAATGTTTGAAACTGCCCTTCATAATGAATGTTTATTTGCTTGACATTTTGCGGTAATTTAAGAGCTCTTCTTTAATGATGATTTAATTATAACTGTGCCATGCTCGCGCATTTGTATTTAATTGAATACCTTACTATGGGATAATTATGCTGACTGTTACAGTGTGACAGCTAATGGCTCTTCCCCTCCTCCACAAAAATCAAGCTTTAAACCAGGCATTCATGCTAAAACAGAGCCTCACGCAATGGCATAATTATTCAAAGATGAATAATAGAGAGATGTTAAGAGCGGCAATCCTCTGCCCGTTTTCTTGGCTCGTGGTGCAGATATTGGGAGATATGAAATTATCCTTGACCCCTTGTCAGCCTATTATACAGCACATCACAGATAACACATTGCCGCAGCTTCTGTTCACTCCATATATCTTCAGTAAACTCTGGAGAACACTTGGATTTACTTTTCAAGTTACATTCAAGGACCTTCTTGTGACATGTGCACTGTCAGACCTAACAGAGGCAAGCGATAAGGGGAAATTGCCTATAAAACCACATAGAGAGATTACTAAATGCCAAGGCTGACATAAGGCTTGTACAGATGGCGGAAGGGATGGTCGTAAGTAACTTTGTGAGCTCTTTATTCTAACCCTGAAACTTCTGTCTGTATAAAAGACTTCTGATACCCCGGAGAACAAAATGTTAGCAACATATGTCTCCAGAGAATTATAAAAAGACGAAATCTACTTAACGCAAACCAAACCTGGGCTTTTATCCTCTTTACACAGACATCATGATTTGGGATGCCCCTGTATGCAAAATCCCCTAGTTCGCTTAGTAACTAACCTCAAAGGGTGCATCTGCAGGATCTCCTCCAGTATTAATTTGTGCGCACAGTAATTCCCAGCCATGGATTTCAAGGTCCCCCTCCCCGGGGGGCCACTTCCTCTGGCTGCTCACACTCCCCTCCATCCATTCAGATATGCCTGGCTGGGGTGCACACAACAGATATAATATTTGTGCTCACTTGGCATCATTTAAAAAAAGGATGGATCATTCATCTGTGCTGTTTCCATCTTTTTGGCCAGCTTCATCCAATTGAGTTAAAAGACAGAAAAACGCTTACTGTATGAGCCTTGAAAGGGCCCCATTGAATATTCTCACCAGGTCCCCATTACACTGGGACTGCACAAAATAAAGGAGGGGTGCACAAGGCAAGCTGTAACCAAGCCCTGAAATCTTTTACAATACAGAGCCAGGCTATAATTCTGGCAATCGTTACGTCATGGGTTGGGTCAGTGCACAGCATAGAGTACGAGGCGCCTACTGGATAGGACACATCCTGCAACTGATTCCAGATACCCAGCATCTGTATCAAATCATCCTGCCCCTAGCTGTGAGAGACACTGCAGACAAATAAACAGTCTGTTCTTGAGGGGAGGAATGGAGGAGAAATGATCTATATGTCTGAGCAAAGCCTGAGCAGAGCAAGTGCACCCCATTCCTCTTTGCCACACCCAGACCGAATGGCCACCCTGGGATGATGGCATACTTTGTGGCTGCACTATTTGAATACCCCAAAGGCCAGCCATGCCAGAGATTGAATCCTGCCATGTGCATGCAATTACTGAAAACTTATCAAACATTTGCAGGCAGTCGCAGCAGTTATATTTAGCAATTAGTAGAACACACGCCAGCAGAGTAGTAAATCCGAGTGGGAGCAATACAGAATGCTTTGCTGATTGCCCAGCATGACTGCTGCAGGTTAGTTTTACATAGTGTGAAGCATTCTGACTTGGGATGCTCCCTGGAGAAGGGTTTTAGCCCTTCAGACTGGTCTACACTAAACTTTATTCTCACACTTATAACCCTCACCAAATATACTACTCTTCCCTGTGTATATTTATTGAGTAGAAGAGGTAGGGTTTGTGATGAGCCATCTTATAAATTATATCATTCTATATAAAACAAAAGCCATCCTAGAGTACAGCCTGGCACTGTTGAAAAAGAAAGGTAGCAGCCATTTTGAAGCTTCAACTGATATAACTGACAATGCACAGTAAGCGGAAGCACTTCCTGTTTGCAGGTGGCCTGCAAATATGACCCGCCATTTTGTTTCTAAAATTTACTATAGTAGGAGTTAGAAAATGGTAAATTAATTTTCATGTGTAGCAATCTAAATTATCCTGGGGAGGGATGCATATGAGAACTGTTTGCTGTGTTGGTCCACTTTAACTCGCTTAGTGTTTTGGATGTCTCCAGCACATTCAGAGGGAAAAGACGTACAGTGACCATTCACAGACATGTTGCACATACTCATACCCCACAGCTTGTGTATTTGTACTTTTATGTCATGTATTGTAAGTTAGTTGTTTTACCCTGTTGGTAATTTCTTTGTATAGCACCATGGAAGATGATGGCACAATAATAATGGTCAACTAATCAGGTCAGTCCTCGGTTGGCCATAGCTTCCCCTTCTGCCACCTGATCCTAACATCTTCTAAGCCGAGGCCCTTATTTATGAAGGAATAGCGACAGGTAGCGACTGGTGAGCGACCGGGTAATGACGGGCACCGCCACGAGAACGCCGGCTCCCCACCACAATCACACATTTATCAAGCCGATCCTGCTTAGCGACTGAGATAGCGCCATATAGCCACTCATTCATCATTATTCCAGCCTCAGCCCACAGCGCCAGCGTCCGACCTTGAACAGCGACAGGTATGACCTCTCGCTACCTGGCGCTCTCCAATGCATTTCAATGGAAAAATCTTTAAATATTCATAATTAATTGTTATTAATGTTTTTTTTTTTTAAATATGAAAAATTCTGTGACCAATTCTGCCATGTTAGATAATTTTTTTAAGGTAAAAAAAAAAACATATTCATCAATAAATCACGCTCAAAAAATTCAAGCGCTGTGAAATGCATGTTTAAACCCAGAGCGCTGGCGGCGATGTGTTAAAAGTAGTTTTTTAACCTCCGAACCACCATATTTTTGGAAACCAAAAAAAAAAAAAATGTGCAGAATTGATATTACAGGTCTGATATTATTGTATTCATATTACTAAATTCTTAAAAAAATTTTTTTTTTTGGTTTCCAAAAATATGGTGGTTTGGGGGTTAAAAAACTACTTTTAACACATCGCCGCCAGCGCTCTGGGGTTTAAACATGCATTTCACAGCGCTTGAATTTTTTGAGCATGATTTTTTGATGAATATGGTGGGAGTCGGTCGCTCTGACCAGTCGCTATCATGCGCACCCATACATCACGGAACCTGTCAAATAGCGACTCGTCACCCCATATTCAACATTACTGCACACCGACTGAGTCGCTATCAACAACCGAACAATGGCCAAGCACAGCGACTACTAGCGGGCGCTGTGAAAATACTGCTACAGTCGCTCAACTGTCGCTACCTGCCACTATTAATGAATCAGCCTCTGAGTCTCCACCTGACAGGTGACTGAAAACTGCAGGGAACACTGTATCTGATGGGAGCCGCTTTATTGTGCACTGGATGGGGTAAGTCTCAAGTCACTACACGGCTAGAAGCAGGAGGGATCTTTTAAGGCTTACCTATAGCTGGGACATTGGGAGAGTATATGTCCATTTTAAACTTTTGTGCAGCTTGCTATTATCTGTTACAATGAATTAGGAAAACCCAAATCACTGTTATTATACAGAAATGGCATGATGACCCACATCATTTTAGACCTTGGCTGTTTCATGCAGATTCATCAAAGACATCACATGCCTTTCACATCACCCCTCCCACTGGGTAGAAAATAAGCTCCAACTGTGGCAAAGTGTTACACTGTGAAGCCATTTTCTTTTTAATATTCATGTTCAGTAAGCAAATCTGAAAAGCATTCTAGTATGTTGGAGGGTTGGGGCGCTATTTGTCTCTGGAAAGCAAATAAAGTAGCCAAATGTCCTCAGATTACATGAGACAAACATCAAACATCCACAGACCATTGTGCTAATTAAAAGAAATAAGGTCCCTTTTCGCCAAATTATGTACTTTTAACGTGAAACCAATCATGTTTTTTTAGGCTGCTCTATCGTGAAATTACCTAACTTATATACGTGCTATAGAGCGAGAAGAGCGGTTATTTTACAGTGAGAAGAGGTGTTGCTTTTACACCCTAAATGTAAAACATTCCCACCCACTTTTTTGTGTTTTTTTGTTACTGGTAGGAAAAAAAAACAGTGATGACAGGTTTTTAGTATATCATTCCATTTAACATGGGAGACCAGCTCACCTCTAAATGCCTGTCTCCTGAGCTAGCATGTGAGGAATAGTAGCATTAACCACTTTAACATTTGCCCAAAGCATTAGGCAGAAAAGTTACAATAGCAGTAAGTTGTTTATCCAGCACAGGCAGGCTCCTCCCATGTCACCAATGATTCCTCTTCCCTTCCAGTATAAATAAAAAATAAGTATCAGTAAAAAAAATATATATTTTTGGAAGCAGGGTGTAAAAGTAAGGATTGCTATTGTTAGAGCATTTCTTTAAGATAGAGCTTCTTAAACACTTTGAAAAATGTGTGTATGATACTAGATACACTCTTCCCAAAGAATTTGTTGTAAAGTCAAAAAAGAGCCCCTTTAATTTTTGTCATCCAGCAGCTAAATAAAAAACACAACAAAGGGGTACTTACCTTTTGTCCCATGCAGATGATCAGTAAATCACCTTATTACTGGATCCAAGCCCATGCCACATCCTTTTTTTCAGTGTCCCCCTCAGGACCTGAACTTTGTTCACCAACAGTTGCAGTCCCAGTCCTACCACCATCAGTCACAGAGGAGTAACCATGCCGTGTCCATTCATTACAATGAAAGAGGTGTGTGTCAAGCCTCAGAACACTCCTTCCATTGCAAAAAATAGAGAGGACGTGGCATCAACCACCCCCATGTATTTGCCCCAGGCAGCGTGGGATGCAGAGGCAGCGGTGGGGGATAAGATGAGTTACTGATCAGCCTAGCACTGACTAGCGCTGGTCAGCTTCGCGGGATAAAAGGTAAGTATTCTTTTAATTTTTATAGATCCACCAAATGGCAAAATTAATTCTAGGCTGAATTTAAAGCTAATGTGTTCAGTTAGGTGGGGGGGGGGGGGGGCATTGATTTCTGCTTGCTAGTAGATAGAAGGCATTCAATCAGAAGGCAGTGGACTGTACACTGTGAACCCTCCACCACACCTTCTATTGGAGGATTGCTCAAGAGCTGGTCGGTCGCTCTGACCAGTCGCTCTGACCAGTCGCTATCATGCGCACCCATACATCACGGAACCTGTCAAATAGCGACTCGTCACCCCATATTCAACATTACTGCACACCGACTCAGTCGCTATCAATAGGGATGAGCGAATCGATCCGGACGAACCCGGATTCGATCCGAATTTCAGGAAAAATTCGATTCGGATCGAATCCGAATTTCCCCGCGATTCGATCACTCGAAGTTTTCCTTTAACATCCATTCATTTACATTACAGGCATTCTAAGATGGCGGGCGGGACATGTCTGGACATGTATCCCGCGCCAGTGCAAGCTGGGGCAGTCACATGCAGCCTATCAGCAGCCAGCAAGCCCGGTGACGTCACACAGCGGTATTTAACGGCGGCCATCTTGCTTTTCCTCATTTCTCTATTGCATTCGTGAGAGACAGAACGCTGTGTAGCTGAGGGACAGACAGGGACAGGCTGGAGACAGGCAGGGACAGACAGGGACAGGCTGGAGACAGGCAGGGACAGACAGGGACAGGCTGGAGACAGGCAGGAGACAGACAGGAGACAGACAGAAAGTCAGCAAAAAACAGGGAAAGGAAGGGAAAATCGGAGGCTGTCAGTTTTTTTTTTTTTTTCATCCAGCCTGACAGGCTTTGTTAGCGTTTTCAGGCTGCTTATACTAACTGTGCATATATACTGAACTGATCTTAAGTCTGCTGTGAGGCATCCCATTCTGTGACTAAAGCAGCCTCTATTTAATAGCATAATAAACATTTGCACTTATTCTCATAGAAATCAGGCCTGATAAAGACACTTTTGCTGTGCATGCTCTCTGGTTTTTGTGGCACTGGCATCCCATTCTGTGACTAAAGCAGCCTCTATTTAATAGCATAATAAACATTTGCACTTATTCTCATAGAAATCAGGCCTGATAAAGACACTTTTGCTGTGCATGCTCTCTGGTTTTTGTGGCACTGGCATCCCATTCTGTGACTAAAGCAGCCTCTATTTAATAGCACAATAAACATTTGCACTTATTCTCATAGAAATCAGGCCTGATAAAGACACTTTTGCTGTGCATGCTCTCTGGTTTTTGTGGCACTGGCATCCCATTCTGTGACTAAAGCAGCCTCTATTTAATAGCATAATAAACATTTGCACTTATTCTCATAGAAATCAGGCCTGATAAAGACACTTTTGCTGTGCATGCTCTCTGGTTTTTGTGGCACTGGCATCCCATTCTGTGACTAAAGCAGCCTCTATTTAATAGCATAATAAACATTTGCACTTATTCTCATAGAAATCAGGCCTGATAAAGACACTTTTGCTGTGCATGCTCTCTGGTTTTTGTGGCACTGGCATCCCATTCTGTGACTAAAGCAGCCTCTATTTAATAGCATAATAAACATTTGCACTTATTCTCATAGAAATCAGGCCTGATAAAGACACTTTTGCTGTGCATGCTCTCTGGTTTTTGTGGCACTGGCATCCCATTCTGTGACTAAAGCAGCCTCTATTTAATAGCATAATAAACATTTGCACTTATTCTCATAGAAATCAGGCCTGATAAAGACACTTTTGCTGTGCATGCTCTCTGGTTTTTGTGGCACTGGCATCCCATTCTGTGACTAAAGCAGCCTCTATTTAATAGCATAATAAACATTTGCACTTATTCTCATAGAAATCAGGCCTGATAAAGACACTTTTGCTGTGCATGCTCTCTGGTTTTTGTGGCACTGGCATCCCATTCTGTGACTAAAGCAGCCTCTATTTAATAGCACAATAAACATTTGCACTTATTCTCATAGAAATCAGGCCTGATAAAGACACTTTTGCTGTGCATGCTCTCTGGTTTTTGTGGCACTGGCATCCCATTCTGTGACTAAAGCAGCCTCTATTTAATAGCATAATAAACATTTGCACTTATTCTCATAGAAATCAGGCCTGATAAAGACACTTTTGCTGTGCATGCTCTCTGGTTTTTGTGGCACTGGCATCCCATTCTGTGACTAAAGCAGCCTCTATTTAATAGCATAATAAACATTTGCACTTATTCTCATAGAAATCAGGCCTGATAAAGACACTTTTGCTGTGCATGCTCTCTGGTTTTTGTGGCACTGGCATCCCATTCTGTGACTAAAGCAGCCTCTATTTAATAGCACAATAAACATTTGCACTTATTCTCATAGAAATCAGGCCTGATAAAGACACTTTTGCTGTGCATGCTCTCTGGTTTTTGTGGCACTGGCATCCCATTCTGTGACTAAAGCAGCCTCTATTTAATAGCACAATAAACATTTGCACTTATTCTCATAGAAATCAGGCCTGATAAAGACACTTTTGCTGTGCATGCTCTCTGGTTTTTGTGGCACTGGCATCCCATTCTGTGACTAAAGCAGCCTCTATTTAATAGCATAATAAACATTTGCACTTATTCTCATAGAAATCAGGCCTGATAAAGACACTTTTGCTGTGCATGCTCTCTGGTTTTTGTGGCACTGGCATCCCATTCTGTGACTAAAGCAGCCTCTATTTAATAGCACAATAAACATTTGCACTTATTCTCATAGAAATCAGGCCTGATAAAGACACTTTTGCTGTGCATGCTCTCTGGTTTTTGTGGCACTGGCATCCCATTCTGTGACTAAAGCAGCCTCTATTTAATAGCACAATAAACATTTGCACTTATTCTCATAGAAATCAGGCCTGATAAAGACACTTTTGCTGTGCATGCTCTCTGGTTTTTGTGGCACTGGCATCCCATTCTGTGACTAAAGCAGCCTCTATTTAATAGCACAATAAACATTTGCACTTATTCTCATAGAAATCAGGCCTGATAAAGACACTTTTGCTGTGCATGCTCTCTGGTTTTTGTGGCACTGGCATCCCATTCTGTGACTAAAGCAGCCTCTATTTAATAGCATAATAAACATTTGCACTTATTCTCATAGAAATCAGGCCTGATAAAGACACTTTTGCTGTGCATGCTCTCTGGTTTTTGTGGCACTGGCATCCCATTCTGTGACTAAAGCAGCCTCTATTTAATAGCACAATAAACATTTGCACTTATTCTCATAGAAATCAGGCCTGATAAAGACACTTTTGCTGTGCATGCTCTCTGGTTTTTGTGGCACTGGCATCCCATTCTGTGACTAAAGCAGCCTCTATTTAATAGCACAATAAACATTTGCACTTATTCTCATAGAAATCAGGCCTGATAAAGACACTTTTGCTGTGCATGCTCTCTGGTTTTTGTGGCACTGGCATCCCATTCTGTGACTAAAGCAGCCTCTATTTAATAGCATAATAAACATTTGCACTTATTCTCATAGAAATCAGGCCTGATAAAGACACTTTTGCTGTGCATGCTCTCTGGTTTTTGTGGCACTGGCATCCCATTCTGTGACTAAAGCAGCCTCTATTTAATAGCACAATAAACATTTGCACTTATTCTCATAGAAATCAGGCCTGATAAAGACACTTTTGCTGTGCATGCTCTCTGGTTTTTGTGGCACTGGCATCCCATTCTGTGACTAAAGCAGCCTCTATTTAATAGCATAATAAACATTTGCACTTATTCTCATAGAAATCAGGCCTGATAAAGACACTTTTGCTGTGCATGCTCTCTGGTTTTTGTGGCACTGGCATCCCATTCTGTGACTAAAGCAGCCTCTATTTAATAGCATAATAAACATTTGCACTTATTCTCATAGAAATCAGGCCTGATAAAGACACTTTTGCTGTGCATGCTCTCTGGTTTTTGTGGCACTGGCATCCCATTCTGTGACTAAAGCAGCCTCTATTTAATAGCATAATAAACATTTGCACTTATTCTCATAGAAATCAGGCCTGATAAAGACACTTTTGCTGTGCATGCTCTCTGGTTTTTGTGGCACTGGCATCCCATTCTGTGACTAAAGCAGCCTCTATTTAATAGCATAATAAACATTTGCACTTATTCTCATAGAAATCAGGCCTGATAAAGACACTTTTGCTGTGCATGCTCTCTGGTTTTTGTGGCACTGGCATCCCATTCTGTGACTAAAGCAGCCTCTATTTAATAGCACAATAAACATTTGCACTTATTCTCATAGAAATCAGGCCTGATAAAGACACTTTTGCTGTGCATGCTCTCTGGTTTTTGTGGCACTGGCATCCCATTCTGTGACTAAAGCAGCCTCTATTTAATAGCATAATAAACATTTGCACTTATTCTCATAGAAATCAGGCCTGATAAAGACACTTTTGCTGTGCATGCTCTCTGGTTTTTGTGGCACTGGCATCCCATTCTGTGACTAAAGCAGCCTCTATTTAATAGCATAATAAACATTTGCACTTATTCTCATAGAAATCAGGCCTGATAAAGACACTTTTGCTGTGCATGCTCTCTGGTTTTTGTGGCACTGGCATCCCATTCTGTGACTAAAGCAGCCTCTATTTAATAGCACAATAAACATTTGCACTTATTCTCATAGAAATCAGGCCTGATAAAGACACTTTTGCTGTGCATGCTCTCTGGTTTTTGTGGCACTGGCATCCCATTCTGTGACTAAAGCAGCCTCTATTTAATAGCACAATAAACATTTGCACTTATTCTCATAGAAATCAGGCCTGATAAAGACACTTTTGCTGTGCATGCTCTCTGGTTTTTGTGGCACTGGCATCCCATTCTGTGACTAAAGCAGCCTCTATTTAATAGCATAATAAACATTTGCACTTATTCTCATAGAAATCAGGCCTGATAAAGACACTTTTGCTGTGCATGCTCTCTGGTTTTTGTGGCACTGGCATCCCATTCTGTGACTAAAGCAGCCTCTATTTAATAGCACAATAAACATTTGCACTTATTCTCATAGAAATCAGGCCTGATAAAGACACTTTTGCTGTGCATGCTCTCTGGTTTTTGTGGCACTGGCATCCCATTCTGTGACTAAAGCAGCCTCTATTTAATAGCATAATAAACATTTGCACTTATTCTCATAGAAATCAGGCCTGATAAAGACACTTTTGCTGTGCATGCTCTCTGGTTTTTGTGGCACTGGCATCCCATTCTGTGACTAAAGCAGCCTCTATTTAATAGCACAATAAACATTTGCACTTATTCTCATAGAAATCAGGCCTGATAAAGACACTTTTGCTGTGCATGCTCTCTGGTTTTTGTGGCACTGGCATCCCATTCTGTGACTAAAGCAGCCTCTATTTAATAGCATAATAAACATTTGCACTTATTCTCATAGAAATCAGGCCTGATAAAGACACTTTTGCTGTGCATGCTCTCTGGTTTTTGTGGCACTGGCATCCCATTCTGTGACTAAAGCAGCCTCTATTTAATAGCATAATAAACATTTGCACTTATTCTCATAGAAATCAGGCCTGATAAAGACACTTTTGCTGTGCATGCTCTCTGGTTTTTGTGGCACTGGCATCCCATTCTGTGACTAAAGCAGCCTCTATTTAATAGCATAATAAACATTTGCACTTATTCTCATAGAAATCAGGCCTGATAAAGACACTTTTGCTGGCCAAAGCCCTACTGGACCCTGCCAGGTCGATTCCTGCCCGGGGCATCCCATTCTGTGACTACAGCAGCCTCTGTTTAAGACCATATAAGCATTTGCTCTTATCATATTTGAAATTAGCCTGATAAAGACACTTTTGCTGGCCAAAGCCCTACTGGACCCTGCCAGGTCCATTCCTGCCCAGGGCATCCCATTCTGTGACTAAAGCAGCCTCTGTTTAAGACCATATAAGCATTTGCTCTTATTATATTTATATTATAAGACACTTTTGCTGGGCATAGGCTTACTGCTGCCTGCCAGGTGCACTTCTGTTGAGGCATCCCATTCTGTAACATAGCATACCCCTCTTTATTTACACTAAGCAGCTCTCTTATTTACACTAAGCAGGCCTGTTGGAGGCTGAGTGTTACTGCTCACTTTTGGTGTGCATTATATTCTGTTTTATATAGACCCACTGCTGCCTGGGGGTTCTTAAAATATCACCTACTACCACGCCAGTTAGACTATGTCGGGCAGACAAGTGCCTGGAAGTGAAAAGAGGAGTGGCAGAGGCCAAGATTCCGCAGGCAGAGCTCGCATCAGACTGGGGGCCAGTAGCAGCAGGAGTCACGCTGAGAGACCTAATCTGCCAGTATCTGCTAGCGGTCGGGTCTCCACCAGTAACGCATCTGCCGTGGTAGATTGGCTGACGCGCTCATCAACAACATCATCACAACTTACATCTGAGACCCCCAGTCTAGGGTCGGTAGGTTCCTCTGACACAACCCTGAGTTGGCATGCCCCGAGAGCAGTCCCTGTCCTCCCATTGCCTCTGTCCTACGCCGTTCCCTCCCCCAGCGACGTATCCTATGCTTTGGGTTCAGCTCCACTCTTTAGTGAGGAGGACGATCAGATACAGGAGGACAGTCAGCAGCTACTGCCCAGCCAAGAAATGGAGGTGGCTTCTTTAGCTAGGCAGACAAATAGTGATGTGGACAGTGTCGTGGGTGCTGCGAGCGTTCCAGCTCCTGCGCCAGACACTGTTGACGAATCCACGAACATCAGTGACGTACAGCCACAACCCGGTGATGATGATGATGATGACGATGAAGCCGATCGCACTTGGGAGCCGGGTGATGAAGGGGCTTCATCGTCATCATCAGGAGAAGAGGGGCGCAGGTTGCCCCGGAGTCAGCAGCTGAGGCAGCAAGGTGGTAGCAGTCAGCATGGGGGCACAATTCCAAAGGCTGGAGCCGGCCGGGGCCGGGGCCGGGGTAGAGCACCTGCTGTGCGGCAGTCTACCTTATCGGGAGGTAGTGGAGCAGGGGTTCCTGGAGTTGGCAACAGCAGCAGTGAATCAGTGAGGCCAGGGGGTGGGAAAAGTAGCTACTCGGCAGTGTGGCAGTTTTTCCTGAGGCATCCGCAGGAGGGTAACATGGCCACATGCAAGATATGTAGGCAAAAGGTGAAGCGTGGCCAGGGTCCAAATGTTGGCACCACGGCCCTGCGTCAACATATGATGCGTCACCATAAAACGACCTGGGAGAACCGAGGCTCCCAAGGGGTGGTCCAGTCTGCTTCCTCACCAAGTGAGCTCCCAATTTCTGCCAGCCAAGGCTCCAGCACCTCAGCCGAAGGCAGCTGTGCGTCACACCCATCCTCTGTCGCTCCTGCTCCTCCTCCTCCTCCTCCAAGTCATGCATCCCGCCAGCAATCCATCAGCGAAGCCATGTCCAAGAGACAGCAGTATGCGCCCACTCATCCTACGGCGCAGAAGCTGAATGTGCTCCTGTCCAAGTTGCTGGTGCTGCAGTCGCTCCCTTTTCAGGTGGTGGAATCTGCACCTTTCAGAGAACTGATGGCTTGTGCCGAGCCGAGGTGGAGAGTCCCAAGCCGTCATTTCTTTGCCAAGAAGGCAGTACCAGCGCTGCACACTTTTGTTGAACAGAAGGTGGGCCAGTCCTTGAGCCTGTCGGTGTGTAGCAAAATACATGGCAGCGCCGACATCTGGAGCTGTAACTACGGTCAGGGGCAGTACATGTCGTTTACGGCCCACTGGGTGAATGTGGTCCCTTTGCAGCAGCAACTTGGACAGGTCACGCCGCTTCGGCCTCCGCGCTCTCTGCCCATTGGGCCTGTGACACCGTGCGACTCGGCCTCCTCATCCTCCGCCATCTCCTCACCCTCCACTGTAGGCTCAAGTCTCAGTGCCCCTCCAGTCTACCATGTGTGCAGGGCACGGAGGTGTCACGCAGTGCTTCACATGGTTTGTCTTGGCGAACGGAGTCACACAGGGGAGGAACTGCTTAAATGTATTCATCAGGAAATCCAAACATGGCTTACTCCGAGAAAACTTAAAATGGGAATCATGGTTACCGACAATGGGAAGAACATTTTGTCTGCGCTGCGCCAAGGAAGCCTGACCCATGCCCCCTGCATGGCTCACGTCTTCAATCTGGTTGTCAAGCGGTTTCTGAAGTGTCCCCCCCATCTGCAGGACATCCTAACAACTTCACGGAAACTTTGCATGCACTTCAGCCACTCCTACACCGCCAAACACACCCTTCTTGAGCTACAGCGTCAGAATGGTATCCCCCAACATAGTCTGATTTGCGATGTTTCCACCCGTTGGAATTCCACCCTTCACATGTTGGACCGATTATATGAACAGAGAAAAGCCATCACGGATTTCCTGATGATCCAAGCAGATAGGGGGACTCCCCTGTGTAACTTCAATGTCAACCAGTGGCAGCTCATACGTGACACCTGCCGTTTGCTCAGGCCCTTTGAGGAAGCCACTTTATTTGTCAGTCGGCAGGATTACGGGATGAACGACGTGATTCCACTGCTTCATGTACTACAGCACATGTTGGAAACCATGGCTGGTCAGGGCACTGGAGACATGGCGTTTACATCTTACGGCCACATGAACCCCGTTGGAGCTGAACTGGAGGAGGAGGAGGAGGAAGAGGAGGAGGAGGAGTTGCCCAGCGAAACACAGTTTAGGCTTGGCGAAATGGCTGGTTTATCTAGTCAGCGGACAGGAGAGGAGGAGCAGGAGCAGCCAGAGGAGCTAGAGGTTTTTGAGGAAGGAGAGACAGAGGACCCGGGCACACCGTGGCAGTATGCAGTGGAGATGGAGACAGGTAGTCCATCCGAGTCACTTGCGCAAATGGCACGAAGCATGCTCACATGCTTGCGTAGTGACCCCAGAATTGTTTCCATCTGTCGGCGGGATGACTTCTGGCTGTCCACCTTATTGGACCCTCGCTTCCGGCACAAAATGGGGGCATTTTTTAAACCCACCGAGAGGGAGGACAAACTCAACTACTACAAAGACATTCTACGTAGGCAGTTGGCCGATGCCTATCTGCGCCATGGTCCATACTCTCGCAGGTCTGACTCGAGGGGACCTCTGCGCTCACCTTCCACTGCCATGGCCGCTGGGGGGGTTGGCAGCAGCAGCAGCAGAAGCTCCATCAGCAGCAGCAGCCTCAGTCTTCAGTCGCTAATGAGTAGCTTTCTACACCCGCATAGTGAGGCTACTCATGAGCAGCAGGAAGACCTGGAGCAGGACCTGAACCAGCAGGTCATGTCATACTTTGACATGACCATGCCAACACACCTTGAGGATCCGCTGGACTTCTGGGCAGCCAAACTTGATTTGTGGCCGCAACTAGCAGAGTTTGCCCTGGAAAAGCTGTCCTGCCCGGCAAGTAGCGTGCCATCTGAGCGGGTGTTTAGTGCGGCGGGGGCCATAGTTACGGCGAGGAGAACTCGTCTGTCAACTAAAAATGTGGAGAGACTCACCTTTGTCAAAATGAATCAGGGATGGATCAGCCAGGATTTCCACCCACCAATGCCTGATGCATGCGACTAGATTCAGCATGGTGCCACGTTTTACACTTTACAAATGGTGCAAAACATATTTATGTCTTTAGGCCATTTTTTGGGCTCCTGCTGCTGCTACTGCCAACTTCTGCCAACTCCAGGGTGTGATTCATCCAATTTTTGGGCTCCTGAAGCCAACTCCAGTGTATATTTGGGCTCCTGCTGCTGCTACTGCCAACTTCTGCCAACTCCAGGGTGTGATTCATCCAATTTTTGGGCTCCTGAAGCCAACTCCAGTGTATATTTGGGCTCCTGCTGCTGCTGCTGCTGCCAACTTCTGCCAACTCCAGGGTGTGATTCATCCAATTTTTGGGCTCCTGAAGCCAACTCCAGTGTATATTTGGGCTCCTGCTGCTGCTGCTGCTGCCAACTTCTGCCAACTCCAGGGTGTGATTCATCCAATTTTTGGGCTCCTGAAGCCAACTCCAGTGTATATTTGGGCTCCTGCTGCTGCTACTGTCAACTCCTGCCAACTCCAGGGTGTGATTCATCCAATTTTTGGGCTCCTGAGGCCAACTCCAGTGTATATTTGGGCTCCTGCTGCTGCTACTGTCAACTCCTGCCAACTCCAGGGTGTGATTCATCCAATTTTTGGGCTCCTGAAGCCAACTTCAGTGTATATTTGGGCTCCTGCTGCTGCTGCTGCTGCCAACTTCTGCCAACTCCAGGGTGTGATTCATCCAATTTTTGGGCTCCTGAAGCCAACTCCAGTGTATATTTGGGCTCCTGCTGCTACTACTGCCAACTTCTGCCAACTCCAGGGTGTGATTCATCCAATTTTTGGGCTCCTGAAGCCAACTCCAGTGTATATTTGGGCTCCTGCTGCTGCTACTGTAAACTCCTGCCAACTCCAGGGTGTGATTCATCCAATTTTTGGGCTCCTGAAGCCAACTCCAGTGTATATTTGGGCTCCTGCTGCTGCTACTGCCAACTTCTGCCAACTCCAGGGTGTGATTCATCCAATTTTTGGGCTCCTGAAGCCAACTCCAGTGTATATTTGGGCTCCTGCTGCTGCTGCTGCTGCCAACTTCTGCCAACTCCAGGGTGTGATTCATCCAATTTTTGGGCTCCTGAAGCCAACTCCAGTGTATATTTGGGCTCCTGCTGCTGCTGCTGCTGCCAACTTCTGCCAACTCCAGGGTGTGATTCATCCAATTTTTGGGCTCCTGAAGCCAACTCCAGTGTATATTTGGGCTCCTGCTGCTGCTACTGTCAACTCCTGCCAACTCCAGGGTGTGATTCATCCAATTTTTGGGCTCCTGAGGCCAACTCCAGTGTATATTTGGGCTCCTGCTGCTGCTACTGTCAACTCCTGCCAACTCCAGGGTGTGATTCATCCAATTTTTGGGCTCCTGAAGCCAACTCCAGTGTATATTTGGGCTCCTGCTGCTGCTGCTGCTGCCAACTTCTGCCAACTCCAGGGTGTGATTCATCCAATTTTTGGGCTCCTGAAGCCAACTCCAGTGTATATTTGGGCTCCTGCTGCTGCTACTGTCAACTCCTGCCAACTCCAGGGTGTGATTCATCCAATTTTTGGGCTCCTGAAGCCAACTCCAGTGTATATTTGGGCTCCTGCTGCTGCTACTGCCAACTTCTGCCAACTCCAGGGTGTGATTCATCCAATTTTTGGGCTCCTGAAGCCAACTCCAGTGTATATTTGGGCTCCTGCTGCTACTACTGCCAACTTCTGCCAACTCCAGGGTGTGATTCATCCAATTTTTGGGCTCCTGAGGCCAACTCCAGTGTATATTTGGGCTCCTGCTGCTGCTACTGCCAACTTCTGCCAACTCCAGGGTGTGATTCATCCAATTTTTGGGCTCCTGAAGCCAACTCCAGTGTATATTTGGGCTCCTGCTGCTACTACTGCCAACTTCTGCCAACTCCAGGGTGTGATTCATCCAATTTTTGGGCTCCTGAGGCCAACTCCAGTGTATATTTGGGCTCCTGCTGCTGCTGCTGCCAACTTCTGCCAACTCCAGGGTGTGATTCATCCAATTTTTGGGCTCCTGAAGCCAACTCCAGTGTATATTTGGGCTCCTGCTGCTACTACTGTCAACTCCTGCCAACTCCAGGGTGTGATTCATCCAATTTTTGGGCTCCTGAGGCCAACTCCAGTGTATATTTGGGCTCCTGCTGCTGCTGCTGCCAACTTCTGCCAACTCCAGGGTGTGATTCATCCAATTTTTGGGCTCCTGAGGCCAACTCCAGTGTATATTTGGGCTCCTTCTGCTGCTGCTGCCAACTTCTGCCAACTCCAGGGTGTGATTCATCCAATTTTTGGGCTCCTGAAGCCAACTCCAGTGTATATTTGGGCTCCTGCTGCTACTACTGTCAACTCCTGCCAACTCCAGGGTGTGATTCATCCAATTTTTGGGCTCCTGAGGCCAACTCCAGTGTATATTTGGGCTCCTGCTGCTGCTGCTGCCAACTTCTGCCAACTCCAGGGTGTGATTCATCCAATTTTTGGGCTCCTGAGGCCAACTCCAGTGTATATTTGGGCTCCTGCTGCTGCTGCTGCTGCCAACTTCTGCCAACTCCAGGGTGTGATTCATCCAATTTTTGGGCTCCTGAGGCCAACTCCAGTGTATATTTGGGCTCCTGCTCCTGCTGCTGCCAACTTCTGCCAACTCCAGGGTGTGATTCATCCAATTTTTGGGCTCCTGAAGCCAACTCCAGTGTATATTTGGGCTCCTGCTGCTGCTGCCAACTTCTGCCAACTCCAGGGTGTGATTCATCCAATTTTTGGGCTCCTGAGGCCAACTCCAGTGTATATTTGGGCTCCTTCTGCCCCTCATAGTGATGCCACTTCAACTCTCTGCAATTGTGCCGCTCTGCGATTCTATTAGCGATGCCTCTGATCTGCATGTGATATTTCTTCAAAGTATTATTTAACAAACCCAGCACGCATCCTGTGCGTGTTACAGCAAGGCTGAATGGTTTACAACCCTATTGAGGCTGTAGGAGGCTCAGAAATAGCCGTTTTTAATAGCGATTCGTCGCGAATTTATTCGGGTCGAAACGATTTTTGTCGGAAAATTCGGCGAATCAGTCGAATCGAATTTTTCAAAAGTTCGCTCATCTCTAGCTATCAACAACCGAACAATGGCCAAGCACAGCGACTACTAGCGGGCGCTGTGAAAATACTGCTACAGTCGCTCAACTGTCGCTACCTGCCGCTATTAATGAATCAGCCTCCGAGTCTCCACCTGACAGGTGACTGAAAACTGCAGGGAACACTGTATCTGATGGGAGCCGCTTTATTGTGCACTGGATGGGGTAAGTCTCAAGTCACTACACAGCTAGAAGCAGGAGGGATCTTTTAAGGCTTACCTATAGCTGGGACATTGGGAGAGTATAATACTCGAGTATAGGCCGACCCGAATATAAGCCGAGGCACCTAATTTTACCCCAAAAACCTGGAAAAAGTTATTGACCCGAGTATAAGCCGAGGCGGCTTTTTTCAATTGGAATTGGAGTTGATTTGAGGAATCACCCCTGACCACGCCCCCAGCCATCACCTAAGAATTAAATAAAAATAAATAATAATAATACAGTGAGGGGCATCCCTTGTTACAGCCAGTTAGGGGCATCCCTCATTACAGCCATTCAGGTGTAACACAGCACACACACAACATACACACAGCACACACAACACACACACAAACACAACACAGCACACAATACAGCACACATACACACACAAGGCACACACAACACACAGCACACAACACAGCACACATACAATGCACACAACACACACACTCACCAGTTCAGCTCCTGCAGAATCTTCAGTGAGGCTCCTTCCAGCGACGGTGCGGGACAGAGTGAGGACGGCGCGGGACGACGGCATGGGTCCATCTAGTCGCAATGCCCCTGGACGCAGGGCAGAAGAGCCGCCTCGGAGGCTTCAGAACTCGGCGGGGAGATCAGTACACCCAGCGCGAGGTGGGTGTACCAAGATGGCGGCCGGCGCGCTCTGCGCCACCACGTCACTGAGGCCCGGGCCGCCATCTTGGTACACCCACCTCGCGCTGGGTGTACTGATCTCCCCGCCGAGTTCTGAAGCCTCGGCGGCTCGTCTGCCGCCTCGGAGGCTCTTCTGCCACTTCCTCCGCCCCCTCGCTCAGGTAAGTCAGGTTACTGACTCGAGTATAAGCCGAGGCTGCTTTTTTCAGCCCAAAAAGTGGGCTGAAAAACTCGGCTTATACTCGAGTATATACGGTATGTCCATTTTAAACTTTTGTGCAGCTTGCTATTATCTGTTACAATGAATTAGGAAAACCCAAATCACTGTTATTATACAGAAATGGCATGATGACCCACATCATTTTAGACCTTGGCTGTTTCATGCAGATTCATCAAAGACATCACATGACTTTCACATCACCCCTCCCACTGGGTAGAAAATAAGCTCCAACTGTGGCAAAGTGTTACACTGTGAAGCCATTTTCTTTTTAATATTCATGTTCAGTAAGCAAATCTGAAAAGCATTCTAGTATGTTGGAGGGTTGGGGCGCTATTTGTCTCTGGAAAGCAAATAAAGTAGCCAAATGTCCTCAGATTACATGAGACAAACATCAAACATCCACAGACCATTGTGCTAATTAAAAGAAATAAGGTCCCTTTTCGCCAAATTATGTACCGTATTTTTCGCCCTATAAGACGCACTTATTTTCCCCCAAAAGTGGGGGGAAAATGTCCCTGCGCCTTATCGGGCGAATGTAAAAAAAAAAAACTCACCCGTTCCCAGCGCAGGTCAGGGCAGCGGGTGGGCGTGCAGGCCATCAAGCGTCCGGGCAGAAGAGCCTGAAGCGGCCCTGGATGTGGAGCCGGGGATGAGGTGGGGAGCGGCGCTGCCCACGTGCGCCATCGGCCTCCGCGCCGGAGGCACTGAAGTGAAGGAGCGGCCGGGAGGCATGAGCGGCCCTTCACCCAGCACAGGGGAGGGCGAGGTGTCCAGCCACCCCCCTGGAGCCAGCAGCCATCCAGCGTCCGGTCGACTGGGGCAGAAGAGCCCGAAGCTGCAGCCCTGGACGTGGAGCCAGAGGTGAGCCGGGGAGCGTCACTGCCCACGTGCGCAGCCGACTTCCGCGTCGGCGGCACTGTAGTGGAGGAGCGGCAGGGCAGAGAACAACAGAGCGGGGAGGGGGAGGCCTCCCCGACAGGCCAGCTGCGGAGGCGACGGCGGGAGAGGATCTCCAGCTCTCGCAGCAGAAAAGTGCGGTGCGGCGGGAGTCGGACTGGGGACACGGGAATGACGAGAAGACCCGGCGGCAGGTGAGAGTTGGGCACCGCAGAGGGAGGGGAGGTGAGGGAGCCTCTTGGAATTAAGGCCCCAATAAGAGGCAGCAGATGTGGCGGATGCCACACAGCCTATGCTAATGGGGGGAGGGGGATGCCACAGAGCCTATGCTGATGGGGGGAGGGGGATGCCACACAGCCTATGCTAATGGGGGGAGGGGGATGCCACAGAGCCTATGCTGATGGGGGGAGGGGGGTGCCACACAGCCTATGCTAATGAGGGGAGGGGGATGCCACAGAGCCTATGCTAATGGGGGGAGGGGGATGCCACAGAGCCTATGCTGATGGGGGGAGGGGGATGCCACACAGCCTATGCTAATGGGGGGAGGGGGATGCCACAGAGCCTATGCTGATGGGGGTAGGGGGATGCCACACAGCCTATGCTAATGGGGGGAGGGGGATGCCACAGAGCCTATGCTAATGGGGGGAGGGGGATGCCACAGAGCCTATGCTGATGGGGGGAGGGGGATGCCACACAGCATATGCTAATGGGGGGAGGGGGATGCCACACAGCCTATACTAATGGGGGGAGGGGGATGCCACACAGCCTATACTAATGGGGGAGGGGGATGCCACACAGCCTATACTAATGGGGGGAGGGGGATGCCACACAGCCTATACTAATGGGGGGAGGGGAGAATGCCACACTGCCTATATGGGGAATGGGAGGGGAAGAATGCCACACTGCCTATATGGGGAATGGGAGGGGGGAATGCCACACTGTCTGTAATGGTGCGTTTTTGGTTTAAAATATTTTTTTTTCTTATTTTCCTCCCCCAAATCCTAGGTGCGTCTTATGGGCAGGTGCGTCTTATAGGGCGAAAAATACGGTACTTTTAACATGAAACCAATCATGTTTTTTTAGGCTGCTCTATCGTGAAATTACCTAACTTATATACGTGCTATAGAGCGAGAAGAGCGGTTATTTTACAGTGAGAAGAGGTGTTGCTTTTACACCCTAAATGTAAAACATTCCCACCCACTTTTTTGTGTTTTTTTGTTACTGGTAGGAAAAAAAAACAGTGATGACAGGTTTTTAGTATATCATTCCATTTAACATGGGAGACCAGCTCACCTCTAAATGCCTGTCTCTTGAGCTAGCATGTGAGGAATAGTAGCATTAACCACTTTAACATTTGCCCAAAGCATTAGGCAGAAAAGTTACAATAGCAGTAAGTTGTTTATCCAGCACAGGCAGGCTCCTCCCATGTCACCAATGATTCCTCTTCCCTTCCAGTATAAATAAAAAATAAGTATCAGTAAAAAAAATATATATTTTGGGAAGCAGGGTGTAAAAGTAAGGATTGCTATTGTTAGAGCATTTCTTTAAGATAGAGCTTCTTAAACACTTTGAAAAATGTGTGTATGATACTAGATACACTCTTCCCAAATAATTTGTTGTAAAGTCAAAAAAGAGCCCCTTTAATTTTTGTCATCCAGCAGCTAAATAAAAAACACAACAAAGGGGTACTTACCTTTTGTCCCATGCAGATGATCAGTAAATCACCTTATTACTGGATCCAAGCCCATGCCACATCCTTTTTTTCAGTGTCCCCCTCAGGACCTGAACTTTGTTCACCAACAGTTGCAGTCCCAGTCCTACCACCATCAGTCACAGAGGAGTAACCATGCCGTGTCCATTCATTACAATGAAAGAGGTGTGTGTCAAGCCTCAGAACACTCCTTCCATTGCAAAAAATGGAGAGGACGTGGCATCAACCACCCCCATGTATTTGCCCCAGGCAGCGTGGGATGCAGAGGCAGCGGTGGGGGATAAGATGAGTTACTGATCAGCCTAGCACTGACTAGCGCTGGTCAGCTTCGCGGGATAAAAGGTAAGTATTCTTTTAATTTTTATAGATCCACCAAATGGCAAAATTAATTCTAGGCTGAATTTAAAGCTAATGTGTTCAGTTAGGTGGGGGGGGGGGGCATTGATTTCTGCTTGCTAGTAGATAGAAGGCATTCAATCAGAAGGCAGTGGACTGTACACTGTGAACCCTCCACCACACCTTCTATTGGAGGATTGCTCAAGAGCTGGTCCACAGTGCTTTTGTTTCCCCTGCTTCTCACCAACCAGTGGCCATGGGTACCGCCGAAGGAAAGTACCACCCCTAGTATTTGTACCATCAATAAAAAATACAAATTTGTGCCATATGGCTGAAATCAATCCCAAAAACATGCACAAATTCATCAGTGTTTTGTGGCATCAAGGCCTACAGTATGTGTAACGTTGTTTAAATCAAAGGAGTTCACATTTTTAAGATTGGTTTGATGTATTTTCTTTTTTCCTAGCTGTGTCTTCAGTGCATAAGGGAGAAATGACCTTATTTCATGCATGCAGCATCTAAAAGCTGTTAGCATTATGTGTTACACACACCCACAAAGCATCAATACTTCCATTAGTAAGCATAAGCTGAGCTTGACAAATACAAATTATTCCACTCTGCTAATTTTATTTATCTGGAAGAAACTCAGAATTTAATGCAAGCTGAATAGGTTTCCCATAAATGCGACAAATGCAAATATCAGAATGAAAATGGATCATGACATTGCAGCACTGGCTCACTTTAGTGTAAAAAAACACGAAATAATGTCATTAAAGGATTAGTGCAACAATTATGGTGTTGATATCAGGAAAAAAAGGTTACGCAGAAGGCAGGTTTAAAATAAAAATATAAAATTGGACCGAAACAGAGAATTTTGACTATCCTGGGTTTTGGTCCTTACCCCCGGGGCACACCGATCTGGGATGCCCCACTGTGTGAAATCCCCCAAGTCGCCTGATCTAACTCACCCCTCCTTGGTCCTAAGGCACATGTGCAGCCTCTCCTCCAGTCATCTGCTCCTGCCCCTTGGTCCAATAGCTCGCCTAAAGCGAGTGGATATGAGCAGGCTGGCGGATGCATCCCCTGCTACCCTTTAACAGGGAGCCTGCCCGCATCAGCAATTCACAAATGCCTGGCGTAAGCACGTGCCCTGCTGTAGGGATAGCTGGGATGTTGGTGAGTTTTTGGGAGACCTGGGGAGTCTCATAGACTCCAGGGTGGGTTTTGGTCCACTTTAAATTATGCTTACAACTGAACTGTGGTCTGAATGGTGCCTTGACTCCTATTTGTATATCCTCAGGTTCACCCATCTCAGCCAATCTTGATTCCTCTAATAGACCTTTTAAACTACAAATTAAATTACATTTCAAGCCCACAGCACTTTAGATAAATTGATCCAGAGGTGACCAGATATCAGGCGCCCAAGTGGTCCTTGGGATGCCCCAAGCAATGGTGCCCACTATTGACTGCTTCATGCCACCTGTTGAGGAAATAAGCAGCACTTTCTAGGATAGTGGAGGCGTGGTGGTCTACAATTGTTTGTAGACTTAAGAGTGAGGTAGAGAGCTAAAGGTTGGCTGCCATTGTTGCTTGCATGTGATCATCCCGATGGTTTAATCAGAAGGTCTATCACTTCTTGTTTGTGATCGCCATCTGGATCCTCAGGGTCTCCGTGCAATTTAATTTGATTTAATTCAACATGGGTTTAGGTCCTTCGGTCTATATTTTTTCAGCTTTTCAAACTGCTCAACTAGTCAAAGTAGGGTACAGGTATTGGCCCCATGATAGGTTTCTGATACCAGCCTGCATATTGGTGTGCCAAGTGGGTAGCACTGGAATAAAAAAGATACCATAGCATCTCATCTGAGCAGATGTGTCTTAGCTGAGTTATAAGACAGATTTGTATCAGTAATTTTAATGAAAGCATTAGAGAAAGTATAATTATAATGGCAGTATAATTAGTATACTATTATATGCATGTGTTTTTTATTCATTGTCACATTTGACAATGTCAGTAACAGTCCAGGAGGGCAGGTGCACACTTACCTTGAGTATGTCGGGTGCCAAGGCCGCGGTGGCGCCGCTTTACATCAAGTTAGATAAAGGGCCAGCACACCAATAGTTAAATCAAATAGACTTGTATTAAATGATATCCGGCAAGATGAGGAAGGGGGTTTTTTACACCCCCGAAACGTCGGCTTATGGACACTGTTCTGCTATCACCTACCCTATCTTATGGACTTTGATGCAGCTGAATGGTCTGTATGTACCTCATCTTGCTGGATATCATTTAATACAAGTCTATTTGATTTAACTATTGGTGTGCTGGCCCTTTATCTAACTCCACATTTGACAATGTGATGCAGCTCTGCTATTTGGTAAACATAACTTCCCCCCAATAACCCCACACCTCCAGATATAACATTGCAGTCAAGGGCAAATTTTCCAATTGCCCCAAGCAAAGTGGGAGCAAAAGACAAATGGAAGTATGGTTTTCAGTTTAATGCTAGGTATGCTTTAAAACAAGCATCCCTCAATTTGTAAACATTAATTAATGCTTTTTACCATTATTTAAATAATGCTGTATTTCCACACATCATTGTGTCTTTAAAGCATCATGAAACCCTTTAAAGATTATTTGTCATAATCTGCTGAGTGTATTACCTATCTTGATTTCCAATGAACTTTTCTTGAAGCTTTGGGCTGGCGTATAAGAGCTCACAATCATCTAAATTGCACGTCAAGTCAGCTCCTCACATTATACGTCCAATTCAGTCCTGCTGCATGATTCATTTTACATCTGCTATTTTGCAAGTTTAATCAGCGATATGTTTAATCTGAGAGCAATTATCTGCTTTAGCTATATCAGTTGTTTAACAAGCTTGCTTTGCAAATTTTATCAGCCCATGCTTTTTTATGCTTTGCAAATCATTTTTATTAAATATATCCAGTATAATGTTGACATATATAGTGGGAATGCAAAAATATCTGACAAATAACACAACCTACAAATGTAATGTTTCACCTAGAGGTTCTAAACAGGATCACATTGTGTGGAAAATTGAAAACCGAGATGGTCGAAAGTATGAAAAAAGGCCATTGGTAGGTGTTAGAATATTCTACAAATATGTATTAGGTTTAACCAGGTCTGCAGACATGAGTATAATATCTTTGATTACCACCCCTTGAATGGGTTGCCGGTAAAATATTCTGTAGTGTCTTGGAGTCAGGCCGGGAAAATAGTTGATCACTGAGCCCAGTCTGGAAGGTCTTTAAAGGGGATGATGAGCCTCAAAAGGCTGCTGCTGAGCTGGGTGTTGACAAGTTGCAGGAGGCTCAGAAAGCATTACTAATTGGAGTTGGTAGCCAAATATGCATCCTATTGTGGATACACAACTGAGCTGCCAAGGAAATGGCAGACATCAGGAGGGTGTATCACAGGAGTAAGACTGCAGGAGGGCAGCCAGACACACTGGAGGGCAGCCAGACACACTGCCACTGAGAGGGCTTACTTACTGTATGATGAGATGCCTGCTTTTGTGCCATCATGTGCCCTTGCTTATCCCTTTCTTGGCTCAAAATTCCTTTTTGCAGTTGTTACACAGCATAAGGTTATCTGTACATAAAATAGTAGGAGAGGAGTTGGCAGTGCTTCTTTCCCAAAGTGAGCATGATGTAGAAGTGCTTGTCTCCCTCTATGCACAGTGAAGGGAGCTTTTTCTAACAACAAGAAGGGAGGCACACAATTATCCTACTCTATATACAATTTTATCTAATCAAATAAATGCCAAAAAACACAATTATCCAGACATGTTAAAAACATGAAAAAACATATAAACACAGAACATACAGGACATACCAACATAGACAGGTATATAGGCAGTGGGGAGAGACCAATATCTATAAGCCATTAAAATCCTAACTCAAAAGCTGCATATTTAAACAAATAATAAAGCCACCTATGAATGTGCAGTAGTGAAAGTGTGTAAGTGAAAAAAAGGTGAGTAAATATCTCTTTTTTAAGTGCAAATGCAAGTGTGCCAAAATCCATAACCCAAACTAATATAAATACCGATATATATAATATATACACAAATCACTCACAAATTTATATCTCAAAATATGTGCAATAGCAGCAGAGAACTATAGTAGCAAGAATTATAGTAGCAGCAAAGACAAAAATGTCAACAACAATAATAACAGCAATGGCAATTCAATTATAATAAATAGTCACACCACTCGATAACATGGTTGTGCAACCAGAACTCATGATTCACAAATACCAAATGATCACCAATGATCACCATAGTCTCCCCACCGCCTACCACCAGAATGAACCACGCGTTCCTTGGGTATCCCCCACTTCCCCCGCTATGTTACAACAGCGTGGGGAGATGTATCAGCCACAACTTTGCTCCAAACAGTCCATGACCAAACATGATGATCTGCTGTCTTTGATAAAGGCAAGTAGCAAGTATATTTCAAGTCACATGTGACAGTGAAAGGTTGAGCTATTGCTCCTTCCTACTCTAGTGATGCCATAACTCATCTGAAGTGTGAGTAAAAGGTTAAGATTTCCTTTTTGCAGGCAAGAGTGTAGAAGGTGTTATTACCAAGGCCTAAAGCAATCCAACACATATTTTACACAAAATGCGTGTTGATCACAGCATGGCAGAGCATCTTGATTGCCCATGCCCCCATTCACATATTTTTGAATGTGAATATGGGCCTGTTCCTGACTCACTCAAAAGCTTGCTCGCAATTAGTCACTGTCACTCACAGGTCTTCTTCCAGGTTTCCAGCTGCTGAGAAACCAGGGGTTGCAGGAGGAAAAATGTAGGGGCATGTATACAAATTACTAATTAAACAATTCCACATAATCCACAATAAATAAAAAGATATCAAAAATCAAAAGCAATAGATAAACATTACTACAAATGTAGATGGGAACATTGCTTTTGCAGCTAAGACTATAATGTCATTCATGCATTTCCTATACACCAAACGAGATGGTGAAAGTAGTAATGCACAATAGTAATAATCCCATATTAATAAATAAATATAAATAATTAAAAGTGAAACAGCCTCTTTAGACATCATACCTGGAATAAATCATCCATACTATTGAAAAAGTATGACATTTGTTTTATTTTTACACTGTCATGTCAAAACAACAATTTATAGACTCATGGTAATAAAACTTGCAGGGCAATCGTCTATCCTATCCAAACAGCTATGTTATATAGGGAAAAACTCCCTAAGCCCCCAATGTCTAGACTAGAGAAAACCATCACTGGTTCCCAAGGCAGTGCTTCATCATGTTAATCCCACTTCCTCAGACAAACAATCAATGCTTTGTAAATTATGCTTTTGAATATATTAGCACGTTTTTCAGACACAGAAGCAGTTGCTGTAAGAATCAATATAAGGGCTAGATATATAAATACTAATATCAATAAAGGTCAACAGATATAAATACAGACAATGGAAATACACTATAATTAAAGCACAGTAAATTCCAAAAAGTATTTTAGCCCCTCTGATTATCACACTGTACATTTCATTGCAATCATACAAATGAATGCTGCGGCCAATAAAAGTGCCTCCTCAGTGGAAGTGAGGAAATAGAGGTGGGCTAGATGCTAGGCTGAAGGCTAGAGTCAGCTGATGCTATCCAGTCTATTGCTAAAGTTTCTTCCCTAGATAATAGAATAGACAAACTCAGTACGGACAAAAATCTTAGCAGAACTCTTCCACCCTACCCTGGCAATAAGGCAGGATGGGAGTTTACAAAGAAAAAAAACCTTACCTTATCAAGGGGCCTGCGCCGCTCCTCCAGCGCTCCGGGCCTTGGACGTCACCATCTTGGATGAAAAGCACAGAGCCACATCCCTTGGCTCAGCTATCTGAGTGAATGGGCAGCTGGAGCACGAGTGGACCTGGGGGATGTTGCTTTATGTCTTTTTGCGGCGGCTGTGGGAGATCAGGAGGACACCACTGGCCCCTCGATAAGGTAAGGTTTTTTTCTTTGTTACCCCCCAAAGGGTGGGGGTACTGACTTTATTAGCAGATATTTGAGATAACAAGCCCATCAGTCAACAGGTACATTTCATAGTTGTAATCCATATTTGTAATCCACAGCACTCAGGGCTGGTTCCCCTTTTAGTAGCAAGGTAGCAGCAGCAGATCCCTGTCCCTGTAGTGAGCACTTGGGCCTTATCTTCCTCCACCCAGTACCTGAGTGGTTGGCTCACTTTCAGATCACTGTGATATGGTGACACAGCCTGACAGGATCTCTCTCTCTCTCTTTCCTGTTGCTGTCTCCCTTTAACACCAGATGTCTGTCCACTCCAACTACTACATTTAGAGTGAGCTAATGCTTAGGCTATTGCTAACTAACTAAGGTGTTCTAACCCTTTTATTGTGTTTCCCACTACTTTACTGTAGGTTAGAGTTCTCCCATAAACCAACTGGTGAGTCAAACCACTGTAACAACTGCTGCACATATTATACCACGTGAGAGGATGTTTACCAGGATCTGGGCTCATAAATTGTTACATTCCAACCCATGTTCTTTCTCTAAACTTAAACTGAACTAACTGGGACTCAGGTGTCTAAGTTAACTCCTTTCCAGGGTTGTTAAAATCCAGGGTTTTGGTTTTAATAAAATCTAGATGAACACTTCTATTGGTGTCTTGTGGACAGTATCCTCTCTCCTTATTGGGAGGCTTCATGTGGCAGGTCACTTGCTGATATATGTGACTGCAATTATTCTGGCCCTCTCAGGGAGTTGGGGTATGGGCTGACTCTCCACATTTACTGAGTAAAAATTAAGGAAAAACTGCCAAATCTTTTGGACCGTTCTGGTATCAGGTAGTGATATCAGTGGTAGTGGAAGCTGAAGGCTCATTTGGCAGATTTTAGCTCATTTGTTTTTTTGGGGGGATAAATGGATGGTAATCTGTGTGGCTCTTCGCTAGTTATCAGTAATATGTCATTTATCAAATTAATTTTGTCAGTGGCCTCATATTTTTAAATGAAGACGTCTAGATAATCTGTAAATCTTGATGATTTTATATGCCTTAATAAGTCAGCAGTCACTTCTTTAGAAAACAAAACACACCCAAATACTTGGTTGGCAGCTGGATCTCGACATATTATTGTCTTAACTGAAACAATAAACCTTCTCTATTTGAGCTATAATCTGACCCTGGTTAATAATAATTACGGAAAGATGTTTCATTTGCTTTGCATAAAGTCAGGCTGATTATAGCTCTATTACATAAAATATGGAACACCAGTGATTTAGCCTAGGCAAGATCTCCATGCTAAGCATCTCTGCTAAATGGCTGGAGAAATAAATGTTTGGCTGCCACAGCTTGTGCTAAACAGAAAAGCACTTAGCGAAATGTAGTATTTAATAACTTCATTGTTTTTTTTTATTGGCATTATGGTTTTATCTCTGCTTCTCATGTAAGTTAAATTTCATGGTAATGTGTTGCTATGCTATTTAAACAATAATCCAGCATCACCAGGGTCAATTATATATATGAGATAATGGCGGCATAAGGATGATGCAAGCTTTTACCTGATTTCATGGCAACAGAAATGAAGATCAGGGCAGAAATAAAGTGCTCTTAAGTTTCCTGAGCCTTACACCCACACATAGGAAGAACAATGAAAGCACAAAGAAGACTTTATCACGGATAAAACATTTTAACAAGTAGCATTTCTAAATGAGTTTACCCTTCACTCAATTGTCTCAAAAACTGCATAAAATCTAAAACCAAAGTGTCACCTTAGAAAAGAGTAGACAACCTTTTCACCTCACTGGAGGCTATTGCTGTCTGATTTGGAGGACTCTCAATTCAGTAAAAATACCTTTAAAAAAATTTCTCTTTAAAGCGGAAAAAACTCACACGGCCCCGCCCAGTTTGGCTGCTGGTCTTCCCCCAAGACATCCCATGCTTCAACGGCACATTGTCCAATAAGCACTGTCTACTATGTTAGTAGTGGACAGTATGATATTTGTCATTCTGCAAATGGCTCTCATTGTTGTGAATAGGGTGCATGCTCTGACGTATCCTCTGCATCCGCAATGACGTGGACATTCTAGTCAATGAGAGCCGTTACATAGTCATGGAGCCAAGAGCCTGCACATGCGCTGGTGAAACCAGGAGGAGGTGAGTGAAAATGGTGTTTTGGGGGGTCATGGGAGACTAGAACAAAGGCACAAAAAAGTCAAATTCCTGCGTTTTACTCTGCCGGCAGGTGGGGAGGGAACAGATCACTTGATCATTCATCTGCCAACAGTGGTGGACACTCAAATAAGGTTTATTAGGTAAGAAAAAAACTTTTAGTTGTGAATTGAGGAGAGGAAAATCTCTAAACTTTATTAAATACATGCCAACTGCTGCAGAGGAATGCATTATATTTTGAATTAGTCCAGTTTGTATTTTGGCCAAATTCAGCTCAAGTTGTTAACTTAAAAAAAGGGACCGTCCTGGCTGTTAACAAAAATCACTGGTTATTCTCCTGCACAGGATTGATCCTGGTGTGCTGCCTAAAAACATTGTTGAAGCTGAGATTTAGCCCCTTTCCTTAAACCCAGCCCCTAGATCTTGGCCTCATTTAAGTCCATAGAGCATCAAAGTGGACCTAATCCTACTCTTCTCTACCCTCCAAATACTTGTATCCCTGAAGGCAATTGTATCCATCTTCTTATAATTAACATGTTAATTAACATTAACAACAATAGATTTCCCTCATGAAGGCAGTTGGTCTGTACTTCTTCTCACCCGGGCAATTTGAAGCTGAAACTCCACTATTGCCTGTTGCTCACACTCTCTTTCCAGCATTTATAATGTGGAATTCCACCTGTTGGGCAAGTCTGAGGGGGTAGGTAGGAAGTCCAAAGTTCCTCTGCGGTGCAGTCAGACGAGCAGCAGCAGGCTGGGAATGTCCGAAAGTTCATGCACACGCTACACACTTGTTGCAACAGCTCTGGCATGTCTGGATAATGGGCCAGAAAGCCCTGTACCAACAAACTGAGCACATGCACCAGGCAAGGAAAGTGCATTAACCTGTCCAAGGCTGCTACAAGGTTCCACCCATTGTCACACACCACCTTGCCAGGCTTCAGGTGCAACAGCAGCAGACACTTATCTGTCTGCTCCTGGAGGCTGGTCCACAGCCCCCGGGGTGGTGTGGGGTCTTTCACTCAGACAGATGAGTTTTAGAACTGCATGCTGCCATTTCCCTATGGCAGTGCTCAAGTTGGTGGTGCAGGGGCTGCGCTGACTTCTTGAGGAAGAAGCAGAGTAGGAGGAGGAGGCAACAGGAGGCACCGACTGATTTCCAGCAATCCTTGATGGTGGAAGGATATGCGCCACTGGCCTTTCTGCATCAGTCCCAAGCACCACTACTTTGAGCTAGTGGGCAGTTAGAGAAGTGTAATGTCCATGCCATGCTTACTTGTCCACGTGTCAGTGGTGAAGTGGACACTGGAACTAATGGCATTGCCCCGTACACATTTTATTTTTTCCACAACCTGTTGGTGCAGGAGAATGGAAGCATTTCAATTTGAACATTTTCACATTCAGAGCCAGGGCTTGTTTGTGGAATGGGCCTAATTTCCGCTTTCTCTACAAAGTTTGTGGTAGATGCGGACTGGCTTGGTGATGGTTATGGTTGTGATGCTGCTGCAGCTGGAAATGGTGGTGGTTCTGCATTCTCCCTTTGGGGGGAAACAAGTTACCTTGTTGTTGGGGCGGGGGCGGGGGCAGCGGTAGTGGCGGTAGAGTCAACCGAAGCAGCAGAGGGAGCCTCAGGTGTTTACATGTTTTTCAGGTTATTCTTTCACAGCAGCTCATGTTTAGATTGCAGGTGCCTGATCATGGATGTGGTGCTACGATTTTTAAGAATTTCCCCTCATTTCAGTCACTGATGGCACAGTTTGCAAATGACTTGTTTCTTGTCCTCTGTGGACTGCTTGAAAAAATGCCACGCTGGTGAGATCCTTTGAGTCTGCATTGGCACACTCAGTCTCTGGGCATGGTGGGTAATGGCAGCAACGGGGTGACCGCTGGCACCCTTCTTCCTCTTCTGCTGGCTGCCTGGGGCTGTGTGACCACCAAATACTCCTAAACACCTGCAGTCATAGTGGCCCAAAATGGCCAATTAAAAAAAGAAATTAATGAGTAAATGCCCTTAAGTGCCCTGAGTACTGACAGACTAGTGGTTTGAGCAAGTGGTATTAAACATTACTGGTTAGTGGATAATAAAGTATATAGATTTTTTTATATTAGTGTATTGGTATTGGGATTGACAATAGTATTGATTAAGTTTATCTAATTGTATAGGAGGTTGCGGTATTTCTTTTTGTGGGTTAGTACAGTATTAAAAAGTACTCACACCCTAGTGGTTGGAGCAAGTGATATTAAAGAGTACCGACACCCTAGTGTTTGGAGCAAGTGGTATTAAATAGTACCGACACACCAGTGATTGGAGCAAGTGGTTTTAAAGAGTACTGACACATCAATATTTGGAGCAAGTGGTATTAAAGAGTACTGACACACCCAAGTGGTTGGTGTAAGTGGTATTAAAGAGTATAGACACACCAGTGGTTGGAGCAAGTGGCGATAAAGAGTACTCCCAAGTGGCTGGAGCCAGTAGTTTTAAACAGTACTGACACCCAAGGGGTTAAAGACAGTGGTAAAACTCATATCCAAGTGGTTGGAGCCACTGGAGTACTGACACGCCCAAGTGGTTGGAAGTGTTTTTTTTTTTATTTAGGCAGAACGGAAGGTTTAGCTACGCAGGGCCTAATAGTGGTACCACCCAGTCCAGTGCTGTGGAAATAAAATGTTCCAGCCTGCGGCTCGCTGGTATCATTGCCCTCCACACTTCTGGTCAGGGGTCCAGCATGCATGCAGCATGAGGGGCTGACATATTGGCATCCACTTTTAACAGGGGACCAAGCTGCTATGGGTCCCCTGTTCAATTAGCCATGTGCAAGGCTGCTATGGGCCCCCTGTTCAATATCCATGGGCCAGGCTGCTATGTGGCTCCCGGCTCAGTAGCTCCTAAGTAGCAACATCCATGACGCCTCCTGTGCAGCAGCCTGGCAACATGGCTGCTGCACAGGGGTCCCCATAGTAGACTGGCCCTGTGACTTTGTGATAGTGGTAACAGCACTGTTAAGCTACATAGTCAGGGGGCCAGCTACATAGTCAGGGGGCCCCATGACTGCTGTACAGGGGGCCCCATAGCAGCATGACACCCCATGACTGCTGCACAGGGATTCTCATAGTAGCCTGGTCCCCTGGTTTTGTAATAGTGGAGACAGCCACTGTTAAGCTACATGGTCAGAGGGCCGGGATTCTATGGGACCTCCTGTGCCGCAGCCATGGGGCCAGTCTCCTATTTCATACCCCTGTGCAACAGCCAGACTGCTATCTGGTCTCCTGTTCTGTAGCCATGGTACCATGCCTGCTAAGGGACCCCCCTGTGCAGAAGCCATGGGGCCAGGCAGTTATAGGGCCTCCTGTGCAACAGTCATGGGGTCTCCTGTGCAGCAGCCTGGCCCCATTGGGCCCATAGCAGCTTTCCCCCCGACTATGTAACGGTGGGGGCCCACAACAGCCTTACCCTGCAGACTTCTAAAAGTGGGTTCCAGGAGCAACCTGGCACTGCAGACTTACAGGGGAGCCCCATGGCACCTGGGGCCACTGCACAGAGGAGCCCTTTAGAAACCTGACCAGACATCTACCTAATAAGGGACCCCGTTGCAGCCTGTCCCCCACACTTTAACCCACCCAACAGCAGGTGGCCTAACAAAGTTTGGTCCCACAGCCACCCAACAGGACTCCAGGGCAACCAGGCCCCACAGTCACCTATCAAGTTTCCAATGCCACCAAACAAGTCCTTCCAAAAAAAGCAGTCTAACTAGGCAGCAAACTAGGCCCCACCACTGATCAGGGCTAAGCTGCTGACACTAACTGGGTTGAAGCCACTAGCAACCAGGCCCCACCACCGATGACCAGGGCCAAGCAACCAGTAACCAGACTTGCCAGATCGGCTGGCCACCATGGCTTGCTGACATCACCCAGGGCCAAGCTGCCACCAACCAAGCCCCACCACTGATGACCAGGACCAAGCAAACAGCAACCATGCCCCACTGAATATGGGCAAGCTGCCAGCAAACCCAGTGACCAACTAGGCCAAGCCATCACCACCAACCAGACCCAGTCAATATTGACCTGGGCCATGCCACCATCAAATAGGGCATTGCAGCCATTGACCCCCGAACTTGCAGCCAGCGGCATGACCCTTCCTGAACAGGTAATGTGCTGGAATCGAGGGGAGGGGAATTAGTTGACAGGGTCATTGGTCAATATTTATCTGCCGTCCCCTTGTCTTGTTCATCTTGGCTATTTAGCAGCTACTGTTCTGATGCATGGTTCCATCTCGCACTGGAAAGCAATCCAAAAATGGCCTGGTTGTGGCACCCTGGAGTATAGGTGTACCCCCATAACCCACTCTTGTCACTCCCCCTGAGCAAAACCTGATTTGGAAAATTTTGAAGAAATACCTTGCTGCATTCCTTCTCCAATCCCTTTGGCACCACCAGTGCTGCAGCAGCTGCGATTGGACGACTTTGAGATCATGGCACCTCTGCCATGGAAAGCTGTTCGACTGACTTAATCACAGCAAGTTTTTATACAATTTTAGGTAACAGACCACACCCAGGTGGTACTTGAGATGTGTCTGCAGTGGGGTTCTGTAAGGCTTTGTAATACCCATGTTTTTCTGTTGAATGTCCTGCTGGGACTCTGCAAATAAAAAACTACTGAAAGCCTATGAAAATAGGCCATGCAATATATTTGGGAATGTGTGATACTGTTAATAGTCAATACACATTTCAGGTACTTTGCAGTATAGGTTACAATGATTTTGTCCCTAAACTTGCATGTCCTTTGTATGGTATAGCTATTGGTATGCAGGGGGTTACATAAACACTACTCTGTATAATACGGGAACATACAGAATTTTTTTTCTATGAAAGCGAGGTGAGACATTTATGTAGATTGTTTGTTCAAGATGAAGCATGCTGACTTTTGAGTTTTGCATTGTGTGAAAGGTTTTTTTGTGCTTGGTAATAGCAGCACAGGGCTCCCTGTTAGCGTAAGGTAATACAATGATGTCATTAACGATCTGTTCTTGCAGGAGAATGGAACAATAAGCCGCCTGGAATCTAAAGCATTTTACACACAAATTGCCATACTCGCTCTGCAGTTCCTCTGATGGTATCTCATAAACCATATGGCTCAATTTGGTGTTTGCAGACTTGTTTTTTTAGTTTCACAAAAAGACATACCTTAACCTTCACCTTGTCCTTGCAGGTAATTTACATAAACACCACTGCTTTTCCATGGTAATTGTAAAGGGAAACTCCAGACAAAACTTTTGGGTATGATTTAGTATGGCATAGCAGCCGCATACCATGTAAAGCCCACATGACCTTGGGATTTCTGGGATGGGGGGCATCTAAGGGGTGGGGGATGCAACAGGGCAACTACATTATTAAAAATATCTGTGGATCATCAGGACAAACCACAAAACTAAAATTGGGTTCCAGTGCCAGTGAGAGTCCTCTGGATCCTGTTACTGACATGTATTTTTGTGACATTCACCTTTTGTTTTGTCGAATACTGGTACTCACCAAATATATAATCTGTTCACTCGAGTCTGCTTACAGCAATAGGAGAGAATAAAAGTCAGGAGCTTACTGCCACCAGGTGCTTATAGTGCTGCAAAGAGCCTAGAGTACACAGAAGGCTGGGGCAGCGGCTCTTCCCAACCCACACTGAATAGATTTGCTCACACGTTAATAAAACATCTTAATAAAAAGATAAAAACAAATTGTAACCTATTTACCAGCAAATTTCTCTTGATCCCCAGTGGCTTGAAGATCTGCTGCAACCCCCTGGTGTCCTCTAACTTGCTTGTAGAGCACTGGTCAGCAGTATCCCCTGGCAGCCTCTGAGGTGTCTTCCTGTATTCCCCCTTCAAGAAGACACAAGCTTTGCTCCCGGGGCATGTTGCTAGAAGAATGACACTGCTGCTGCTGCTGCTTAGAGAGTCTTTTATACCTTGGAGGTGTGACTTCTGAGACATAATTGTGGCACTAGGGTATCCCCTCGGCCTTTCCCCGGCAGGAAGCCAGATATGAAGAAGGTGGGACCTGGTTCCACCCAAAGAGGAAAAGCTAGAGGATGCCACAAACAAACTCTTTGTTTTAAGGAGGGGAGTGGGGAGATGTGCTTTATTTTTGGACACTACTTGAGAACTGGTAAGCGGCCCTTTGAAACTTCTTTACCAGTTACAAAGGGAGGAGTCATTTTTGATAACTGATCTGCTTTACATCTAGCCAATGTAAGTAACTGATTGTTAAGCTTTGTTTCAGTTCTGCACACTCATTCAAAACTCATGCTCCTCAGTGGCACCTTGGTTCTTCCAGGAGATATAGCTGCTCCACAATTGGGCAGGCACACTGTGCTCCAGACAGGGGCATCAGTGTGTCTGCATGTGCGCCAGCCACAACCCTCATGCGAGAGTGTGTCTGATGCAATCATAACATGCATGGACAAGCATTTACACCCCCAGTCTCAATAAATTAAACCTGGCCTGGCTTGGCTAGCCTAACTGAAAGCTAAACAACTTGTCCCTCAGATATCTAGTGAAACCCCCATTATGCTTTCTCGCCTTGTGCACTCATGATGTGCTTGCACATCTTGATTGCAGAGCATGGCGCCTCAGCATCATCTGTACTACCAATACCAGGCCACACGGCTGCATGCTATGCAAACTGGAAAGCTATTTCTCACCCAGCTTGCATTACTAGACCTAGCAGAGTGCTTCCACTGGTTGGCCGGTTGGACAGAGGCCGGAAATTCTTATTTCTGCACAAAAATATAAAAATGCCAATTTGGAAAGCAGGTAATAAAATAGAACAGGGTGTGGGATCGCTTTAATCATCGGTAAATTTGTCAGAGCCAAATACCTTTGCAGAAGTAGGGGGCAGCAGGGAACACAGTGCAATATTTATTAAGCTCATCAGGCAATGCTATGGCTGATGACGCTTTGGATCTGGTCGCTATAGCCTAGAGCGGCAGACGCTGTGTGATTAAAGTCTGTTTTTGAACACATATCCACCAGTAACAAAGCAAAAACACATGGAAAGACATAGTTGTTGTAACATTGTTACATTAAAACTTTAATGCCAGACCTGTAATGACAATTCTGCATAAAAATATAAAAAATCAAAAAAGTTTACAAAAATGACTGTTTCTAGGCCAGGAGAGGTGACACATTTATTTGAGAGAAAAAAAAATTAAAAACAAAAAACCCTGTTTAAACAGAAGATAAGGAACGTCCATTGAAATGTATGGGAGAGCGACAGGTAGCGGAAGGTAATACCTGGCGCTCTGGAAGCTACAGTGCGGGCTCTATATGCTGAGCCGCCTGTAATGATGAATTGGACGCTACATGGTGATGTTAGAGTCGCTCACCGGATCGGCTTCATAAATGTGGTATTGCGTACAGCGCCCAGTGTTCACCAGACTCTGCCTGCCGCTACGAGGCACTACCTGCCGCTATCCCTTGATGAATAAACTCCTTAAACTCACAGGATTCTTAGAGAGTTGAGGGAAGGTGGAATGACTACAAGACCCATAATTCCAGGGCGCTGAGCTGTGCAGGCAGATATTTGTTCCTGAGGAGACCCTGTGGCCGGCTGGTGAATCTCCTGCTGCGGTTGGCATTGATCTGGCAAGCTGGAGTGAAAGCAAAAGTGAATAACCAGACCTCTGAGTGTACTTCATGACAGAAAGATTTCCATTTCACCTAGATTTTTGGGTAACCGCTTATACTGGACTGTTTCTAAGTCGACCAGGCCCAGATTAGGGATCAGTGTACAGTTAGATTGCTGGCTAAGTGACCCAGGAAAACTACTGCATCTGCCAGATCTGAGAGGAAGATTTGCGTGTTCAGAGATTTGGTGTAAGTGAATGTGTCTTCTGCTTTTACCCTGTTTAGTGGAAATCTCACTGTGCACACACACACAGAAGTACTCATGCTTCAAGACAGGTATAGAAGTTGAAGTAGAACTGTTATACACTTAGAGGCCGATTCATTAATAGCGCCAGGTAGCGACAGATGAGCGACTGTAGCAGTATTTTCACAGCGCCCGCTAGTAGTCGCTGTGCTTGGCCGTTGTTCGGTTGTTGACAGCGACTCAGTCGGTGTGCGGTAATGTTGAATATTGGGTGAGGAGTCGCTATTTGACAGGTTCCGCGCTGTATGGGAGCGCATGATAGCGAATGGCCATAGCGAACGGCTCCCACCATATTCATTAACAAATCACGCTCAAAAAATTCTCGCGCTGTGAATGCATGTTTAAACCCCAGAGCGCTGGCGGCGATGGGTTAAAAGTAGTTTTTTAACCCCCAAACAACCATATTTTTTGAAACCAAAAAAAAACAAGTTTATAAAAACATTTTGTAATATGAATACATTAATATCAGACCTGTAATATCAATTCTGCACAATTTTTTTTTTTTTTATTTTTTTTTTACCTTAAAAAAAATATCTAACATGGCAGATGTGGTAACTGAAATTTTCACATAAAAAAAAAAAAAAAAAAAAAAAAAAATTATTAACAATTAATTATGAATATTTAAAGATTGTTCCATTGAAATACATTGGAGAGCACCAGGTAGCGAGAGGTCATACCTGTCGCTGTTCCAGGTCGCTCGCTGGCGCTGTGGGGTGAGGCTAGAATAATGATGAATGATTCGCTATCTGGCGCTCTCTCAGTTGCTAAGCAGGATCGGCTTGATAAATGTGTGATTGTGGTGGGGAGCCGGCGTTCTCGTGGTGGTGACCGTCATTACCGTTCGCTCACCAGTCGCTACCTGGCGCTATCCCTTGTTAAATAAGGGCCTTAGATTCACTGTTTCTTTGTTGCAGCTATAGAAACTGAAGTTGATTAACACAGCCTGGAATTTTCTACAAGTTGTCCTTAAAGAGACAGTGTATATTATTGCAAAAAGAGTTTGTTTGATGCTCACCAAAAAGACTCTTGTTCTTGAAACCAAGATTATTCCCACTGGTTCCAAGGAAATTAAAGCAACAGTACTGATAATGATAATTGTGTTATAGTGTTGGTGAATTTAATGGGTGTCACCACAGTTCGGACAGAGACAAAAATCCTGAAACATATTTCAGATCCACCCATGGGTGGGTTACATTTAGCATTTAGCTATAGGTGTATCAATGTGGTTTTATCAGCATAAAACCACATTGATACCAGCATAGACTTTACTTTCTCTTCACACTGACAGCATAGGCATCCCAAATCAGAATGTCCATTGCACAGTGATGTCCCCTAGTTCCCAGCACCAAGAACTGGCTCCTTGCATAGGAAAACTCACCTCTTCCTCTTTCCAGCTTCCATTTGACCATCACCAGAATCACCAGGTGTGCCTTGCACACACTTACTCACTCTGCCAAAATCGCCACCCAAACGCTACATGTAGCAAGATTTACCAGAACCTCAAATGTCAGCTTTGACCAAAAATGAAAAAGAGAAAACACAAAAAACATACCTAAACCTCTGTAGCCTCAATACCTGCATACAAAATCTGCAGGTCTTTTGTCGTCAGGCCAAACACTTAGAGGCCGATTCATTAATAGCGGCAGGTAGCGACAGTTGAGTGACTGTAGCGGCATTTTCAGAGCGCCCGCTAGTAGTCGCTGTGCTTGGTCGTTGTTCGGTTGTTGATAGCGACTGAGTCGGTGTGCAGTAATGCTGAATACGGGGTGACGAGTCGCTATTTGACAGGTTCCGCGATGTATGGGTGCGCATGATAGTGACTGGTCAGAGCGACCGGCTCCCACCATATTCATCAAAAAATCACGCTCAAAAAATTCTCGCGCTGTGAAATGCATGTTTAAACCTCAGAGCGCTGGCGGCGATGTGTTAAAAGTAGTTTTTTAACCCCCAAACCACCATATTTTTGGAAACAAAAAAAAAAAAAATTTTTTTAAGAATTTAGTAATATGAATACAATAATATCAGACCTGTAATTCTGCACAAATTTTTTTTCTCTAACATGGCAGAAGTGGTCACAGAATTTTTCACATTTAAAAAAAAACAAAAAAAAAACATTAATAACAATTAATTATTAATATTTAAAGATTGTTCCATTGAAATGCATTGGAGAGCGCCAGGTAGCGAGAGGTCATAGGTCGGACGCTGGCGCTGTGGGCTGAGGCTGGAATAATGATGAGTGAGTGGCTATATGGCGCTATCTCAGTCGCTAAGCAGGATCGGCTTGATAAATGTGTGATTGTGGTGGGGAGCCGGCGTTCTCGTGGCGGTGCCCGTCATTACCGGTCGCTCACCAGTCGCTACCTGTCGCTATTCCTTCATAAATAAGGGCCTTAATGTATACTGCCTGCATCTAGTTATCCAGAATCAGGTAAGATGTGTGAAATGAATGATGTAGGTCTGGGTAAGTTTATGTGTTTTTTTGCCACAGATACCATTTGAATGAACCAAAAATGAATCAAAACCTGGGCTAGAGTCTAAAATACTCTAATCCAGGTTAAATAAATCCCTAAGGGTTATCCCGATTTGGAATGCCCAGCAACTTGTCCAGTGGCACAGCTTGTTGTTTTGCCACCAAAAAATAAGATCGGGATGTCTCCTGGGGGAGGATAAAAACTGTCAAATTACATTTTTGAACAACAATATACTCACCTCACCAGTAAACTCAAGGCACATATGTGGCCAAGGGAGACATATCAGGTATCCTTCTAAATTTGTTCACAGCTGTGCCCTATATAACTGAATGGTTGCTACACATAGCCTTGAAGGGACACAGAGGGTGCTTTGCTGATTACAAGAGCAGCTAACAGGCTGATTCATTATTAGCGGCAGGAAGCGACAGATGACCGTCTGTACAGCGGCGCTATGTTTGCCCGCTAGTGGCTGCCCTGATCAGCCGTCAGTCGCTATTACAGGGATCCTCAGTCGCTATATTAACCTGGCCTCTTATGTGTCTCAGTCGCTATCAAGCCACTGTACAATCGCTCACTCAAAGCTAATAGTGTCTGGGCGTTTTAATGTTGTTTGAATGCTTAAATTTAGAATAATGTTATTTTGTCTATGCTCACATAGGCAATATAAGATTATTTTTCCAATTTGTTTGCGTGTTTTTTTCTTTTTGTGTGTGTAAAATTAAAGATACTCTGACAACAAATGTTATGCAAAATAGAAAAACTACCACCCTAATGCTTTTTCCTCTTCCCCAGCGGCATGAATCTTGTCCTTCAGACATACTGCCACAGTCTGTGATGCTCAATATTGCAAGCTGTAGGGTGAAAGAAAGGTCATTATTATTTGGACATCACAAAAATCTAAAATAGCCTATGATAGGTCATTAATTTTACGGCTTAAATATTGTTGCTCCAAATTTTTTGGGATATTTAACATTAGGCTAGTATGTTGAAATATTTTAGATCAATATTTTAGTTTGTGGCCTACCATTTGCTTGTATCCTCCCTAGGCTAACTTTTTACATTACCTTAAATAATCAAATAAGGGCTACTTAAGCATTTGAAGAGTGTACTTTCTGTTTTGCTTAATTACTCATGTCCATAGTTCTAAACAAATCCTTCACCTATTACAAGTATAGTACTACAATTTACTATTGAAGGATTTTGTTATTGACCACACACACTCACAGCCTGCATGTTTAATGTATTTAAACCTAACCTAAGCGGAGCCAACAAACTAGCATGCATACATGCAAATATGACTTTGGCTTGCAAAGATACCATCTACATGTCTCATAATTAACCCCATAATGACATTAACCTTTATGCCTGGTCATGTATATAGACATATGGTTTAAATATATGTTTAGGTTAAATTTCATTGTACTCCTCATCGCAGCTGTGGCTAGGGACCATGCTGCTGGGGGTTCCTGGAGCTGGGGTGGGGAGTATGATGACCGGGTCAGTCTGTGTGGAAACATCTGTTTTGGCAAAAACACAACAGAAAAATTCATAAGTTTTTAACTATGGATGTTATTAATCAACATCCACCTTTGGGAAGAAATCTGGTAAAACAATGTTTTCTAATATTTACACAGACATTTGGTAAATTATTATAACAATGTTTAACTCAATGTTGAACACATTAGCATAGTATTTAGGGGTTCATGAGTTGAGCTGTTTCTGTGAACTAGTTCACATGGTCCACTCAATACCATTGGCCTGATTTTTCAAGCATTTTTGCCAGACAGTGCACCAGTAGTGCAAATTAGAGTAGTAAAAACTAAAATAAAATTTGGTTTATTCACACATGTTGCTGCGCTACAAGAAGCACATTTACTACAACATTAGCAGTGCAGCAACATGTTTAAATCGTATTTTGCACTACTCTAATTTGCAATGAAATGGCGTTGTCTGGCAGAAGTGCTTGATAAATCAGGCCTCATATAATGTTGTTTTGCATAATACCTGTTTTTGTTTTAAAGAGCTAAATTTAATACACCATGTAAATCAATCATAAAAATAACTCACCACGCCTATGCCCGAGTGCAAGATCTACAGCATAGCTGGTGGAGATGTCGGCTCTATGTAAAACAGTTAATGGTGGAAAGGTATATTTAATTAACAACAAGGTCACCATGGTACTAAACAACCACAATAAGACCTGCACTCGCCAGGAGATGAGCTGCTGCTGGTATCCCAGGGAGGGCTATAAGGTGGAGGCGTGGAGTCTCCACTCCTCACAATGGGCCAGCAGATCCCAAACCCAATGGGCCACCCTCCTCCCTCTCACTCCCTGATCCTTGAGGGAGTGTGGGCGAGTCCCTCACCTCCACCCCACTGGGACTTCCCACTTAAGAGTGGCCACAAGGGGTTTGGGACTGAGTCCGACTGTGAGGAGCTGAGGCTCAATACTGCCCTCACCCCAGCAGCATTCTCCACTAGGGCATCATCCACTTCCTCCCCTGGGTCCTCAAGATATGAATGACGTGAGGGACCCTCCCCCGCAGACTCATCCGAGTCCAAAACTCATCCGAGTCCAAAACCCTTCCCGTGTTTCCCCAGGGGAGGACGCTTATCTGTGGAGATTAGAGATTATTAGAGATATTTAGAGATTTAACACTTGATGCTTAGGCATCATAGAGCCGGCAAACGCCCTCATTGTCCTACCGCTTAAAGTTTGACCATTTTTGGATAATAGCCCTATTGGACAATTTGGTATTAAAGCGCCGGGAGAAGGTGGCTTGCACCTCCATCACTATGCTGCTTTTTGCACTCAGGGCATAGTCGTACTCCCTCACGCAAAAATCCTATGGAGAAGAAAAAAACCAAAAAAACAAAAAAAATCAACAAATCCACAATTTTTACAATTTTCAAAACGATAAATAAATATTACATTGTATTGCTGCAAAAATGACAAAGTAAGGCCTTTTAGCAGATTCAAAACATCAAACAAATGGAAATCTTAAAAAAAAATGTAAAAAAAGGCCCCTAAAAATAGGCCTAACCTAAAATAACACAATAAACCAAATACAGTACAGATTGGAATATTACAACTAAAAATAAAAAATTAATTAAAAAAACAACAAAAAAACTAAACTTTAATGACATGGCCATTGATCCACCCTCTTCCGTGGCTTCTTAGCTGATTCAGGGGGAGCAGGGTAGGCTGAAGGGGCAGGGGGATGAGGGGGCAGGGGGGGAGGGGTGGGGGGCTCTGAATTTGAGGAGGAGCTGGGGAGACGTCTGGCTGGGCGTCTGGGACTCATGGTGGATCCTCGTAGGTGGCAAACCGGAAGTACACAAAACGAAAGTGAAAGCAAAACCTTTGACACTCCTTGCAATAAAAAAAACGCTAATTATACCGCTAAGAAACGCAAATTTATTAATGCGTACGCATACCAATGCTCAGTGCTAAAGCCACACAAGCAATATCCATATTTAACAACTGTGGAGTGGTGCATGTTGCTAACGACTGCGACTGCTCAGTGCGACCGAATCTGTGTGAATCCTACCATATTCAACACAATTTCACAGTGTTCTGGATTGTGTGGATGGAGGAAATGAAGACATGAACAACATTAAGAAAGCGAAATACACTGGAATGACATTGTTGGAGGGGTGTGACATTAACACTTTAATGCCAGACAAGTAAAAAAAGTTTTGTAAAAAAAAAAAAAAAAAAAAAGCCTTCAAAAACATACATACAGTTCTGTAATAATGTTTTAAACATTTGTAGTACAAAAAAAAAAGCAATGGGATTTGAGGATCGTCCATTGAAATGTATGGGAGAGCGGCAGGTAGTGAGAAGTAATACGTGGAGCTCTGAAAGGTTTGAACGCAGGCGATGTACGCTGAGACTGGGATAATGATGAATCATACGCTACATGGCGTTATCCCAGTCGCTCAACAGGTTCGGCTTCTTAAATGTGTAATTGCGTGTTGTGGCCGGCATTCTCTTGCTGATACCTCTCGCTACCTGTCGCTAAATAGCCACTACCTGGCGCTTTCCCTTCATGAATAAGGCCCTAAGTCGTTTACCTTCTATAACCACTAATTTATATATGTGGCCAAAGAAGCTTGTGAGTTTTAGCCCACTTCACCATATTTTCAATTGCACTTTGTAGCCAACTGGGCTGGCACCTCACCCAAGACATTATAAGCAGGTATATTGATTTCTTTTCTGAACAAAGAATAAACTGAAAGTATATTCTTTAAAACGTTTACTGTTTATACAAAATGATTTAATAATTGTTACTACTCAAATAGATTGCAATGTAGGCAAGCAGTACTAGGCTTCCTAGTTCCTTGCAGCCTGAGCCTTTGCCCAATCTGCTAAAAGCCATTGCCAACTAACTTTTAGAAGGTGATTCCTGTGAAAGTGGGAATACTGTTGCAATCGTGTTAATGCAAGTTAACTTCGTGGCCATTTATTTTGGCTATAACTATGCATTATATAACAAAACAAAACCGTAAATAATAAGGACAACCTGTAAGACTCTTTGAGCTAGATTTTTAATTTCCTTATATACTGTCAACGTTACCACAAGTGTCTTATTTTCTACTGGGAACTCGATAAGCGCTACTACTAAAAACTTCTGATAGCTTAAATCATGAATTATTCTATGCAAAACCAAACTTAAGCTATCAAAGTGCTTTGTCTATAAATATGCAATGCATTAGGCAATATGCGTTTTTCCAGAAGTAATTAAATCGTAAATAATGGGTAAAGGAAAGTTTAAGCAAATGCTTTTTTTTTATTTATTGGCTGTTTTGTAATCTCCTTTAAAAATGCAAATAAATTAATGGTGTTATGCTACTAACCTGAAACCGCGTTTACTGCATTTTAAGGATACGTTTATTGAGTAGACATAGAAGTGGTTGCGTGAGTATGTGGAAACTTGTAGACAAATGTCCTACTTAAACATTTAGACTACTGTATGTTATGAAATTGACTTCCCAGGGAAGGTTTATACTGGATTCTGTAACTTGACTCCAGAGCTTGATTATCTATCTATCTATCTATCTATCTATCTATCTATCTATCTATCTATCTATATCAGTAAGGTTAAAGCTTGTCTAGACCCACAGTGTGATCGTGGTCTCTCTCCCCCGCCCACCCATTTACTATTTGTGCCATTGGAGCACAGAAGCTGTCCCCTGTCCTGGCCAAGTGGTTTGTAGGCATGCAAAGAGATTCGAGAGTCATGTAAACCTGTCATGTAAACCTGGGCAAACAGGTGCCAGAGCAGAGTGCACTTGAAATGGTGATTTTTTTCTGTGACTTAGATTATCACACTAAATAGAATGAGAGGTTGTGGCTGTCAAGGTTGAACACAAGTGCATCTGGTGGCAAATGCGATACTTGCCCAGCTCCTGCATTCAGATTTCCATCCGCTGTCAGGAATGGCTCAGGAATGTGACAAAAGCTCCCTCAAACCTCACTGGACTGCTGCCCCCATTCCGGTTTTATATTTGGGCAGATTGTACTCACCTCACCAGGGCATCCGTCTTCTAGGTCCCTCAGATTCCTCCCAACGGGCAGCGCCATCTGGCCTCCCATCATGCACTGCTCACATCCTCTTTAAAATGCTAGATCAAAGCACAGAATAAAAATTATATTCAACCAAATTAGAGATGCTTAGGTGGTTTGGGGAATAGAAGCTATGTGATCAGTGTGGTGGTGTAGACTATCTTTAAAAAGGGAATCACGTGTGGTTCCTGGGCAGGTCTGTAGGTTTTCCATGCAAATGTACCTTTTGTCACAGTGCACTTACCTCCAGCCCTGTCCCACGGCGTCCTCGGGCGGCTGGCCGGGCTTCTTCCCCTTTGTCCAATCCCGTTAGGGTCAGCCCTATAAAGGTTTTACCTCCCCAGTCTGTCACTGCCCATGTTAGCATTTAGCTGGGTGTGCTTTCTCTTGAGATTCCTGTGTTGATTACCTGTTGCCGACCTTGCTAGCCTGACCTTCCTGACTGCTGCCTGTACTGACCTCAGCCTGAATTACGACTATGAACCCATCTAATTTCTGGTGCCGTGAATCTCTCTCATCTCCTGGTTTGACCCTTGGCGTGACCTTGACCTTGTTTGTATCCTCCTCCGGAATACCCGAATCGTAATCTGCACTTAACTCTGCTACCCGTTTAAGCCCAGTCTTCAACCTGTGAGTCTACATCCTTTGAGCTAATAAGTCCTGGGGGCAACTGTGCCCGATGAGGCGTTAAAGCGCCTCGGCAAACGAGGGCTTGACTAAAGGTGAAGCTAGCTGCGGAGATTGGGGGTTGTAAACTTACAAAGAAGGCGGGTGTCCCCGGGGTTTGACACCTTTGCAGAATCATCTTGGATCTAATAATGGATCCCAGCTCATTGTTCAGTACATTTTAATTTACTTGTAATTGTATTAAAATTAATCAAAACAGGAGACCCTCATATCCAGGTTTCGAACATGATGAGTGCCAATGGGACATTTTCAATCCAATTGAAGTATGTAATCACAATTGTGTGCAACTCTGCTTTTCATTTTCTTAAACATCATAAATAGATTTTTTATGGACCTCAACTTTTGTACAGAAGCAAAATAAATGTCCCCTTTAGGTGGAACTACAGTCAAAATTGACTATAGTTCTGCACTGCTATTTAGCAGTGGGGCAGCAGGCTCTAGGCTGCCCCTCTGCGCATTGCGTGTTGAAAACAAGAAACCAGGAGCCCGGATACACACTGCTTCAGGGCCCATTCTGATAGGCCCACATAAGTACTGGACACAACCCTGATAGGCTGCACCGCGGTGGCCACAGAAGAGGCCCAGAAAGAACACTGTACAGTTTTACAGCTGATGGTTATCAACAATTCTGGACCACATCTGAGAGATGGAATTTTTTTTCTCTCTATCCTTCTCAACAATGTCAAAGCAAATTACCATAGGTCATTGCTAGTTAAGTGGTCCCTGCTATAAAAATGATTCAGGTCAAATGGCAAATCTTCATACATGATCCCCAGAAAGATTATATTTGTATCCATCTTTCTTCGACCAGCTTCTAGATTAGGGATTTATATTTGTAATGGAAGAACACACGGAGGCTAGCATCAATGGAATACAAACTACTGTTTTAAAAGGAAGAATAAATGGGAAATTAGCACAGCTTGTTTTTCTAGATATTTTAAGTAAAGGTCACACTTAATTACTGAACTATTCTTGTCCTGAACTTTAAGTTCTCTAAACAAACACCCTGTACACTAATGTTTGAGATGAGTTAGTTGATTACTGTCATATGTTTTTAGTCCATAATAGCACATATTATTTCATCATTATTAAGACTTAAAGAGCTATTAGTTTGAATATGTTTAATATTGATGTGATTGATGTAATTTATATTAAAGGAGATATTGTATACTATGAAAATTGATTCAGCATTAAAAATATGCAAAAAAACATTTACAGTAGATGACAAGGATGCTTATATGTACATCCTGTGTTAGGTAAGCTTGATTTATTCTTTTACTGGCAAGAAAAACAGGTTTACAAGTTTTTAATTGTACATATGCATTTGCTGTGTTAGGATCTTATTACTATTGCAATTTTGATGATGAATATAGATCAGGGTTTCAAAAATGTTTTGGGTCTAAGGGCTGTTTTGTCTTATTGTTCCACTTCAAGGGGCCAAAATATGATGGAAGCAGTTAAAACGCAGGAAAAAATGTTTACATTGCAGGGGTGTCCCCTTTCTCCGCTCCTCTTTGCTTTAGTAATAAGGTCATTAGCCAGACTGATTCAAAATGTTATTAATGTCTGTGGTATTCTGATTGTAGACTATGAACACAAGGCTTCACTCTTTGCTGATCCCCACGCTTCCCAAATTGATGACTCTTTTGAGCAAATTTGGGCAGTTGTCAGGGCTTCAGTTCAATCTGGCTTTGCTTTAAATTTGCCTTTAAATCTTTTGCTTTAAATGTTTCGCTACTATCATCGACAGTCGGTTCAAATAAAGCTTCCTATGATTTGAAATGGTAAAAGCGGACCATACCCTATATCGGTGTGCATTTGACCAGTAATTACGCTTCTCTATACACTGCTAAATACCCACCCATGTTTTAATCTTTACAGAACCTTCTTGATGCCTGGTCTAGGATTAATATGTTGTGGCTGGGGATGATAGCAGCTGTGAAGATGTCTTAGCTCCCTAAGCTTATGTATATTTCTCGGGTTCTCCAAGTTGCTGTCCCCGCCTAATATTTATTCTCTCTCCAAAAGAAAGTGACTAATTTTATCTGGGCAGGTAAGCGATATCTCAAGACATCAAGTTCAGACCCAAACCCAGGGCGGTTTGGCTGTTTTGAACCTCTGTATATATTACCAGGTTGTGCAGATTGTGCAGCTGTCCATGCACCAAACCGCTGCACCCAGCGATCTGGGTGGACCTGGAGGAGTACAGTTGCACACCAATCAAAATTTCCAATTTTCTATGGTTGAATACTAAATATAGAGGTCTGTTGTCTAACCTGATCCTTAGGCATTCACTCTCTATCTGGGACTTGGCAAACCTCCGATCTTTGTTACAGTCACCTTGTACGCCACTTGCATCTCTGCTTGGAAATCCTGCCTTTCCTCGGGTATGTTGAACCCGGAGGCATTCTCTTGGTAGACAGATGTTGGACTGCATAGTGTGGCAACCCTGATCTCACATGTAGGCATTAAGCACTTTGATCTTAAAACAGGCAGCCTCTCTGTGCCCGCTCTGCAGAGCTGCCTGGGGACAGGGAGGGCTCTGCCTTTGCTTAACCCTAGATGGGCACTCAGTGCAGTGCAGGGCTTGTCAAATCCGATGCACTTGCAACCCCTAACGCTGGCTAGGAGTGCTGTCTAAATTATTTAAAAAAAACAGTGCTTGTATGGGTGTTATCAAAAGGGATTCCACCCCACGCCTGTTGCAATTCCCGTTTTTTAGTGGCAGCCCAAAAAGAACCACTGGGGATTGCATTGGGGACATGTGAAAGTCATGACACAGGATTTGCATGTCCCAAATCACAAGTTTGCAGTGCAACGCAAAAGCAAAAGTGTCAAATTGCATACAAAATCAAATGCAAACAGCCCAGAGATCCCGTGGCACATGTACTACCACCCAAAATAAACAAAATTGTCCCAAAAATGATAACCACCCCAGCCCATTGAAATGTATGAGATAAGGCCACACAGTGCAGGGTGAGCGCCTGGTATTAGCTGGCACTGTAGGAAACTCAGTGCCGGCACTCATCCCTGATGGTGCTATCAGAGGCGCTCTGGATTTTTGACTTGATAACTACACCTTTTGCACTTGGACCTCATATTCACCTGACGTTTATCTGGCACGAGCGTTTCTTAAATAAACCCCAAAGTGTAATGTTTCCTTTATCTACAGATTATTATGCCCATTATGTGAACTCTTGCCCTAAATGGGGATTGGCTCAGTGTCTCTTCTTTTGAGAGAATCTGCATGGAAGCGCCTTTTGGGAGGAGCGCTATATAAGTTGCTCTTGGTCAACCACTGCAGTAGCCTCCCATCTTACGCAGTCAGCTGGGCTTTCTATTTGGAAGTGGCAAAGACACTGAAAGGACACCTTTTTTTAGAATGCTTAATACTAATGCACTAGAGTTACATCTTCTTAAACTGGACCTTCACCCTGAATAAGAGCCTATCTTATATGTTTTCCCTGCACTGTACCTACAGATTGCCCACATTAGAATCATCCTACTTGCATCTACTGCATTTTATGAGCCTTTAAACATCCAAGATGGCGACACATGGGGTCTCAGGCTGCCTGCAAACAGGAAGTGCATTCTAGAATGGCTGGCCTTTTCCTGACCCCAGTTCTGCTCTGTCTGAGCAAAGCACAGCTATAAACCACCCTCCGGCCCCGTGGTTTTCCCTCTTCTCCTCAGTATGTGATGCTTCTGAGGCAAGATGGTGGCACCGGTATCCTAGAGGCCTGAACAGAGTTGAAGCCTACTGGTGGAAAGACTAAAAAGTAAATGACTAAAAACATAAAATATATTAATTTTAGATGCTGGGGAATAGTTTTTTTTAAAGATTTGGGCTTTTCATTAAATGATGCTGAGGGTCCGGTTTAAATGGTACTTCGTACCAGCCCGGATTCTTAAAGCGCTTCCATCATACCCACCCCAGTGTTTTCGAGTTTGCACTAAACCTGGCTCTCAGGTGCATATTTGGTGGAGTTGCTGGGTTGCCTGTAAAGCCATAGAGTTTAAAGTTTGATCTCCACTGTCCTTGGATATTTTGAACCTCCAGCCCTCCAATTACCCTGCCAAGAAATTTGCTCTTATCAAGCACATTTAAATGTTGACCAAAAGAATCATACCTAGATCATGGAAAAAAACTAGGCTTCCCTAAACGTAATCCTTTGCGTAAATGACATCATGTTTTTTTGAGAAACTAGTCGCATCTTCAAGTAATACGATCCAGAAGCTCCTGGGACCCCTGGATTGTGCATTTTCATCCCTCTAGTAGTTTTGATTGTGTTCTTTTAACAATATGATCCCACCTTGGCATCGGTGACTAGAGATGAGCGAATCGATTCGGAGGAATCCGAATTCGTTCCGAATTTCATGAAATATTTGATTCTGAACGAATCCGAATTTCTCTGTGATTCGATCGATCGAATTTTTTCTTTAAACTCCATTTACTGCAATTACAGGCATTCTTAAATGGTGGATCCACATGTCTGGACATATCCCCTGGGGCAAGGTATCATGGGAAGGTCACATGCAGCCTATCAGCAGCCAGGCACCCCAGTGACGTCACAGCGCTATATAAGTGGTGGCCATCTTGCTGGTGCGTTGTATTGCGGCGAGAACTGGGCTGGGGAGAGACAGGGAAAGACAGGGAGAGACAGAGAGCCAGGGAGAGCCAGGGAGAACCAGAGAGAACCAAAACAGAACCAAACAGAACCAGAGAGAGCCAGAGAGAGCCAGGGAAAGATCGAGGCAGGGACAGCAAAAAACACAAAGAGAAGCAGATAAAGTGACAGAGAAAGCCTTTTTTTATTTTCATTTGATTTAATAGCCAGGTCACAGTTTTAAATTGCTTTTGTTTCTGCTGTAAAAACCCCTGAGCACTTTGCACATTTAACCCTATCTGCTACACAGAAGCAGGTCTTAAAGCTGATTTCATCTAACTAGACCACCGTTTTAAAAGTGTTTTTGTGTCTGCTTTAAAAACCCCTGAGCACTGTGCATCCCATGTTTGCACGTTTAACCCTATCTGTTACACAGAAGCAGGTCTTAAAGCTGATTTCATCTAACTAGACCACCGTTTTAAAAGTGTTTTTGTGTCTGCTTTAAAAACCCCTGAGCACTGGGCATCCCATGTTAGCACATTTAACTGTATCTGTTACACAGAAGCAGGTCTTTCAGCTGATTTCATCTAACTAGACCACAGTTTTAAAAGTGTTTTTGTGTCTGCTTTAAAAACCCCTGAGCACTGGGCATCCCATGTTAGCACATTTAACTGTATCTGTTACACAGAAGCAGGTCTTTCAGCTGATTTCATCTAACTAGACCACAGTTTTAAAAGTGTTTTTGTGTCTGCTTTAACCCTTTAAATGCCAAGCACGTAGTTTCTATGTGGTTGCTTCTCCTACCATTAAGTGCCAAGCACGTAGAAACTACGTGCTTGGCATTTCCCCCTGCTAGTTAAAAAATAGAAAAAAAAAAAACACTTACCTCTGGTATGCCTGTGAATCTGGGGGTCCCCTCTTCCTGGGGGGGGCATCCGATCCCCCCCCGTTGTCCTCCGTCTTCAGGAGGGGGCCCGAAACCGGCCACCCCCTGCCGTTTCCAGCGCTGACAGATCGCGGCTGTAAAAAAAAAAAAAAGAAAAAAACTGTCATTTACTTACCGCCGCGCCCGAGCCTTCTGTCCGATCCCCCCCCCCCCCCCTGGGCTGCACAGGCTTCAGGTGAGGACCCTCTTCTGGGTCCTCACCTCTTGTAATGGCGGCGAAGGCCGCCGCCCCTAGCCCCGCCCATTGTGGGAGGAGCGGGATGATGTAATCCCGCTCCTCCTATACTACCCCGAGCACCGGCATCTACCGGTCGTGATCGGCGCAGGGCGAATGAGAGGAGAGGAGGCTCCTCTCTTCCGAACTGCGCCGATCACTATCGGCATCTATCTGAGTGAGCGGCGTGGGACAGCGACGTGGGACCCAGGATCGGGGGTGAGTACAGTAAAAAAAAAAAAAAAAATAATAAAGATTTTTTTTTTATTATGTGTCAGTGTTTTTTTTTTACACATTTAACCCCTTGTGAACTGGCAAGGGGTCCATGACCCCTATACCAGTTCACAAGGCTGGGGGGATGGCAAGTCACCTGCGACTAGCAGGTGGCTTGCCATTAACCCCCGGCACCCCCATTACCTGCCTCCCCAAAGGCCAGGGGGGGCAGAAGAGCCCGGGCCCACAGGCTACGCGGGCTCGTAGCCTGCAGGGCCAGGGGCCACGAAAGCTGGCCCCTGCGCCCTGTTCCTACAAGCTCTGCATAGCTGGTCCCGGGCTGGTTACTTTGAATAAGTATGCGGGCTTGTAGCCTGCAGGGCCAGGGGCCACAAAAGCTTGCCCCTGTGCCCTGTTTCTACAAGCCCTGCATAGCTGGTCCTGGGCTGGTTACTTTGGGTAAGGGGGACCCCATGTAAATTTTTTTTGGGATTTTTAAGGGTTTTTAACCCTTAAAAATCCCCCCCAAAAACGGGGTCCCTCCCCCGGGAGGGGGGACTCTATTTAATTTTTTTTTCTCGATTTAACCCTTTGTAGTGTGGAAGGTATTTGTATTTTATTTGTAAATGTTATAAAGTACTTATATCAGTTAGGGGGTCTCCTGGGCAGGAACGGGGGGCTACTGATAAATATGTGGTACCGTTCTAATCGGTAGAAATGGGGCTCACACATGCAATATGGTTTTCCTTAATAAAATACATTTTTTATTTAAAATAAATAACCAATTGTCTAAAAATGTTTTTATTTATTTATTTATTTTTTTTTACTTAATAATATTGTAAAAAAACTAAATAAAATTTACAAACAAGACATTTCATGTTAAAGCCTAAACTCTGCTGCAAAAAATATATATATATAATTTTCCTGAAAATTCCAGCAAAAATGTCGCAAAACATGGCGCAAAATGGGAAAAATTACCTGTCAAAAGAGGGTGACAAAATCTCAAGTAGGCTGGCAATTAAAAGGGTTAAAAGTAGCTATGCATGTTGGGTATTGTTCTGTTCGGGGGACCTTGCGCTTTTAGATTTAGCTTGTTTTTTTCTGGTTTGAATATTTATATTTTAGGAAAAGGTGTTTTTTATTCAGCTTTTTTATACATTTTTTAGAGAAACCCTGCGCAACCAAAGAATTCTTTGAGGGATTAATTCCAGAAAGATGAGCCCACTAGAACAAGCTGTGTACGCTTAGAAAGCTTAACAGGTGTACTTTCAGGGAATATATGGTTTATGGGGGATATTCCAAATGTAAAGGGTTGTTTTGGTTGAAAAATCGCAAGGTGCGCACTTTGTCTGCAGAGCTGAAATTTTCAAGCAAAATTACCGTTACGCACATGCTTTACTTTGGGGTGTTTGGCAACTCTTCCACTGACAGTAGCAATGCATGTTGGGTATCGTTCTGTTCTCTTTTCTCTCTTCTTTCTCTTGTTCTGCTTTTTCAGATTAAACTTGTTTTTTCTTGTTTGTATATAGTTTTTTTAGAAAAATGTGGCTTTGATTCTGCTTTTTTATCCTTTTTTTAGGGAAACTCTTTGCAACCAAAGAATCCATTGAGGGATTACTTCCAGAAAACTATGGCCACATCAACAAGCCTGGTACACCTAGAAAGCTTGAGGTGTTTATTTCCAGAGAATATATAGTTTGTTGGGGGGCATTTCAAATGTAAAGGGTTGTTTTGCTTGAAAAATCGCAAGGTGCGCACTTTGTCTGCAGAGTTGAAATTTTCAAGTAAAATTACCGTTACGCACATGCTTTACTTTGGGGTGTTTGGCAACTCTTCTCTTGACAGTAGCAATGCATGTTGGGCATCGTTCTGTTCGGAGGATGTTGCTTTCTCAGATTAAACTTGTTTTTTCTTGTTTGTATATAGTTTTTTTTAGAAAAATGTGGCTTTGATTCTGCTTTTTTATCCTTTTTTTAGGGAAACTCTTTGCAACCAAAGAATCCATTGAAGGATTACTTCCAGAAAACTATGGCCATGTCAACAAGCCTGGTACACCTAGAAAGCCTGAGGTGTGTACTTCCAGAGAATATATAGTTTGTTGGGGGTATTTCAAATGTAAAGGGTTGTTTTTCTGGAAAAACTGCAAGGTGCGCATAGCGCATAGCATAGTTGTATTTTATCAGAAAATCCCCTAAAGCACTGTTTCAGTTTGGGGGAGTCTCCTGGGCAGAAAAGGGTGTCTACCTATACATATGTGGTATCGCTGTAACCGGGAGAAATTGGGATTTCATACGCAATAAGATTTTATTGACAAACTTACATTTTTTATTACAAAAAAAACTACAAATTGTAAAAAATATATATATATTTTTTGCACATATTTCACCCCAAAATATTGAGAATACACCTAAAAATTGACAAACAAGACATTTCATGTTAAAGCCCAGACTCTGCTGAAAAAAACAATATATAATTTTCCTGGGAAATCCCTGGAAAGCCCTTGAATATGGGGAGCGCATAATAGTGCAAAATAGTCTGGCAACAAAGGGTGACAAAAACTCCAGGTAGGCTGGCACTTAAAGGGTTAAAAACCCCTGAGCACTGGGCATCCCATGTTAGCACATTTAACTGTATCTGCTACACAGAAGCAGGTCTTTCACCTGATTTCATCTAACTTTAAGGTGCCTGTTGCGCATTTCAAATACATAAAAATGTCAGGTAGACAAGTGCTACAATGTTCACAGAGGAGTGGCAGAGGCCTAGATTCAGCAGGCAGAGGTCGCAGCAGATTAGGGGCGAGTGGCAGCAGGAGTCGTGGTGAGAGACCTGATCTGCCAGTATCTGCTAGCGGTCTTGTCTCCACCAGTAACGTATCTGCCTTCGTATATTGGTTAACGCGGTCATCCACATCATCACAAGTTACATCTGACACCCCCAGTCTACAGTCGGTAGGTTCCTCTGACACAACCCTGAGTTGGCATGGCCCGGGAGCAGTCCCTAGCCTCCCATTGCCTCTGTCCTGCGCCGTTCCCTCCCCCAGCGACGTATCCTATGCTTTGGGTTCAGCTCCACTCTTTAGTGAGGACGATCAGATACAGGACAGTCAGCAGCTACTGCCCAGCCAAGAAATGGAGGTGGCATCTTTCGCTAGGCAGACAAATAGTGATGTGGAGAGTGGTGTGGGAGGTGGTGTGGCGAGCGTTCCAGCTCCTGCACTAGACACTGTTGAGGAAACCGAGAACATCAGTGACGTGCAGCCACAACTCGATGATGATGATGAAGCCGATCGCACTTGGGAGCCGGGTGCAGAAGAGGCTTCATCATCATCATCAGGAGAAGAGGGGCACAGGTTGCCCCAGAGTCAGCAGCTGAGGCAGCAAGGTGTTAGCAGCATGGTTGGCAGTCAGCATGGAGGCAGAATTGTAAAGTCTGGAGCCAAACGGGGCCGGGGCCAGGGTAGATCACTTGCTGCGCGGCAGGCTACCTTCTCAGGTGGTAGTGGAGCAGGGGTTTCTGGAGTTGGTGGCAGTAGCAGTGAATCAGTGCGGGCTGTTGGTGGGAAAATTAGCTACTCGGCAGTGTGGCAGTCTTTCATCAAGCATCCGCAGGAGGGTAACATGACCACATGCAAGATGTGTAGGCAGAAGGTGAAGCATGGCCAGGGCCCTAATGTTGGCACCACGGTCCTGTGTCAACATATGCAGCGTCACCATAAAGCGGCCTGGGAGAACCGAGGCTCCGAAGAGGTGGTCCAGCCTGCTTCCTCACCAAGTGGCACGCCGCTCCAAATTTCTGCCAGCCAAGGCTCCAGCACCTCAGCTGAAGGCAGCTGTGCATCATACCCATCCTCTGTCGCTCCAGATGCTCCTGCTCCTCCTCCAAGTCAGGCATCCTGCCAGCAATCCATTAGCGAAGCCATGTCCAACAGACAGCAGTATGCGCCCACTCATCCCCCGGCGCAGAAGCTGAATGTGCTCCTGTCCAAGTTGCTGGTGCTGCAGTCGCTCCCTTTTCAGTTGGTGGACTCTGCACCTTTCAGAGAACTGATGGCTTGTGCCGAGGTGGAGAGTCCCAAGCCCTCATTACAAGAAGGCAGTACCAGCCCTGCACAATTTTGTTGAACAGAAGGTGGGTCAGTCCTTGAGCCTGTCGGTGTGTACCAAAGTGCATGGTAGCGCCGACGTCTGGAGCTGTAACTACGGTCAGGGACAGTACATGTCATTTACGGCCCACTGGGTGAATATGGTTCCTTTGCAGCAGCAGCAACTTGGACAAGTCACGCCGCTTCGGCCTCCGCGCTACCAGGCCGTTGTGCCTGTGACACTGTGCGACTCGGCCTCCTCATCCTCCGCTGTCTCCTCCCCCTCCACTGTAGGGTCAAGTCTCAGTGCCCCTGCAGTCTACCATGTGTGCAGGGCACGGAGGTGTCACACTGTGCTTCACATGGTTTGTCTTGGCGAACTAAGTCACACAGGGGAGGAACTGCTAAAATATATTCATCAAGAAATCCAAACAAGTCTTCCCCCCATCTGCAAGACATCCTAACAACGGGAAGGAAACTTTGCATGCACTTCAGCCACTCCTACACCGCCAAGCACACCCTTCTTGAGCTACAGCGTCAGAACGGTAGCCCCCAACATAGTCTGATTTGCGATGTTTCCACCCTTTGGAATTGCACCCTCCATATGTTGGACCGACTATACGAACAGAGAAAAGCCATCACGGATTTCTTGATATGTGACACCTGCCGTTTGCTCAGGCCCTTTAAGGAAGCCACTTTATTTGTCAGTCGCCAGGATTACGGGATGAACGACGTGATTCCACTGCTTCATGTACTACACCACATGTTGGAAACCATGGCTGGTCAGGGCACTAGAGACATGGCGCCTACATCTTACGGCCACATGAACCCTGTTGGAGCTGAACTGAAGGAGGAGGAGGAGGGGCACAGTGAAGCACAGTTTAGGCTTGGCAAAATAGCTGGTTTATCTAGCCAGCTGACAGGAGAGGAGGAGCAGGAGCAGCCAGAGGAGCTAGAGGGTTGTGAGGAAGGCGAGACAGAGGACCCAGACACACCGTGGCAGTATGCAGTGGAGATGGAGAAAGGTAGTCCCTCGAGTCACTTGCACAAATGGCACGAAGCATGCTCACCTGCTTGTGTAGTGACCCCAGAATTGTTTCCATTTGTCAGCGGGATGACTTCTGGCTCTCCAGCTTATTGGACCCTCGCTACTGGCACAGAATGGGGGCATTCTTTACACCCACTGAGAGGGAGGACAAACTGGCCTACTACAGAGACATCCTACGTAGCCAGTGGGCCGATGCCTATCTGCCCCATCGTCCATACTCTCGCAGGTTTGACTCGGGGGGCCCTCTGCGCTCACCTTCCACTACGATAGCTGCTAGGGGGGGGGGGGGTTGGCAGGAGCAGTAACAGCTCCATCAGCAGCAGCCTAAGTCTACAGTCGCTAATGAGTAGCTTTCTTCACCCGCATAGTGAGGCTACTCATGAGCAGCAGGAAGACCCGGAGCAGGACCTGAACCAGCAGGTCGTGTCATACCTTGACATGACCATACCAACACACCTTGAGGATCCGCTAGACTTCTGGGCAGCCAAACTTGACTTGTGGCCGCAACTAGCAGAGTTTGCCCTGGGAAAGCTGTCCTGCCCGGCCAGTAGCGTGTCATCTGAGCGGGTGTTTAGTGCAGCGGGGGCCATAGTAACGCCGAGGAGAACTCGTCTGTCAAATAAAAATGTGGAGAGACTCACCTTTGTGAAAATGAATCAGGGATGGATCAGCCAGGATTTCCACCCACCAATGGCTGATGCATGCGAATTGATTCATCATGGTGCCACGTTTTACACTTTCCAAATAGTGCAAAACATATTTATGTCTTTAGGCAAATTTTTGGGTTCCTGCTGGTCCCAACTTCAGGGTATGCCTTTCAGACAATTTTTGGGTTCCTGCTGATGCCAACTTCAGAGTGTGCCTTTCAGCCAATTTTTGGGTTCCTGCTGATGCCAACTTCAGGGTATGCGTTTCAGACAATTTTTGTGTTCCTGCTGCTGCCAACTCCAGGGTGTGAATTTAGGCTAATTTTTGGGTTCCTGCTGCCAACTCCAGTGTCTCTGTCAAGCAATGCTTGGGTTGCTGCTGCTTCTGCCAACTCCAGGGTGTCTTTCAGTAAATTTTTGGGCTCCTGCTGCTGCTGACAACTCCAGGGTGCAATTCAGTCAATTTTTGGGCTCCTGCTGCTGCTGCCAACTCCAGGGTGTGTCTTTCAGCCAATGTTTCGGTTCCTGCTGCTGCCAACTCCAGGGTGTGCTTTCCAGCCAATTTTTCTGCTCCTGCTGCTGCCAACTTCAGGGTGCCTTCCAGCCAATTTCTGGGGTCCTGTTGCTGCTGCCAACTCCAGGGTGTGTCTTTAAGCCAATTTATGGGCTCCTGCTGCTGCTGACAACTCCAGGGTGTCATTCAGTCAATATTTGGGCTCCTGCTGCTGCTGCCAACTCCAGGGTGTCTCTTTCAAGCAATGTTTGGGCTCCTGCTGCTGCCAACTCCAGAGTCTCTTTCAAGCAATGTTTGGGCTCCTGCTGCCAACTCCAGGGTGTGTCTTTAGGCCAATTCTTGGGCTCCTGCTGCCACACCAGTGTCTCTTTCAAGCAATGTTTGGGGTCCTGCTGCTGCCAACTCCAGGGTGTGTCTTTAGGCCAATTTTTGGGCTCCTGCTGCCAACTCCAGTGTCTCGTTCAAGCAATGTTTGGGCTCCTGCTGCTGCTGACAACTCCATGGTGTGTCTTTAGGCCAATTCTTGGGCTCCTGCTGCCAACTCCAGTGTCTCTTTCAAGCAATGTTTGGGGTCCTGCTGCTGCTGCCAAATCCAGTGTGTGTCTTTAGGCAAATGTTTGAGCTCCTGTTGCCAACTCCAGGGTGTGTCTCTCAGTCAATTTTTGGGCTCCTGCTGCTGCAGCCAACTCCAGGGTGTAATTCAGTCAATGTTCGGGCTCCTGCTGCTGCTGCCAACTCCAGGGTGTGTCTTTAGGCCAATTTTTGGGCTCCTGTTGCCAACTCCAGGGTGTCTCTTCCAGGCAATGTTTGGGCTCCTGCAGCTGCTGCCAACTCCAGGGTGTCTTTAGGCCAATTCTTGGGCTCCTGCTGCCAACTCCAGTGTCTCTTTCAAGCAATGTTTGGGCCCCTGCTGCTGCTGCCAACTCCAGGGTGTGTCTTTAGGCCAATTTTTGGGTTCCTGCTGCCAACCCCAGTGTCTCTTTCAAGTAATGTTTGGGCTCCTGCTGCCAACTCCAGGGTGTGTCTTTAGGCCAATTTTTGGGCTCCTGCTGCCAACTCCAGTGTCTCTTTCAAGCAATGTTTGGGCTCCTGCTGCTGCTGCCAACTCCAGGGTGTGTCTTTTGGCCAATTTTTGGGCTCCTGCTGCCAACTCCAGTGACTCGTTCAAGCAATGTTTGGGCTCCTGCTGCTGCTGTCAACTCCATGGTGTGTCTTTAGGCCAATTCTTGGGCTCCTGCTGCCAACTCCAGTGTCTCTTTCAAGCAATGTTTGTGGTCCTGCTGCTACTGCCAACTCCAGGGTGTGTCTTTAGGTCAATTTTTGGGCTCCTGCTGCCAACTCCAGTGTCTCTTTCAAGCAATGTTTGGGCTCCTGCTGCTGCTGCCAACCCCAGTGTCTCTTTCAAGCAATGTTTGTGCTCCTGCTGCTACTGCCAAATCCAGTGTGTGTCTTTAGGCAAATGTTTGAGCTCCTGTTGCCAACTCCAGGGTGTGTCTCTCAGTCAATTTTTGGGCTCCTGCTGCTGCTGCCAACTCCAGGGTGTCATTCAGTCAATGTTTGGGCTCCTGCTGCTGCCAACTCCAGGGTGTGTCTTTAGGCCAATTTGTGGGCTCCTGCTGCCAACTCCAGGGTGTCTCTTCCAGGCAATGTTTAGGCTCCTGCTGCTGCTGCCAACTCCAGGGTGTGTCTTTAGGCCAATTCTTGGGCTCCTGCTGCCAACTCCAGTGTCTCTTTCAAGAAATGTTTGGGCCCCTGCTGCTGCTGCCAACTCCAGGGTGTGTCTTTGTGCCAATTCTTGGGCTCCTGCTGCCAACCCCAGTGTCTCTTTCAAGTAATGTTTGGGCTCCTGCTGCTGCTGCCAACTCCAGGGTATGTCTTTAGGCCAATTTTTGGGCTCCTGCTGCCAACTCCAGTGTCTCTTTCAAGCAATGTTTGGGCTCCTGCTGCTGCCAACTCCAGGGTGTGTCTTTTGGCCAATCTTTGGGCTCCTGCTGCCAACTCCAGTGTCTCTTTCAAGCAATGTTTGGGCTCCTGCTGCTGCTGCCAACTCCAGGGTGTGTCTTTAGGCCAATTCTTGGACTCCTGCTGCCAACTTCAGGGTGTCTCTTTCAAGCAACGTTTGGGCTCCTGCTGCTGCTGCCAACTCCAGTGTCTCTTTCAAGCAATGTTTGGGCTCCTGCTGCTGCCAACTCCAGGGTGTGTCTTTAGGCCAATGTTTGGGCTCCTGCTGCCAACTCCAGTGTCTCTTTCATGCAATGTATGGGCTCCTGCTGCTGCTGCCAACTCCAGGGTGTGTCTTTAGGCCAATTTTTGGGCTCCTGCTGCCAACTGCAGTGTCTCTTTCAAGCAATGTTTGGGCTCCTGCTGCTGCTGCCAACTCCAGGGTGTGTCTTTAGGCCAATTCTTGGGCTCCTCCTGCCAACTTCAGTGTCTCATTCACGCAATGTTTGGGCTCCTGCTGTTGCTGTCAACTCCAGGGTGTGTCTTTAGGCCAATTCTTGGGCTCCTGCTGCAAACTCCAGTGTCTCTTTCAAGCAATGTTTGTGCTCCTGCTGCTGCCAACTCCAGGGTGTGTCTTTAGGCCAATTTTTGTCTCCTGCTGCCAACTCCAGTGTCTCTTTCAAGCAATGTTTGGGCTCCTGCTGCTGCTGCCAACTCCAGTGTGTGTCTTTAGGCAAATTTTTGAGCTCCTGTTGCCAACTCCAGGGTGTGTCTCTCAGTCAATTTTTGGGCTCATGCTGCTGCTGCCAACTCCAGGGATTCATTCAGTCAATGTTTGGGCTCCTGCTGCTGCTGCCAACTCCAGGGTGTGTCTTTAGGCCAATTTTTGGGCTCCTGCTGCCAACTGCAGTGTCTCTTTCAAGCAATGTTTGGGCTCCTGCTGCTGCAGCCAAATCCAGGGTGTGTCTTTAGGCCAATTCGTGGGTTCCTGCTGCCACACCAGTGTCTCTTTCAAGCAATGTTTGGGGTCCTGCTGCTGCCAACTCCAGGGTGTGTCTTTAGGCCAATTTTTGGGCTCCTGCTGCGAACTCCATTGTCTCTTTCAAGCAATGTTTGGGCTCCTGCTGCTGCTGCCAACTCCAGGGTGTGTCTTTAGGCCAATTCTTGGGCTCCTGCTGCCAACTCCAGTGTCTCTTTCAAGCAATGTTTGGGCTCCTGCTGCTGCTACTGCCAACTCCAGGGTGTGTCTTTAGGCCAATGATTGGGATCTTGCTGCCAACTCTAGTGTCTCGTTCAAGCAATATTTGGGCTCCTGCTGCTGCTGTCAACTCCAGGGTGTGTCTTTAGGCCAATTTTTGGGCTCCTGCTGCCAACTCCAGTGTCTCTTTCAAGCAAGGTTTGGGCTCCTGCTGCCAACTCCAGGGTGTCTCTTTCAAGCGATGTTTGGGCTCGTACTGCTGCTGCCAACTCCAGGGTGTGTCTTTAGGCCAATTTTTGGGCTCCTGCTGCCAACTCTAGTGTCTCGTTCAAGCAATGTTTGGGCTCCTGTTGCTGCTGTTAACTCCAGGGTGTGTCTTTAGGCCAATTCTTGGGCTCCTGCTGCCAACTCCAGTGTCTCTTTCAAGCAATGTTTGGGGTCCTGCTGCTGCTGCCAAATCCAGTGTGTGTCTTTAGGCAAATGTTTGAGCTCCTGTTTGGGCTCCTGTTGCCAATTCCAGGGTGTCTCTTCCAGGCAATGTTTGGGCTCCTGCTGCCAACTCCAGGGTGTGTCTTTAGGCCAATTTTTGGGCTCCTGCTGCCAACTCCAGTGTCTCTTTCAAGCAATGTTTGGGCTCCTGCTGCTGCTGCCAACTCCAGGGTGAGTCTTTTGGCCAATTTTTGGGCTCCTGCTGCCAACTCCAGTGACTCATTCAAGCAATGTTTGGGCTCCTGCTGCTGCTGTCAACTCCATGGTGTGTCTTTAGGCCAATTCTTGGGCTCCTGCTGCCAACTCCAGTGTCTCTTTCAAGCAATGTTTGTGGTCCTGCTGCTACTGCCAACTCCAGGGTGTGTCTTTAGGTCAATTTTTGGGCTCCTGCTGCCAACTCCAGTGTCTCTTTCAAACAATGTTTGGGCTCCTGCTGCTGCTGCCAACCCCAGTGTCTCTTTCAAGCAATGTTTGTGCTCCTGCTGCTACTGCCAAATCCAGTGTGTGTCTTTAGGCAAATGTTTGAGCTCCTGTTGCCAACTCCAGGTTGTGTCTCTCAGTCAATTTTTGGGCTCCTGCTTCTGCTGCCAACTCCAGGGTGTCATTCAGTCAATGTTTGGGCTCCTGCTGCTGCTGCCAACTCCAGGGTGTGTCTTTAGGCCAATGTTTGGGCTCTTGCTGCCAACTCTAGTGTCTCTTTCAAGCAATATTTGGGCTCCTGCTGCTGCCAACTCCAGGGTGTGTCTTTAGGCCAATTATTGGGCTCCTGCTGCCAACTCCAGGGTGTCTCTTTCAAGCGATGTTTGGGCTCGTACTGCTGCTGCCAACTCCAGGGTGTGTCTTTAGGCCAATTTTTGGGCTCCTGCTGCCAACTCCAGTGTCTCGTTCAAGCAATGCTTGGGCTCCTGTTGCTGCTGTTAACTCCAGGGTGTGTCTTTAGGCCAATTCTTGGGCTCCTGCTGCCAACTCTAGTGTCTCTTTCAAGCAATGTTTGGGGTCCTGCTGCTGCCAACTCCAGGGTGTGTCTTTAGGCCAATTTTTGGGCTCCTGCTGCCAACTCCATTGTCTCTTTCAAGCAATGTTTGGGCTCCTGCTGCTGCCAACTCCAAGGTGTGTCTTTAGGCCAATTTTTGGGCTCCCGCTGCCAACTCCATTGTCTCTTTCAAGCAATATTTGGGCCCCTGCTGCTGCTGCCAACTCCAGGGTGTATTTTTAGACCAATTTTTGGGCTCCTGCTGCCAACTCCAGTGTCTCTTTCAAGCAATGTTTGGGCTCCTGCTGCTGCTGCCAACTCCAGGGTGTGTCTTTAGGCCAATTTTTGGGCTCCTGCTGCCAACTCCATTGTCTCTTTCAAGCAATGTTTGGGCTCCTGCTGCTGCCAACTCCAAGGTGTGTCTTTAGGCCAATTTTTGGGCTCCCGCTGCCAACTCCATTGTCTCTTTCAAGCAATATTTGGGCTCCTGCTGCTGCTGCCAACTCCAGGGTGTATTTTTAGACCAATTTTTGGGCTCCTGCTGCCAACTCTAGTGTCTCTTTCAAGCAATGCTTGGGCTCCTGCTGCTGCTGACAACTCCAGGGTGCAATTCAGTCAATTTTTGGGCTCCTGCTGCTGCTGCCAACTCCAGGGTGTGTCTTTCAGCCAATGTTTGGGTTCCTGCTGCTGCTGCCAACTCCAGGGTGTGCCTTCCAGCCAATTTTTCTGCTCCTGCTGCTGCCAACTTCAGGGTGCCCTCCAGACAATTTATGGGTTCCTGTTGCTGGTGCCAACTCTAGGGTGTGTCTCTCAGTCAATTTTTGAGCTCCTGCTGCTGCCAACTTCAGGGTGCCTTCCAGCCAATTTCTGCGTTCCTGCTGCTGCTGCCAACTTCAGGGTGTGTCTTTAAGCCAATTTATGGGCTCCTGCTGCTGCTGCCAACTCCAGGGTGTCATTCAGTCAATGTTTGGGCTCCTGCTGCTGCTGCCAACTCCAGGGGGTCTCATTCAAACAATGTTTGGGCTCCTGCTGCTGCTGCCAACTCCAGGGTGTTTTCTTAGGCCAATTTTTGGGCTCCTACTGCCAACTCCAGGGTGTCTCTTTCAAGCAATGTTTGGGCTCCTGTTGCTGCTGCCAACTCCAGGGTGTGTCTTTAGGCCAATGTTTGGGCTCCTGCTGCCAACTCCAGTGTCTCTTTCATGCAATGTTTGGGCTCCTGCTGCCAACTCCAGGGTGTGTCTTTAGGCCAATATTTTGGGCTCCTGCTGCAAACTCCAGTGTCTCTTTTAAGCAATGTTTGGGCTCCTGCTGCTGCTGCCAACTCCAGGTTGTGTCTTTAGGCCAATACTTGGGCTCCTGCTGCCAACCTCAGGGTGTCTCTTTCAAGTAATGTTTGGGCTCCTGCTGCTGCTGCCAACTCCAGGGTGTGTCTTTAGGCCAATTTTAGGGCTCCTGCTGCCAACTCCAGTGTCTCGTTCAAGCAATGTTTGGGCTCCTGCTGCTGCTGTCAACTCCATGGTGTGTCTTTAAGCTAATTCTTGGGCTCCTGCTGCCAACTCCAGTGTCTCTTTCAAGCAGTGTTTGTGCTCCTGCTGCTGCTGTCAACTCCAGGGTGTGTCTTTAGGTCAATTTTTGGGCTCCTGCTGCCAACTCCAGTGTCTCAATGTTTGGGCTACTGCTGCTGCTGCCAACTCCAGGGTGTGTCTTTAGGCTAATTTTTGGGTTACTGCTGCCAACTTTAGTGTCTCTTTCAAGCAATGTTTGGGCTCCTGCTGCTGCTGCCAACCCCAGTGTCTCTTTCAAGCAATGTTTGGGCTCCTGCTGCTGCTGCCAACTCCAGGGTGTGTCTTTAGGCCAATGTTTGGGCTCCTGCTGCCAACTCCAGTGTCTCTTTCAAGCAATGTTTGGGCTCCTGCTGCTGTTGCCAACTCCAGGGTGTGTCTTTAGGGCAATTCTTGGGCTCCTGCTGACAACTTCAGGGTGTCTCTTTCAAGCAATGTTTGGGCTCCTGCTGCTGCCAACTCCAGTGTGTGTCTTTAGGCCAATTTTTGGGCTTCTGCTGCCAACTCCAGTGTCTCGTTCAAGCAATGTTTGGGCTCCTGCTGCTGCTGTCAACTCCATGGTGTGTCTTTAGGCCAATTCTTGGGCTCCTGCTGCCAACTCCAGTGTCTCTTTCAAGCAATGTTTGGGGTCCTGCTGCTGCCAACTCCAGTTTGTTTCTTTAGGCAAATTTTTGGGCTCCTGCTGCCAACTCCATTGTCTCTTTCAAGCAATGTTTGCGCTCCTTCTGCTGCTGCCAACTCCAGGGTGTTTCTTTAGGTCATTTTTTGGGCTCCTGCTGCCAACTCCAGTGTCTCTTTCAAGCAATGTTTGGGGTCCTGCTGCTGCCAACTCCAGGGTGTGTCTTTAGGCCAATTTTTGGGCTCCTGCTGCCAACTCCATTGTCTCTTTTAAGCAATGTTTGGGCTCCCGCTGCTGCTGCCAACTCCAGGGTGTGTCTTTATGCCAATTCTTGGGCTCCTGCTGCTGCCAACTCCAGTGTGTGTCTTTAGGCCAATTTTTGGGCTTCTGCTGCCAACTCCAGTGTCTCGTTCAAGCAATGTTTGGGCTCCTGCTGCTGCTGTCAACTCCATGGTGTGTCTTTAGGCCAATTCTTGGGCTCCTGCTGCCAACTCCAGTGTCTCTTTCAAGCAATGTTTGGGGTCCTGCTGCTGCCAACTCCAGTTTGTTTCTTTAGGCAAATTTTTGGGCTCCTGCTGCCAACTCCATTGTCTCTTTCAAGCAATGTTTGCGCTCCTTCTGCTGCTGCCAACTCCAGGGTGTTTCTTTAGGTCATTTTTTGGGCTCCTGCTGCCAACTCCAGTGTCTCTTTCAAGCAATGTTTGGGCTCCTGCTGCTGCTGCCGACTCCAGGGTGTGTCTTTAGGCCAATGTTTTGGCTCCTGCTGCCAACTCCAGGGTGTCTCTTTCAAGCAATGTTTGGGCTCGTACTGCTGCTGCCAACTCCAGGGTGTGTCTTTAGGCCAATTATTGGGCTCCTGCTGCCAACTCCAGGGTGTCTCTTTCAAGCAATGTTTGGGCTCGTATTGCTGCTGCCAACTCCAGGGTGTGTCTTTAGGCCAATTTTTGGGCTCCTGCTGCCAACTCCAGTGTCTCGTTCAAGCAATGTTTGGGCTCCTGTTGCTTGCTGCTGTTAACTCCAGGGTGTGTCTTTAGGCCAATTCTTGGGCTCCTGCTGCCAACTCCAGTGTCTCTTTCAAGCAATGTTTGGGGTCCTGCTGCTGCAAACTCCAGAGTGTGTCTTTAGGCCAATTTTTGGGCTCCTGTTGCCAACTCCATTGTCTCTTTCAAGCAATGTTTGGGCTCCTGCTGCTGACAACTCCAAGGTGTGTCTTTAGGCCAATTTTTGGGCTCCTGCTGCCAACTCCATTGTCTATTTCAAGCAATGTTTGGGCTCCTGCTGCTGCTGCCAACTCCAGTGTGTATTTTAGACCAATTTTGGGCTCCTGCTGCCAACTCCAGTGTCTCAATGTTTGGGCTCCTGCTGCTGCTGCCAACTCCAGGGTGTGTCTTTAGGCTAATTTTTGGGTTCCTGCTGCCAACTCTAGTGTCTCTTTCAAGCAATGCTTGGGTTCCTGCTCCTGCTGACAACTCCAGGGTGCAATTCAGTAAATTTTTGGGCTCCTGCTGCTGCTGCCAACTCCAGGGTGTGTCTTTCAGCCAATGTTTGGGTTCCTGCTGCTGCTGCCAACTCCAGGGTGTGCCTTCCAGCCAATTTTTCTGCTCCTGCTGCTGCCAACTTCAGGGTGCCTTCAGCCAAATTATGGGTTCCTGTTGCTGCTGCGAACTCTAGGGTGTGTCTCTCAGTCAATTTTTGGGCTCCTGCTGCTGCCAACTTCAAGGTGCCTTCCAGCCAATTTCTGCGTTCCTGCTGCTGCTGCCAACTCCAGGGTGTGTCTTTAAGCCAATTTATGGGCTCCTGCTGCTGCTGCCAACTCCAGGGTGTCATTCAGTCAATGTTTGGGCTCCTGCTGCTGCTGGCAACTCCAGGGGGTCTCTTTAAAGCAATGTTTGGGCTCCTGCTGCTGCTGCCAACTCCAGGGTGTTTCCTTAGGCCAATTTTTGGGCTCCTGCTGCCAACTCCAGGGTGTCTCTTTCAAGCAATGTTTGGGCTCCTGCTGCTGCTGCCAGCTCCAGTGTCTCTTTCAAGCAATGTTTGGGCTCCTGCTGCTGCTGCCAACTCCAGGGTGTGTCTTTAAGACAATGTTTGGGCTCCTGCTGTCAACTCCAGTGTCTCTTGCATGCAATGTTTGGGCTCCTGCTGCTGCTGCCAACTCCAGGGTGTGTCTTTAGGCCAATTTTTGGGCTCCTGCTGCCAACTCCAGTGTCTCTTTCAAGCAATGTTTGGGCTCCTGCTGCTGCGGCCAACTCCAGGGTGTGTCATTAGGGCAATTCTTGGGCTCCTGCTGCCAACTTCAGGGTGTCTCTTTCAAGCAATGTTTGGGCTCCTGCTGCTGCTGCCAACTCCAGGGTGTGTCTTTAGGCCAATTTTTGGGCTTTTGCTGCCAACTCCAGTGTCTCATTCAAGCAATGTTTGGGCTCCTGCTGCTGCTCTCAACTCCAGGGTGTGTCTTTAGGCCAATTCTTGGGCTCCTGCTGCCAACTCCAGTGTCTCTTTCAAGCAATGTTTGTGCTCCTGCTGCCAACTCCAGGGTGTGTCTTTAGGTCAATTTTTGGGCTCCTGCTGCCAACTCCAGTGTCTCTTTAAAGCAATGTTTGGGCTCCTGCTGCTGCTGCCAACTCCAGTTTGTTTCTTTAGGCAAATTTTTGAGCTCCTGTTGCCAACTCCAGGGTGTGTCTCTCAATTTTTGGGCTCCTGCTGCTGCTGCCAACTCCAGGGTGTCATTCAGTCAATGTTTGGGCTCCTGCTGCTGCTGCCAACTCCAGGGTGTGTCTTTAGGCCAATTTTTGGGCTCCTGCTGCCAACTCCAGGGTGTCTCTTTCAGGCCATGTTTGGGCTCCTGCTGCTACTGCCAAATCCAGGGTGTGTCTTTAGGCCAATTCTTGGGCTCCTGCTGCCAACTCCAGTGTCTCTTTCAAGCAATGTTTGGGCCCCTGCTGCTGCTGCCAACTGAAGTGTGTGTCTTTAGGCCAATTTTTGGTCTCCTGCTGCCAACACCACTGTCTCTTTCAAGCAATGTTTGGGCTCCTGCTGCTGCTGCCAACTCCAGGGTGTGTCTTTAGGCCAATGTTTGGGCTCCTGCTGCAAACTCCAGTGTCTCTTTGAAGCAATGTTTGGGCCTCTGCTGCTGCTGCCAACTCCAGGGTGTGTCTTTAGGCCAATTTTTGGGCTCCTGCTGCCAACCCCAGTGTCTCTTTCAAGCAATGTTTGGGCTCCTGCTGCTGCTGCCAACTCCAGGGTGTGTCTTTCGGCCAATTTTTGGGCTCCTGCTGCCAGCTCCAGGGCGTCTCTTTCAGGCAATGTTTAGGCTCCTGCTGCTGCTGCCAACTCCATGGTGTGTCTTTAGGCCAATTTTTGGGCTCCTGCTGCCAACTCCAGTGTCTCTTTCAAGCAATGTTTGTGTTCCTGCTGCTGCTGCCAACTCAAGGGTGTGTCTTTAGGCCAATTTTTGGGCTCCTGCTGCCAACTCCAGGGTGTCTTTTTCAGGCAATGCTTGGGCTCCTGCTGCTGCTGCCAACTCCAGGGTGTGTCTTTAGGCCTATTCTTGGGCTCCTGCTGCCAACTCCAGTGTCTCTTTCAAGCAATGTTTGGGCTTCTGCTGCTGCTGCCGCCAACTCCAGGGTGTGTCTTTAGGCCAATTTCTTGGCTCCTGCTGCCATCTCCAGTGTCACTTTGAAGCAATGTTTGGGCCCCTGCTGCCAACTCCAGTGTGTGTCTTTATGCCAATATTAGGGCTCCTGCTGCCAACTCCAGTGTCTTGTTCAAGCAATGTTTGGGCTCCTGCTGCTGCTGCCAACTCCAGGGTGTGTCTTTAGGCCAATTCTTGGGCTCCTGCTGCCAACTCCAGTGTCTCTTTCAGGCAATGTTTGGGGTCCTGCTGCTGCCAACTCCAGGGTGTGTCTTTAGGCCAATTTTTGGGCTCCTGCTGCAAACTCCATCGTCTCTTTCAAGCAATGTTTTGGCTCCTGCTGCTGCCAACTCCAAGGTGTGTCTTTAGGCCAATTTTTGGGTTCCTGCTGCCAACTCCATTGTCTCCTTCAAGCAATGTTTGGGCTCCTGCTGCTGCTGCCAACTCCAGTGTGTATTTTTAGGCCAATTTTTGGACTCCTGTTGCCAACTCCAGTGTCTCTTTCAAGCAATGTTTGGGCTCCTGCTGCCAACTCCAGGGTGTGTCTTTAGGCTAATTTTTGGGTTCCTGCTGCCAACTCCAGTGTCTCTTTCAAGCAATGCTTGGGTTCCTGCTGCTTCTGCCAACTCCAGAGTGTCTTTCTGTCAATTTTTGGGCTCCTGCTGCTGCTGACAACTCCAGTGTGCAATTCAGTCAATTTTTGGGCTCCTGCTGCTGCTGCCAACTCCAGGGTGTGTCTTTCAGCCAATGTTTGGGTTCCTGCTGCTGCTGCCAACTCCAGGGTGTGCCTTCCAGCCAATTTTTCTGCTCCTTCTGCTGCCAACTTCAGGGTGCCTTCCAGCCAATTTATGGGTTCCTGTTGCTGCTGCCAACTCTAGGGTGTGTCTCTCAGTTAATTTTTGGGCTCCTGCTGCTGCCAACTTCAGGGTGCCTTCCAGCCAATTTCTGCATTCCTGCTGCTGCTGCCAACTCCAGGGTGTGTATTTAAGCCAATTTATGGGCTCCTGCTGCTGCTGCCAACTCCAGGGGGTCTCTTTCAAGCAATGTTTGGGCTCCTGCTGCTGCTGCCAACTCCAGGGTGTGTCTTTAGGGCAATTCTTGGGCTCCTGCTGCCAACTTCAGGGTGTCTCTTTCAAGCAATGTTTGGGCTCCTGCTGCTGCTGCTGCCAACTCCAGGGTGTGTCTTTAAGCCAATGTTTGGGCTCCTGCTGCCAACTCTAGTGTCTCGGTCAAGCAATGTTTGGGCTCCTGCTGCTGCTGTCAACTCCATGGTGTGTCTTTAGGTAAATTTTTGGGCTCCTGCTGCCAACTCCAGTGTCTCTTTCAAGCAATGTTTGGGCTCCTGCTGCTGCTGCCAACTCCAGTGTCTCTTTCAAGCAATGTTTGGGCTCCTGCTGCTGCCAACTCCAGGTTGTGTCTTTAGGCCAATGTTTGGGCTCCTGCTGCCAACTCCAGTGTCTCTTTCATGCAATGTTTGGGCTCCTGCTGCTGCTGCCAACTCCAAGGTGTGTCTTTAGGCCAATTTTTGGGCTCCCGCTGCCAACTCCAGTGTCTCTTTCAAGCAATGTTTGGGTTCCTGCTGCTGCTGCCAACTCCAGGGTCTGTCTTTAGGGCAATTCTTGGGCTCCTGCTGCCAACTTCAGGGTGTCTCTTTCAAGCAATGTTTGGGCTCCTGCTGCTGCTGCCAACTCCAGGGTGTGTCTTTAGGCCAATATTTGGGCTCCTGCTGCCAACTCCAGTGTCTCTTTCTAGCAATGTTTGGGCCCCTGCTGCTGCTGCTGCTGCCAACTCCAGGGTGTGTCTTTAGGCCAATTTTTGGGCTCCTGCTGCCAACCCCAGTGTCTCTTTCAAGCAATGTTTGGGCTCCTGTTGCTGCTGCCAACTCCAGGGTGTGTCTTTAGGCCAATTTTTGGGCTCCTGCTGCAAACTCCAGGGTGTCTCTTTCAGGCAATGTTTGGGCTCCTGCTGCTGCTGCCAACTCCAGGGTGTGTCTTTAGGCCTATTCTTGGGCTCCTGCTGCCAACTCCAGTGTCTCTTTCAAGCAAGGTTTGGGCTCCTGCTGCTGCTGCCAACTCCAGGGTGTGTCTTTAGGCCAATTTTTGGGCTCCTGCTGCCATCTCCAGTGTCTCTTTGAAGCAATGTTTGGGCCCCTGCTGCTGCTGCCAACTCCAGTGTGTGTCTTTAGGCCAATTTTAGGGCTCCTGCTGCCAACTCCAGTGTCTCTTTCAAGCAAGGTTTGGGCTCCTGCTGCTGCTGCCAACTCCAGGGTGTGTCTTTAGGCCAATTTTTGGGCTCCTGCTGCCAACTCCAGGGTGTCTCTTTCAAGCAATGTTTGGGCTCCTGCTGCCAACTCAGGGGTGTGTCTTTAGGCCAATTTTTGAGCTCCTGCTGCCAACTCCAGTGTCTCTTTCAAACAATGTTTGGGGTCCTGCTGCTGCCAACTCCAGGGTGTGTCTTTAGGCCAATTTTTGGGCTCCTGCTGCCAACTCCATTGTCTCTTTCAAGCAATGTTTGGGCTCCTGCTGCTGCTGCCAAATCCAGGGTGTGACTTTAGGCCAATTCTTGGGCTCCTGCTGCCAACTCCAGTGTCTCTTTCAAGCAATGTTTGGGCTCCTGCTGCTGCTGCCAACTCCAGGGTGTGTCTTTAGGCCAATTTTTGGGCTCCTGCTGCCAACTCCAGGGTGTCTCTTTCAAGCAATGTTTGGGCTCGTACTGCTGCTGCCAACTCCAGGGTGTGTCTTTAGGCCAATTATTGGGCTCCTGCTGCCAACTCCAGGGAGTCTCTTTCAAGCAATGTTTGGGCTCGTACTGCTGCTGCCAACTCCAGGGTGTGTCTTTAGGTCAATTTTTGGGCTCCTGCTGCCAACTCCAGTGTCTCGTTCAAGCAATGTTTGGGCTCCTGCTGCTGCTGTCAACTCCAGGGTGTGTCTTTAGGCCAATTCTTGGGCTCCTGCTGCCAACTCCAGTGTCTCTTTCAAGCAATGTTTGGGGTCCTGCTGCTGCCAACTCCAGGGTGTGTCTTTAGGCCAATTTTTGGGCTCCTGCTGCCAACTCCATTTTCTCTTTCAAGCAATGTTTGGGCTCCTGCTGCTGCAAACTCCAAGGTTTGTCTTTAGGCCATTTTTTGGGCTCTTGCTGCCAAGTCCATTGTCTCTTTCAAGCAATATTTGGGCTCCTGCTGCTGCTGCCAACTCCAGTGTGTGTCTTTAGGCTAATGTTTGGGCTCGTGCTGCCAACTCCAGTGTCTCTTTCTTGGGCTCCTGCTGCTGCTGGCAACTCCAGGGTGTCTTTCAGTCATTTTTTGTGCTCCTGCTGCTGCTGACAACTCCAGGGTGCCTTCCAGCCAATGTTTGGATTACTGCTGCTGCTGCCAACTGGGTGTACCTTCCAGCCAGTTTTATGCTCCTGCTGCTGCCAACTCCAGGTTGTGTCTTTAGGCCAATGTTTGGGTTCCTGCTGCTTCTGCAAACTACAGGGTGTCTTTCAGTTAATTTTTGGGCTCCTGCTGCTGCTGACAACTCCAGGGTGTCATTCAGTCAATTTTTGTGCTCCTGCTGCTGCTGCCAACTCCAGGGTGTGCCTTCCAGCCAATTTTTGTGCTCCTGCTGCTGCCAACTTCAGGGTGCCTTCCAGCCAATTTATGAGTTCCTGCTGCTGCTGCCGCCAACTCCAGAGTGTGTCTTTCAGCCAATGTTTGGGTTCCTGCTGCTGCTGCCAACTCCAGGGTGTGCTTTTCAGCCAATTTTTGTGCTCCTGCTGCTGCCAACTTCAGGGAGCCTTCCATCCAATTTCTGGGTTCCTGCTGCCAACTCCAGGGTGTGTCTTTAGGCCAATGTTTCGGCTCCTGCTGCCAACTTCAGTGTCTCTTTCAAGCAATGTTTGGGCTCCTGCTGCTGCTGCCAACTTCAGGGTGTGTCTTTAGGCCATTTTTTGGGCTCCTGCTGCCAACTCCAGTGTCTCTTTCAAGCAAGGTTTGGGCTCCTGCTGCCAACTCCAGGGTGTCTTTAGGCCAATTTTTGGGCTCCTGCTGCCAACTCCAGTGTCTCTTTCAAGCAATGTTTGGGCTCCTGCTGCCAACTCCAGGGTGTGTCTTTAGGCCAATTTTTGGGCTCCTGCTGCCAACTCCAGTGTCTCTTTCAAGCAATGTTTGGGCTCCTGCTGCTGCTGCCAACTCCAGGGTGTGTCTTTAGGCCAATGTTTCGTTCCTGCTGCCAACTCCAGTGTCTCTTTCAAGCAATGTTTGGGCTCCTGCTGCTGCTGCCAACTCCAGGGTGTGTCTTTTGGCCAATGTTTCGGTTCCTGCTGCTTCTGCCAACTCCAGTGTGTCTTTCAGTCAATTTTTTGGCTCCTGCTGCTGCTGACAACTCCAGGGTGTCATTCAGTCAATTTCTGGGTTCCTGCTGCTGCTGCCAACTCCAGGGTGTGTCTTTCAGCCAATGTTTGGGTTCCTGCTTTTGCTGCCAACTCCGTGGTTTGCCTTCCAGCCAATTTTTGTGCTCCTGCTGCTGCCAACTTCAGGGTGCCTTCCAGCCAATTTCTGGGTTCCTGCTGCTGCTGCCAACTCCAGGATGTGTCTCTCAGTCAATTTTGGGGCTCCTGCTGCTGCTGCTGTCAACTCCAGGGTGTGTCTTTAGGCCATTTTTTGGGCTCCTGCTGCCAACTCCAGTGTCTCTTTCAAGCAAGGTTTGGGCTCCTGCTGCTGCTGCCAACTCCAGGGTGTCTTTAGGCCAATTTTTGGGCTCCTGCTGCCAACTCCAGTGTCTCTTTCAAGCAATGTTTGGGCTCCTGCTGCTGCTGCCAACTCCAGGGTGTGTCTTTAGGCCAATTTTTGGGCTCCTGCTGCCATCTCCAGTGTCTCTTTGAAGCAATGTTTGGGCCCCTGCTGCTGCTGCCAACTCCAGTGTGTGTCTTTAGGCCAATTTTTGGGCTCCTGCTGCCAACTCCAGTGTCTCTTTCAAGCAATGTTTTGGCTCCTACTGCTGCTGCCAACTCCAGGGTGTGTCTTTAGGCCAATGTTTCGTTCCTGCTGCCAACTCCAGTGTCTCTTTCAAGCAATGTTTGGGCTCCTGCTGCTGCTGCCAACTCCAGGGTGTGTCTTTTGGCCAATGTTTCGGTTCCTGCTGCTTCTGCCAACTCCAGTGTGTCTTTCAGTCAATTTTTTGGCTCCTGCTGCTGCTGACAACTCCAGGGTGTCATTCAGTCAATTTCTGGGTTCCTGCTGCTGCTGCCAACTCCAGGGTGTGTCTTTCAGCCAATGTTTGGGTTCCTGCTTTTGCTGCCAACTCCGTGGTTTGCCTTCCAGCCAATTTTTGTGCTCCTGCTGCTGCCAACTTCAGGGTGCCTTCCAGCCAATTTCTGGGTTCCTGCTGCTGCTGCCAACTCCAGGATGTGTCTCTCAGTCAATTTTGGGGCTCCTGCTGCTGCTGCTGTCAACTCCAGGGTGTGTCTTTAGGCCATTTTTTGGGCTCCTGCTGCCAACTCCAGTGTCTCTTTCAAGCAAGGTTTGGGCTCCTGCTGCTGCTGCCAACTCCAGGGTGTCTTTAGGCCAATTTTTGGGCTCCTGCTGCCAACTCCAGTGTCTCTTACAAGCAATGTTTGGGCTCCTGCTGCTGCTGCCAACTCCAGGGTGTGTCATTAGGCCAATTTTTGGGCTCCTGCTGCCATCTCCAGTGTCTCTTTGAAGCAATGTTTGGGCCCCTGCTGCTGCTGCCAACTCCAGTGTGTGTCTTTAGGCCAATTTTTGGGCTCCTGCTGCCAATTCCAGTGTCTCTTTCAAGCAATGTTTTGGCTCCTGCTGCTGCTGCCAACTCCAGGGTGTGTCTTTAGGCCAATGTTTCGTTCCTGCTGCCAACTCCAGTGTCTCTTTCAAGCAATGTTTGGGCTCCTGCTGCTGCTGCCAACTCCAGGGTGTGTCTTTTGGCCAATGTTTCGGTTCCTGCTGCTTCTGCCAACTCCAGTGTGTCTTTCAGTCAATTTTTTGGCTCCTGCTGCTGCTGACAACTCCAGGGTGTCATTCAGTCAATTTCTGGGTTCCTGCTGCTGCTGCCAACTCCAGGGTGTGTCTTTCAGCCAATGTTTGGGTTCCTGCTTTTGCTGCCAACTCCGTGGTTTGCCTTCCAGCCAATTTTTGTGCTCCTGCTGCTGCCAACTTCAGGGTGCCTTCCAGCCAATTTCTGGGTTCCTGCTGCTGCTGCCAACTCCAGGATGTGTCTCTCAGTCAATTTTGGGGCTCCTGCTGCTGCTGTCAACTCCAGGGTGTCCTTCAGCCAATCTTTGGGCTCCTGCTGCTGCTGCCAACTCCAGGGTGTCTTTCAGCCAATATTTGGGCTCCTGCTGCTGCCAGCTCAAGGGTGTGTGTTTTCAGGCAATATAGGGGCTCCTCATTGTGATGCCAGCTCAACTCTCTGCAGTTGTGCCGCTCTTCGATTCTAATAGTGATGCCTCTGATCTGCATGTCATAATTATTTACAGTATTTTTTCACTAACCCAGCACGCATCCTATGCGTGTTACAGCAAGGCAGAATGGTTTACAACCATTCTCTAGCTCTCTAGGAAGCTCAGAAATAGACATTTTTTTATAGCGATTCGCCACGAATAAATTCGGGTCGAAACGAATTTTGTCGGACAATTCGCGAATCAGTCGAATCGAATTTTTGAGAATTTCGCTCATCTCTAATTCAAAGCTTACAGACACAATGAACAGCTGCTCAGTAGTATTATATTGGATACTGCACCTAAAGTTCAGTGTATTACATATTTGTCCCTTAGGACATTAAAATACGTTTTAGCTACATATTTTGAAAAGTACTAAAATGGACACTGGCCCTGTTAACAAAATGCAAGTCGATTGAAATAAACTAAAACATTTGTGGCTGGTAAATACACTAGCATTTGACACTGACTCTTTAGCAAAGTACAGTGAAATAATGAATTTGCTTTTTGGGCTCAGTAAAATTTTTAAAACCACCAAGCAGTTTTTAATAAGTATAAAAATGGGACAACAGCTCTTTCACAAAGCACAGGAATATATTAGTTTGCTCCCTGAGTGGTGGAATGTAAATGTGTTACATTTAAATTGGAATAAAACCCCGTTATTTTCACTATCATCAAAAAAAAGTACCTTTCCCCAGTCCTACTGCACAAGTATGGGCTCTCATACAATCAGCACAAGTATGCCATATATATTTATGATCAGCATATGGCTCTGTTCACACACAGAGCTTGACAATGGGGAGAGGGAGTGGAAGCATCCATAGTTTCCCTTTAGATGAGGGCATACTCCTGCCCCCAGCCTATTTGAATAGCTGGCACAGGAGCGCACCTCAGCCTAGAGATGCTAGGGATGCAAAAGCCGATGTCTGCATCATTGTGGGAGCCAGGACAATTCCATTTTTTAAAGTGTCCATTATTGTGTGCCAAAATTATGTATTCAAGATGCTGAGCTTATATGTTTCCAACAGTTTAAACAACATCGGTTTTCTGTGGCTACATTTGGAACTTTACACAAACTGGTTAGGTGTACAGAGCACAGACTTCCTGACTCTGGCTAATCATCATACTAAATGACTTTAGCCAAGATCACTGCCACTTGAGCAACACAGAGCCACCGGAATATAAGAAACTTTGAAACAGCATGATAAGTAAACTAAAATGGGACTTTATTCTGTTGAAATTAACATAATGTCCAAGCTCAAAATAAAAAACCCGCTCCCCTAATCCTAATGCTGATTTGGCAACTAAAAAAAATATTCTCTGGTCTGTGGGATCAGCTCATTATCTCTGCTGCTGACATGGGCAAGCCCTTTGTCTCCAGCCCAAAGAAGAAATCGGAGGACAGCTGATATAGTGATTGGGGGAATGACAGTGAACATGATAATCATGCAGTGCTGAAGTGCGGCAGCTGAGTGTTATTTTATTTTCCTAATCAGAATGGAAAGGGGAGTGAAGGGGGTTTTGTTTTCAATTTAGATTCACTTTAAGTAAGTGCAGTAAAATTGTTTCACATGATTATAGTTGTGTCAATCAACTAAAGCAATGAGTTTTGATTTTGCATCAATATCTTGGAATGACCACTGGATGTGTTTGGGTTGGTTACAAATATGGACAATCACTATGAAAGCACTGGGACAGCGGGGAAAAGTGGAAGTACCCATCACTCCTGAGTACAGTTTACATGTCCTAATCCGCTCGTAGATTTATAGCTTGGCTGTGGTTTAGATAATTTGGGGAATAAGCACAAATATTTCATAGGCATGCTTACCCTTCACCATGCTCCTTAAAAAATGGTACCCTATAGACCCCAGCAAATGTCTCTCTATCTCTCTGTAACAATGCTGGTGCAATTAATCTTTTCTGAGGAGGACCAATGATCTTGACTGTACCTGGGAGGTAAAAACTATTGTCTTTAGCAGACTGCTGTACCAGACACATCGAACTGCAGTACTTATGACAAGAGGCAAGCAACAATTATGCTGCCACTTAAGAGACGGCCCTGTAATTGTACACAAAGACTAAATTCTTTCAGTTCCTCATCTGTTTTAGAGTACATTGGAGAGTATTAGCTTTCATTTTAGCAGGACTGATAACACGGAGGACCATAAAAGATCCAATAAATATCCACATCGGTGATTTCTAATACAATCCCAGTGACCCAGGGAAGCCATTGTCTATCTTTGGAAGTTCACAGAGTCACTCTAGAGACCTGTCTAAGCATTTTGTTTGGATTTATGTGCACTGACTGTTTTATAAAGTCACATAAAGTATGAACTGTGCAGTGAAATGGAACCAAAGTTTCAAAGCCTACAATCCTGGCCTAATCGGAGGCTGCTTGAAATAAAACGATAAGGGGAAAAACTTAACTATGCTATAAAGCTTTATCAAGCTATGTAATCATGAGTTATGGGACAATCCATGAGGGCTATAATGGTAAAGTGCTTTAAGACATCTTAGGTTTCAGCAATGCACAAAACACTTATCATTTGGAACAACTCAATATCAAGGTCGTATAGCATAAGGTTAAAGAAGTATGTGTAAAAGGGTGTCAACATGATATATTCGAAGCACAATCCATTCACACTAGACAACAAGTTCAGCCATCACAAGATTCCAGTTTCAAATGTAACTCTCTGAATCTACCAAAGGATCCTTTATCCACTTACATTTTTATTGCAGCCATGTCATTATTCTCTTTAGATAGTTTCTAAGGTACACTGGGTACTCTAGTTCTACAAGTAATTTGCTTTTGTGGCTGGATGAGAAAGAATAGTTCCAAGTCTTTAGATCTTTCAAGACAAGATATAGATGTAAATTCCTCACGGAGCAGATTTTTTGCCCTGCATCCAAATTGGTCACATGTTATCTTTTATTAGCAAAGGTTATGGGAGAGACCACCTCTGGCAAATGGAGGGCAGGATAGAGAGAGCTTAGGAAATGGCGAATGCTGTATAATTAATATTTATTAATAGCTTTTATTCCTGTATATTAGCCACTAGTGGTGAACATGACAACAAATCTTGGTACAAATACATTCTTTATGAATAAAAAGGGTGCTTCAATTGCTTTAAAAAATATATATTAAAATGTATAAAATGTAAGAACCTGCTTTAGTCTGCTAGCTCTTGCTATAAATATGCAGATATAAGGTATAATCATTTGAATCCATGTCTCTTGGGTCTACATTAAGCCTGATTCTAAGCCTCGTGATTTTTTTTTTTTTTGCTCATTTTTTTTTTTGCGGAAGTCAGCTTGGAGACCATAAAGTTGCGAACGCTCGTATCATTCTCAGCTGCGTCCTGAGATTTTCTCGACCAGCCATACACGATTGTAAGTGGTTTGTGTAAGCTTTCGACTTATCCAAGCAATTACAATATTAGCCTAGAACGAGTTTGTACCTGTTCCCAGTTGTATATAGTTGCGGAGTCTGTGAATCTCGGTGCTTTGTGGCCATCTAGCTGGCATGCCGGCATAGGCATACGGTTTTAATTTTTTGTAACCCTCGATGCAGCCCATCTTGGTGGTGACCTGTTTCAAGTCTAGGCCTTCAACAGGCAAACAGGGTTGTGGTCGGCACATTTTTGCGCTCTCAAGTGTACCCAAACCTTGTTTGTGTTGGTGGACCAGGCATCTGCCATTATTCCATATTATTCATACATTCTGGCAGCAAAACTGTCACCTGTCCGCCTATTTGCCTGCTTGTAAAGCAGAAAACATGCGTAGACGAAACATGGCATAGCATGAGTACTCCTGCTCATCGAGGGTGAAGAGGGATGGTTCTATGTTGTACAGGGTCTCTTCCAGCTTCCTACAGCAGCATGACACACCCCTGCGCCGAGGCGCCCCAGCAGATTCCCGAAGTGTGCTGGACAATGTGCATACTACCAAGATGTTGCAGCCTATATGTTGCAAATGCCTGTGCTGGCCTGTTAAATAACATCAGTTGGTGTCCAATTACACACCCATTTGTGTATAAAAGAACACGCCTGACACCGGGACTTTGATGACAACGCTTACTTTGGGATTAACCATGTCATGAGGTAGATTCCACTGCAGCCCCCAGAGCCTGGAAGCCAGGCATAGCAGATGGGAATGCAGCACCCAGCCAAGGCAGCAAAGCCCCATCCCTAGGTATCACCGCTCATCCTGCAGGCACTCCCCTGCTGTCAGCCACACTACCCACTCTGAGCGAGTCAGTGGCATCTGCCCCTCCTCACTACACTCCAGTCAGTGCACCACAGCCCAGTGCGCACCACAGTGCGGGCCACAGTGGGACCCACTGTGGAGCCCACAGTGGAGTCCATGTCGGAGCAGCCCTTCCGGGCCTGGGAGTGGCCCCACATCCCCTGATCAGACCAGCAAACAGGGAGCAGCTGCTGCTCCACAGAGCAGGCTAGAGCTGATCATTGAGTAAACTGAGTGCTCGGTTCACAGATGTTCAGGCCCTTTTAAATGGGGTCGCTGATAAATTTGATCGCCTGGCTGAGCAATGGTCCCGCACTACACCAGAAGTGGTGTGTGATGGAAGCAGATTTCCAACTCAGCGACTAGTGCAGGGCAAGAGCTCAATGATGCGGGTCAGGTCGCCAATAAATTTTACGATTTAAAAACTTTGTCCAGAAGAAAATCAACTGGAGACGGTCTGCAGGATGAGTGGGGAGGGCCAAAAGGAGTGCTTCTGGGTCACACATTTTACCACTCAAACCCTCATGCCAAATGATGGAGGCAGAGGGGGGGGGGGGGGGGGGGCAACAGCACCACTTTCCAACAAAATTCAACAAGGTATATTAAAGTGGTGTGGAGGACTGCCAGTTTGCTCAATGAGGACCTGGCTACAGGGGTGGTTTAGCAGCAGCACCTGAACAGTAATTTTGAGAGACTAAATCTAAATTTTGAGGAGCAGCTTGATCAAATATAGTGCCAAAATGCAAAGCCAGAAAGAATGCTGGCCCTCCTGGAGGCCAGACACCAACCAAGCAGAGAGGACCAGTCAACATCCCCCTAATCTGGAATGTTTGACTTTTTTGTTTTTCCCTTTTTTGGCCTGGGAACCCAACCATTTTTGTTTTATAAAAATGTATCTGTGTTGCCCATTCTGAGCACAATCTGTGGGGCCAAATGTGGTAGCTCCACAAATAAATGACACTTTAAACAAATCTTTTTGTTATGCTTCTCTAGTCACAACCAAGAAAAACAAAGGGGGTACAGAAGCAAAAAAAAAATAACAAAAAATAACAAACCATGAACAAAACTGACACAAATTAAGTAGATGAAGAGTCAACTAGGTACTGGTGGACTAACTGTCCAGCATGGCTCTGGGTGCCCAAATACAGATGACCTGGCACCTGTTGCAAGTAGGTCAAGATTTTCATGGGCAACTTGCAGGAAAAAGGTAAGGCACACTACAAGGACAAAGTAGTTAAATTAGGAACAGTGAGAATGGGACTGGAACTAGGGACACAATTACAGAGGGAGTCCAGGGAGACAAATAGGCAACAATAAAAAAGACCCAAAAATAAATACTATGTGGCCCAGCTGATAACAACATCCAACATTGCAAATGCAAGGCTAAAACAGAAATGCAGAAAGGCAGCACTAATACACACACTTACCCAGAAGCCAACCACCACTCAGATCGCCACTCTCAAAATGAGTATAGAGGCTAGAGCTTTGCAGGATAAAAGCGTCATGGCTTAAGTCGGGCAAGCCAGCCAGGATGCTGAAGAACTGTAAATCTGGACCCACCACGCACTGGGCATTCAAGGAGTGTCCCAACTCATGGTTTCTAGAAGAAAAGGACAACAGCCACATGTTAATACACTAGCAACATTACAAAAGCAGCCAAAGAGCAAGCATATACATGGGCAACTTGGACAAAGGGATCAGGGGGCACTATGAGCAACAAGGGTTAGCTAGTTTAGGGGAGCAGAACAAAGAATAGCATAAATAGAGTAGACTTGGCAAGAAGGAGAACCAATGAGCAACTAAACATACCAAAACATATACTCCTGCACCACAGGAGGCTCCAACACCATATTTGTGCAGTTGATGGGGCCCATGACATTCAATATATTCCCCAGGTTGAAAAAATCCAACTTCATCGTGTTCCTGGCTGCCATGCTGTCAGGAAAAAAAAGATGTATTTTTCCTGCAGGGCAACCATGCCATTGAGAAATGTAGTCAGAGTGCAGCTCAGCGAAGGGCTGAAACATGCCAATACACAGTGCCCCTAGCTTCTGGAAGGATCCATGCACAAGAAAATAAAAGCAGCCAACCAATTTAGTAATTCAGCAATTTAAATTCAGCAATCTCGCAAGCAAAAAGGGTGTCATTTGGCACTGGTTACTTCCATTTTTTATAGCCCCGAAAATGGCAAAATCAGGGCTCAGAATAACGTGCAAGCATTGCCTAACCCTTTAATTTACGAATGTGAGAATGAAACTCGGTCAGATTAATACGTTGAATATTCATTTTCGCATATTCAAACTGGAAAGTCATTAAAAACTGCAAACTCGGTCCAAAAAACACTTCACTGAGCATGAGCCAGGAAAATGGACAATACTGAGATTTATTTGCATTCCATGCATTCCTGCAAGCGTATGGGAGAGGCTATAAATCAGGCTTAATGAAAGCAAATTAAGTCATTCATACCTCTAAACAAATGCTATTGCATAGGGTACAACATACTTTACCTACATTAACATTTTAGCCAATTGGGTCAGTCTTTTGGCCCTTTGCTTTTACCCCAATGTCCACTCTATAAGCCTCTCTGTGATTGTTTGGTTTTGCACGGAAGCAAACTAGTGTACCGGGAATTTGAAGACGCTTGTATTTTTCTTAGCAATGGTCGAGATTTTCTTGGCTAGGTGTAAGCTTTTATTTTAGCCGAGCGATTCGTTATTTGGCCAGCAAACTTGCATCTTAAGTAAGAATGAGCGAACCCCCCAAAGTTCAAGTCCGACAAGTTTGGCCAAACTTTGACCTGAACGCTTGGGGTGTGTGATTTTGACGGGGTGGGGGGGGGGGGGGTGATGGATGATGCGGAGTGTGCAGCAGAAGAACACTGCTAACCTAACTAACTAACTAACCTCAGACCGCAATCCTAATTCTGTCATCTGTGGTGGCGGTATTTGAAACCGGCCCCAGACAGAGCTATAGAATGATGGCCCCCGGCTTCCATGAGAGAGGGCATTTCTAGCGCCAACACTAGGAGTGTCCTTACTCATGGGAGCCAGTGGCCATCTTTTTGTGGCCCCAGCTGGGTCCGGTTTCAAATGCAACTGCCACTGTCACCCCGCCACAGATGACAGGAACAGGATCAGGCAGAAGTTAGTTACAGCAGCTTCCTGCTGCTGCAACCTTATGTGAAGCTCAGCAGCCCATCAACCAGCTTTTCCATGTTTGAGTTGGACGATGACTTCTGGCTGAAGTCTGTGTTCGGGAACTTTGTGGTTCGGGTTCGCCCATCTCTAATCTTAAGCGGGTTTTCTACCTGTTTCCAGGCATATGTTGCTGCAGAGTCGTTTGTTCTCTGTGCTCTGTGGCCATCTTGCTTGCATGCCAGCATTCACATAAAGGTTTGTTGGTTGTTTTTGTTTAGCTGAAACCCACCTTTGGGGCATCCCATGCTTGTGTGCACCCCCCAGTGTGACTCACCTTCTTCTTTGTACTTACCTGATTACCCGTAGTGGTTGCCGCCATCTTCCCCCACCCCAGCGTTCCCTGCACCCTGCATTAAGCATTTCCTGAACATACCACACTGCATCATTTTCTTCAAAAACATTTGGCATGTAAGGTAAGTTTTTATTGTTTCCTTTGGGGGATTTTTATAACATATATAAAACACTAAAATCTCTAAAACTTTTGGAGCCCATCTGAGGCCCAGCGCTCTTCTCCATGGCACCTTTAAAGATGAAAAAATGGCAGGTCAACTCTGCTTGAACACATGTCCCCAACTGGTCATTACTTACTGCAGCCCTGTCGATACCCCTTTTAGGGAGCCACCTTCCGCCTGACGTCATGCCTTTGTCGGAGTCTGGAGAACATGAAATTGTATTTCAGAATTAGGCACATGTGTGGTGTTAGGCTTGCCCCTGGCTGTGGCAGCTTGTGCAGCTTTTGTTGAACCCACCTGAGTTGTGGGTGTGTTCTTCCTCGGGTGGCCCCATTGCTGCTAATTCCCCTGCTCCAGTGAGTCTGTAGGGACAGAGAGGCATAAAACACCAGCACTTAGCAGACATTTCATTGGAAAATCCTTGCCTCAAGGTGTGTGTTAGTTGTCTGGTGTCCTACCTGAGTTTTCAGGCTCTTGCTGGGACTTCAAGTTCCTCAACACCTGGGCTTCTTCACATTGGTCTAAGGCTGTGGGAAATTCCAAAGGGGATGATGAGGACGTTAGCAGTCTTCTGGGGTGGCACCTTACCCATACACTCAGTTTTTGGCAAGGTTCTGCTTGGACCCTTTGGCTCCGGATTAGCTTATCCTCTGCCAAAAAACTCTGAAGCTAGAAGAGAAACACAATTCCATAATACAGCTCTGCATTAATGGACAACTTATCTATGGACCAGCCACTTATCTGGAAAAACGGCCTCACCTGAGGCCTATTCTGTCTTTTGAGGTCCGATCAATGCTGCATTATCTGGGTGTGCATGTACATCGTCACCCCCTGTGCATTCAGGTTGGCCGCCATCTCCATTGCCAATGTCTTTTTGGCGTGTGTATTGGGCTTGAAGTAGTAGCACTCGGTCATAAAATTCTGCAATGACAAAATACAATAAAAGGTCACTGTAGGTGCAAGTGTTCCCCATCAGTCTATCATGTCTATAAGATCTGCTGCTTCTTCTCCAGTCATGTATTGCCCTAGTTTCCTAGCTACACATATACACTAACCTTCCCATGAGTGTGACGTGACACTTCGCATAGCAATGTTTCTCCTTTAATTTATTTTTTTTTTTTTTAATTATTGTTGTTATCTGTCACTGATGTTCCCAAGTGCAGTCAACTTTTCTGGCAAAAGGGTGACACATAAAGCATCACTATAGTCAAGTAAACCAATTGCCTCATTCACTGTATGGCTGCTGGTATCCATTTTTGATTTGCTGAATGGGATTGCACATCAAACCTGAATGGTTGCTGATTATCACATGATTGGCTGCCATTTGCTGCCAAACATGTGAATAAGGAAGTGATCACTCAACCTTTATGAAATCATTTTCCGTAAACTTAGTCTAACAAAAGCAAAAAAATCTTCTAAAATAATTTTGGTTTCAGTCTGAACTTTAAGAGAATTTGTACCAACGTCTAATCAGATATTGCATGCCACAGATCTTACATCAGATATTACATGCCACAGACATCATTAAAAAAAATATTATGCAAAAAAAAAAATATTATGCAGACCTTTCTGGGTCCCCCATTAATGTTCACTAGTGGTGGGAGTAAGTGGGTGATGGGTAAGTTTTAGGTTAGGTCTTTTATTGGTGTGTTAGTGTTGGCCATATGCATATTTTAGTTTCAAATATTAGTGAGGCAAAAAATTTGGTATAATAATCTCAGTCTTGACAAGCGGGCAAACAATCAGCAGTGACGACAACGGATTTGAACGGCAAAACGGCTTTTATTCAGCAAAGTTCAGTAGATAGTCCAAAGGTTGCAGCATAAATGCAGAAAGCAAAAAGGGTTACTTCACCAACCAAATAGTCCTGGGCTGGGTACTCCAGCAAGCTGATCAATTTCAGTCCACTTTACAGGGCATATCAGCCATCTGCTCAATGTCCAGTGCTATCCTTCACCATGGTGCAGCTCAGCCTGGGCGCACTCCAACAGGCTGGTCATCTCCCAAGAAAAGGCCGTGTGCTCTCTTCTTATACAGGCTTCCCCTGTAATCAGCGTGCACACTTGTGGAGGGCCTTAGAACATGTAACAACCCGTTAGGTAATTGGGGAAGTGACCCGGGTCCTGAAAACCCGGGCCGGATTGTGCTTTATACAGCCAAGCAGGGAAGGAATAGACATTTTGATACAATTTACTACATATCCCCCCCTCTTCTTCAGACCCACGGTCTGACAACCTTCAGCGGCCATACAGTGGGTTCGGGACACAGCGACTACATTCCCCAGCTTATGTTCCGCTTTAAAGTTCACTTTTTCAGCCATGGGTACTATTCTCCGCACTCGGTCACCCTGATTACAGGCCCTCACCCTGGTCGGCCTATTACATAATGTATTGGGGACCACACGTCTAACGGACTTAACGGGGAGGGTTACCAGTTCTGCCAGGGGTACTCCATTGTTGGCAGGAGGGATACACCTTTCCCACAAGGGCCAGAACAAGGGGAAATCCCACCCAACCACGACATCATAGCCCAGCCGTTTTACTACGCCAACCTCATGGGGCAATGTTCCCGCGGGGGTCTCAAACTTACCCACTGCAACCGAGTAAGTCACGACATCCCTGTGGATGCAGAGCACGCTCAGCTTTTTCTTTGGTTTGCAACCACCATGCACCAGGTTTGCCCGGACCAAAGTTACCCGGCTACCTGAGTCCAATAATGCCTTTACTGGGCGACCATTCATCTTTAAAGACACAACCTGCGTTTCAGACTTTGACCACTGACTGGCAGCACAACCGGGGTCTGCCAGCAGGGATCTTCTGCGACCCGCGTCACACTCCATGGGTTCAGGGCCGAGGGGGCAATCCACGGCTATGTGCCCCCACTCACGGCACCTCCAACACTGGGGACCCCGGAACATCCTTGCCCGGACGTCTTCCCTAGGGTTAGGGGGCCTCTGGGGGTCAGGGACAGTCTTTTGCCCTCTCACAGTGCTCCACACACTTCCCAGGGGAACTTGTTTATTCACTGGTCTGCCGGTCTTGTCAGGGGCATCCCGAAGTTGGTCCTTAGTCGCGACAAATCGTTCCACGACGTTAACTAGCTGCTCAACAGTCTGTGGGTCGCCCTGTCCAGCCCATTGCTGTAGCTTCGGCGGCAGTGCCCGAACAAAACGGTCCACCCCAACTTTTTCGATGATCTGCACAGGGGTCAAACGCTCTGGCTCCAACCACTTTTGGACCAGATGAATTAGGTCATACATCGATCGGGCAGGTTTATCAACAGAAAAAGTCCAGTTGTGTACTCGCCTTGCCCGAACCGCTGGCGTGACTCCCAGGCGAGCAAGGATCTCTATTTTTAGCTTGGCATAGTCCCGCACATCCTGCTCCCTGAGATCAAAATATGCTTTTTGTGGCTCACCTGACAGGAACGGTTCAATCACGTCAGCCCATTCCGTGACTGGCAGCTGCTCTCTCACAGCCATGCGCTCAAACACCGTGAGGTAGGCCTCCACATCATCCTCATGGGTCAGCTTTTGTAGGACCTGCTGTACAACTCTCCTCGCACCCTCCGACTCAACTGGGCTTCTCTCTGGTTGTGAAACTTTGGCACCAACAGTCTCTCTAAGCGCAGCCATCTGTTTAATCAACAGGCGATTTGTCTCCTGCTGGTTAGCCACGGTCTGCTGCTGCATTTGGAACTGTTGTGCCAGTGCTTTATACAGCCAAGCAGGAAAAGAATAGACATTTTGATGCAATTTACTACAATATGTACCGTATTCTTCGCCCTATAAGGCGCACTTATTTTTCCCCAAAAGTGGGGGAAAAATGTCTGTGCGCCTTATTGGGCGAAAGTAAAAAAATAAAGTAAAGAAAAAAAAAAACTCACCCATTCCCGGCGCTCCCGTGTTGCCTGTCACTCTGCAAGAGGCCAGATAAAGACAGAGGAACAGCGGGCTGTGTCCCGGCCCCGCCACTGCGATCGCTGTCTTTTCTGAAAGCAATAGCAGCAGCGGGGCCAGAGACAGCACCCGCCGCTCCGCAATCTGCTGCCTGTTCCGGCTGGGGCACATGTGAGCACCCAGGTCAGGGCAGCAGATGGCGGAGAGGCGGGCGCTGTGTCTGGCCCCGCCGCTGCTATTGCTGTCAGAAAAGACAGAGATAGCAGCGGCGGGGCCAGGACACAGCCCGCCGCTTCTTACAGCCGGCTCCGTGAATCGGGTGGGCGTGGCCTGCACCTGCGTTGACGCGGCGCAGGCCACGCCCACCCAATTCATGGAGCCGACCGCTCAGCGAAAGTGTCAGCGGACAGGTGAGTTTTATTTTTTTTTTTACTTAAGCCGATTGGGGGGAAAGGGGGGTGCCACACAGCCTATGGGGAGAGGGGGGTGCCACACAGCCTATGGGGAGAGGGGGTGCCACACAGCCTATGGGAATTGGGGGGAGAGGGGGGTGCCACACAGCCTATGGGAATTGGGGGGAGAGGGGGATGCCACACAGCCTATGTGAATTGGGGGGAGAGGGGGATGCCACACAGCCTATGGGAATTGGGGGGAGAGGGGGATGCCCCACAGCCTATGGGAATTGGGGGGAGAGGGGGATGCCACACAGCCTATGGAAGAGGGGGATGCCACACAGCCTATGGAAGAGGGGGATGCCACACAGCCTATGGAAATGGGGGGAGAGGGATGCCACACAGCCTATGGATGCCACACAGCCTATGGAAATGGGGGGGAGGGGGGTGCCACACAGCCTATGGATGCCACACAGCCTATGGAAATGGGAGGAGGGGGATGCCACACAGCCTATATGGGGAATGGGAGGGGCATGCCACACTGCCTATATGGGGAATGGGAGGGGCATGCCACGCTGTGTATGCAGGGAATGGGATGGGGGCATGCTACACTGTCTATGGAATGGGGGCATCCCACACGGCCTATGGGAATGGAATTGGGGGAATGCCACACTGTCTGTAATTGTGCATTTTTATAGTTTAAAATATTTTTTTCTTATTTTCCTCCCCCAAATCCTAGGTGCGTCTTATGGGCAGGTGCGTCCTATAGGGTGAAAAATGCGGTACATAGCAAAAGTATGATGTACAGTCACATTGTCAACGTCATATTTTAATGCTCTCAAATATCCAGTAGTATGTACACAGTGTATTGGCCACAAGCAGCTTTCATTGCAGTGTATTGGCCACAAGCAGCTTTCATCACTGTGAATTGGCCACAAGCCGCTTTCATCACTGTGTATTGGTCACAAGCCGCTTTCATCACTGTGTATTGGTCACAAGCTGCTTTCATCACTGTGTATTGGTCACAAGCAGCTTTCATCACAGTGAATTGGCCACAAGCCGCTTTCATCACTGTGTATTGGTCACAAGCAGCTTTCATCAAAGTGAATTGGCCACAAGCAGCTTTCATCACTGTGTATTGGTCACAAGCATCTTTCATTGCAGTGTATTGGCCACAAGCCGCTTTCATCACTGTGTATTGGTCACAAGCCGCTTTCATCACTGTACATTGGTCACAAGCAGCTTTCATTGCAATGTATTGGCCACAAGCAGCTTTCATCACTCTGTATTGGTCACAAGCAGCTTTCATTGCAGTGTATTGGCCACAAGCAGCTTTCATTGCAGTGTATTGGCCACAAGCAGCTTTCATCTCAGTGTATTGGTCACAAGCAGCTTTCATTACCGTGTATTGGCCACAAATATCTTTCATCATTGTGTATTGGCCATAAGTAATTTTCGTCATTGTGTATTGGCCACAACCAGCTTTCATCACTGTTTATTGGAACACACGGCTTTCATCACTGTGTGTTGGCCACAAGCACCTTTCATCGCCCTGTATTGACCACTAGCAGCTTTCAGCACTGTTTTTTGGACACAAGTAGCATTCATCACCATGTATTGGCCCCAGGTAGCTTTCATCACTGTGATTTGGACAAAAGCAGCCTTCATAGCTGTGCATTTGCCACAAGCATCTTTCATCACTGTGTATTGGACACAAGCAGTTTTCATTACCCAGGATTGGCCCTAAGCAGTTTTCAACACTGTGTATTAGCCACAAGCAGCTTTCATCACTGGGTGTTGGCCAAAGATAGCAATCATTATGGTGCATTGACCACAAGCAGATTTCATTACTGTGCAGTTTCCAGACTCAGCTTTCAACACTGTGTATTGGACAAAGCGTCTTTCTTTATCCTAAACAAATTCAAAAGGCATTATAACTGGTCACATGTAGCATTTATCATTATGCAGTCTCTTTTTTTTTTACCACGATCAGCTTTTATTATTTTATACTACTGTACATCCCAAAAGATACAGTACAACTGTTATGCAGAGCTCAAAAGTTGCTTTCCACTGAGAATATAGGTAAAGTTTGTGTGTCATTGTGTTTCAGGCAATCCAACTAATTTTATGTGCAGTGGGCCGATCAAATTGGGCTTTTTTTGTGAGCAGGTCAGTTTTTGTTACTTTGGCAATACTGTGCACTGTTAAAGAGATTCAGGTTGTTTTAGCACGGGTCATACAAAACTCGGCCAATTCTATGGTTTAGGATACCCTGCTGTACATCCACCACCTGGAAAGCCTGAGATCCGGCCACTCATACCTGTTATTTCCACTGGTTGTTGGTTGCTGGTTTTCTACCCCCATCTGACCACCACCCAACAATATCGCAATAGTGGAGGCCTCTAAATGTCCCCAGGACAAGAGCCCCTTGTTCCCAGTGCTTTATCTGGTTCTGTAAGTATGTCTCCAGTGCAGTAGTTCATCCTCAGAACTACATCCCCATTACAATGACAGATTGATATATCTCAGTTTAATATTTGTTTAAAAAATAACTAACATTTGCAGTTTTTGACTCTGCTTATCTAGTTATACATATTGCAAAGAAATAACGTTTTCTAAAAAAACATGCAATATACTGGCCTTAAAGCAGACCTAAAGCCAAATTTGAACTAACCTTGTCTCCCACTAAACCAATTTAGAATTAAAAGAAGAAGAAAAAAGTGAATAATTCACCTGGCCACATCCCAAGCTTTTTAGGCCATTGAACCCTAGGAATTACCAGGGTTCATAAAGTTTGGACTGGCCCACAGGGTACCAGGAACCTCTTTTAAAACCCACCATTCCTAAGTCGTCCCTTGCTCCCTGGTTCCCTGGTTCGCAAGGTGTTCCAGAGCTATCTCAATTGGGCACTCAGACACGTAGAGACAATCTATTTAGCTATTTCATAGTTTTATCCCTAGTCCCAGCTCTCCATTGATACTACACAGTTGGTGCACTGTGTAATACTAAATTATAGACTGGTATTTTTTGCATTTCAGTGCAAGGTGAAACAGCCAAGTCAGCTCTATCGGTGAGCCCAAGTCACTATGCCTGGGGTGCTACAGTATAAGGGTGATGATATTTTCATTCATGATCCCCAGTGGCTTGGCAGACTCAGAATCTGTGACTACAGTGGTCCCCAGAGTGGAATCAGGACTGAAGTCATTTTTTTTACCGCAAATCATGGTTAGTGGAGAATTCTGAGTTTTTTTGGGTTATGAGTTTATGCATTTTTAACAGACATAGAAACATGGAGGCTGATTTATTAATAGCGCCAGGTAGCGACAGTTGAGCGACTGTAGCGGTATTTTCACAGCGCCCGCTAGTAGTCGCTGTGCTTGGCCGTTGTTCGGTTGTTGATAGCGACTCAGTCGGTGTGCGTTAATGTTGAATACAAGGTGATGAGTCGCTATTTGACAGGTTCCGCGCTGTATGGGAGCGCATGATAGCGAATGGCCATAGCGACCGGCTCCCACCATATTCATTAACAAATCACGCTCAAAAAATTCTCGCGCTGTGAAATGCATGTTTAAACCCCAGAGCGCTGGCGGCGATGGGTTAAAAGTAGTTTTTTAACCCCCAAACAACCATATTTTTGGAAACAAAAAAAAACAAGTTTTTAAAAACATTTTGTAATATGAATACATTAATATCAGACCTGTAATATCAATTCTGCACAATTTTTTTTTTTTTTTTACCATAAAAAAAAAACTAACATTGCAGAAGTGGTCACAGAATTTTTGACATTGAAAAAAAAAAAAAAAAACATTAATAACAATTAATTATGAATATTTAAAGATTGCTCCATTGAAATGCATTGGAGAGCGCCAGGTAGCGAGAGGTCATACCTGTCGCTGTTCAAGGTCGCTCGCTGGCGCTGTGGGGTGAGGCTGGAATAATGATGAATGATTCCCTATCTGACGCTCTCTCAGTCGCTAAGCAGGATCGGCTTGATAAATGTGTGATTGTGGTGGGGAGCCGGCATTCTCGTGGCGGTGACCGTCATTACCGTTCGCTCACCAGTCGCTACCTGGCGCTATCCCTTGTTAAATAAGGGCCATGGTTGCAAGGGGCATATTATTAATACAATATAATTAAACTACGATTATTAGAATTTATACTGCCACATAAATATTTCTAAAATCATTTTATGCCGCAATTAGAGCTTCACTAGAGTCACTAGTCTATAAATATTTGTTTAAATTGTTTTTATAATATATAAATGGCAAACTTTCTCTTAGCACATCACATAACCTCTGCTAACATTTGTATTGATGTTTTGCTTTATCATATTAAGTTTCTTATTCAGAAGTAAAAGCGGATTGATGTTTATAACATTATCGGGTTTAACAATGGACAGCAACATTTGTTAGTCTGTTTATGGCACAGTTTTGCACTGCTTTTTTCCACTGCTAATGTTTTTATAGCATTTTTGAGATGCACCAATTTTAAATTTGTTTTAACGGGTCATACAAAACTCGGCCAATTCTATGGTTTAGGATACCCTGCTGTGCATCCACCACCTGGAAAGCCTGAGATCTGGCCACTCATACCTGTTATTTCCACTGGTTGTTGGTTGCTGGTTTTCTGCCCCCATCTGACCACCACCCAACAATATCGCAATAGTGGAGGCCTCTAAATGGCCCCAGGACAAGAGCCCCTTGTTCCCAGTGCTTTATCTGGTTCTGTAAGTAAGTCTCCAGTGCAGTAGTTCATCCTCAGAACTACATCCCCATTACAATGACAGATTGATATATCTCAGTTTAATATTTGTTTAAAAAATAACTAACATTTGCAGTTTTTGACTCTGCTTATCTAGTTATACATATTGCAAAGAAATAACGTTTTCTAAAAAAACATGCAATATACTGGCCTTAAAGCAGACCTAAAGCCAAATTTGAACTAGCCTTGTCTCCCACTAAACCAATTTAGAATTAAAAGAAGAAGAAAAAAGTGAATAATTCACCTGGCCACATCCCAAGCTTTTTAGGCCATTGAACCCTAGGAATTACCAGGGTTCACAAAGTTTGGACTGGCCCACAGGGTACCAGGAACCTCTTTTAAAACCCACCATTCCTAAGTCGTCCCTTGCTCCCTGGTTCCCTGGTTCGCAAGGTGTTCCAGAGCTATCTCAATTGGGCACTCAGACACGTAGAGACAATCTATTTAGCTATTTCATAGTTTTATCCCTAGTCCCAGCTCTCCATTGATACTACACAGTTGGTGCACTGTGTAATACTTAGGCCCTTATTCATCAAGCGATAGCGCCAGGTAGTGTCTGAGGAGCGCCAGGTCCCGCCAGCTAACGGCGGCTACCGACTCAAGTACGCCCAGCGTCGGCCACAATGACGCATTTATCAAGCTAAATGAGGCTAGCGCCGGCGAGAGCGTCAGCTAGTGCGGGATTCATCATGTAGCCGACTGCAATGAACAGCGCCTCTGCTAATCCCATCACAGCGACAGGTCTGTCGCTACCTGCCGCTCTCCCATACATTTCAATGGCAGACACTGCAATGATTGTTTTAAGTGGTTTTTGTGTTCTTGTCTTTTGCACAAAATTCAACACATATTTCTTGGGATATGTTTTATTAATCTGTCTTGTTATTTTTCTTTTTTAGATGAAAGTTGTAATTTTTACACTGTAATGTTGTGAGTGACATCTAAAATGCATCTCCTCCCACAAAACTCATTGGGCTCAAAATCGCTCGTTTTCACAACACACCGGGCTTGTAAAGCTACTTTTTAGTCAGTGATGTTTGGCGCTCACGTTCGCTCATCGAAATTGTCAGCGCCCAAGCTATTCGGCAGCCCTGTCCTTGATGAATCTGTGGTGGTCAGAGTTTGTGCAGTCGCTGTTTTGATTCGCTATGTGGCGGCGCGAGCAGCGCTGTGCTGCGCTGTGCTGTTCATACATGTGGCCTTCTGCCATTTTCCAGGAATTCACTTCCCGCGACCCCAATCGTTCTTAATGAATACACTGTAGTTGTGAGCGTGCATGTCCACATTCTGCAGGATTTATTCAGGCGTACAAGCTCATAACAACCCGTTATGCATTCTCCTGTGTGCCACATTATCATGTAGTTGGATAGTTTTATTGTGTGATTATTTTATGAAGGAATAAGATTTGTATTTTTAAGCACCAAGCTTTTTGGTTTTCAAGGACCTATGCATTACAGGATCTTGAACCCCCTGCTAAATCAAGCTAATAATTAATGGCGTCTTTGCCAATAGCTTGTTGTAATGTGTAAATTTACTTTTTCACCACCACACCTCCCGGGACGGCCAGCAGCATGGGCCCCCGCCACAGCTGCGATGGTGAGTACATCCCACTTCATATGCCTAAAGACTTGTGAACCCTATGTCTTATAGTCAATTCTGCAGACATTTACAATGTACCTATGTGTTTAAGCAACACACATCTAGGTTACATGTGTTTGGCCAACAATCCTACATGCATGTCTGCATGCTTGATTGTTGCCTCACATTCTTGAGTTTGCCACATAGAGACAATTTGTGGTTTCTACCCAACCAAATGGGCCTGCTTAGGTCAGGACCTCTAAGATTCTTGGCCAAACTAGTTTACTCGTTAGGACTTAGGCCCTGATGTTTGGATGTGACTAAACACATAAATGTCCACACTGGGACTTATACCTTCTTTGATTACCAAGAGTTAAGAGTAAATGTATGCTTGGGATGTGGTGGCCACATTTAAGCCAGCCACTAGTACTCATATAATGGTAACACCTAAGGGCACAGTGGGCAACAATGTTAATATGAGCGTCAGCTAATTGGACCCCCTGACATTACATTGCTACATCTGTGTCTGTTGAGGTCACATTCCATTTATTAAATCTGTTTTTTTTTACTCTCTACAGCTTGTGAAAACCAGCATCGCAGACTGTGGCGGTCGATCCGGCGTCTTCGCCTTATGCTGCTGGCCAAGAAGAGGCGTCGGCGTTAAAGTGGGGTGATGACTGGCCCCTTGTTTTAGCCCCTTTGTGGGCAAATGTTGGGCCTGTTGCCCACCTTTATAATTAAAATTTTTCTATTTTGCTAATTACAGTGTGTTGTGCCTTGTCAAGCATAGTTTAAGTGTCTACAAACCCATTTGTGTGTAAATTTTGCCATACCTTTGTAGCCATTTAATGTGTAAACCATAGTAAGCTATGGTCACAAATGTGTGGCATAAATTTTGGCCTACATTTACATATGTAGATCAAGATACTCATCCCTGACTGTGTTCTTAGCTATGTCTTAGGAAAAACACAATTTAGAGGTGGGTTAATCAAATCTATTTACACAAAAAAAATAGAACCACAAACAAATTAATATTCTTGGCTGGGTGGCCGGGGAGGTTGGGAGTCATTGCTAGGGGCGGTGTTGGGGGACAACAGTGCAGTAAAAAAAATAGACTGCTGTTGTATGAGCTGTTGTATCAACAACAAACTTTGTTCCTGCCGCTGGAGACATTCTTCCTGTCGCTGGAGAGATTGCTCCATTAGATTGCCGAGGCGACCAAGTTCCTGGTTATGTTGTTGGTTTTGGAGCAACTGGTCTATCTGGTGCTGCTGGGCCTCATTTTGTTGCTGACACATCAGCACCTGATGTTCCAACGCCGCAATGCGCTCATTAGTTCCATCACGCGGCTGTTGGCGACTGTAGTCCTCCAGCATCCGGACCCCTAGCTCATAAAAATCATGACTGGTTGGTGCCACACCTCCTCTTGCTCTGGTTTGAGGCTAACAAAATAGAAAACCACATTTTAGTCAAACAGAACCAATGCAGCTATGCCCCTCAAAATCATTTGCCCAAACTGTAACAATACAACTTACCCTTGTTTGAGCCTCTGAAGCTTGGCCGCATAGCACTTGGGAAGAGGTCCCAGCTTGGGGTTCTGGTCCCGCCTCCTGCAAAAACAACCAAGAAAGGAAATGTGACATGTTGGTTCATCGCCTACCCACGAACATGGCAATGTGGTTATTGGTCCTCTAAATCAGCCATGTTACCTCCGTGTCGTCCGGCACAGGTAGGAGCGGGGTATCGCTGCCAGAGAGGGGCAAATCAACATCCGAGAGCTCCGGCAAGTTGGCATATGCTAAACAGGAAAGTCAGGTTAGTAGGTCAGTGGACCAAACTCAAATGTAACATGGATAGCCTTTCGAGGCCATACCTCCACAAAGTGCAAGATTACACACTAGCCAAAAGGTATATTAGAAACTCAGATTGCTAACATGTATGTTAGAGGAATATGAGGCAATAATTGGGCCAAATAAGATCAGACATATTGCTAAAATTACACATACCCGCAATCTCCCAGATGTCTGGAGTGGGGACCTCACTCGAGCTTTGCCCTGGAAAATACATGTTTAAACACAAGTTGGCCGAATAAAGTGCAACAAAAGTAGAGCAAAAATACATACTAGATCATCAAGCCAAAACAACTTACCCTCATCTCTGGCAGCCTCAACGTGAAGGGCCCTTTCCGGACAGCCACTTCCGATATTCTGGCCAACTAAAAGACACAATTAATGTCTCTAAATATTCCTCCAACTACTTGGGTGAATGTTTGTCTTTAAATATACACAAAAAATGCATTGCAATCACTCCAAAAACTATTAGACTGACCCTGGGGATGGAAAAAGCACTCAAAATAGGCATCTTCAAGTTGACAGAGCAAACATGTAGATTATTAGACTAATCCAATTGAACCAGTGTAACATAAACAGCATAAAGGATACATTATTTATTGCAATACACACCAACAGGGTCCTGTTGACCTGCAACATCGGAAGTGGGGTCCAAAGATGAACCAGTCACTTGGCCTACAAATCAAAAAGAGGAATGATAGACATGCACTTGTGTTAAAGCGGCTAAAGCAAGGTTCACACATGCACTTACCGACATCCAAAGAGTACCTTGGCTCCTGAGGAGATGCTGGTGTCAATGGCGGGGCAGCTAGGCAAAAACAAAGCAAACATTTAGCCATTGGTAATGTGCCGCACAAAATAAAACATGCATTTAGGTGTGTGTGAGCAGCTCATTCAATAATATTCACTAAACAAGGCCAGTGTGGCTTCCACATGTATATGCAGATATATGGCCACACATATCTGGCTTCCCACATAGCTACACATGTTAGGGCCTTGTTAGTTAGTTGCTGTGAGGGTTAAAGTGGGCGTGAAATTAGGCCGCAGGTCCATATTAGTAATCCTCAACAGTGGTACAAGCTATTGTTTGAGGTGCTCCCACACCCATTTTGGGAAAAAAAAAACAGCCCCTAAATTAGTGTGCAATACCTTCAATGGCAGACTGGGTTAGGCTGAGGTTGGCTGAAGGGCAGGATTTGGGGTGTCCTCCTCCTCCCCCAAATCATGGACAGCAACATGTGCACCTATGCAGAAAGCAACACACATGAAAATAAAACATTTATGAGGTATAATGTACTACTTCACAGGTCCTACTGTTAGTTGGGCAGAAAGAGAACAAGCTAATCACATACATTAACATTACCATCACAAAATAGACAGAAAATATGTACCTTCAGTCCAACCTGTGGTGTCATCCCCAGGATCCACGCCCTGCAGCCGAGCAAGTGGGATTTTCCCCTTCAGCATCTCCTCATACGGCCTGTAGGTACTCTTTGGACCCTGGATGGTCCCACTCTCGACATCAAGATCGTGGTTCATCTTTTTCATAAGGGCCCCTCTCAAAGTGTAGAAGCGTTTCCTGCAGGATGGGCCACTACGTGGGTGTTGAGCACTGCTAGTAAGCTCCTCACCAATGGCATCCCACAGTTTGCTTCTTTCTTGTTTGCCTAGTGACTTGCTTTGGGAGCCAAAGAGCAGCTCCCGTTTCGCAAGGGTCAGGCGAACAAGATTATTATTCTCCGCCAAATTAAATTCAGGTTCCCTCTTGGCACCTGGGCGCTTAGCCTGGGGTGCTGCACCACCTTCAGGCTGGGCCCTTTTCCTTAAGGGAGGTCTGCGCACAGCACCCACCACACTCCTACTTGGGCCTGCTGTGGCCGGCAGATGTCCTGAATTTGGCTCCATCCTGTAGCTGCACACACAACCAATACACAACCAACAAGCACGCATGCAGACTACAGAATGGCATCGCCCTCTCTTTGGGTTGGGCAGGTTTTATGTGCTCTAACAGCCAATCACAAACAGGCCCACTTAATTGATTAACACATACTGGCAAGGTGCTTGTAGCCACAGCTCAAATGCAGTGATTGAACCATGTGTGGTAGCCAATTAACTAATTACATACCTCATTAACAAAACAACACACAACCAAAGACAACAATGTACTCATGTATAGTAAACACTTGTGACATGTGGCTATACAAATGGCTATTTAAATCAAGAGCAGCTTACCTTTCATTGGTCCACCACAGAATTTTCAGCCATGTCCGTTAATGCACGCAAGTTTAGGCTCACGTACGCTAGTAGCGCTACTAGCGTGCGCGTGCGCACTCCGTTTCACGCACACCTGGGTCAGCTAATTGGAGGCCGGAAATAGCAGAGCAACGCAAAAGGTGGCAAAGCGGACCTGTCCTTTTTGAAAGTGAAGTATAAATGGCTGGATTTGGCAAGCTTCTGGTATTGTTACACTGTGGCAAAGGCTGTGGTGTGGTGCTTGTTTCCCTTAGCTCATTTGAGTGTCTGGCTGGGTTTGGTCCTCACTCTCTGTGGCTTGTTGTGTGATTTCTGACATCAGTGCTGTTTCTTTAGGAGATTGATTTTGTTGGCATATGCAAATATTGTGGAGCATACAGCAAGTGAGGCTTGATTTTGGGGCCTTTTGTGGGCTGTGCAGCAACTCCCCTCTTGGTTGTGCCTAACTTAGAAAGCTGGTTTTCAGCAGGCTGGTGGTTTGGACCACTATACTTCTGGTTTTGTGGTGAGCTGCATTGTAGTGAGTGTGTGAGGAGTGTGATTGTTTGTGTGTGTGTGGTGTGTTTGTGGTTTTTGGTTTTGTTTGGCTGATTTGGTATATCTGTTGAGTGTGTGTGATGGATAAGAGGGTGATGTATGGGGTATGGGTGGATGGATGTATGCGTATGCTGGAAGAGCAGGAGGACAGGGAGCGGGGTGCTGTGAGGCTTAGGGCACCCCGCTCCTTTGGAATCCGCCTTTCAGTATGGGACTTAAGTGATGAGCAGATCAGGAGCCGCTTCCGTCTGAATCGTGCTGCACTACAGTCCCTATATGATCAGATTAAGCACAAAATCGAGCCATCCACCAAACGCACTCGATCCATTCCAGGCATAGTACGCCTGTGTGCCACTCTTAATATTTTGGCACGAGGGACCTTCCAGGCAACCTCAGCGGGATCAACCAGGCTACAATGAGCCGCATATTAATCCAGGTAGTTCTGGCGATGATTTGATCCCTATTTACATCAAGTTTCCTGAGGATGAGGAGGAGGTTGCCAAAATAAAACATGCCTTCTATCTAATGGGAGGGATCCCGAATGTGCTAGGGTGCGTTGATGGTACACATATCCCTTTCCGCTCTCCCTGTGCACAGGAGCTGTATTTCCGAAATCGGAAGCAATTTCATTCATTTGACATCATGGTGGTCTGTGACCAAGAAATGAAGCTGCGGGCGGTGAGATCGTGGTTCCCCGGCTCATGCCACGATTCTTACGTCCTGCAGTGGACAGTCCTGTGCCGGAAGTTTGAGAACAAGAAATGCCAGCTGGCTGGCTACTGGGTAAATAATTAACCATGTCAAAGTATTTGGCCTAAAATATGTGGCCTAGTAAGCGAAATTAGTAAAAATGAAAACCAAAACATGTACTAGTACTAATTGCTGTCTCTCTCCTTGTGTTTTTTCTACAGCGGACAAGGGATATGGGCAGAGAACGTGGGTGATGACTCCGGTCAGAAGCCCACAGACCTCTGCCCATGAACGCTACAATGCAGCACACCGCAAAACCCGAAGCATTGTGGAACGAACCATCGGCCTGCTGAAAGCACGCTTTCTATGTTTGGCACGCCCAGGAGGAGGGATGCTGTACAGTCCACAGAAGGTCTCCAAGATCATCCTCGCCTGCTGTGTGCTCCACAACATTTGTATATGCCACAGAATCCAATCCCCTGAAGAGACAGCACTGGTGCCCGAAATCCCCAACTTGCCCGCAGAAAGAAGTGAGGACACCCAGACTAGCAATGAGCTAAGGGAAAGCATGATCACTTCATTTTTTGCGGTAAGCTAACTACCCTTCACTGTCATCCAAGTACTGCACTACAGGGCAAATCTTTTTTGGCTCCAATCATAATTTGTCCAAAAACACTATAAGGGGGGTGTAAGATGACCAAAACCACTATAAGGGGGGGTGTAAGATGACCAAAACCACTATAAGGGGGGTGTAAGATGACCAAAACCACTATAAGGGGGGAGTAAGATGACCAAAACCACTATAAGGGGGGTGTAAGAGGACCCAAACCACTATAAGGGGGGTGTAAGAGGACCCAAACCACTATAAGGGGGGGTGTAAGATGACCAAAACCACTATAAGGGGGGTGTAAGATGACCAAAACCACTATAAGGGGGGAGTAAGATGACCAAAACCACTATAAGGGGGGTGTAAGAGGACCCAAACCACTATAAGGGGGGTGTAAGAGGACCCAAACCACTATAAGGGGGGTGTAAGATGACCAAAACCACTATAAGGGGGGTGTAAGATGACCCAAACCACTATAAGGGGGGTGTAAGATGACCAAAACCACTATAAGGGGGGGGGGTAAGATGACCAAAACCACTATAAGGGGGGGTGTAAGTTGACCAAAACCACTATAAGGGGGGAGTAAGATGACCAAAACCACTATAAGGGGGGAGTAAGATGACCAAAACCACTATAAGGGGGGTGTAAGAGGACCCAAACCACTATAAGGGGGGTGTAAGAGGACCCAAACCACTATAAGGGGGGTGTAAGATGACCAAAACCACTATAAGGGGGGTGTAAGATGACCAAAACCACTATAAGGGGGGAGTAAGATGACCAAAACCACTATAAGGGGGGAGTAAGATGACCAAAACCACTATAAGGGGGGTGTAAGAGGACCAAAACCACTATAAGGGGGGTGTAAGAGGACCCAAACCACTATAAGGGGGGTGTAAGATGACCAAAACCACTATAAGGGGGGTTGGAAGCTGAACAACATAACAATTAGGGTTGTTGTGCAAGTTGGACCTAAATGTTTGTAACAAATTAATGCATTATTTTTTAACAGCGAAAAAGCCACATTAAATATAAATACTAACTACACTTTTTAATATTTTTCAGGCACCCCGAGAATCATCTTGAACATTCCTTTTGTTTTTTTCATAATTTTCCTTTAATTTGCAAAACATTTCAAACCAAAATAAAAAAAATTAAAAGAAACATGTTGCAATGTGTTTACTTGTGAAGGTACTAACAATGATTTCAAGCCCACAGCAAAGAAAAGCGCAGGCGCTGTGTTGAATAGCGTGGTCAAAATGACAGCGCCTACAAAGCTGAGCTCAAACATCATATTCAGCAATGTAGGCGTTGTTCCCAACAAGGCCTGCTATAGCGAATCGCTACCGCCCGTGGTGTACGCTAGCGGCGCTCATAGCGCATACTTCAGTCGCTCATCTGTCGCTACCTGGCGCTATTAATGAATCGGCCTCCCAATTATAGACTGGTATTTTTTGCATTTCAGTGCAAGGTGAAACAGCCAAGTCAGCTCTATCGGTGGGCCCAAGTCACTATGCCTGGGGTGCTACAGTATAAGGGTGATGATATTTTCATTCATGATCCCCAGTGGCTTGGCAGACTCAGAATCTGTGACTACAGTGGTCCCCAGAGTGGAATCAGGACTGAAGTCATTTTTTTTACCGCAAATCATGGTTAGTGGAGAATTCTGAGTTTTTTTGGGTTATGAGTTTATGCATTTTTAACAGACATAGAAACATGGAGGCTGATTTATTAATAGCACCAGGTAGCGACAGTTGAGCGACTGTAGTGGTATTTTCACAGCGCCCGCTAGTAGTCGCTGTGCTTGGCCGTTGTTCAGTTGTTGATAGCGACTCAGTCGGTGTGCAGTAATGTTGAATACAAGGTGATGAGTCGCTATTTGACAGGTTCCGCGCTGTATGGGAGCGCATGATAGCGAATGGCCATAGCGACCGGCTCCCACCATATTCATTAACAAATCATGCTCAAAAAATTCTCGCACTGTGAAATGCATGTTTAAACCCCAGAGCGCTGGCGGCGATGGGTTAAAAGTAGTTTTTTAACCCCCAAACAACCATATTTTTGGAAACAAAAAAAAACAAGTTTTTAAAAACATTTTGTAATATGAATACATTAATATCAGACCTGTAATATCAATTCTGCACAAATTTTTTTTTTTTTTACCATAAAAAAAAAAACTAACATTGCAGAAGTGGTCACAGAATTTTTAACATTGAAAAAAAAAAAAAAACATTAATAACAATTAATTATGAATATTTAAAGATTGCTCCATTGAAATGCATTGGAGAGCGCCAGGTAGCGAGAGGTCATACCTGTCGCTGTTCAAGGTCGGACGCTGGCGCTGTGGGCTGAGGCTGGAATAATGATGAATGAGTGGCTATCTGGCGCTCTCTCAGTCGCTAAGCAGGATCGGCTTGATAAATGTGTGATTGTGGTGGGGAGCCGGCATTCTCGTGGCGGTGACCGTCATTACCGTTCGCTCACCAGTCGCTACCTGGCACTATCCCTTGTTAAATAAGGGCCATGGTTGCAAGGGGCATATTATTAATACAATATAATTAAACTACGATTATTAGAATTTATACTGCCACATAAATATTTCTAAAATCATTTTATGCCGCAATTAGAGCTTCACTAGAGTCACTATTCTATAAATATTTGTTTAAATTGTTTTTATAATATATAAATGGCAAACTGTCTCTTAGCACATCACATAACCTCTGCTAACATTTGTATTGATGTTTTGCTTTATCATATTAGGTTTCTTATTCAGAAGTAAAAGCGGATTGATGTTTATAACATTATCGGGTTTAACAATGGACAGCAACATTTGTTAGTCTGTTTATGGCACAGTTTTGCACTGCTTTTTTCCACTGCTAATGTTTTTATAGCATTTTTGAGATGCACCAATTTTAAATTTGTTTCTGATTGGTGTATGTACAGTATGAGTCTACAGTACAGTAGTCTATCCAACAATATACACCTTATTGTTCTTGGGGCAAGGCCTAAAGGGTAATTCCACTTTCGATGGCTTTTTTTTTACATTTTCATTATTGTGTGCCGAATGATGAGTATCGGACGCTTCTAACATAGTGCCTCAGTCACTGTAGTAATTTTGCCGGCGTCAATTAATGTTATGTATATTGTGTGCTCTAACACCAGTACAGTGCTGCAGCGAGCGACAGGTAGCGCCAGCTCATTGCGACTGACTCTCAGCGCTCCACCCCATACTTATCAAAAAAGGACACATACACAGCGTCGGCGCTCTAAATCAGGTCGCTATAGCATAGAGCGCCAGACGCTGTGTCATTAAAGTCTTTGAACACATATCCACCTGTAACAAAGCGAAAACACATGGAATTACATTGTTTTAACACTGTGACAATAGCACTAGTGCCAGACCTGTAATGAGAATTCTGCATAAAAATATAAAAAGTCAAAAAAGTTTCCAAAAGTTTTTGTTTGCAGCCAGGAGAGGTCACACAATGATTTGAGCAAAAAAAAAAAAAAAAAAAATAGTCAAACACGCTGTTTAAACACAAGCATATGAACGCCCCTTGAAATGTATGGGAGAGCGACACTGAGCGAAAGGTATACTGCTAGTATATGCTGTGATCGGCTATCGGGCGCTGTAACAGTCAATGTAGTAACCTGGCCGGCATTAATGAATGAGATGTATGTTGGGCATTCTAACACCAGTACAGCGTTGCAGGGTGCATTTTTAAAGACATTAACATCAGTAACCAGGCGAAAAAGTATGAAATGACATTGTTGGAGAAGTCTGACATTAACACTTTAGTGGCATAAATATGCCCCCCCCCCCAAAAAAAAAACAAAAAAAATTAAAAAATAACATTTTGTGGGCAAGGATAAATATTGCTCACCAGATTCGGCTTCATGAATATGGAATTGCGTGCCGTGTCTGGCGTTCATCTGTTGTTACCTGTCGCTTACAAGGTACTACCTGTCGCTATCCCTTACTGAAAACGTCCCTTAGTGTTATAAAAGAAAACTGTTTTCCCTAGCAACAGCATGTTTACCATAACAATGTACATCAACTGGTGCATTAGATGTACAGATCAAAGGCCTCGATTCAATAAAGGTAGAAAAAAATTCTCATTGTAGTAAAAAATTCAATTCATGAGAAAAATGCCTGAGAATGTCGCTGTTACTGAATCACTAGATAAAAAGACAATGAAAGTCAATGGCAGCTTTTACTACAGTGTAGAAATGACTAAAAGTTCTCTACTTTTCTTAGGAGTAAAAAAGTACCATTGACTTTCATTGTTTTCTTAGCTGGTGATTCAGCAACAGTGAAATTCTCAGGCTTTTTTCTCATTAATTGAATCTTTTACTACCATCTACCTTTATTAAATCGAGGCCATAGACTTCCTCACTCTGGCTTGCTAATCATGTGGTTAAGACACAGACGAAAATGTTTAACCCATTCTGCTGTAATTCAACTTATTTAGATAGGGAGGATCACAATCTTGTCTTCCAGCAGCTAATACTGGCAGCCTTCCCAGCTGGGAAGGGTCATTACAGCTGCTTGACTGAGGGCCTTATTCATGAAGGGATAGCGACTGGTAGTGCCTTGTAAGCGGCAGGTAGCGTCAGGTGAACTCCAGACATGGCACGCAATTCTATATTTATGAAGCCGAATCTGGTGAGCGACTGGAACAATGCCATGTAACGTACAATTCATCACTATTCCAGGCTCAGCGTACAGTGCCGGCGTTCAGTCTTGCAGAGCGTCGCGTCTTACCTGTCGCTACCTGTCGCTCTCCCATTCATTTCAATGGACGTTCCTTATAATCCCTTTCCTGATCGCACTGAGCTGGCGCTACCTCTCGCTCCCTGCAACACTGTACTGGTGTTAGAATGCCCAACATACATCTCATTCATTAATGCTGGCCAGGGCGTGGCCTAGCATCTGGATGAGGAGGACGTGAGCGGCTGAGCTCCAGTTCCCCATGGGCGGAAAACTTATAATTCAGAGGCAACAAAGAAGAAAAACTTGTTCTTGCGATGGCAGGCAAAAAGCATGGAAAGAAGGAGAAGAAGATGAGAGATGAACGGACCTGGTGCGGCGGGGCAATCAAGGAGCCACGAGTCGGCTGGCCGATGAATGCAAGGCAATGGCGGCAGAGGGGCTGGCGACATCATAGAAAGCCTCTGACAGCGGCGAAGATCCTCAGCCGGGGTGGAGAGAGAGACACGAGGAGGTGCGGAGCCCGAGCGTGGGAGGTGAGGCAGACACATCAGGAGGGCAGACCCGACAGCCAAAGAAAGACGAGACGGCGGGGGAAAGCAAGATGGCGCCCCCTAGACAACAAGCAGCCCTGAGTGACGCCACAGTGAAAGGAGGAGAGGCAGCGCACACGGCTTCAAACGCTGGAGAGAGCCCTGTCAGTGAACACCCGCACGCAGGGCCTGAAGGCAGGTAAAGCCAAACTTGGGGCAGTAAAACGGCGCAAATGGCTGGGGTTACAAAAGAGCTGGAGGAAAATGATGTGCCCCCACAAGGATTGAAGCAGCAGGGGGGAATGCAAGGCAGCAAGGAGAGGGAGGAGAGACCCCTTGATATGTTGCTGCAACCCTGAAAAGGGGGGATTGCGCCCAGGATGGAATGGGAAGGCAGGGGCCACAAGAGACCTAGAAATTGCAGGAGAGGGGCAAAATCTAAGACTCCGAGGGCCGGAAGACGTCATACCTGGCAGATTAACAAGATATGCCTACACCCCAAGGGGAAACAGTTCTGGTCGCAGGAACTCTTCCAAGGCGGGCCCCTGCGAAACAGAGAGCCATAAGCTGACCCAAAGGGGGGACCTGCTGCGACTCGGTCACCCTCAGAGATCACAGGGAGATGAGGGAAGAATCCGCCCCCCTGGAACCCGATGCTTCAATACTGCCGCCAGGTGTATTAACATGGTCATCCAGTGCCCTGGATCCCTCACAAAGCTGTCAAGTTCCATGGCTCACACAGCAAGAAGAAGAGGAGATGCCGGAGCCGTCCCCACAGATGGAAATTACACAACCAGATGTTTCCCCTCTGTGGGGGTCACTTTTCCAGTGCACTTCAATTACCTTTCCGCCCCCGGAGACCTCCTCCACCCCGTTACTGATCTATGGGGAAAGAGCTGGACATGGAGTGGAACCTGGAGCCGAGAAACCCTGTAGTTTTTGAAAGCCAGAGCTGACAAATCAGCATACAAGAAGGACATTGCGGAAGTGCGAGAACAAATCCATACGCTTGACTCCAGGATCACAACTAACCAAACATCCAGTGAAGCAGCGATAGCGGCCCTGTCAGCAAGAGTGGATGTGCAGAATCTGCAAATCCAGCAACTCCAACTACAACACGATGACCTGCAAAACAGGCAAAGAAGAGGGTATACGCTCGTGGAAGAGTAAGACTGTTCCAGTAGATGAAAGCGGAATAGGTATTTTGACTGTCTCTTGTTGGGCTCGCACCGGGGGCAGCGGGGAGGTGGGGGCTTGGCAGATGTCTGAGCTAAATCTTCATAGGCGAGCCGGGAGTACACCTGTGCGCCCCGATGCTGCTCCCGAGACTGAGCCTGCCTGCCCCCCCCCCCGCCGGGGGGCTGGTGGGGGCTCGACCGGAGGCATTCGGCTCGAAGGAGAAATGGCGGCCCCTCCTATTGATGAGCCGTAGGAGTTCGCTCTGGTTGATGATTCTTCCTTCTCTCAGTTAATACTTACCCTGTTGTAATAGTTGCCAAGTTGATGTTTGTTGCCCAGGGGAATAGGATGTTAGCGCTGGCTGGTCCGGCTGGTCTCTCAGGGTCATATGCCACGCCCATGGTCCCGGACCTTAATAAGTCCCTGATACAGGATCCTCTAATTTGGGAGGAGATGAAGCAGGTCTTGTTAATTCCCTGCTACATTACAGTAGCTTTCATCCTACCAGTCTCAAACGGGGTATCCCTATTGGGCAATTTTTAAGAATATGCAGGAATTGCTCGGAGGAAGAGGAATTCCTACGCCAGGCCAGTGATCTTTCATATCGCTTCATAAAAAGGGGATATGCCAGAGAAATAGTACAGAGGGCGCTGGTACGAGCAAAGAATACTCCTAGAACAAGATTACTTTTTCGAAAAAAGAAGAAACGGGACAGCTCACAGGTAAGATACATTACTCGATATAACAGTGATTGGCACAAATAGCAACACATTTTATATGATCACTGGGATATATTAAAAACTGATTCTCAATTGGCTAGATGGATATGTGGGGGACCACGAATGCTGGCCCAACGAGCCCCCAGTATGCGGGATAGGGTCTGCTCTAGTCATTTTGATGCATTACCAAACTGGCTACGTGATCATAATGTAATTATTGGATTTCATCCTTGTGATGGCTGCTAAATTCGCCCATACATGGACAAAAGTAAGACCATTAGAAACCTGAAGACAGGTGGGGTACTAATATCCAACAGTTCATTAATTGTAAAACAACTGGAGTAGTGTATGCACTTAAATGCAGCTGTCCAAAGCTGTATGTAGGCGAAACTAGAAACAGCCTTAAAGCAAGAATACAGGGACATTTCTCGAGTATACGTCTTGCAGCCAGGAAGGCACAATTAGGAAAAATGGTCCCCCAGTTGCCCTTCACTTTTTACATCGCCATAATAGTGATTTTAGCGATTTGAGGGTAATTGGGATTGAAAAAGTGACCATATGTCCACGGGGGGGGGGGGGGATTTTAAAAGAATCCTACAGCAGCGTGAACTACGCTGGATTTATAATTTAAATTCTCAGGCCCCCTCTGGTTTAAATGAGGATCTGGCGTTTACACCATTTTTGGGTATATAGAGGCTGAGTTAGTTGTCACAAGGGGTGGGTCATTTTGTTTGGGTTTTGGGATATTGTTTGCTTGGCAAACATGTAGGTTGGTTATTAGGGGGGTGTAGTTTGGATTGGTGGTGGTTCTTAGATTATTTGTTGGTGGGCCATGGTCCGTGTCCTGGTATTTTTAAGGGCACGAGGTTGTGGTGGGTTTTGTATATATGAGGCCCCTCCTGCCTTGAGGGCAGTTTGTTATGCCTTCATTTAAAAGGTGGGGTGTCTCTCATGCCTGTCACTTTGGGTACACTGTTTTTCCGCCTTGTATAGGTGGTCATTCTGTTTTTCTACACGTTGATGGGATGAAGTTGGTAGTACACACTTGCTTTGAGATGTATAGTAATTATGTTTTTAATTTTCAGCACTTTTGGAGTTGTCGGCACATATCATTGGGTCCAGACCTCATTCCGGATAAGGAGTGGCTGATTCACTCCCCATGACTGACCACAATCTGTGGCAACTCATCCATATCCAAGAAGATGTGCGCCTGTGCTGAAGCAACACGCTCGGTGGCTCTGTATCTCTGGCTGTACAAGCTGAATATGCCTGGTCCTTTACTCATAAATGGGACTGTTTGATTATTCAAGGATTTGACTTTGATACCTGGTTTCTGTCCAATTTGATGTATGTAGCTATATCCCAACCCATGATTGGCCCATTACTGTCCTAGAGTTTAGCCCCTCTCCCCTCCCTTCTCCTATGTATTGTTAATTACCTGGGCTTCCATAAATAAATCTGGGTAATTAGATAGCAGGGTAAGAATGGCTTAGTAACTTAGGGGTAGTGGTCCCCCTTAATGTAAATAATGTGTGTACAGATGTTTAGGATACATGGTGTTAGATGGTAAGCGCTAGCCCTCTAGCTTAGCCGGACATATGAGTAGTGCGTGGCTATATGTAGATCAGGCATGTCAATTTGCATGGTACACCATGTATACATGGGGTTATCAGATGGTAAACACTAGCTCTCTAGCTTAGCTGGACATATGAGTAGTGCGTGATATTGTGTAGATCAGGCATTTCAATTCATATGGTGCTTGATTGTCAATATGAGAAGTGGCCTCGCATGGGTCTGTGTGTGCCTTTCAGATGCTATATATTTGTAAGGACATGGTTATCTCCTGTGACATGGTTATTTGGTATGATGTAGAACCAAGTATTAAGACTTAATATTTATTTTATAAGTATACATAGTATTATTTCTTGTTGTTGTCTTTCTCACAATGTTTTGTGTTGTTCTAATAGTCTTTCCCATTCTCTTGGACTTACTCACCTGCCCTCGCTCATCCATACTGCGGGCTCGTCCTGACTGCGCGTGCGCGCTCGGGCGGCGTGCGCAGCTGCCGTGTCCATCTTGTGACGCGCTATGCGTTCCACTGACGTATTTCCTGTGGGGAAGGTCAGGTGGACGCAATGGCGGTCACGTGAGTGGGGCCCGCCCCCCGGCGCACTTCTGGCCGGAGTGCGTCTGGCGGACCCCAACGGCGTACTGGCGTGCGGGGCGTGGGAGCGAGGTGGGGGTGAGTTTACATGGGGATCAGGGAATGGCAAACCTCACACGCCCTGAAGAAGTGACGTAGTGACGTCACGGAACACGTCGGCGGTGAGGTGTGGGGGGGGGCGGGCTGTGAGCCCATTCTGGACATGTGAGATAATTTTGCTCTATATGTTTGCTGTTTGATTTATCTCTGCCTGGTTGGTCCTCATTGGAAATTGATGCACGGTTCACTTTAGTTTTTTGCACATTGCACTTTGCAGGGTAGTCTAGATAGCAAGCAGGGATATATAAACACATAGGTGTAGGGTTAATCTTTTTAGGTATGCATTAGCACTTTATATTTTATGCATTTATCACAAATGGCACAATGAAATTGATAATTATTGACCTCAGGCATGGATAGAATTTACTGATGGATTTGTTAGATTGGATTATTAATGAAAGCAGCGTTGCCATGTCCCTCCCTCCCTCCCTCCCTCCCTCCCTCCCTCTTTTTCTAATTTGTTATATGTCTTTTAACATGGTTTTAAATTGTCTCAACATATCTAATTGTAAAAATTATTTGTATTTATAAAGCTTTATACAATTTTGGACAATTGTAGTGGTGCCAGTATTCTGGGGGTTGTGGAGAGTTGTGGGATTCCCGCTCTTTATGCACTATTGGCAGACATCGTCTGCATTAACCCCCACAGTGTAGTACACTAGTTAATTTAGTTATTTAGTTGGTGTGGTCTTTTTGTTTTTAACTATAAAATAAACCTACAAAAATCCGAGGCCCTGAATGTTAACCTGGAGAGACACAGAGAGGTTGCTCTTCAAAACGCATTCTCCTTCAAATGGGCAAGTGACCACATTACATACCTGGGAACAAAGATTGGCAGATCACTAGATAAGGTTTTCCGCTAAACTCCCACCCCCCCCCCGCTACGAAGCTACGTTATAGACACAGAGATGTGGGCTCAAAGGAAATTATCCTGGTTTGGGAGATGCAACGCCTTAAAAATGAACTGCCTCGTCTGCTATATCTGATGCAGGCGCTCCCACTAGACATTCCCAGTTCCTTTCTGCAAAAAGTAGGGGCCCTATTTGCTAAATTTGTCTGGCTAGGTAAGAATCCCAGAGTCAGTAAGAAGATATTGAGAAGGACAAAAGAGAATGGAGGAATAGGGCTACCAGACCCCAACCTGTACTACATTGCTGTATACCTGTGCAGAATAGTGGACTGGTGCAGGCACTCACGGGACAAACAATGGGTGTAGATTGAGCAAGGCAGTACCCCCCTCCCACTGAGGTTCTTACCCTGGCTGGCAAAACAACACCTGGGACTAGCAGTAAAACACCCAACGATTGGGGCATCTATAAAGGCTTTCCAGAGATGTCAGTCTCGCAGGGACATATCGCTGCCCTCTCGCCGCTGAACCCCATCCAGGGGAACCCTGCGTTTCTGCCGGGAGTCTCGGGTGGGACAGTGGAGAGATGGATGAGGGGGGGATTGGGCAGGGTCCGACATTTTCAGCAACACGTCCTGGGAACCTCTGAACGACATTGCAGACGCCCGGGGTCTGCCTAGGTGGGGAAATTGGCAAGGGCTGCAATTGAGGCACTTTCTTTCATCCATTCAGAGACGATCATCAGAATTCAGATAGCTTACCCCATACGAGAGGCTCTGCGAGGAGGAGGGCCCCGTAAGACACGTTCTCTCCCTTGCCTACAAAATCTTGATTATCCCGAGGATGAGGAGATACCAGCGTTCATCTCCAAGTGGGGGGAAACCCTAGATACTTCATTCACGGCAAAACAATGGAACAAGCTGGCTAAGCTTGCGCACAAGACAGCCAGGTGTACAAAATATAAAGAATGTAATTACAAAATACTAACTGGGTGGTACAGGGTCTCGACCCCATTCACAAATGGTTCCCGGAGGTGTCCCCTCTCTGCTGGCGATGCGAACAGGAGAGAGTTTAATCAATGCAGCGAGAGCGTGCATTCCTGTGCTATGGAAGAAACCTGAGCCACCCAGCGTACAGCTCTGGCTCAGCAGGGTTTCGGAGATTGAAAGATTTGAGCATATTATAGCCAAATGCAATGAGACGTCTGAGGCACATGGCCTCAGATGGGCGGGGTGGGTCGCATTTTGTACTTGTCAGAATTCAAAGCACTAGTTGAAGCAAATCAGTAGAGGCGGCTGAACTGTATTTTATCGTGCCTTTTCCTTGCTCTGTTCTCTTTCCTTTCTCTCTTTCTTTTCACTTCCCCTTTTTCTTTCATTTGGGCCTCTTACTCGTCTCATAGGCTGATGTCCTGGGGGCGCATGAGGGGGCCCTGATTTTGTAATGATTGGTGCCGTAGGGGCGGGGTGGTGCTCTCCCCCGGGCCGGACGTGCCAGGCGGTAGGTGGCGCGGCCGGGGGGGACGTGCTGTGGCGTCCGGGGATGCAGCTACCTGAAGTCTTAGCATGACGCCAGCGGCGCCTGGACAGATAAAATAAAGAAACCACATGGAAGTTTACTTTTCAATATTTTATTATGCTACTCTAGATGTACTGTTGCCTTCCATTCTTCTATGTACAATGTCTGACTGTTTGTCATAATGTCTGAATATGCAATAAATAAAGAATATATAAAAAAAAATAAAAAAAAATTAATGCCGGCCAGGTTACTACATCGACTGAGGCACTCTGTTACAGCGCCTGATAGCCGATCACAGCGTATACTAGAGTTTGCTCTTAGCGCCTCTGTACAGATGCTCATCTGCCGATAGCTGATGCTAGTAATGAATCAGCCTGCTCGCCAAAGCTACAAATGTGAAAGGATTCTGGGATATGTAGTCAGTACTTTTTACTCTTGGTCAGAGAAACCACCCCCATCTTAGGATCACAGACTCGCAGGAATATGGGAAACTTGGGAAAATAGAATTTCACACGCAATAAGATTTTATTGACAAACTTACATTTTTTTATTACAAAAACACTACAAGATGTAAAAAATAGATATTTTAAAATTTTTGCACATATTTCACCCAAAAATATTGAGAATACACTTAAAAAATGACAAACAATATTTCATTTCATGTTAAAGCCCAGACTCTGAAAAAAACAATATGTATTTTTAAATCACATTTAACCCTTTCGCTGCCAGCCTACCTGGAGTTTTTGTCACCCTTGGTGCCAGACCATTTTGCACTATTTTGCGCTCCCCATGTTCAAATGTGATTTTTGAAGGGATTTCCAGGGATTTCCCAGGAAAATTATATATTGTTTTTTTCACCAGAGTCTGAGCTTTAACATGAAATGTCTTGTTTGTAATTTTTAGGTGTATTCTCAATACTTTTGGGTGAAATATGTGCAAAAAAATTAAAAAAAATCTATTTTTTGCAATTTGTAGTGTTTTTTGTAATAAAAAATGTAAGTTTGTCAATAAAATCTTATTGCATGTGAAACCTCAATTAATCCTGGTCACAGCGTTACCACATATGTATTGGTAGACACCCTTTCCTGGCCAGGAGACTCCCCCAAACTGAAACAGCGCTTTAGGAGATTTTCAGATAAAATACAACTATGCACCGCGCTAAGCGCACCTTGCTGACTTTCCAGAAAAAGAGCCCTTTAAATTTGAAATACCCCCACAAACTATATATTCTCTGGAAGTATACACCTCAGGCTTTCTAGGCGTACCAGGTTTGTTGACATGGGCACAATTTTCTGGAAGTAATCCCTCAATCAATTCTTTGGTTGCACAGAGTTTCCCTAAAAAAAAATACAAAAGAAGAATCATAGCCACATTTTCCTAAAAAAACTATATGCAAACAGAAAAAAACAAGTAAAATCTGAAAAAGCAACATCCCCCGAACAGAACAATACCCAACATGCATAGGTACTGTCAACGGAAGAGTTGCCAAACACCCCAAAATAAAGCATGCGCATAACAGTAATTTTACTTTCATCTCTGCAGACAAAGTTCGCACCTTGCGATTTTTCAACGAAAACAACCCTTTAAATCTAGAATATCCCCATAAACCATATATTCCCTGAAAGTACACATGTTAAGCTTTCTAAGAGTACTGAGCTTGTTGTAGTGGGCTCATCTTTCTGGAAGTAATCCATTGAAGAATTCTTAGGTTGCACAGGGTTTCCCTAAAAACAATTATAAAAAAAGCAGAATAAAGACCATGTTTTCCTAAAATATCAATATGCAAACAAGAAAAAACAAGCTAAATCTGAAAGCGCAAGGTCCCCCGAGCAGAACAATACCCAACATGCATAGTTACTATTAACCCTTTTAATTGTCAGCCTACTTGAAGTTTTCTCACCCTCTGTTGACAGGTCATTTTTCCCCATTTTGCGGCATGATTAACCGTGATCTTTGCTGGAATTTCCAGAAAAATTATATACATTACATATACATTTTTTGCAGCAGAGTTTAGGCTTTAACATGAAATGCCTTGTTTGTAATTTTTCTGTTTTTTTAATATTTCTGCCTAAAAAAAAAAAAAAAAATATATATATATATATATATTTTTTAGACAATTGTCTCCTTTATTTTAAATAAAACCTTTTTTTTTTAATGAAAACCATATTGCATGTGATAGCCCCTTTTCTCCCGATTACAACGGTACCACATATGTATCGGTAGCCCCCCCATTCTTGCCCTGGAGACCCCCCCAAACTGAAAAGAGCACTTTATTACATTTACAAATAAAATACTATTCACACTATAAACATAAGGGGTTAATTAAAAAAAAAATGACATAGGGTCCCCCCTATGTAAGGGGGGGTGACCCCTTTTTTTTGGGTAATTTTAAGGGTTAGGCTAACCCTAACCCTTAAAAATAAAAAAATATACAAAAATTAAAATTCCCCCCAAAAAATGGGGAGCCCCCCCCCCCCCCTCCGGGGGACCCTATGTAATTTTTTTTGGAATTTTAAGGGTTAGGCTGACCCTAACCCTTAAAAATAAAAAAAAAATGACGTAGGGTCCCAACTCCCGGGGGGGGGGGGGGGGGGGGGGAGACCCATTTTTTGGGGAATTTTAAGGGTTAGGGTTATTCCAAAAAAAATGAGTCTCCCAACCCCCCCCCCCCCCCCCCGGGAGGGGGGCCCTACATCATTTTTATTTTTAAGGGTTAGGGTGAGCCTAACCCTAACACTTAAAAAAAAAAAAATGACGTAGGGTCCCAACTCCCGGGGGGGGGGAACCCATTTTTGGGGGGAATTTTAAGGGTTAGGGTTATTAAAAAAAAAAAAATGCCCCCCCCCGGGAGTTGGGGCCCTACGTCATTTTTTAATTTTTTTAAAGGGTTAGGGTTAGCCTAACCCTAACCCTCACCCTAAAATTTATTTTTAAAGACATTTTTTTTTTAATTTTAAGGGTTAGGGTTAGGCTAACCCTAACCCTTAAAAATAAAATAAAAATGATGTAAGGTCTCCCCTCCCAGGGGGGGGGAACCCATTTTTTTTTTAATTTTAAGGGTTAGGGTTAGGCTAAAAAATGACGTAGGGTGCCCCTTACCCATCATAACCAGCCCGGGACCAGCTATGGGGGCTTGTAGGAGTGGAGGCACCAGCTTTTGTGTCCCCCCACCCTGCAGCCTACGAGCCCACATACCCTCTGTGGGCCCGGGCTCTTCTGCCCCCCCCCTGGGCTTTGGGGAGGCAGGTAATTGGGGGTGCGGGTGTTAATGGCAAGTCACCCGCTAGTTGCAGGTGGCTTGCCAGACCCCAGCCTTGTGAACTGGTATAAGGGGTCTCATGGACCCCTTACCAGTTCACAAAGGGTTAACAGTAAATAAAAAGGCAGACTCACCTCACCCGATTGTCAGCTCCTGTGTTCATCAGCTGTCAGATGCCCTGGTGATCGCTGGCCAGAGGAGGGGGGGCAGGGGATCAGAGCATCCCCTGCCCCTCCACTGCTCTGCCCAGCGATCACCAGGGCATCTGACAGCTGAGCCGAGGAGAGGCAGCAAGACGCCTGGGAGTGACGTCATAAGCCCCGCCCCCAAAGGGGCTTAACAGCAAGATGGCGGCGCCCGTCGCAAGAGGAGGGGGAGAGCCCTTTCAGGCTCTCCCATGAAGCTGAAGAGGCTGAGGGGGGCGATCGGAGGCCCCCCCAGTGAAGAGGAGACCCGGAGGGAGGCAGCGCGACTGCAGGTAAGTAAATGTCATTTTTTTTTTTTTTTTACAGTTAGCAGCTGCTGCTGCCAAACGGGGGGGAGGGCTATTCCGGGGGCTCTCCTGGGGCCATCCGACCCCCCACGGGGGATCGGATGGCACCAAATTAAAGAGGAGACCCAGCCGGATCCAACGAGGGGTCAGGTGAGTATTTTTGATTTTTATTTTTTTTACTAGCAGGGGGGAAAATCGTGCACGTAGATTCTACGTGCTTGGCACTTAAGTGGAGTGGAAGCAAGCACGTAGAATCTACGTGCTTGGCACTGAAAGGGTTAAACATGTGTAGTGCAAAATAGTAGAGTAGGGTGACAAAAAGTTGGCTGGCAGTGAAAAGGTTAAAGGGATGCAATGCCGCAGCTGATCACGAGATATGCTAAGCTCCCATTCAGTTTCTGTAAGAGCTCATTTATATACATGGCCCACAAAGCTAGGTATGTATTACAGAAGAAGATTGAGGTTTGAAGAGCAGCAGGACAACCCAAATCAGGATGACCTAGGGAGGCACAGGCCAGATAAGTTCCCCAGATAAGTAACAGAACACTACCCAACATGCATAGGTACTGTCAAGGGAAGAGTTCCCAAACACCCCAAAGTAAAGCAGTAATTTCAGCTCTGCAGACACACACACCTTGTGCTTTCACTGCCTTTACATTTGGAATACCCCCCACAAACCATATATTCCCTGAAAGTACACATGCTTTCTAAGCATACCCAGCTTGTTGTAGTTGGCTCATCTTTCTGGAAGTAATCCCTCAAAGAATTCTTAGGTTGTACAGGGTTTAACTGTGATTTTTGCAGGAATTTCCAGGAAAATTATACATATTTTTTGAGGCAGTTTAGGATTTAACATGAAATGTCTTGTTTGAAATTTTTCTGTTTTTTATAAAATATTTTTGAGTAAAAAAAAAATATATATTTTTCTTGAAAATTGTCTCCTTTATTTTAAAAAACACTTATTTTATCCAAGAAAACCATAATGCATGCCGCAAGGGTCAGCCTTGGGGGCCCCCGCCCTGTCAGCTACAAACTCACAAAGCCTAAATGGCCCCAGTGCTCTTCTGCCCCCCCACGGCTTTGAGGAGACAGGAAATTGGGGGGCTGGGGGTTAATGGCAAGTCACCCGCTAGCCGCAGGTGACTGTATGGTGTCTGTCAGAATGGGGCTTTAGGGGTGCAATTTGCTGAACTTGCTTTCTTACTTTTGGTCTGCTTGAAAACATGGCTTAGTGAACATAAGCCTTATATGCTATGCTTAAAGTAAATATAAAAACATAGTCAAATGTATGTTATATCATGTTATCATTATATCTGGGCTTTTAAAAACATTAGTAACACATTCTGTAGTATTTCGAGTAATAAACCTAAAATAGACTAACATAATGTATAAGTGAACTGCTGATTAGATGGGTTTTCACACTGGGATTACTCGGCTGACATGGAAATCTTTTAAATTAGGTTATTGCCCTTTCTGCGGGATCTGTTAATTTTACTTAAAGGCTTTTCCTTCTGTGGTGTTTCTATATCCAGACAAAGTATAATGAGGTGGAAGTAAAGCTCTGTACATAGGGTGGTGGGATATTTACTAAAAAATTATGATGTTGAAAATATTAGTCAGGAAATGGTTGCCATCTAATGTCATTGCTTTTTCACCCAGTGCTGGTGTTGTTGCATCCAGGTTCTGCAGAATATCATTGTAACAGGATAAATAAATTGGTGCATTAAGTCATCTATTTTTTTAACATTTGTGATGGTAATTAGGTTTAATATTAGCTAAAAAAAAAAAAAAAAATTTAAACACAAAACAAGAAATATCTCAGAAGAAATGAAAACACAGTACCAACCACAATGGCAATGCAAGTGAAAAAAACCCTGATTAAAATGTGTACAGGTGTCAAGGATGGAGCCGTCCATGTTCACATATGAGTAGAGATGAGCGAACTTTTGAAAAATTCGATTTGGCTGATTCAACGAATTTTCCAGGAAATATCGTTTGGGTCCGAATTTATTCGCGGCGAATCGCTATTAAAAACGGCTATTTCTGGGCGTCTGAGAGCCTCCATAGGGTTGCAGAATGTTTTGCTTGGCTGTAACATGCATAGGATGTATGCTGGGTTAGTGAAATACTGCTGTAAAGAAGTATGACATGCAGATCAGAGGTGTCGCTATTAGATTCGCTGATGCAGAGCGGCACAATTACAGAGCCTTGAGGTGGCAGCAGCATGATGAGCCCATATATTACCTGAAAGACACACAGTAGAGTTGGCAGCAGCATAGGGAGCCCATATATTGCCTTAAAAACACACCCTGAATTTGGCAGCAGCATAGGAAGCCCAAATATTGCCTGAAAGACACACTCTGGACTTGGCAGCAGCATAGGGAGCCCATATATTGCCTGAAAAACACAATGTAGTTGGCAGCAGCATAGGGAGCTCATATATTGCCTGAAAGACACACCCAGGAGTTGGCAGCAGCAGCATAGGGAGCTCATATATTGCCTGAAAGAAACATTGGAGTTGGCAGCAGCATTAGGAGCCCATTTATTGCCTGAAAAACACATTGGAGTTGGCAACAGCATTGGGAGCCCATATATTGCCTGAAAGACACACCCAGGAGTTGGCAGCAGCAGCATTAGGAACCCATATATTGCCTGGAAAACACATTGGAGTATGCAGCAACATTAGGAGCCCATATATTGCCTGAAAGACACACTCTGGACTTGGCAGCAGCATAGGGAGCACATATATTGCATGAAAAACACACCCAGGAGTTGGCAGCAGCATAGGGAGCTCATATATTGCCTGAAAAACAAATTGGAGGTGGCAGCAGCATTAGGAGCCCATTTATTGCCTGAAAGACACACCCAGGAGTTGGCAGCAGCATAGGGAGCCCATAAATTGCCTGAAAGACACACCCAGGAGTTGGCAGCAGCAGCAGCATTAGGAGCCCATATATTGCCTGAAAGACACACCCAGGAGTTGGCAGCAGCATTAGGAGCCCGTATATTGCCTGAAAGACACACCCAGGAGTTGGCAGCAGCATAGGGAGCTCATATATTGCCTGAAAAACACATTGGAGTTGGCAGCAGCATTAGGAGCCCGTATATCCCTTTCGCTGCCAGCCGACCTGGAGTTTTTGTCACCCTTGGTGCCAAACCATTTTGCACTATTTTGCGCTTCCCATGTTCAAATGTGATTTTTGAAGGGATTTCCAGGGATTTCCCAGGAAAATGATATATTGTTTTTTTCAGCAGAGTCTGGGCTTTAACATGAAATGTCTTGTTTGTAATTTTTTAGGTTAAAAACCCTTAAAAATCCCAAAAAAAATGAAATGGGATCCCCTTTACCCAGCATTACCAGCCCGGGACCAGCTATGGGGGCTTGTAGGCACAGAGTGGGGGGGCCAGCTTTTGTGGCCCCCCCACCCTGCAGCCTACGAGCCCACATAGCCTGTGTGGGCCTGGGCTCTTCTGCTCCCCCCTGGGCTTTGGGGAGGCAGGTAATTGGGGGTGCCGGGGGTTAGTGGCAAGTCACCCGCTGCGGCAAGCGGGTGACTTGCCATCCGCCAGCCTTGTGAACTGGTATAAGGGGTCTCATGGTCTCATGGACACCTTACCAGTTCACAAGGGGTTAAATGTTAAATAAAAAGACACAGACACATAAGAAATAAAAGATCTTTATTTTTTTTTTTTTTTTTACTTTACTCACCTCTCCTGTGTCCCCCGGCGATCTGCGATTACAGCTGTCTGTCTGCTCGTGTGTTTGAAGGAGAGAGCCTGGGGAGGGGGGGCGATCTCAGCCCTCTCCTCCTCCCCATCTGCCCTCCTCCAGGCACACGAGCAGACTGATTATCTGTCTCACGGTCCCGGCATTAAGAGGGCTGCTGGTGACATCACAACGATAGCAGACTAGCGGCTAGCAGACCCGTTCCAGGAAGTGGGGGGGGAGGGCAATTTCTGCCCTCTCCTCGCCACCGAAGAGGCTGGGGTGCGATCGGAGGCCCCCCCCAGTGAAGAGGACACCCATCGGGAGACAGCGCGGCCTCAGGTAAGGAAATGTCATTTATTTATTTATTTTTTTTTTACATTTAGCAGCTGCTGCTGCCGAAGCGGGGGGGGCTATTCCGGGGGCTCTCCTGGAGCCATCCAACCCCCCACGGGGGATCGGATGGCACCAAATTAAAGGGGAGACCCGGCCGGATCCAACGAGGGGTCAGGTGAGTATTTTTGATTTATATTTTTTTTACTAGCAGGGGGGAAAGTCAAGCACGTAGATTCTACGTGCTTGCCACTTAAGTGGAGTGGAAGCGAGCACGTAGAATCTACGTGCTTGGCACTGAAAGGGATATTGCCTGAAAGACACACCCAGGAGTTGGCAGCAGCATTAGGAGCCCATATATTGCCTGAAAGACACACCCAGGAGTTGGCAGCAGCATAGGGAGCTCATACATTGCCCGAAAAACACATTGGAGTTGGCAGCAACATTAGGAGCCCATATATTGCCTGAAAGACACACATTGGAGTTGGAAGCAGCATTAGGAGCCCATAAATTGCCTGAAAGACACACCCAGGAGTTGGCAGCAGCAGCATAGGGAGCTCATATATTGCCTGAAAGACACACATTGGAGTTGGCAGCAGCATTAGGAGCCCATATATTGCCTGAAAGACACACCCAGGAGTTGGCAGCAGCAGCAGCATTAGAAGCCCATATATTGCCTGAAAAACACATTGGAGTTGGCAGCAGTATAGGGAGCCCATATATTGCCTGAAAGACACATCCATGAGTTGGCAGCAGCATTAGGAGCCCATATATTGCCTGAAAAGACATTGGAGTTGGCAGCAGCCTAGGGAGCCCATATATTGCCTGAAAAACACATTGGAGTTGGCAGAAGCATAGGGAGCTCATATATTGCCTGAAAGACACACACAGGAGTCGTCAGCAGCAGAAGGAGCTCATATATTGCCTGAAAGACACACCCAGGAGACGGCAGCAGCAGAAGGAGCTACCATGCATCAGCTACTCACATGCATCAGCTATTGGTGGGTGGAAATCCTGGCTGATCCATGCCTGATTCATCTTCACAAAGATGAGTCTCTCCACATTTTTCGTGGACAGACGAGTTCTCCTTGTCGTTACTATGGCCCCCGCAGCACTAAAGACCCGCTCAGATGGTACACTACTGGCCAGGCAGGACAGCTTTCCCAGGGCAAACTCTGCCAGTTGCGGCCACAAGTCAAGTTTGGCTGCCCAGAAGTCCAGCGGATCCTCAAGGTGCATTGGCATGGTCATTTCAAGGTATGACACGACCTGCTGGTTCAGGCCCTGCTCCAGGTCTTCCTGCTGCTCATGAGTAGCCTCATTAGTGACTGAAGACTGAGGCTTCTGCTGATGGAGCTGCTGCTCCTGCCACCCTCCCCTCAGCAGCCATGGCAGTGGAAGGTGAGCAAAGAGATCCCCCCGAGTCAGACCTGCGAGAGGCCCATGGCGCAGATAGGCATCGGCCAACTGACTACGTAGAATGTCTTTGTAGTAGGTCAGTTTGTCCTCCCTCTCGGCGGGTTTAAAAAATGCCCCCATTTTGTGCCGGAAGCGAGGGTCCAATAAGAGAGCCAGTAGTCATCCCGCAGAAAAATGGAGACAATTCTGCCGTCACTATGCAAGCACGTAAGCATGCATCGTGCCATTTGTGCAAGTGACTCGGAGGGACTACCTGTCTCCATCTCCACTGCATACTGCCACGGTGTGTCTGGGTCCTCTGTCTCACCTTCCTCACAACCCTCTAGCTAGAGATGAGCGAACTTTTGAAAAATTCGATTCGACTGATTCGCCGAATTTTCCGCCAAAAATCGTTTCGACCCGACTAAATTCGCGACGAATCGCTATTAAAAACGGCTATTTCTGAGCCTCCTAGAGCCTCAATAGGGTTGTAAACCATTCTGCCTTGCTGTAACACGCACAGGATGCGTGCTGGGTTAGTTAAATAATACTTTGAATAAATATCACATGCAGATCAGAGGCATCGCTAATAGAATCGCAGAGCGGCACAATTGCAGAGAGTTGAAGTGGCATCACTATGAGGGGCAGGAGCCCAAACATTGCTTTAAAGAGACACTGGAGTTGGCAGCAGCAGGAGCCCAAAAATTGGATGAATCACACCCTGGAGTTGCAAGCAGCAGCAGGAGCCCAAACATTGGCTGAAAGAGACACTGGAGTTGGCAGCAGCAGGAGCCCACAAATTGGATGAATCACACCCTGGAGTTGCAAGCAGCAGCAGGAGCCCAAATATTACTTTAAAGAGACACTGGAGTTGGCTTCAGGAGCCCAAAAATTGGATGAATCATACCCTGGAGTTGGCAGCAGCAGCAGCAGGAGCCCAGACATTACTTTATACAGACACTGGAGTTGGCTTCAGGAGCCCAAAAATTGGATGAATCACACCCTGGAGTTGGCAGCAGCAGGAGCCCAAATATTACTTTAAAGAGACACTGGGATTGGCTTCAGGAGCCCAAATATTGGATGATTCACACCCTGGAGTTGGCAGCAGCAGCAGGAGCCCAAATGTACACTGGAGTTGGCTTCAGGAGCCCAAAAATTGGATGAATCACACCCTGGAGTTGGCAGCAGCAGCAGCAGGAGCCCAAATATTACTTTAAAGAGACACTGGGGTTGGCTTCAGGAGGCCAAAAATTGGATGAATCACGCCCTGGAGTTGGCAGCAGCAGGAGCCCAAATATTACTTTAAAGAGACACTGGGGTTGGCTTCAGGAGGCCAAAAATTGGATGAATCACACCCTGGAGTTGGCAGCAGCAGCAGGAGCAGCCCAAATATTACTTTAAAGAGACACTGGGGTTGGCTTCAGGAGGCCAAAAATTGTATGAATCACACCCTGGAGTTGGCAGCAGCAGCAGGAGCAGCCCAAATATTACTTTAAAGAGACACTGGGGTTGGCTTCAGGAGGCCAAAAATTGGATGAATTACACCCTGGAGTTGGCAGCAGCAGCAGCAGGAGCCCAAACATTGGCTGAAAGAGACACTGGGGTTGGCTTCAGGAGCCCAAAAATTGGATGAATCACACCCTGGAGTTGCAAGCAGCAGCAGGAGCCCAAATATTACTTTAAAGAGACACTGGAGTTGGCTTCAGGAGCCCAAAAATTGGATGAATCACGCCCTGGAGTTGGCAGCAGCAGGAGCCCAAATATTACTTTAAAGAGACACTGGGGTTGGCTTCAGGAGGCCAAAAATTGGATGAATCACACCCTGGAGTTGGCAGCAGCAGCGACAGGAGCCCAAATATTACTTTAAAGAGACCCTGGGGTTGGCTTCAGGAGCCCAAAAATTGGATGAATCACGCCCTGGAGTTGGCAGCAGCAGGAGCCCAAATATTACTTTAAAGAGACACTGGGGTTGGCTTCAGGAGGCCAAAAATTGGATGAATCACACCCTGGAGTTGGCAGCAGCAGCAGGAGCAGCCCAAATATTACTTTAAAGAGTCACTGGGGTTGGCTTCAGGAGCCCAAAAATTGGATGAATCACACCCTGGAGTTGGCAGCAGCAGCAGCAGGAGCCCAAACATTGGCTGAAAGAGACACTGGGGTTGGCTTCAGGAGCCCAAAAATTGGATGAATCACACCCTGGAGTTGCAAGCAGCAGCAGGAGCCCAAATATTACTTTAAAGAGACACTGGAGTTGGCTTCAGGAGCCCAAAAATTGGATGATTCACACCCTGGAGTTGGCAGCAGCAGCAGCAGGAGCCCAAATATACACTGGAGTTGGCTTCAGGAGCCCAAAAATTGGATGAATCACACCCTGGAGTTGGCAAAAGTTGGCAGCAGCAGCAGCCGGAGCCCAAACATTGCTCCAAAGAGACCCTGGGGTTGGCTTCAGGAGCCCAAAAATTGGATGAATCACACCTTGGAGTTGGCAGGAGTTGACAGCAGCAGCAGCAGGAGCCAAAATATTACTTTAAAGAGACACTGGGGTTGGCTTCAGGAGGCCAAAAATTGTATGAATCACACCCTGGAGTTGGCAGCAGCAGCAGGAGCAGCCCAAATGTTACTTTAAAGAGACACTTGGGTTGGCTTCAGGAGGCCAAAAATTGGATGAATCACACCCTGGAGTTAGCAGCAGCAGCAGCAGGAGCCCAAACATTGGCTGAAAGAGACACTGGGGTTGGCTTCAGGAGCCCAAATATACACTGGAGTTGGCTTCAGGAGCCCAAAAATTGGATGAATCACACCCTGGAGTTGGCAGAAGTTGGCAGCAGCAGCAGCAGGAGCCCAAACATTACTTCAAAGAGACCCTGGGGTTGGCTTCAGGAGCCCAAAAATTGGATGAATCACACCTTGGAGTTGGCAGGAGTTGACAGCAGCAGCAGCAGGAGCCCAAATATTACTTTAAAGAAACACTGGGGTTGGCTTCAGGAGGCCAAAAATTGTATGAATCACACCCTGGAGTTGGCAGCAGCAGCAGGAGCAGCCCAAATATTACTTTAAAGAGACACTGGGGTGGGCTTCAGGAGGCCAAAAATTGGATGAATCACACCCTGGAGTTAGCAGCAGCAGCAGCAGGAGCCCAAACATTGGCTGAAAGAGACACTGGGGTTGGCTTCAGGAGCCCAAATATACACTGGAGTTGGCTTCAGGAGCCCAAAAATTGGATGAATCACACCCTGGAGTTGGCAGAAGTTGGCAGCAGCAGCAGCAGGAGCCCAAACATTGCTTTAAAGAGACACTGGAGTTGGCAGCAGCAGGAGCCCAAAAATTGGATGAATCACACCCTGGAGTTGGCAGCAGCAGCAGCAGGAGCCCAAATATTACTTTAAAGAGACCCTGGGGTTGGCTTCAGGAGCCCAAAAATTGGATGAATAACACCCTGGAGTTGGCAGAAGTTGGCAGCAGCAGCAGCAGGAGCCCAAACATTACTTCAAAGAGACCCTGGGGTTGGCTTCAGGAGCCCAAAAATTGGATGAATCACACCCTGGAGTTGGCAGAAGTTGGCAGCAGCAGCAGGAGCCCAAAAATTGGCCTAAAGACATAAATATGTTTTGCACCATTTGGAAAGTGTAAAACGTGGCACCATGCTGAATCTAGTCGCATGCATCAGGCATTGGTGGGTGGAAATCCAGGCTGATCCATCCCTGATTCATTTTGACAAAGGTGAGTCTCTCCACATTTTTAGTTGACAGACGAGTTCTCCTCGCCGTAACTATGGCCCCCGCCGCACTAAACACCCGCTCAGATGGCACGCTACTTGCCGGGCAGGACAGCTTTTCCAGGGCAAACTCTGCTAGTTGCAGCCACAAATCAAGTTTGGCTGCCCAGAAGTCCAGCGGATCCTCAAGGTGTGTTGGCATGGTCATGTCAAAGTATGACATGACCTGCTGGTTGAGGTCCTGCTCCAGGTCTTCCTGCTGCTCATGAGTAGCCTCACTATGCGGGTGTAGAAAGCTACTCATTAGCGACTGAAGACTGAGGCTGCTGCTGCTGATGGAGCTGCTGCTGCTGCTCCTGCCAACCCCCCCAGCGGCCATGGCAGTGGAAGGTGAGCGCAGAGGTCCCCTCGAGTCAGACCTGCGAGAGTATGGACCATGGCGCAGATAGGCATCGGCCAACTGCCTACGTAGAATGTCTTTGTAGTAGTTGAGTTTGTCCTCCCTCTCGGTGGGTTTAAAAAATGTCCCCATTTTGTGCCGGAAGCGAGGGTCCAATAAGGTGGACAGCCAGAAGTCATCCCGCCGACAGATGGAAACAATTCTGGGGTCACTACGCAAGCACGTGAGCATGCTTCGTGCCATTTGCGCAAGTGACTCGGATGGACTACCTGTCTCCATCTCCACTGCATACTGCCACGGTGTGCCCGGGTCCTCTGTCTCGCCTTCCTCAAAAACCTCTAGCTCCTCTGGCTGCTCCTGCTCCTCCTCTCCTGTCCGCTGACTAGATAAACCAGCCATTTCGCCAAGCCTAAACTGTGTTTCGCTGGGCAACTCCTCCTCCTCCTCTTCCTCCTCCTCCTCCAGTTCAGCTCCAACGGGGTTCATGTGGCCGTAAGACGTAAATGCCATGTCTCCAGTGCCCTGACCAGCCATGGTTTCCAACATGTGCTGTAATACATGAAGCAGTGGAATCACGTCGTTCATCCCGTAATCCTGCCGACTGACAAATAAAGTGGCTTCCTCAAAGGGCCTGAGCAAATGGCAGGTGTCACGTATGAGCTGCCACTGGTTGACATTGAAGTTACACAGGGGAGTCCCCCTATCTGCTTGGATCATCAGGAAATCCGTGACGGCTTTTCTCTGTTCATATAATCGGTCCAACATGTGAAGGGTGGAATTCCAACGGGTGGAAACATCGCAAATCAGACTATGTTGGGGGATACCATTCTGACGCTGTAGCTCAAGAAGGGTGTGTTTGGCGGTGTAGGAGTGGCTGAAGTGCATGCAAAGTTTCCTTGAAGTTGTTAGGATGTCTTGCAGATGGGGGGAACACTTCAGAAACCGCTTGACAACCAGATTGAAGACGTGAGCCATGCAGGGGGCATGGGTCAGGCTTCCTTGGCGCAGCGCAGACAAAATGTTCTTCCCATTGTCGGTAACCATGATTCCCATTTTAAGTTTTCTTGGAGTAAGCCATGTTTGGATTTCCTGATGAATACATTTAAGCAGTTCCTCCCCTGTGTGACTCCGTTCGCCAAGACAAACCATGTGAAGCACTGCGTGACACCTCCGTGCCCTGCACACATGGTAGACTGGAGGGGCACTGAGACTTGAGCCTAAAGTGGAGGGTGAGGAGATGGCGGAGGATGAGGAGGCCGAGTCGCACGGTGTCACAGGCCCAACGGGCAGGGAGCGCGGAGGCCGAAGCGGCGTGACCTGTCCAAGTTGCTGCTGCTGCTGCAAAGGGACCACATTCACCCAGTGGGCCGTAAACGACATGTACTGTCCCTGACCGTAGTTACAGCTCCAGATGTCGGCGCTGCCATGCACTTTGCTACACACCGACAGGCTCAAGGACTGGCCCACCTTCTGTTCAACAAAAGTGTGCAGCGCTGGTACTGCCTTCTTGGCAAAGAAATGACGGGTTGGGACTCTCCACCTCGGCTCGGCACAAGCCATCAGTTCTCTGAAAGGTGCAGATTCCACCACCTGAAAAGGGAGCGACTGCAGCACCAGCAACTTGGACAGGAACACATTCAGCTTCTGCGCCGTAGGATGAGTGGGCGCATACTGCTGTCTCTTGGACATGGCTTCGCTGATGGATTGCTGGCGGGATGCATGACTTGGAGGAGGAGGAGCAGGAGCGACAGAGGATGGGTATGACGCACAGCTGCCTTCGGCTGAGGTGCTGGAGCCTTGGCTGGCAGAAATTGGGAGCTCACTTGGTGAGGAAGCAGACTGGACCACCCCTTGGGAGCCTCGGTTCTCCCAGGTCGCTTTATGGTGACGCATCATATGTTGACGCAGGGCCGTGGTGCCAACATTTGGACCCTGGCCACGCTTCACCTTCTGCCTACATATCTTGCATGTGGCCATGTTACCCTCCTGCAGATGCTTCAGGAAAAACTGCCACACTGCCGAGTAGCTACTTTTCCCACCCCCTGGCCTCACTGATTCAATGCTGCTGTTGCCAACTCCAGGAACCCCTGCTCCACTACCTCCCGATAAGGTAGACTGCCGCACAGCAGGTGCTCTACCCCGGCCCCGGCCCCGGCCGGCTCCAGCCTTTGGAATTGTGCCCCCATGCTGACTGCTACCACCTTGCTGCCTCAGCTGCTGACTCCGGGGCAACCTGCGCCCCTCTTCTCCTGATGATGACGATGAAGCCCCTTCATCACCCGGCTCCCAAGTGCGATCGGCTTCATCGTCATCATCATCATCACCGAGTTGTGGCTGTACATCACTGAAGTTCGTGGATTCGTCAACAGTGTCTGGCGCAGGAGCTGGAATGCTCGCAGCACCCACGACACTGTCCACATCACTATTTGTCTGCCTAGCTAGAGAAGCCACCTCCATTTCTTGGCTGGGCAGTAGCTGCTGACTGTCCTCTATCTGATGGTCCTCCTCACTAAAGAGTGGAGCTGAACCCAAAGCATAGGATACGTCGCTGGGGGAGGGAACGGCGTAGGCCAGAGGCAATGGGAGGACAGGGACTGCTCTCGGGGCATGCCAACTCAGGGTTGTGTCAGAGGAACCTACCGACCCTAGACTGGGGGTTTCAGACGTAAGTTGTGATGATGTTGTTGATGAGCGCGTCAACCAATCTACCACGGCAGATGCGTTACTGGTGGAGACCCGACCGCTAGCAGATACTGGCAGATTAGGTCTCTCAGCGTGACTCCTGCTGCTACTGGCCCCCAGTCTGATGCGAGCTCTGCCTGCGGAATCTTGGCCTCTGCCACTCCTCTTTTCACTTCCAGGCACTTGTCTGCCCGACATAGTCTAACTGGCGTGGTAGTAGGTGATATTTTAAGAACCCCCGGGCAGCGGTGGGTCTATATGAAACAGAATATAATGCACACCAAAAGTGAGCAGTAACACTCAGCCTCCAACAGGCCTGCTTAGTGTAAATAAGAGAGCTGCTTAGTGTAAATAAAGAGGGGTATGGTATGTTACAGAATGGGATGCCCCAACAGAAGTGCACCTGGCAGGCAGCAGTAAGTCTATGCACAGCAAAAGTGTCTTTATCAGGCCGAATTTCAATTAGAATAAGTGCAAATGGTTATATGGTCTTAAACAGAGGCTGCTGTAGTCACAGAATGGGATGCCCCAAAAACCAGCAGTACACCTGGCAGGGACAAGTAGTGCTATGCACAGCAAAAGTGTCTTTATCAGGCCTAATTTCAATTAGAATAAGTGCAAATGGTTATATGGTCTTAAACAGAGGCTGCTGTAGTCACAGAATGGGATGCCCCAAAAACCAGCAGTAAGTACACCTGGCAGGGACAAGTAGTGCTATGCACAGCAAAAGTGTCTTTATCAGGCCTAATTTCAATTAGAATAAGTGCAAATGGTTATATGGTCTTAAACAGAGGCTGCTGTAGTCACAGAATGGGATGCCCCAAAAACCAGCAGTAAGTACACCTGGCAGGGACCAGTAGTGCTATGCACAGCAAAAGTGTCTTTATCAGGCCTAATTTCAATTAGAATAAGTGCAAATGGTTATATGGTCTTAAACAGAGGCTGGTGTAGTCACAGAATGGGATGCCCCAAAAACCAGCAGTAAGTACACCTGGCAGGGACAAGTAGTGCTATGCACAGCAAAGGTGTCTTTATCAGGCCTAATTTCAATTAGAATAAGTGCAAATGGTTATATGGTCTTAAACAGAGGCTGCTGTAGTCACAGAATGGGATGCCCCAAAAACCAGCAGTAAGTACACCTGGCAGGGACAAGTAGTGCTATGCACAGCAAAAGTGTCTTTATCAGGCCTAATTTCAATTAGAATAAGTGCAAATGGTTATATGGTCTTAAATAGAGGCTGGTGTAGTCACAGAATGGGATGCCCCAAAAAAGAAGTGCACCTGGCAGGGTACAGTAGTGCTATGCACAGCAAAGGTGTCTTTATCAGGCCTTATTTCAATTAGAATAAGTGCAAATGGTTATATGGTCTTAAACAGAGGCTGGTGTAGTCACAGAATGGGATGCCCCAAAAACCAGCAGTACACCTGGCAGGCACAAGTAGTGCTATGCACAGCAAAAGTGTCTTTATCAGGCCTAATGTCAATTAGAATAAGTGCAAATGGTTATATGGTCTTAAACAGAGGCTGGTGTAGTCACAGAATGGGATGCCCCAAAAACCAGCAGTAAGTACACCTGGCAGGGACAAGTAGTGCTATGCACAGCAAAAGTGTCTTTATCAGGCCTAATTTCAATTAGAATAAGTGCAAATGGTTATATGGTCTTAAACAGAGGCTGGTGTAGTCACAGAATGGGATGCCCCAAAAACCAGCAGTAAGTACACCTGGCAGGGACAAGTAGTGCTATGCACAGCAAAAGTGTCTTTATCAGGCCTAATTTCAATTAGAATAAGTGCAAATGGTTATATGGTCTTAAACAGAGGCTGCTGTAGTCACAGAATGGGATGCCCCAAAAACCAGCAGTAAGTACACCTGGCAGGGACAAGTAGTGCTATGCACAGCAAAAGTGTCTTTATCAGGCCTAATTTCAATTAGAATAAGTGCAAATGGTTATATGGTCTTAAACAGAGGCTGGTGTAGTCACAGAATGGGATGCCCCAAAAACCAGCAGTAAGTACACCTGGCAGGGACAAGTAGTGCTATGCACAGCAAAAGTGTCTTTATCAGGCCTAATTTCAATTAGAATAAGTGCAAATGGTTATATGGTCTTAAATAGAGGCTGGTGTAGTCACAGAATGGGATGCCCCATAAACCAGCAGTAAGTACACCTGGCAGGGACAAGTAGTGCTATGCACAGCAAAAGTGTCTTTATCAGGCCTAATTTCAATTAGAATAAGTGCAAATGGTTACATGGTCTTAAACAGAGGCTGCTGTAGTCACAGAATGGGATGCCCCAAAAACCAGCAGTAAGTACACCTGGCAGGGACAAGTAGTGCTATGCACAGCAAAAGTGTCTTTATCAGGCCTAATTTCAATTAGAATAAGTGCAAATGGTTATATGGTCTTAAACAGAGGCTGGTGTAGTCACAGAATGGGATGCCCCAAAAACCAGCAGTAAGTACACCTGGCAGGGACAAGTAGTGCTATGCACAGCAAAAGTGTCTTTATCAGGCCTAATTTCAATTAGAATAAGTGCAAATGGTTATATGGTCTTGAACAGAGGCTGCTGTAGTCACAGAATGGGATGCCCCAAAAACCAGCAGTAAGTACACCTGGCAGGGACAAGTAGTGCTATGCACAGCAAAAGTGTCTTTATCAGGCCTAATTTCAATTAGTATAAGTGCAAATGGTTATATGGTCTTAAACAGAGGCTGGTGTAGTCACAGAATGGGATGCCCCAAAAACCAGCAGTAAGTACACCTGGCAGGGACAAGTAGTGCTATGCACAGCAAAAGTGTCTTTATCAGGCCTAATTTCAATTAGAATAAGTGCAAATGGTTATATGGTCTTAAACAGAGGCTGCTGTAGTCACAGAATGGGATGCCCCAAAAACCAGCAGTAAGTACACCTGGCAGGGACAAGTAGTGCTATGCACAGCAAAAGTGTCTTTATCAGGCCTAATTTCAATTAGAATAAGTGCAAATGGTTATATGGTCTTAAACAGAGGCTGCTGTAGTCACAGAGTGGGATGCCCCAAAAACCAGCAGTAAGTACACCTGGCAGGGACAAGTAGTGCTATGCACAGCAAAGGTGTCTTTATCAGGCCTAATTTCAATTAGAATAAGTGCAAATGGTTATATGGTCTTAAACAGAGGCTGCCGTAGTCACAGAATGGGATGCCCCAAAAACAAGCAGTAAGTACACCTGGCGGGGACAAGTAGTGCTATGCACAGCAAAAGTGTCTTTATCAGGCCTAATTTCAATTAGAATAAGTGCAAATGGTTATATGGTCTTAAACAGAGGCTGCTGTAGTCACAGAATGGGATGCCCCAAAAACCAGCAGTAAGTGCACATGGCAGGGACAAGTAGTGCTATGCACAGCAAAAGTGTCTTTATCAGGCCTAATTTCAATTAGAATAAGTGCAAATGGTTATATGGTCTTAAATAGAGGCTGGTGTAGTCACAGAATGGGATGCCCCAAAAAATAAGTGCACCTGGCAGGGACAAGTAGTGCTATGCACAGCAAAAGTGTCTTTATCAGGCCTAATTTCAATTAGAATAAGTGCAAATGGTTATATGGTCTTAAATAGAGGCTGGTGTAGTCACAGAATGGGATGCCTCACAGCAGACTTAAGATCAGTTCAGTATATATGCACAGTTAGTTAGTATAAGCAGCCTGAAAACGCTAACAAAGCCTGTCAGCCAGCCAGTAACAAACACTCAGGCTGGATGAAAAAAAAAAAATCTCCCTGTGACTGCCTCCGATTTTTCCTAACTTTCCCTGTTTTTTGCTGACTTTCTGTCTGTCTCCTGCCTGTCTCCTGCCTGTCTCCAGCCTTTCCCTGTCTGTCCCTGCCTGTCTAACTGCCTCTCTCCCTCAGCTACACAGCGTTCTGTCTCTCACGAATGCAATAGAGAAATGAGGAAGGAAAAGCAAGATGGCCGCCTTAAATAGCGCTGTGACATCACCGGGCTTGCTGGCTGCTGATAGGCTGCATGTGACTGTCCCAGCATACACTGCCCCACCTTACATGTCTGGACATGTCCCGTCTGCCATCTTAGAATGCCTGTAAATGTAAATGAATGGATGTCAAAGGAAAACTTCGAGCGATCGAATCGCGGGGAAATTCGGATTCGATCCAAATCGAATTTTTCATGAAATTCGGATCGAATCCGGGTTCGTCCGGATCGATTCGCTCATCCCTACCTCTAGCTCTACTGACTGCTCCTGCTCCTCCTCTCCTGTCAGATGACTAGATAAACCACCCATTTCGCCAAAACTAAACTGTGCTTCACTGTACTGCTCCTCCTCCTCCTCAGCTCCCACAGGGTTTATGTGGCCGTGAAATGTATGCAACATGTCTCCAGTGCCCTGACCAGCCATGGTTTCCAACATGTGTTGTATTACATGAAGCAGCGGAATCACGTCATTCATGCCGTAATCCTGGCGACTGACAAATAAAGTGGCTTCCTCCAAGGGCCTGAACAAACGGCAGGTGTCACGTATGAGCTGCCACTGGTTCACATTAAAGTTGGACAGGGGAGTCCCCCTATCTGCTTGGATCATCAAGAAACAAGTGATGGCTTTTCTCTGTTAGTATAGTCGATCTAACATATGTAGGGTGGAATTCCAACAGGGGTGAACATCGCCAATCAGACTATGTTGGGGGACACCGTTCTAACACTGTAGCTCAAGACGGGTGTGCTTGGCGGTGTAGGAGTGGCTGAAGTGCATACAAAGTTTCCTTCCCATTGTTAGGATGTCTTGCAGATGGGGGGAAGACTTCAGAAAACGCTTGACAACTAGGTTGAACACGTGAGCCATACAGGGCGCATGGCTCAAGCTTCCTTGTCACTTACTCCCATTGTCAGTCACCATGGTACTCATTTCCAATTTTCGCAGAGTAAGCCGTGTTTTGATTTCTTGATGAATGAATTTCAGGAGCTCCTCCCCTGTTTGACTCCGTTCGCCAAGGCAAACCATGTGAAGCACAGCGTGACACCGCTGTGCCCTGCACACATGGTAGGCTGAAGGGGCATTGAGAATTGACCGTACAGTGGAGGCTGAGGAGATGGCAGAGGGTGAGGAGGCGGAGTCGCACACTGTGACAGGCAAAACGGCCTTGGAGCGTGGAAGCCGAAGCGGTGTGACCTGTCCAAGTTGCTGTGCAGGAACCACATTCACCCAATGGGCAGTAAAGGACATGTATTGTCCCTGACCGTAGTTACAGCTCCAGATGTCGGTGCTGCCGTGTACTGTGGTGCACACCGACAGGTTCAAGGACTGGCCCATCTTTTGCTCAACAAATGTGTGCAGGGCTGGTACTGCCTTCTTTGCAAAGAAATGACGGCTTGGGACTCTCCACCTCGGCTCGGCACAAGCCATCAGCTCTCTGAAAGGTGCAGAGTCCACCACCTGAAAAGGGAGGGACTGCAGCACTAGCAACTTGGACAGGAGCACATTTAGCTTCTGCACCGTAGGATGAGTGGGCGCATACTGTTGTCTCTTGGACATGGCTTCGCTGATGGATTGCTGGTAGGATGAGTGACTTTTAGCAGGAGGAGCAGGAGCGGCAGAGGATGGGTATGACGCACGGCTACCTTCGGCTGAGGTGCTGGAGCCTTGGCTGGGTGAAATTGGAAGCAGCGTGGCACTGGCTGACGCAGCAGGCTGAACCCCCACTTCGGAGCCTCGGTTCTCCCAGGCTGCTTTATGGTGATGCTGCATGTGTTGCTGCAGAGCCGTGGTACCAACATTGGTCCGCACTAATTCACTGCTACTGCTGCCAACTCCAGTAACCCCTGCTCCACTACATCCCGGGAAGGCAGCCTGCCGCACAGCAGGTGGTCTACCCCGCCCCCGGACACGTGTGGCTCCAGACATCCCAATTCTGCCACCATGCTGACTGCCAACCCTACTGCCACCATGCTGACTGTCAACTCTACTGTCACCTTGCTGCCTCAGCTGCTGACTCTGGGGCAACCTGGGACCCTCTTCTCCTGATGATAATGAAGCCCCTTCTGCACCGGGCTCCATCATTATTGAGTTGTGCCTGCACGTCACTGATGTCCTCCTTGGTTTCCACAAGAGCGTGTGCTGCAGGAGAAGAAACGCTCGCCACACCACCTCCCTCGCCACTCTCCTCCTCAGTGTTTGTCTGCTTAGCGGAAGAAGCGACGGATGTCTCCTCCATTTCTTGGCTGGGCAGTAGCTGCTGACTGTCCTCTAACACATCGTCCTCACTGAATAGTGGAGCTGAACCCAAAGCATAAGATACGGCGGCTGGAGGGGAGGGGGCGTAGGACAGAGGCAATGGAAGGACAGGGGCTGCTCCCGGGCCATGCCAACTCAGGGTTGTGTCCGAGGAACCTATGGACTGTTGACTGGGGGTGTCAGATGTCACTTGTGATGAGGTTGATGACCGCGTTAACCAATCGATGACGGCAGATGCGTTGCTGGTCGAGACACGACCGCTAACAGATACCGGGAGATCAGGCCTCTCATCAAACTCCTGCTGCCACTCGCCCCTAGTCTGCTGCGACCTCTGCCTGATGAATCTAGGCCTCTCCTTGGTGCACATCCTGGCACATCTCTGCCTGACATTTTTACTGCGTTTAGGAGGCGAAAACAATATACTTCACTACACCTACAACAGTATTTTTGTAACAGCAGGTGTGTAGAAAAGTTAGATCAAAATAGGCACACACTGTAGCTAAAAGCTAATGCAAAAAGACACTGTCAGATGGTCTTACACAGGATGCCCCTGGTCAGAGTTAAATGCACCATAGGCAGTTTTAAAACGTGGTTTTTGTTCAAAATGTAAAAAAGGTAAAGATGCAGGTACTATAAAAAGCGCAAGTATTTGGGATGCCCCCTCCGGTGAAAGGCAATGGATGCTTTAAACTTTAAAACCAGACTTTTTTATACAAAAGGCAAAAGGTTAGTAGGCAGGTACTCCTAAAAGATAAGTGCTAGCACTGACAATGGCCCCCGGTGAAAGGCAATGGGTGCTTTAAACTTGTAAACCAGACTTTTTTATACAAAAGGCAAAATGTTAGGAGGCAGGTACTCTTAACCGTTTAAGTGCCAGCCTACCTAGATTTTTTGTTACACTCTGTTGCCAGACTACTTTTCACTTTTGCGCTACACATGTTCAACCTTGATTTATGAAGGTATTTCCAGGGATTTTCCAGGAAAATTATATATTGTTTTTTTCAGCAGAGTTAAAAACCCTTAAAATCCCCCCAAAAAATGATGTAGGGTCCCCCTTACTCAGCATTACCGACCCTGACCAGCTATGGGGGCTTGTAGAATAGGGCGCAAGGGGCAGCGTTGGTGGCCCCTGGCCCTGCAGGCTACTAGCCCACATAGCCACTAAGTGGCCTGGGCCCTTCTGCCCCCCCCGGCCATTGGGGAGGCAGGTTATGGGGGGCTGGGTGTTATGGCAAGTCACCAGCTAGCCGCAGGTGATTGCCAGCCCCAGAGCCTTGTGAACTGGTAGTGATCGGAGCAGGATGGGTGGGAAGCAGGGGATCAGAGCCTCCCTGCCTCCCACCCTCCCTGCTCCGATCGCTACCGACAAGTGACAGATCGGAGCCCGGTGCCGGTATATGAGGAGCGGGATGACGTCATCCCACTCCTCCCACAAGTGGGCGGGGCTAGGGCGGGGCCAGCACCGGCCAAAGAGGATGGTGAGGGCCCGTTGCTGGGTCCTCAACCGAAGCGTGGTAAGTCCAGGGGGGGATCGGAGCCCCCCCCCTGGTGAAGAGAAGACATCGGAGGAGCGATCGGGCTGTCAGGTGAATTTGTGTCATTTTTAAATTTTTTTTTACTTTCAGCTGGCGTGGCTGGGGGGGGGGGGCTATTCCGGGGGCCCGGAGGCGGAAATCGAACAGGTGATACTTGAAGAGAATCGCTGGTACTTTCAAACGAGGGGTCAGGTAAGTCTGTATCTTTGTTACTTTTTTTTTTAATGGGGCTCTAAATTCAGCTACGTGAGTCTCACGTAGCTGGCACTTAACGGTTGGAGAGGCAGCTACGTGAGACTCACATAGCTGGCACTAGAAGGGTTAAAGGATAAGTGCTAGCACTGACAATGGCCCCCGGTGAAAGGCAATGTGTGCTTTAAACATGTAAACCAGGCTTTTTTTTATACAAAAGGCAAAAGGTTAGGAGGCAGGAACTCTTAAAAGATAAGTGCTAGCACTGATAATGGCCCCCGGTGAAAGGCAATTGGTGCTTTAAACTTGTAAACCAGACTTCTTTATGCAAAAGGTTAGGAGCGAGGTACTCTTAAAAGATAAATGCTAGCACTGACAATGGCCCCTGGTGAAAGGCAATGGGTGCTTTAAACATGTAAACCAGACTATTTTTATACAAAAGGAAAAAGGTTAGGAGGCAGGTACTCTTAAAAGATAAGTGCTAGTGTTTGGGATGCCCCCTCCTTACATACAGAGCAGGCCTCCCTTGATTGTGGAAAAGTGACTTTGCTTATAAAATGCAAGCAGTTATTAGACAGGTATTCTTGAAATATTTATGCTAGTGTTTGGGATGCCCCCTCCTCACATACAGAGCAGGGCTCCCTTGATTGTGGAAAAGTGAATTTGCTTATAAAATGCAAGCAGTTATTAGACAGGTAGTCTTGAAATATTTATGCTAGTGTTTGGGATGCCCCCTGCTCACATACAGAGGAGGCCTCCCATGATTGTGGAAAAGTGACGTAAATTATAAAATGCAAGCAGCTATTAGACAGGTAGTCTTGAAATATTTATGCTAGTGTTTGGGATGCCCTCTCCTCACATACAGAGCAGGCCTCCCTTGATTGTGGAAAAGTGACTTTGCTTATAAAATGCAAGCAGTTATTAGACAGGTAGTCTTGAAATATTTATGCTAGTGTTTGGGATGCCCCCTCCTCACATACAGAGGAGGCCTCCCTTGATTGTAGAAAAGTGACATTAATTATACAATGCAAGCAGTTATTAGACAGGTAGTCTTGAAATATTTATGCTGGTGTTTGGGATGTCCCCTCCTCACATACAGAGCAGGCCTCCCTTGATTGTGGAAAAGTGACGTTAATTATAAAATGCAAGCAGTTATTAGACAGGTAGTCTTGAAATATTTATGCTAGTGTTTGGAATGCCCCCTCCTCACATATAGAACAGGCCTCCTTTGATTGTGGAAAAGTGACTTTACTTATAAAATGCAAGCAGTTATTAGACAGGTAGTCTTGAAATATTTATGCTAGTGTTTGGGATGCCCCCTCCTCACATACAGAGCAGGCCTCCCTTGATTGTGGAAAAGTGACTTTGCTTATAAAATGCAAGCAGTTATTAGACAGGTAGTCTTGAAATATTTATGCTAGTGTTTGGGATGCCCCCTCCTGACATACAGAGCAGGCCTCCCTTGATTGTGGAAAAGTGACTTTGCTTACAAAATGCAAGCAGTTATTAGACAGGTAGTCTTGAAATATTTATGCTAGTGTTTGGGATGCCCCCTGCTCAAATACAGAGGAGGCCTCCCTTGATTGTGGAAAAGTGATGTTAATTATGCAATGCAAGCAGTTATTAGACAGGTAGTCTTGAAATATTTATGCTAGTGTTTGGGATGCCCCCTCCTCACATACAGAGCAGGCCTCCCTTGATTGTGGAAAAGTGACTTTGCTTATAAAATGCAAGCAGTTATTAGACAGGTAGTCTTGAAATATTTATGCTAGTGTTTGGGATGCCCCCTCCTCACATACAGAGCAGGCCTCCCTTGATTGTGGAAAAGTGACTTTGCTTACAAAATGCAACCAGTTATTAGACAGGTAGTCTTGAAATATTTATGCTAGTGTTTGGGATGCCCCCCCCTCACATACAGAGCAGGCCTCCCTTGATTGTGGAAAAGTGATGTTAATTATGCAATGCAAGCAGTTATTAGACAGGTAGTCTTGAAATATTTATGCTGGTGTTTGGGATGCCCCCTCCTCACATACAGAGCAGGCCTCCCTTGATTGTGGAAAAGTGACGTTAATTATAAAATGCAAGGAGTTATTAGACAGGTAGTCTTGAAATATTTATGCTAGTGTTTGGGATGCCCCCTCCTCACATACAGAGCAGGCCTCCCTTGATTGTGGAAAAGTGACGTTAATTATAAAATGCAAGCAGTTATTAGACAGGTAGTCTTGAAATATTTATGCTAGTGTTTGGGATGCCCCCTCCTCACATACAGAGCAGGCCTCCCTTGATTGTGGAAAAGTGACTTTGCTTATAAAATGCAAGCAGTTATTAGACAGGTAGTCTTGAACTATTTATGCTAGTGTTTGGGATGCCCCCTCCTCACCTACAGAGCAGGCCTCCCTTGATAGTGGAAAAGTGACTTTGCTTACAAAATGCAAGCAGTTATTAGACAGGTAGTCTTGAAATATTTATGCTAGTGTTTGGGATGCCCCCTGCTCACATACAGAGGAGGCCTCCCTTGAATGTGGAAAAGTGACATAAATTATAAAATGCAAGCAGTTATTAGACAGGTAGTCTTGAAATATTTATGCTAGTGTTTGGGATGCCGCCTGCTCACATACAGAGGAGGCCTCCCTTGATTGTGGAAAAGTGATGATAATTATACAATGCAAGCAGTTATTAGACATGTAGTCTTGAAATATTTATGCTGGTGTTTGGGATGCCCCCTCCTCACATACATAGCAGGCCTCCCTTGATTGCGGAAAAGTGACGTTAATTATAAAATGCAAGCAGTTATTAGACAGGTAGTCTTGAAATATTTATGCTATTGTTTGGGATGCCCCCTGCTCACATACAGAGGAGGCCTCCCTTGAATGTGGAAAAGTGACATAAATTATAAAATGCAAGCAGTTATTAGACAGGTAGTCTTGAAATATTTATGCTAGTGTTTGGGATGCCCCCTGCTCACATACAGAGGAGGCCTCCCTTGATTGTGGAAAAGTGATGATAATTATACAATGCAAGCAGTTATTAGACAGGTAGTCTTGAAATATTTATGCTGGTGTTTGGGATGCCCCCTCCTCACATACATAGCAGGCCTCCCTTGATTGCGGAAAAGTGACGTTAATTATAAAATGCAAGCAGTTATTAGACAGGTAGTCTTGAAATATTTATGCTAGTGTTTGGGATGCCCTCTCTTAACATACAGAGCAGGCCTCCCTTGATTGTGGAAAAGTGAAGTTAATTATAAAATGCAAGCAGTTATTAGACAGACAGTCTTGAAATATTTATGCTAGTGTTTTGGATGCCCCCTGCTCACATACAGAGGAGGCCTCCCTTGAATGTGGAAAAGTGACATAAATTATAAAATGCAAGCAGTTATTAAACAGGTAGGCTTGAAATATTTATGCTAGTGTTTGGGATGCCCCCTCCTCACATACAGAGCAGGCCTCCCTTGATTGTGGAAAAGTGACGTTAATTATAAAATGCAAGCAGTTATTAGACAGGTAGTCTTGAAATATTTATGCTAGTGTTTGGGATGCCCCCTCCTCACATACAGAGCAGGCCTCCCTTGATTGTGGAAAAGTGACTTTGCTTATAAAATGCAAGCAGTTATTAGACAGGTAGTCTTGAAATATTTATGCTAGTGTTTGGGATGCCCCCTCCTCACATACAGAGCAGGCCTCCCTTGATTGTGGAAAAGTGACGTTAATTATAAAATGCAAGCAGTTATTAGACAGGTAGTCTTGAAATATTTATGCTAGTGTTTGGGATGCCCCCTCCTCACATACAGAGCAGGCCTCCCTTGATTGTGGAAAAGTGATGTTAATTATAAAATGCAAGCAGTTATTAGACAGGTAGACTTGAAATATTTATGCTAGTGTTTGGGATGCCCTCTCCTAACATACAGAGCAGGCCTCCCTTGATTGTGGAAAAGTGACTTTGCTTATAAAATGCAAGCAGTTATTAGACAGGTAGTCTTGAAATATTTATGCTAGTGTTTGGGGTGCCCCCTCCTCACATACAGAGCAGGCCTCCCTTGATTGTGGAAAAGTGACGTTAATTATAAAATGCAAGCAGTTATTAGACAGGTAGACTTGAAATATTTATGCTAGTGTTTGGGATGCCCCCTCCTGACATACAGAGCAGGCCTCCCTTGATTGTGGAAAAGTGACTTTGCTTATAAAATGCAAGCAGTTATTAGACAGGTAGTCTTGAAATATTTATGCTAGTGTTTGGGATGCCCCCTGTTCACATACAGAGGAGGCCTCCCTTGAATGTGGAAAAGTGACATAAATTATAAAATGCAAGCAGTTATTAGACAGGTAGTCTTGAAATATTTATGCTAGTGTTTGGGATGCCCCCTGCTCACATACAGAGGAGGCCTCCCTTGATTGTGGAAAAGTGATGATAATTATACAATGCAAGCAGTTATTAGACAGGTAGTCTTGAAATATTTATGCTGGTGTTTGGGATGCCCCCTCCTCACATACAGAGCAGGCCTCCCTTGATTGCGGAAAAGTGACGTTAATTATAAAATGCAAGCAGTTATTAGACAGGTAGTCTTGAAATATTTATGCTAGTGTTTGGGATGCCCCCTCCTCACATACAGAGCAGGCCTCCCTTGATTGTGGAAAAGTGACTTTGCTTATAAAATGCAAGCAGTTATTAGACAGGTAGTCTTGAAATATTTATGCTTTGGGATGCCCCCTCCTCACATACAGAGCAGGCCTCCCTTGATTGTGGAAAAGTGACGTTAATTATAAAATGCAAGCAGTTATTAGACAGGTAGTCTTGAAATATTTATGCTAGTGTTTGGGATGCCCCCTCCTCACATACAGAGCAGGCCTCCCTTGATTGTGGAAAAGTGACGTTAATTATAAAATGCAAGCAGTTATTAGACAGGTAGTCTTGAAATATTTATGCTAGTGCTTGGGATGCCCTCTCCTAACATACAGAGCAGGCCTCCCTTGATTGTGGAAAAGTGACTTTGCTTATAAAATGCAAGCAGTTATTAGACAGGTAGTCTTGAAATATTTATGCTAGTGTTTGGGGTGCCCCCTCCTCACATACAGAGCAGGCCTCCCTTGATTGTGGAAAAGTGATGATAATTATACAATGCAAGCAGTTATTAGACAGGTAGTCTTGAAATATTTATGCTGGTGTTTGGGATGCCCCCTCCTCACATACAGAGCAGGCCTCCCTTGATTGCGGAAAAGTGACGTTAATTATAAAATGCAAGCAGTTATTAGACAGGTAGTCTTGAAATATTTATGCTAGTGTTTGGGATGCCCTCTCCTAACATACAGAGCAGGCCTCCCTTGATTGTGGAAAAGTGACGTTAATTATAAAATGCAAGCAGTTATTAGACAGATAGTCTTGAAATATTTATGCTAGTGTTTGGGATGCCCCCTCCTCACATACAGAGCAGGCCTCTCTTGATTGTGGAAAAGGGAATTTGCTTATAAAATGCAAGCATTTATTAGACAGGTAGTCTTGAAATGTTTATGCTAGTGTTTGGGATGCCCCCTGCTCACATACAGAGGAGGCCTCCCTTAATTGTGGAAAAGTGACGTTAATTATAAAATGCAAGCAGTTATTAGACAGGTAGTCTTGAAATATTTATGCTAGTGTTTGGGATGCGCCCTGCTCACATACAGAGCAGGCCCCCCTTGATTGTGGAAACGTGACTTTGCTTATAAAATGCAAGCAGTTATTAGACAGGTAGTCTTGAAATATTTATGCTAGTGTTTGGGATGCCCCCTCCTCACATGCAGAGCAGGCCTCCCTTGATTGTGAAAAAGTGACGTTAATTATAAAATGCAAGCAGTTATTAGACAGATAGTCTTGAAATATTAATGCTAGCACGCTTTTTAAAGAATGACATCAGGTAAAAGAAAAGCCAAATAGGCAGGAGTGTTATTAACACTAAATAGGCTTGAAAGCTAATGCAAACAGTTTAAACTGTCCCTGTCTTTATCTGTTTATATGTCACAGGCTCTCTCCTTCTCTATCTGTCCCGCGCTTCTTCTGTTCCATCAATCAATCTATCTACCTGTCTATCTGTCTGTCTGTCCCTCGCTCTCTCCCTGCCTGATCTGCTCTGGCCGCAATACAGTGTCAGAATGATCTTCCGCAAGATGGCCGCCGTTTATATGGGGCTGTGACATCATAGGTAAGCCTGTCTGCTGATAGGTAGCATGTGACACCTACCCAGTATTCCTTGCCCCATGGGACATGTCCTGACATGTGGATCCACCATTTTAGATGGACTGTATAGCAGTAAATGGAGTTTTAAGGAAGCGATCCGAGCGATCAAATCGCGTCGATATTCGGAATCGTAACGAAACGAATATTTCGTGAAATTCGCAACGAATTTGGGTTTGTCAGAATCGATTCGCTCATCTCTACATATGAGCTGTACAGGCCACTTAAAGTGGACCAACTTCCAGGATTTTCAGTATCCTGGGTTTTGGTCCACATCCGCGGGGCATCCCGATCGGGGGTGAAACCCCCAGAATGCCAGAAAAAACTCACCTCACCACACTCCTACGGCGCATGCGCGCCCGCTCGTCCAATCGGCGCGCTCGGAGCCGCTGTGGTATGCGCGTCCAAGGGACGTACAACCACAGCGGCTCCAAGCAGGCTGGCGGCTGCATCTCCCGCTTCCCTCTAACAGGGAGCGCGCCTGAACCGGCCATTCACAAAAAAATGTATGCCTACAATTCATATAGAAACCCTACTACCTTAATATTGTGCCAAATTTTTCACATGGAGTCTCTAGTGTCTCCTTTATTGTCTCCTTCTTTTCCGGTCTAATGGCACATGCACATGCACAAGCCCCGAGCCATGGCCACATCCCCGTTATCCCTCTAGCAAGGCGCCTGCCCGCACCAGGCATTTTTGAATGGCCGGTGCAGGCATGCTCCCCATTAGAGTGTAGCGGGGGAAGTGGCCGCCAGTGCGCTTGGATCCGCTTGTATTAGACAAGTTTCTGGACGAAGGGGCTTGAGCAGATCCGAGCAAGCTGATTGGACGGGCGACAGTGTAAGCCAAATAGGACCGGGAAGAGGTGAGTTTGTTCAGGCGACCTGGGGGGTTTCACAACACAGCAGGGCACCAGGGTGCCCCAGGGGCCAGTACCAAAACCCAAGATAGTCAAAATCCTAGGTTTTGGTCCACTTTAATTCCCTTTTAAAATATCATTTTCATAAAGTGATTTTTTTAGTACCATGAGAACTGTTACTGAATCAAAGCCTTGATCTCTTTTAAATAAATACGTGTACTGACATTTGTGTAAATGTAAGCATCTAAAAACGTTCTGGGCATGGGCACTATAAATAATAGTTTCACCTGTCTCTTGCTACAGCATGTATATCATGGCCAGAATATCATATACTGTACTCAAAGCACATACTGTATGTACTGGCCACATGTTTTACACTGCCTGCCGCTACTAAACAGAGACTAACTGCCACTAACAATCAGCCCGAGAGCATGTCCTTTCCATTTATATAGCAGTAATTACATTAAGTGAACTATCAATTTGTATAAAGTATACTTCATTATTACAAGCTCCAAATTCAATTCCCACTAATCCCAGCCACCTGCTGACTCAATTTTCAATCTGTGCAAGATTCAGTAAGGCCTCATGGGACTTTGCTTTTTCCATACCTCTAATTAAGGGTTAATGCTGCTGCCTATTAATTACACAAAACCCTTCAAAGAAGTGGCTGCCTTCAAATGTTGCAGTGTAGCAGATAAGAAACACTTCTGAAAAAACACTAACAGTTATGGTTTAACTCATCACATGCCCATCATTCAAAATGAAGCATAGCCAGAGAAATATCAGATGAATCCAAATTCCCAGATGAAGTGACATGTCCTGCTGTGCCTGTAAGTGTTATTAACCTCATCAACTCATAGCCATCTCCTGGATGAGCGCTGTGCTGGGATCACGTTAGAGGCACGTACATGTATGCGGATCGCTCATTATGACGATGCTCTGTCAATCTGTCATGTCATTAATAAGAGTGGAAATTAGAGAGGCAGCAGTTTGTTTTACCATGTTTTTTTAAGCATTACAATATAATTTGAGAAGAGGAGTGATTATTTTAGATTATTAAAACAAAACTAGAAAAAAACATTGTTCCTGCAAAGCATTTGAAGATTGGGCATTTATGTTGGACCTGGCTCACAATCTCCATTCTAATTTATTCAAAAAGTCTTCGGGGCTCTGTGTGGGCCATTCAAGTTATTTTCCACCAAACTCACCCAATCCTGTGTGTACGCAAGTGTGCTTTGTGCACTGGGCTACAGTCACACTGGAACAAAAAAACTCCCAACAAATTGGTTCCACAAAGTTAGAAGCATACATTTTGAATTTTTCTTATCTATTGGCACAATGGTATTCACCTGTCATTCACCAAACCCTATAAACTTTAAAGTAAAATAAGTAACTCTCCATTTTTGTTTTTTGTATCTTAAATCTCATGCTAAGTGCCCCTGAGGCCAAAATAGTGGCACTGTGTGGCACAGACGCTTCATAAATAAGGCTCTTAGTAACTTAGTAACTAATTTAAAGAGAAACAAAACCCTATTACTATTGCCGTCACTATCCTGGATTTACACACATAAGTCCAGGCACACTCAAAGGTATTTCCATTGTATAAGGCTAAATATGTCCTCATTTCCCTTTATGAAAACAAAGCTTTGGGGGTTATTTAAGAACGGATAGTTCCTCGTAGCGGCAGGTAGCGCCTGGTGAACGCTGGGCGCTGTACGCAAAACCACATTTATCAAAGAGAATCTGGTGAGCGACTCTAACAGCGCCATGTAGCATCTGATGTATTATTACAGGTGGCTCACCATATAGCGCCAGGTATTACCTTTCGCTCAGTGTCGCTTTCCCATACATTTCAATGGCCGTTCACTTGCTTGCGTGTTTGAATTTTTTTTTCCAAATCATTGTGTGACCTCTCCTGGCTGCAAACAAACGCTTTTAGAAACTTTTTTGACTTTTTATATTTTTATGCAGCATTGTCATTACAGGTCTGGCACTAAAGTCTTATGCCCTTATTTAAGAAAGGATAGCGTCAGGTAGCGCCTGGTTAATGTGAGGTAGCGACAGATAGCGACTGGTGAACGCAATTCCACATTTATCAAGCAGAATCTGTTTAGCGACTGGGATAGCGCCATGTAGCGTCTGATTCATCATTTTCACAGCCTCAGCGAACAGCGCCAGCGTTCAGCCTTGCACAGCGCCAGGTATGACCTCTCGCTACCTGTCGCTCTCCATTACTACATTTCAATGGACGAACCTTTTCTTCTCTTTAAACCGGGCTTTTTTTTTTTTTTGTTGCCAAAAAATCACAAATAATTCTGTGACCTCTTCTGACATTAAAAAAGCGTTTTTTTCAAATTTTTTTGATTTTTTTAAAATTTCTTCAGGAATGACATTACAGGTCTGCCATTAAAGTGTTCATGTTACAATGTTGCTACAATGTAATTCCATATGTTTTCGCTTTGTTTCTAGTTGATAGATGCTGGAAACTTTAAACACACCGCCTCCTGCGCTCTGGGCTTCAAACAAGCATTTTTCAGCGCCAGAGATTAGTAAGGCTGTTTTTTTGCTGAATATGGTGTGAATCGGTCGCTATGAGCAGTCGCTAACATGCGCTCCCATATAGCGCTGTACTGGTCAAATAGCGACTCCTCACAATGTAGCAACCCACGGCTGAGCAAAGCGACTACTAGCGGGCGCTCTGAAAATGCCTGCTACAGACGCTCATCTGTCGCTACCTGCCGCTATTAACCCTTTAAATGCCAGCCACGTAAAATTTACGTGGTTGCCTCTCCGCCACTTAAGTGCCAGCCACGTAAATTTTACGTGCCTGGCATTCCCCAATCACACAAAAAAAAGTTTAAAAAAAAGTCACTTACCTGACCCCTTGTTTGGTCCGGCCGGGTCTCCTCTTCAGCCAGCGGGGCTCCGATCGCCGATCGGGGCTTCTCCAGCTGCAGGGGAGGGCCCGGAATAGGGTGCCCCCCCCCCCCGTTTCAGCAGCCGCCGGGATTGCCTGTTAAAAAAAAAAAAAAAAAAATGACAGTTACTCACCTCCGCTCCCGCTGACTCCCGCCGCCTCTCCTCTTCATGGGGGGGGGGGCTCCGATTACCCCCCCCCCGGGTCTTCTGGAGGGGGGCATAACAGCCCTCCCTCCGTCGCATCTTCCGATGGCGGCCGCCATCTTGGATTTTAGCCCCGCCGGGTGTCATCGGGGCACCCGGCAGTTCTACTGTCAGATGCCGGTGACGGCTGGGCAGAGAAGGAGGGAGGTAGGCGATCATCCGATCGCCTGCCTCCCCCCTTCTCTGCCCAGCTGTCACCTGCATCAGATCGCCGCGGGACACTGCATCTGAAGATCGGAGGTGAGTAAAGGTAAAATGTTTTTTTTTTTAAATAAAATTTTTAAACAACCTGTGTCTGTGTTTATTTTTTATACTGTTAACCCTTTGTGAACTGGTAAGGGGTCCATGTGACCCCTTATACCAGTTCAAAGGGCTCGGGGGTCTGGCAAGTCACCTGCGCAAGCGGGTGGCTTGCCATTAACCCCTGGCACCCCCATTACCTGCCTCCCCAAAGGCCAGGGGGGGGCAGAAGAGCCCGGGCCCACATAGGCTATGTGGGCTCGTAGGCTGCAGGGTGGGGGGCCACAAAAGCTGGCCCCCCCACTCTGTGCCTACAAGCCCCCATAGCTGGTCCCGGGCTGGTTACTTTGGGTAAGGGGGACCCCACGTCAATTTTTTTTTTGATTTTTAAGGGTTTTTAACCCTTAAAAATAAAAAAAATGGGGTCCGCCCCCCCTGGGAGGGGGGACCCTATGTCATTTTTTTTTTGATTAACCCTTTGTGATCTGTCATCCAGCAGCTATAAAAGGCTTCTAGCAAGTGAGCAGAAGCCAGTGATCGCCGAGGGACAGAGTGCTCCAGGATGGATGGGAGGTAAGTACAGTGTAAAAAAAAAAATAAAAATTAATAAAATATTTTTTTCTCTGCTTGTGTCTGTGTGATTATTTACATTTAACCCCTTGTGAACTGGTAAGGGGTCCATGACCCCTATACCAGTTCACAAGGCTGGGGGGATGGCAAGCCACCTGCGCTAGCGGGTGGCTTGCCATTAACCCCCGGCACCCCCATTACCTGCCTCCCCAAAGGCCAGGGGGGGGGCAGAAGAGCCCGGGCCCACATAGGCTATGTGGGCTCGTAGGCTGCAGGGTGGGGGGGCCACAAAAGCTGCCCCCCCCACTCTGTGCCTACAAGCCCCCATAGCTGGTCCCGGGCTGGTTACTTTGGGTAAGGGGGACCCCACGTCAATTTTTTTTTTGATTTTTAAGGGTTTTTAACCCTTAAAAATAAAAAAAAAATGGGGTCTCCCTCCCCTGGGAGGGGGGACCCTATGTCATTTTTTTTCTCGATTTAACCCTTTGTAGTGTGGATGGTATTTGTATTTTTTTTGTGAATGTTATAAAATACTTGTTTCAGTTAGGGGGGTCTCCTGGGCAGGAACAGGGGGCTACCGATAAATATGTGGTAGCATTCTAATCGGTAGAAATGGGGCTTTCACATGCAATATGATTTTCCTTAATAAAATACATTTTTTATTTAAAATAAAGGAGTCAATTTTCTAAAAAAAAATATTTATTTATTTATTTATTTTTTTTACTTAATAATATTGTAAAAAAAAAAAAATTTACAAACAAGACATTTCATGTTAAAGCCTAAACTCTGCTGCAAAAAAATATATATATAATTTTCCTGAAAGTTCCAGCAAAAATGGCGCAAAACATGGCGCAAAACATGATGCAAAATGGGGAAAAATGGCCTGTCAACAGAGGGTGACAAAATCTCAAGTAGGCTGGCAATTAAAAGGGTTAATAGTACCTATGCATGTTGGGTATTGTTCTGTTCGGGGGACCTTGCGCTTTCAGACTTAGCTTGTTTTTTCTGGTTTGAATATTTATATTTTAGGAAAAGGTGTTTTTTATTCAGCTTTTTTATACATTTTTTAGGGAAACCCTGCGCAACCAAAGAATTCTTTGAGGTAATAATTCCAGAAAGATGAGCCCACTAGAACAAGCTGGGTACCCTTAGAAAGCTTAACGTGTGTACTTTCAGGGAATATATGGTTTATGGGGGATATTCCAAATGTCAAGGGTTGTTTTGGTTGAAAAATCGCAAGGTGCGCACTTTGTCTGCAGAGCTGAAATTTTCAAGTAAAATTACCGTTACGCACATGCTTTACTTTGGGGTGTTTGGCAACTCTTCCCTTGACAGTAGCTATGCATGTTGGGTATTGTTCTGTTCGGGGGATGTTGCGTTTTCAGATTAAACTTGTTTTTTCTTGTTTGTATATAGTTTTTTTAGGAAAATGTGGCTTTGATTCTGCTTTTTTATCCTTTTTTTAGGGAAACTCTTTGCAACCAAAGAATCCATTGAGGGATTACTTCCAGAAAACTATGGCCACATCAACAAGCCTGGTACGCCTAGAAAGCCTGAGGTGTGTACTTCCAGAGAATATATAGTTTGTTGGGGGTATTTCAAATGTAAAGGGTTGTTTTTCTGGAAAAACTGCAAGGTGCGCATATTGCGTAGCATAGTTGTATTTTATCTGAAAATCCCCTAAAGCGCTGTTTCAGTTTGGGGGAGTCTCCTGGGCAGTAAAGGGTGTCTACCTATACATATGTGGTACCGCTGTAACCGGGAGAAATTGGGATTTCACACACAATTTTTTTTTGCACATATTTCACCCAAAAATATTAAGAATACACCTAACAAATGACAAACAAGACATTTCATGTTAAAGCCCAGACTCTGCTGAAAAAAACAATATATCATTTTCCTGGGAAATCCCTGGAAATCCCTTCAAAAATCACATTTGAACATGGGGAGCGCAAAATAGTGCAAAATGGTCTGGCAACAGAGTGTGACAAAAACTCCAGGTAGGCTGGCACTTAAAGGGTTAATGAATCAGCCTGCCCATGTCAGTGTTAAAACAATGTTATTCCATGTGTTGTCGCCTTGTTACAGGTGTATATGCATTCAAAAACAGACTTTAATCACACAGCGCCTGGCGCTCTGTGCTGTAGCGACCAGATTTAGAGCGCCAACGCTGTGTGTGTCTTCTTTTTTGATGGTGTGGAGCACCTAGAGTCGGTTGCACTGATCTGGCTCTTGCTCCCTGCAGCGCTGTACTGGTGTTTGAGCGTCCAACACACATCATATTCATCAATGTGGGCCAGGTTACTACAGTGACTGAGGCACTCTGTTACAGCGCCCCATACCCGCTTAGAGCATCTACTAGCGGTCGCTCTAAGTGCTGCTATACAGACGTTCATCTGCCGATACCTGGCGTTAGTAATGAATCAGCCTCTATATTTCCAAAGTAACAGGGTTTGCTGTTGCTTTAAGAATGTTGCATCTGTACATGACTAGAGGTTACTAAAGTTAACCATTTCCTTAATATATTTTCTAATATAAGTAGAGGGGGTTGTTCACACCTATGCATTTTCTCTGCACTGCAATTCCGGTGCACTAGGCAGAAGGGCTGGCAACCCAGAGCTCAGAAACCCAGCCAACTTACCACCCCCAATACCCTTTGGTACAGGTTCAGCGCTCTTCCAAAAGATCCAGGGGACATGCAGTGCGGGTAAAGCCCTTTAATGTCTCTCCCTTCTTGTAATGCACTTGTAATAAAAATGACTCATAACAGCAAGGAGGGGATCTGTGTTTTAGTGTTCTTATTTTTTTAGTGTGCTGCAGACCAGGGTTTCATTTCACTTTAAAGAGGACCAAAACTCTTGGAGCCCAGCCCTGGATTCTTTCAGACAGACAATTTCCTGTCTTCAGTACATCCTGAGTTAGAAAGCTCTGCATTGTGAAACCCCATGATGTTCCTGTAAATTTACAAGTGCAGTGCATGGCTTGGCATCACAACTGTGTGTGCTTTCTTTGCCCGTCGGATTGAAGTGCATATGCTAGAGAGAGGAGGTAGATATCACAGGGTAAGGATCTAACCCATGCCTGCTTACACTACAGCTTCTCTACTCCCTCCACCATGTGCACTTTATTGCATCAGATGCACCCTGAGGTGGAAGTAAAGAGGACTTAAAATCTTTTTGGACTTCAGGAATGCTTTGAATATATTAATCTAATTTCATCTAATTGACAATTTTTTTTTATTTTTTATGCAAAACTTTAGCAGCAGCAGACTTATAGTGGCCTACAAGAGGATCTCCCAGTTGGCCTTGGAACTCATAGGTCTCTTTGTGGTCTGCATCCTCAAAGATGGCCCCTTCTTTGGCCCCTCACCTTGGCTTGCACAATACACAGAGCTTGGGTGATCTATCTATTGAACCCTGGAGAACAACATTACAGCCGTGTACAGACCCCCTCATTTAACTGTGGCACTATGTGGTCAGATTATGCCCTATGATGTCCATCTTGTCTATGATGGGAGCGGCAGGTAATAGATGTCACTGTTCTACAGCCGAAGAGCATGGTTTTTCCACTCACATACAATATCATATGGTAAATTGTTTGCATGCATAAGCCCTAAAAATAAACAAGTCATATTTTCATGTAACTATAAGGTGGGCTTCAGGATTTTTTTCTACTGTCAGGGCAAAGACATCTCAGTTGAAAATCGAGAGAGGAATAAATACAAAAATAAGTGCAGTATGTGATCCCAGAATGAGAAGAGGTAAAATCCCTTACTGAGATAGATTATTACATAATAAAATGACATCCAACTACTAACAAATACTGCACACCCACCCCTTATCCTGCCTTCTCATGTGATATATTTTATTTTGAGTTCAGGCATTTTGGTATTTTCTGTTGGTAAATTAATATAATTTACCAAGTAAGGAAAAAGAAGCAACACTGAATGAAGCTCATGGAGTTTTCCCTGCCAGCGTCTCCTTTCTGTGGTGACAAATATACACAGCTTCTCTCATCTTGTGGCTTGCAGCCAGTTTGAAGCAAACAATCAGAAAATGGCTGCAGATTCCTTACTTATTCTGACAGCTCCTTTTGCAGTTCTATTGCACTTTCTTTATTGAATGCTGCATTAGACATGGTTCTGTTCCGACCTTTCTTTACTTGTGTGGTGTGCATTTTGTAAACATATTATGTAATTGCTTAGTGCCAGTGAGTCCAGAGCTTGTAAACTGTCAATAACCTCCTCCAAAGGAGTCCTTGACTTTATGTGAAAATAGGCTTACATAATATAGCTGCTGCCCCCCCCCCCCCCCCAATTTACCCCAAAAGCAAAGCTTGCAAAGGTGTGCAGGTCCTATAGAGACAGACAGGTGGCACCCACCCTGGGACCCAAAACAGAGTAGAAGAGTAGTGCAGCCTTCAATTATTCACCCATCCACCACACCTACTTAGGCAAATGTGAGCAGGCATCCCCCCGATCCAACACAAAGCACCAGGTGCCAAAAGTGCACTTTGGAGTAGAAACTGCAAAAATGAAATGAAAAATACAAAAATAAAATAGAAGTAAGTGCTCTTTTGCACTTGATGCTGAATAACACCCTGAGTAGAAATTGGGGGGTCCAGATAATTATTTGGTGAAAAAAGTGTAATGTTGGGTGTGCTTTGAGATGTGAATTGCAACCAGTGAAGGGCAGAATTTCCCCGGTGGGCCCCTTTGAGAGCTCCATAACCTGAGCCATGGGGTGGTACCCCAAGTGCACAAACAGATACAATACAGTCTAGCGTAATGTTGCTGTCCATAGACCCTGAAAATATGTGATACTCGTGTAAGAGTTACCTATGGGCCCGCGGCAAGCGTCTGCTGGGCGGTGCGGCGCTCCTGCTGCTGAGCGCGGCCGCCACTCCTGGATGATGGGGAGCGCAGTGCGTCGCTTTGGCAGCCCCCCCCTCTCTAGCTGTGCGGGCGCGCGCTCAGGCGTGCTCCCCGCAGTCTGTCAATTTCTCCACCAGGAGGCACTACGCTGCGAGTGGCAGGCGGCGCAGCGTCCTCCACACCTGATAGGAATCAGGGGCTGGTTAGCCTTGCTGTCAAGATTGACCAGCCCCTGGAAAGTCACCAATCACTCACAAGTATTGTAAATTGCACCAATCACCACACACTCCTTTCCGGGTTGCCATTGGTCAGGTTCCCAATAAATACAGAATAAGCCCAGTGCTCAGTGCCTGTTATAGTCTTTTGTGCTTTGGGTTTGACTCTACTAGCAATTCCCAGTTTTCCGACCCGGCTTGATTGACCATCCTTTTCTGCTGCCAGTACCGACCCTTGCTTGTCTGACCTCGAACCTGCCTGCCCCTTTGGATACCTCGTTATCTCTGACCTTCCGGCTTGACCCTTTGGCTATTCATGACTATGCACCTGTCTTATACCTGTACTCTGACACACCTTCCGGACTGACTACCTGTGAGCGACCTTGGCTTCAGGATACCCACGTGGTTCATCGGCCTTCACGGTAAGCAGACATCTTTTGGGCCTATTAAGACCTGGGGGCAACCGTGTCTGACGAGGCGTACCTAGCGCCCCGGCAAATGGGTACTTGACAATAGGCAGAAGCGGCGGTGGAGATTGGGGGTTGTCTGCTTATAGAAGGCTGGTGTCCCACTGGGCATCACAACTCGCATCTAACTGTGAGATGGGCTTCAAGAGTCAGTACTATTATTTGGCCCCATTCACCTCAGTCTAACACTGGTGATGGGCATCAGATTTGGGCCAAAGCTAGATTCGACCCAGATCTTGCCAATTTGCTCCAGTTCGCCGCATCCCAGGTACTGACAAAATCCAGGTCAAATTACTGTGAATGGCACCTGACAATTCTGGCAGGTGTCATGCCAGTGTGAACTAGTATAGATGCCCCTTGGACCCCTTACAAACAAAGGGGGTCTGCCCCCCTTACTATAGATGCCAGCAGGGAAGCTATAATAGTGGCTCCCCGGCATCAAGAATGTCACAGTCTGGCAGTGGACCTGCAGATTGCACGCCACCTGGCTGGGGACACGTGAAGGCGGAAGCTGCTGTGGTGAGTTTTTTTTTTAAATGTATTTTCTTTTTTTTCTTTTTTAACTGTTTGTGAACTAGTGTGGTGACTGGAATACTGAATGCTGGACACCAGGGACCATTCGGCCAGAGGGTTTCCAGACCGGATTTACCTCTGCTCTGGCTCATCACTAGTTGCAACCTGAATC